>CM039690.1:37704424-39100924 GCA_022530915.1 Paspalum notatum | reverse complement strand
TATTCATGTTAGAAAAATACAATCATGTTATAGAACTATACAACACACAAAAAGGAAGGCGTCAAATAATATGCTGTACATTGGTTAGATATAACATGTGATCTGTATGTAATTTCTACAAATCAACCAAGCAGTGCATGGCCCGAAATATATTGAATGGAGGATACTAACACCTCTCACACAGATATAAGCAATACAGTAGTGCTTGCTGCTTATAAAAAACTGAATTCTATCAGTATTGCTTACTGCTTACCATGCTAACTGCTGTATTTCAGTAAATGTACATTCCTCAACTAATTTATCATGAAAGGAGTCATGTAACTACCTGGCCATGAAGATCAACTATTGCTGCTCACTTTAGTATTGCTTGCTGCTTGTCAAAAATAAAACTCAGCCTTTTATACAAAAGAGGTCATAAAATAACTCTAACTAATTACTCTAAGCACGTTGCTCGATCTTTTGGCAACAAATACAGAGTACTCCTAGTGAATGGCATAACCAATCATAATGCCAGCATAACCAATCAAAATGACATCTCAATCAGTACACAATTATAAATTCCAAGCTTTCACTTTAGGCATCAATGCTTGCACAAAAAAAATGACTCCTGCGCGCAACTAAATTCAATTCAATATAAGGAAATGACTCCTGCGCGCGCTGCTTCGACGTGCAGAATCTGTACTTGTTCACGCTCTTGATCTGATGTTCAGCTGGCTGCCTCCGCCTAATCAGATCGATGATGCGGAGGCCACTGTCGCCACCATCTCCCACAAGCACTTCTTGGAGTCGTCGCAAAAGTAGTTGGATTACGGTGTGTGCTGCGGCAGTGCCGTCATGGTTGCATGTCCCTGATCCCATGCGTGCGCGGTCGTTATCCAGCCCCTGGGCCCACGCGTCATCCTCAGATCTAACGTTTAGTTTTGACGGATTGGGCGCTTCAATGGCAGTAGATGTAATTATTATATAAAATATTGTATTTTAAGTAAGGGGGAGAGGATCCCTACCTATATTTCATTGCTTATTAATTGGTCCAAAACGGCTCGAACGGATACATAAACACGTTTAGATTTCCATGATACAAAGAACAGCCTTCTTATTCATAGTGCTAAACACCATGCATCAATCACCCACCTAATATTTGCTTTGAAGCGACAGCGCCACACCCTCGCCTCAGCTTTGAGACCACTAAGAAACACATTCCAGGGGATCTGTCCGCGGTCGAACATCAAGCGGTTCTGCGCTTCCATAGACCCCAACAGCATAAGAGGATCAAAGGTGCTGAACCCCACCCCCAGGATGTGAGGCGGGCGTTTGGCGTCGGAAGCGTGCTTGCTGACAGCGCTGTGTTGTATCCCGAGGAGCTGCCACAGGCGGCGTGCAAAGGTGCAGTCCAGAGGATGTAAAAGATTGTTATAAGTTTTAAAGAATTGCTTCTTTATTCTTATTATATCGCGTGCAGAAATTAAACGTCATGGTAAAAGTCAGTTGGGCACGATTCACAGCAGCAGGTGGTGGTTCTAGATCGAGATTTCATTTCAGGGGACCAATATCCCAGCTGCTGCAAGCTTCCAAAGGTTAAAACACATTTTCCATCCATTCCACCACGTCGAATAAGTAAGGTGGAGCGACTCCTATCCTTGCATCAGGTGAGATCACAGCCAATCACTCAATATAATCCATCGACCGTCAACAATGAGTTCAGAAAATTGCACAAAAGAAAAGAAAACTTCAGTATTGTCAACTCAACTACTCATTTAATTTACCCCCAGGCCCCAATATACTTGACTTTAACCCCTCTGTCGGGTCACCAATCGTCCAATATAATTGACTTTAACCCCTCTGTCGGGTCACCAATCGTCCAATATAATTGACTTTAACCCCTCTGCCAGGTCACCAATCGTCCAATATACTTGACTTTAACCCCTCTGCTAGGTCACCAATCGTTTTGAGAACTTTCTTACAAAATGCTTCCAGAGACTGTCTTGGATACTTGATGCCGCACAATTCGTAGAGCACCGTGCAACTGTAAACTTCGGAACTAAAGGTCCTGCAGGAGATGATTCATGTGTCAGAAGGTAAACAATTTGTGTGTGCGTGATTCTAATGTAGCAGATCTCTGCTACTAGTTTTGATTCTAATGTACACACCAGAATGCTAATTTAGAAATTATTAAAGAAAATAATAACTACACAAGCTCGATTCCAGAGGCATTGATCACACATGCACGATCAACTACGCATCGATGTTAGGCTGAGTCCAATAGGACTCCCTGTATGGGTTCTCTATGCACTGTTTTGCACTGTTTATCATAAATGCTGAGAGGGAGGGGTAGTTGGAATAGTGTTTAGAGAGTGGGGATAGAGAGTTCCATTGGACTCAGCCTTATCTTTACATTTAGCACTTCTAAGGCTATTCCCAATGGCCTGTATCATACTCATTAATGAGATGCCACGTAGGATTTTTAGCTGATGTGGCAGAACATTTAATATGAGAAAGAGAAAAACTGTATCTTGAGGAAGACACTGCTTTGGCACAATATCATAGGCCATGGCACAAAATTTTATAGGATGGGTCCACTTTCGTAGACACAACAATCACATTAATTAATTCTTTTGAACATTTATGCATGATACTATGCATTATGGAGGGTATTTATTCTTAATAGTATATCATGCTTTTTATCCTATGTGGCATTCTTGGATATCGCAATATGATACTTTGGATTAGGAATAGCCTAAATGCAGATTTGAGGCATACGTCACTTCTAATTTAGTGCGTGAGAATTAAAAACCCGATGTCTAATAATAATTAGATAAATGATGAAGTTTCCACTACAATCTTGGCAAGAATAACAACTCATGCAGCAAATCTATTTACATGGCACGAAACCATCATATCGAACGGTAAACAAATAAAAAAAGAATTAATAAACTATAGCTAATGATTCGATAGAATTGGAAAACAATAAAAAAAATGAAAATTACTAACCAGAGATGCTTGGTCAAGTAGTAGTACAAGTCCTACAGGAAAGGATGAAGAAAGAAAAGATTCATTAGTAGCAAATCCTCAAGACAAGGAGGAACCTGAGAGAGATGGGGCCTGCTTAGGCCTACAATCTCTCTGGTTGGAGCTTTACCTTGGTAGGATGTTTACACTTGTGGAATAAAATAACCATAATAGCTGCATAGGAAAGAAAAACGGTGTAAGATGGTGATTAACCATTTTTGGGGTGAACTGCGATAATTAATTTATTATATATATAGACGAGAATGCTCAAATAATACGTATGTTCTTCAAATAATACAAAAGAACCAATTGAATTCTTGCCGTGCAACAGTTAATAAAATATTAAAATGCAATAAGGCAATACCATGTTGATTTATCATCAGATATCTTAGTTTATTAAAAATCTAGCAAACTACTTTGTTCCGAGAGAGAAAAGTAGTAGCAGCCTGTTCAACTCACCGCATTGTATCCGAGCACAAATGGTGTTGTCTTTCCCGTTTCGTTTCAGGTCTGCTGCCAACACACTCAACCTATAGAATATGTATGCAAGAACAATGTCCACGGAGAGGTTAGGCGCCACTTTGTAGAGCTGACACAGACCGGCCACAAGCAGCAATGCCCCTGCGCATACACACAGTTAACCCCCTTGAGCTACATGGTGTACATATTGTTGCATCATCAAAATATATATACATATATAGAAGATTAATTAATCTTATGTGACAATAATATACTCTATATATAGAGCTGAGAGAAGAAGCAAAACAGCATCGGCAGTAAACAACTCTGCTTTTTATATAGGAAAAAAAAGTATGGCTGGCTTAGTACCAGCAGGATGCAAGATCAATTACTGCTGGTTGCGTCAAATAGCTACAAATAGCCTTACTTGTTCCTCTTCTTTTCCAAAGGAATTTAGATTCACTTTGGATCTCTTAGCGTAATGTAAGTCAATTGATATACCAATAATAAAAAAAAAACGTACCAGACACTATTCCGGCATGGAAGCATCGGCAACGGAGGATGTTTCCGCGGGTGGCCACGATCTCTCGCAAGGCGAGGCAGATGGGTTGAAGGGGGTCCAGGACCATGGCGTCCCGTATGGCTTTCACCTCCGCCGCGCCCTTCCCCGTCGGCTCGACGAGGTCCTCCGGACGCAGCTGCGGCACCCACCACTTGTCCTCCGGATCCGAGCGGCACAATAAGCTCAGGTTCTTGGTCCCTGTGCCCTTCTTCCCCGGGACCGGCGTGAGGAGGAAGCGGGCGGCGGCGGACCTCCGCGTGGTGGCGGTGGCGCCGGGTCGGGGAGGAAGGAACACGCCGCTGCTGGCTGCTTGGGACAAACGCAGGATGGCTGCCATAATCCTTCCTCGTGTGGATCAAGGGTTTCGAGATTGGATTGGAGTCAAGCCAAGCGGCGCGTCGATCGTAGGCTGTGTCGTCAAAGCCTCAAAGGTACGTACGGGTCGATGAGGCTCAATATACATAGGCAGGCCAGCGTATTCTTTTCTGTCGCCTCTCACCGTCGTCACCGTTCCGGACTCCACCGGCCGTTCCCACGCGTGAATCCACGCCGACAGGTGGGGCATGCTGGGCGTCCTCCTGGCAGGCAAGTGGGGCCCCGCCGGCCTGGACGCAATGCAGCCGCCCGACGTGGAGTGGCTGTCTCTGCAGCAAAAATTTTATTTGCACTTTAACCTCTCCCTCAAAGAAATTTCACAAATAACCTCCTCGCGGAAGTATTTGCACCTGATGACCTTTTTTTCGGCGCCACAGGTCATGGCGCCGCAGCAATGCACTGCGACGCCCCTGCATGTGGCGCCACAACCCGTGCCACGCTGGCGGCCTTTGCCCGCGGGCGCCAGCGTGGCGAGGCGCGGGTCCCGCCTGCGGCGCCAATGCATGTGGCGCCGCAGCCCCAGGCCCATCCAGACACCTCCTTCTCCTCTCCCAGACGCTGGCGGCCGCCGCCACCGCCCGCGGCCAGCGCCTCCACCCGCACCGCCTCCTCTACCACCCTTGCCGCGTCCTCCACCAGCGCTGCCTTCTCCACCACGACAGGTATGAAATCTCCTCGTCATCTTGTATACTAGTGTTAGGGTATATTCTTAGGACTAATAGTATTAGGTTTATTGCTAGGTTTAGTCCTAGTGTTAGTTTTAGTGTCAGGGTTAATGTTAGAGTTAGGTTTAGTATTGTTAGGGTTAGTATTATGGTTAGACTTTAGGTTCTCGTTAGATTGCATGAAGCTTACACTAATTAGTCCATTAAATTTGGGTATTTTGTAGATGAGCTGTTTAGTTCGTGTGTTCCATGGTGGATTTGTCAGAAAGAATGAAAAATTTGAGAATACGTGAGAGGAAGTAGAAATCTTTGATAGCCCCCCTACTTTCTTCGAATTGGTAGCTCAAACCCAAAGGTTGTTGGGAGGTTTGGCTAGGCAGACGGAGGTGATGCTATGAGGTCGCTTTGATAGCGGGAAGTCAAGGGCTCACTACGTGTTGATGAAGATATCTTGTGATTCCGATTGGACGATATACAAGGAAATTGTGAAGAGTAGCAATGTGACATGTCTGGAGGTTGTTGCAAAATTGCAAACCATGTCGGATTTTGTGAGAGTGAAGAAGGAAGCAGTGGAAGCGATGCTCAAACTTGGTGAAGGAGGCGGTGAAGTCAAGGGGCAGATGGTCCGTGATGGCAACTCGGTCCTCAAAAGGGCTACTCAGATGGATAGTGGGTCATTTCAGGACAGTCATGATGCTGGATCCTACAAGACATTTGATATGTGCAATAATTTTGACTGTGCAGTGGTGAGCGATAGATTTGATGGGACCTCATTTAATGAAATGGATCGAAAGAGGATGATGGTGACATATCCTTAGGATCGGATGGCGAAGATGAGGAAAGCGAAGAGGAAGTACATGAAGAAGAAGAGGCCTTGGCCGATGAAGAGGAGGAAGAAGAGCAAGAAGGTGAGGAAGAAGAGGATGCCGAGGAAGACAAAGAAGAGAAGGAAGTAGGTAGGGAAGAAGGTGAAGCCGAAGAAGGAGGGGAGCATCGTTGTAGCCAAGACGGTGGATGTGGAGGTGCGGAGCTGGAGGTAGCGGAGGATGATTGTACTAGTGATGGTGGAGGTGGGTTAGATCGACCTTGTGAGGATGTGTCAGAGGAAGAGACGCGATCATAATGCTCTAAGTTCATATTATATATTTTATTTAGATGATATTCAAAATTTAACATGTGATTTTTTGAATAAGACTCGTGGCTAAAGTTGAAAAAAATTCAACCTCAACAAATGTTTAGGAAGAGGTGGTCTATTTTTTATAGTACTCCCTCCGTATTTAAATATAAGTCGCAGTTGACTTTTTTTTAAAACTTCGATCATTCGTCTTATTTAAAAAATTTGTGTAAACATGTAAGAAAACTAATCATACTTAAACTATCTGCAATGGTAAAACAAATCACAACAAAATAAATAACAAATTATAAATTTTTTGAATAAGACGAAGGATCGAAATTTTGAAAAAAAAAAGTCAACCGTGACTTATATTTAAATACGGAGGGAGTACAATGTTTTAATAAAAAAAATGCAAAAGGCTTCAGTGCACGGACCACTGGGTATGCCGTGGCCCAGCATTCCCTAGGTCTGGCCCAGCCCATGTAGCGTGAAAAAAATACTCGTATTTTTGTTCCCAGCTCGCAGTTCGCACTCGGCCCATCATCATTTAGTTTTTATGTTTTCAATTACGAAAGGCGCGCAAAATTTGGTTTGCCAAAAAATAAAAAAAACTGTGTTGCCAAAAAGGTACAGCTAGAGTGAGTTGGACCAAACAATAGAGTGAGTTGGACCAAACAAGAAATATAAGGTGGTTCAATACCACAACATGTAACTGATACATTTTATGGTCTGTTTGGATTTCTTAGGCCAGTGCAAAACGGGCTAGAAATAGGCTAAAGTATCCAAACAAAAAGATTAAAGTTGGATTAAAATACTCAAACTGGCTAGAATTTTATAGAAAAAAAAACTTCTTTGGACTAGAATTTTGTAGCCCCAAATAGTTTACCTCAGGAAAACCAAACACGTCCTGGCCAAAACACAGGGCACATGCAATGGCATAGCTCGCATACAGAGATACATATGGGCCAAGCACATTCCCGAGCCATATTCCCGAGCCAGACCACATCCCCAATTTCCCCAGCCGAGCTCAGCAAATCTCGCCCTCGCCGGCCGTGAATTTTTCGGCGACCACCCGCCACGGCGGTGCCACCAATGCCGCCGCACCCAGGTTCAATGTCCGCAGCCGCCTCCTCCTCATCCGCGCTCCCGCACGGCCTCCCGCGCCTCCGCCACGTGCAGGAGCTCCACGCGCAGCTCCTCAGGCAGGGTCTCCACAGGGACCCGGGCACTGTGTCCAAGCTCATCGCCTCCTACGCGCTCCTCCGCCGGGTCCCCGCCTGCCGCCGCATCTTCTCCGCCGCCGTCGCCGGGAACTCTGGCAGCCCGTACGCCGCGCACGCCACCTTGCTCGCCAACACGCTCATCCGCGCCTACGCGCTCAACTCCCTCCCCCACGCCGCGCTCGCCGCGTTCACCGCCATGCCGTTGCGGCAGAGGGATACCTCCACCTACTCCTTCCTCATCAATGCGCTCGCCACCACGGGTCCCACGTCCGTCCGCGCAGCGCACTCGTACGTCGTCAAGCTCGGGTCCGTCGAGGACACCTTCGTCTCGACGCCTACTCCAAGAACGGCGGGCTCTTAGACGCCAGGGTGGTGTTCGACGAAATGCCAGCACGGGACGTCGTGTCCTGGAACACGGCCACGGCGCAATGGTGTGGCAAGGGGACGTGGCCAGTGCGTGGAGCGTGTTCGATGTGATGCCTGAGAAGGACACAGTGAGATGGAACATGATGCTGGATGGCTACGCCAAGGCCGGGGAGGCGGAGGAGGCCTTTGAGCAGTTCCAGAGCGGAATGTGGTTCCCTGGTCGGTCAACTATGCTGCCAGCCTACTGTAAGAAGGGCGACGTTGACACGGCGCATGTGATGTAATGGTGTCGGCATGCGCACAGAAAGGGCTTGTGGAGGAAGCAGGTAGGTTGTTACTGAGATGAAGGAGGTTTCCATTGAACTTGATGTAGCTGCGGCTGTGAGTATCCTGGCAGCATGCGCCTAATCTGGCTCCCTTGCCCTTGGAAGAGGATTCACCGGCTTGTGCAGCAGGGGAAACTGGGGAGATCAACCATTGTATGGATAGGTTCTGTAAGTGTGGATGTGTTAATCGAGCCGACTATATGTTTGACACTGAGATAGTCGAAAAAGAGTCAGCGTTATGGAACACTATAATAGAAAGGTTTGCAATGCATAGGCATGGTGAGAAGGCGCTGGACCTCTTCCCTCATATGAAGCAGCAAAGATTTCACCCTGATGATGTGACGCTGATCGACGTTCTTAGCGCTTGTACACACATGGGTCTTGTAGAAGAAGGGCGCCACTACTTCACCAGCATGGAGACATACTATGGCATCAGGCCTCAGATAGAGCATTACGGTTTCATGGTTGACCTTATTGGCCATGGACGGCTCATTAAGGAGGCCGTTGACATGATCAAAAGCATGCCTTGGCCACCTAATGAGGTCATCTGGGGGCTCTGCTCAGTGCATGCCGACTGCACAAGAACGTGGAGTATGCAGAGCTAGCAGCAAACGAGGTGAGCAAGCTGCAACCCTCAAATGCAGGGAACTATGCTGTCCTGTCGAACATGTACGCAGAAGTTGGGAAGTGGAGTGACATGGCAAAGGCGAGGATGCAGACAGCAGGCTCAAGCTGGATAGAACTCGATGGGGTGTGGAAGTTCACGGTTGGGGACAGAAAGCACCCAGAGTCCAACCAGATATCCGAGATGGTTGATAGCCTGAGTTCGCATGTTAGCATGCTGGCCGCGTTCCAGTCAGTCATGAACTGCTTGTTCAGTGAGTGATATGTTAAGGGCATGCTCCTGACTATACTGCTAACGCATAATGCTCCACCAGGTGATCTGTATGTCGGCCTGGCAGATCGTGTAATCTGAACAAAGGGAGCACCAGCTCCAGTGAAACTATACTACAGTACATGCTATATTTCTTACTTGCATGGAGACATGGCTTCGTATTTTCTTTGATCTCTGTAAGTCAGGATGTAACTCTGGTGGTTATATAGGTTAAAAGATTACCATACACCCTGCCAATCCAGCTGATCATCGGCAGTTACTGGTCAATAGAAAATTTCCTGAACCACATTGGGGAGGAGATAATATTGGATCAGGAGAAGCGCTTCCCAGTGCTTGCCGATTGGAGAGGAAAGGCAAAAGCTAAGACGGGAGATGATGGTGGGGACAAAGAAGAGGTGGTTTGATTCTTGCTAGGTAGCAGGGAGGAAGATCCATGTCACTATGTAATAATAATGCTATGTTTACTTCTATTGTCCATGTGCTGGCTGTTATTGCAAATAAGAACATCATGTATTTTGAATCAGCCAGCGAACAGACTAAAAATGTGCGTGCTGAATGCCATACTGAGAAATAGAGCTATGAATTTGTTGTTTCCTCAAAAAGTATGTGAATGGAGACACATACTCCCTCCGTCCCATCCTAAACTGTATAGGGATTTATCCACATATATGGATGTGGACGGATAAAAAAAAAATCTAAAACTTCTTTGTGATGGAGCACTAGTTGTTCGGCACATTAGTTTACGATTAGCCAACCAGAAGAAAATATAGGTAATATGCATATGGACATTTAGCTAGTAGTAACAGGTCTAACAACAATCGTGTCATCTCGTATACAGCAACATAACAACCATTGCGTATATTGATTTCTTAGTGTCTACACGCACCAGTCAGATCCACGTTCATCAAGATATACTTCATTAGCCAGCTCTTCAACTCTTCAACTCACGCTTGTAGTCCTTGACAAGCTTCTGAAAATCCCTTGCAAGCTTGAAGGCCTCGTATATAGGTTTCAAGAGTGACAGTACAAAAACCAACACAGAGAGATACTTGTTCTTCTTCACCATCAACCTAACACTCTGAAGAAATGGGATCTTCTCCACAAGTGCATAGTATAGCTTCACTCCTAAAAATAGAGCCAAGTTGAAGTAGAGGTATCGCTTCATGTTCTTGTTGCTTATGCCGGCCTCAGGGTCTGAGGTAGCCCGGACTGAGAGAACAACCTATGAAACGTAACAAAGGATTGGATGGTTTAGTATAATTCCACCTAGCACAACAATATATATATATATAGACACAGCTTTGACAGCAAGCATGGTGAGATGTTACTGAGATTGTAACATGTTTCACATATATATGTTATAAACAACAAAACAAATAGCGCGAACAGAGATCCAACGGTAACAAACAAAGCATCTCAATCTCAATCTGACTAATCCAAACTCGTTCGACAGTACAGCAAGAAACACTTGCATGACCTTTAGCTTTTCTAATTAAACACTCAAAATTTCAGTGCTACCAACATAAAAGGGTAAAAGGTACGCCAATAAAATAACTATGACCCGTGTGAAATACCTATGTTTTCATATAAACTAAATTTAATGTGATTTAAATAAAATAAACAAGAATATAGCATGTCAAGACAGAAGATTCATCCCAACGGCATCTCCGTCGCGCCGCGCATCTCCTCCTCCCGCGCCGGGAGCGAGGCCGGCGAGGCCCCCACAGCGGCGCGCGGCTTCTCCCGCGCCGGGAGCGAGGCCGGCGGGGCGCGCGCGGCGCCTCCAGTGCCGGGGCCGGGGGCCGGGGATGGCTGGCCCGGCAGCGCCTTCTCCTCCCAACGCCATCTCTCTCCTCTCGCATTTTATCCACCGCTCTCCATACTCTCCCACACTACGATCCCGTTATTGATTCTAGCAATACCATGATCAATAATTCGCATGACAATTTTCTGCAACGAAGATACGCGCATTGTTTTTGCTTACCCGGGCACCCAGAGGCGTGGGAGTGGGGGCGAAGAGGAAGTGGCGGCGGGCTCCGACGAGGTGGGCGTGGTCGTCGTGCTGACGAACTGGAGCAGCGGGAACTCGCCCGACGAGGCCGAAGGGGTGCGCCGCGACGGGAGGGCGCGCGACGAGGAGAGGGCGCTTGCAGGCGAGCGCGACGTGGAGAGAACGCACCGACCCTCCGCGCGTCGTCCCGATGAGGTGGGCGTGGTCGTCGTGGTGCCGACGAACTGGAGCAGCCGTAGCTCGCCCGACGAGGCCGAAGGGGTGCGCCGCGACCGCGACGGTAGGGCGCGCCATGAGGAGAGGGCGGTTGCAGTCGGCGGCGCGGACGTGGCGAGAACGCACCGAGACTCCTCCGCGCGTCGTCCCGACGAGGTGGGCGTGGTGGTGCCCAAACCGTAGAACGGAGCTGGCGGGGGCGCGCTCGACCACGCGGAAGCAGCGCGCGGCGGAAGGAGAGCCGGCGGCCATGGCGAGGGAGACGTCGCGGTCGCCGGCGATCTCAGCCCGAACGTGGCGAGTACGCGCCCAGAACCCGCTCCCGACAGCCGTAGATGAGACGAGGTGGGAGCCGTGCGCCGCGGCACGAGCGGGCGCGGCGAAGGGGGAACAGTCTCGGCCGCAGGCGAGAGGAACCTGGAGGGGGCGCGACGTCGCTGGGGACATCCCGGCCGCAGATGAGTGCCCGAGCGCCGAGTGCCCGTGGGAGCGGCGCGCTGCGGCACGAGCCCTCGGGGCGACGAGGATGAAGAGCGCTGGGGCGGCGGGAGCGGCGCGGAGGCAGTGCGCGGCCGAAGCGGTGGCGATGGTGAGGCAGCCGTCGCCATCGCCGCCGATCCCAACCGCCCGAGGACGCGCGGAGACGAGGGAGACCGCGCCGCGCGGCGTTCCCAGGAACGGGGTACGGGGACATCCCCATCCCCATGCGCACCGCGGCGGAGTTCATGGAGGCGGCGGGTGCGCGAGGAACAGCGCGTGGAGTTATGGCGGTTGCTGGGACGAGACCTCCTGGGAGACGACGAGGGGAGGCGGTTGGTTTGGAGCGGTGGTGACCGGCGTTCGAACGGGACGGCAAAGAGAGGAGCGGCGGGCATGGCAGGGGTTGTTGGAGTTTTGGAAACCCGAGAGGGAAAGGGCGTGGGCCGGCCCAGATGGCCCAACTCGCCGTACCAGACTGTCTTTCCTTTTTAATTTGGTTTTGCAAAAATAAAAAATAAATAAAATTTGCCAGAAATAAAATTAGCTTATCTTTTATATTTATATATGCATGGAGCTATGTCATCTGAGGAGCCCATTAAATTCCATGCGACATCATCATTTAGTTTTTTATGTTTTAAATTATGAAAGGTGCACAAAATTTGAGTTGCCAAAAAAAATACAAAAATTTGTGTTGCCAGAAAAGAACAACCAGAGTGTGTTGGACCAAAGAACAAAAACTATAAGGCGGTTCAATATCACGACATGTCACTATCACATTTTACTGGGCAAAACATAGGGCACAGGCAATGACATAGCTTGCATAGAGATACATATGGGCCAAGCGAAGAAAAAAATGCTTAAATTGTATTTTAATAAATGATGAGATTTGAGAGTTATATTTACCACCTTAATTTTACAGTGCCACAGGTACCAATCTTGATCCTCTTAGCTGTGGAGAGAGATAAGAAATAGGGGAGAGTTTATTTGACCTTTCAAACTATCAAGTGCAATTCATTTTACCCATGGTACTGCACAGACTAATTTAGTCCTGTCACATCAGATGTTTCGACGCTAGTTAGAAATATTAAATATAGTCTAATTATAAAACTAATTATACAGTGGAGACTAAACGGCGAGACGAATTTAATTAGGCTTAATAAATTCGTCTCGCCGTTTACTCATGGACCATGTAATTAGTTTTCTAATTAAACCATATTTAATACTTCTAACTAGCATTGAGACATTCGATATGACGTGAGCTAAAATTTTAGCCCCCTGGATCCAACCCCACCCTAAAACCACCATATGAACCACTTATGTTGGAACACACAAACAGTTTCAAAAGTTGAAGAGGGAGAACTAAGGCATACATCCGCTTTTAGGTGAAGAAATCATTATACGGACATAGATGAGGGGAAGTAAGGAGTGTTTCCCATTGCCCGAGCTTAGAAGCTTCTCTCTCCCTCCTCTCGCCTGCCACGAACCCTTTTTTCCTTTCCAGGGATCACCAACAATGGCAGCGCCACCGACACCGCTACACCAAATGCAGGGAATGGTTTTTTTTCATGATCCTATAAAGTGTCATTACAATGTCGATACTGGGCCAAACCGCCAAAGTTGAACAAAGGAGATATAGAGAACATCGTGCCACTAACCCATTGGCTGCATCTAATGGTCGCCGGTTAGGATTGACACACTACCAAGGTACAGAACATAGCCAGCAAAACTCAGCTGAGAAAAACATTGTGGATTTGTGAGATGAGAGGTGAAATGTTTGATTTTGGCCGTTTGGCTCCCTAGATATAATGAGAATCCAAATAAATCATATTATAAAAAAACCAAACGCTCATCATTCTCATTTTTGTTTTTGTCCCACAACACAATACACAATCTTCTATTATCATCTGATATTATTAGATAACTTCAATCATTCAGCTTCTTAAAATGGGAAAGCTAAACACCCCAAACTGCCTGCCGTGATAGTTCACACCGATCGCCACCACATCCGACTTCCCGAGCCAAGGTTTTGTTCCGGCCCCACGTGTCAGCCAGCCAAACCACATCCCCAACCTCTCCTTCCCGAGCTGAGCGGCTCTCGCCCTCGCCGGCGGTGAACTTCTTCGGCGACCACCCGCCACGGTGGCGCCACCAGCGCTGCCGCACCCATTCAATGTACGCAGCCGCCTCCTCCTCCGCGCTGCGCCCGGCGCCGCGGTGGGGCGGCGCGCCGTCGCACCGCCGGCTCGTGGAGGAGCACCTAGCCTCGCTCCCGCACGGCCTCCCGCGCCTCCGCCACGTGCAGGAGCTCCACGCGCAGCTCCTCAGGCAGGGTCTCCACAGGGACCCGCGCACCGCGTCCAAGCTCATCGCGTCCTACGCTCTCCTCCGCCGGGTCCCCGTCTGCCGCCGCGTCTTCTCCGCCGCCGTCGCCGGGACCAGGAACCCAGGCAGCCCGTGCGCCGCCCACACCACCTTGCTCGCCAACACCCTCATCCGTGCCTACGCGCTCAACTCCCTCCCCCACGCCGCGCTCGACGCGTTCACCGCCATGCCGTTGCGGCAGAGGGACACCTTCACCTACTCCTTCCTCATCAAGGCGCTCGCCACCGCGGGCCTCGCGCCCGTCCGCGCGGCGCACTCGTGCGTCGCCAAGCTCGGGTCCGTCGAGGACACCTTCGTCGCGAACGCGCTGATCGACGCCTACTCCAAGAACGGTGGGCTCTCAGACGCCAGGAAGGTGTTCGATGAAATGCCAACGCGGGACGTCGTGTCCTGGAACACGGCCATGGCTGCAATGGTGCGGCAAGGCGACGTGGCTGGTGCGAGGAGCGTGTTCGATGAGATGCCTGAGAAGGACACGGTGAGCTGGAACACGATACTGGATGGCTATGCCAAGGCCAGGGAGGCGGAGGAGGCCTTCGAGCTGTTCCAGCGCATGCCAGAGAGAAATGTGGTGTCCTGGTCAACTATGGTATCGGCCTACTGTAAGAAGGGCGACATGGAGATGGCACAGGTGATATTCGACAAGATGCCAGCCAAGAGCTTGGTGACATGGACTATCATGGTGTCGGCATGCTCACAGAAGGGGCCTGTGGAGGAAGCAGGCAGGCTGTTTACTAAGATGAAGGAGGCTTCCATTGAACTTGATGTAGCTGCAGTTGTGAGTATCTTAGCTGCATGCGCCGAGTCTGGCTCCCTTGCCCTTGGGAAGAGGATTCACCGGCATGTGCGACAGAGGAAGCTGGGGAGATCAACCCCTGTATGCAATGCCCTGATGGACATGTTCTGCAAGTGTGGTTGTGTCAACCGAGCCGATTATATCTTTGACACTGAGATAGTCGAAAAGGATACGGTGTCATGGAACACTATAATTGGAGGCTTTGCGATGCATGGGCATGGTGAGAAGGCGCTGGATCTCTTCGCTCAAATGAAGCAGCAAGGGTTTCACCCTGATGCTGTGACGCTGATCAACGTTCTTAGTGCTTGCACGCACATGGGTCTTGTGGAAGAAGGGCGCCGCCACTTTGCCAGCATGGAGATGGACTATGGCATCGGGCCTCAGATAGAGCATTACGGTTGCATGGTTGACCTTCTTGGCCGTGGAGGGCTCATTAAGGAGGCAGTTGACATGATCAAAGGCATGCCTTGGCAACCTAATGAGGTCATCTGGGGGTCTCTGCTCAGTGCATGCCGATTGCACAAGAATGTGGAGTATGCAGAACTGGCAGTGAACGAGCTGAGCAAGCTGCAGCCCTCAAATGCAGGGAACTATGCTGTCCTGTCGAACATCTACGCAGAGGCTGGGAAGTGGAGTGACATGGCAAAGGCGAGGGTGCAGATGAAAGGAACAGGGTCTCAGAAAACAGCAGGCTCAAGCTGGATAGAACTCAATGAGGCGTTCCACGAGTTCACAGTCGGGGACAGAAAGCACCCAGAGTCCAACCAGATATCCGAGATGGTTGATAGGCTGAGTTCGCATGTTAAGCATGCTGGCCGCATTCCAGTTGGTCATGAACTGCTTGTTCATTGAGTGGTATGTCAAGGGCATGCTCCTAACTGTGTTGCAAACGCAGATTGCTCTACCAGCACCAGTTGATCTTTATGGCAGCCTTGCAGGTCGTGTAATCTGAAGAAAGGGAGCACCAAGTCCTGTAAAACTATACTATGGCACTGCCTGCAACCAAGAAGGTGCTGCCGTATGGTACAGAAGTTTCCATGATGGACCTGATTGTCCAGAGTTGCGTTCAACCAATTTCTCAGCATTTTCCACTGTGACTAGAGGTTGGTGACGGGAGGGGATGGTCGAGATACTTGCAATTCAGTGAAAGGTCGGTCAGATAGTTGGCATCTCTGAAGATTTTGAAATTAGTATCTTCTCAAAATGTACAGGGTAAAGGTGAGAAGACAGTAGATTCAGCAATGACAATTTTGCCTTTTCTTTATCATCGCAGTTGCACAGCGATTATATACTAGTACTCCTATGTCGGAAGACGAACCAGCAAAGAGGGTTTGCCGGATGATGACAAACTTTTACATGTACCATCTCTGTGACATGATTGAGAGGATAGAGATTATTTGAATTGAAGTCTGAATAGGGGCACCTGGAAATGTGTCTGATTGAAAACAAACCCTTTGCATTTTTCTGTAGTCTGGTGTATGTGATTTTTTTTGTCTCAGTACAATGAGCACATAGAAGCTCAGCTTTTTTAAGCTCAATTTGGGTTCCCGTGTTGTTCACGTTACGCGTGCAGCACGATATTCCTTTTGAAAGCATCTGGGCAGATCGTCACTTTGGCATCTTTGAGCCTGGATATCAGGATATGTGTAGCTTTAACCTGAATATCTTAAGCTATCTATTGGAATTGGAATTTCATGAACTCCAGAACCAGTTCACCAGGGCCGGAGTGGGGTCAAATTTCCATGACAGGATGCAGCAGTCAACCAGTCATCAGCGACAGCACGGGAAGCAAGACATGTTTCTTAGGCTCAGAAGATCCTGGGGGATCTGAGGGCAGCCTGGTCGGCGTGAGGAAATGGCGGAAATGCCCCTGGCAGATCTCAGAGACTGTCCTTTTCCTGCCCTCTTCCAGCTTCTGAAATTCTGATGCGATGCAACCATAAACAAAGGCAGCCATCCATCACGTGACCAGTGGAAACT
Organism: Paspalum notatum; assembly: GCA_022530915.1. Lineage (NCBI taxonomy): Eukaryota > Viridiplantae > Streptophyta > Magnoliopsida > Poales > Poaceae > Paspalum > Paspalum notatum. The sequence goes on along the minus strand of CM039690.1, from coordinate 39,084,068 downwards.
GGGCGGGCAGCCGGCTGTGCTTTGACCTCGACGCGCTGTAAAAACGGAGGTGCTTTTGACCTCATGCACGATATCCGGCCCGGCTCAGCATTTTAAAAATGATTGAAAGGATGAGTGCTTTTTTTCCATGACTTTGGTTTTGAATAGTAATTAGCATGTCTATAGCCAATTCGAACTGTTATTATTAGTAGGTAAATCTTGCTTATCATACTACCACCATTTTCGTCCTCTGCTAATTTATTTTAGAGTGAATTGCATACTGGGTCTTTAAACTTTTTTCGCTATACCATCTGGGTCCATAAACTTTCAAAGTGCGCAATTAGGCCCATGAACTTTTTTCGCTGTAACATCTGGGTCCATGAACTTTCAAAGGGCACAATTAGATTTCTAAACTTTTTCTGTTATACCATCTGGGTCCAACAAAAGCTAGCCAAACAAATTCTGCCTACGTGGATGCTGGGATCACGTGAGCCGCTCGTCGTGCATCCACGAGCCTTCGTCGCAGGCCGTGGACGCTCGTGCTTCGCATCCGTGCTCCTCTCAGCCACGACTGTTCACGTCCGCGCTCTTCTTTGGTCACTACTGCGTTTTCGCGCTCGGCACTGCCCGCACCCGGTGCACGGGTCGACGACAGGAGTAAAGACTGTGTCGAGGCGGCCACACTGCTCTATCGCCGTCGACATGTCCTCCTCAGGCGGTGCTCTGCTAGCGACTCACATGATGCCGGTAGCCACGGTGGCATGCGCAGGCATGTCCACCTAGGCAGAGTTTGCCCGCCTTGCCTCAGTTGGACCCAGGTGGTATAGCAGAAAAATTTTATGGTTCAAATTGTGCACTTTGAAAATTTATGGACCCAAATGGTATAGCGAGAAAAGTTTATGGACCTAATTGTGCACTTTGAAAGTTCATAGACCCAAGTGGTATAGCGGGAAAAGTTTAAGGGCCTGGCGCGCAATTTACTCTTTATTTTAAACTAAAACGGAGAGAGTACTTGTTTACGGGATAGAAAAGAAAACTTCTCAGTTCTTACTCTCGCCATCGGTTAAAATATGCATATTCCACTGCATTTTCTAATGGGAAAAGTGTTCTTGGGGAGCACGGCAGAGAATTTGATGCGGAAAAACACCAATGTCAGAAAATTGGAGCGTGTCAACTGAAATGTTTGGAAGCTTCAAACTTTGAAAAAAAAGCACTTCTTCTGACCCACCCATGGTTTTGGGCAGCCAAAGGGAAAACAAGGAGACCCGTTTGGTTTTGGTGCCCATAGTGCCAAATGAACGAGGAATGTGTGCGTGTTACCTGAATATGAAATATTAGCCTTGGGATCAAACAAAGAGAAACACGTGCCTAATTTTGGTTTGGCCATCTCTGACCACGAACTAAACAAGTCCACAATGGAATCAGTTGAAGCATGCTTGGAGTATTAAGGTTACATCATTGATTACTTTGCCCCGCGAGTAATTTAGCTTAGCTCTCTAGAGCTCTAGAAATTGCATTTTATTCGGGACTGTGCCCAATAATCTTCTGCACGAATCCCTATAAACCGGGGATGTGTGTGCTACTGCTGTGGGGCTTTGAGCGTAGCCCCGGTGCCGGTGGAAAGGGTGGAGTGCCTTTTTCCCTCCCAACCCTACTGAGACTATCTGCAGCCCATCCCTCCATCGCATTCCGGCACCGCTTGGCGTAAGAGTTTAGCGTAAAAATAGCTGCAGCCCATTCCTCCACGCTTCCGCTAAACCTACCGGAACGGCTCGTTTCCGCCAGAAATAGGGTAGTACGGGGCTTTCCGGCATCGGCCTTGCCGCGGGCCCCACAAACCACTCTTTCCTCGCGCGCTCCATCGGAAGAGAGAGAAGGCAGGGCAGACGTGGTGGAGAAGGTGGCAGTGGGGGCAGTCCAACCGAAGGCGGCGTCGGTCGGAGATCTGGCCGGAGGCAGTGGAGAAGGCCGCCGCGCGGTGGCCTGGGCCGATGGAGCCAAGCGGAGACGATAGTGCGGCGTTCCGGGGCCGGTGTAGGCACACAGCGGCAGATCGACGCGCTGGCGGCCTCCAGACCCGGGGGCGGCCCGGATCTCACCGCCGCGACGCCGTTGAGAAGAGAGGAGGAGGAAGGGAGGAGAGGAGGGCGACGACGGGGCGAGCGGCGCGGAGAGGAGGGCGGCGGATGGGGAGCGGCGCAGAGAAGGCGGGGAGCCGCGGCCGGAGAGCGGGGGAGCCGCGGTGGCGCTTGACGCGGGGCGGAGCAGATGCGCGGCGGTGGGGCGGAGCAGATGCGCGGCGGCGGAGGCGGGCCACCGGGGTAGATGGAGAACGCGCCAGGAGAGAGGAGGGAGACGGGAGGCGGAGACGGGCGGATTGTGGCCGGTGAGAGGTGCTGTGAGGAGGAAGAGAAGGAAGAGGCCGGTGGGGCCCAACAGTCATAGAGAGAAAAGTAGAAGGTTTTAGGCTGGGTCCACTTGTAAGAGAGGGTAGGATATAATATTATAGTGTATGGAAAAGAATGATGGTAGTTGATGGTGGATGAATAAAATATTAGGTAGTTGAATGTAGAGGAAACATATAGAGTAACAGGAGTGCAGAAAAAATTGGTATGGAGGAAAGAATCTTACTAACTAGGATGAAATATTTTTTTTTAGAGGAGAAATATAGAGGAATAGGAGCGTAGATAGTCTGAACGTCTGAACGCTGCTGTGTTCACTCTTCACGACTCTGCCGCTGCCTGCCCCGTCCCGGGCTCCCGGCCTGCCTGCAGCTGCCCAGAGTTTATCGCCTTCCTGCAAGCCTTTAAACAGTGCTTCATTTGCCTTGAAACAGTTGGCGCTGCACTGATGCTGCTCCTGCTGTAGCATCAACAGCAACAACGCGAGCTCAGAGAATCTCCCCCCACATTTTGTCCGCGGAAGAAAACGCAAATCTCACGTAGCCGGGTTCTTGGAGGATGGCACATAAGACTGTCCCCAGCGGACTGAGTAAAAGGAGATGTGTATCACTATTCTAACTATTTTTTTTGTCTACAGTAGCGCTATAGCATCGATTTGTACTATACACGCTCTATATACACGTTATATTGGGCATAGCCTAAGACCATCCCAATGGGATGTCTAAAAATCTTGCATATCCCTATTCATCTACTATTCCAACTAGCCCTCTCTCTACGTACAGTAACGCTACAGTGTCAAACAGAATTATGCACAACCCATTTACTCCCTCCGTTCGAGATAGCTAAGGCGTGCCATTTCTAGTGGGGGTACACGAGGGAACAGCAAAAGCATGATGGTTCCCTCCTCTCTTTGATAAAGAAACTCAGTAGTCCAAAAAATCTAGTTAGGAAATAAACTAGAAAGACGTAAATAAACATCCCCTCTTTTCTCGAACATTTATCGCTGCCTAGTTTTTTTTTAAAACTAAAAAGCATCGGATAAAAACAAGTAGGAAGTAACTAGGCAGAAGAAAGGAAACTAGTTTAATGACTTAAGACAGTCCCATTTTTAGATTGTTAGATTACAGTAATTCATTTTTCAGTACAGAAAGAAGAGACCGCAGGAGTTTGAAGGAAAAATCAAGTGGACATGTGGAGGTAGGTACGACGTACCTATGGAGTTTTAATCCAAGTGTTGCAATTTTAATCAACTAGACAGTATCGTAAATGTTGGTCCTGGTCTGGAACAATTGACCAGTACCGCGGACGGTTGGAGAAGCAAGTGAGTACAACTGGAATCCTTCAAATCCAGCTTCAGGAAAATGGCACAGTTAATATGCCTCATTAATAAACCATCCGTTACGCAGCCGGAGAAAACAAATGAATCGAAGAAAAAGGGGCCTGCTTTAATTCCTGCAATCCTGCATTCCTGCTCCAGATTTTTATGCATTACTTGACAGAATCGTGAATCAAGATTAGTAACGAGTCAACGAGACAAAACACTCGATATTTCTAAACCAACAACAAGATGAGGGAGGCATCCCTTTCAGCAATCTGCGTCACTACCGCCAACAACATTCGCACAGACAGCGGATGGAAATATCAGGTGATTAGTTGTGCATTTGTCAGCTGTCAGCAGGTAGGGACAAGGAAATGTGTGCTGTTGCGGTAATGCAGGTTTGGTGTGTGCATGTAGCGGTGGCGCTACATTTATGATCCTCCTGCCTTTCCTTTCTTCGTACTCCAATCCAGAGGCAACAGGAGGGAGAAAGGCACTAGTAGGAGCACACTCCTAGAGAGAGAAGAAGAAGAGAGAGAGAGGGGCAGAGAATCTCCCAGGTCTGATTGTCCAAAAGACTGAACCCACACAGGAAAAAAAGAAGCCCCCTAATTTATGGCTTTCCCACCCCAAAACCCAATGCAAAGTGGCCAAGAAAATCATCAATGCCTTCTCCTATCCACCACCAAACCTTGGTAGAGTGAGAGCAAATACAAGAGGGGAGGGAGACGACGGAATAAGAAGACTAGAAGTTGACAACTTTTCCTGTTCTTCGAGAAGCTCATTTTTTCTTCTCTCGTCTTCCTTCTCCGCTAGAGAGAGAGGGGGAGCGTCCTCCTCATCTGTCGGCCAACCAATCTAGTCTCCCTTCTTCCGCATCTGCTTCTCTCCCCGTTCGTGGTCGAGTGAGACGGACGGAGGATTGTATCTCTGTCCATGTGGATGGCGATAAACTACTAGTACTTGTTTATAGGCGCTTGCTGTTTGTTTGGTTGGCCTTGTCTCCTTGTTTGGGGAAGTGGGGAAGGGAGGCGGAATCTTTTTGTTGGATCATGGCGGTTCCAGTGCGGCCGGCGGGCTTCGTCTCCCCGTGACACGGTGAGCGGCGAACTATCTCCTGTTCCTCCTGGCTGCTTCCCTCCCTCTGTTCTGCTCTGGTCGCCATTGTTTCAGCGGAGGTCGGACGGGTCCGAGGCCTTGTCCTTGGAAGTTCTTCCTTCCCCTCGCTTTTCTTGGCCATGCGAAATTCTGCGTAGATTCTGTTCCTGCGAAAATCCTGCGTCCTTTTTCGATTTCGTGGTTTTGGTTGGATAATGGCAGGCGGAAAGAGGGCAGCTTTCGTTGTTTCTGGTTTGGTTGTTCTTGCAGTGTGCTTGTGATGCTGTGGTTTCACGAATTGTTTCGCAAAGCTCTGATATTTTTCTTTTAGCATTTTAAAGCATTTTTTAATGTTTGGAATCCTTCTGGCTCCTCCGCAGCTTCCCGCAGTTTGTATCTCGCCTTATTTTTTGGGTCGCTTGCATTTATTTCCCCTCTCGTTTTTTTTTTTTTGTCACAATACCTGACGTGCTGCAAATGCCAAATTACAGGTCTCTTGCTGGTGACGCAGCCAGGACTTCTCTTCCGCAGTTCCGCTGCCGATAAAGATGGAAAGATAAGCTGGCATTTATAGCTCAGTTTACTGGAGTTTATGAATGCAGAAGATCGGCTCGCAGAATCTCTCAACCATCGTCGCTTCGCATTCAAGAACTCGGTAAGTAGGAGTAGGAGATATCTCTCTTGGTGGTTTTCTGGACCGTGCTTGTTTTACCTTCGGCTTGACTTCAGAGAAAATCGTTATATTTTTACATGTTGATCAGAATTACTCAAGTGCCTGTTAAAAAAAGGCAGCGTTGCATCTAACATAAGTAATGCTTTCTATATGTGCATTCTTGTGATGTGCTTTGTGGTAGCTTTTTAATCGTGCGTTTCCTTCGGTGGGTAAGACATAAGACTGCCGGCAATTGGATTTTACTGTTATAATTTGATCTCTTTATTAAAAGTTGAAATGGTTCATAATCAGTTTGCAGAAATTAGGGGGCCTCACTTCCAATTCTTTGTTTTTTTAACAATTCAATTCTTTGTTTTATGTATGCTTACCGGCTGTGATTGTCAATTTTCAGGTCACTTCCAGGTGCATTTTCTTGTGCTGCAAAAGGAATAGCCGAACAAGTCAGCTGTCCTTGAACTACAGAGGCTTGATCTGCCGATTCTTCCATTGGGCACTCTTTCATATTTGAATGCTTTGTAAGTTAGATATCTTCACACTGATCTCTAAATCATGATTCTTGTTTTAGTTCTTGGTGTCTTGTGTTATTGTCTGGATGACTTTCAATTGTAATTTGTTGTGACAATAATTCAACAATCTGCTCATATCTTAAAGATGTGGCAGAAGCCCGAGGGGCTTCTCTTAGATACAGTTTAAAATTATGTGTGGCGGGTCCCCTCTTTTGCACAAACAAAACTATAATTTTACTGATTTATTTATTACGTTTGACGATATTTTTCCCATATATTGGTTATTTGGTTTGAAGCAAACTAATGCTTTTATATTTTGTTCCTAGTTGTGATTGATCTTTTGTGTTGGTCATTTAGTAGTGAACTATAATGGATCATGATCAACTGTTTGCAGAAAATGAAAATCAGGATCTAAACATGGCGAATTCAATGTAGCCTGTGGACTACAGATGTACATGTTGATTTTCCAATAAAACGTGTTCTGTTTTCTTGGTTATTTATGTCCTGTTTTTGAAGTGCATTGTGTTTGTGCTTATGCCTGGAAATTGTCATGGATATTGATAAAATATGGCATGTTAAGTGAGTCAGACTTTTTTATAGGCCAATACCATTTTGGCTAGAAAACATTAGGAGAAAGTCTGAAATGGAGGATAATTTCATAATCAGCTGCCGAGTATAATGTGTTAACAGTGGATTATTCTTCTGATAGGTAGTGTATTTGTTTAATTATGATTTAGTAATCTTTACGATTAACTGATCATTTCTAATGAGTGGAACGACTTGTGGCCTCCTTTTGGCCATTCATCATATTTCCTTTCTTATTTTTTCTGCTAAGTGAAGTCCAATGAGAAAGGCTGCACATATCGACAATTCTCTACCAAGTTAATAAAAGCCTCTGTTATGGCCTTTGTATGCCATTTTAGCATGTCCCCCTTCTCATTTTTCCAAAGTGGAATAAAAAAGGAAAGGCTGTACTGATTTGTCATGATTCTCTAAAATAATATCGCCAGTGTGTATTTATTATGGCCCTCTTAGACCTATGCATGAGACATGTTTGGACAGGTCAGAGTTGTGAATAGATGTATTAAAGTGAAATAAAAAAGGAAAGGCTGTAAATATGGACATTTTTGTACTGATTTATTGCGATTCTCTAAAATAATATCGGCAGAATGCATTTATTTTGTCCCTCTTAGACCTATGCATGAGGCATGTTTGGACAGGTCAGAGTTGGGAATAGATGTATTGAGTTTCATGACTTACAGACTTAGTACAAATATGAAATAATTCATACCATAGCAGGCATCATTCCATGGTCCACAAATCTTTTTGAATAGTCCGAATAACTTGATAGAGAGGGCATGGATTTTTTATTCAATATATCTTTTTTAGCATGGAAAATGTGACTGCTAGCTCTAACCTAGATTTCCCTTGTCAATACTTGTCAGGGATGGGAACAAAAGTTGAGGGCAAGACCTCTATGCCAGGATACTTTGACATGGAAGATTCTAGTGTAAATTCTAATGCCAATGTGTTTCCATACCGTGAGAACAAACCAAGTGTGCATCTTACTGAGAAATTCACAATAATAGCTTCAAATGGAACAGTACATTATGACAATGAAATGATAAAGCGGACAATGCTTGTACATGAAGCTACATTTCGGAAACAGGTACTAAATTTCAACAAAGCCATATGCCCATATTATTGTTGGTACATATATACAAAAAAATGCGTAGCAGTTGTGTTGTTTTTCTTATCTATAATTATATTGAGTCTCATTTCCTTTATCATGCTGATGTCTATATAGGTGTATGAGCTTCACCGGCTTTACAAAATTCAAAAGGAACTAATGGCACAGTTCCAAAGAAAAGAGTTCAATGGTTGTCCTAGATATGCAGATGCATTGCAGCCAAAGCCCTCTGCATCACAGGCACTACTTGGGGATGCTAAAGGAGTTTGGCAAAATGTAAATCCTATTTCTGGACATGATATTAAGCAATCATCCATCGTGATAAATGAAAGTAGTTCACAATATAGTGTGAGTGGAACTCCTTTGAGGCATAACAATGTCAGATCTCAAAAGAGAATATTGGACCTTCAGCTTCCAGCAGATGCCTATGCTGCTGACGATGACGATGACGTGGAGATCTTGGAAGTGAGGCCTTCCAAAAGCTTGGCAGGGTCAAATGATTCTCTTCTGGGTGCAAATGTCAGGTTCAACTTTAAAAATAGTGAGAGCTCTTCACATATGGAGAAGAGTTGGATCACTGATATAAATGGACATCATAGCTTAGCTGGGCATATACTGAATAAACCAGTTGATGAACCATCTAGTATGAAAATGACAGATTTTCTTGGTGTGGGAATATCTGCTTCTCAGAATCAGCATTATGTACCAAAGGGAGTGAACTCTAACCTCTTAAGTTTCGAAGGAAAACTAAAAGGAAAATGTGTTGGTAAAGTATCTGGTTCAAGGCTCTTTGGTGCAAATGAGGAAATAAGGCATAGCAATTCATTCCAACAGAATAAGGGCGGTAAGATTTCTAGACCTTTTTCGCAGCAAGTTCAAAAGCTTCGTGTTTAAATAACTATCTAGCCATCAGTGCATGCTAATGTATTTCCATGTTTCATTTTCAGACTCAAATGCCAGCATGGCATGGTACAAACAACATTGTACTGGTTCCTCAATGGGGCATTGCTCAACCAATGATAGCACATTCAATCACTTGATCTTTGCACTGCCTGGCTTCAATCACACACTGAATCCTCGATGGCAAAGCAACAGCACAAGCTACTTGACTAAGAATCATTGTGGTACTGCTGAAACATTCAGTGCTAAGCCTGGTATTTCTAGTGGTATCTCGATGGATTCTACTCCAAAGGTGCCAAATCATCATTCACTGAAGATTCATGGAGAGACAGAATATCAGAAGCTTCCTCCACTCCATGGTAACATGAAGGATATAGATCTGAATGATGTGCCAGTAGATACTGCTGCCACTTGGGAACAGGGAAGTGAGAAATCAATGGATGGTATCACTTGCCTCATAAAAAAACCATTAAACCTGATGAAGTCACAAATCTCATTTAATTCTGCGAATGGTCACTCCCAACCTTTGCCCAGTCACGCATTATATTCAGAAAGTAGCACACCCACAGGAGTCCCCGCCTTCCCTGTCAGTGTTGGTGCTGAAAAAGATTCTCTCTGCTCGTCCACTATACAGTATGGCATAAACACTGGACCATCAATTAAGTGTGAACCAGACATGGAACTGCAATCCAGCAAGGAAGCTGACTTAGATATTAGGAATCTCATTGACCTGAATGAAGCATTGCCAAGCATCGATGATCTGGATATGGATGCTGGTGAATCAGGTGAAATTGCTTGTCATGGACCCAGTGATCCTTCAACAGATTCTCTAGCTATAATCGCAGCAGAGAGTCTGGTAGAAATGTGTAATGTTAGTGCTCAGCCAGCATCTCAGCCTGACATTCTGCATTGGTTTGCTGACCTAGCTACATCCAAAGATAACACTATTTTGGAAAAGGACAGCGATGATGACTTCGAAGCTTTGACTCTGAAGCTGCAAGAAAACAAAAGCAATGACCCCAATTCAACACCAAGAACCACCCAGAAGGATAACCATGGTGGTGGCCATTGCTTGACGGCTTCACTGCTTGTCCCAAAACCTCAGAGAGGCAAAGGACGAGGACGCCGTCAGAAGAAAAGTTTTCAGAGGGACATCCTACCAGGCCTTGCGTCGTTGCCAAAGCACGAGGTGTCAGAGGATCTTCATGCACTTGGAAGGTCCAAACCCGTGACCCCAACAAAGCAAGGAGGCCGAAAGGGGCAGCAGCCGAGGGGGGGGCGCCTGACGAGAAGCATGGCTATCACTATGGAGGTAGTGGAAGCCGAGGTCAGCCCACTGCCGGCATCACCATCTCTTGTTCCTGCTGACTTGGACACGGATGCACCTGGCATGACAAGGTGGGGAAGGACCACCAGACGCTGTCGAAGATCGAGATGCCCGTCGTCCAACAATTCATCATCGTTGCGTGTAGCTTGAGAGAGTATTAGGCGTCTTAGTTGATGAGAAATTGGTCGGGATTCGGAAGTTTTTTGCCGTGACGAGTTGTAGAGGAATTGAGGAACTGGTAGGTTAAAAGTAATCCGTCATAATTGTAAATGCTTTTCGGCACTAATTTGGGCTCCAGAGAGGCCTGCATTGGATGAAAACATCTTGTGCATCTCTTTGGAAAGAAATCTAATCCTAGAAAGAAATGCAGCTGCAGAATTAGCATCTCTACCATTTAGTTGGAATTTTAATTTTCAGTAATCGCATCTGATTGTGGATCAAGCTGACATGACTGTGATATCATGTTCAGAAATCAGAATAGTCACATGTTGGGTTGTCAGCAAGTTTAAGTCAGTTTTATATAATAATAAATAATGCCAAGTGATCGTTCTTAAATCTTAATACTTGCATGGCAAACATGTAGACAGTTTGATGGAGGGCCTTATTAGTTTTTTATTGCGAAATAGGGTTTTTCATTTTCCGAAATGAACCACGGAGTTGCTCAACTACAGGATAGCCATTTAGGCATGTTTCATTCTTGAGATTATTCCTCTTCTGATTGGTCAAATAATTATGAATGGTGGGTGGGGGACGACCTGATGGCTTTCTGGGCCTTTTGTTGGCCCATACCTTGGGTAAAAAAAAGGTTCATATTGCATCCTTGAAGTATAAAACCAATCATGGAACATTCTTAAACGGGAATTTTCACTTCTTCAACTCACAATCCTTTATTTTTTCTCCCAACAACTTAGTTTTAGACATGGTTTAGTTCACTTTGTTATCTTGCCACCATGGCAATTAGTTATTCCTTGTGATTGTTTACGTTTTTATAACTCACAACAATCCTTGTGATTGTGGAATTAGCATGGCGCAACTTTAAAGTCAGCAACCAATCATACCATAAACAAGTGAATAAGTGGGATTGCTATAAAATGGCCTTCTTGTTTCTTGAGACGAAGATTGTCAAAGAGATGAAACTAATAGCCCATCAATGAAGATGAGTCCAATGATCAATGCCCAAGTCGTAGTAAATAAAGCCTGCAAAGTGCAAATGCCACAACCACATGCCTGTGCTGGATACGGCACGGCAGTAGGACTGCAGGAAACATTGCCTTTGCTGCCATCCTTGTGCTACACTACACTGATTGCAGCATTCATGAACACACACGGTTTGTGATCAACCAAGGGGTTTAAGCGAGATGGTAGTACAACGGTGGTGCCCACGTAATGGCAGAAACAGTGCTACAGTATTTCTCTTTGATCAGCGAAATGGCTGGTTGAGAAAGGGAGCAGCAACCAAGAAGCACCAGAGATGCATCTGAAAATATTTCCCCGTCTTCATACTCTTCCTATTACAGTATCGATGAATAGTTTTTTTTGTTTGCTTAAATTTCTTGGACGATTGTTTTGTTTTTCGTATTTATTATAAATTTATATTCCTCAAGTTTACATTTGCTTTGAAATTTTTTTGCCCACAAGAAGCAAAAATACTTTAAATATGAGGTGGCACAAGAAATCGGTGATACGTTTTGAATTTTAACTATTAGCAACATATATAGACAATTCTGAAGTTTTGACATGGCAAAGGATGATCATTTAGTACAAGCGCGACATAATAAATTGTAACGTGTCGACAGGGATCTCAATATGCTGCAACCAAAAGAGGAGTAACATGATGTGTCATATCTTGCACCAAAGGTTGCATGCAAGATATGTGAGCACCAAAGCATGCATGGTACTACTAGAAAGCAGAAAAGACCATCCTATGATCCTACCTCCCCATGCAATTGCCCATGGATTCACAGTGCACAAAGAGCACTGCTACATGTGACCCCTCTCAGGAATTCTTTTACACAGAGACAGACACTTTGACCCCCCACCATGTCCAATTTAGCTGGGCCCATCTGTCGGCCTGTGTTCATTACCACCACTTCTCAGAAAAGACATGGTGATTAAGAGGACTAGGCACATAACACAAAACCACAAAAGAGGCGACCTCCTCAAAAGAATTGCCCAACCACTAGCTACAATGAGTGGACTTTTGCCTCTCTGAAATTTCTTTCTCTCTTACACACCTTTTCCCTCTCTTTTTATCTGTATAAGAAATTTTGCATGGATCAGCCACTATCTAGTCCTATTTAGTATGCATGTGCACACCTCTAGCTATCTGACAATGACAGTGGGGCTATTTTACTCTGTAGTACATGTTTGGGGGGCATGGCGCAGGGACAAGATGGTAAATGGCAGTCAAGGCCAAATGAATTCCTTTCTACACCTAGTTGCCCAACTAAACCAACCATGCAACGCAAGCACTGTCCTTGCAATGCATTCATCATGATTCACACCTAGTTGCGCGTGCGGCGTGCGTGCACTGCCTTGTGTAGTACCGTGAGCTTCCCATAAATTCCAGATCTCATTTGGAATACTGATCATTCTTCAAAAAAAAAAAACTTTTTAATAAATAGAGACAATTTTATGCAAAAAAAAAAACACTTTAGAAATCACATGCATTGTGTCCCATCTATTTATAGGGTGGTGTTAATATTATTATACCACTACTAAAAATTTATTTTTTTCCAAAGACATCCTTCCTATACATGTAGATTAATGTAGGTACCACTAGTAGAAACAGCAGGGGCCTACTAGCTACGGACCACATGTGGAAATACATTTTTGAAAGATGATCCACTCAAGAACCATGTGTTAAGAAAAATACGTTTATTTTTCTTATGCAGCCGACATAAGAAACCATAAATCAATTTCTACATGTAGTTAATCATATGGAGAAATTGGTTTCCATAGGGTTCGAAAGGAAAGGTTATCCTATTACCATTAGAAGTGGCTATGTGGTTTAGTGGTAGATGGTAATTAAAAAGATCATGCAAGGTGAACTATTAGGACCTACACTCACGTGAAAAATTGAATCTCTTGTCACTTGGGACAGACAAATCCATGGTGTTTCCTAGAGGGTTCGGCTAGGACATGAAAACCTTTTTCGCTTTTAATAATCTCTCTAAAACCATTTATTTGGGAAATTTATACTGCATGTAGAAATCTATTTCGACATGTGGTCATCTTAACTACATATGGAAGTAAGTGATTTATAGACGGGTCGCTAAATACCTATGGAGATAGATTATTTCTGTAACGTTGACTATAGAATGCTTTTAGAATTCAGATTTATAGTCCTTCATGATTGAAGGAAATTAAATACAAGGTACACGCTCCATAGTCAACCGAATTTCTACCAACAAAATGGGACCTAGCCTTACCTCCGCATCGAGCAAGGGTCCCTATCATAAACAATCTCACTAAATGTCCACAATCACAATAGTCAAACATTCCCTCCCATACATCATCCATCGTTTTCAAAACCCATGAAAATTGGATTGGTGGGGTGGGGCATCAACTATCACCACTGTGGGCATAGATCCCTTTCTCCAGACATGAGAAAAGTATAAACAAGAAAAAAAAAGCGCCAGTCAAAGTGCTAGATCACCACTTTTATCATATTATAAATACCTAGATATTAACCACTTGATGTCATGTTCCTCACAAACAAACCACCTTTATTCATGTGCTAATCTTTTCATCAACCACATCATCACAAACAGCACTGAACCATCACTAACATTTAATTAACAATGAATAAGTACTTGAATAATAAGAGTATGAGAGAGAGAAAAAGGGGGAGGGAGAGAGGAAGGGAGGTGGTTAGTGTATTTAAATACAAACGGCTAGTACCGCATGCCCATACTGCCCTAGTGCCATAAATATTACCACAAGACTACCGGAGCAATTCCCCGCCCAAAACCAGGACACCACGTTGCTATGCCCGTTCTTGCACACGCACATGAATTCCTTTGCCCGTGTACCGTCTCCCAAAACAAATGTATCCTTTGACCATTGCAACCACACACCTGTATCTTCGTCACAAACAAAATCATTTTTTTTCTTATCAAACTCCTAACCAATTCCACAATAAATTAAAACCATCTGAAAATGCTATGCAAAAACACCATCAAAACCTTCCCCCTTTTTTTTTTTTTTTTTGGGATCCGCTGCACCTGTTCTTCCTTGCTCACTGACATACTAGAAAAGAGGTTAACCTAATAGGACATCTAATCCTCCACCATGCTCTTGCTCACATGTCATATTTAGGCGTTTATGAGGCAGCAGGGCCATGAGCACAGGACTGCACTTGCTCCCCAGCTCAAGACCAGCACAGGAATTAAAGCAAAAGGGGGAGGACGACAGATTTGAGCAACCAATTAAAGGCAGCTGCAGGCAGCAATTGGCCATGGCCATCTCCTTCCTTGCTATCTTTAGCCGCCGCTCGCATTGCTTGTAGAGGCCGGGGTGGGGGCTGATCGCTCGGGGAGCCAGAACAGAGGAGAGAGAGAGAGGAGAGGAGCGCACCTCTCCCACCTCCCCTTCTCGTGTTCTTGCTCCTCCTCCTCCTCCTCCTCTGCTTCCTGTCTCCCGGCCGGCGGCGAGGTCGGTCGGCGGTCGCTGCCTTGGCCTTCATTCGTGGAGCAGTAGCTCGCGAGAAGCTTCTTGCCCCGCCGCGCCATCAGGGGCGGCGGCCATGGGGTGCGCGGCGTCGCGGCCCGGGACGGTGTGCTCCCCGTCGTACGAGGTGTCGTCGGCGTCCTACAGCATGTCCCGCAGCGCGTCGGCGTCGGCGGCCGAGCTGCAGGGGGGCGGGTCGTCGTCGTCCGCCCTGTCGCTATGGACCCACCGGCCGGTACGTCTCGACGACGCCGAGGACGACGACGCCGACGACGCCCGCCGCCGCCAGCGTCCCGCCGCGCGGCGCCCGGGGGACACGAACATCCACGTCCACATCCGCGGGCGGTGCGTGGCCGGCGAGCAGGCGGCGGCGGGGTGGCCGTCGTGGCTGAGCTCCGTCGCCGCCGAGGCCGTCCACGGGTGGGTGCCGCTCCGCGCCGACGCGTTCGAGAAGCTGGAGAAGGTGGGCGCGGGCACGTACAGCAGCGTGTACCGCGCGCGCGAGCTCGCCACGGGCCGCACCGTGGCGCTCAAGAAGGTGAGGTTCGACAGCGGGGAGCCCGAGAGCGTGCGGTTCATGGCGCGCGAGGTGCTCCTCCTCCGCCGCCTCCGCGGCCACCCCAACGTCGTCGGCCTCGACGGCATCGTCGCCTCCCGCTCCTCCTCCGCCCTCTACCTCGTCTTCGAGTACCTCGACCACGACCTCGCCGGCCTCTCCTCTCACCCCGACGTCACCTTCTCCGAGCCCCAGGTTGGTACCGTGGTCGTGGTGGCCTGGTGGGTGGGCCCACGATGTCAGTCGTGACAGGTGACACGCTCCTCTGCGTTGCATGCAGATCAAGTGCTACATGCGGCAGCTGCTGGAGGGGCTTGCGCACTGCCACGCGCGCGGGGTGATGCACCGGGACATCAAGTGCGCCAACCTGCTGGTGAGCGACGCCGGCGAGCTCAAGGTCGCCGACTTCGGCCTCGCCAACCTCTTCACGCCTTCGTCGCCATCTTCATCGGCGGCGCCGCCGCTGACCAGCCGCGTGGTCACGCTGTGGTACCGGCCGCCGGAGCTGCTTCTGGGGGCGACGGCGTACGATCCCTCCGTGGACCTGTGGAGCGCCGGGTGCGTGTTCGCGGAGATGCACTTGCGCCGGCCGGTGCTGCAGGGCCGCACCGAGGTGGAGCAGATCCACAGGATCTTCAAGCTCTGCGGCTCGCCGCCGGAGGAGTTCTGGCGCCGGTCGGGGCTCGCGCACGCCGCCGCGTTCCGGCCGCAGCGCCATTACCCGAGCCGGCTCAGGGAGGCCTTCGCGGTGCCCACCGCCATGCCCGAGCACGCGTTCCGACTCCTCGCGACGCTCCTCGCCCTCGACCCCGCGGCACGGGGCACCGCCGCCGCCGCGCTCGGCTCCGAGTACTTCGCGACGGCGCCGTACGCGTGCGAGCCGGCGAGCTTGCCCAAGTACGCGCCTAACAAGGAGATGGACGCCAAGTTCCGGGAAGAGTCCAGGAGGCGGAGCAACGCCCGGAGCTACGGCGGCGAGGCGGCGGCCAAGCGGATGCCGAGGGCGGCGGCGCACAAGAGCTTGCAGCTGCAGGACACGAACCAGAGCCACGTCCACGCCGAGGAATCGCTGCCCGTTCTGGCGGGCGAAGGCGCGGCGGCGGCGGCGAGGGACGACGGCGAGTCGCGGCTGTTCGTCGACCTGCAGCCCGTGCCGGCGATGATCAAGCGGCCCGGAGACGGCGGCGGAGACGCGGCGGCGTGCGCCAGGACCACGTCCAGCAGCTTCAAGGAGGAGGCGCCACGGCTCTCCGGCCCCGTGCAGCTCGCCGCGTCCACCGGCTTCGCCTGGGCCAAGAAGCCGCGGCCCGACGCCGCCGCGACAGCCGCCGTGACGAAGAGGAGCGCGTCCAAGGGGCCAGGGACCAACAACAACGGAGGAGGAGACGGCGCAAGAACCGCCTGCGGCGCCGCGGCACCGTACGAGGTGGAGAAGCAGGAGATGATCAAGCAGTGGGCACAGGTCGCCGACGCCTTCAGCGCATCAGAAGCTTACAACAGCAGGTTCAGGCAGACGCTTGACGCCAATCAGCTCAAGACTGGAAAGGTCTCACATTCGTCACTACTCAGTACTCACAGCCAATTGCATTGCAGAGATGCAGTTTATCTGATGCATGATGTTTTCCATGTTACTGAATTTTGTTTTATCTGATGATGCTTCCCCTTCTTCAGAAGTACAAGGGGAAGGTGGACAGGGTGGACTTCTCAGGGCCACTGCTGTCGCAGCCCCGGCGAATCGACGAGCTCCTGCACAACCACGAGCAGCAGATCCGACGAGCTGGTCGCCGGTCATGGTTCAAGAAAGGTGCCTACTGATGCACACTGGTTGAATTTCTCTGAAAGCTACCATGAACAACTGCAGATTGCATTGGTTCCTTAATTCCTGACAGGCAGCAAGAAGGAGCAGCACTAATTGACAGCAGAGGCATGTGACGATTGCAGTCACACGGCCATCAGATTTGTAATATAATATGCCCTTACTACAAAGCGAGGGAAGATGCTGCAAGCAAACCAAAGGGGTTTGGACCATGAGTTCTCATGATGAGCAGGTGTTTTAATTTTCAGGGCTGGACAGACAGCCAGCCTCATGCCATCAGGGAACGAGCTCAGATGGAAGCTGTTGTAGTTTTTTTTTTTCAGGTTTCATGCAACCAGATTTGCTGTACCTGAATTAGGTAACACTGTTGCTGTTGGTGTACAAGATCTTTTGTGCTCACTTGTGTTGATAATATGCAATGGGAAGCTTCAGAATGTGCTTTCCAATTTCTATAGCATCATCAAATCGCCACATCAGTTTCTTGTCTTGGGTCCAAATTATTATGGTAAGCCGCATACATTAGAATTTGGAAAAGCCTTCATAAGCAGACTTTAACCATGAATTTCCCTTCCAATATATTCTTCACGCTTTCAAAAAATAAGTACCAATTTCCCTTCCAATATATTCTTCACGCTTTCAAGAAATTCAATTTTCTACTATTAAACAAAAGATGTATGTAGCCTACTTGGCTAGTTCTTGTGCTGCAATTTGCCCCCTAAGGGTCTGTGTGCTCATGGTGTGTGTATGACTGTATGTACTGCGTTCCAAAAAAAACATAAAATCTTTTCTTAAGTTGGTTTCTACCATCCATAAAGGAAAAAAAAGATATGATGCCATCTCAGCAGAAGTAGGCAAGGCAACCTGATTTCTGATTGGGAACAGATAAATTAAATTGAATTAAATAGATCATTTGACTTGCAGTTCTCAATTCATGATGAGCAGCAACACCAGAATGCAAAGAACATGGCTATACACGCAGGTTTCCACAGAGTTGTTCGTTTCTACAGAGCTGTTCGTCTCTCGGACGAAACAGCGATGCCGCTTCCATTCCAAGACCAAGCATCAGGCGAGTTCACCAAGCTTCAGGGACAGAACTTGCAAGCGCATGCTAATGTTCTCGATTACACATCAGGGGCGTCAGTTCACTGTCACTCATCATCACATGGCAGGAGAGTCGGTATTTGTCCGAGAAAATCAACTTTGTTTAGCCTTACACTGCACAGGACATGTTCAGGAAGCTCCTCCTGCTTCTGGGCCTGTGTATCTCGTCAGAAATTAGTCTGAATATGTAACTGAACAAGATGAGAAGATGTTGCATACGACAGAAGCGTCACTATTCATGACTAGATATAGATGGTAGGGTTTCTGGTTTCAAAGTTCATATCACATTTCCAAATCATCTGGAAAGGAAATGCCTAAACTTGTAACGAAAGTAAGAACATTCAGTAGCCCATGCTATTACAGGATATAATTCTTTAGATCAGTTTTATCTCCAGATATTCCTACAACTTTCCAGACAATGTTGAATGGGCAATTCATTTTTTTTTGGGGGTGTCAATATACAATACAATAACAAATACAGAGCAGAAAGGACCAACATACCTGTATGGTTAGGCCAAGATCAAGCACCCCATATTTCAATCTCTCTCGGAATGCTTCGAGCCCTTTTCTTGAGATGAAGCTAAAGCGGTGTACATCAAGGTCGATCTCCAAGTAATTTGATCCCTGTGTCAACCCCACGTGTCATGTAACAGTCGAGATGAAAGAGATGAAAAGTACAACCATATCAAGCAAAGTGACTTACCACATAAAAGTTGTGCTGGGGCCTTGAGAGCACTGGTTTTTCATTGTAAGCCTGAACAAGCTTCCTCTCCGCGGAACTCAGATTCATGTCATCCGGGTTAACTAACCCTGCCAATATCTTTAGTCTTTCTCTGAAAGGAACCGTTGAGTCCAATGGGAAACCCTTAACCTTTTCTATCTCATCGTTTACAAGTCTCTGAAAAACAAAGAAACCAAGGAACAGAAATTCAGTCAGTTCTGCTATTGAGCTATGAATTAGTAGGCACCAGCAATTTGTGAAAAGAGATGGCATCCAACAATGGAGAGGTTTACCTTGATGCTTTCATGAAACTGAGGAGAAATGTCTTTCTCAAAATTATCGTTCAGTTTGAAATACAGCACTAGATTAATCCCTTCCCCGTCACTATCGCCAAGGAACATAGCAGCAGGATATGTAGGCATCTGCATTGAACACGTATTTGTAATAACTGTAATCATTAGCATGTTAAATGACAAGGCAGAAAGTCTGTGACTATACCTGAATGTTTACAATTAGTAGTGAAGGAATTTTTTCATTTGGTTTTACAGATGGAAGCTCAATATGCTGGGCAATGTGGTGTATTTTCTTTGGGGACATGAATATGTCCACACCAAATGGAGTGTATGGAGAACAACCTGGAGCAGGAGACTTCTTTTTGTCCCTACAAGTAACACCAAATTAATTAATACAAAATTAAAATCAAGTTCGTGAGACTTTACATGCATTTGTGGAACAATTCATACTTGAAAAAACTTTCCCCTCGCAGTTTGAAAGTCGAAGGCTCAAGCACAGACCAACAACCTTCCGAAATTTTCTCACAGGCTTGTGGAACCAATAATCCAGCTCGCGGACGGATCAAATACCTCCTAGAGGAACCTGAATGTAGAAATTTAGTATCAACCATGATGTTAGTCCTCACTACCTCAGTTCACTCAAGACAAAAGGTGAACACATCAGAGCAAAACCTACATATTTCAGTAGTTTGTTCTCCATCGAAAGATTGCCTCTTGAAAGAAAGCCTGACAACAGCTGATTTCTTCTTTTGGCCCCGTGGACTTGCTACTGCCAATGGTTGGACCTTGTTAGCATGACGAGGTGTGCACACTGGTGTCAAACTTTTGAAGATACTTTCATGAGGCTTCTCTCCGTCTTTGAAAGGCTTCAAGGTATTACATGCTTCCTCGCCTCTTCTAAGTTTTGTCAGAATTTTGATGCCCTCATTTCGTGTCTTCGCTTCCTCAATCTTTCCACTAGAGATATCACATGTTTCTGGGCCTGCAACTTTAGGCCTCTCTGCTTCTATTTTGTTTGTGTCTCTTTTCAGGTACTGTCCAACAGCATGAGCAACACTAGATCCGTCAAAAATCCTTTCAAACTTCTGGATGGCATCAGCAATGGATGAAGCATCTTCACACTGAATCAATTGTGTACCTGCTGAATTTGACACAGCAGGAAGGTCTGCAACAAAAGATCAAGCCTGAACATAAATGACTCCTTCAAGAAAAAACGTCTGAACAATCAAAATTGCTGAAAAGCAATATAAACCTCCGTTGACACTGCTGAAGTCTTCATCAGAGTCAGATCCTAAAATACTGACAGAGTCGAACCATGCTTCTTCTTGGCACACAACTGGATCAACAGGAAAATTATTGAAGATTTAGCCCAGCTCTTCGAAATGTGAAACTTTGGGTTACTAGGACATATGCAAGGAATAAAAAGTTTCCAATTACCATTTCCATTCTCTGTGTCCAGCTCACTGTGATGCCACTGCAATTGTGTAAGGTGGAATGTAACATTCGAGCCATCGGATCTCCGCCGAGTGGCTGCAGAAGTCCCTAAATGGACCACTTCTCCGGAAGAAGCAAATTTCTCCACATCACTGGCACGTACTATAGGTGTATTGGTTAAAACCTTTCCACGGTAACGCCTGTATATACAGCACAATCTTTGTGATCTCCGCTTTTTGCTTGAAGATACGCAGGCACCCATAATGGTTGTAAGCTGAATTTATTCAGCAAAAGAGGATTTCGTCCTCACAGCATTTCACGAGAATATGGGTTTCAAAGAGCTGCAAAACAGAAACACTAACGAGAAATTAGCTTCACCAAACAACAATGCTGTCATAAATGAACTAAGAAACAAAAAGGCATCAATTTTTATGCTTCTTGTATTCCTATAACAGCACCTATCACTGAAGTAGGAAATGTAGGAATGGCACTGAAGATGTTCAGGGTAGTGGATCCATAGCTTGATGAAACTTTGAGGGGGAAAACCAGTAAAATACCACATGCATTGGTATGGCAAAACGATGTATAAACGAAAAGAAATGATGGAACGCAGGAATAAAATGCATAGATCTCTAAAATGTGAAGATAGCAACCAGGAACAATATGAAGGCTTGGAACTCAAAACTACCTGGTGCCAAATGGGGACAAATAAGCCCAGGAGAGACTAGATTATTGGTGGCTAGTAGCACCGACGCGCAATCCACTCCCTACTGACAGCCTGAAAACAATTCCATTTTTTGACCATTAAAAACCATACATAATATGAGCAGCTGTTCCGCAGAACATACAGCTGAAAAATAAATGTACAAATATAAGAATGAAAGCACTTAGAAAGTCTTCAGAAACAACTAGCGCTCCAGATGAATAAATAAAAACCATAAATAAGCACAAAGATTCTGCAAAGTTTTAATTGCTTCTTGAACTCTTCAGCTGAACGAGTTGACTTAATGGCCACTAACCCAGATTATTTAAGCTTTCAAGAGGCCAAGAACACAGAAACCCACAATGGAGATTAAAATAGCCGTACCAAAAGTCCAAAACTACCACAAGACCTGGATCTTAGTCTTCATCATATAGCCAAGAATATTTCAAAAGGAGTTCTTTTCTAAAGAGAAAAAAAGGAGGAAATAGTTCGAAACGGAGAGGAAACGAATCGGCACAACGAGAATCCGAAATACTCGGACTCACGCCCCTACTAAATCCACGGATGACAGCTGAAGGAATCCTAACCGAATCAAAGACGAAAAAGCAGCGAGTTGCTGGAAACCATGGCATTTCTTTCGCACCCAACAACCAACTCGATTGATCAAAGGGGCCAGAACAAGAGCATTAGCAGGAAGAACCCAAAGAATCGCGCCGGGAAAACCCAACCCGGTCCCAAAGGCGGAGGCCCCGCCTTGAATCGCCCAAAAAAACTAGTAGCTGTTCGGCATTGCAGGAAGCCATGAGAACACAGATATTTATGCCAAGAAATCCCATTCTTGACAGGTAAAACCCAGGTGTCTGCACCAAGAAGCCAAGCTTGCCTTGCCGGCTTTGTCCAGAGAAACAGAAACAAGAACAAAAGACCAAAAAAGAAAGTCTGAAACCGAACCAAACTGACACGCCACGACCAAGTAACCAACAAAGCCGTTCCCTTCCCTGCCAAAACCAGCAAAGATCCACCTAGAACTCCCCAAAAACAAAACAAAAACTTTCCCATTCGTCGTCGCCCCAAACTCGCCGGTCGCTGCCGGCGAAGAACAGCTAACAGGCAGACACCAATCTTGTCCCCACTGAAACCAAGATAACCGACACACGCACGCAGTCACGCACGACGGCGATGAAGCATTACGCGAAGGGTGCCCCAGGGAGCGGCGGCGAGGTGGCCGGCGGGGCGGAGCAGCGCACGCGCAGAAGAATCAGAGGAAGCGGAGCAAGTCAAGTGGTGGTGGTGGTTCATGTGCTTGCGCGTGTGGCGTCTGTGTATGAGTAGGTGTTATACTGCACGTGGGACTGTGGGCGAAAGGGAGATTGAGAAGATTCAGCGGGAGGAAGCGAGGAAGGTGGAGGAAAGGGAGGGAGGGACAGGGGAAGATGGAGGTGGCTACAAGGTTGCAGCCTTTCTCTCTCTAGCCCTTCTCTCTCCTCCTGCTTCTGTTGCTGTCCCCCCCCCCCTGAGGTTTCAGCTTTCCCCTTTTTTACGGTCTAGCAGATTTCACCTTTTGAATCATTTCTAGGACTTTTTAGTTTGAGAAAAGCTAAAGTCAACCGGTCGATGGAAACACTTCCATCACCCGGTTGGCCGGAGCGAAGGAGGTGGCTGGCGGGGGAGGCGGGGCAGCGCGCCGGCAGCGGGGGAGGAGGCGCGCCGACGGGGGAAGGAGGCACGGCACGACGGCGAGGGAGACAAGGGGTCGAGGGAGGCGGGTGGATCTGGGTATCTGCTCGAGTGGGGTGGGGGTAGAGGTACACTGTAATTACAATGTATGTAATGCTAACCATCCATTTAAGATCCAATGGCTATAGAATTTCGACACCCGGTTGATGGATAGACAGATTTTTAATTTTTATTGTTCGGTTTCTTTTATTTTCATCTCCAAAAAAGACCTCCCCTTTTTTTACACCTTTTTGGGCCAGTGCGTGGGGGCAAAGCTTGTCCGACGCTGATTTGAATGGTGTAATTATTTTCTGCAGGAATAAATGGTGAATAGGTTGGTGGTGAATTTGGCCAAAGTTTGGTGAACGGGGAGCCGAACCAGGAACAGTCGACGCTGCCGTCCACAATCAATATGAACTGCTGCACGAACTCTGTGAAACTGCAGGGGACTTTTATAGCCATGGATCGAGTGATTCGAGTCCAGCGAAACATCATATGCATGTGTTGCTTGGCATGGAAATGGGCAGTGGTTGAGGTGGATCCAGGACTCCCAGTGTATCTCGCATAATAATGTTCAGAGATACATGAACAGACATCGGCAGTATATCTGTATGAGTAGGAGCCTACTGTATCCAGATATGAATCCAACCGTTTTAAGCATTGCGTTTGCGTAAAATATGTTTGAAAAAAGATGAGACTTGAAATGAACTGGTCCTGTCAAATCCCAGTCGCTAATAATAGACTGGGAAAAAACAGAAAAGGTTTGTGGTATATATTAATCCGCAGTGCCCGAGAGAAGATGCCGCTGGAGGTTAATTTAGCTGGAGCTGGAAGGAGGTTGGGCAAAGCACTCTCCGATCCAGAGCTGGGTACCATGACCGGTGACAAAACGTCGCTGAATCCAATAGGGCGCGGAGCACCAGAAATATTGCTCCCCCTACTCTATGCAGCGTACGCTCTGCTGCCCATGATGTCGCTCTCCCCTGCCTCTGCGTCCCAGTCCCAGAACGAGGTAGCGGGCAATATGATGATGTCAGCTCTACCCTACATCTCATCTTGTGCTTTCGGCTTTTTTGGGGAACTTTTAGACATCACGAGGGCACCGGGCATATTTTAGAAAACTTTTTTTCAATAATATACCATTTAGAAATCTGATTCTTAGACCATCCCTAATGGAATGGATAAAAGAGATGGATATAACACTGTTTCACACTGTTTCGTTACTGTAAACAGAGAGAGGATAGTTGGAATAATGATAGAAAAGATGAATATACATCCCGCTGGAAATAGCCTTACAAATAAGTTTTCGGGGCAGCCCCGGCCGTTTATGTGCAACGAATACTAGTACAAAACTACGTAACTGAGCTCCCCGGTACAAAGAATGGTTCACGGAGGCACGAAGAGAAATATTTTATGAGTGTCTTAGGAGTTAGGACATCTGGAGAATTCCATATGCTTTTTAACCAAAGGGGTACTTATGCACTTTAATTTGCAAAGTTATCCTTCAGAGTAGCAATCTTACGCTAAAAAATATTATTTGATATAATTATATCTAGAAAAACAGTTGATAAAAAAAACAGAGGGGAAGCATTGAAAAAATGGAATTGACACGAGACAAAAGGCGCCATAAATTGAGCCACGAAGAAGGCCATGGTTTTATGAAGTGATTTGGTTATGGAATGCTATGGAGTTTTTGGATGACGCAAACATTAGTCTATAGTATTGTTATTAAAAGATTAGTCTTAACATTTTTTTTTATAAACAGCCTTGGTTTGTCTTCGTTCCAAACTTGTCTTGGTGCGTCGATCCGATGGTCACTCCAAGACAAGTTTATTGACCGGGATGGTCACTTTGGGGGTGATTGGTTGCCCAGATGAGTCCCGGCCAGGCCCATGGCATGCAGGCACCCTGTGTTTGGTTGCCTGGTTGGGTGTCAGAGCCAGGCTCCCACAAACCCCGATGCGCCTTTGAGCCAGGCTGTGCCGGTGCGTGGATTTTGAGCGTATCTGTGGAGTCTGGCTCACCAGATGCGAATTCTTACCAAGTTAATGATGTTATTAGTGATAATTAAGACATAAAAAATGATATTAATATATTTCAAATAATATTAAGACATAATAGGATAAAATAAAGACAATAGAAGTGTAGTTACATAAAATAAAATATTATAACGTCATATATTTTATCAACTTGTCTCATGCAGCATATCATATACAGGCAACCAATCATCGTATCCTTCCAGCCAGGCTACCTAGATGCAGGCAACCAAACAACGTGATATCGCATGCACTTGGCCTGGCTGAGATGGGCCTGGCTCATAGATATGAGCCAGGTTGGGAGATGCAGTCAACCAATCGGACCCTTTGAGACTTTAAGGACTAGATTGACACATAAATTTAGGGTCTGGAATGGTCACTTTGAAACTTTAACGACTGGGTTGACACACCGAGACAAATTTAGAGACCGGAAATGTATTTTACTCTTTGGCATATCAAGTTTCTAAAACTCGTTTTTTAAAACACGATACAAAGACAAACACTCATACGCACGCACACATGCCCAACTCCATGCACGCGCACGCATTCTAAGGCCAACGACAGGAGGTGGGGTAAAAAACCCCATCCATCCACTATTCCACCTATCCCTCTCTGTATAAACAGTGTCGCTACAGCGTCGTTTTGTACTATACCCAACCTTTTACCTCACCTGCTGAATTTAGCCTAAAGATAGAATGATAGAGCTGGTAGGTCATTGGCAAAATCATCACAAACGTGGTGATATCCCGGGACACGTCATGTCGTCAACTGCATGCACCACCCAGTGAATATCGCTGTTTAGAAACCATCCCAGTCTATTGGCAAGTCTTACCTATCCTATTTCTTTATTATTCTAAGATTATCCGCAGTGAAACGTATATAAAGATTGTCTATACGTTGCATGCTGCTGTACATAAAGAAAAAGATGGTTGAAATAGTGAATGGACAAACCATATAAACAACCTGCTGCACATAGTCTAACTATTTTTTTCATCTACAGTAACGCTAAGTGTGCAGGCAATACGCATTCTATTGGAATAGCCTTATTTTCGAAACGAACCAAGGTAAAACAGTAAACGTTTCGCAGATCTACGACATCAAAGAGTCATTTGGGTTTCAGTCAAGACAAAAAACGGATAATACACTGAGACTGAGACCTTGACGTGAACACATCCAAATTCAAGGCACACAGAAGAGGTCAGCATGCGCAGGGGTGGCAGGGGTTTGCAGTGAACCAGCCTCAGCTCCTAGGGAAGTGCACGTCACAACTCATCGGCAGTTTTTCTTTACCTTCTTATTATCTTATAAAGAAAAGTTCATTTCATCATTTGATTAAAACTAGTGGGGAGTACATGTTGTTTATGTGTTGCCCTGTTGGCGTCATATCAATAGGAGACAATGTCACGAATATTGCTATTCACCGACCATGTTGCTAGGTAGGTAGGGGTACTACTACTACTCATATTGAAGATAGGTGCAGTAAATCAGCCGTGGTAAAAAAAATTAACATCATGTAAACATATTTTACCCCTTCAAAAATCGCGCACACATTTGGGTAAAAGAAAAGGAAAAAAATATATACTTCAGTACTAGCATGGGTTCGGACGAAAACCAAGAACAGTGCAAATTAGTATCGCAGAAACTGGGGGTGTATTGTGCGAAATCGTTTATTCCCTTGGAGGCTTCGAAGGCACCCAGTAGTAGGATTTGTATGGTACTCGACCCGGCGTCAGGTGCCGCAGCGACCGTCCGATGTGGTCCAAATGATGCACAGGACAGCCAGCCTGTGGAGCCGGCGAGCTTGACTTTGACCGCGCTTAATAGTTAACGAGAAAGGATTTTTTTTATACAGTGCAAGTTTCACGATCCACCCAAGGAGCTAAGGAGACTAATAAAGTGGTGTTTAGATTATGGGAAATGAACATTGGGATAGAAAAATAAAGGACGAGATATATCCTTTATTTGGATGGAGAGAGATAGGAAAATATTTATGAGTGCATATCTTAATTCTAATGACAAATTTTACCTCACTTCTAATACCTATCCCAATCTAAACACCAAGTCACCACCCTCTTGACATGCAATAAACATATCTCACTCTACAAATTCGCTCTAATATAAACGCAACTACTCTAGTTGCATCTTCATTTATACTTCAAGCGAGCCGCCTAGCCTAATTCGCGGTGGCAGCTGTGCTTGTGCGTATTAATTCTCTTAATTAAACACTACACAGTACTAACTTTGAACGGGAGCACGGGTGAAATTTTGACAAAACAGCACACAGCCGCGCTTTGCACATCATTGAATGCGCGGCTATATCTAGCGACCAGCTGCCTGCCTGAGCATCGCGCCGATTTTATTTTATTTACCTGTTCGCTCTCTGCCACTGTGGTATCTGTATGAACTGTGGCGAGGCGAAAGAGACGACTGCAGCGCCTGCAAGCTTAATTTCATCGTCTGAGGGTACGCATCAATGGCTGCTGCTCACTGATCACTTGATCAGTCGTCTTCTAGCTCCCCGGCCATCCGGCCCAGATTCATGCCCTGCGAGACCTGCAAACGACTGCTCAGTGCCGTGCAAGGATGGACATGCATGATGCATGATTGGGCACAAACACCTAAGTCGCATATACTATGTGCATGCTTGTTAATATAAGGCTGTGTCCAACAGGACTCTTCAAATCTCATTTCCTATTCCTATTCTAATTACTACTCTCTCTGTCTACATTACAGCATTTATGTCAAACAGTACTAAACAGTATTTTGAGTCACCTATTTGAGGCATCCCATTGGGGATAGCCTAAGAATCAATCTTAAAATCCACTTTTTTTATACGAGACTACATTGTGTTAGCTCTATGTTATGTGGCAATAATATAGAGACTACTGTGGATTCTGTTATTAAACTTGCTCTAAAACGTGTGAGTCTTTTAAATATCGTAAGCCTGAAGCTAGCCGACGAATAGTAATATCTTCTCTTAGATTAAGTCTAACAAATTGTTTGTCCATGGTTTAAAAATGGCTCTGTAACTATACTATAGACAGAGTGAAGTTTGAATATAGCCCATGGATAAACAGTCTGCTGATTTTGGAGCCTAAAAATGTATTCTAGGTTTTATCTAGCTAGATGGAACTCTCTCACTTTCCATAAAACTATCTCTGTCTCTCTATAATTACTTTGCAATAACTAAATAAGCCGATGTCTCATAGCCTTTAAATCAGAATGAATTCAGATGAAAACCCGAATAGAAGATTAGAAATGGCACGCCCCGGGGCCTATGTACCATGTTTTTTTACCATACATCCTCCATCTCAAATCCCAAAGAGCTTTGATCTTTATTTTTCTTCTTCCATGCTCATATGGTTGTGTTAATGAATCTAGCTAGTCATATATAATATACAAAACAGTGGAACCTATACATCTAATATTATTAAAACCATTCAAAGTACAGAGCCTCTTGCAATCTGGGATGAATTGAGTAATAAAGAAACAATCTTGGTCTTGTTCCTGTTGTTTCCCCAAGCCGCATTATTGGTGGCCCATGCATGGCTTCGTGCCAAATAATATAGTCACATAGAACGCACCCTGGAGGCACGCCATTTGCTACCTCTAGCCCCCTCTCTCTCTAGAATCTACTAGCGTAGATGCACGTACGGCTGCTTTTATTCGCGTCGATATTGTACACATAGCTAGTGCACGGAAAGGACGGCCACGATGATCCACCACACGACCGATCGAGCAGCTAGCTTTGCGGCTTTTTTTTTATTACTGCTTTGCTTCCGAGATTTCGATTCGACCGGTCGATAACGCGCGCACGCACACACCGTACCTGACGCATGCACACGGATGCGTGTTGCATTGCATGGAGAGTATACGTACTGTACGTGTGCTCAGCTTCGTGATTCGTGCCAGACGCACGCCTTTGCGTTTGTGTGCATGCAGTGCGCCACCAGTGTGATCGGCGCGCCGGTGTAAAAGTGGAGGGTATGAGTATATTTTATTTACTACATTTTTTTTTATTTTACGTGGCTATCAAATCGACCTTACGAACGCCTGATAAAACTCAGCCGGCCGGAACCGTACCTGATCGATCATCAGTTCATCGGATACTCTGATGAGACCGACTCGCTCGAGGCCGTTTGGCAGTATTTTTATGAAAACAGCTTCAAAAGTGCTTTCTGCCGAGGCTGCTTTACCTGCGTGCCACATAAGATTTGGAGAGCCGTTGTCGTCTGGTAAACGAGCAGCTATATGTGAGCTCTTCCCCGGCACCGTTTAGGAGGAGGTTTCATCACCTTGTGTGGCGTAGGATCTGAAATTGGTCGTTGTGGTCGTTTCCTGGGTTGCTATTTATCATTGTAATATAAACCTTTAAGTTGTTTAGTCGTGTTCTACGTGGCGTGCGTGGTCGGTAAGCCTTGGTTTTCCGATAGCGTTTTGTTGTAATTTGATTTCTCTCTTTTTAATTAATGAAATACGTACCGGTGGTCTTTCCGGATGCTCAAAAAAAAAAGACAAAAAAGCTAGAGAAGTCGGAGAAATCATTTTTTTTAAGGTTCGGTTCCGTAATGAAAAAACAGCTTCTCCTCTCTGTGGTCTTTTTGAGGAAACCGTTTTTCAAAAAAAATTTTGCAGTGTTTCACATTGAAGCCTTAAGAAATCAGTGGAAAAATCGTTCTAAAAACGGTGCCGAACGAGAGCCCTGATTCGCTATTGTTAACTAGTACTACTAGCGTAGCATAGGCCGTCCGGCGGATCGATTGATGCATGCATGCATGGAGCAAATCAAAAGTTGTGGCGCCATTTGTCCCGGTCTCGGCCCCCCGGCGGAACGGAACACACAGCTACGGAGGCGACACGTATGCGGCCTCAGAACGATAGATGCGCTTTGGTGTCCATGCAGCTTTCAGGACTCCAAATGGAGCTTGCACTGAAAGCGAAGTCGCCTTTTTCCGCATCTTTTCAGACCCTTCTTTTTTGTTTGTCCTCATCCTGCCTCAGCATTGTTTGCACTTATATGTCTTTATTTATCTCGAATTGAACTATCTTTTAATGTGATTGAGTCCCTATTCATGACACGAGATAGTATTCATGACACGAGATAGTATAAGTACATTTCAAATGTTTTTTCTTATTCATAAACATGAATAAATATCCACACTCTAGTCGAAAAGTAAGATGATTTATAATACTCGTCGGATCATTTTGCTTTCTAAAATAAAATATACCGCACCTTCCTAAGTAACCATCTAAATTACCCACACCTTCCTAACCGTCTAAACGTACCAAGAATCCGAGACTGAGTACAATAACTCGATGGATTGCTATGGTCGCCGCCGGCATATATATATGGCCGCATGGTGGTGTATTTTGCGTCCCTGCGCACACAGCAGGCCACCACCCATTTGGAGAAACAGCATGCGCCTGTCCACTTATTAAGACCACCAATCCGCAAACTGAACTGCTCCATTAGTCAGATCTTGGCTGATTTGCCCAGCTAATACTCATTCGATCGATCGACTTCTAGTGCATCATCACCTAACTAATGATCTGATTTATTTTTTCAAACCAAAACCCTGCTTTCTTCTGCTTACAAAAGCCTCAGCCGTTTGATTGGGTCATGACCTGTGTGTGCTCCCCATTTGTCTCACAGAGAATGTGCTTCGCACACTCTGAACGATTAAGGAAAAAGAGTAGCACACGATGGCATAGTACAAAGAACATGTATGTATATATGTTATATATACTAAGTGACAACAACATTGTTAGTTAGCATGTACTACTATATACTAGAGTGATGTATAGCTAGTGTGGTTGTTAGACTAAATTATTGTGCGCTAGCTCTAGATGCATCATGCTCTCGATCGTAAAGTGTACGTAGGTGGGATTGGTAAGCGGAGATATGTTCATTCTTTGTACTGTGAATATGCTAGCGGGTTGTTTGTTTCTTATACACGCCCGCCGTTCTAAACAATAAGTCCTGTAAAATTTTGGAAAAATCAACCTTTTAAAAAATACGGTGCGGCTTTAAACCGTGACAAAAAATATATAGTCCTTATTTTTTTATTTTTTAGATAGAGAAAAAATAATATAAAACATATATACATCACATGAACCGTGTTACAATTATTACTAGAGTTGGCAGGTGCGCGCCAACCATTGCTGGATAATTTGCTGGTTTAATTTGAGCCGTGAGGTTTTACTACTGGTGGGTCAATTACCTCTCCCATATATATGTAACAAGAGAGGAATATAATATTCACGTAGACTATTTATATGTTTTTATTTGAAAATTCTAGCCATCATGTTGTATGAATAGATTATTTTAATTAATTTCACCTTCTCCTCAACATTTTGTTATAGAAAAAAGTCCATTGTGAGCCATAAACTCTTTTATTTATCCATCCAAATCTAACCTTGAACTCTAAAATCGTCTAGATTGACACCTCAACTATCGACACCATTTAATTTTTGGCCCATGTTGCTACGGTTTTCATGTTTTTCATGAATGATAAAAATAATCATGGAGATGTATCGAGACAAGAGGAATGCCAAAATAATGGCTAGATCTCATAAAGAAGCTTTGAACAAAAGATTTAATAAATCTAGAAAACAAAAGGAGATTTCTAGTGTGCGCACATGTTTTTTTTTACCACAACTCAATTTTGGATGGTGATAGTCACTAAACAATTTCTCAAGATAGATGACATTATCGATATAGATTTATTTGTTAATTTTCTATAGTCTTTTTTATATCTGTTAAAGCATTTTTAAGTTCCTAGAATTGATTTATTATGCGTTACTTGTTTTGTCCCAAAACATCTTCTCGGTTGTTTTCCAAAACTTTTAGGTGTTTGGATATTTTTTTTTATTATTTACACAAACCATTATAAAAACCCGCAATACCAGCTTTGGGGTCAAAATTTAACATTATTGACTGTTGATATGCCAATCTAATTGGTTTTGGAGTTTGATGTTAAAATTAGACAAACACAAAGTTGAAGGCTTAAAAAATAGATTTTCCCTTTTTGTATGTATTAAGGGTATTGGCATATGTGTGTATCACCAAACATTATGAAATAGAGTATATTTCACAAAATCACAATTGTCAACCTAATTAATCTATGGAACTATAACTATTCGACATGTATAAAAACTACAATTATTTCAACATTTGATATCATATAACCACAACTTTTTCACGGAATGACAAATATTTTCGCACCGAAAACTATTTTCCTTTATGAATTTTATTGTAGATGGAACATATAATATAAAGCCATTCCCTAGTCCATTATTTTATTACACTGAGCTGAGATATTTTGTTCAACTGAAATGATGGGTTTATTCAAGTACAGCATGGGTAGTTGCGCACGCTTGCCACGCTTTCGACTGACACGGTTCCTGGACGACGACTTTCTATGCTAAACCGAAGAGAGAAAACAAGTACAGACATGGATGTGCATGGCCTTCTCATAAGTCAGAATCAGAGAAAGTGGCTGTGGGTCGAAAATTTTGTAGCGCAACAGGACTCAAACAATAAAAGTCCGGCCATCTTTCGATGGATGAGTAGTGATTTCCATGCTACATGCCACGTATGATTCCAAATATAAATCTATTTGTCTTCATACTTTCCATAGACAGTCCTTCACAAAAGGAAAGAAAAGTCATAACGAGTCTAGACAATAAATTTGGCTTAGAAGAGGCGAAAGATTGTAGTATATTACATTAAAAAAAAAGGATTGTAGTATAGATTAATACTGTGAGGTTGATGTAACTAGATTTATTATGAATATTATAAAGTATTGAATATTGTTTATTATGAATATACATACTGTAGCCTTTTATAAAGTACAGTATAGCAGATATTCTGTTTGAGAACATTGTTTTTACATGTACTTTATGGTCAACATTGCGAAGTGTGGAATTACAGGAACCGGGGAAATCGTCGACTGGAGAATACGTAGCTCTCATCGACCATCTATATCTACAAATTCTTTTGCCATCTCGATCGGAAAATAGACGCGCGTGGCAATCAATGAGAGTTTGAGACGATCAGACGAGACGTCTGAACAGCCACTGCCCCTTTTCAGATCAATGAAACCCCGTTACTTATTTGTTGGTGCACAAGTACAGTGGCTAATCACGAAAGGGGAACATGAGCTACATTTGAGCTACCCGTCGATCGTCACGGGGCCGCGTCTCTGCGATGCACGCAACAGCGCGTGGCCGCCGACACGGTGGTTGCGCTCTACGTCAGTGGCCACTGGCCAGGATACCATCATGTCATGTCCTCGTGGTTTGCATGCAGTTGATTATTCATCCAGTCAGCTGTCCGCGTGCACAATTTTTCTGTTTCCCTGCAGGTGATTAATTAGCAATAGCAAGTCACATGTCGTAGTGGTGGTTGTCTTCATTTAAGTAAAAACAGTGGTGTTTGTCAATGCCATGCCGATGCTGCCTGTTTTATTCGCACCCCTTTAAATACGGGAATTTTCCCCCACAGTTTTTCTATGTTTTTCAAATTGTTGTAAATTCATGTGAAAATCCCCTGTTTCAAATGGGTATTAGGTTCCATATTTTGAACGGTTTAAATTTGAATCGCCGACTCAAATTCGACGAATCCATTGTATTAGATAT
Source organism: Paspalum notatum (assembly GCA_022530915.1). Classification (NCBI taxonomy): domain Eukaryota; kingdom Viridiplantae; phylum Streptophyta; class Magnoliopsida; order Poales; family Poaceae; genus Paspalum; species Paspalum notatum. The sequence continues at coordinate 39,050,488 of CM039690.1, read as the reverse complement.
TTTTCTTTTTTTTTTTGGGAAAGATGATGAGCTAGGCCCGTTTGGTACGCAAAAGTTTCATAAAAATTATGTAAAAATTGCACCTTCGATTTCACAGGAAAAACGCATGAACGGGAAAAATTCTGTCATTCCAGACAGACCCGAAATATCTGCATCTGTGGGCTAGGCCCGTTACTGGGCGAACCAATCGGTGGGCCAACTTGGATCCATCATCCTTCTGGTATGTGGGCTGTAGTATTACTGGGCTCCATTAATCTACGGACCCAACCAAACAAATCCGGCCCACGGTACGAACAAGCCCATCAGGTGCCCCGCTGTTCGGTGTTGCTGTTGCCTGTTGGGCGCCGCGCAGCGGGGCTCGCACCGGGTCCCGAGGCAACGGTCGCGTACTCGCGTCGCCGCGGCCCGGAGCCGAGCAGCCGTTGGCGCCGGCCCCACATGTCATCCGCACACAACTCCATCCCCCTCGGACGCATTTGCCCGTGTTTGTTTCGTGCGTGCCGCCTCCCTGTCTTCCTCCTCCATCCTCTTCCGCTTCCTTCTCCGCCACCTCAAACACCCAAAAAAAAATTTTTAGCAGTGCAAAAAAAATTCCCTCGACGACGAAGGGGGAAACCCTAGCTGGCCGGATTCCGCCGCGCGCGGCATTGCCGCATTGCGGGTTCGCGCCGGCCGGAGCGAGCGAGCTGGGTGGCGCGCCCGATTCGCCGGCGTCCGTGCTAGCCCGCGCTGGCTGGCGGGTGGGCGCGGGGTCGGCAGCGATAGCGGGTCGCACGGGGACGGGTCGCTGGCGCCGCCACGGGCTGGCTGGTTGGCCGCGGGCAAGCGTGCGGTCGGCTGGTCACGGGCGTCGCGGGGCAAGTGGGCGCGGGGGCAGGCCGCCGGAGACGGCGGCGGCGGCGGAGGAGGAGGAGGAGGAGGAGACGGAGGGCGGAAGGGGAAGGGAAAGGGGATGGCGCTCTTCCGGAGGCTCTTCTACCGCAAGCCGCCGGATCGGCTCCTCGAGATCGCCGACCGCGTCTACGGTACGCCATTCCCCTCCTCTTCGCATGCTTTCGGCCACCATGCACCAATCACGAATATGACCGGGAATTTTTTGGACATTCTGCTAAAATGTTTACATACATTGTGAGATTATTAAGCCTGGCATTGGTACGCAATTAATGGTTGGCCTGTCTGTGCTGTGCCTGCAGTGTTCGATTGTTGCTTTTCGACGGAAACCATGGACCAATACAAATACAAAAACTACCTGGACAGCATCATCTTCCAGCTCCGCGAGCAGTTCACGGATTCTTCGTTGATGGTGCTCAACTTCAGGGACGAAGGGAGAAGTCTGGTCTCGGGCATTTTCTCCATGTACGGCATCACACTCAAGGACTACCCTTGCAAGTACATGGGGTGCCCGTTGCTTCCTCTGGACATCATCCTCCACTTCCTGAGGCTGAGCGAGAGGTGGCTTACGCTCGAGGGGCAGCAGAACATTCTGCTGATGCACTGCGAGAAAGACGGATGGCCCGTGTTGGCGTTTATGCTTGCGGGCCTCCTTCTGTACAGGAAACAGTATAATGGGGAGCAGAGAACTCTTGATATGGTGTACAAGCAAGCGCCCAAGGAGCTTCTTCAGATGCTAACCACGCTGAATCCGCAACCGTCCCATCTTCGGTATCTTGGGTACATATGCAGAATGGACGATGGGCTGGGGTGGCCTACGCAGCCCATTCCTTTCACCTTGGATTGTCTAATTCTTAGAGAAGTTCCAAATTTCGATGGGGTAGGCGGTTGTCGGCCAATAGTTCGAGTGTATGGCCAGGATGTTCCAACAACTGACAGAAGTCGCAGTGTCGTTTTGCCACCATCAAAGGCCAAGAAAAATGTTAGGCGCTACAGACAGGTACCATCGAGCGTTTCTTATCTGAAGAGTTCTGCTATCTATTCAAGTTACTCGTTAACTATTTTTGCAGGCAGACAATGCGCCGGTGAAGTTAAACGTTGGGTCCTATGTCCAAGGTGATGCTGTCCTTGAATGTCTGCATGTGGATGATGGCCACGAAAATGAAAGGTTAATGTTTAGGGTGATGTTCAATACCTTTTTTATACAGTCTCACATTTTACTGTTGAACTTTGAGGACATAGATGTCTCTTGGGATGCTGATCGCCAGTTCACAAAGAACTTCAAAGCAGAGGTAGGCCATGATTCTCATGCATTGCATGTGGCATTTCGTTGCCAAATATAACAATGTTAATTGTAAGTGCATGCCTGAACCAGGTACTCTTTTCAGAGTTCGATGCTGAATCTGATGCGTCTTCTGAAGTAACACCTGACGACGATGATGATATGGATGTTGCCTCTGCTGACGAGTTCTTTGAGGCAGAAGAAATCTTCAGTAATGCTGATTCCCAAGAGGGACATAAGGATATTGATACCTTTTCTGTAGCCTCTACAGATTATGCTCCAACTCCGAGAGCCGAATATCGGAAAAGCCCACCACCATTTTCCAATTTTGAGCCGGATATTGTCTTTGATGGACCGCAAGACGATAAAATCGATAACTTGGGTTTCACATTAGAAACACTGAATGATGGAAATACATGGACATCCACTGACACCAATACTATGCACGACAACGAAACTGGAGTTATAAAATCAAGTTTTGCAGCTACAATAGATGGAGACACAGATACCGGTGTTTCACTTTCTTCTACCTATAAAGAGGATGGCTGTATGTTTGAAAATGGTTGTTCCAAGCAGGAGACATGGATGGATTCCGATCAAGATTTGAGTCAGATTGATAATGTGTTGGTAAAGGAGGTAATTATATCAGAAACTAATAATCCTAAGGATGTACAAATGATCAAAGAGGTTATCATATCTGAAGTTACAACTCCCAAACAGGTGGTAGAGGGGAATATGATGGAAATTGAATTAGGTGAGGCGGTCCACAATTCAGAAAGCACTGCATTGGGAGAAAATGAGGATAGGGAACGCCTTAATATTGTTTTCAAACAGGACGAGGGGGACAGCCGGGGAGATGAATATGCTGCATATGACAACGACATAGTGATTGATCGAGAAGAAAACAGCAATGAAGAAAAACTTACCATCAGAGACACAGATGCACAGGTGACTGAGCCCACAGATGAGAATACCAGGGTGGAGCTTCCATTATCAGGGAAATCACATCTGCAGAGCTCAAGCACTTCTTTGGAACTAAGTTCTGCCGAGAAAAATATTGAGCAGCTTCATGCTTGCAGTAGTAATGGCACAGCAGAGGAAAGGGAGGGCATTGAACCATCATTTTCTAGCTCCAGGAGCCAGTCTTCTAATATCTCTTGTGTGAACATTGTACCAGAAGAATCTAGCTTTGCAGTAAACCATGATCCAACTCCTGTGATTACAAATATAGATGCAACTGATTCATCTAGACTGGTGTTAAAGAAAAAACCTTTTCTTCCTTTGGCAACAGGTAGTCTTTTTGCTCCTTCATCTCCCAGGCGCAATCTGCTTCGCGCAGCATCCACAGATTTGTCCTTTTTTTCTCCATTACAAACAGAATCTAAGCAGAACTCTGTTACTTCTACAAGTGGAAGGGATGGTTCAGCTTCATCTTCTATGCCTTCGCCATCTCCACTCTATACACCCCTGGGATCTTCATCCAAAACATCTCTAGTACATCCTCCTCTTCGACGAATAAGAACGGTTTCATCTCTACCTTCATCATCATTTGAAGCATACATAGAGATGTCAATGTCTTCATCAATGTCACCAAAACAACAAGAGCCTGTTAAAGCTCCTCCTCTCCCAATACCACGACCTCGACATCTTTACCCACCAATGACGCAGGAAAAGGATCTACATTCAGGCAGTCTAACTTTGCCTACTTCCAACAAATATGCCCCTCAGCTTCCACTCCCACCTCCACTGCCACCTCCACATGATTCTTGCACCCAAAATTATTTGAGCACCCTAATATCTGAATCTGAACAAATAAGAGCTGATGGGTCTTGTTCCTCTAGTCCTGATTGTAGACAAGCTGTTCTCCACTTAGGTGATTCCTCACAACCTTCACCCTCTAAAAGTAGTATAGATGCAACAGAATGCTCCTTAGGAGCCTCTAATTTTGTAGATGAGGAAGTAGCAAGTAGATCCAACGTAGTAACTGACATGGATGCCCAACCTACCAGTGAAGATACAAAACCTTTGTTGCATAGTTCGACTTGTTCTTCACCTCCCAAATCATTACAACATGGTGCACCACCACTTCCATTGCTACCTACACACCTACCTTTGACTCTACTAACACCACCATCTGAATTACCACTACCAATCATATGCACTGATAGTGGATCAGTACCACCGGTATACTCAAATGCATCTTCGGATTGTCCATATAAAGAACCAGCAATACTACCAGAACAGAAATCTTACTCAAATGCATCTTCGGATTGTCCATATAAAGAACCAGCAATACTACCAGAACAGAAATCTTCTACTTCACCTGCTTCCCTTCAAGGACATGGAGCAAGTGAAGGTCAGTTATTGCAGTCTGATATTGCTGTTGAGATATCTTCATCAGAACATTCTGAATATACAGGTCATCATGTGCTTGGAATTGGAGGTACTGAAGATACAAATTCAGTTCTCTCACCCTCTATACCTGCATCACCTCCATGCTCAACGTTTCATATTGTAACAGATGATTATTCAAGTTCAACGTTTGCAGATGAAGTAACTTGTGATCAACCTTTAGATCAAACAACACTATCCATTCATTTGGAGCCCTGCAAAGTGGAGATATCACAGAGCGAAACAATCAACAGAGTCTTAGCCTCTATAGTTGATGACAAAGAACATGGAGGCATTCCAATTCCACCATCACCACAAAAATTGCTTGAGCCTAGAGAACATATGAAACCTCCATCTCCTCCTCCAAGAGAACATTATGAAAACCCACCTTCCCCACCCCCTCCTCCACCTGTTCCTAGAGAATCTTTCACAACTCTATCTCCACCTCCACCTTCGCCGACTGCTCCACCAAGAGATGATGAAGTAATTTGTCCTTTGCATCCACTTTCACCTACAAGACATGATATACCTCCACCTCCACCACCGCCTTTACATCATATTGCACCTCCATCTTTGTGCTCATACCAACCTCCTGTTCATAATGTTATAGCAATTCCACCTTCTCCCTGTACAAAGGATCATCTAATAGTTTCACCTCCACCTTCAGGAAGTGTTGATAGAATTCCACTGCCACCACCGCCTCCTAGAAGTAGTGAAATTTCGCCTCCACCTTCTATAGAGGGTAGACAATTGCCATCACAACCTCCTAAACAAATTCCACCTCCCCCTCCTCCCCCTGAAGGACAAAGGGGATGTCCGTTGTCTGCTATTTGTGGAAGAATGGATATTTTGCCACCTCCACCTCTACCTCTTGTGGGACATGGAGAAGCTCCACAATCAACTTTTCATAAAGGAGTCATGGTTATTCCACCACCACCACTACCCCTTACTGGAGGGTTAGGAGGAATTTCATTGCCAATTGGATTTCACAGTGGAGATTTATCATTGCTCCAATCTACCGAAGGACTGGAAGGGCCTTCTCAGTTGCCGCCACCACCGCCACCACCATCATCTTCACATGGACATATAGGGGATTCACCACTGCCGCCACCTTTGAAATCATTTGGAGAGGCCTCGGTCCTGCTACCACCTGAGACAGAAAGTGGAGGAACTCTACCACCACCTCCACCACCACCACCACCACCACCACCACCACCTCCTCCTAGAGAGTATGTAGGGCCTCCCCCACCGCCGCCACCTCCTCCTGGAGTATATGCAGGGGCTCCACCGCCGCCGCCACCTCCTCCTGGAGTATATGCAGGGGCTCCGCCGCCACCGCCACCTCCTGGAGGATATGCAGGGGCTCCACCACCGCCGCCACCTCCTGGAGGATATGCAGGGGCTCCACCCCCACCGCCTCTGCCTGGAGGATATGTAGGGGCTCCACCTCCGCCGCCTCCACCTGGAGGAATCGGAGGAGTTCCTCCACCACCACCCGTTGGAGGACTAGGAGGAAATCCACCGCCTCCGCCTCCAGCTGGATTTCGAGGTGGAGTTCCACCTCCACCTCCTCCTCCTGGAGGTCATGGAGGTCCACCACCACCTCCTCCTAGAGGACATGGAGGATTAGGTGGCCCACCTACCCCTCCTGGTGCACCTGCTCCTCCAATGCCTCCTGGGGTGCCTGGCGGCCCGCCTCCACCTCCAGGGGGAAGAGGCATGCCTGCTCCACCTGGTGGAAGAGGACATGGCCTTGCTCGTTCGTTGGGCCCAACGTTACAAAGCGCAGTACGAAGGTCATCTCTAAAACCACTACATTGGGTCAAAGTAACAAGGGCAATGCAAGGAAGTTTGTGGGCAGAGCTACAAAAACAAGTGGATGCTAATAGGTACTATCAACTGTCCAATAGTTTCTCCATTCATTTTTGCAATGCTCATAATGGAAAAGGCTCTGATGATAGATGTCATCATGAACTTGATTGAATTTACACATTTTTTACTTCAAATTCCACATTTTAAATGATTATAGATTCTGTTTATATTTCTCACCTTATCATTATTCTAACTGGTACATGATCAATGCAGCCGTGCTGAATTTGATGTAAGTGAACTGGAGTCTCTGTTTACCATTGCTCCAAAAACAAAAGCTGGCTCAAAATCAGAAGGACGTGGAAAATCTCTTGGATCAAAACCGGATAAAGTTCAACTGGTAACTTACTGAAATAATAAAGCATCCTAGACAAAACATGGCTAATCTTGAGTTCCAAGTAATTCTTTTTTGTTGGTTAATAGTTACATGAAGGTTTATTTCCTTTTATAAGATGGGCCCATGCAACATAGAAATAATGACAGTCTGATAGTATGTTAGCTACTTTTGTAGCCAACTGGTATTGCATAATGTATGATGCCACATAATATATGTAATGTTATGCTCAGAACCTTAAGTAAGACCACCTCCCCAAGTTACCCTCAGAGACCTAGATCATAGAAAAGGTGCTATGTCCAAAATTTAAAGAGCCACTTTCATGAACTGAACATTTTTTCCATTTGGTGTAAATAAGCCACTTTCAGAAATATTTGATTATCGATGTCAATTATGATTAGTGGATTTGTTCTATTGGATCTTATATGCCCATGGGAAGATATGTACTGAACGTCTAATTCTTAGTCATGAAATTTGAAAAGGAAAACATGCAGTGTTCCCATATCTACAGTTCACTTTAATACTTTCTCTCAAAATAAATTACATGCTGCCATTAAAGTTTTTTTTCCTTTCACTTTCTAGTGATAGAAATCCTTTACTTGTGTTATTATTTTTTACCCTAAAAGTTTGTTGGTGTGTTTGAAAAACCACAGATTGATCTAAGACGGGCCAATAACACAGAGATCATGTTGACAAAAATTAAAATGCCACTCTCTGATATGATGGTAAGTATCTTTGGCGAGCTATGTGCCTATGCCTCTGCATTTCTTGAATGACAAGGAATATGTGATAATTTGAAGGGCAAGTACATTGATCCTTTGCATTTTTTAAGCATAAATTACATGCTATCAATGAAGGAGCAGTTCCATCGATCGCATGAGTTCTCTGTAATAGCGTGGAAGCTTCCTCTGAATGTTTTATCATGGACAATATTTCCCTTTCAATGGAAATACATAAGCATTGGTGCTCATAGAAGATCCAATGTAGTTGTCTTTAAACATTTCTAGAAAATGCATTTTGTATATAGAAGAGCTAGCATATGCCAGCTCATTGCACTTGATACTTTGACCAAATTCTATAACAATTTTAGTATACACGGTTTTACAATCTAGCAAACTCATATTGAAGTCATCAGCATATTTAGATCCAGAAACACCTTTTCTGGGCGAGCTTTACTCACTTTGCAACTAAAGCTGCTTCACTGATGAGAATCTTCTCCCTATTTTTTTCTGGGAAATTTACACAAAATAGTGACTAATAGTTAAGTAAGGTTTGAAGTACATGTTTTAACTCTAACATATCTATATGCACTTTCTCTACTTATTACAGAGTGCTGCTCTAGCTTTGGATGATTCAGTTTTGGATGCTGATCAGATTGAAAATCTCATAAAATTCTGCCCAACAAAAGAGGAGATGGAACTTCTAAAGGTTGTTTTAAAATGAATACTTAAATTTTCCTTGTGTATTGTATAATCTTGAGTCATTTTCTTCCCTGAATATTGCAAAAAGGTCAATTATTTTGCACTTTTTTGTGCATCAGAACTACACCGGAGACAAGGAAGTTCTTGGAAAGTGCGAGCATGTAAGCATCCATATTTTATTTTAGAGTTCAATGCACTGTGTCATCCACTCATCCCAGCATCTCAATTTCTAAAATGAAATTTCGGGTACAAGAACTTGGCTCGGGTGCCAACCAGGTCCCAACGGGTGCCAACTCAACCCGTTAGCTGACGTGGCATATGGTGACTCGGTGATGATGTGGACCCTGGTATGGGCCACATGTCAGCCCCTCTCTATCCTACCCTTCTCTCTCTCGTCTCTCCCTAAGCTAATACTGCACCACTCCCCCTGCCACCGAGCTGACGCGCCTCGCTCTCCGCGCACATCATGGCCTCCATCCCTGGTTGATTCCAACACCGCAGTGGGGACCCTGAGGCGCGGCAGTGGCGCTGATAGAGAGATAGAGAGTGAGGAGATATGGCAGACATGTGGGCCCACAGACCAGGGTCCGCGTCATTTGAGTCAGCATGCCACATCAGCTAACGGGTTGGGTTAGCGCCCGTTGGGACCTGGTTAACACTCGAGCCAAAGTCATGTATCAAAATACAATTTAGAAGTTAGGGGACTGGGATGAGATAGCGTGCCAAGTTTAGGGACTGCCATTGCATTTAATAACTCTTTGTTAAGAGATTGTTGCAGTGGTTGGAAGGTACTAGTGGTACTTCCTGGTACTTTTTACCATTGATTTGATCTGAGGAAGAAAATTAATAAAGGTCCCACTTTTTTGGTACCTTTTGTATATTTCCTTTGGTACCTCCTATTTTTAAACCATTCGATTTTTCTCGATAGACGTTTTTTCCAACCATCATAAAAATTATATTATATATATCCGATGTGATTAACATGTTTATTGAAGTTTTTTTCTAAGGATACAAATGCATACTGGAGCATTGCACAATTATTGCAAATCTTAAGGTACTTTTTCTCCTTCAATTTACTTTGCTGCGCATTTTTCCTACTGCAGTTCTTTCTAGAGTTAATGAAGGTGCCAAGGGTTGAATCCAAGCTTAGGATATTCGCTTTCAAGATTCAGTTTCAGTCACAGGTCATATGCTGATAACTTTTTGGGGTTTCAAACATTTAATTGTTCATGGCTTTTGACCATCCAACTTTTTCTTCTTTTCCTCTTAGATTAGGGATGTTAGAAAGAATTTGCAGACTGTGTCATCTGCTTGTGAAGAGGTAAACATTTTAATAACTCCTGATTTTTTATTTAACATTTGGTATTGATGTTCATCATGAGAGAACTCATATCTTACATGCCAATCAGCTCAGAAGCTCTGAGAAGTTGAAGGTCATCATGAAGAATATTTTGTTAATTGGGAATACATTAAATCAAGGCACACCAAGAGGTAACAGTCTTCAGGTTATTGAGGCTGTGAATATCTTTCGAATTATATTTTCAACATATGTTTAGATTAAAAGCATTGAGTTTTCTGGATCCTATTAAGTCACTCTGTTAGGATGGAGAATGCTCCAGAGATTATCCTATCAGTTCTTTCATTCAAGAAAACAAGTCCATCTCACGTGTTAATATCAACTCATTGTATCTTCAAGCTCTGTTGGTTGCTAAATAGGTTTAACTACCAGTACCTTATATTTTCTGTTCTTGTAGAAATTAATATTCTTGATATTTCGTTGCAGGCCAGGCTGTTGGTTTTCGCTTGGACAGCCTCCTAAAACTTATAGAGACCCGTGCCACTAATGGTAGAATGACATTAATGCACTTTCTATGTAAGGTATGGAGAGAACTACAATCCACGATTTAAATAATAGAAAAGTAGCATGCTTTTAGCAGATGATGTTCGTATTGGAACTTTTGTAATATATATCCATGTGCTAGGAATTGACCCTAGCTCAGTTGGTTGACGGTGGGGAACTGTGGATGTAAACCTAGACTACCCAAGTCCGAGTCCTCATCAATACGAATTTGAGTGTCTATTTTTTTCATGTAAAGCACCTATTTCCTCCTAGTTTGATCTAGGTTTTTACTATATATACATGTGTTGGGACATGTTCCCTAAAAAAGTGGACACTTTAATTTGCTTGTGCAGTACACACACATCCTCCCTTCCTAAATTTTTCTACTCTATTATTTATCATGAATGAACGCATGCACAAAGAAGGCCTACAGGACTCAAGGTGATTGAGGCATTTTTAGCATTGCGAAATTTGACATGACACCATAGGGGTGCTGTTAATTGGAGGAAATTGATTGTAGTGGGCTAGTTACAAAAACAAGATGGATGGTAAAAGGGGAGTTGTGAAAGCAAAAGATTGATTTAGTGATGGTAAGGAACTGAGCAAGGGTGTGGATGTATGCCCAGACCACCCAAGTTCAAGTCCTTGTTGAGGTGGATTTGGGTGCCTATTCTTCTTAATTAAAAAGCCACTTATTTCCTCCTAGGTCGGTTGAGTTTTTTTTTTTTTTTAGTGATGATAGAAAAAAATGTATATTAGAAGTGGAAATGGAACTGAGAGCATAAATTTGTTCATGTCTACTTTTTCTCCTGATATGCTTCGTATTCTGAGATAACTCTTTTCGCATTTAAGTTGAAATTTTGTAGAATACTTTATTGCATCATTCCTTATCTACCTAAATTTTGAATTTTACGGTCATCTGGACAATTTTACTAGTAGTGGCATTGTAGCACCGTAGGATGGTAGCGCTGTATGGGTTCTCATTATGACAAGAACATATCCTGTCAATCATTACTTATTTTTGCATAGATACAGTTCTCTTCAGAACTTAACGACAGGTTTAAATGTACTTCAGTCCCTTGCAGAGAAGTCACCAGAAGTAATGGATTTTCATGAGGATCTTGTCAGCTTGGAAGCTTCTTCAAAGGTAATTTGCTTCTTTAACTAATATGGACAACCTCTATTCATAGAATTTATTAAATATTCTGAATTAATTGTAAACAGTTGCAACTTAAAGCCTTGGCGGAAGAGCAGCTGGCAGTCGTAAAGGGTCTGGAGAAAGTTGAACAGGAACTAACTGCTTCAGAAAGTGATGGGCCGGTTTCTGATGTTTTCCGTAAGGTATATTACCAAGCCATTTGTGGTGTTCAGAGTTTCTTCTCTATTTGAAGTGTTTCTCTGTCATCGAGTGGAGTCATTAATGGTCCCTTGCCAAGTTTGAATCTTTGTTTATCTATTTATTCATTTGATGCAATGTAGACTTTAAAGGAGTTCATTGATTGTTCTAGTGCTGATGTAAGCTCCCTTTCAGCATTCTATTCTGAAGTAGTAAGTCATTTGCCATCCTCCTTGCTTCTATTATGAACACTGTGCATTAAGTTTTCTCTTTTTTAACTTATCTAGTGCTTACAGGGTAAAAGCGCAGATGCACTTGCTCTTTATTTTGGAGAAGACCCTGCCAAATTTCCTTTTGAGCAAGGTAATATTCATGCCAATTCATCCATGGAAATGATTTACAATATGCTAAAGGATATTGTTTCAGAAATTGAACTGAAGTGAGTGTTTCAGAAATTGCTTGAGATTGATGTTCCAGAAATCCAGGCTGGGTTGTTGTCGGTGTTGTCCAGGCTACCCTGATTTAGAACAGTATCTGGTTCATATTAAGTCATAATTTCGTAGTGCCTGGGTACCAGCCTATTTACATCTTTATAAATACTGGTTGGGAACACCATTTACATAAGCATGTGACCTACGTGTTGTCTGACTTGCTTCTGTGCTGCAACATGACTCAAGACTGGTTCTCATCTGATCTGCTAGGTTTTTTTCCTTGGCTGTTTTGTTTTGTCAAATTCTCCATTTTAGACACTGGGCATGAAATGGCCAATAGATTTTGTGAACTACACAAGTTCCTTTTATTTGATTTTCTACTTGCTTTAGCTTTCTGTTCTTTCTTTTTCCTTTCCCCAAATGTCTTAGCAGTGCTCTGCTTGCCTCTCCTGATCTACAAACAAAGCATGCATTCGTAGTTTTCACCTTGCTCCTAACGAGTCTTCAAAAAAATTTGCAGTTGCTACAACTCTGCTGACCTTTGTGGGGTTGTTTCGGAAAGCTCATGATGAGAACCTCAAGCAGATAGAGGCTGAGAAGAAGAAAGCCCAGAAAGAGTCTGAAAAAGAGGCAAACCAGGACAAAACTCCTGTAAAATCAAAAAGTGGGAATGCAGACAAATCACCAAGATCACCATCAACCTTCAAATGATATGCGGTAAAGGTTTTATATGGTCATCATTTCTTCCTCACAAGTCAAATGCTGCCTCTGCTGGCCCATGAAGATTTTCACAGAAGCATCAATAGTTTCACCAATCCATGAATTCGTTGTGGACAACCTATGCTTACAAGACAAGGTAACAGAGTCTCTTATATTAGTTATATATATGCCATGTTCTGTTTTGACAGGTGAAATATACTTGTCAGTATCATCCTAACATATAGGCACTTCCGTTTTTCCAGATGCTTTCACTTCAACGTCCATGCCTGATAGCCCATGACAGTGTACAAAGCTAACCCCAGACCAAAGTAGGTTCTTGTGTACATAATTCATATTAGTTTTTCCCTTATGTTTATACTAGCAGCAGGAGTAGGCCAGTGATTGTACAATATAGGAAATAGGAGTGTGAGCAGTGATCAGTATAGGTCAGAAGCAATAGAAAAGGATTAGTGACACCACAGGTAGATTGCTAACCAGCTAATGATGAAGTGTATAGCCATGTTTCTTGACCCCTTGAAAGTTTATAGAGCAAAGTGTATGTGCACGACCCCCTGTCTCAAGCGTCTCGAGATCAACTTATATCTGGAACAAAGTGCAAGCGTCAGTATTTCGTTTCATGATTTGTTGATACAAAAAAAATGGTCACCTGTTTTTTGTTTGCACTCCGTTGCATTCTTTCTTACGCGTCTTCTCATATAGTCGATGTTATTATACTTTCTAAGGCACTGAAATTTCTGTCGTAGAAAAAATAAAAAAAACAATGCCACTATGGCTGTAATGCTGTAAATCCATACATGAGGGCCATCTCAACATCTGACAATCTATATCTGTTTAAAATCAGAAACGAAGGAAAGTTTGGCTGATAGTTGTGGTCCGGCAGTGGGTAGGATCATGTCTTGCATTCTGTACCGTGATAGTCTGATAGATTTTCTGAGATGCAGTCAGCACAACCATTGCTCATAACAGCTCGTTTGGTTGGACGTAATTGGTGGGAGGGAATGAGAGTTTTAGGAGATAAGTTTAGAAATGTCTTGTTTGTTTAGTGGGAATGAGAGTTGGTGAGAGGGAATGGAAGTTTAGATGGGCAACTTCCACGATTTAATTCCCAAGGGGAGGGATGGGAATTGGGTGGGAATTGTGATTGGGTACAAGATTAATACATCTTAGCCGTTCATCATGACTTAAAACAATTCTTATCTAAATCCCCTCTCTTAATTCCCTACACAAACCAAACGAAGGATTGAGACTAAAAATCAATTTCCCATGTTAATTCCCTCTATCAACTCCCACCACCAATTCCTCTTCCCCTTCCCAATCACTTGCCAAACTCCCAATGTACTTATCACAAGCAGCATGGCATGATTTATATGACTAATTACACTTCAAAATCGACATGACGACGACGACAACAACAACAACAAGCCTTTTAATCCCAAGCAAGTTGGGGTAGGTTAGAGTTGAAACCCAAACCAAACCGCTAGAAACGAGAAATTTTTTTTTTGAAAGGTCACTTTCAACAAGAAAACAAGGGTTTTAAAAGATTTTTTTTTAAGAAGCACATAGAAGAGCCTAGTCAAGGCTCGGTTACGTGGATAGCTGCTTTCCAAGCAGCTCTATCCAAGTCTAACTTTCTCACTATATTCCAATCTCTTAGGTCTCTCTTAATTGCCTCCTTCCATGTCAAATTTGGCCTGCCCCTGCCTCTCTTCACATCATTGTTTCGCCTGATGATGCCGCTATGCACTGGTGCCTCTGGAGGTCTTCGTTGCACGTGCCCAAACCATCTTAGTCGGTGTTGCACAAGCTTTTCTTCAATTGGAGCTACCCCAAGACGATCCCGTATCTCGTCGTTTCGAACTCGATCCATTCTTGTATGCCCACACATCCAACGCAACATACGCATCTCCGCAACACTTAATTGTTGAATATGTCTTCTTTTAGTGGGCCAATATTCTGCACCATACAACATCGCAGGTCTAATAGCCGTCCTATAGAATTTGCCTTTTAACTTTTGTGGTACCCTTTTGTCACATAGAACACTGGATGCTTGACGCCATTTCATCCATCCCGCTTTGATTCTATGGCTAACATCTTCATCGACATCCCCGTCTCTTTGTAGCATCGATCCCAAGTAACGAAAAGTATCCTTCTTGGGCACTATCTGACCTTCCAAACTCACATCTCCTGCCTCCTGTCTAACGGAACCGAAGTCACATCTCATATATTCAGTTTTAGTCCTGCTAATTCTAAAGCCTTTCGACTCTAGAGTCTGCCGCCACAACTCTAGTTTCCTATTTACCCCCGCTTAGCTTTCATCCACTAGTACTACATCATCAGCAAACAGCATACACCACGGGATATCTCCTTGTATATCCCTAGTGACCTCATCCATCACCAAAGCGAAAAGATAAGGGCTCAAAGCTGATTCTTGATGTAATCCTATGTTAATTGGAAAGTCACTTGTGTCACCGTCAGTTGTTCGAACACTAGTCACAACCTTGTTGTACATGTCCTTAATGAGGGTCACATACTTTGTTGGGACTTTATGCTTCTCCAAAGCCCACCACATAACATTCCTTGGTATCTTATCATAAGCCTTCTCCAAGTCTATGAAAACCATGTGTAGGTCCTTCTTCTGCTCCTTGTACCGCTCCATAACTTGTCTTAAAAGGAAAATTGCTTCTATGGTCGATCTCCCCGGCATGAACCCAAATTGGTTCATGGAAATACACGTCAAACTTCTCAAGCGATGCTCTAAAACTCTCTCCCACAGCTTCATCGTGTGGCTCATCAGCTTGATCCCTCTGTAGTTAGTGCAACTTTGAATATCTCCCTTGTTCTTGTAGATTGGCACTAATGTACTTCTCCTCCACTCTTCGGGCATCTTGTTCGAACGTAAAATCTGGTTGAAAAGCTTTGTCAGCCAAACAATAGCTATATCTCCTAGGCATCTCCACACCTCGATTGGGATTGCATCAGGGCCCACTGCCTTGCCCCCTTTCATCCGTTTTATGGCTTCTCTAACCTCGGTCTCTTGGATCCTACGCACAAAGTGTCTGTTGGCATCATCAAAGGAGTCGTCCAGCTGAATGGACGTGCTCTCACTCTCCCCATTGAACAGGTTGTCAAAGTACTCGCGCCACCTTAGTTTGATGTCCTCCTCCTTCATCAAGAGTTGATCCCTCGCATCCTTAATGCACTTGACTTGATTGAGGTCCCTCGTCTTCCTCTCACGAAACCTAGCCATCCTATAGATGTCCTTCTCTCCTTCCTTTGTACTCAGCCTTTGATAAAGGTCATCGTATGCTCTGCCCTTCGCCTCACTCACTGCTCGCTTTGCAATCTTCTTTGCCACCTTGTACCTCTCCATGTTATCTGTACTTCTGTCATGGAACACGCGTTTGTAGCACTCTTTCTTCTCTTTAAGGGCCTGTTGTACATCCTCGTTCCACCACCAAGTATCTTTAGTTGCACCTTTGCTCCCTTTGGTCACACAAAGCACGTCCGTCGCTACCTTCCTAATGCAAGTTGCCATCTTCCCCCACGTGTTGTCTGCATTTTCCCCTTTTTCCCATGAGCCCTCCGAGATAACCTTTCTCTTAAAGTCTTCTGACGCCTCTCCTTTGAGTTTCCACCACTTTGTTCTCACAACTCTGGCTTGTTTATCCCGTCTGGCACGTAAACAAAAGCGGAAATCAGCCACCACGAGCTTGTGTTGAGACACAACACTCTCTCCTGGTATTACCTTACAATCCAAGCATGTCCTCTTATCCTCTCTTCTTGTGAGAACGAAGTCAATCTGGCTAGCGTGATGGCCACTACTGAAGGTCACCAAGTGGGATTGTCTCTTCCTAAAGAAGGTGTTGGCTACCACCAGATTGTACGCTAAAGCAAAGTCTAAGACATCCTCTCCCTCTCGATTCCTACTACCGTACCCGAACCCTCCATGTGCCACCTCATAACCTGCATTTGACGTCCCCACATGGCCATTGAGATCTCCTCCTATGAAAAGCTTCTCACTGGTTGGTACCGCTCTAACCATGCTATCTAGGTCTTCCCAAAACTGCCTCTTCGTTCCCTCATCGTGGCCTACCTGGGGAGCATGCGCACTTATTACGTTGAAGATTAAGTCCCCAACAACAAGCTTGACTAGGATGATCCTATCCCCCTGCCTCTTGACATCCACCACTCCCTTTGTCAAACTCTTGTCAATCAAGATGCCCACTCCGTTCTTGTTTGTCGTTGTTCCTGTGTACCAAAGCTTGAAGCCCGTGTTCTCCACCTCCTTCGCTTTCTGACCCTTCCATTTCGTCTCCTGGACGCAGAGGATATTTACACGCCTTCTAATCACTGTGTCAACTAACTCTCTTAACTTACCTGTGAGGGACCCTACATTCCAGCTACCTAAACGGATCCTAGTTGGCTCGACTAGCTTCTTTACCCCTCGCATCCGCCGAGTCAGGTGTGAAGACCCTTGCTCATTTATCACTACACCCGGGCGCCGATGTAGCGCGCCACTAAGGAAGCGACGACCCGATCCTTGCTCACTTAACACCATGTCCAGATCACAACATGGCGCGTCACCAAGGGGATGACGGCTCGGCCCTTGCCCATTTAACACCATACCCGGGTTCCGATATGGCGCGTCGCTAAGAGGGTTACGCCCCAACGGATTGTTCTTGGGTTTCATCTCCATAAGAGTAGCTGTGTTTTTATGTTGGCTCGCCACGCCTATCACAACCTTTAAGGGCCGGAACCCCCCTCCTCCTTTATCCGGGCTTGGGACCAATCAAATCGTCGCAAAGAGCGGACACAATAAATAGCACATTAGAACCCTAGAATGAGCGGAAGAAATTCAGGACTCGGCAGCCCAACCACCATCGTGTGTGGTGCCCTCTCCAAGCAAGAGAGGCAAATCAACATAAAAATCTCATGAGATAGTGCTATGAAATGGAATCAACACAAACTGAAAAAAAATTGCACAACAAATCATTCAGATAGTAAAAGCAGAGAACCTTTTAAATCGCCATTCGACTCTCATCATGGTTGGCTCACGAATTCGGCCATTCGACTCTCACGCATTCGGCCATGAACTAAACGGGCCCACAAAGCCCAATTGAAGTGACTTGGCCCAGTGCCCAGCCCAGTCGTATGATAGGACTCGCATCCCAAACCCTAGCCAGCATATACACCACGCCTTCGGCCTTCCGCCGCCAACGCCGGCGGCGGCTCTCGATGACGGACGACTCGGCAGCAGAGGACTACTCGGTGGCGGCCACCCTCGTCCGCTTCGACCCGCCGCTCCCTCTCCTTCGCGCGCCCGTCCCCTCAGCCGCCCCCGACGAGGGCCCCGTCCTCGCCTTCCGCGACGCCGCGAGCTGGCGAGCCGCCTGGGACGCCGCCGAGGTCAGCCTCGTCTCGCAGTGCGAGGTAACCCCCCCTGACGACCGCCTCTCCCCTGAATAAGCAATGCGAGGTGAATATGTGGTGGATACAGATTCACCGTGTAGCTTACATTGTTACGGTGTCTGCTGTAGCGTGTCGATGCGGCCACCAACGTGCGAGCATGTTTTGTTCTTGCAGCTGGCCGAGGTGCCTCGCGCTAGTCATGCGAGGCAGTAAGTTTAGCAGCTGCGCACATCAAAGAGGGCAAACCAGCTCCTGGCTTCTTGAGTTCAGTGGCTGGGGTTGACAATGCTCCACATAACACTATTCGGAGTACTATGTTTCTTTCACCTGTGGTTTTTACTCTTCAGATGGGTTCTTTGGGGAATGCCGGCTGTGGAGTGAGTAAAAGTAGGCTAGTTCAGCACTTGAGCTTATTCAGATGGGTTGGCTTTCGTCCCCCCAGCGCTACCCCATTCTTTTTTCGTTTTCTTTCAATGCAGTTTTCAGTCTGTCCCAGTTGTCTCAAGTGCCGTGCTTTTACACATTGAGCAGCCAATGATTAGTTGTTGCCTGACTAATCAGATACTGGTCTTTTGGGAAAACAACCTCCCCTACTTTTTTCCACAACATTAGCAAGAACCTTTTATACGTGCTTTTAGCCTTTTAGTCTTTTATACGAAATAGACTGCCTTATAATCAAATCACTTATGTTCTCTCTTTTTCTTTAATTTAGCTTTTCAATTATGTACAACTTATGTTCTCCTCTTGAAGTGAAAATCTGTGTTCACTCCTGTTCTGTCTTAAATGGCATTCATCATTGAATTCACCACTTAATCAGATGCAGTTTGTTTTCTCTATTTGCCATTGCAGCTGGCCGAGTTGGCTGGCTCAAGTTCTGCCAGTCAGTAAGTATAACAGCTGCATACATTAAAGAGAGCAAACCAGCTCATGGCTACTTAGCTTTAGCAGTTGTGGTTGACACTGCTCCACAGTACACTTGGCCAAACCACTTCTCGCATTGATGTATGCATCTAATATTTCCTAGATATATGAAAGGATGAAATTGTCATATTTCATTTGTGTTGCATATATCATTGACATTTGACTCATGCTTTAATTGATACACAACATTGCAGGCTGGTGCACGATCAGGTTGCTCAATCACTGCATCACGCAAATGCAAGCCCCCCTGGTGGAAAGGCTTATTTGGATCTGCGCCGACTGATTATGAAGAAAGAGAGAGATGTGAAGAGCGAGAGATGACTGCTTGTCTCGAGGCAGCAAAGGAGGCTTGCATCAAGTTTGCAAAGGGAAAATGTATTGGACCATTCCGAGATGCAAGGATCGCTTCTGAGGGTCTCCTGCAAAATACAGATTTCGATGTCTGGAGTGCTGGCAGTCACAAAACATCATTGTGTGACAATCCTCAATCGTTCAACCCTGATCCCAGTGTGACAAACTACAGAGGAGGTGACTTGCTTGACAACTTATCGTGTAAAGACAGTGATAACTCTGGATGATGACTGTGTAAAGGCGGTACAATGGCCAAGGACATTATGATGGAATTTAGAATTAGACCATATAATCAAATAACAGCATACCTGGGATCTGAGGGTGCTGATTTTGTGCCATGCTTGTGGTTCTGTTACTGAAGCTGTCTAATGGCTAGAGAAGGTGTAAAATTCATTTCTGAGAATGGTTGCAGAAGATTAAAGAGAGAGACTGGACACTGGAGGCTTAAATATGGGTTTGATTATTGCCAAAAAAAGGATCGGACAAGATTACTTGGTTATGGTTCCTGCCGGGATTGTTTTGGATCGTTTATTCACCAATACTATGGTTTTGCTTCAATACTTTGTCAAAGAGGGCGAACCAGCTCCTGGCTTCTAGAGTTTATCTCAGTATCCAGTTGAAGGACTAATTTAGTTTCTGAGATTACGCCTGGAGACGAAGGGCTGGAAGGTGCACTTGATGTCTACAAGTGTGTGCACTGCCAATAGTTTTGTGAATGTGATGCCGTGAATAATGTAGTTTAACCTTTTAGGTAGTAGCCAAGTGTCTGCATATTGTGATGTTTGACTGTACCTGACTGAGAATTGAGAATTTCTCTTTGCTCTTGATGTGTGCCCCCTCTCATTTTTTTTTTTTTTATGTTCGGGGTCCGGCCCTTCTTGAGTGGGTAGCCTTTTACTCCATACTAATAAGAAGAGTGGCATTCTTATGTCTTAAATATCACAGTATTGGCATCGTTTGTGTGCCAGTCAGCCTGGATTTGAATGTACGGATGCATAGCTCCAATGCTTAGGGCAAGAGCAATGTGCCAAGCAGTAATGTGAACCGTTTTTTCAGTTCACTTTGCTTTTTTTACAAGTCTACTGGTCTACTGGAAGTTGAAATTCGAACCTCCTCCATGCTCTAGAAATTTGAATACATTGCCACTCGCAGGGCATGAAATATATATTACTGATCGACATGGTTGGCAGTAGAAAGATAGGCACAAACGCAACTAAAAAAGATTATTACAGAGACAAAAGTTTAGAAGGTTAATATAAAATATTAAAATTCAATAACATGAAATCTTTGTTCTTATCCACAACTTTTTTGCTAAGGGCATATTCTACGTGTGCAAACGTGTAATTAAACAATCTAAAGCATCCAATCTGTATCCGACTCTTTAGATTGCTTGATTGAATGCTTGCGCACGTCTAAGTGATTGCATATCATATAGCTGTGCATTTAGTCTAGTGGTAAGATATTGGGTTCGGAGTTAGGAAGCCAATGGGTCATAACTCCCAGGTTCTATTACTAGGAAATCTCCAATCTTAAGAGAAAACCTTTTGCATCTTGATGTGAAGGACAGAACTGCATGATGTTCAGATGGAGATAATTAGGTTCTGAACAATTGAATCTAGGCCACAAGTTTTGCATTTGAAAATAAGGTGTTGGATATTGACATAAACTCAGAAGTGTCCAGCTCATATTCTTGTACCAGGAAAATGACTGCCATAGTCAGTCAGATGGTATTTTTGATAAAAATATACAAGCTCAGTTTATCAGATAGAACAATCTTACAGTTATATATTGCATTGCTGTTGTGGAAAATAACTAAGATGCATTCTGAAACTGTATAGTGCCATCTGTCATGATAGGTGGCTGAACTCTTGTTTTTGCTTCTGCTGTTGAATTCATGACTCAGGAGTAAAAACTTGCACAGTGGAATTCAGTGAGTGATTAATAGGAAGTCTAAAAACTATACTTTTGTTTAACTTTTGTCAACTTACATCACCGAATTCTATCTAACTGAATATAACTGAATAGTAACTAATTGAATATAGAAGTAGTCTCTAGGATAAAGCAGTACAGTAATATCTAGGCCAAGAGCCCTCTTCTTTCTAAAGAATGGGTATTATAATGTAAATCATTTTAGTGAAAGGTAAATTACATTGTTCTCTTTCCTAGTCATACACTTTCTCTCTGAACTAAATAGATGAAACATTTACCACTGGACTAACCATGAGACAGGGCAGAGAAATGAAGCATGTAAATTTGATATCAGCGTTGTCTGAAATAATGCAGAAAAACACATAGTGCACAACTGGGGATTTAGTCTAGTGGTATGGTATGATGTACGCTTAGGGAGCGTAAGGTCCTGAGTTCAATTCTCGGAATCCCCAACCTGAAAAGCTTTTGCAGTTTGATGTCAAGGGCAGATGTCCATGGATGATGTTGAGGACTTGAGGTGATAAGAATTGGATCCAGACAATGATATCTGGACCACTATCAGGGTGTGTAGATAAGGTGTGAGGTGTTAGAAACAACCTTATATATTACAAGGCCTCAGACTATACCTGCATGTGGAATGTGATTGGTGCTATTTTTTGTTAATCTACAAGTTTTTTAAATAAAGAATATTTCATATGAACACTGAAACTATTTATTTTATCAGACAGAACCATAATACAAGCTAATATATTACAATGATGTTGTGGAAAAGAACTAACTTGCATCGCTGAAATTGCTTAGCATCATCTTCGAGCCAGGCGATTGATTTCTTCTGTTTTGCTTATGCTGCTGGGGTGCTGGCAATAGAAATTTGCAGAGTATCAGTCAGTTAGTGATCAATTGTCGGTCTAGAAACTTTATTTATCTAAAACGTTTTTCCACATACATCTGTGACCTATTTAATTGAATTTCTATGGAGTCTGGAATTTACAAGAATATCTTGTCCACAGGCCATTTTATTTCTAGCGGATGGGTGTGTACAGTACTAGTATAAAGTAATTACCACAGTGCTATGTACATTATGTAACTACTTTTCCTAGATATACACTTGCTCTGAACCAGTACTGCAGTGTTCCAACAATAATGTGGACCTGCAATGTCATCAAAACTAAATAAATGGAACATTTACCAGTGGACTAACCATCTTAAGACTAAAGCTTGTAAATTTGATATTTTCCCTTTTGTCTGAAATTCTGCAGATGCATCAATACCAGGGGATTTAGTCTAGTGGTATGATGTACGCTTAGGGAGCGTAAGGTCCCGAGTTCAATTCTCGGAATCCCCATCCTGAAAATCTTTTTGGATAGGTGCTCTTGGATGATATTCATATGATGAGGATTTTGTCTGGACAGTGGAATCTGGACCACATTCAGACTGTAAAGGTAAAGTGTAGAACATGGCCTTAAGCGAAGCTTTTTGCATTTTGATGTGAAGGATAAGTTTTCTTGGCGATATTCATATGGCAAAGATTGTGTCTGGACAATGGAATCTGGACCACATTCAGACTTTAAAGGCCAGGGGATAAAATAGAACCACAAACAAGGCCTTAGACCTTAGCTATGTTTGCGAGGTTGCTGCTGACAGCAGAGAGCAAGTAACTGCACATGAAACACTGAAGAGGATTCAGACAAGACAGAACTGCTAACATCAATATATTACAATAGGCTGTACAAGGGAAAATATTGGGCAGAAACATAAAAACCCTATGAAGAAACCATACTTTAGTGTTTCGAAAAAAAAATATGATGCATATCCATATTCCATAAATGAAACTTGTTGCAAAAGTTGGGATGCAAATTGAGAAGGTTGCACTAGAGTGTTGTTCTGGTTCTGCTGCTGGACGTAGCACTAAGCTGAACAATACCATTCACTCAGGACAGAAAATTGTCCAGTGGTCACTTAACCACAGTTTTTGTGTATTACCTTGCCATCTTGCATCTACGGATATTAACGACTGAAGTTGACAGAATTATAGGTTCAATGTATTATCTGAACTCTGTAGTATGGACCACTTTCAGACAGTGGCAGATTAATGTGCGGACCACAATTCCACAAAGGCATGTTTTTACTATTCCTGTAATCACAATGCTCCTAAAATTTTGAGTGCAGTAATTGCAATAGTGGCCTTTACTACTACCAATCCATTTTTTTACAGTTCTACTTTGCAGCTTTCCATCCCCATTCAAGTCTCACTTTGTTTAAGCAAAGCCATTGGTCTTGGTTACTACACTTGATCTGACCAAATTAATTAAAGTAGAAAAGAACCTCTCGATGGCATGAGATACACGGCCATTGTGTACTGGTAAGAAGGGTCTGATTGAAGTCCATCATCCATTGTTCCTGCAGAGCCAATTAACCCAGCTCACAACAGATAAAAAGTAAATAAATCATGTGAATTTTCTGCCTTTGCAAAATTCCTGAAAGCCTGCAGGCAAGCATAGAGCATAGCTGGGGATTTAGTCTAGTGGTATGATGTACGCTTAGGGAGCGTAAGGTCCCGAGTTCAATTCTCGGAATCCCCAACCTGAAAACATTTTTGCAGTGCAACATGGCCATGCAAATTCAGAGCTGTGCCTGGTCCTGAGTGGCCTGAAGATGAGGTTTTGGTTTTGGACTACATACACTATCTCACTCATGAGGTTTGCTCATCAAAGCTTGTACACCGTGTGTTTGTAGTTTTTAGACCATATGCCCGTTTGAGATGTAGCTAGATGCCAGGATTCTCACATCACTGGTGTGTAACTTTGCATTCGAAAATAGGAATCATAAGCTAGTGATCTTGCAGTGTATATGTATTGTATATAGGAAAAGAAATTTTATAAACATATGTCTAGTGGTATGATTCTCGCTTAGGGTGCAAGAGGTCCTGAGTTCAATTCTTGGAATGCCTTGTTTTACGATTGTCTTTACGGTTCTTGGAGAAAAAAAACCTTTTTGTTTTAAGAAGACACATCTAGCCAATTTTGTTTTACAATTTTTTTTATAGTTCTCGGAGAAAACAAATCTTTGTAGTTTTAAGAAGACACATCTGGCCATCTGGGCCAGGTGGAACAGCTCATGCGAAGAAGAAACACCGGACGATGCTCAGCGCCTCAGTCTAAGTCCACCGGTGCCTCCAAAATAGAGATTCGCGCACTGTTACGTACTGTAAATCTGAGTGAAGTAGTTAGAATAGTGATAGGAAAAGTGGGGATAGGGGAGGCATTGGACTTAGGCTCAGCCTAGCAGAAGGGTGTGATTCCTGATGCTCAGGTTACACCACCGAGACACCACCGAGACACTCCTAGACACACATCCCTAGTTCCCTACCGGCCCATTATCGCTACCTGTTCCATTGTCCCTACCTGTTCAAATAAAACTCCAGTGCTAGATTATCACTGCAGGTTCGCACAGACCTCGGCCCGAGAATTCTCCAATGGAGATGACACCAGCCGGCAGCGAAGGTTACTATCGCTGCTGGTTGTCTATGAAGCGACAGTGTAATACACTTCTGGTTAATTGTTTCCTCATAGTACTATCAAAATAAATTACATAAAAAAAGAGATTTTCATATGTGAATCAATTAGAAAACAAGTTTAATTTCATGTTTCATAGCATTTCATGTCGCGTATTGCAGTGCGTGCAGGGGCTCCATGCGCTCGTTCAATACAAGCAACTAAACACACCCTTGCTTAGTTGTAGAGAGTAGGACGTTAATCCTGTGCTTTAGCATAAAACATTAATATTAAAAAATTATATATAAATTTGAGATCGTGATTAATCAAAATT
Source organism: Paspalum notatum (assembly GCA_022530915.1). NCBI lineage: Eukaryota > Viridiplantae > Streptophyta > Magnoliopsida > Poales > Poaceae > Paspalum > Paspalum notatum. The sequence continues at coordinate 39,025,535 of CM039690.1, read as the reverse complement.
TCTATTATGAATATCTACATACATTCATAATTTAATAGCACGTCTAAATATATATATAACATTTTATCTTCTTTATCTATAACCAACTTTACCTAATTAATATTTATATTTTATAATTGCATTGTGGCAATTTATATGAAAATTTAGGAATGCTTAAATTATCTTTCACAATAACACAGTAGGTAATTTATATGTAAATTAGGGATATCTTTGTTTCATTTCTATGTATTTAATTCATCTTTCATAATAGCATGATGGGTAATTTATATTCAAATTTCAGGATTAATTTAATTTATTTTTTATAAATATATGATGGGTAATTTATATGCAAATTTATGGAGTTATTTTAATAGTCTTTCATAATGGAATGGTGGGCAATTTATATAAAAATTTAGATGATACTTTAATGGCCTTTGCTAATGGCATGTTGAGTAATTTTTTCGAAAATATAATAGATCGAATGGCTAGTATTATTGGATAATATTGGATAGATATTTCGATGTTTTTATTTTCGTTGGAATTTTTAGAATTTATCTTTTTCTAGCGTGCTTTGTCATCCGTGTTTCTTTTATAACCTCTAATTAGTAATAATATGAATATAATAGAGCCATGGAAATAGTTTGCTTTGAAATAGGCTACATGTTTTTTTTTCTAAAAGAGTACCAAGAAGACACCACAAACTCATTCGTGGCGCTAGGAAATGGACAGTTCAGAGGTGGGACATGGGAGAGAAAAAAAATCCTAGGGTTCGAGAGTTCCCACACCCAAAAAAAAGCAATCCAAGCTATGGCTCAGTCTCCAATAGGCAACCGATCGTCTCAACTTGTTGCCAGTCGGATGTGATGGACATTGCCGATCCTACACCCTGACTGAGATTTTTTTTTTGAATTGAATTTCCAGCTTCGACATTCCTTTGTTGAATCTGTGACCGTGACCCCAACGTCAGCAAGGGTCCTGACACCGAACCCTAGAGCGCGTCGAGGCCGCCGATGCCGTCGAGGTGAAAGGATTCGATGCCCTAGGCTTAACCTCACTGATCTACGGTGGCTTCGCCGCAGAGTTCAGTAGTGGGATTGTGGTTCGGACCGCAAGCATCTGTGACAGCGTCAGAGTCGGCGTCAGCGTCGCAGAGTCCAGAAGTGGTGGGATAGTGGTTGAGACATCATGGCGCAGCTTCGGGTCAATCGTCTCCGATGGCGCCGATCTGAAGGGTGGAGTTTTGCATAACATGGAGCTTCGAATCGAGAGGGCTGCTGTTCGTTTTTCCGAGGTTAGAGATTACCTCACCACATGGGTTGAGCTGTTTGAAGCAACGAAGAAAGAATGCGAACTGTTCTTGCAGATACCGCCGATGTCGATTGTCTGGCACCATGGTATGCCCTTGAGACCTAGCTATTTCACCCATTTTTCCTGATTCGTCAATTTTCCTTTTGAGCTTTCGGCCGGGGAATTGATTTGAATCCCCTTAATATCCGGCTAATTCAGACCTTCTTGAAAGAGCGTGGGGATGGGAACGCCTTTTCCCTACCAACGACCTGAGATACCTTGAGGAATACTACCGGCGAAATGCCGAAGCCAGTACTGGGAGAGTGGGAGTGGGCGACAGCAGGCCAGTTTTAACATGATTTTTCTACCCAACATGGTAACTCCCTTCCCTCTCAGCTAATAGCTTGGTTTCAGGCTGTATTCAGACTAGGTTAGGGTTGCATTTCCTGATTAGTCATTTCCTGATTTCTTCGTTAGGTTATCTTATTAGTCATTACACAGCAATTGTAAAATGTTCTGTTTTTTTTCTGGGGGGCTTTCCAAGCATCTTGAGAAGAAGGTTACCGGTTCTACTAAATCTGATGCTATCACTGCTGGGCAACAAGAAGATGGATCTGCCAATGACAGTGACTACTTGGTTACTCTCGTCAATTCGGTAAATCCACTTTCTGCCAATTACTAGATTAATCTGCAGATCTTGAGGCTAGGCTAGGCTTGCATTCTTCTATTGCTTGCAGTAACTTAATCAATGCACGCCAAATTGTAAGTTGATCTATTGCTTACTTTCTTTATTTCCAAGTGTTTCGATAAGGAGATAGAATTGGCTTCTGAGTGGATGAAGGAAAGGTTACCTGCTGCCCCTGAGATCAAGCTGAGCATCAGGATTCAGGAGAAAGCCTTAAGCCTCTTGCTGCAGAAAAAGGATAGGCGCATCATACCTGACGTTATTGTACGTGTAGCTTCAGATCTGTTTATCTTATACCACACTTTATTTATGTATGTGGATGCTGATTCTTAATTAGTGTCATCATTACCTCCACTTGCAGCATGATTGTTTCAAGTGTATCACGAAGGAGGCTGAGTTGATCCTGGAGCAGCTGAGAAAGGGTTTTGTATGGTGCGACTTTGACATCAAATTTAGCCATGAAATTCGTACTCAAGTGTTTCGTCTTGTCCAAAAATATTTGCGTGCAGATCCGTGGTCTGCTTCTGTTCCTACCCGCGCTGTCCTGTTGGTAAGTGTTGCCAGACCAAAAAATGACCAAGTTCATTTGTTGTGTACGTACTACTTGTATCTACTGTTCTATGTTTGCTTATCAACTTGCTTGCAAACATTGCATTCAATAATTTCAAGGGAATAACAAAGGAGGCTGAGTTGATCTGCAAGAAGTTGAGACAAGAGGGCTCTGTCCGCATGGCAGAGAATGGCATTAGTAGAACTATCCGTTCTAGAGCCGTGGATACATTGATGAACAGCAACTTGGATAAAGTTGCGCGTAAGAGGTGCCGAACTGGCTTTTGTTATTGGCACTACCTTGACCCAGCCGCTATAGACATACCTACATGGTATGATCTCTTAAATATCATTTTGTTTCTTACTTTCACTATATTATTGATGGATTATTACATGTTTGTGATCCGTGAGGAGCATGCCATATCATTTTCCTCTGTCTACTCTGTCCAGTCATGATGACGAGGAATTTGGAGATGTCCACGCTCAAGAGAAGGAGCTGGATGGAGTGCAGACCAGTAGCTCCCATGGCTTAAGTAAGGAAAACTATTTAACCAAAACTGAGGTATAGCAATGACTCCGCACAATTAACATTCCTTGTTTACCTTCTGTAATTGTTTAACTGACTCTGAACTGTTTGCTAGCTGGAGGAAAGTCTACGATTTAACTGAAGGTGATGGAGTGCAGACCAGTGGGCTCCCATGGGTTAAAGAAAACGATTTAACCAAAACTGAGGTATAGCAATGACTCCGCACAATTAACAGTTCTTGTTTCCCTTCTGTAATTGTTTAACTGACTCTTGCACTGTTTGCTAGCTGGAGGAAAACGTGAGAGTCTACGATTTAACTGATGGTGTCTGGAGGAAGGGCCATGTTTCCACAGTGGAGTATTGCGGATTTATATCTGTTAGGCTAAAGAACGCCAACAGGGTGTGACAACTTGTGTTGGAGGGGGTGCTTGTCCCCACTCAGGCAGTCGTCATGTGTGGCACAGGAGCAACATCGGTGGGCTCGATGTTGTTTGATCGTTGCAAGTCTTTTGAGTTACCATGATCTTCGAACTTTAAATTCCGCTGCTATATACTTTTAAACTTGCTTATCGTATGGCATTATATTGGAACTATATTTTATTTCGAACTGGTTTGTAAACTAAATCTATTTACTCTCTATCTCAACTGTATGTGATGATGTAACTGTTATGGCTCCATCGAGAGTCGGATATGTGTGATGTCGGTTTCTCTGGGTTTGGTGTTATCGAGAGCCGAATGACTCTCAACAGACTACCAGGTTTGGTTTGCTCTAAGTGCACTGCGAGCCAGAGGTGGCAGGTGTGCTTAGCCCGGATTAAATTGGCGGTTCCGCCACAACCAACTGCCCAGATTTAAAGATCCAAGTAAGTCTAACCATGTGTATAGGTTGCAAAAGGCCTTGTATGGACTCAAGCAAGCTCCATGGGTGGTATGAAAGGCTATGAGACTTTCTCATCATGCATGGATTCAAGATCGGCAAAGTCAACATGACATTGTTCACCAAAGACGTCAACGGGGAGCTCTTCATTTGTCAAATCTATGTTGATGATATTATCTTTGGTTCTACTGACGAGAAACCAAACCATGAGCTTGGTGATATGATGTCTAGGGAGTTTTAGATGTCCATGATTAGAAAGCTCAACTTCTTCCTTGGTTTTCAAATAAAGTAAGTGAAAGAAGGAGTATTCATCCATCAAGAAAAATATTGCAAAGATCTACTCAAGAAGTTCAAGATGGGTGATTGCAAGCCGATCAAAACTCCAATGTATACCAATGAACATCTTGACATCGATGTAGATTGAAAATCCATTGATTAATCCAACTACCGCTCCATGATCGGCTCGCTACTCTATCTCACCGCATAGGCTGAATATCATGTTTAGTGTGTGCTTGTGCGCTCGCTTCCAAGCGGTTCCTAAGGAATTCCACCTTACGACCGTGAAGAGGATACTTCGATATCTCAAGCACATCCCAAGTATAGGCCTATGGTACCCCGAGGGCGCTAAGTTAGAACTTTTGAGATACTCGGATTCGGACTTCGCTAGATACTGTGTCGATCACAAGAGTACCTCTAGGGTTGCCAATTGCTTGGGCGGTGCCTAGTCTTATGGTCGAGTAAGAAGCAAAACTGTGTGGCTTTGTCCACTGTGGAGGCAGAATATATAGCAGTTGGTGCTTGCTGTGCCCAAATTCTATATATGAAGCAATCCCTTTTGGACTTTGGTATTGTTTGTGGCTCCGTGCCTCTCCTTTGTAACAATGAGAGCGCTATAAAAATTGCTAAAAATCTCGTTCAACACTCTCGTACTAAGCACATTGATATTCATCATCACTTTTTGTGTGATCATGAGGCCAAGGGTGATATTATCCTAACCGGAGTGAGATCCGAGAAACAATTGGCGGATATCTTCACAAAACCTTTAGATGACAGTACCTTTGTTAGATAGCGAAGTGAACTTAAAGTGTTCGACTCATCCAACATCATGTAAGTTGCCATGCCATATAATCTTGCATTGCATGCATTTTGCCATGAGTAAGTGCTTGTCAGACCTTTTTAAGATTGGGGTGAGCAGGGTCTAGCTTGAGCCGGTGGTTCTTGATCTTGTAGTTGGGCTCACCCTAAGGAAGCTTGCGAGGGGTTCAAACTTGACAAGTTAGATTCAAATTCTTGCAATGCATAATTCTTTTCATATAGGTGTGCACATATTTAAATACTTGTCTTGTATGGTAGCTTGCTTGGCATTGCATGCGGTAGTGTCACAAAGGAGCCACTAAATGAGAAAGAAGTCTTTCCCTCAATGCAATTCTTTCAACTCATAAGATTTTGGCAAATTAATGTTTTATGAGTGCTTAACTCTTATTGAGTCATGTTCCCGAAGAACAAGAGTAATCAATCTCTAGAGCTCTTCGGAAAAAACTCATACATTTCCTTTGGTTCTTATCGAATCCTCATTTGCCTTTGCGAAAAACAAAAATATATGCATTGTGGATGCAAACTATTTTGAGGGGTGAGGGTTTCGTACTTGCTAGCCCAACACATGTGTATATTTGAATCTTATATGTGGAAGGCTAAGTAGGAAGGCATTTCAGCTAAAGTTCAGTTTCTTTAAGGAGGACCGTACCGTCCGCTCTATAGGAGGATTCAAGGTCCGGACTATACGGTCCATTCAAGATGGAGTTTGGTGCAGAAATCATAAGTCTCGGGATACTTTGGACAGAGGAAAGAACGGTTTGTCAGACCGTACCATTCTTATGCCGAACCGGACAAGAATGGGGATGGTACGGTCCATACAAGGAAAACAGGTCCGGACCATACGATCCATAGAAGATGAAAATTCATAGGAAAATGCAGCCCTCGAGATACATTGGACAAAGCTTAGTACTGTCTGCTGGACCGTTTCATCCGGTCTGCACATTTGGAGAAGTCAAAATCACTAAAGATTGGACAACTTGTGTAATGGTACGGTCAATACAAGCAAAACCGCATCGGACCATACGGTCCATTGGAGAAGTTTTCAACTCAATTTTACACAGTCTCAGGTCTGCACATTTAGGACGTAGTTTGGTATGGTCCTACGGAGCGGATTGTTCGGTCTGCTAGGGTTACTAACAAGTGGGACCCATATCATGAAGACATGAACACAACCAATCATTTTCCCCCCATTCGTTTTCCGTACGCCGTCGTCGCTCTCATGCGGCTCTCCCGCACTCGAGCTCCCGCGCCACCGCCGCTGGCCTCACGCTGCCTGCTCCCACCGCCGCTCGTCGCCACCACGGTGCACCTCACCGCCACACTCCAGCGCTGTCGCGCGCCTCATGCCGTCGCTCCGCCGCCTCCAGTCGCGCCTCTCCCACACCGTCACCGTGTTTCGCCTCCGCCGCTGGTGACTCCATCTCAGTTTCTTCCCAAATTTTTGAATCCCTAGGCCCTAATCCCAGGAATTGGCATGAATTGATGAAATTAGAGCTAAGTTTGATGTCTTTGGAAGATTTGGTACTAGATTGAAGGTCCTATCAAGTTTATGCATGGATTTAGGGGGAGTTGTCAGTTCTGCATTCTTGCATGGTTTTTGGAGTATGGATTTAAGTCTCTCATGTCGATTAAGTATGGACAAAGGAATTTGGTTCTAAATGTGAGATGGTCACGCAATTTTAGCTAAAATTTCTAAGATTTTGATAATTGACATGACATGCTAGGCTATCCAATTCTATTTCTTTGCTTTAGGTCTCACCTTCTGTCTAGCTATCTCATAATCCTTGTCTAAATCCTACTTTCCTATCTTGTGATTAATGGAATGGTTCACCAGAAGAGGAAGGGCAAGGAGTTGGCTCCACATGAGCCCAAGAAGAGGAAGCTGTCCAAGGCAGAGAAGTAGGCAGCGAGAGCCCAGGCAATGGCAGATGCAGCAAATAGGGCAGAGACAGGGTGTAGCCTGCAGATTGGTGGTCATCGCAGATCCTCTCGAGCCCGGCAGCAGGCAGCACTATAGACTGCGACACCACCGAGCATAGCTCGCCCTCACACTCGAGGAGGGGCTACGCCACCGAGTCAAGGTGGTCATCCTCGAGCACTGAGAGGTGCTACTCCCTCAGCTGGGCAGCTAGGGAGACAGTCAGAGTTAGAGGAGGAAGAGCTACATGACAGCCCTCACACCGGACCTCGCTGCGTGGCAGCCATGCAGTTGATTGATTTGAGAGAAAATAACACCATGCAGATCAAGGTGATCAGATATGGTATGACCGTCTACGAGTTCTACCCTTAGCCCCAGGATCCCAGGATAGATTGGAGGTTTTGACCGTGGCACAGGCTAGTTTGTACGAGAGTGCCCTGAGAGGAGGTCACAAGCTCATGCCACATGCAGCACTTGACTTCGATAGACTCAGGACAGTGAGTGGCAGAGACTTCAGGCCATACTTTTTTCAGTACCAGGGCCTCGATGAGCTTCTCAGCAGGTGGCACGTCTACATCGAGGACAGGGTAAGAGTATTCTACACCACTCTGTACATCGGGTACCAGCGCAGCTTCGTTTAGTTCATGTTTGATGGGACCCAATACAGGTTGCAACCAGCGAGGATAGCAGAGCTACTTGGGTTTGAGCATTGAAGTATTTCAATTCACAGTTTTGTCTACGACGCAGTGACACCACCCTATAGGAGGCACCCAGGTCAAGCACCAGAGATTGATATGGTGAGGCACTTGTTCCGAGGCACTCTGACAACCGACACTCCGAGGACACCTGGCGGGCTACGACTAGAGTACTACCTACTTCTGCAGTGTCTGAGGAGAACCTTAATCCCCAAGGCAGGATACAAAGAGGGGCTTATAGCCTTGCAGTAGGCAGTTCTCACTTGTGGATCAGATCCTAACTGAGATGGAGGACGTGATTGTTGACGGCATGTCGACGAGGCGGCAAATGCCATATGCTCATTGGATTTCGAGGATGCTAAGTTAGCTCGAGAGGCAGACGCCCCGACACGTGGCTTGTACCGTGACACCCACATCAGATTCCCAGATTACAAGCCTGTGTTGAGGGATGATAGTCGCCGAGGAGGCAGGTCTGCGAGCGCTACACGTGCATATTTTTCGAAGGAGGAGCGGGCAGCTCATCAGGCCAAGGACGAGGATCTAGATAGAGCAGAGGAGGATGGAGTCTTTCTTCTTTTCCTCAGACTTTGACTTTCAGGATGAGGAAGAGGAGGAGACTCACTACTTTCCACCTGCAGTTCATGACGCCGAGGCTGGAGGATTTGGAGTTCCACACCCACCTACACCACCTTTAGCCCCTCAGGTTTCTCAGGCTCAGGTTACACAGCCCGACGCCCTCCAGAGCATACTGCAGGCTCTAGTGTAGCAGCAGACCGAGCAGACCAGAGCAAAGCATGAGCAGACACAACAGATAGTTGCTCTTCAGCAAGCGCAGCTTGCCTTCTAGCGAGAGATGACAGAGAGACAGACAGTGATATCGAGGAGATCAAGACGTCACTCAAGGATCAGAGGTAGGAGTACAGGCAGGAGATAGATGGCTTGAGGTCTGAGGTGCGAGGACAGCTCGGTTTGCCACTAGTGCAGGCACAGCCTTTACCAATCGATACCAGCTCCACCCCAATTCACTCCTCCTCCCCCTTCTCCGGCAGCAGGTGTTACCACTCTAGGAACCTTTCCACTTTCGTCCCTACTGCATACGTACCTGTGACCGATGCTCTCACCACTTCCTGCCATGACCCATTCAACTTTCTTCTTGACAAAATGTGGAATCAAGAAACACAGTTATGTAAAATTTTATAATAAAATAGTAAGAAAATTAAAAAATTATGTGTTGACTAATAAAAAGATAAAAAATAAAATAGCAAGATAACAACCGGGCTGATTCTAGAAAAAAAATTCAAGCTAGGCCAAATATGCCAAAAAAAATCAAAGCCCAACACATTATTTGACATAGAATAGAGCACATAAAAAATTAAACAAAGCCCAATTGTGCCTAAAATATGACACGCAAATGGACTAGGCCAAATCTGCCACAAATGAAATTGCAGTCAGCACATGGCCTATAAGCACTGTTTTTTTTTTAATATTTTCCTATAAGCCCTGGTTGGAAAAGAAAAGGGATGGGCTGAAGCAGATTGCCAAGCATATTGTAGCCATCAAAGATTGCTGACAAATAATAGTTAGCCGGTTGACATACAGAAGTATTTGTACTCCTCCCATATTTAAATATATGTCGTAGTTGATATTTCTCGTCTAAAATTTTGATATTTTGTCTTATTTAAAAATTATAAATTATTGTCCATTTTATGGTGATTTGTTTTATCATTGTGAGAGTTTGATCATGGGTTGTTTCCTCATATTTTTACACAAAATATTTGAATAAGACAAACAATTAATGTTGTAGAAAAAGTTAACTGTGACTTATATTTAAATACAAATGGAGTACTATTTTGGCAAGCCTATTATTTGAAGTATTTGAGATTACCTTTGTTATTTGTGAAGTGAGTTTATTTATGTTATTTTACTCATCAGCTAATAATGAGTGTATACGCATGATAATATTAATGTTGTTTTTACTGAAAGGTGCGAGAGGGTCTACAGCTAGGGTAGTGCTCAGCCTGCCAAGTGGGTGTAGTGATGTTTGTTTGGTTTGGTTTGTTAGGCATATCTTATGGGGATGTTAATGTTGTACAAGTACAACCTGTGTAGAGTGTTTTAAAGCTAGTACTACATGTGTCTAAAAATAATGCAATCCTAGTTTTTATTTTAGTTAAAAATATTTAAGTTTTTTCAAGTTATATAAAAAGCTGCAATGCTTATTGTGCTAAATAAGTATATTGGATCATCATGAAACATATTTTCACATAAAATATGTTTGGTGACATAGATTCTGGTAGTATTCTCTAGGAAGAAGTCCATTTTTTTGCCAGGCGATAGTTCCATGGCAAAAAAATGGACCTCTTCCTAGAGTTATGATTGGATAGAGTATAGTGAATCAAAGGATGCTGCATTTTGTTTGTACTGTTATATTTTCTTTCAATCTGGTAAGTCTGAAAAATTTGGGAGCAATGTTTTTGTAAAGGTTGGTTATGAGAAATGGAAGAAGGCTCTGGAAAGGTCTAATAAGCATGCTGATTCCATCTCTCACAAGAATGCAAGGGAGAAATGTGATGACTTCATGAATCAAAGAAAAAGTGTGACTTGAAAAATTTATAAGCATGATAAAAAGGAACAAGAACGATATGAGATTAGTTGATCATCTTCTTTGGATGTTGCGAGATTTCTCATAATGCAAGGTGAGGCTTTACGTGGACATAATGAGTCTTCTTCTTCTCTTAACAAGGGTACATACTTAGAGCTTCTTGATTGGTACAAAGGCAAAGTTGAGGTAGTAAAGGAAGCATTTGATAAAGGCCATAAAAATTGCAAGATGGTATCTCATCATACAGAAGGACCTTACAAAAGCATGTGCAGAGGAGTTATGGCAATGATTATGGATGAGATCCATGGTAGAAAATTCTCAGTGCTTATTAATGAGTCTCAAGATGTATCTATAAAGGAGCAAATAGCTATGATTTTAAGGTTAGTAGTTCATACTTTGTACTTTGCTCTTTTTTCTTTAATTATAATTTCATGTAATAACATATAGCGAATTTATGTGCTAGAGAGGTTTGTTGGACTTCAACATATTGAGAGATGCACAACTGCTGCTTTGAAAAAGCTATAGTTGGTATGCTTTCTAGCCACAAGTTAAGTATCTCTATGCTTCGTGGGCAGGGTTATGATGGAGCTTCCAACATGAGAGGAGAATTTAATGGTGTGCAAAAATTGATTCGGGATGAAAATCCTTATGTTTTCTACGTTCATTGTTTTGCCCATCAATTGCAATTAGTGGTTGTTACAGTTTCAACTTCTACTCTATCCATTGCAGATTTCTTTAACTATGTTCCTTTAATAGTCCACACTGTGGGTGCATCTTGTAAAAAGGAAGGCCTTGCTTGCAAAACATCATGATACCCTATTAGAAAAGGTTGAGAACGGTGAGATTCTCACTGGAAGAGGATTAAACCAAGAGAGTAGCCTAGCTAGGCCTAGAGATACTAGATGGGGTTCTCATCTTAAAACTGTGCTTCGGATTTTGGTGATGTGGGAGACTATCATAGATGTCCTTGAGATAGTAAAGAAAGATTCTATTAAACCAACAAGTAATGGCGGAGCTTTTGGTCTAATTGGTAAAATGGAGAGCTTTGATTTTGTGTTTACCATGCATTTGATGATAGAATTGTTGAACATGACAGATATTTGTCACGTCACTTGCAAAGGAAGGATCAAGACATTGTTGAAGCAATGCATTTGATCTTGGGTGTGAAAGATAGTTTGTAGGATATGAGAGACAATGGGTGGGAGCCATTATTCAAGAGGGTAAAAACATTCTGTGAGAAGAATGAGATTGAAGTGCCAGATATGGATAAGGAAGTAAATGCAAGAGGAACATCTGCACGTAGAAGGCAAAAGGTAACAAACATGCATTTCTACCATGTTGAGGTTTTTCTTGCTGCCATTGATGCCATTTTGTCAGAGATGAATCACCGGTTTGGTGAAGTTAGTTCAAAGCTATTAGGATGCATAGCTTCCCTTAGCCCAAAGAATTCCTTCTCTAATTTTGATGTGGATAAACTTGTAAGACTTGCTGAAATTTATGCTGAAGATTTCGATATTGGTCACATTGCTTTGTTGCCAAGTCAACTTAGAGGCTTCATTGGACGTGTTAGATGAAGCCAACAATTTCTTGGATGTACAGAGCTTCCACAATGTGCTGAAATTATAGTCAACACTGGAATGCACATATCTTATCCATTGGTTTATCGTCTTATTGAGCTCACATTGATACTTCCAGTGGCAACAGCTTCAGTTGAGAGGGTCTTTTCAGCCATTTCTATTATAAAGACAGATTTGCGTAACAAAATGGGTGATGAATGGCTAAATGACTTGATGATATGCTACACAGAGAAGGAGATATTTAGGAGCATTAGTAATGAGAAAATTATGAAATGGTTTGAAGAGATGAAAGAACGCCGTATGTATGCTTCATTACCATCTTTTTTAAGTTTGTTATCCTTGAAGTTAATATTTGCACCGTAACTAATTTATTTTTTTATTGTTCATAGATCACTCCTAATGAAGAATGATGTATGTTGTAATGGGACGGTCACATGTCTTTATCATCTACATCGCTTGGTACGAACAAATTCAAAGTTCAAACCGTAACTTTTGTTTCTTCTTCGATATAATTTGAGTTACTCATCTATGTTTCAATATAAAAATTGCTTTAAAATGCATCATTGGTTTAATGGTTTTGTGTGGGATATACGAACTTCTGGATCCGCCCCTGCTCTAAAATCAAGTATATATATATGACCATCCAACTACAAACAGATATATTTGGTCCTCTTTTAAAGATAATAAAATGAATTTAATCTCTAAAAAATCATATGTAGTTCATTATAAATAAAAAATAAAACGGTTACCAAAATACATACGTAAGTCATACGTAATTTCACTTTATTTGCTTTTAGATATTATTACTTTTGTTATTCCATTCCTCATAAGTGTTGCAGCTCTCAATGTATGCCCGAAGAACAGAATATGAATCTTTGAAATTCCCATGAGGCCTATGACCACATCTTCCTTGAGCATAAAAAAATGCAAAATCCTCTGCTTACTTATTTCAGCTGAAAGTATTTCTTTCTATACAATATAACAGTTTATTTGACCTTAATTTGTCATTTGCTTGCCAACCCCTCCAAAAAAACATATGCAGACATCTATCTTACAGTAATTCACTATATTACTCTGGATCATCCCTGTACCATTTGATCCGATCTTGTGTGGCTATGTATGAGATTTTACTCGTTTCTTGTACACTTGGCAGAAGCTGAAGCTGAAGCTGGGAGAGAGATCACGCTTGGAGGTCACCCTTCTCCTCCGGCTCGAGCTCTCTGAGCTCATCCGCCTCACTCCTCTTGCAGCTCCTGTAGAACATGCAGGTGACGATGATCTCCAGCACGACGCAGATGGCGTGGATGTACGCGATCGAGAACGCCTCGCCGGCGACGCCCGGCGCGAGCCTGCCGTCCCTCCGTCGCTGCACGACGACGCGGAGGCCGAAGAGCGCCTCGGCGGCCGCCATGCCGAGGTTGGTGGGCAGCGCCAGCGCCAGCGCGGTGGACACCCGGCCCCTGACGGCGACGCACGCCCTGAGCACGGCGGCGTGGCCCGCGCACCCGGGCTCCGTGGCGGCCACGACGACGGCGAGGTTGCACACCACGGTGGCCACGCCGATGGCGAGCGAGTAGACGATGGCGCCCGCGGCGGAGAGCGCGAGCGTCCATGGGTGCGAGGTGAGGCCCAGCAGGTCGGCGGCGCCGAAGGCCAGCAGCAGCAGCGAGAACACAGCGGCGTTGGCGGAGAGCATGAGGAAGGCGTTGAGCAGGTGCGTCGCCACCACGGCCGGGTACGCACGCGCCACGGCCCCGCACGGCGGCAGCGCCGCGGCCAGCCGCCGGCGACGGTGGGGAGGCGGCGACGAGCCGTCGTTGTTTCGGTCGCCGTCCCGGAGCATGGCGGCGACGCAGGCCTTGGCGAGGAGCAGGAAGGTGAGCGCGAAGGGCAGCGTGGCGGCGAAGGTGAAGACGGTCTGCGAGAGCTTGGCCTCGAGCAGCGCGAAGAAGGGCGAGGGCGGGAACCCCGCGGCGGCGAACACGGCGCGCAGCCGCGACGCCACGCCACGCAGCAGCGCGGACGACGGCGCCGCCGCCTCGGACGCCAGCACGGCGGCCGAGAACGGCAGCGCCAGCAGCGCCGCGACGGAGGTGTAGCAGTGGTACCCGCCGAAGAAGGCGGACACGGCCGCCCGCATCACCCTCGTCGCCCGCCCCGCCGCCGTCGCCGCGCCGCCGTGGCCCGCGCGCGCTCTCCTCATGCTCATGGCGCAGTCCGTCCGGAGGAGAAGGCAGAGCAATCGGCGATGCAACAGTGCGCCGTCGATCGGCTTTATGGCGGGATTGCTCGGCTGTGCTGCACCGATCGATGGTTGGCCGGTCAAGACTCGGAGCTGAGCAGGGGGAGCGAGCTCGACTGGATCAAATGGATGGGCGAGCGGAAGCGGGTGATTGAACTGACCACCTACTGGTACTGATGACGGCAGCTAGCTGATGGCTGCGCGAACGCCAACGGACGACGAGCACGGCGAGCTCGGCTGGCCGCCCTGCCACGCGGGCGTCTTAATATGGAGGAGCTGCAGAGGTGTGAGGTGGCAGGTGCGTGGCAGGAGAACTGGAGAAGAAGCAAGCGACCGGAGCAAGATATGTATATATATAAATGCTAGTACTAAAATAATTAGAACTTGGCTGGAATTCATCTGATCATCTCGTCTCGGTAACATCTACGTACAGAGCACGAATTATTGTACGAGCTCGAGCAGGGACAGAGGCGACGACGTTGCAAGCATTGTAGGTGTCGTGGGTTACAAGGCGGCCATGCTGTGGCTGCAAGCTGGTGTGACGACGAAGGCGTTGTTGCTTGGATCATATCCCACTCAAAGGCAGATACATATATATAAATATTTGTGTATATAGTATATATATTATATACGCATATACGTATACGAAATGCAGAGAGAGGCAGAGGAAATACTACACGGTTGCCGTTGGGCAGAGCTGGCAGAGAATAGTGAAAGCGAAGGAAGGCAGGCAGGCAGGCAGGGCGGAGTGGAGGCAGTGAGACTGTCACTCTCGATCGCTGTTGGGTGAAATTAGGCCCCATACCGAATTCACTGAAGAGCTGAGTGACAGTTAGCTCTGATTATTCTTCAGCAGGAAGGCCGGGTCAGATGGGGATGGGTGCAATGGGTTGCTTTCGTCTAATCGTTTGAGTCCCGTGTGCTTCACTTTCAATGGAAGTTACTTCAGAGTCACCTGGCACTACCTGCTAGGGTTTTTTTTTTTTTTTGTAAAAAAATATCTATAACTCTTTGCCTCTTTGCAAGATTTTGTCCTCTTTTGCATTTTAATAGTTTTATTTTCATGATCATTCATCATTTGAGTTGAACCGGTAAGTGCATGCAACATGGCAAGTAGGAACCGAGACGCTAAGTTCTCTCAGAGCATTTTTTTTACTTAGGACAAATTTAAATGTACTTAAACTTACGATCAAAGGTACTAGTGCTCAGCATCGGCGGCATGTCTGAAATTATTACTGGTACGCAGGCAACATTAAGGAAGTTTGTGACATTGCATATATATATTAATATATACGAGAAGTACTATGATTCACGGGTGCTTGTACTGACTAATGGCGGTTTATATAGAGCACATCACAGATCTGTAGACTGTTGCGCGAGAGTTGTCGGCATTAAGGGTCTCTTGTTGCCAAGTGATTGCTCATCCAGAAAGGGCGATCTACCAGCAATTAGGGGCAGCTATTAGCTAAGCTGGTGGCGGCGTACGAACCGCAGCACAAAAGGACACACACAGCACCCACCAAACGCTCCTAAATTCTCCTCTATCTCTCATACAGTAGTTTTGTTTTTTGGGTAAAGGGAAGCCGTAGTTTTGACTTGATTTTGTGCAGCTTCTGCACTCAAAGTGAAAGTGTTCGTATACGGACAGGCAACAAAACTGCTCTTCAAGAAATGCAGGATGCATGCATTGGCTTGGTGTCACTTTACTCTCACTGCTCTGACTCTCGCTCTAGGTGAACAGCTGACCAGAGATATTGTTGAGCTGGGACTCAAAGATGCAATGCAACTATGACAGTGCTGAGTTGACCTAATTAACCGGTAAACTCTACTGGACCATCTATCTCGTCAATGATAAATTCTGCAACCAATAGGGAAGCGTTAGTTGGGTAGGAAGGTTCATTGCAGAGGGGTCAGACAAAGGGTGGTTGTGGATTGGACACAGTGGATTACTAGCCACTGGTGGCAAGTCAATTTCATTTGGTGGCAAAGCTTAATGCAAAGCCTCCAAACCACCTATTCTTTCTGTCTTCTCAACTTTTCTTTGCTTTTTTTTTTTGGTTTATTAAAAATTGCCCTCTGAACTTTTTCTGCTTTGTCTTATTAATCATTATATGTCGCATCTTCTTTCCTGGAAAAAAAAATTATGGAGTCTTTTATTTGTGCTGGCCAACGAAACGAAATATCGCAATGCGTATTATATGGTTGTGGATTCTTCTTGTGACACACGCCCATTATTGATCTCGCCAGTTGATCCACCAGTGTTGGTTTGATCTGATCTCCCTTGCATCCAGTAGCAGATTGCTGCATGCGATTTTCCAAAGCGATTCAACAGCGAAAACAGATCAGAGAAATTGTACTAGGCAGACAGATCAGAGAAATTGTACTAGGCAGAAAGAAACCCTACTTTCAACCGCTAGGAGTAGGACCAAGAGTGTTTTAGCAACACAGCATGCACAACTGCACACCGGGCGATCGTCTGCCCAACCATACGCCCGGATCTCAGTACCTCATCACATGCCCAAACTCTACCCACAAACAGACATGCACACAAGCAATTATATGAAGACTTTCTCCCCTCAAGATTAGGGAACAATGCACGAGCTAGGGGGCCCTCTATCCAATAAGACCTGAGGGGAATTTTTGAGTCCGGAATGCACGCAACCGCAGCATGAATCGCCACAGCAAGCAGGACCACAACTGCTTACATGCATGTGTGATCTAGTCTAGCTCATAGAGTTCAGACACTAGCCATATGATATGACGAGCACACCATATAGCAGCAAGAATTCTATCTGGTCTAGCATATATACGATAGCTGCTTGTATCGTGTATGTAACTGTATTGTATACGATAACAGAGTCCTTGCATCTTGTAGTTCATGTATATTTATTGTTCTCTGGTGTCGGTCATCTGCTGGTGATGCATTGTTCTCATGGGCCGGAGAGTGGTTGTCACTACCAAATCTTTCAGGTCGATCGTTGGTATCAACACGCACATACACGTACAATTCCTTTTCATTTCTGTTCAGAAACATGAGCATGTTTAATGGGTGCAGATTGCTATGACTTCAGGAGATGGCTACTCCCTTACTGTTTCCTCTGTTCTCACATCATATTCAGCACCACATCTCAGCAACTCAGCATCCTGCTGTCATTGACCTTTGGGACAGGGACGCCTTGGATTCCGACATCCGAATTGTAGTACTAGTTCAAAGCTGGTCAGAGGAGTTGATGTTTGAACGTTATCCATCTTGGAACATTCCATGGCGACTGCAAACTGAACCGTTGGGGTTGCTGCTTGTCAGGACTTCACAGGAATTTTCAGAGGTTCCTGTGAACTAAAAGGAGCTTTTTCTCTTCACATATGGGTTTCCGGATGTCAAATTGTCCATATATATATATAGCTTTTTGTTTCATATCATAAATATTTTGGGGACGGTAATCACAAAGCTGCGCATCATCATCACGAGTAACCCAACAGAACATTTAATGGGCAGTGGGCAGCATGTTAAAGCTGAATTTGTTTGGAAAAGGAAGGTATATTCATTTTCAAGAACAACACAACAGCATCATTTTGAAAGAGAACCTTCCGAATGCTAAAGCTGAATACATGGGAAAATTAAGAGAGAACCGGAAAGTTGAAGAAAAAAAAAAAACTGCACTCTCGTGTGCGTGCACACAATTATGCAAACAAAATCAGGCAGCAAATGCTGCCAGTGTGTGCTCGGGTTCTGGGGGGGTCCATTACCTCTGATGACAGCCTAACCAGCATTTTCCCTCCCGAAAGGAAAATGTATAACCACCATTTGATAGGGATTTTGGGGTCCCAGATCATATGTACATGCATGGACTAAGTAGTTGCGGCGCCCAGCAGGCTGCCTTGTATGTAATGTATGGCCCTGATGATTGGGGGTGAGTGTGCTGATGCTTTCTTCCAGCTCGTTGCACTGTGCTCCCTTCAAGAACTCAATCAGCAGCAGTGCCCTGATCTATCATCTTGAACACACTAGCTCATCATAGTCTGTTCGTTGGGCATGTTGTGCTAGCTAGGTCACATCAATTGAATAAACTGAATAAGTTTTTTTTTCTACGTGAATGCTGCAGCCAGTTGGTTAGTGTTTGGATCACTGGTGAATTATGCCACGACAGAAAAATGCTTCCTTTCTTTTTTTTTTGGTTATATATGGACCTTTTTACCTGGTAGATTGTGAAAAAGAAAACAAAACCTGAACTCAATAGTATACTAAATTCCTTCCTTCGTTTGTACTGTTCAAGTAGTATTAAGAGTGTGAGATTCTCTCGAATGGTTGCACTATGAAATTATGTGGAATATGGTAGCACGTGAGCAGTGGCATATGGATAGAGATGCATCTGCAGTTTCCAGAGTGTTACTGTAGAGAGAATCGCCATAATTCAGAAATGATCCGAGGAAGTCCGTCCATATGTGATGAAGATACTGTCAAGTTGGGCGGTAGGTCAATGATAGAGGGTTACCCTACCATAATACAAAGCCAGCGTGTATCCATTAGTCTTAATCGAATGAGCGCTGGATTGGAGCGCCCGATCTGATCTGACTGACAACAATTTTTTCATGCAATTCAACTCCCTCTGATCATGTGATTCATGATCTACTCTCTCGGTTCGAAATTACAAGTTGTTCGTCCTATTAAAATTTATAGGTAGTACAACGCCTGATCGAATGAGTATGGATAAGAGATCTTTCTATGTTGTATTATTCCACTATCACCATGAATTGATTTGATAGATCCAATATTCATAATATTGAATTGATTCCTGATTATCATAATGCAAGTCCTCCCTTGAATTTAAGGGATACCACTTTTTCCTCTCCATGGGATTACATCCAGCATTTGCTCTTAGCGTCACTACAGAACCCCTCTTTTACTTTTAGGAAAAACTAGCATAGATATACGTGAGGAAATAGGAAGGAGAAAAAGGAAATAGAATTAAAAGAAAGAAGACCTAATTGATTGACGCCATTCTTTTCTCATTAAAACCAAAAGAAGGGAAGTAACAGGTGGATATGTGTATAAAATAAGGTGAGAAATAAAAAAAGAAAGCGGATGAAACATTTTGCATCTATAGATTTTGGACCTTTTTTCTCCTTTCCAACATTTTCCAAACTGTGCAGTGGGACCAGCGTGATGAGTATACCTATGATTTTTTAGGTAAAAAAGATTTTTAGAAAACTTGCTCTTTTATAGTGTAGAATAAGAAGAACGGAGAGCAGGAAAAATGAAAATCAAAACCTCTCCACCTTTCACCTTTGCCTTTGCTCCTGTATAAAATTGTCTTGGTATCAACAAAAACTTTATTTATCCAAAAAGATCGGAAACAAAATGTGTTGTTCTTTAACTTTGATGCTATGCTCACTAACAAGTTATTTTTAGGTTAGTCACCAATCACGGTAATATTAAAGTTCATCCATAATGTATTAATTATTTTTTTTATAATTTTAGCACACAACAACACAAAGGCTGTGTAAACATCTACCAAAATTTCTACTACAATGGTTGAAGATTACGGCTGCATTCGCTCTCGAATGTTTGTCATTGGCTGGTTCATTTTTCTCGGATGTTTATGGCGAAATACGCATGGTAGTGCCCCTTTCCGCTAGTTTCGCTAACTAATATGCCTTGGCACATTGCACAAGTGGCATTATTCAAGCAACCCAGTTTGCTACGCTATCAAAGGCATGCGAACCAGTGAGGAAGCAGAAATAGAAGAGAAGATAGCATCATTTGGAGGCAGCACGCATGTTCCTCTCCTCTAGCCATGTGTCCAGTCAGCCATCTTGCTTGACATTCTCTAGATGAGTGATTATGAGAAAGGCATGGTCCCTTGATCAGCATCCAAAGTGTACAGATAAGCTCTATAAAAGTCAATGAGCAAGCTCCAGTTAACAGTCAACATTTGACAATACGTTAAGAAAGCACTTACATTTTTGCACTTCCACCACTGCTTTATCTAACTTAAGAAACGAAAAAAAAAACATAGTTCTCGCCCTTTCACGTTGTCTAATTTTAATTAACCTGTCAAAAATGTATTCTTGAATTTCTATCAACACAGCGTCATGGGCACAAAAAAGTTCCTCTGAAATTTAAGTGCCACGATGATTTATCAAACATAAATAAAGCATGTATCAGGGCTCGGGAACCCATGATCTGTATAGCCCAGAAGCAGCAGCACACCAAGGCTCTTAGCAGATAAGAACATGTGATCTAGCTTTGTCTCAGGAGCAGTCTTATCTAGCATGTCTGCTCCAATCATCCGATCAGTACAAGCTTCCTGAGCGGCCCTGGTTCAGTTCTGGCCTTATGGGCTCCCCAGTGAAGGGATCAAACTTGTAAGGCTCCCCTGTGAAGGGATCAAACCTTACTTGCTGGTGTTCTGCGGAATATTCAGCAGGAGATCTGGAGCGCAAGTCCAAGCCTAATTCTGTGCCATACCCTGCAGCAGGCAGGAATCTCCTTTCCCTAGAGTGAACGGCTTCTTCAGTTGATCTTTCAATATATGAACTCTGTTCTTGTATGTATCTTTGGTCAAGATGCTTTCCAGTATTCTGTCTTGATTCATGTGCTAATCTTGGTTCTTGGTATCTCCTGATGTTTGTTTCGTCATGTCGTGATCGTGGTTCTGGGTTTATTACAATGGTGGGTCTTTCTTCAGCATATCTTTTAATTCTTGACTGAGACACTGGTGGATCGTCTATGTAATATGATGAAGGGTGGTGGCCTGAGTTGTACCTACTGCTCCTGCAAGTAAAATGGAGATTACTGTCCGAACTTGAGAGCTTTGGGTACCACATGAACCCTTTACAGTAGGCTTGCAAGAGCAGGGGTGTGAATGCAAACCTACCCAGGTGACATGTAATCATATTCATCATGTGAGTATCGCTTGCTATGTGTTTCTGGATTTCTTGGCAAATAAGTCGTACTGTGTAATGTGTGTGCTAAGCCAAAGGTCTGAGACTGGTGCTGCAAGTCAAAACAAGACATTCAAGAAAAGAAAAGAAGAGTCAAAAGAAAAGGTGGAATACATGGAATGGGGGTAGTAATAACCTTAGCAATCAATGAAGCAAAATAATCTCCTTTATTGCGTTTATCTCCACCTGATATTAAAAACTGCATGTGCTTTTTTGTGAGTAGTGATAACATAGTTCAGGTGGGAGTTCAGAAATCGTTTATGTAATGAATACCTGATTAAGGACAGCAAGAGCAGATGACTCAGGAAGCTCATTGAGGCTTTTTACACAATGGATGTCAATCTGCAAACGGAAGGTGGACAGGAACATCATGCTTCATGGTCCATACATCAAAAAAGAACAAACAGATGCCTATCTGTACAAATTACTTACATCATATCGAGTGCCAATTCCCAGACGTAGAATTCGAAGCAAGATTTCCCTGACAGCTGAAGGTAGTGAAGCAACAGCTGATTCATAAGGGTCGGAAGCATCACCCACCTAAGAGAAAGCACGCAGAAAGATTGTTACATACGTCAACAAACGCATCATCATTTCTTTTACTGCAATATGAACTTTTTTCCTTCAAATAAGCCTGCCTACAAAAATATATACTCAGATAGTAGAGAGTTGTTGATTCAACTGGTTGATGCTGAAGCATATGATGCTATGATTTTGCAGTTATACCATAAAGCAGTAAGAAGTCAAGCTACGAAAAGTGGACTGTGTATTCAACCTATCAAACAGGGCAGCTTCTAGTAAACTAGTTGTGCTTCTAGCCTTCTAAACAAGAGTTAAGTTGCAATCTATGATACAGAATCTTATGCCTTCATGTTTTTTTATACATGAAGGATTATATGATAGGCATTTGGAGACAATAAGAAGCTAACTCAATTACCAGACAAATACTCCCTCCGTTACAAATTGTAAAGGGTTCTAGGCTTGGAATAGATTCATGCAACTTTCTATGTGTGTGCTTCGTATATGTGCCTAGATTCATCACCATCCAAATGAATAGACAGAAAAAAAAAAAGGGCTAGAACCCCTTACAAATTGGAACGGAGGGAGCAGATTATAAGCCCACTCAGAGCTACCCGGTTGATGCACACTTCAGTTTTAAAACGACAGTAGCATCCGTAACCCAATATAATAAGTGAACCAAAGCCCTACCAGGTCAATTGCTAGCTAATATGAACATTTCAATTTCTTAGCAGTTCAGGTCATTTTAGAGTTATTCTAGAAGGTTATATCTTTATTTAAACTCACTTGTTAGTTTTAAAATTTAAAGAAAGCAAAATAAGAAACAAACAAAATAATTGCAACATGTTGATTATCATACATACATAATTAGATGATCTTGGAGCTTTCACTTTACGATCAAGTGAATCGTGTCCATATCTTCCATGATAATAATCTGGCCTATCTCCCGATACATTTGATCTTCTAGTTCTCACTTCTTCATGAGATCGCTTCTTGTCATTGTTCACTGCAGGTCGAGCAACTGACACCTATTGACATAAACATGAGAGTTTGATTTGTCGAATCCAAAGTATACAAATATAAAATAACCAGTAAGAAGCTAGCAATAAACCCAAACAAATAGCATTCTTATTCAAACCTGGATCTTGAAAGCTGGTCCTCGATCAGGTCCTCTCACTGTTTTACCATCCATTTCTTCTATAGCATTGTCCAAATCCTGCAATTGGTAATATAGTTTTTTATCCAACTGGAACTGTTGTTTAAAGAATATACTCCCTCCATCCGAAATTAATCTCATTTTAGGTTTTGAATAGATTCATTCATATTTCCATGAATATGGTTTATATATAAGTAAGATTTATCAACATCCATCCGAACGTTAACAGATCGAAAGAGAGATAAGGAACTATATTCTAGGACAGAGGGAGTAGTGCATTAACTGGATGAGAACATAGTCTTCAGAATAAGATAAGCACTTACTGAGCGACTGGCAAAGTGAACAAATCCAACTGGACATTGTCCTTTTCTTGAGATAGCAATCCGTTCTATCTGATTGTACACAGGTCAAGTTGTTTCAACATTGCATATAAAATTTTTTTAGTAGAAACTACAAAAATGTGATAAACATCTTGGTGCACCAACCTCCCCAAACTGTTCAAAAAGCTTTCTCAAGTATTCCTCATTAACATCTGCTGGTAGATTCCCAACAAAAGCACTCTTAATCTGAGAGTATGCAGAACAGAAATCACAATCCAAAGTTCAATAGAAGATAGCAATATTTGTATTAAATAAAAAATGTTTTCCTTCTACATTACCTTGGCCATTTCATCATCATCCACATGAGACTCCTTATCAGCCCAATTTATTTCTGGATGCAAAATACCACCAAGCATAAAATCTGTTCTCGACCCAATACGGATTACACGTGCTGCAGCCTGTGGTTGATAGTTTGAGGAGTGAAATCAAAGGAAGCTGATTTGAGCAGAAAGCATGGACTTAAGAACATCTTCTCGAAGATGTTATTAGATATTTGTCTTTTGCTCATATCTCAGTGGCAAAACCTCAGATCAGTGATGGACTGATGGCTGATGAACCAAGATCTTATCTGGATAGACATACTTGTATTTTGCATGTGGCAGCTGTGATTAATGTTAATTGAGATTTGCAGACTTAATATAATGGCTGCTCCAGATTACTCTGGTGTACTAATGAAGAGAAGAGAAGGGAAACAATTATTAGCATGGGAGAGAGAGAGAGTCACAGCCAGATTTGGAAATAAATCGAAGAATGGTCAATTGGGGAAGAATTAGGGATTTTTTACTTGAATAAAAGAATTATATAGGCAAGTTACAGAATGGCAAATAATGACAGAATGGTGAGATGAGCAACACTGGAGGACACCAAGTAACAGTGTTTCTTCAACCAACAGTAGCTTTCAGATCTTCAAATTGAACCAGTAAAACTTCCTTGCAGCCATTGATGTGTTAGAAGTTCTTATTTTACTATCTTTGGTCTGAGAGCACGCTATGGAAAAATTCTACAGCACAAGAAAATTTCCTGTGCCCGTTTCTCTACAAATCTTACATATAAATTTTCAGCCTCTTGTTGTTATAACTCAGTCTAAACTTTGGAACTACATTACCTGCCCGGCATTATGTGTTGTTTTAATTAAAGGTAGAACGGAAGTTAATGGAGGAAGTTGCTTGGTGGCTTGGGAGAAGGTTGCTCAACCAATTGATCTTGGTGGTCTAGGCATTGTCAACTTGCAAATCATGGGATGGGCTTTACAAATGAGACGGTTGTGGCTACAAAAAACTGAAGAAGGGTGTCCATGGGCTAGTATGGACTTTCCAATTCATCCCCAAGCTCGGGCCATGTTTTCAATTTCAGTGGTAACAGTTGGAAATGGCACAAATACTTTATTTTGGTCAGATCAATGGCTTCACGGCTGCTCTTTGATTGACCTAGCGCCGGATGTAGTTTCTTGTGTCCCAAAAAGTTGTCCGAATAGCCAGACAGTAGCACAGGGGCAGGGGCTTCATAATCGAGCATGGGTGGGGGATATTCAAGGTGGCCTCTCTGTGACTCTGCCCAAAGTTTGTTGCAGTACTTGCATATTTGGGATGCTCTAGAAGACATGATGCTCTCACAAGATAATGATCAACACTCTTGGAAGCATGAGGCGAATGGTGCCTTATCCTTTAAGTCCTCTTACAAAGCCTTCTTCTATGGTTCCTTAACTTTTGAACCATGAATGAAGCGGCTATGGAAAAACTAGGCCCCATCCAAATGCAAGGCTTTCTTATGGCTAGCAATTCGAAAGAAATGTTGGACTGCAGATCACCTAGCGCAAAAGGGACTCCCTCATCCTGAACAGTGTGTTTTATGCGACCAAGAAGAAGAAGAAACAGTACAACATATTCTCACTGGTTGTATTTTTGCCCAGCAATTATGGTTCAACCTGCTAGCACCTCTTGGTATGGAGGGTTCAGTACCAAGTCACAATGAACTGGATTTTGCAGTATGGTGGACAAAA
The DNA here is from genome assembly GCA_022530915.1 of Paspalum notatum. NCBI lineage: Eukaryota > Viridiplantae > Streptophyta > Magnoliopsida > Poales > Poaceae > Paspalum > Paspalum notatum. Next base: position 39,000,504 of record CM039690.1, on the reverse strand, counting down.
ACAAGTCATAAAATGGAGAAGGCCAAACGAAAAGGGCTTAATACTGCTGTTATCCTAGGTCCTGGACTTTGTGGAGTCACAGGAACAGAAGTGTGTTCAATGGAGTGTCTCCTCTCCTTCCTTGAAGATTGCCCAAATATTTTTCAAAGAAGAATTAGGACTTTGGTGCGTGGCTGGGGTTAGAAAGCTCCAGGATTTATTTTCTGGTCAAGATGAAGGTCTCTTGTGAGATTTAGGTTGCTCGTTAGTTTCAGTAGATGATCCTTTTTATTGTTGTTAGGCCTCTTTTTGCCTCCAAAGTGAGGTGAGGAGGCCTATTTGTATGGGATTCTTCCTTTTTTTTCCTCTCTCTATAATACAAAGATGTGCAGCTCTCTTGCGTGTTCAAGAAAAAAATTATGTGTTTCTAACACAGCTTATCATAGGTTTCTGGTTTCTAGAGAATCAAATAGAACAAAGGTTGTCCAGATAAACAAAAGGTAATAAAAGTCGTGTTCATGCTCATAGGTGACTCCACAAATAGATGATTTCATGTTAATTACTAGTTGGAGCGTGGAATACAATTTGCAAATATTGCAGATCAGAAATGGCAAACATGCAAGTACTCCTTTGGTTAATCTAACCAATCACCATCCTTCCATACAATTGTTTCATTGGATAAAGCACCACCCATCAAACCATGAAGATTGAGGATTCATTTCAAATAAATACTGACCAGTGGTCACTATATCTCCTATACTTTGTAATGAACTTCTGATGGATAGAAATCCTTATAAAGATGAGAACATATCAAAGATACAAAATATAGGTGAGATGAAAATTCTGGCATGTCGTTTCTTATATCACCAGTTCAAAATTTCCATCTGTAACTGTGCCAAACCAATATTCTTCAATGTGTGTGGCTTCTAAAGAAGTATCCACAATGAAACAGGAGATTTTCGTGTGAAAAGGGTAGCATTAAAGCCATCCTTCTCAAGATTACTCAGTCATTCAAGACAAACTAGATGGGACAATATGTTGTAATAAAAATCCAAATCAATATCAAGTACGGATGTCAAAGAGAAGAATTCCTTAGCTTGTCAGAAGATTGTAAGGTGTTTTGATAATTTGGCTCCATATTTTGATTAGGACATATAGTGGCACTAAGGATATATAATTGCTTGACCGTGCATGAAACAAATACCATTCTTTTCCCAGTAGATAGATTTAGGGTGCAGCAACAAAGTGCAGAATCAGTCATCATGTAGCAACAACAGAAACATAGGAGGATAGATCGAAGGTATTTTCGCACATATCTTGATATTTTCATAAGATTGTTTTATCCAAATACACTTCTTTTTGAAAAATAAAACAAGAGGCAATAATATTGGCCAATACCTGCAAGATAAACCAGTTGACAAAGCAACAGAATATGAGAAAGGAAACCTGATTTACGACTTAGATCATAGCAAACATCATAAAATAAGATTTAAAAGTAATGGAAAATGCAGACTTTTTAAAGACTTGTAGAGACCAATTTTATTCACGGGCTGACACTTCCACAACAGAATGCCTAACAAAAAAGACTACTCTACCAGTAAACAAAGACTTACTGAGTGAGAAGAAAATCGCACAAATGCAAAACCTCGATTGATATGCTTTTTCCTTGAAGAACCAACATTTGAAGCCATTGCAAGGTCAACTGAAACAACATCTTTGAATGTCTGTAGATCAAAGAGAATGGCAAAATAAATGTGTGCCCCAGTGAACTTAAGTATACATAAAAGAAATCTATCAAGGTCCCACCTTGCGAATCAACTCTTCAAATTCTTCTGAAGTCCACTCTGGTAAAACAATAAGGGGAACCAGACATCAGTACTTAGATGGCATTTTTATTTGCTAGTGTGTTTTCACAACTCTGCGTATCACCGTGTTAACAAGACATACAAGGGCTCAAGCACTGCTATGTTTGGTTGTCTAAACAATGGAGATATATTGCAGCTTTTTATAGGTGTGTTTGATATCAATGATTGATTCATCAACTATATTGGCATGTATTACTTTTGGGGACAAATATAATGCATTATGATTATTGATGTTCACCATGGGTGAAGTTTACCTTTGCAAATGTTTCCAACGAAAACTGTATCTTGATCCATTGAAAGATCAACAGCAAGCCTCTTTCCTTGAAGCTGGTAAAGAACCAACAGCGAACATGTTATGAATGTCAAGTTTCATACATGAGACATAATGCTATCATTCACATCTGTTACAATGAAACAGTAGTACAGCACACTACCATCTCACTCTGGACTATGTTCTAGGGGGATACGAATAAAGTGATACAGGCAACATTGTGATCAGGGTTGTTAGGATCAGAATCCTATGTAGCATCGCTCTTTGCCTGATAGGAACAGATATTTGAACAATACCGTAGGATCGGGGTACTCTCAAATTGTATAATTATATATTTTCAGGTAAGATTTGTAATATGTTGTAGAAATTGAAGCTTTGGTTTTGATGAATTTAGTTGACTTTCTGTAAACTTGAGTGGACTTATCAACATTATTTCCAACCCACTTTGATTTAAAATACTATTTTGTCACAATGCAATCATTTAAAATGTCATCACAACTTATAAAAGAGAACAAGCATATATATTAAAATAAATCGGTAAACCCAATTTCTCACAAAATCACCTAATTTCATAAAAGTCTTTTGTTAGTATCGGGATCCTACAAAGATCATACCAATCATGAGGGGTAATATGGGAACCCCCACGTGCCACGTGGTAAGAATAAGATCGCTGCCATTTCAACTTGGTAGGATCACTGTATAGTGTATCCTACGATTATACGAAAGGTTAACAGCTAGGTATAATAAAATGTTAACAACAAGAAAAAAATAAATCGCTACATACAGATGTAGAAAAACTAGCCACACAAGGGGGAAAATGACTCTATATAAGGGCAGGTATGGAAATTTTGTCGATATCGGTACAAGAAGTTCAGCATTCTTGCCTCAATACCATTCTTTTGCCTTTTGGCGGTATTAGCATACTCCCTCTTTGCGAACCGCACAAAACCATATCCCTGAAAGGATTTCGGGAAAGGAAGTGATTTAGATATTTTGGTGTTTCATGACACAATGAAAAATACTGAAATCATGTATAGCAAACTTTACAGTTGTACCGGACCTTAGGAAAACCATTCTGATCTCTCATTACACGCGCATCAACAATCTCTCCGCAAGAAGAAAATACCTGTTAAAGTGTTAATACTAAAAGTCAGTCCCATTAGTGTCATAATCAAGGAAATGCAAGAAATTTCCTTTAGGCATGAACTAATAAGTTGGTCAGTAGCAATTCTAAATATGATTAAGTTCAACACTCAAATATGTAGTTCAATACTTAAATATTAAAATCCTCACAATATGACACACTTCTCTTATCACTAGAAAGATCATGAAATTTTTGTATGGTATATTACTGTTCCACCTAAAAAATACAGAATAATAAGTGGGTCAAAGGTGCAAATGTAGCTTTCAAGATTCAACTATTCCGATTTGAATTACACAGAAGAAATACAAACCCTTCAACCAGTTTACTTCGTTTAAGTAGGCAAGTATGAGGCGACAAATGAAATGTAACCGCAGAATATACAATGCCGCCAGCTCCCCAATCAGTTACTCATCTAACACTCTTATGTGATATTTTTTTTACGCTACTTTGATAAATCATCCCAATTCCCAAATGCAACATGTACAGTTCAGAAACCCTGAACCAGAAGCAGCAAACCAACCTCCCGGAGTGTGTTCTCCGTCGCTGACCGCGGCAGCCCTCCCACGAACACCTCGGTGCCTTTGCCCATCCGGCGCTCTGCGTATAGTCACATAGCACAAAAACCCCACGATAAATACCGAGATCACCAGCACGAAATTCTCCTCTTAGAGGAGACAAAAAAAAAAAGAGAGGTTTCAGTTACTGACACCAAATTCACAAGCCTCGCTAAATTTGACACCTAATTCGCATGCCTTCGAGTATTTGGCACTGGAACTGCGAATTGCCTCATTTTGAGGGGTTCTTACCCTTTCTCCCATTTTCCTTTCTATTTTGCATACCAGACCAGGTGACTTCCCCGTGTTGCCCTTGATTCTTCTCTTTCTCTCAATTCTACCTCCGTCTGCATTCCCCGGTCATCTTCTCCCAGTCTCCCCCCTTCTCTCTTGCTATCTCTCTCATCTCTCCCTCTCCATCCCCAGTGGCCAGCGGCCCTCTCTATCAGTGGCCTCCTCCGCACCACGCCGTTGCACACGAGGCCGCGCTGCCTCAAGCTCGTGGTTGCTCCTTCATCGAGCTCGCACCCTCCTGCTCGCACCAATCGAGAGGAACAGCAGGAGAGAATGGGAAAGGAAGGATACCTAGGTAGGGGATGACGCGTGGGGCGGTTCGAGCGGCGGAGACCGAGGGCAGAGCGGGGGGCAGCCGGGGATGAGAGGGGACCGGGCTGCGGGAGGGAGTGGAGTGGGCGGCGGACTGGCGGGTAGCGGTCAGCGGCGGCCTTCGCTGGTACTGGGACGGGTGGGAGGCGCGCCGGCGCCGGCGTGGACGACACAAGCGAGGTGGAGATGGTGCTTGGGAAGAGGCGTGCCTCTCGATCTGATTGGGAAAGGGGCCAGGGGCAATTCTGGCATTTCAGAGGTGCTAAAATAGGCCGTGTTTGTGTCAGCAAAAATTAACCCTCCAGACTCCAGTCATTAAAGTACATAAACTTTTTGGTAGCGATTAATTATATCTAACCAACTAAAATATGATAATAGAATACACATCTAGTATTAGCTAGAAATATTTGATCGAATTTAGCTAATTTTTCGTAATTTTACGTAGGTAACAATTAATAATTAGTTGGGTGCTTGGGTATATTCTAACGCGGCTTGACTAGGGAGGATAAATAGGGAAAAGGGTAAGAATCTCGAAATGAAGAATTCTGTGGTTTAGTGTGAGCTTTGCAAATTCAGTGTCAATAATTGAAATCCCTCCTAAAACCAACACACACCGCGCTATGCCATTTATTTTACATAACTTGACAACCTCGTTTTTCACGCTTTCTTACAATATATGTATGCACAATCTATTGTACTATCTAACCAACAATATAAAACAAAATACAATATATAACTATTTATCTGATCTGCTTCATTTAGCTTTAATAAACGCTCATTGTGCTTGTCATGGCCGCAGTGGCACCATGGCACAAGCTATCTCACCGAAACCTGCACTAGATTGGACAGCACGGCGACTGGACGAGTTTAAGTGAATCAGATCGAAGATACAACAAATTCATTGGTTTGAGTCGAGCCGTGGGAGAAGGCATGGGCTTTCTCTTTTTTTTTCTTCTTTCTTTTACTTCCTACGTTTTTTAATTTTGACACGGTTGGCTTTTTTCCAAAATCCTCCATCTTATTAAAAATCATTAATTATCATTTATTTTGTTGTTACTTGTTTTATCATTAGAAGTAGTTGAAACATGCTTTTCAATTTTATATATTTACATGACTTTTTTAAATAAGATAAAAGGTTAAAGTTTTGAAAAAAATCAAATGTGTCAAATAAAAAGGGGGAGTTTTTTTATCTTTGGAAAAAAGAAACTATTGTTTCATTTTATGCTTGTTGGGCTTTTCTAAGCCACTAGGCCTAGCCTGTTAGATGTGGTTGCTAGGTTGGGCCAGTTTGAGCAAACTAGATGGGCCATTTGATTCCAGTTGGTGCAGTCTAAGGGCTTGGTTAGGAGAACCAAGCGGCTCCGGCTCCAGCCGACGGCCCTCGATAGAGCACCGTAGCACTTGACAAATCACGGTAGCAAGAGCTATTTTTGTTCTTTTCTCTATCCCCTCCTTCACAGAGTCGTTCGTGTCCGGTGGAGAGCGGCTTCTCTCATTCTTTGAAACTGTAGCACGAAGGAAATATTTCAAAATTTGGTTCTCAATTCGCAAGCTTTTCAGAATTTGACACATTGATCCACATGTCATTGACCCATTGTGATCCCCATATATCATCGTGATGTGGTGTCAAATTTTGAAAAGCGTGCAAATTTGAGTTTCTTGCTCTGAAATCTCTTAGAAATTAATGATACTTGTGGAAAAATTTTATGTTCATTGAGAATATTTTTATTTGCAAAATTAATCCAAAATTGTGCGAATTTGATTTGAACCACCATACCAAGACGATGCCTGATCGAAGCTTCACATGCACCGGTCTCCGAAAATTGAAGTTTGTTGTTACAAAATAATTTCGGCGTTTCCTTTCCTCTTCAGCCCGCTTGTTGCGGTAGTACATGCAAACGGCAGAATGATAAATTTTGATTGTTGTTTTCACTTTTCAGATGTCAGGTTGGAAATTGGAATAGCATTCCCTCCAAAACGGGACATTGCAATAAAATGCCCAACAACTCTGCATGTGGAGCACTCTGCAGTGTTCTCAATCGGTTTTATTCCTGTTTCCTCAGAGTCACAGACTCACAGTACTAAGGTTCTTACTAGCTCGTCTTGAATATTCTTCAAAATAAGTGGCCCGTGTTAATTGTGCCACGAGGAGATTAATTTCTTAGTTAATCAGCAGATGGGGAAAACGTTTTTGGACAACAACATTCTCATGTTTTTATTAGAAGTAATCCTTGTGCTTAATACTAGAATAGTATAGGTGTTACTAGAGTTGTGTAGCAGCAGTAGTAGACAATTTGGTTTTTACCTTTGCTGTACAACAGCTGTTAGCGTGCACTGTAGCACCGACTTAGAAGTCCTATAAAAAGACTTGTACCCCCTCCTATGTATATTGAGCTCGTTGGAAATAGAATTCCTAACTTTAGAACAACTCCATAGATCCAAATAGGGTGTATTTGTGCTTCGTGTTGTTCTTCCACCTTCAGCCATAGTGTGCGTGTGTTCTTGGCGTGTTGGTGAGTGGGTTAGCTTGATCCTTGGGATCTAACAGTGGTATCAGAGCTACGTTGCGTGGAGAGGAGTGATTAGAGAGCGCACCGAAGATGTCAGAGGCCGGCTACTCGTCATCCTCGTCCGCTGGTAGCTCCCATCCGTCGTTGCTCGACGGCGGCGAGCGCCGTAGCTCGTCAGGTCACCGGAGAACCATGGTGAGGACGGTGCGGGAGGTGGGGAGCGCCCAGTTCCCACAACTGACGCGCACGAACTACACCGACTGGGTCGTCATGATGAAGGTGATGCTGAAGGCCCGGGGCCTTTGGTCCGTGATCAAGCACGGCACCGATGACAAGCAGAAGGACCAGGTGGCGCTGGAGGCGCTGTTGAGAGGAGTTCCCGCGGAGTACCAGAGTACTCTGGGAGGAAGAAGACGGCGAAGCTAGCGTGGGAGAGCCTAGAGAAGATGAGGCTCGGAGATGACCGCGTCAAGAAGGCGCGGGTACAGCAGCTCAGGCGAGAGTATGAAGCTCTCAAGTTCCGCGAAGGGAAGAAGGTCGAAGATTTCGTGCTGCGGCTGCAAGCGCTGGTGAGCGAGCTCGGCGAGTTGGGCAAGAAGATGGACGACGAGGAGGTCGTGGGCAAGTACCTTCGGGCGGCGCCAAAAAGGCTCGAGCCGGTGGTCGTGTCCATGGAGACCCTCCTCGACCTGTTTGAGCTCACCATCGAGGACGTCACCGGACGGTTGAGGGCGTACGAGGATAGTCTCGTACCCTCAGCAGAGCAGGCGGCGGAAGGCGACAAGCTCCTACTCGGGAAGGAGGAGAAGAACCCTCGAGGCAGCAGCGCCTCATCATCGGGAATATTCGGCCGGCGGCGTGGCAAGCCGCGACGGAGGAGCGGCGGCGCTGAGCCCGGAGAAGACGGAGGAAGCCGCGCCAAGGACAAGTGCCTCAGATGCGGGCGACTTGGTTATTGGGCGCGGGACTGCCGTGCGCCCAGGCACAGCGAGCAGGCGAACCTCACTCAGGAGGGAGAAGAGGAGCCAGCGCTGCTACTCGCGTGCATGGAGGGCAAAACAGAGAAGGATGAGCCAGTCCTGCTCATGGCACAAGCATGCACGCTGGCCAGTAGAGCAGAGGAGGTCTTCACGGCACCGCTGCAGATTGAGGAGCTGCGGGCGCAGGTGCTGCTGGGAGCAGAGGGAGAGCAGAAGGTGGAGGCGGAGCGCTAGTACTTGGACATCGGCGCGAGCAACCACATGACCGGGAGCAGAGCGGCCTTCACCGAGCTCGACTCCACGGTAACGGGCACGGTGCGGTTCGGCGACAACAGTGTTGTCACCATCGCCGGCCGGGGCACCGTCCTCTTCAGCTGCCGAGACGGCAGCCACCGCGCGCTCACCGGGGTGTACTTCATCCCGAGGCTAAGGAGTAGAATCATCAGCTTGGGACGACTGTATGAGCGCGGGTGCCAAGTACTGATCGAGAACGGCGCCCTCCGACTTCGGAACCGTGAGCGCAAGCTGCTGGCAATGGTGCGACGCTCGGTGAACAGTCTCTACGTGCTCCCGCTGCACATCGCGACGCCGGTGTGCCTGGCAGCGAAGCAGGAGGAGGAGGCGTGGAGGTGGCACGCGAGGTTCGGCCACATCAGCTTCGATGCTCTGGAAAGAATGGCGAAGAAGGAGATGGTGCGCGGGCTACCGATGATCGAACACATCGGTGAGCTCTGCGACAGCTGCCTTGCCGGAAAGCAAAAGAGGCAGCCACTCCCTAAGAAGGCAAAATTCCGAGCCCAAGACCCCCTAGAGCTGGTCCATGGTGACCTGTGTGGGCTAATCCGGCCGGCGACGCACGGCGGCAGGAGGTACTTCCTCCTGCTTGTGGATGATCACAACCGCTACATGTGGCTGCGATTGCTCACGACCAAGGACCAGGCAGCCGAGGCGATCAAGGAGATCAAGGCACGGGCGGAAGCAGAGACGGGGAAGATGCTGCGCTTGCTACGGACGGACAAAGGAGGCGAGTTCACATCTATGGAGTTCGGCCAGTACTGCGCGGAGGTAGGCATGGGACGCCACCTCTCGGCGCCATACTCACCACAGCAGAACGGCGTGGTAGAGAGGAAGAACCAGACGATCGTCGGCATGGCACGGTGCATGCTCAAGGCGAAGGGCATGCCGGCGGCGTTCTGGGGAGAGGCGGTGACGACGGCGGTGTACATCCTCAACCGCGTGTCAACGAAGGCCCTAGATGGGCAAACACCATTCGAGGCGTGGCATGGGCGCAAGCCCGATGTCTCACACTTGCGCACCTTCGGGTGTGTGGGTTATGTGAAAGTGACCAATCCGGGTCTGTCCAAGCTCGAGGATAGGAGCAAGCCCATGGTGCTCCTGGGGTACGAAGCGGGGAGTAAGGCATACCGCATGTATGACCCGGTGGAGCAACGGGTGGTCATCTCGCGCGACGTCGTGTTCAACGAGTTAGCGAGCTGGGACTGGACAAAGTCCGGAGCAGGGGAAGATGCGCAGCAGCAGCAAGCAGCAGTCTCGAGCACCTTTGTGATCGACGAGGAGGTAGAAGAGCTGGAACATGGCGGGCAAGGAGGCATCTGCGTCCAGGGCGGCGCAGACGGCGCTCCCGCAGTCGATGGCATCGGCGAAGACGACGACGACGCATCGGCAGCAACAAGCAACCCCAGGCTGGGCGCTGGGGAAGCAACGCCACCAATGCCGAAAGGGCAAGGCATGCTGGAAGGGCAAGGCAGTCCAGCTGCCTCTATGGTAGCGCCGGTGCGGCAGTTGACGCCGCCACCTGACGCAGCGGAGTACCTCGACGCCGACTACGACGGGGAACCTGTGCACTATCGCCTGGTGAATGATGTGGTCGGTCCAGCGACACCACCGGGGCTAGCGGCGTGGGAGCTCAACGAAGCTGAGGAGCTGCTGTTTGGAAGTGCAGAGGAGCCACCCTCCTACGCTGAGGCCGAGAAGGATGCACACTGGAGGCAGGCAATGGAGAAGGAGATGAACGCCATCGAGGAGAATGGCACATGGGAGCTGGTCGAGCCACCGCCAAGTTGTCGCCCCATTAGCTTGAAATGGGTGTACAAGGTGAAGCGCGACGAGCGTGGCGAGGTGGTTAGGCACAAGGCGCGACTAGTGGCGCGCGGGTTCGTGCAACGGGAAGGCGTGGACTTCAACGAGGTCTTCGCACCGGTGGCAAGGATGGAGTCGGTGAGGCTGCTACTGGCGCTAGAGCAGCAACGTGGGGCTGGAACGTTCACCACATGGATGTGAAGTCCGCGTTCTTGAACGGGGATCTCAAGGAGAAGGTATATGTCAAGCAACCACCGGGCTACGTCATCAACGGCCAGGAGCACTGGGTGCTTCGTCTGCGCAAGGCCTTGTATGGCTTGCGGCAGGCCCCGAGGGCATGGAACCAGAAGCTCGACACGGTGCTGAAGGAGATGGAGTTCAAGCGGTGCGAGTCCGAGCACGCGTTGTACACGCGGCGGGCGGAGCACGGGCAGCTGGTGGTCGGCGTGTACGTCGACGATCTCGTGATCACCGACGCCAGCAAGAAGGAGATCGAGGCATTCAAGGCGCAGATGAAGAAGACTTTCCGCATGAGTGACCTTGGCCTGCTCACCTACTATCTGGGCATAGAGGTGGAGCAGAGGAAGGACGGCATCACGCTATGCTAGAGCTCCTACGCTCGCAAGCTGCTAGAGCGGAGCAGCATGGGTGAGTGTCGGCCCAACAAGACACCGATGGAGGAAAAGCTGAAACTGAGTAAGGATAGCAAGACGGGGAAGGTGGACGCGACGAGCTATCGAAGCATCGTCGGCGGGCTGCGGTATCTTGTGCATACGCGCCCGGACTTGGCATTTGCGTCGGCTATGTGAGTCGATTCATGGAGAAGCCAAGGAAGGATCACCAGACCACCGTGCAACACATCCTCTGCTACGTCGTTGGGACGATAAACTACGGGCTAATTTATCCTAGGCGCAGCGGAGAGAAGGCGAACCTCATCGGCTACAGCGATAGCGACATGGGAGGCGACATCGATGGGAGAAGGAGCACGTCAGGCATGCTCTTCTTCCTCGGAGGGTGCGCGATCGCTTGGCAAAGCATGAAGCAGAGGATTGTCGCACTCTCTACGTGCGAGGCGGAGTACGTCGCGGCGGCGGCGGCGTGCTGCCAGGCAGTATGGCTCAGGCGGCTGCTACGGGAGGTGACAGGAGAGGAGCCCCGCGTGCCGATCTTGAGGGTGGACAACAATTCTGCTATTGAGCTCGCGAAGAACCCTGTCCTCACGACCGGAGCAAGCACATTGATATCCGGTTCCACTACATCAAGGAGTGCGTTGCTGAAGGGCAGGTGGTCCTCGGGCATGTTGACACAGCTCAGCAGCTCGGAGACCTCCTCACCAAGCCTCTGGGCCAAAGACGGCTTGCCCAGCTGATGGTCAAGATCGGGGTTGAGGAGCTTATTCATGGAGGACAAGAAAGAACACAATGATTAGGGAAATAATATTAGAAGTAATCCTTGTGCTTAATACTAGAATAGTATAGGTGTTACTAGAGTTGTGTAGCAGCAGTAGTAGACAATTTGGTTTTTACCTTGCTGTACAACAGCTGTAGACAGGCTGGTTTTTTCTGTCGGTTACTGTAGCGTGCACTGTAGCACCGACTTAGAGGTCCTATAAAAGGACTTGTACCCCCTCCTATGTATATTGAGCCTGTTGGAAATAGAATTCCTAACTTTAGAACAACTCCATACATCCAAATAGGGTGTATTTGTGCTTCGTGTTGTTCTTCCACCTTCAGCCCTAGCGTGCGTGTGTTCTTGGCGTGTTGGTGAGTGGGTTAGCTTGATTCTTGGGATCTAACAGTTTTTGAAAGCGCCCTCTAGAATCTAGATATGTCAGTATATGTAATTGGCAAGAATTAGTAGTACAGCACAACCAACAACCAGTAACCAAATAGGCAAATATGTAGTACATTATTATACTGTGAACAGTAAAAAAAGGTTATACTACAATCATTCAACTGATTACACCAACCGTCTGTTTATTGATAGATTGATGTTTCGATGGATAGTATTATCTCTTTGTTCTAGAAAATAAAGTTGCTACTTGCTAAGCAGTTACCAAATTTTGCTAAGGTCTCTCCCTCAGCTACTTATTCCACTCGTTTGAACCTCTTACAATGCTGCTACAGTGTGAATTGGCCGTTTGACAACTACAGAGCAAGATTTGTCATCATGGTGGTGACGCCAACTGTTACTTCCGGAGCTCATCATGCCTTAGGGACGTGCCTCATCAACCTGGGGTGAAATCTTGGCTCCCTGGGAATTGTCTGGGGCTTCAATGACCTGCATTTTCACATAAAAGTTTTAGCTGAAATAGTTTCAAACGAACAGTTGCAATACTTACGTGTATGTATGGAAATGCACATGAAACTATCATTCGAATTGACTTAGATATTTTTAGGAGTTCAGATAGTGAGATTGAATGATTGATCATGCAAAAGTATTATCAGATCACAAGAGAAGGCCAAAGGATTCGGAACTTGATACCTTTTCGGCGCAAATGGCCTGGTAAAATCTGGCATTGGATGTGCTCTTAGAACTTGCTCCTTCCTCAACTGCTTGATCTCGAGCTCCTCATCCAACTGCAGAAGAACACATCATGCCACCATAACATGGCCTGAATTCTTACATCTGAACAAGATGAAGCATGCGTTGTAAATTTCATATGGATAGATAGATAGCATACCTTTTGCTGTCTTTCCCTTTCCAGTTTCACTTCCTGCATGAAGCTATTGCGCTCGGCGACCTGCAGCATGGAAGAAAGCCGGTGCATGGCCCTCAGGAACTCGTCGATGGCGAGCGAGGGTTGCAATGGACAACTTACTTGGTGATCAAACTTGGCACGCCCAACTGCACGCACATCACTGTGCAGCACAAGATCGATCGGTTCGGTGGGTTCTTTCATCGGAGGTTTTGCTGGGTACTGCAGAAGGATCAGAATAAGGTTGTACAGAAATTGCCACTTGATATCACAAACAGGAAAACATGGTCTTCCTAGAAGTTCAGAAACATATTGAAACAATACTAGTGAAATGCAATGTGCCACTGTACCCACTCAGACATTGGTGTGACAAACTGGCAACAGTGTTGTGAATGTGATGACCAAACTGCTCTAATATGTTTTCATGCTATGTCATTGTACATGAAATTTCATGTAGGTATTGGTCGAACAAGATGACCCGACAGTTCACCGGCCTAGCAATGTAAGAGTGAACACGATGTACTGAAATTTATTGTTGGCATGGTTTTCATACCTCTGGTTCATCAGTAGTGTACGGTAGATATTGCGCGAGCGGGTTGCGCAGCCTCTCCTCCTCCAGCTGCTTCTTCCTCAATCCCTGAGCAAAATTCTCTTCCTTTGCCTTTCCCCTTTGCTGAATATAATAACAGACCCACAATTTGTTCAGTCACACCTCACTAGTCATATAGAGCATGATCAGCAGAACAAGCATCAACAGACAACAGTGGCAAGGTGTTTGAAGGCGCTTTAGATGGACTCATGTCCAGCGTACCTCGGTTCTGAGATTGAACGGATGCTGGCTCGTAACCCTTGTCACCTTCCTGCCCCAAGTCCTTTGCGACGAACTGGTGCTCTGCAATATGCGAACAATATCCACGCAAAATTCACCACAAATTCATCTTTAGATCGACGAAAAAAAAAAAAGATTATGACTTATGAGCACGCAGCGTACGTACGTTGTATGCCCTCTGCCGCCGTTGGCCTCGTGCACGGGTGATCCTGCTGAATATTCAGAGAGCGCGTATCAGCGGGATGGAGTCAAAGATTAGAAGAACAAGAAAACAAAGCAATGCAGCATTGGATCAAGAATCCGGACCCGGTGCGATCGGAGGCGTCGAGGATGCAGGCGACGCCGGCGATGGCGGGGAAGGAGACCTCGGATGACGAGGCGATGGAGGGGTACGACACGTCGATCTCCTCGGCACCCTGCGGCGTCGCTGGTGGCGACGCCGCCGCCGTCGTGATCGTGGTCGTGGTCGTGGTCGCCTCGTTCCTCCTCCTCCTCGCGCCTCTGTTCCTCGCCGCGGGGTCGCCGGCGGCGGCCAGCGAGAGCAGCCGCTCGAACGTGTTCACCAAATACTTAACGCGGCCATCGCCGGGCTCCGGGAGGCCCGCCATGGCCTCCTCCATCGCCACGCTCCTCGTCGTCCGCTTCCGCGAGGCGGAGCCCTCTCTGCCCTGCCGCCCTTGGCCCGCCTCCCTGCAAGGGGACGAGAGCCTGGCCCGCACCTCGTCTCCCCGCTCCCCGGCGATGGCGACGCTCCTCGCCGGCGCGTGGGTCGGCGGCGCTTCGTGCGTGGCCTTCGTCTTCGCCGCCCACGGAGTCGAGCACTTCTTGGCGCAAGAACCCACCCTCCTCCTGCTCGGCGTCCTCGGAGCCCTCGCCGCCGCCACCGGCGTCTTCTTGGAAAAGGCAGCGACCGGGGACGACCCGGCGCCGCAATTCTTGGCCGCCTTGCCTCCGCCGCCGCCAAGAACCGCGATCTCCCCGGCGCACTCCCCGAGCCGCCGCTCCAGGGACGACTTCCGCCCGGGCTCCATCGCGTTCTCCGGCACCAGCTGGTTCCCCGCCGCCGCCGCTGGCGACGGCGTCACCGCGACCGGCGCGAACGGCCGCCGCGCTCCTCCTCCTCCCCTGGCTCTCGTCGCCGTGGCCGCCATCGGTCCCCGATCAAAACGCAGACGAATTGAAGATGGTGAAAACGAAAACCTCCGAATCTCCAACGAGTAACTCTCGCTCGGCGGTTGATGGTGGGCGAGAGTAATGAGGCGCGATGCGGGGTGGTGTGGAATTCGCGTTTCGAATCCGCGCGGATGAATCGAAACCAATTTGTAGAGGAGGAGGAGGAACAGGAGGAGTCGGGGAGAAGCAGGGCAACGTTAAACGTTGGTGGCGCAACGGCTAGCGGGACGAGCGGGAGGGTCCGTTTTGGCCGCGGCGGATTTGCTGGACCGTTGGATCGGAGCGGAGGGGGTTTGGGGCCGTTGATGCGCGGGGTTGATGAGTGGAGTTATTGAGTGGGTTATATACCATCCGGTGAAATTTTTCTGTGGTGTGAGATTAGCAGTGAATCTGTTCCTGATTTGATTCGCTACTGAAATGAATTGCAATTTTAAAAGTGTATATGTAGTCGTTAGGAGGCAGACGATATGTGTATTGTTTTATTATTTGAAAAAATAGATTAAATTTCAGGATCTTCTATGTTATCGTTTGTGATTCTTTTTCTTGTTCGCTGCTGCTGCGCTGTTCACAATTTTGCACTGTTTGACTACTCTGTGTTTACTGTGGCGCATGCAGTCACAAAATAAGCTGCAGCGATTAGGCCCAAAGTTTGCGCAAATAAATAATCAAGGAAAAAATGATGCCCAAAGTTTGCGCAAATAAATAATCAAGGAAAAAAATGATGCATGTATATTACTTAACCTTGCCAGATAAAAACCCTAACTTTTAGCTAAATAAAGTTTAGCGCATTAGCCATTAGCTCTAAAACGTGCCGATACTATGGAGTAATGTAACAATTGGTTGCATTTTTAGCCTTGGCTTTTGGGGTCCTCACGGGAGTGGATAAGAAAAGGTGGGGCCATAAATGTCTTTACCACGATCACTATAAAAATTTACCCTACTTTTAGCTCAGTTTTTTGGACTAATCATTAGCTCAAGAGTGGGCTAATTAGTTAGCCCTTTGATTACTTGGTTTTGTTTTGATGCATATAGGCTAAGGTTTAGTGTCTAACAGTTAACTCTTGCAATTCAAATAGGCCTCATGTCGGAAAGGATATGTATTAACAATGACGGACCAATGGACGATCCACCATGCAGAAGATTGTTACATGTAGCCAATGACAACAAGCATAAGGGCTAAGGCTGAGTTTAGAAGATAGCCTATCCCATTTCTTCACTGGCGGAGACGAGGGGGCGCAAGGGACATATACCCTTAATCCTCTGACAGTATCACCTGGACATATGATCCATCATCTGCTAGTCACTTTAGTTAGTACCTCCTCAATTTAATTAGCACATAAAGTATATATTAGCACACCGGCATAGTGCATGATGCCTAGTTTTTTCCAGTGGTCTTTTTCAGTGGCAAATCTGTAGCAGGGCACGTAGTATCGATGGGGTGTGGAAGCCCAAAGCCTACAAGGCTAAGTCACTACACATAAAGTATTAGCACACCGGCATAGCGCATGATACCTAGTTTTTTTTCCAGTGGTGTTTTTCAGTGGCAAATCTGTAGCGGGGCACGTAGTATAGATGGGATGTGGAAGCCAAAAGCCTACAAGGCTAAATCACTAGTGCAATGATTATATTAGATTAATCGATTAGTATATTTAACGTAACCTTCATTGATTGGTTATAGATAAAATGAAGACTCAATACCTAGCACTACTTCCATTCTCGAATATTTAAAACTAGATACATGTGCGTAGTTATCCAAAATTGAACTACATAGATTCTAACTACACCACTTGTGAGGGATTACATTGGCGGATTGGTCTCCCTATGCCAAATATCCTGGCTCCGCCATTAATTCCATTGGCTATATTCAAATTCCACTCTGTCCGGTGTCATTTTCGTACTATAAACGATATAAACGATTTTCTGGACTTGGTCTAAGATAATCTTTTCAGAAGGTGTGTAGCATGTTTTTCGTTAATAAGTAGAAAAAAATTACAAAATACTACCTTCGTTTTTTTAATAATTTATGACACGCGGAGGAAGTACAAAGACCACATGCATAGCCCATTAGCCGTGATGCGAGTCCATGGTGAATGGTGATAGACTGGTTCAAAGAGGAAGCTCGTGTTGAGACACCTGACATTGAGTCGTCTCAATGGTCCCTCAACGATGTGTGGGCCCTATGTACAATAAATCGACGTCACCAGCCCCGACTCTAGCGCCTAGCTAGGAGCCTCGTCCGTTCAAAGGGCGTTGACATGCGATGCATCATTCTGCGATGTGAAAACGTTGTGTGATCCACCATGTAACACGACGAGACGCCAATGGAACAATGGCCTTGGATAGGATCTGCGCATCATCATGAACATTGTCTAGTGTGAGGTGGCTTTCTAGGGTGGCGTCATAGTTGTAGTTAATGACATGATGATGGGGTGCAACTTTTGCATGTGAAGGGGGCACACGATCCTTGAAATCACAAGATGATTATACAAACATGTGTTGGTATCTTGGTAATGGATGACAATACATATAGACTAACAACTTCAATTAGATTGAGAATATCCTAGTGTGAAGAAATCATCAAGTAAAAGTTGCTAATTTTGTTACTCTTGGAGATCACTGTGTCTTGAATAAAGAAACTACATAAGAGCAATTTTTTTCTATAATGGGAACAAATCTAGTGACGATTAGTGGCTTCATATGAGAACAATAGCCCTTGACAACAAGTGCAATTCACGTGGAAACTTACATCAAGTTTATGGGGGGAGTTATTCTAACTTCATGAGAAAAATCCTGATACAAAGAGGCATTCCCATAAAAAATGTTTTAAAATTTAGAGAAAATATTACAATTTAATATTTTTAACAACCTTGACACAACTTGAAGAAATAGAAAAAGAACGGATAAGTGAGCGAAACACAAAGAAACATGTCGAAAACAAAATCAAGGAGAAAAATAGCTAATTGAAAAAGAGAGCCAAGAAACAAAAACGAATGAAAAAACGTGCAAGAAAAAAGGATCCAGACAACGACATGCCACCAAACTCCAAATAATTAAGTTTCTGCCATGCATGGGTATATTAGCTGATTTTTTTCATAAATACTACATATTCATAAATATTTATGGCGTAGTTGATTTTTTTTCAAAATTTTGATCGTCTGTATTATTAAAAACTTTTAATAATTTACCGTTTTATATTTTTGTCATTTGATGTATCATTAAAAGTAGTTCGAGTATGGTTCGTATTTTCACATGTTTTAATATTTTTTTAATAAAACGAAGGATTAAAGTTTTAAAAAATCAACCACGTCATACATTTTTGAACAAATATAGCACTAGTAATTTAAGTTATATTTAAAATTTTGTTTTAATTTTCCGATGCTTTTTTTTCTCAGCCCGAGGCAAGAATCACATCACATGGTACTCGAACCCCAACCGAATAGTTTTCCATGTAGTACGCACGAGCACCGAATGTCGGCCCACCAAGCACACGCCCCACGGCAGGCGGCAGCATCCAGAAGCGTCTCGCCTCGTCAGGCCCGTCCCACTGCCGGTGGTCCCCGCAGACAGACCCGCCCATCTGTTCCCCTGGGCTCCCCACGTGGGAATGGGACCCCACCCAGGCACCCACCCCTCCCGTCGGATTCCCCTCCAACGGCCGCGATCTCGCTCCCGTGACGTGGCTGTGCGTGCGCCTTCGCCTTCTTCGTTCGCAGCCGCAGCACCGCACCGCAGCGAATCGAATTCGAAGCGCGGGCGGAGGCGGAGCCCGGAGGGGAGGGGAAAGCGCCAGCGACGCCGCGCACCGAGCGAGCGAGCGAGCGAGCGCGTCCGAGGATCACAATGTGAGGGATCGTTGGGGGGGCTTCGATCCTGTTTCCCCCAGCCGGCCTCCTTTCCGTTGGTGCGCTGGTCTCGTAAGTAAGATCTCGTCCCCGCTCCACCTCCGACCTTCAGGCTCTTCGTTCCGGGCGCTACGGCGAGGCTAGGGGATTAGGGTTTCGGGGCGGGGAGGATTGTTGGTTTTAGAGCCCGCGGGTTCGTTCCAGGTTGTTTTTGGCTGGGGCCCCCTTTTCTCGACCAATTTGTGATCGCGCTGATTTGATAAGTTGGTTTTGTTGTGTGGGTAGGATTTTTGAGCTTTTTTTTTCTCCCTTTGTTTGATTAGTATATGAACTCGCAGCACCTTGAAACCAAAAGTTACCAGCGTAAACGAATCATAGCTGGAGTATAGATTCTATAGTCTGGGTATACTTTTTTTTTTAGCAATTGTACAACCATCAGTCTCCACCCCACTCAGGAGCAGAGCTGGAGAAAATTCGAGGGGGGTGCAGCACTTCATCTTAAGTAAAAATGTTCAAATGATCATCTAGATAAAGATGTTCAACGTTTCATGCGACTAATCTAAAATAATAGTGCAACAGAAGTTAAGTAGAGGTATTGTGTTTGTCAACCAAAGTAAGCAACCGTAGCAAGTCATAGGCTCATAGCAGTATAACACACCTCATCTAAAATTCACGGACAAAAGATAGCCAACATTTCCAAAATGCCAAAAATATATGATCCGACCTCAGGATCCTTGCTGCTTGAAAAAAGAGAAGAAACAAGTCAATTCCAAGCAAAGAAACTATATGTTGATCCATTCTAGAAGTGAAAAATAGATGACTTACCTTCCAGAGGTCCTATTTGTGTCCTTTTCCTCACAAAAGTCTAATTGACTGCACCCATAAAAATCAGAAAGTTATGATGCCCTCCATAGCCGGCTAGCCCCTAGGTAAAACTTGAAACGGAGCGGTCTAGCATTAAACATATGAGTATTGACCAGGAGAGATAACATAATCTAACGAAATTAGATACAGAAATTGATGAGAATCGAGGGAATTTTGAGATTACTTGCCTGCCTTCAGAGCCCATGACACAGGCAGCAGCGTCCAGCGAGGCCAAGGGCCAAGGTGAGCGAGAGACCAAGTCACCAAGCTAAGGCCCCCTCCTCCCTCTGTTTGATTCCGATCAAAATTGATGGGGATTGTAAATCAAAATAGTTAAATAAAGGAGGGCAAGAGGCGCAAGGCGGCTAGGGAAATGATGGGAGACGATCGCGTTGAGGGGCGAAGCAGAAGGCGACATGCTGGGGGTGCGGACAGTTGGACTTTGGGGGGGGGGGGGGGTGCAACAATGGTGAAAAAAATGACAGCTATCATTATTTTTGGGTTTTTCCCTGGGTAAGGTCGCTCCCACACCAGTCTTAATGGATCCGCCCCTGGACCCCATTTGTTTTGGCTAACTGTCTGGTACCTCATGGCTGGCGCAGGGGCACACAGGATGCTGCGTCCTAGCTGGACCGGCGCCTCGGCGTACATGTCGGAGTACTGGTCTGTGATAGTCGCCACCGTTGTTTTCGCATGCGTCGGTGCGGTGACGATATACTACGCAGTCAATCAGTTAAACAAGAACATCAGCTTGAGCCTCATAAAGGCGATCAAGGCCAGGGCGAAGAGGTACAAGAAATGGAAGGACAGGGTCCCCGCCGCGTCCCATGCCTGGAGGAAAGATGTCGTCCCCCGCAGCAAAGGCCTAAAATGCTGCGTGTGCCTCAAGTCTGTCCCGCCACCGCAGTATGCTGGGGGCACCATCCACCAGTGCGACGTCTGCGGCGCCGCCGCGCATCCGAGCTGCTCGGGGAACGCGCACAAGGACTGCAAGTGCGTGTCCATGGCAGGCTTGGACCGTGTGCTTCACCAGTGGGCTGTGCAGTGGATCGACACGGCTGATCACTCTGAGGAAGATTCTTTCTGTTGCTACTGTGACGAGTCTTGCAATGGAGCGTTCCTCGCGGGGTCCCCGATCTGGTACTGTATGTGGTGCCAACGGCTGGTGCATGTTGATTGTCACAGCAGCATGGCCAAGGAAACTGGCGATATCTGTGACTTGGGACCGTTGAAGCGGTTGATACTATCACCACTTTGTGTTAAGGAGCTTCATTGGACGGGTGCAGGGATTTTGAGCTCCATCACAAATGGGGCTAATGAATTGGCTTCCACTGTCCGAGAGACAATTCGGATTCGTAGTAAAAGGTACAAAAAGGGTGCTGCTTCTACGGATTCAGATGGCTCAGGAGCTATTGAATTATCGTCTGATGTTGAAGGGGATTCACAAGAAGCAAACAGCGAAGCAAAGAGGAGGGATGATCTGGCCAACGGCAAACTCAGTGAGGTACACCAAAGTTCTGAATCAGAGAATGATAAACAACCTGTACCAGATAACACAGCTGCAACTAATAGGTCAAATGTACAACGTGATAGTTCTCATGCACAGAACAATCAGAAGTATGAAATTGCCAACGTGCCTTCTGATTCGAGGCCACTTCTAGTTTTCATTAACAAGAGAAGTGGTGCCCAGAGTGGTGATTCACTGAGACAGCGTCTGCAGATTCTTCTTAATCCTCTGCAGGTTGGTATAATTGCTTCAAGCTTCAGTTTTAAATTATATTACATAATTCTTCTTCTAGATTTGCACTGATTTTTGACTCATCTAGCACATCATCCATTTTTTTTACTATTGAGCAGGAATTCAGTATGTTCTTGTAAATTTTCATGTATCTTTAGGGCTGGAAGCTTCTGCCTGCAGCATTAATAAATCCTCTTATACTTGATTTATTCAAAACTTTATACTCTGCAACCTTTTTGCATCTGGTAAAGTTTGGCTCAAGTTACTTAGTAAAATTCAGTTGATGCTCCACCTTTCCCTTTTTAATCTCTTCATTCTATTGGTTCTTTTCATTATTTATAAATTATAATACAATCTGAGGCTACTTTCCGTTATGGTACTAACTCATTTCTGTTAGGTTTTTGAGTTGAGCAAACAGCAAGGTCCAGAAGTTGGGTTAGCTTTGTTTCGGAAGGTAACCCAGTTCAGAGTTCTTGTATGTGGTGGAGATGGCACTGCTGGTTGGGTTTTGGATGCCATTGAGAAACAGAAGTTTGAAGCTCCGCCTCCTGTAGCCATCCTCCCAGCTGGTACCGGCAATGATCTTGCGAGGGTTTTGTGTTGGGGCGGTGGCCTTGGCGTTATTGAGAAGCGAGGAGGTCTTTTCTCAGTTTTGCAAGATGTTGAGCATGCAGCAGTCACTGTTCTTGACAGATGGAAGATCACAGTAAAAGACAACCAGGGGAAGCTTATGGCACCACCAAAATTTATGAACAATTACTTTGGTATGCCCATGCAACTACTTAGGTTGGACCCTGTAGTAGATTCTTGCATAGTCAGATAGCCATAATACTGATGCCTTTTCAGGTGTTGGCTGTGATGCAAAGGTTGCCTTAGATATACACAACCTGAGAGAAGAGAATCCTGAACGGTTTTATAGCCAGGTAACGTCTGCTTGATTGCTCCCAGACTCCCTGTTATGTTCATGACTTCCTGACTCCTTCGTAGTTGCAACTTGTTGGTGGGCTTGCATATTGTACTTTCTCAGGATGACAACGCTATGGCATGATTTATGCTTGTGGTACAGTATATTACGGTTTTGAGCTTCTGAGAGAACTCTTCCATCAACTTCTTAAGATGAAGAGAAGTTTTATTGGAGCCTGGAGGGAAATGAATTCCTTTTAACATTAAAGCTTGGTTTATTGGACCCGGAGGGAAATGAATTCCTTTCAAGTTGTTACCGATTCAATTGTGCCTACTGTCATTACGACATTCTGTTAGTTGAACATGGAATCTCATCTCCTGTTGCAAGCATCCATACAGCCTGGCTGTTTTGTTTTGTCTAAAATACTGTGTGGTAGCACGGAGATCAAAATATATTCCACCTCTAGTCTGTAATAATTGAAACAAACAAACTGATGAGTATTTGCACAAATAATCTATTTTATTGTATACATTGCTTTGGTGGGTTTTACTCAAGTCTTCATCATCGATTTTCTCTGCTCACCTTTATAAGACTTGTGTTTGCCTTCCTAATCGCTATAATTGAACTTTGCATGCACCATTGTGAAGTAGTTACATTTTTTCTATCACTAATAGGATACAATTGTTTTTGTAGTTTATGAACAAGGTGCTTTATGCAAGAGAGGGAGCAAAGAACATCATGGATAACACATTTGATGATTTTCCTTGGGATGTCAAGCTCAAGATAGATGGATCTAAAATCGATATTCCTCAGGTAAGTGCATTGCATTGTGACTAGTCTTTGCTCTATTTGGTTTTTGGTGTAAGCACATAATTTTGAATGCCACATTTGCAAGATAGAATGCATGAAACCGAATTATGCACAATAGTGACGAGTTCTCTAGTTAAGATATTTACTACACTTCTTGAAGGAGCTTTAGCAGGCTTATTATGAGTTTTGACCTTGGATGTATGAGAGAAGCATCTTTTGGTAAAACTGTGTGACATACCTTTTATTGCTTTAATTTGCAGGACTCTGAAGGTATCCTTGTCGCCAATATCAGGAGCTACATGGGAGGGGTTGACCTGTGGAAGAATGAGGATGATGTCTCTGACACTTACCTCCCTCAATCCATGCATGACAAGAAGCTGGAAGTCGTTAGCTTCACAGGAATGCTGCATCTTGGAAGGCTGCAGGTATGGAAGAAGATACTTCCTCATCCTGGCTCTTGGGTATTGGTTGCTTGATATAATTATTGACCACAGGTTAACAGATAATGAATAATCTTGCTCTAGGTTGGGCTTTCTCGCGCAAAAAGATTAGCCCAAGGTCATCATATAAAGGTTGAAATCAGTAAAACAATGCCAATCCAAGTGGATGGAGAGCCATGGTCCCAGGAACCGTGCACCATAGAGGTTTCTCATCATAGCCAGGTTTGCCCCTCTCCCTTAGTCTATATGCATTTAACCGCATGCACGTCTTAGTCTATATGCATTTAAACCGCATCCACGTCTTCCCTGACTTACACTGTTACACCAATTCTCGCTTCTGCAGGCCTTCATGCTTAAGAGAGTTTCCGAAGAACCTCTTGGTCATGCCGCTTCGATAATGGCCGACATCTTGGAAAATGCTGAGAATAGTGGAATCATCTCAACCTTGCAGAAGAGAACTCTGCTCCAGGAGATAGCATCTAGGCTTTTGTAGGACACTTACGGCTGTGCCTGTAGTTGCCTGGCTCACCCTATAACCTTTTTTTTTCTTGTTTTGGGCTGCCAGAAGCTTCCTTCTGGCATAGTAGGGAACCATGCCTGACCACTTGTACATACCCTCGTGGTATTTTACGCCCCAATTGGGATTGTGCTTGTGTATAATTTCGTGTAAAATTTTGTATGCCCTATAGGGATGACCGGATGAGGTGATGAGAATAGTTGCTTATGGTACTAGCCGAGCCTGTTCGTACGTTCTTGCGTCTGGGTAGGCTGGAAATTCTGATGCCAGTTGCCTGAAACCTGTAAACCTGTAACTACGGGATTTGAGCTTCTAATTTCATTTCCGCACAAATTCTTTTGAGGCTCTCTCGTTGATACGTAACTGTGCTCACCAGTCCATGTTTGTCTTATGTGAAGAAGCTAACAAGTAGCAAGAAAAAACAAGCCCGTCTAGCTCAGTCGGTAGAGCGCAAGGCTCTTAACCTTGTGGTCGTGGGTTCGAGCCCCACGGTGGGCGGTGATGTTTTTTTGTTTCACTTAATTTTCTTTTTCTTTTTTTCATTTTCTCTCCTGTTAGCTCAAAGTCATGTTCTTGGCTTTCAAAACCATGTCATGAATTTATTTGTCTTCGGTTCACAACCAACAGAATCAAACCATCCTTAACCTGTTTGCTCATTTCTCCCATGTTTTGTTTGTCGCTATTTTCGATATATTTATTTGTTTTCCTGTTCTCTTGCTCAAAATCATGTTCTTGGCTCCCAAAACCACATTCTAAATTCTTTTCAAAAAAAAAAAAAACCACATTCTAAATTCCTTGGTCTTCGTTTCACAGCCAACAGATTTATCAAACCATCCTTATCTTGTCCAAGATCAACTGATCAACCCTCAAAATTCCACCACGCCCACTTGTTGGCCAAGTGGCTGAAACGCCGGCCTGCATTGGCGGCTTAAGTGTCCTTTTCTATTGCACTTTCGCTTCCAATGTCCCTTTGAGCTGATCACCATTTCTTTAATCCCCCATGCACTGTTTCTCGAAGTGATCGGTCAATCCATGCTTCCTTCACGGCTTCACTATATAGATATATAAAAGGCCAATTCAGTTCTACCCGTTACAGAAATCCAAATCAACTTGTGCCGCAAAGCACGAGCAGGTCAGAGATCATCTTGTTTCAGGTTTCGCAGGTGAAGCCATGAGGCTCCTGATGGTGCTATGGGTGGTCCTTGGATGCGCTCATGTACTGCACGCCGGCGAGCAGCCGCTGTCGAGGATCGCTATCCAGAGGGCGACGGCAGCTGTGGTTGATTCGGCCAGCGTCAAGGCTCACCCCACCATCCTTGGCCTCAAGGTCCCGCTCATGCCTGTTCAACTTTTGTTCAGCATCAAACAGTTCTTGATAACTCCCATTTTCTGAAAAATGTGGTTGCTATCTGTCCTGTCTCGGCTTGGTATGGTTGGTCATGTTTGTGTTTCAGGGTCAGAGCAGTGATTGGGTGGTGGTGGATTTCTCTCATCCGAACCCCTCCAACGACGATTGGATCGGTGTCTTCTCTCCTTCAGGTTTCAGGTGAGCTGCAACTATGGACGGCAATGGCATGTGCTGTGTCCTCTTGTGGGCTTTCTTCAGATGATGACATTTCATCTCTTCCAACGGCCAGCTCTGAAATCTGCCAGCCTGAAAACTGGATGGACCTCCCCCCTTTTCTGTGCACGGCACCGATAAAAGTCGGTACTAATCTTCAATCCGATTACTACATTATATGACATAGATCAGAGAATGAATTTTGGTTGCTTACCAACCTGCAGTTCCAGTATGCAAACTTCACAAATGACGCCTACAATAAGAGTGGGAAGGGGTCCTTGAGGCTCCAGCTGATCAACCAGAGAGCAGACTTCACATTTGCGCTTTTCTCTGGTGGCCTTTCAGCTGTAAGACTATTAAGCATGGCTTCTCAGCTTCCAATGTACCGACATTAAATAGTGTGGATGGTACTTTTTTGTTTCTGATGATCTATTTTGCACTGTAAAAGCCGAAGCTGATTGCTACCTCAAACACGGTGTCATTTGAAAACCCAAAGGCGCCTGTCTACCCTCGTCTGGCACAAGGGAAGTCTTGGGATGAGGTGAGTCTGAACGTTTCGACTGTCAGTTTTTGCAACACAGAGCACGAGAGACGATTGCTTGACAGCATGTGCATTTCAATACATATTCCTCTCGCTGGTTTAGTGACTGCATTGTTAAATATCATGGTAGATGACAGTCACCTGGACAAGTGGATACAGCATCAAGGAAGCAGTGCCATTCGTGGAATGGGGTCCTAAAGGCGGAGATCGGAAGCTTTCTCCTGCTGGAACACTAACGTTTGGAAGGAATAGCATGTGTGGTACGTTTATAAATTGACAAATCACGCAAACTATTGCTGGTATGTAAACGTTATGGCATGTTTGCTAAATATAAGTAAATTGACCACCTTTTCCTGTCGGATTAAGCTTTTGGACAGATGTGGTTGGTGTATGCAACTTAATAATGCTTGCATTTCATTGCATCACATAATGTTTCAGGTTCACCAGCTCGTACCGTCGGATGGCGTGATCCTGGTTATATTCATACAAGTTTCTTGAAGGAATTATGGCCTGATGCATTGTATGTGACTCTTTGAATTAGAATCCTTTTATTAGTTTTTCTTTCAAATAAAAAAAATATTTATTGGTTTGTTCTTAAATATAATCTGAATACTTGGTCAGAATCATTTTTTGGTCTATTTGGTCATGTTACAGATACACTTATAGGCTTGGTCACAAGCTCTCAAATGGTACTCACATTTGGAGCAAGTCTTACAGCTTCCGTGCATCACCTTATCCTGGGCAAGATTCTTTACAGCGTGTCGTGGTCTTCGGGGACATGGGAAAGGTGTGGCTCTTTCTTTGCAGATATCGGCAAATTTATTTGCAGTTGCAGAGTTCCGATTCAGCCTTTTAACTTTCATTTACTGCTAGTTTAGGCAGAGATAGATGGTTCAGATGAGTACGGTAACTACGAGCAAGCCTCCCTGAATACCACCAAGCAGATCATCAACGACTTGGAGAACATCGACATGGTCATACACATTGGAGATCTATCTTATGCAAATGGCTACCTGTCTCAGTGGGATCAGTTTACAGCGCAGATCGAACCAATTGCTTCAACTGTTCCATACATGATTGGCAGGTCAGTTCAGTTCAGAAACTTCCATGAAATTGTAGACAAGGTGATCTCTGAAAGTGTCTGATCGTTTGTCTAAACCGCAGTGGTAATCACGAGAGAGATTGGCCTGACTCCGGATCATTCTATGGATACAACGATTCCGGTGGCGAATGCGGTGTTCCTACTCAGACCATGTTCTATGTCCCCGCCGAGAACTGCGCAAAGCTCTGGTAAGTGGTAAACTACTGAAGAAACCTGTATTTCTCTGTTATGCCAATAATAGAAATGTGTTTCCTCGGTTCAAGAAACAAAACTACCGAAGAAACCTAAAAATCTAAAAACCATATTTGGTTTAAGTTAAGCTCTGACATTTGCTGCTGCTGAAACAACTATAACTTCCATCATCCAGGTACTCGACAGACTACGGCATGTTCAGGTTCTGCATCGCCGACACAGAACAGGACTGGAGGCCGGGGACCGAGCAGTACAGGTTCATCGAGCAGTGTCTGTCGTCGGTGGACAGGCAGACGCAGCCATGGCTCATCTTCCTCGCGCACCGGGTGCTCGGCTACTCGTCGGCCAGCTGGTACGAGATCATGATGGGGTCCTACGGCGAGCCGATGGGCCGCGACGGCCTCCAAGATCTCTGGCAGAGGTACAAGGTCGACCTCGCCGTCTTCGGCCACATCCACAGCTACGAGCGCACCTGCCCCATCTACCAGGCAAGCCTGAAGAAGAACTTTCACTTTCAGATTTCAGAAGCCGATCACCACAACATTCAGATTTCGCTACAGTTAAATTACAACAACATCATCATCTACCTTGTGCAGAATCGATGCGTGCAGGACGGGTCGAACCAGTACGTCGGGCGGTTCAACGCAACGACGCACGTCGTCGTCGGTGGCGGCGGCGCGAGCCTCTCCCCGTTCAGAGCCACCGTGCCCTACTGGAGCTTCTTCAGGGACTACGACCACGGCTTCGCCAAGCTCACGGCGTTCAACCACTCGTCCATGCTGTTCGAGTACAAGAGGAGCAGCGACGGCAGAGTGTACGACCACTTCACCGTCTCGCGCGATTACCGCGACGTCATGGCCTGCTCCGTCGACAGTTGCCAACGAAGCACGTTGGCTGTTTGATCACATCGGTGATCGGTGATGTTGTTCTTGGATATCCTATCAAATCTGTTCATCGCTTTCGTCAAAAAAAAAATCGTTCATCGCGGCGCCCTTGAAGAGTTTTTTAAGTTCGCAAAATGTACTTACTGCAGATTAATATGGCACTCGGTCATTCAGATGACATTCAGATGATGAAGCAGTCATCTGAACTATTCTGAATTTATCATACAGACAAGGGCCACTGCTGTGGCTTGGCTCACCTGAGCTCGATTGACCAATAATGGGGGGCCACCGACACCGTCCACGGTCGTGGTGGGCCCACCCAAATCTGGTGCGCGGACCCGGTGGGGCCCACCCGAGCACCCTCCACCTCAACAAAGCGGCGCGGCCGCCCTCGAACCTAGTACCACCAAATCCACACCCCGCCGCCACCCCTTCCCGCCGATTCCGCCTCACCCCCTCCCTCCCTCCCTCCCTCCGCTCCGAGCCGCCGCCGCAGGCCCCGCAATCCCTATTCCGCTCCGCGGAGGAGGATGGAGAACTGCAAGCGCGGGCCGGGCGCTGCGGCCGTGGACGGCGGCTTCAAGGTACGCGCCCCAGTCCCAGTCCCCGCGTCGCGTTTGAGATCGGTTCCGTTACGGCTCGTCGGGGGATCAACAGCCGCGTGGGCGGTCGGTTTGCTTGCGCCGTGTTGGCAGGTGGTGGTGCCGGCGCACCCGCTGATCAGCCACTGGGTCTCCGTGCTCCGCGATGGCTCCACACCCTCGCACGCCTTCAGTGAGCCGCTCTCTTCTTGGTTGGGTTCCTCCTGATCTACCTCCCGTTGATCCTTTTGCTTACCCGTGGGTGGAACTGATGGCAGGGAGTGCCATGGCGGAGCTCGGGAGATTGCTCATCTACGAGGCGACCAGGGATTGGCTGGTATGTTCGCAACTCTTACATCTAAATTACTACTAGATGGAAGTGCTGCATTCGGGAGTGTTTGACGTTAAGATGAATTGTTTAGCAAATGTAAAAATTGTGATCAGTGCAATGTGAAAAAAAAAGGAAACTTGGAATCTGTTTTATTCAGGCGGACGTTAGTGATGGATTTGATTTGGTCAAGTATGCTATCATTGACATGGTTCCCCACTTTCTTTTGGCAGCCGACAGTGACACGGGAGGTCCAGTCACCAATGGGCTCTGTGGTTGTTGAATCCATCAGTGAGGCGGAGCCAATCATTGTTTGTGTTCCTCTTCTGAATGTATTTTGTTCAAATTGGGCGTAATCTGATGCTGCATTATCTGATCAATCCTGATTTTTTTTTTGTCCTTCAGATTGTACCCATTCTTCGTGCAGGGCTTGCGCTCGCAGATCTTGCGACGTCGATTTTGCCATCAACTAGAACTTTCCATTTAGGTGATTAAAAAAATCCTTTGGTTTGTTGGCGAAATTTAAATTCCTCGCTACAAGATTGGATGTGTTATTAGCTAATGTTTTGAATACAAAATGTTTTCATGTTTTGACTTTCAAAAGAACATCTTATTTGACCGATTGATTACGCTACTAGTTTGTCCAGAAACACACGGTGTTCTCTTCTTTCCCTGTCAAAATTTTGCACATCATAATAGGTCTAATTCTTTTTCAATTAACTTGTATAGTTATTTAAGCATGCTTATTTATTATTGCTAATGTTCTTCTTTTCCTCTACTGAATGAAGGTATGGCCAGGGATGAGGAAACTCTACTGCCTGCTGTCTACTTAAATAAGTAAGTGCTATTCTTTTCCTTTTGCACTTTTTTGCTTGAACGCACTGGGAACTGCGCATCATTACCTGAAGAAGATTTCTTTTGCGCTTTAGATAATACATGTCATTGATATGTTATACTAGAGTATGTTGGGACTCTAACTGAATCCGTAACAGTCGTCGGAAGTGCGTATTACAATTTTATTGAAAATGCAGCTTGTCTATAACTAGAAAACAAGCTATTGTAGCTCTTAAATATTCTTTACTTAATTTATGTTCCTTGATGAAGAAACCAACTAATTACACAAGTTGTGGTAAATTACAGTGATTGCGAACTGTGCTGCAGCTTTACTTTTCCTGCATCTTATCTTACATTTTAGTTGTTTTTAAGATTTTTTTCCCTAGTACAAGCTTTGTAATTAGTTCCGCTGCAAGCTACAGTTTTGCCTGATATATGAAATTGATACTTGATATGCTGATGGTCAAATTATGTGTGCAGGCTACCTGATAAATTCCCAAAAGGATGTCATATCCTCCTCATGGATCCTATGCTAGCAACTGGTATTTCCTTTCAGTTGTAGTTATTCTTCTTTTTTTTCTGATTGATTTCACTTCACCTGTATATCCATACTGGCATGTGCCTCCGATGGTAATGCTGCGTTGTAATGCTTGTTTTTATTACCTTGTGTTTTCCATCAGGTGGAACACTCACTGCAGCAGTTGATCTGGTGAGGGAGCGTGGAGCTGAAATCAGTCAGATAAGAATTGTGAGTTCATGAGGCAAAGAATTGAACATATCTGTTTGTTAAAAAGTGGGTACTGCTTGCTAAGCAATCATTGGTATGCAGATATCAGCTGTTGCTGCTCCTCCTGCCCTCGAGAAGCTCAATAAAAAATTCCCAGGGTATATTCTGAGGCTCTATAAAGTTTTGGCATTTTACTGTCAAGGTTAAGATTGTATGATCTTGGAACTTCTTTCTGCAGGATTTGTGTGTACACGGGAGCAATGGATCAAATTGTGAACGAGAAAGGGTAATTAGACTGTTAACTAGCATATGCACAAAACACGATTATTGCACTGCTAACTCAAATTCTTGCCAATGAATTGCAGGTTCATAGTCCCAGGCCTTGGGGATGCTGGAGACCGTAGCTATGGAACATGACTGGCCCTTCAGTAATGACCGTTATTAGGAATTTCAGCAAAATCCAGATTTAGTTGATGTCCATTTATTTTCGTATACCACATTTGTGGGTCACGAAAAACAGATGTCGTTGTATTTAGAGTCTGAATATAATAATTTTGATAGTGTCATGCCAAATATGATCTCCCGTTGTGAGCTTCATGGAGCTTCAGTGATGAATCAATTTTCTCAGAAGAATCAACTTTTTGCTTCCATCCAAAATCATTTTGTAGCCTAACCAATTACAATCATGCTGCACTGATCCAAAGACTAAAGGATTTATGGTTGTGCTTGCCAAAATTTCTTAAGTGAGTACCTCTTGTGGAAATCTCCATCATCTGGAAACAACATTTCCAGTATACGTATGTGTTCAAGTGGCATAGAGATATACTTAGGCCGGTGGCAGCGGTAGCCTTGCATCTCAATCGTAACGTTGTCTAGGAAGTAGGAACAAGTCGTCTTGGATGAGCATCCAATGCGTAGTGGTGTGAGCTCTCATCATCCATGAATCCATGATTGCCACCACGGCGTCCACCACTTCGTCGTCATCGTAAATCATCTCATAATTTGGAGTACCCACTGCAACCAAGTACCATAGCAAGGAGTTTTCATGGTCATCCATTGTACTGGAGAGGGCACGGTGACTCCAAGAAATTTCTAAGGAGCGGAAGGAGGTGATGTGAGCGGTTGCAGGCCAAGGTTGGGCGTCGGCGGCTCGCGCTGGGCCAGTGGGCGGCGGCGCAAGGGGCTGGTCGCCGGTTGGGCGGCGTGCGTGCGGGCCAGCGGCAGCGCGGGATTTGGGCGACTGGTAGCGCGCGCGGCCGGGCGACCGGTGGTGTCTCAGGGGTTGGCGGCGTGCATGCCGGCCGCCGGCGGCGCGCGCGTTTTGGCGACGGTCAGCGCGCGCGGCCGGTGGCGGCGTCTCGGGGGCAGGGCGGCAGCACATGGGAGGGGGCGGTCGACGATGCTTACGGACAAGGAAGGGAGGGGGTGGGATGTATACAGGGTAGGAATAGAGGAAACCGCTGCAGCAAGGGGACCAAATTTTTCGAAGAGACCTTTAAATATGCATTTAGGGGATGGAATTTGGAGGACACCGCTATGGTCAACCTTAGTTACTTTACCTGTTACTGTAGCATGCGAGTAACCATGAAAGTTGGTACATTATAGGACCCTTCTATGGATTTTCACGTGGCACCTGCCAACAAGGTGATAAGGAAAAAGTTGGACACGTTTGATTGTAGTAAAAATGAGCAAACTGATTTAGTAAGCAATTTTACAATTTGTTTTGTTTGAAGTGGCCATGCCATGTGGCTTTGGATGTCCTGATGTTTTTTAAATGCAGTGAATGTTTGGCATCATAAAATCTCGATCAAATAACTATGACGAACTGCCACGGCTGAGCCTCTACTTGGCTGGTCATCTCCTAATTGAATGCCACAATCATTTTTGACTCGAATCATCCAGTTCTTGCTAACTAATCTGCAACCATGACGAACTGAACCTACAGGGCCAGGTCTTGCTAATTGAACTAGCATGCCAGAAAATTAACAAGGAATTTTTTTGGCTTGGTTGCAACACCGGCGCCTGAGGATGGCAAACAATTTGCCGGCGTCATGAGGTATACCCTAGCTCACCTCCTCCATTTTCTGCTTGGTGAAAACAGTTTATGGTTGAGCACTTACTCTCTAAATTTGTTGATGCACCAAGTATGAACTAAATGATATATAGCTGGACAGATCAATGATCAATCACTAGAGCGCGCTGCATTCTTGTTTGTTTCTGGTGAAGCACTGCCACTGCAGGGCACAAAGCATGCTTTTCACCCAATTATGCTACTACTTTTATAATCTAAAAACTATTTTTACTTTATTATCTATAAAACAAAGACTAAACATAGTTTACATTTAGCACAAGAAATAACAAGAGGAATGCAAGGTATAGATGTCCATAAAGTGCGGGCCGCCCGGTTGGCCCGAGGCCCGGCACGCAAATGGCCCGGTCCAAACATGGCACGGCCCGGTGGCCATCGTGCCCGGGCCGGCACGGCGTGCCGTGTTTGGACGCGAGAGGCGGCCCGTCGTGCTTGGCCCGGCATAGCCCGCTTCAACGGCAGGCATGACGGCGGCCCGGTACCCTGCGGCCATATATAAGCCCCGGCCGTTGGTGCTGTGGCGGAACCGCCGATTTAATACGGGCTAAGTACACCTGCCACCATTAGCTTACAATGTACTTAGACCGTACTAAACCCGGTCGTCCGTCGAGAGGCCTTCGGCTCTCGATAACACCATTTCCCAGAGGAACCGACATTATACACATCTGACTCTCGATGGAGCCACAACAGTTACATCATCACAGGCAGTTGAAATATAGAATAGATGGATTTAGTTTACAAACCAAGAATGTATATAGTCAAATACATGTCCAAAATATATATAATGCGGAAGCGTTTTCAAAACATCTCGCAGCGGAAACCAAGTACCTAAGAAGTCTTCATACAGACGAACGAGGCGAGTAGCACCGAGCCCACCGGTTCTACCCTTCTCCAAGCAGCTATCCAAAAGCCGCCAGTACCTGTGAGCCAAAAGTGGGGGCGAACCCTGAGTACTAATTACTCAGTAGGACTTAATGGACGGGGTTTACGGCTGACGCAAAGCTCAGCTTACTAGCAAGTAGGTCATTAGCCATTGATTTTAAACTGTAAAATGTTATTATAGGATAGCGGGATTTGACAGTCGCTATCCTTTAATTATGATTTTCCACTATGGTTTAGTGTCATACTATAGCGGGATTTGACAGCCGCTAGTTCTTATCCTGAATCTCATTGGTAATACAAAGTAAGTAATTTGCATGAAGTAAAACAGGTATATCCAATGTGTAGTAGCAAATCATCAATTCCATAAAACATCATGCCTCAAACAGTTCTACGTTGCCCGTGTGCGATATTGGCATTCTCACACCTGGTGAGCATCAGCGATTCGAATCGATTTTTATATTCCCGGGAATAACTAGAAAATGCCAGGGGCCCATATGCTTACTAACACGACGGCTTTCCCACATATAGTCCCCCTTCTCCACTTGTCCCATCCCAAGTTCGATTCACTCCCGCCTGACTCCTGGGTTGTGCCCCCATGACGAGCCTGCCGACATCTCGGTCTCCCCGTCATGAGCACCAAGCTCCCTCGGACCACCTTCCTCTCAACCAGTGTGGTAGGAACGTGTTTCTGTTCTTCGGATGGCACAAGTAAGGTTTCACCGGTCCCATTTCCCGAATAAGCATTCTAGCAATGTTATGCCGATCAGCAGTCGAACAGCGAACGGGCCTTATACGACTCGGGCGGAGTCCACCATACCATCACATCACTTTTCAACATAGTAATCCCATATCTCCGCCCGGTCTCAATTGAAAGCATAACATAGCAATAATAAATTCATAGTAATGAAGATTCATCATTCAAAAGTAAACCCTACGAGACGAGTGACAGTGCTCACTCGTGTCTACTCGCGCCTAATCATTCTAGGCACCCGTCCTACGAACCCTAAGTATAGGTGCTAGGGCCAGGGCGGCCGGGAAGTCTAATGCGATTGGTTTCAATCAATCCTAATGCATATGCGTAACTCAAAATGATTTGTTTGCTGGGATTTGCATGGTCCTGCCTACCTTTGACTGTTCTTAAGAAACCAACAAACTAAACTAAGTTAGTTTGCCGGGTTGTGGGGCTTTGCCCCAGGCAACCCCTTGAAACAGGGACGGTTTTATCAGCGACACGCCGTCTTCTGGCACCGGATGCACGGGCTCGTCTTCCGGCTACTGGGTTTGCGACTGCTTCTGCGTTGGTCCTTCGTTCGCGGAATCTATATGCATGACATAGTGCAACATAAGCGTAACGAATGCAAAAGCGTGCATGATATGCGTAAGAGATATATTCATGGGAATTATTATCTAGGCAATTTACTTAAGTATTCCTTACGTAAAACTTGCTTCACACGAAAGGGACTCAGATTATTACTAGGAATCTATACGAACCATCCCCGAGATGCACTACAACTATCACATATAAAAGGACATATGAACATGTATTGATTCTAAGGCCTAAACCATCGTATAGACCCTAATCATCCTCACACATGCGCATTTGTGAATTAAAATATGCACTTGAGTTCTCGTAGTTACACAGCTCCATTATCATGAGAGACATGCACAAATATACTTTTTGGAAACTAGATATCATGCACAAACTACCACATTTTTCGTGGAATTCTCTTAGCACCCTAAAGCCATTTTTTCCATTTATCTAGTTCCGCAAGTCAAGATTTGTCATTTTCAAATCACCATTAACACTTAACATGCAGGGGCTCATATTTTACCGGTGAGACACTCATACTACCTAAAGTATATGAAAAATGCTAGAGAGTCAATTTGAGCATATTCTTTGTAGCCTCCCCTTACTAGGTTAAATAAATACACATACACATGTATAATGGCAAAAGGGTAATTAAACCGCAAGTGCTAGGGCTACAAAAATTCACATGGTGCTACAATGCCACAAGAAGGCTACTGTCCAAGTTTCATGGCCTTTGGAGTTCATTTAGTCCACTTTTGTCATTTATCCTAATTAATCATGCATGCAACAAACCAAGGGCAAAAGAGACATTTCACATATTCACATCATATCCATTCGATAGATCTATTCAAGAGGAGTCTAATGCAACTTAGTTTGTCCATTTTGGATTTTTCTGTGATTTTATACGATTTTTCAAAGTTCAAAACCGAAATAATACATATTAACTCTAGATCCGGGACCTATACGTAATTAACCATAACCTCCAGGGGCTAGACTGCTAGATCCGCGAGACTCACTGCACAGCGCCCGGACTGAAACTTAAATGCGTGAAAAAGCAGGGGCTAGATCACAAAATAACCTCCTTCTACCTCTCGCCGTGGGCGAGACCGGCGCGCGGCTCGG
This sequence comes from Paspalum notatum, assembly GCA_022530915.1. Taxonomy (NCBI): domain Eukaryota; kingdom Viridiplantae; phylum Streptophyta; class Magnoliopsida; order Poales; family Poaceae; genus Paspalum; species Paspalum notatum. The sequence continues at coordinate 38,964,528 of CM039690.1, read as the reverse complement.
CGTTCCGGCGCTTGCGCCGGCGCGTAGTGTGATGCCCCTGGCATCTCAGAAGCCTTAACACACGGTTAGATGAAGGCTAACGATGGATTAAGACTTAATCATGCTTAGTGATTAACAAGAAACACGTGGAGGAGCCACTAAAACAAAATTTTCTACACAAGATACAAGACCACACATTTCGTGGTTGAATAAATCAACACTCACATGCTTTTGAGCTCAACTCCAAATGCCAAACCTCGGATAAGAAAAGTGGCCTTAGACCTTTCTGTTGGACAGTGTTCAAAAATCTAAAGACAGGAGGTTTAAAAGATCCAATCCAAAGTTTCTTGATAAGTGACAGTTGTGATCATGAGCAAACCTGAGCCCTAATAAAGCTTTCAAATTTATTAAGTACCCGAGCTCAACTCCGTTGACACACTTGTTGCACATGCTATGGACTATCCTTTTGCTACACTGAGCATGGATCAAAACTATCGCCTACTCACTCAAAATTTCACCCAAATATCTCATGGAAACAACCAGATCAACCCACACTTAGAAACTTCCCAAGTATGGATTTTTAGCTTTTCCCTAAGTTGATTCTGAAATTACTTTTGATTTCACTATACAACTTTAAAATCTTCCTTTCTATGAAGTGGAATTAAACTTATCATCTTTCAAATGCACCTATTGTGAAAGTGATTGGACTTCATTTGATACTTCAAAAGTTTGAAACAAGAAAGTCTCCACACAAAGTGAAATTTCTGTTTTTAATAAACCTTGGAACATATTTGTATCTATAGCTCAAAATCTGTTGGGTTTCAGACCAAAGTCATATTACCAAACTTTTAGGTCATCTACTGGAGAACAACTTTGGTAATTAGGGTTTGATCATATATTGAGTTTTAAATGGAGTTTAGGGTCATTTTCTACCAACACAGAAAACCAGTTCAAATCTGACCTGTTTAGTAATCTCAATATTTATATAACCTATAGCCACTTTCATGCAGAGATCAAATTAGAGAAGTTGTATATATTGAAACTCTAAACAAACTTTTCAATACACACCTTGGGTGGTAAAGACCAGAGATAGGACTTTTGATTCTCACAATCAGTAGAGGTCAACTGTCCAACTATGGGGCTGCAAGATAAATTCAAATTCAAATCATATTTCCACTAGGAATTTGGAGTTGAACCTTTTGACAATGCTGTAGAGGTTAAAGAGTAGAGCATTTCATTCAATTGGGGTTTCTCCAAAATCGGCTCCTAAATAGGTCAAAAATGCAAATTTCAGAGGGAGAGGAAACACACTTAGCACTGTGTTTGTCTGGAGTCTATGACACGTGGGGTCCACATGACAGGGACGCCACCCTGTTCAAGCCGGTGAACGCCGCGTGGGCGACGGCGGCCGGGCAGCGCGGCCATGCCGCGGATCAAGCCCCCTCACGCCGCGCCACGCCTTCACCTGGACTAGAACGCGACTCGGTTCACTCCCCTCGGCCTCCGCTCTCACTCTCCCCACTCGCTCCCTCGCTCCCTGCTCTGCCCGCACAGAGGCGCGGCCGCCATTGGAACCGCGGCAAGCTCGCACCCCGGCCTCCTCCGGCCTTCTCCGTCCGAGCCGTCACCCCCACTGCGCTCGCCTCAGGCACCTCCACCCTTCCCGCTGCTCCTCGGCCCCGCCCCGCCACCTCCAGTCGCTCCGCATGCGTGCACACCAGGGCCGCTCGCCACAGCCCGAACCGCGGCGAGCTCGCGACACGGCCACTACGGACTCCCTCTGCCCCATCCGACGCGCGCCCCGGCGTCGCCACACCTCCCTCCTCGCTTTCTCCATGATCTAGTCCTCCACCGTCTCCTCCTCGACCTCGCTCCGCGTGCGCCGCCGCTCACCGAGCGCGTCCACCCCGCCTCGTCGCGGAGAGCCCCCTCCGGGCTGTCCCCGTGCCCGCAGATCACCACCGCCGAGCTCGCCTCGGCCGCGCGCAGCTCGAGCGCCCCTCGGCTCCGCCAATCAGCACCCCAATCGCCGAATCGAGCGGGAGCCGCCGCGCACCGCCGCGCCGTGGCCGCCTCCGGTTCACCACCACGCGCCGCTCGTACGCGCCTCCCCGTGCGACTAGATCTGGGGGAATCAAATCCCCGTGGCCGGGAACGTCTTTCCCGACCACTTCGGCTCCAACTCTGTGCCTCCACGCGCGCCACCGCGCGCGGGGACGTCGGCCGCCGCCGCGTCGTCCTTCCCCTGCGAGAGGTAGAAGAAGAGGGCCGACCTTTTGCACAAATCCCCCTGAGGTTTCCGGTATTTGTTGCCTCGTTTCAGTCACTATGCACTGAGTCTTGTGTATCTTCTGTGCAGGCCCCTGGAAGTTAGGGTTAATTGCAATCTAGCCCCTGGATCTATGGATTTCTCATTTTTCCCTGATTTAAATCGGCTGAAACTTTGAAAAATCATATAAAATCAAATAAAAATCGTAAAAAGGTAAACTCAGTTGCATTAGACTCCTATTGAATAGATCTATCGAATGGGTATGGTGTGGATATGTGAAATGTCTGTTTTGCCCTTGGTTTGTTGCATGCATGAGTAAATAGGATAAATGACAAAAGTGACCTAAATGGACTCCGAATGCTATGAAACTTGAACAGTAGCTCTCTTGCGGTATTATAACATTATGTGAATTTTTGTAGCCCTAGCACTTGCTGTTTAATTACCCTTTTGCCATTTACATGTGATATGTGCATTTATTTAACCCAGGAGATGGAGGCTACCTAAAATATGCTCAAATGGACGAACTATAATTTCTGGGCACTCCTTATAATAAATGTAACTCACTGTATAAGTTTGAGCTCTTGCATGTCAGGTTTGATTGCGGTTTTGAAAATGACAAGTGCTAAGGTGATTAAATCAATAAAATGTAAAAGTGATATTTACTGTACCCTAAAAACTCCACCAAAATTCCTATAGCTATATTCCTGTGCAGGTATACTTATGTAGGTTGTACATGCTTTGGGGATGCTGTTTCATGAAAGAAGTATAAGTAGTCACTTAAAAAGGGCCAAAAGTGAAGGTAATAGGAATGGAAAGCAACGTACTCATATGCACCAGAGATTGCTCTTATAAACTTCCTTTAATAGAATTGAGTTTGCGGTGTCAAATGAACCTCATAAGATATTTGATTCTATAATACTCCACATGCATGTTTGATCCTCCTATGACAAGGATTTTAGATCTTTAATTATAAAAAGTTTTGCACTATTGATATGTGGATTCAATAACTCGATTAAGTCAAGGTATATAACTTATTTACTTATATGCTCCATGTAGAGTGAATGGGAAAAAAATTTACTTAGAAGTAGAAGTCTATCATGTACTCCGGTCCGTATGATTAGCTTGTATGCTTAACTTGCTAAGATAGATTAAACAACAACATACTCCATTCATGTACCCTAGTAATCCACTACATATGTAATCTTATACTTGTGTGATGTTTTGCTCACACATGAAATGATAAAGAACCGGTTAAATTTATATCTTGCTCATGCATTAGTTCGAGTGTTGTATTGCGTGTCTCTAATTATAGGGGTTATGCTAGCTTTATGTCCACCAGAGTGATCTTGTTTAAATGATTGTCGATCACTTTTCTGTCTAAGCATGCAATGACCGTTTATCGTGTGTGTGTGATATTCATGCATCCTATTCCTTGCATCACCATGCATGTCATCCATATAGTGGCGCTTATTGCAGATACGTGATCCAGAAACGGGCGCGTGGAACTACTTCAACCAACGGTGATCCAAAAGACCAACTAAGCCCCACTCACGACCTGGAGGGCCCATCAGTCGTGTTTGGAAGGAGGAGTTGTCCAAGGGATCAAGGGATTGCCTGGGGCAAAGCCTCACAACCCGGCAAACTAACAGTAGCTTAGTTTGTTGGTTTTATTAAAGTGAATCAAAGGTAGGCAGGACCATGCTTTACCTAGCAAATGATTTTGTTGAATGCTTACGCATCTGCATTAGGAGTTGTTTGGAAACCATTTGCATTAGACTCCTTGGCCGCCCTGGCCCTAGCACCTACAATAGAGTGCGTAGGACGAGTATGCCTAGTAATGCTAGGTACGAGTAGACACGAGTGAATGGAGTCACTCGTCGCGTAGGTGATTTTTCAAAAGTCACAGGAACTATTACTATGATGGAAGCTATGAGGATGCTCATGGTTTTAACTCGAGACCGGGCGGAGATATGGTTATATGAGAAAAATGATGATGATGATATGGATGGTATGGTGGACTCCGCCCGAGTCGCATAAGGCCGGTCGTTGTTCGCCTATTGGTCGGCATAACATTGCTAGGGTGCTTATCCGGAATCTATGGGCCGGTGAAAGTCTTACTTGTGACGTCTCAAGCAAGGGGCACATTCCTACCCACTGGTTGAGAGGAAGGTGGCCGCGGAGGCGGGTGTCAAAGGAGGGCAGAACCCGACGTAACCGAGGTACCGCTCCTGCGACAACGCGCTCCGGGAGTTAGGCGGGAGTGGTCATCGAACTTGAGACGGGACAGGTGGAGATGGGGGAAGCATATGTGGAACGCTGGGAGTTAGTAAGCATATGCCATCCTGGTGCTTCTAGTTATTCCCAGGAATATAAAAATCGATTTGAATCGCTGATACTCACCAGGTGTGAGAATGCCAATACCACTGACGGGCAAAGTAGTAATCCACTTGAATATGTTGTATTATGAATTCAGGGTTTTGAATACTACATACTTGAATATACATGCTTTACTTTCATGCAGCTTTTTATTATACTCATGATTAGTATTATTGATATGATAAACTAAGTAGCTGTCAAATCTTACTCTATATGATAAAGCAAGCAGCTGTAAATCCTGCTCCCACATGTTGACTTGATTCTGTTTAAAATCAATAGCTAAGGATCAAATTCTTAGTAAGCAAGCTTTGCGTCAGCCGTAAGCCAATTCCATTAAGTCCTACTGAGTAATTAGTACTCAGGGTTTGCCCCCACTTTTGGCTTACAGGTACTGAAGACAACTGGATAACTGTGATGGAGGTGGTAGAACCGGTGGGCTCGGTGCTACTCGCCTTGTTTATCTCTTCATGAAGACTATTTAAGTATATTGTTTCCGCTGCGAGATTTTTGAAAATGCTTCCGCTATACATACTCTGAATTCGACTCCGCTATACATGTATATGTTTAAATCGCTTCCGCTATCTTTGAACATGTATTTGACTATTATCTTCGGTTTGTAAACTAAGTCTACTTATTCTCTACTTCAACTGCCTGTGATGATGTAATCTGTTGTGGCTCCTTCGAGGGCTAAATGTGTGTGATGTCGGTCCCCTCGGGCGATGGTTTCATCGAGTTCCCTTTGGGTAGCTCGACGGACTACCGGGTTTAGTCTGGCCTAAGTGCACTGCGAGCCAGAGGTGGCAGGTGTGCTTAGTCTGGATTAAGCAGGGCGGTTCCGCCACACGTAGGGGCGGCGTCTTGGAGCCGAGGCGGCCGCCGGAGGTGTTCCCTATCACGGGGTTTCGTCTCCCCTAGGTCTAGTTGCGCGGGGAGGCTCGTACGAGCGGCGCGGGGTGGTGAACCGGGGCGGTGGTGGCGTGCACGGGCGTGGCGGCGGCGGCGCGATTCCGGCGGCCTAGGCGATGGGGGAGGCCATGGTAGGGCCCTTGAGCAGCGCGAGGACAACGGGAATCCGGCGGCGGCGGAGTGGGGGTGCGGGAATGGCCCTAGGGTGGGGCTCCACGATGAGCCCGTGGGTGGCGCGGGTGCACGCGAGCGGCACGCGCGGGGAGAGGTGGAGGAGGCGATGGTGGCGGCGGTATCTAGCGCGTTGGGTGCGCGACGCCGAGGCGGAGCTGGCGGTGGGGATCTGGAGGCGCGAGGCGGTCGGAGATGGCCATGCGCGGTGGTGAACCGAGCTTGAACCGGAGCGGCGTCGGCGCGGCGAGGACGTCGCGGCGGCGTCGATCTCCGCGGTGGAGGGCTCAACGGCGACGAGACTAGGCGGGGAAGGAGCGCGGTGGAGTGGCGGTTGCGGTGGTAGTGGTCTCGGGGCGAGAGGCGGCCGGGAGACGGCGGCGCGAGCTCGAGCTTCGGCTCGGGCCGGCAATGGCGACGCGGCGCGGCGAGAGCGGGGAAACAGGATGGAGAGGCACGGGGACGGGCGAGAGGGGAATGGTTAGGGCGCAGGGTGACTCCTCCTCCTCTTGACGCGCCCGGGGCGCCGACCGTGGCCTCGCCGTACTTCCTGTACGCCGGCGCGCCACGCGGCCGCGCCCGGTTCGTGCCGTGGACGCGACGCGGATCGCGGGCCCCGCCTGTCAGTGACTCAGAATCCGGGAAAAGGAAAAATGTGTTTTCTAGGCCTCTGTATTTCGCGATTTTGGCTCATCTCTAGGCCGAATTTGGAAAAAGTCCAATTGGAAGAAATGTTCTACTCCGAGAGATATACAAGTTTGTCAAAAGGTTCAACACCAAATTCCAAGTGAAAATATGATTTAAATTCAAATTTGCTAGCAGCCCTAGTTATGGACAGAAAACCTATATTGCTTTGAAAAATATAAAGTCCTATTTCCAAGCCTTTTCTCCCAAAATGCCTTTTGAGTGAGTTGTTTAAAATTTCAAATCCTACAACTTTTCCAATTGGAGTTTTGCATGAAAGTGGCTGCAGTCTAGAGAAAATTGGAGATTTCTAAATAGGGCTGATTTGAACTGGTTTTCTGTGTTGGTAGAAAATGACTCTAAACTCCATTTAAAAATCGATGTATGATCAAACTCTAGTTACCAAAGTTGTCCCTCAGTAATTTATCTACAAGTTTGGTAATCTGACTTCGGTCTGAAACCCAACAGATTTTGAATTATAGACACAATTATGTTCCAAGGTTTATTAAAACAGAAATTTCACTTTGAGTAGAGACTTTCTTGTTTCCAACTCTTGGAGTATCAAATGAAGTGCAATCACTTCCACAATAGATGCATTTGAAAGGTGATAAGTTCAATTTCATTCTCTAGAAAGGGAGAATTTGAAGTTGTATAGTGAAATCGAAAGGAAATTTCAGAATAAATTTAGGGAAAGCAGAAATTATTGACTTAGTGATTCCTCTAACTAGTTCTCATCACTCTCCAAGCCTAATTCAGTCTTAATCCATCATTAGCTTGTGTCTAACTACGTGTTAAGGCTTTTGAGATGCCGGGGGCATCACAGGTGCCCCCTCCCCATTCGCAACCCTAAATCCCTAATTCATTCCTCACCCGCCGCGGCGCCTGGATCTTGACCTCCTCTCCTCGCCTCTTGCCTCCTCTCTCGTCTCCCCCGATGACGTCGATGACCTGACGGCCGATGGCTCACCGTCATCGGCGTGTGCCGGGCTGCCGGCCTGCTTGGACATCTATACCTCCTTCTTCCTAACCTATCCTCTCCCCGTCCACCGTCTCTAACCCTTACCCTAATCCCCTTTTGTGGTCCTCACTCCTCTGCTTCGGCCCGCGTCTTTGGTGCTCTGGCTACGCAAGGTTTGTTCTCTTCCCTTATTTGTTCATCTTCACACCCTCTCTTCCTCCTGCAAATCTTTAGATCTAGGTTTAACCTCTCGTCTTTTTGATTTTCCTCACAGGTATCGGTGAAATCCCGGTGCCGCGTAGTCGTTGAGGGAGCCGGAGGCGTCGTCTGGGAGAGGGCGAGGAGCAGGCTGAGCTCCTCGGCTCACGGTCGGTGTCGAGGTCATGGAGCTTGACCCGGCTGCAGAGGAGGAGGAGTGTCGGCTCGAGGACCACAACGAGGCGGAGGATGCCAGAGCCTTCATGGGTTTCGGTGACACCCATGGAGATCCCATCGAGCTCGATGGTGTGCCAGTCTCTGACCCTGGCACTAGCACTAGCATAGGCTCCACGCCCATGGACCCGCCAGCAGGAAGCAGTGCTGCCAGCGCCGCCTCCCGCTCGAGGAAGAGATCCAAATGTTGGGAAAGACTTCGACGAGTTGACTAATGTGGTGAATGGCAAGAGGGTCGGGTATGCTGCTGTTTGCAAGTACTGTAAGAGTAACTTGAGTGCTAAGTCTGGTTCGGGTACTGGCCACTTGCTGCGACACAATTGCACTGCTAAGCAAGCATATGAACGCTCTGGCCATGTTCAGTCCATGCTCAAGATGAATGCCAATGGTAAATTGCAGCACTGGCAGTACTCTCCTGCTGTAGCAAGGACTGAACTGTGTCGTTTGATAGCTAGAGATGATTTGCCTCTGTGGCATGGCTCTACTAATGCTTTTCAAGATTACATCAATCGTGCCCATAACCCTAGATTTATTCATGTTTCTAGGCAGACAACTGTGAGGGACATGATAAAACTATATAATGATCGTTAGGTGAACTTAATTGATGCGTTGAAAACTGATGTTTCATCTGTGTGTTTAACCTCTGATATCTGGGCTGCAAAGGCAAATGAGGACTACTTAAGTGTAGTTGCTCATTTTGTTAATTCTAAGTGAGAATTAGAGAAGAGGTTGCTAGGTCTTAGGCTTATTGATGGTAAGCATTCTGGTGTTAATATTGCTAATCTTGTTACTACTGTGATCGATGATTATGCCTTAACTGACAAAGTTTTTGCAATCACATTAGACAATGCTTCCTCAAATAATACTGCCATGAAGTATCTTAGACCTTTCTTGTCAGGTTACTTGGGTGTGCCTGCTCCTGTTGTTCCTGAAACACCTAATAATGAAGATACACCTAGTGATGATGACTTGTCTACTATATTCTTGCATCAACGTTGTTGCTGCCATATTATTATTCTAGGAGTTAAATCTGGTCTAGATCCTTTGAAAGCATATATTGATGACTTTAGAACTGCCAGAACATTTTTAAATGCTTCCAATCAACATACAGCTTCATATAAAATCTATTGTATGAGTTTGGCTGTTCGTCCTTGTAAGTTTGGTGTGGACACAGATGTTAGATGGAGCTCTACCTACTTAATACTTAAGCACCTGGTACCATACAAATCCACCTTTTCTGTTTTTATCAAAAATAGTATCCTTTGAATAGGGATGGGACTCCTTTGCTCACCGATAATCATTGGATAGTTGCTGAAAAGATTTTATTTTTTCTGGAGTTATTTTATGACTCAACTGTTGCATTGTCTGGCGTTTACTATCCTACTGCTCCTTTAATGTTGCATCATATTCTGAGGATAGCTAGACATCTTAATGCATATGAGAATGATCCACTGCTTAGATGTGCTGTTGTTCCTATGAAAGATAAATTCCTAAATGACTAGAGGGACATACCAATTCTGTATGCAGTTGCATTTATTTTGGATCCTAGAGCTAAGATGAGGGGTTTTAACAGGCTGCTTGTCAGATTATCTAGCTTGTTTGGTAGGGACTACTCCAGGTTTCCAATTGATGTTGGTACTAAGCTAACCAAGGTCTTTAATATGTATGAATCCAAATTTGGTGACGCAAGCCGGCGTGCCGCTCATCAACCAGCAGCACATGGTTCTGGTAAAAAAAAATGGCTTGGGGTGACATTTATGATGATGATGATGACATTGGTGCATTCCCTTCTACTCCTCTTGGAAGGAGACCAAGATCTACTTCTTCATCCCCTCATGCATTGTCAACTGTTGCATCCACTTCTGAGCTGGCATCTTACTTAGACAGTGACATCCTAACTGAGTTTGATGAGGAATTCAACATTCTATCTTGGTGGCAGAAACATAAGCTTACTTACCCTATTCTTTCCCTGCTTGTTAAAGATGTGTTGACAGTTCCTGCATCTACTATATCTTCAAAGTCTACTTTTAGTCTTGCTGGCAGGGTGATTGACGAGCACCGACGTCGCCTAACTCCTGATATGGTAGAAGTATTGTGCTGCATCAAAGATTGGGAGCTTGCTGATATTCACCTGCAACACAGTGTGGAGCAAGATACCAATGAACTGGAAGAGGTACATGAGAACATGTACCTGGATGTTGATGATGCAGCTGAAGATGAAGGATGAGCTGCACTGCCTGCCTGCATAGCTGAAGATAAAGCTCTGTCACTACTTGTTATCTATCTGTCTTTACTTTCTTGTAATCATACCTAGAATGGCTGTACTGTAATAAACCTATATTATCTAATTAGGACTTAGGAGCTGGGCTGCACTCTTTTTTTCTGCTTAGGGTTTCTCACGAGATGTGAGTTTTACCTAAGAAGGTTTTTAATGAGACGGCCATTGCACTAACAGCTCCATAATATTTGATATTCATTTGTCTCTGTGTGCTTGTGACCTTGTGATGGTGCTTGTGAAATTGTCATCTTTTGATGGATTTTAGTTTGAAAACTTAGAAATTGTGATCTTATACCTGTGATGATCTTGTGATTGAGGTGCAACTTGGAAAACAGGTCTGGCACTGGCACGACACGGTCTGCTGGGGCACGCCGGACCATTGGGCCGGCACGGCACGATAATGGTCTGATCGTGCCGTGCTTGGACAGGGTGGCTGGCACGCGGGCCGGCACGGCACAGCCCGGTGCACAGTTCGTGCCGTGCCTGCCGTGCTCGGGCCGTGCCTATGCCGGGCAGCCCGTTTGAACATCTATGCAAGGTACAACAGAAGAAAATTGATTTCTTGTCACAAAACTGGCGGCAGCTAGCTGATCGAGGTTGGTTCTGCATTGATGAAAAAAGTACTGCATCTAGATAAGAAATCTTGATAACTGGATCGTTCGGAGTACCATAAAACATGTGTCAATGTGATTGGTCAAAGAAATTGATGTCGAGGACAAGGGTAAGGACCTGTTTCTGAAAGAGTTGCAGCCTTGGTGGCTTCGTCGTCCTATCTGTTGAATTATATATTGTTGGGTCATTCAAAATTGCCATGTGTCCATTAACAACATTACCTGAAATCAACTCTCAATTCAGATTGCACAGCGTCAGTGCGTCCTTGAAAATTAGCATTAGTTGTAGTGCCCTTTTAAATGAATCTACTGTACATTTGAGTGGGATCTTGGATCCGCGGAGGATGAGCTTATTTCTAGCTTTTGTTTTAGCTTCAATATCTCTATCACCTAAAACTGCAGGCAGGGCGTCCCAGTGACCTTTGCTCCTCCCGTGCCCTCGCCCCCGCACGTGGGTCACCCATCGCTCGCCGCGCCCCTGACATATGGGCCCCACTTTTTTTTTTTAATCCAACTCCCACCATGCCTTCTCCCGTACGGCCATTAGCGATGGCAATGGGTGGACACCTGATGGGTGGAACATTGACACCCATTACATCAAGACACACCAGCACCCGTAATGTCTAACGAGTGCATTTTTACACCCGCACCCGCACCCGTTGGGCACCCGCTGGATGTTGGGCACCCGCTGAGTGATCGACATTTGCAAATATTGCAAGCTTCAAAACGTAACACCACACACCACACTACAAATTGCATGTAAAAAACATACGTAGAATATATAGCATGCAATCTATTGACAATTCACGTGATAATATTATTTTAAACTCAATTTAGTCATATAATAGTGTTGTAGGAGACTCAATGATAGGCCAAATCAAACTTCTTGTGTCTCAGATAATAATTATTATATGATCAAGTAGCTGATGAGCATCAAAATAAAGAAAAATAAGGTTTAAACACTGTGGGTTCTAAACTTTAGTGAGTTAGGACAAATTCAATCCCCTCAAAAATTAAGAATTAGGATAATATATTATTATTTATGGAGCCCATTGGACACCCGCGGGTAGAAATCCACACCCACACCCGACCCGTAGATATAATTTGACACCCGTACCCGCACCTATGGGTCTAATTTGACACCCGCACTCAATGGATGTGAAATCCGTGGACACCCGTATCCGTGGATCTGACTGCCATCCCTAACGGTTGTACCGACCTCAATTTGGCTCTCGTCCTGTCATCCCGAGGCTCAATCTAGGGGTTCTCCATTTTGGGATATGGCTGCACAGCAGATAGTGTGGACTTTGAAATATGAAACGAGGAATGGGAGAACGGTCGTAGTCAGGTTGGAGTCAGCCTGATACCTCACACATCGTCCTCTCCTTGTGCACCGCCATCTCGATCACATCCCCGCCCGTCCCCAATGTCGTGCCACCTTGTTTCTGTGCTCGCATCCCCAATGCCACGTCACCTGGCATCCCTGCTCCTAGCTAATAAGAACGTTTGATGTATACTTTTTCCGTCCCAAAATACAAATCCATCTTAAAGCAAATCGTTCGTCTTATTTGAAATATAAATATTAATATTTAAAAATTCAAATTAGGTTTAAATTACTTGTGATTATAAATAAAATGATAAATGAAATAAAAACCAATTTCAATTTTTTTTGAATAAGACAGAACGATTTGGTTTATGCACTGAAAACAAGATGAGCTACTATTGCTATTTTGAAACGAAGGGAGTAATTTTCTAGTACAGTTTTATAGATGGACCGTCTAATTTTCTTTTGTTAGGCTATTGTCACGTGACCATTTATCCAACATTTTAACCCACGTTTTATTTCAAAGTATACTATGTATACAATACATCCACAGTATTTTGCACTCCATTTTACGCACGCTGTGGTGACAACAGTAGCCTTAGTCTCGCACACACTGCTTGTATGTACAATGTACGCCGCCGCGCAGTTTCGATATCTTTGCAGTGCGTTTGGTTTCCGAGGACGGCGTCGTCACGTGCCTTTCCAAGGAATGAGTTGATCCTTTCACTTGACTTGGCAAAGAGCCTGCGCAGGACGACGAACTAATAACGGATCGGTTTGCTCTTTCTACTATCTATCATCCGATATCCGGCAGGAAACAACACACGCACACGAAGAGAACCTAGGCGTATGCCTGCGGAGCGGGTGCGCAGGGCCCCAGTAGTTCTGCTAGCCAGCTAGCTGCTGCAGATGTCAGGCCGTCAGGGTCTGCAATTCTGCGTATGTACGTGCAGCTTGGCAGCCTGTTCGATGGGGTGCGTGATATCCAGCGATCGATCAGGATTTTCAATTTGGTCCCATTTGTTTTATTGAAATTGTGAAGAAATAAAATGTGATTAAATAGTTAGTTAATTATGCATGGGATTGAAATCCATCCTTCCATCTAATTCCACGTATATATTAATTCAAGAGAAAACGGTTATTTTCATTCACCTATGAATTGTTTGAAATTGTATCACGAAGCTGTGAACCTTTACTTCATTGCTCTCTTTTCCCCCAAAGCTCTCAAATTAGCTATTTTCTTCTCCTGTTAGTGGAGAATAAATGAAATTCCAATTCTAGAGACCCAAACGGAACCTTTGGGTATTCAAAACTTGTGAGGGGTAAACAAAATTCAGCCAGCCTAAAAAACCTACCTTGGCATGTGTAATATCTCAGTGTTAATTATATAGCATATATTGGTACTATATATATCGCAAACTAAATATGATTGAACAACTGGTCATAAATTGAAATTGTTTAACATATAGAAGTTCTAATCGTTGAACACATCATATAGCAATGAGGCAACATATGAAATATTTAGAGGTGCGGGATACAAACAAGAAGGTAAAAAAAGCTTACAAATTTCAATATAGTTCATTGAAAAAAATATCATCAGAACTCCGGCTGTTGCAACTGGTAGAACTAGCACCAATTTAAATAGTTTGTAAACAATATTATGCGATGAACCTTTCTGTCGTACCAAGCATCAAAGACAACTCTGCTAGTCTTCTCGCATATCTGAGCCCTGCAGCGATTTCTGCAAACAACTCTGCTAGATTTCTGCTCTGCAGCTCTGGAAGCTGTCCGGCCTTGCACGGCTTGTGCGGCAGTCGGCAGTGACGTTGCGGATGCCGGCGCCTCCCTGGTGGCGGGCGGGCATCACCGCGTCGGCCATCGGCGGCCTGGCTTGGCGCTGACCGCGAGCCGCCTCGCCTGCTTCTCCTGCTCGCCAGTCGCCGCCTCGCGCCTCCGCTAGACGCCGACCTCCGTCCGTTGGTTGCCGGGCACCGCGCCGCCGCTAGGGTTTGGTGATTTGGGAAAAAAATCGAAAAGAACGGCATCGGGGCGCTCTGGCCTCTTGGGGTCGGGGTGGGGGCACGGGGCAACAGAGAAGGCTGTCCAGATGGGAGGGAAAAGGCCCAAAAAGGTCTAGAATGGGCTGATTTGTTGTTTGAAGCTGAATAACACATTTTCTTTCATATTTACCTATACATATGTATTATACTTATTATATGTAAAAAATTTTTGTCTAAAATCTTAGATATTCATCTGAATACCCATGAATCATGGTGGTCCCGCCTCTGCGCCTATGCGTTGGCCTGCCGCTCTGTTTAAGGGCTGGTTGATAGCGATTTTTCTTTTTTTTTTTCTGCAGTTTTGTGTTTGGTCGGTTATCGAAAAATAGACGAAGCTACAGACCTACAGCGTCTTTTGTACTGAATCAAAAGTTTTTATATAACAGCTAGCATGGTATTAATGATTGTACCAGAAAAGCTACTATTGCTACTACTAGTAGTATACACAAGTCTAGTCCACGTACGGGGAAACAGGAGCAAGAGACGTCAACCACCAGTTGGCGGTGGAAGAACGCATCCAGCTGGCGATGATTGACAGACACAGACACTGGACGGTGGGCCTCCATGGCGTCAATAACGTGTATACTCTAATTAGCACCTTATTAGTTTTAAATTGTTGAAATTACGCGGCAATGCTCGTACATGGTGTAAAGAAAATTGGCCCAAAGTCTTATGCTTAGTTTTCTAATGTTGTTTTGGTAGTTGAAGTGACAACACGTGTCATGAGACTAATATTTGTGTACAAGTGTTTTTGTTTAAGTCTCAGAGTGCAGGAGGTGGAATTGGAGTATAAACACCTCAAAGGAGGACCCAAAAGACACAAAAAAAGTCCCAAGCCGCCATCAAGCTGCAACCTAGAATCCTGACTCGGCGGTCCCGCTTGCCGATCAGCGGGCCTATTTTTTGGGACACCAAGAGATCCGGAGAATCCCCATCGAGTGAACCGGCAAGAAGAAAAAGCTCAAGATTGAAGATACAAGTCCCAGTGCAAAATGCTACCATCGGATGGTCCGATGGTCCATCAGACGAGCTGGACAGCGAGGAAGGAGAAGACCAAGTCCCGACGCTTCAAGCATCGGACGGTCCGATGGTCCCACCATTGGACAGTCCGATGGTCCATCGGACGAGTTGGACAGAAGGTGCAACAAATGCAAGACCACGGCGTTCCACGCATCGGACGGTCCGATGATCCCACCATCGGACGGTCCGATGGTCTCAACGGTCGGCTAAGTTCCAATGGTCGACTGCAACGGTTAGTTGGGCGCCACCATCGGACGGTCCGATGGTCACGCAGAGAAGAGAAGGAGGCTCCCAACGGCTAGTTTTGAGGCTTGGCCTTTATATATCCCCATGGCCAGCCTCCTGTAACACCCCAAAATTTGACTCTGAGAATTTTCTCTAAAACTTTCTCTAAATCAAAATCGGATTTTGAAAACCTTGTTGTTTGAGTATATGTTATGAGCTCAACAAAAATTCCAAATCCGTCTCCTCAAATATTCCACAAATCTCCAGCAATTTCTCCATCGAAATCCCTCTCAAATTCTTCTCCAAATATTCAAAATCAAATTCCAAAATCCAAATCAAAAAAAAAAAAAAAACTCACCCTCTCAGCTTGGGCCGCCTTCGGCCCAACTCCCTCTCCCCTTTCCCCTCCCCTGCTAGCCCAGCCGGCCTGCCTCTGCCTCCCTCCCCCGGCCCAGCGCCTCCCTCTCCCTCTGCCAGCGGGCCCCGCTCGCCCGTCATCCTCCTCCCCCTTCCCTCACGTCAGGTCGCGCCGACCGCGCGTCGCCGCCATGGCCGCGACGCTCGGTCTCGCTCCAACCTGCACGACGGTGCACCACCCCGGCCCCTCTTCGGCCCTACCTCGAAGCCACTTCACCGCCACCATCTCCCCTGTGTCACCGCCACCGCGGATTCCGCCGCCTGGACTCCACTGTGCTGCGCCCCGGCGCCGTGGCGAACGCCATCCTCGCCCGTCGCGCACGGCGGAATTAGGCCACCGTACCGCCGCTGCACTCACTCCCCTCCCTAGGTCTACACCGACGCCAACATGGGCACCCTGTGCCGGCCACGGCTGCCCCGCCACCCCGTCCTCGACGCCACGCCGCGCGCCCGGCTAGACCGAGCCACGATGTGCTAGCCGCTCTCGCCGTCGCCTATAAAGGAGACCCGGCGAGCCTCGCCTCCCCTCCCGGGCCACACGCGCGCGCTCACGCCCTTGTGCACACGCGCACACTCACGCACACACCTCCCCTTTACCCTTCACCGGCGCTCTCGCGGTGGGATAACCCACCGGGAAGACCTCGCCGTGCACTGCCTCACTCCACCTCAAAATCCCACCCCTCCGGCCTCTCCCTCTCCAAATTGAGGTGAGCCCGAGCTCCGTCACCCTCGCACGCACCTTCTCCACCACTCCCCACGGCCGTAGCCACCCTAGAACGCCGGAGCGCCGCCGCGCCGTAGCCTCTCTCCCTCACCGGTGCTTCGGGTCACCCGCCGCCCTATCCACTTCCACGATACCCCTATCAGGTTCATGGCACCACTCTCGTCCTCACCGGCTTGACCTCGTCGCCGGAGCCAGGCCACCGGCGGTGAACTGCCGGCGAGCCGCGGCCGCGACGGCGACCGGCTCGGCCGAACCGAACCAGGTCGTTGTCCTCGCACCGTCACCTTCCCCTATGTGGCTGACGCGTGGGGCCCAGTGCCCTGCCATCACCGCGCCGTCCGGCCCGCCTCCCCGCCTTGTGGGCCGGCCTGTTAAGCCCGCGGGCGCGGGTGGACAAGCGGGCCGAGCCAGGCTGGAAAGGAAAGTGGGCCGCGCGCCGTTTTCGGCCCGCGGTTCATTTTTCTTTTTCTTTTTCGATTTATGATTTTCTTTTCTAAAGAATTTCATATCTCGACCGTACGGACTCCGATTTAAGTGATTCTTGCGCCTAAATTCTCCATAAATCAAGCCCTACACATCCGTACACTTTCCACTACCCTTCACTGATTCCACATGGGTTCATTTAACGGGGCTACACTCCACCCATTAAACAACCGCACATACCACTCCTCCCGAAAGTGCCAGGAACTTTCCTCGGTCGCAATAGTGGTTAGCTTTCCGGTACCACAGTCACGACAAGAGGAATGGTCTAAGCCTTTGACCGGGAACCCTGTCTCGTCCTACTAACCTTGCGTTAATCCATTTCGTTTCTCGCCTTGTTGGCCACGGGAGCTATCCTCATTGCCATGCAAACTCCTCGCTCCCTGCGCCGTTGCCCTCGCTATAGCCAGCCACAAACTGCTGCCATGGTACCCCACCCTTGACCATTCCCGAGTCCGTATGTTCGGCCCTCGGCTCAGCGTCTCGCGGCGCAGCGCCGAACCGTGGAGCTACATCGCCACGGGAGCCGGAACCGCCGGTGCAGTCCTTCGAGAAATCCTTGATCCTTCTCTCAACACAAATCTGACCCTTGTTGAGCTCATAATATGTCTTGCTTGTTTGTTCTCTGTTGTTGCACGTAGGTTATACCGGAAATCCTGGTTGGTGCACCAACGTATCCGGAGGATGATGTACCCTCGTCCCCAGCCGTCGATGTCCCGTTAAACCCAACGGAGTGAACGGCAAGTCCACTGGAATCTCACTTGATGCATAAATTACCCAGTTTTTGATACACAACCCATTGCCCTGATTAATGATAAAACCTGCATGTTTTGCTTGCTAAGGAAAACCTGGTAGGATAGCCACCCGAACCTTTTAGACGTAGCGCGCACAGGTGGATCGCTCACTTAATATCATACATATTAATCTTGTTGTGGAATTTGAGTTGGAATGGGTTGGTGTGCGTTTGCGAAAACATGGGGAAAGACCCCGGCAGTCGATCTCGGTCGACTATGCCACGTGGTTGAAGGGTGGAGAGCCGGGTACTGTTCTCACGGTTACACTGGGGCCCGGCCTCGTGGAGAGGACCGAGTGGTGTTTGAGGAAGCTCTCCTCTTCTAAGGACTGATTCGGAGTCTCATCTTGCCTAAACTCTTTATCGTGCAACCACTCGATGTTGTATGCGGCAACACTTGGCCGGAACCCGCAAGGAACAACCTCCCGATACCCGTAGGCTGGGAGCACCGAGGGACTGGGAATGGTGGAAGTCGTGTGTCTGCTGGCACTGAAACGACGTCGCGTGTCTGCTGGCACTGATGTGACAGGGCCCATGTCTCTCCTTGGTTGAGGCCGGGGAATACTTGCGGGGGTAAAGCCTTGAGCAGGAAGGGCCTTATTGATCATGAGTGCCTGGACTAAACTTGTGGGTAAAGTGTGCATCGCTGGCCAAAGTATAAACCTATCCGGATAGTCCATTGTCCACTGGTATGGACGAGTTACGGCTTGGTTTCTACCAGTAGTGATTTATAAAATTGGGGTTTGGTTGAGTGAAAATGATGTTTTTGGAAGCTACGGGCGTGGCCCGGAAGCAGTGGAAAAAAATGTTGGCCTGCGAGCCATGAGCCACGATGGACCGACAAGTCCAGTGGCACCCCTTTTGGGAAAAGTGTTTCTGGAAAATAAAACTGAGAATCAATGAGCCTGGCATATTTTTCGGCAAAACTATCCAAAGCTCAAGATATATCTTGCATATAGTAATAGCTTTGACCCTAAATTCCTTATGGAGGAAGGTGGGCTTGCGGAGTACGTTTTCGTACTCACCCCCCATTTGTTGTTGTTTTTCAGAGAAGACGAAGTCGCCTTTTAAAGAGGGCTTGTACGTGTAAGGGTTGCGGCCTATCCCAACGGTGTGATGTGGAAAAGTTTGGGTTTACCATTTAAGTTCCGCTGCAGATGTATGTTTCGGGCTGCGCCCCGTTTGGTCTGTCCCGTTAGGGCGGATCTATACAACTCTGATGTAAGAATGTGGTTATCATATCTCTGGGAATGATAATAAAGCACATTTTAGTCCCGCTTACGGGCTGGGGCGCTTCACCTCCACATTGTGGTTGGAGTATCCTGAGCTAACACAAGTGTTGAGGCACCACCTTGATCCATCCAAAGAGCCAAAGACACACATTTGAGAGCCCAACCACCACAAGAGCTTATAGACACATCCCGACATAGCGAGAGCTTGCATAGCATCTTGGCTTAGGCCTATTTGTCTTCCCCGTGCCTGCGTGCACGACCTTGGTGTATCAAGTGCGGCTGTAAGTCTTGTGAGACGCTCCGGAGTGTGAAGTGGCCGCCACCATCTTGTGAGAGGGAGGAAGGCCCTCGGTGGTTTGGCCAAAAGCTTCCCATAGTGGAGACGGCGGTAGCTCCGGGAAAAGGACTCGAAAGACCCCAACAGCCCCGACAATCCTCTACCTTTGCGTGGGTGAGGCCGTAGTCTAAGACTACGTGAGAGAAGGGCTCGTGTGGGTGTGTACCGAGGGTATCCGGAGACCCGACCGAGGTTGCTTGACTTCCGAGAAAGTCACTTTGCCATCCTCCACTCTTGCATGGGCGAGGCCGCACTCCTTTGAGGATTTGCACGAGAGCAAAACCTATGGGGCACCTAACGATGACGTAGGGGGTAGAGGCACGTTGGCCTCTCCGAACCGTGGGAAAAAATCCCCGTGTCTTCATCGTGTGCCATTGCCATGGTCAACGGAAGTTTGCATTCTCTATCCCATCTCCTTAGCTTTCGCGTTTACATTCTTGCAATTGTATGCTTATTTTTTTAGACAGCTTGATAGGTTAGTTTCTAGGTGGAACTAGGTTACAAGACTTTGCCACGGTAGAATTAGCAACAATTAGCAAAATTTTAGTGTACATAACTTAGATTTATCTTGCATAGATTTTATTTAGGAGTTGTAGTTTTTAGTGAGCTTTAGTTTTAGAAATTCTAATTCACTCTTTTCTTAGGCGTGGATCCAACCTTCACATGGCTTCCATGCATGGGTCATATATGGGTGTGGCTGGCTTTGTAATATGTAG
This sequence comes from Paspalum notatum, assembly GCA_022530915.1. Classification (NCBI taxonomy): domain Eukaryota; kingdom Viridiplantae; phylum Streptophyta; class Magnoliopsida; order Poales; family Poaceae; genus Paspalum; species Paspalum notatum. The sequence goes on along the minus strand of CM039690.1, from coordinate 38,944,536 downwards.
CGAACCACCGTACCTGCCAAAATCCGTTAAGCAATTGTTGCACGCTTGCTACGAAAGTGGTCTCGCTCGTCGTACTCGTACGTACGTTGTCTGGAAATAAAGGCACTGTGGCGACCTAATTAACCCGTCCAAATCATTGACACATGAAATTAAAGCTTCATCTGTTGCAGCCTCCCTAGCTTAATTAGTATGAAGACGTGGTGCTACGTCCAACTTTTTTTTATATATGACGCTCACCAAGGACCAAAAAAAAAAAAAACGGTTTGCAGCGCGAGGTGGCCGTGTAGCTTTGCTTGAATTAGGATATATCATCATATATCGAAGGACCTGCATGGCTGCATGCATGATTTCGCATGTTACCACTGGTTACTGGCACAATACTGCTAGCTGCTCCTGCTCCAGCTCCAGCTCCAGCTCCACATCAATACTATTATTGTTACCTGACGTTACGACGAAAACAAGCTTGGCTAATTGAACTGGAGTCTGCTGTCCGGAACCGTCCCAGGACGAAAGAGGATCGGAGGGAGTACTAGTATATTATTGTTACCGCCGCCGCTGCTGTTAATTGAGTGTCCAAGTTAACTCGCGCCAGTGATTTACTTACCTAGTAGCGTTGGAGAATGGAGATGGAGGTTGCTCGGAACAACCGTGAACAGTGCCACCTGCTCACCAATAGCGCGCGGCAGATCGACAGGGACGCTGCGCGGTGGGCCGCCCTGGCGTCTGGGCCCCGCACGCAGAAAGATGGAGCTATTAGCAAGGCGCGCGTAGGCGGTAGACGGTTACTAGTACTCTAGCTAGCTGCTAATTGGAATTGCACTAGGAGTACTATGTAAAGTGTTGGAATTACCCGCATTGCTCGCTCGCTAATCAGACCAACCCACTGTTCCTCCACTATTCCTATCTTTTACTCCCCCATTGGGGATGGTCTCACTACGTACGTGTGTGCATGCATGTAAGATAAGAGTACTCCCTAATCATTTGGATTTTGTAAGACTAAGCTTAACTTTAAAAAAAAATCCCGTAATCATCATTTAATTCCACTATGATTTAATTTACCATGTGATATATACACACTTTCAAGTGTGGCTTGAGTTTTTTTTTTAATATACATTGTCGTGATTTTTTATAAGGCGAAAATACTATTATTATTAACTAGCCTAGGATCTGCAACGGTGAAACGAAAAGAGGTCGTCGTCGTGTCGTCGTGCATGGCCATGACCATGGCCTTTTGCTGGGGACGGGACGGAGCAACTCATCCATCTGGTCTGCCATTCCAGCCGACCTGGACTGCAAACACACGCACAGCCGCCATTCCCGGGCGGCGGGCCCCAACCCCCAACCCCACCAGCAAGCGTGATACTAGTACCTACTGTAGGTAGTAGTACGGCAGGAAGAAGAAGAAGAAGAGAAGAGGGTTTAAGAGAAGAACCCGGCCGGGGGGTCAGGCTCAGGCAAGGCAGGGAAGGGATCCTCAGCGTGCGACGGCGAGTCCGGTCTCCTGCGCCGCCGTTCCGCTAGCCGCCGCCTCTGCCCCGCACCGACTTCTCCGTCGTGCTTCGTCGACAATTAACCAGGGCGCGGCGCGGCCAAGCCACGCCATCCGGCCTCCTCTCCTGCACGCCGAACTGCTTCTCCGCCGCGCGCGCGTCGTCGCCGACCAGGTCGCGGCCTCGCCGTAACCGCAAGCCCCCTCGATCGGCCGGCCCTGCTACCTCTCCACCGCTCGGCGCCCTCGGCATTCAGTCTCCTATGCCGTAACGCCAGCGCTCGTGCTCTTGTTCGCGGCCTCGGCAACGACGAACGAGCCACGCCGCGCGCGAGCTACTGCTGCTTCCCTCGCAGCCTCGACGTCCGCCCCTCTTCGCGGCTACCGATCGTCTGCTCCTCGCCTCGCCGTCCTGCTCTCCGTTAATTTGTTGGGTCAGCGCTCTATCTGATCTCCCCTCGCATCGAACTCGATCGTCAGCCTCGCGTGTGTTACGCAGAGAATTGATCAGTAGCAGAGGAGGAACCAGGACAGCGGTCCGCCGGTGTTGCATTGCTGGGTCGATCACATTGTCACAGGCCAAGCTCCATCCATTCCAAAACATCAGGTAAACGAACAACGATGGTGAATGTATGATCAATCTCTCCCTTCCTTTCTGTGTATAGACTATAGTATGTGTGAAGTGAAGAGTCACGAGGTGTTTGGTTTAGAATGAATGGAGCCAAATCTTTATTAAGCCCCCGCGCGCGCGTCGCTAACCCATCGCTGACACACGGTCCAGATGCCTTCCTCCAGGAAGGTTTGGGGGTGGAGGCAAGGTTGGCGGCGGCGGCGGGAGAGGGGAGAGGGGTGGTATATATGGTACATCGGGCAGCGGAGGTGGATGGACGGCAGTGAGGTGCGGCAGCAGGGGTGCCGCCGCGCCAGTCAGGAAGCGGAGCTTGGCCTGTGACAATGTGATCGACCCAGCAAAAGTGAGAATACGCTGTGGTAGATTGTTCTCACCCGCAAAAGAGATGAAAGTTCTATATCGTAATCTTGGTATAGATTTATATAATACATTGAGCTGACATGTATGTTTTGAATATTGTATACGCCGGATGAATGATCAATCATGTTGTTCTATGTACAGTCTTGTGGTGAGACAGAGTTCAGTTGATATGGCTCCCGGTAAGAAAGGCAAGGGAAAGGCTACAGCAAAGCCTTCTGCTACAGATGGAGTCCTCCAGGTAAGAGCCATCTTTTAAAAAATGCAAATGCATGAGAAAATGATGTTTACACGTCACGTGTGAATTTTCCATTACTGCTATTTATTTTTCCAATCTAGATTTGATTTCGATGTTAAAATCTCATTGAACATGAAGGATTAAAAAGACATGATCTCCTCAATTCAAAGACCGATAAATTTGAACTGGTTTCCGGAACCACTATCATGCTTGTTATTCATACCAAACTTATGAAAGTGGCGAGGAGTTGTACAGCTCGTAGCCTAACGCCTTTTCATTCAATACCATATAATGTTATGATATAAATTTGTAGATTTAAATATTTCATCGATTATTTTGGCATTAAAATGGTTTGAAACAAAAATGGTGCATATTTGACCAGCAGAACAACTTGATGTGATTTATGCTACTTATATCAAATGCTCCTAACTTTGAAATAATTAATCGTATCACTTTGCTCCTGAGTCCCTAGCTGCGAGACATTTTATCCGAAGTTTGATTCTGAAAATTAGGATGATAGTTAATTTAGTTTTGGCACTTTTCAACCGGATCAACTCAAGAGAAAAGAAAAGGTTCTTTAATGACATTGCTGGTGTTATACTATCCATGTCAAATTTTGACCTCGATTACATAATTTAAATGCAGGAATTACCTGATCCAATCACAGTTCTAGATATCAGTGACCCAGAAAAGCTACCCAAAAATTACAAGAAGAGCATAAAAGATATCATCGATGCAATGGGGGAGTCTGGCACAGTGTTCACCTTCAAAGATGGCAGTGGTGTTGACAAGCTTGTGCCTGTCACCCCAGGCCCAGATAACTCTCCGCACGGGGCCTTCGTAATTGAAATCACAGATCGTAAAAAGCGGCTTCTTCTCGTGGCTGAAAAACATCAGAACTGGTTCAGGGGCATTGTAACAGACAGGGGCAGTAGGTATGAGATCGATAAGAAGATGCCGAAGATAATGGCTGGATCGAAGTCTCTAGGCACCACTGCGGTATACAATGATCTGTTGGGAGACACAGTTGCCACATGCAAGGTCGGCTATAACCCCCTCATCTAGGCATTCCATACCTTGGTGGACATGGATGTAAATAGCGCGAGAGACCATAAGACGGCCATTGCAGTTATTCTGGTGTGATGTTGTTCGGGAGTCCTAGATTCCTCCAAGTGTATGAGAATGATTTGAAGCTGCTTGAGAAGATGGAGGAGGATCTGGTAGGCGAGAGTGGGAGGTGTTTGATAAACGAATGGGCAGATATTTGTCGTGATATCTTTGAGGAGAATGGGAATGAGAAGACTGTTACCTTGAGCCAGAGCACAAGTGATCCCGTGAAGAAGGTGGCGACCGGCGTCCGAATTCTCTGTCAGTCGATGTTGCAGGAGTGGTTGATAAATCATCCGTCTAAGGAACCAAAATGGAAGCCAGCAAAGAAGGGACAACTCCAATGTTCCAGTAGCAAATGAGTATTTTGGTGCAAAAGACTACTTGTTCAGGTACCGTCTATGCGTTGCAGCTGCTATCCTTTGTAGAATTAATTCTATTAAGACTTAAGGATAGCCATCCCTTAAACCCTTTAGATGCGTGTTAGTGCTGGACTGCTGTGCTATGGTGTTCACTGCAGCTTGTGACTGAGGTTTACTCTGCTGCTTGCCTGTTTGAGCCGAAGCTGTGTCTTTTTTTCTATTGTGGTATTATTTCATTACTTATTGTGTTGCTTGGTATGTACTTGTAATGGTCTAAGAAATTCTGTCATTTGGCCACCGTCCCATGCGAACATGTATTTCAGCAAGTATACCCCCAAAGACTAGCTGTAATGTATAGTTGAAGTATCACTATTAAACCATGTTAGTGCAATATGTAAAAGTTAAGAGATCACTATTTAACATCTTTATTCCTTTTAGTAATGTGCTGCTGTGTGGGATATGAAGGCAATAACCTTTTATCTTTCCAATGCTAGGAATTGTGTCTGTCCATATTTGTTGGTAGTAGTAATCTTTCAGGAAGCCTTCCAAGCTCTATAGGATCTTATTTTCCAGGCATGTCTTTTTTTTTTTTTCAAATTTCATTTCTGCAACAGAAAGACACTTTTTTAATCCTTTGCTCTCTGAAATGCAGAGTTTTTTATTGCACCTAGTTATCATGAAACTTTCCTTCTTGGGCAAGTCAGGAAAATATGCAATTCTAAATCTAAACTTCAGAAACTTAATTTGACCAACAGTACCAAGCCGGACCCAATAATTGACTATGCAGGTTATATTTATTGCATAATCTTGGAGTCAGCCTTCTTAATGTTTGCCTTTTTGCCCTCTAAATTTTTGATCTTGTATGTCATTGTACAGATGTTGGTGTCAGAGTCATTAAATTAGTAATGTCCAGAACAGATCTAAGAGAGGAAGGTAGGGTGGGAAAATTAGCAGGAAGCTATTAGAGGAACTCATACAGTTATCATTCAAGTCATCATGTTTTCTTCTAAATCCTGTTTTCGGTTACAAGATCAGTTTTAATAGGTCTGACAATTTCTCCATTTGAACTGCCAATACGATCAAATACTATGGATGTATTTACATTCTATGCTTGGAAGCTGTTTGGTTTTATTGAGTAGATATTGAGGAGAAAGAAGGCAGTGGAGGAACTTATAAAGAAAGATGTTAAAATGTTAAAGTGCATTCACTTTAAAAAAGATTGGGAACCGTAGGATTAGTAGAGACTTACTATGATATAGTTTTTTTTACCTAAAATTTATCTTCAGAAATACAGCAAAACATATATGAGTGCACAATATGGCATTTGCAGATGAAGCTATCCTAACATCCCACCATGATTATGTATGCAGAATGCAAGGGGAGTTGTGATGCTACTGTTCAGCTATCCTGTCCCACCATGTAGAAACTTTGGTTTCGGTATCGATATTAAGTTGAGGTAAGCTTCCAAATTAGGAAATTGAAATATCTACATGACAGCTACATTCATGTAGATCAGCATTTTTTTTCCTACTTTAGTAAGCTTCCTTGGTAAACTTTGATTTACATATATTGCAATTCTCCCACCAGAATGTGCAGGTCTACTTTTTCCTCCAAGTTTGGCTTGTCCTATAATCAGACATGGTCGGTCTAGCAAAAATAAATTACATATATCTATTCTTTGGTCAGGAATAGCTCGCACATGCCTGTAAAACTCCATCTTCAGTTAACAGAAAGTATATATATAATATTATATATCTGTTCTTTTATTCATCAATCCTATATCTCAGAAAGCATATATATCCAGTTTTTCTTCTTCAACGAAACTAGCTAGGCATGGCCGAAGAAACAAAAACTCTGAAATAAGTAATGCAAATGCTCACCAATTATCATCTTGGAAACAGATACTGGTTTTCCAATTAAAACTGTAGTGGTCCCTGGAAAGAAAATCTCATACTGATATGTTGTCTGTTTGAGGCCCATAAGCATCCTACTCCTACAGTGGCACAATATGAATGATGAGATGTCACTTGCTCCTGTTACATATTGCAAAACTATAGTGGTCTAGTGGCTGCAGTAAAACGTATCATCCTCTGTCAATGGGCTCTTATCTGCCAAGCATGGAACTAATTGGAATAGTATGACTGTATGTGAAGGGAAAGCTATGTTGCCACTCATGCAATATTGAGTTTGTGGAATTTATTCTCTTTTAAGGCCGATATTGTTAATGCACATTCATTCCCATAATAGCTCATATTCAAAGGTTTGATATCTGAAAACTGCAGAACTATTAAGAAATTACCTGGACGAAGGAGCAGTGGTCTCACGTGAGATGCCTCGAGGTGGCGCTGGTGTGCGGGATGCCCGTGGCCTCAATCTTGGGGATCTTCGAGGTGGCAATTATAGATCCTTGGAGCGGAATCAGTCTGCTAATGTTTCATTCCAGCAAATTGTTTGATTTAGTACAAAACATATTAGTGAATTAGTGACTTCAAGCCGTTCAATACTTGTTGGTGGATTTGCTTACCCTGATCGTAGTAGAGTTGGCGCTGCAAGGATGAGCAGGACGCATTGGGATTTTCCTTCAATCGTCTGCTAATCTGATGCCCAATGAATGTTTGTGCATTGTTTGATAGATTTGATTTGAAGTAACCATCGTTAGGGAATCCATGAAGTTTTTTTTTTTTTTGAACTGGGAAATTCACTTCCATTACTCATGACACGGTGCCAAATCATTGGCCACCAAAGTAAACATACAGGGGGATTTCATTCATGATCTGGGCAATCCCTGACTCCAAAGAGGATCCCATGTACACTAATTCATGAGCTAATTTCTTAAAAGCTCTTGGAGCATGACACATTAAAAAACATTTGAAAAAGATGTTGCCATTAAGTCACTTAGATCCCAGATTAAACCACCAAAAACACTAAGGCGGTAGGCATCTGATGTTGCAGCTTGCTTGACCACAATAGAATCTGACTCTAGCATGATGTTTGTCACTCCCATCTCCATTGCGTATTTCACGGCTTGAACACAGACGATTAGTTCCACCTGGAATGCATCTTGGGCGTGCTCAACTTTGCTGCAACCTGCTTTTATCACTGCTCCATTATCATCCCGAATCACAAATCCCCAGCCACCTGACTTAGTTATTGCATTAAAGGCTCCATCGTAGTTCAGCTTCAGCATGTTTTCAAGTGGTTTCTTCAAACACAGCTGATCAACTCCTTCGATATCAAGTTGGGTCACTGCCTGTTTTTAAATTTCTTCTGCATAAGTACGCACGCTGTGTGCGATTGCATGGGCATTTCTCCGTGGTTCACCTTCCCTTCTATGGCACCGTTCATTCCACCAAGAATACATGAGTATCGCCACCTTTTCCTGTGCATCTTCATTCAATTTTACACTTTTACTAGAGCTCGGATGACCTCCATAGCCAAGTCTTTAGCTGCAAGCTTGAGCCTGAACTGTTGCAGGTTCAACTCCTTCCATATTTCCGCGACTTGTTTGCACTTGAAAACAGATGTGCTCCATGCTCATCCAATCTCTCACATGTTACACATCTAGTATCAATATCGATACCTCTTTTGTGCATGTTCGTTCGCAAGGCCAAACTGTTATGAGCCAATCACCACAAGAAATGCGTTATTTTCCTTGGACATCTCCCCTTCCAAAGTTTCTTCCACACCAAAGCTTCCTCTTCATCGTGTGCAGCCGAGGACGGAGCCCCCCTAGTACTTCTTCTCTTCATATCATCTTGGTGTATCTTATATGCAGATTTTACTGAGAACAAACCATGTTTGTCATGCAACGATATCATTCATCCCTTCGTGTATTGTCAAACTCAAAATTAGTTGTGCATCATCCTCCCAAAAAATCTCCTTCACAAGCTCCTCGTCCCATGTGACTGTCCCTGGGTGGATCAAGTCTCACACTCGAGTGAGAACTGGATGTCCTCTTGGTGTTATTACTCGCCTTGACCAGCTTCTTGGCAGCCATCCATGCTTACATATATTTAAGGAGCTACCATCTCCGACTCTCCATATCGATCCTTTTTTCACTAGCTCAAGGCCCTGTAAAATACTTCTCCATGTATAAGACATATTTCTCTTTGGCTTTGCATCAAGGATATTCCCATGCGGGAAGTACTTTGCACTAAGAAGGCGTGCACACATAGACTCTGCATTATGAATTATTCTCCAACCCTGTTTTGCGAGCATAGCCAAATTGAAAGAGTGAATATCCCGGAAACCCAGACCAACCTTCCTTAGGCTGCACTACCAGAACTGGGCTATCATCGAGCTAATTTGATCACAATGTATTTTATGCTCATTGTCGCTAGCCCCACCAGTACCGGGCTATCATCGAGCTAATTTGATCACAAAGAGATTTTTATGATATCGAAGCATCCCATTGCGTAAGTTGGGATTGCATGTACAACTGCTTTAATAAGGATTTCCTTTCTTGCCCTTGAGACCATTTTCTCCTTCCATCCTTGGATTCTTTGCCAGACTTTTTCCTTCAGGTAGCTGAATGTTTTTGTTTTTGACTGCCCAACAGATACTGGCAAGCCCAAATATTGTTCATTGACTGTCTCCTTGTCTATATAGTCTATCTATATGCATAGCCCTCTTTACTGACACACGACGTGCATCCCCAGTATTTTTGCTAAACATCACTGCAGATTTTTCTCTGTTTATAACCTGTCCAGAACAACTCTCATACATGTCCAGTATACATTGTAAATGCATAGCATTCTCCCTGTTTGCATGAACTAGGATTAATGAATCGTTGGCAAATAGAAGGTGGGAAATGCTTGGAGCGTTCGGACAGATCTTCACACCGGTAATCCGGCCCTCCGCTTCGGCTTTATTCAAAAGAGCAGTGAAGCCCTCTGCACATAGCAAAAATAGATACGGTGATAGAGGGTCACCTGGGCGTAGCCCCCCTCTCTGGGATGAACTTGTTTGTCAAACTAGATGATACCCAACGCGTTGTTGCTGGAATGTTGTAGAAATTAATATAATATGATTTATAGATTGAGAAATAGTAAATAAAATACTAATATCATAAAAGAAAAATATACCCGCACACACCACAGAAAAGTGTTGCATACATAAAGCCACATAAGATCAATAGAATGCTTAAATAGGAGTCTTAGTGGGCGGTGATGTGGCAATATGGCATGCAACTTAGTGGACCCCTGCGATAAAGTGGCTTCATGCATGTTGAGAAAAATAGGTAGTCCACTGTTGTGACATATTTTAGTATCAATTCAACCCATACTCGCTGAAACCCAAGTTTTCTCATCATATCACCCAAAAAATGTCATTCTACTCGATCATATGCTTTACTCATATCAAATTTTATTGCTGCTTAGCCCTCCTTTCCTTCCCTCTTATTTCTCATGAAATGTGTGATTTCATAGGTAGGACAAAAGCACTTTGATTTTAAGAGATAATATTCGGGAGGATTTTCTTCAGCCTGTTCGCAATTACCTTAGACACCATCTTGTACAAGATGTTGCAAAGGTTGATCGGCCTCTAATGAATCACCCTCTCTGGTGTCTGCACTTTAGGGATTAGCGCAATGGTCATTTCATTCCATTGGTCAGGCATGGGAGCTCAATTTAGCACCGCCAAAACTTCATCTGTGATCGCCGGCATACCGTCAAGGCCTGGTGCCTTTAGGTCCTCGATGGCATCCAGCCCTTCTTTCACCTCCTGCCTTGTATACTCGGCCATTAGTATTTGGTTCATTCGGCTTGTGACGCAGGGAGCCACAGCTGTTAATAGTTGCTGTGTATCCCCTGTTAGCACCAAATTTGGCTTTTAAGAGCATGCAAATTGATCAACAGCCATTTCCGATGAATACAATTGATTTGCAGGGTGCAAAGGTTTTAGTTCGGCCTTATCAAGCCGAATCAACCAAGGGGAAGAATGTGATCATCAGAAAAGAAAAGTCAGAACCCCCTGAAATCAACCAACACAAAGCCGATGCAGAAGGCATCAAGGCTCGGGGGGCAAGACAAGGTCAAGGCAAAAGAGTCTGCGAGGGCTGGACTATCCGGTGGCAAGCACCAGACTCTCCGGTGCGCCTCGCCGGACTGTCCGGTGCCTGTCACCGGACTGTTCGGCGACTCCAGAGCATCTGGACGAGGCTCTAAGGTTGAAGGTAAAGCAAAGCCGGGTTTTGTAGAACTCTTGGCTAAATATTAGAAGGAAAGGAATGCAAAGAAGAAGGGCTGACCAGGTGGTGCAACTTCAAGTTCTTCACGTATAGGTAATGTGCGATCAAGTCCAATAAGTAATTCTTCTATTTCAGCATGTTATCCTCTAGGGCCGACTTCACCATGGTCTTGGCCATATGTTTATTATTCTCCACCTTCTCCTTATGTTAATATGTGGTTACATCCGTATTTTCAATATCCTACTTCATATCCATATTATGGAACATTGCAACGACCGGTTCATGATAATCTAGTCAAGGATGTGTCTGCTATTCCAAATGTGCAGGTAAAGGAGAGCATGCAAGGTTCTGAATGTCTACGGCCGAGGTGGTGCCCCTTAGGCTTATCTCACACTCAGAAGAGAAGACTTCAGCGTTTGCATCAACAAGAGTCAATGGAGCAGCAACAAGAGAAGGTGATGCCAGTAGGGAAGGTGCGCGTTACTAAGCAAGTTTGGAGACCCAAACAGGTTACTTCTATGTCACCTTGATCTAGTCAAGTTTTATGGCTGATAATTGCTCTTATCGCCCTTAGTGTGATATATGGCCGATGTATTTTGTTACCATCGTCCTCAGATGTTTCTCTGTATATTTGGTATAGAATTATGTTCTTCAGGCAATGTGCGACGTGCTAAAGGGTTTGTGAGCCTATTTCATTGAAGACACAAATAAGGCCTTGGAACTACACCAAGATGAAGCCAAATCAGGAGTTTCAATACACCAAGTTGTAGCCCTCGTCGAGATGATCAAAACGGACATATGGATGACCTAATTCGGAGTCCAGACGAGAGAGTTATGACCTCTGAAAGTTCGCATGCCTGGGCAATACCGGACTATCCGGTAGCCTGCGCCGGATAGTCCGGTGCAATACGGAATTCCCCTCGAAAATACCAGATAGGCCGGTCTTGTACACAGGATAGTCCGGTAGAACCCTGTTTTATCCGGAAAGGACTTTTCAATTGATTCTAGGTCGGTTTAGGATGTGTTTTGGCGGGCCACGGCTGATTGAGCACCACAATCGAACCAAATCAATCTACTTCATCGTTTTTACCTTTTATCTTTTTACCCTACTTTTTCAATCCCTCTTGCTATTCTCCCTACGTCTCGACGGCGACTTGGAGGCGTTCTATGTTGCCTGCCGATCCTAGAGCAACCCTACAATCTCTTCTCCCCGACTGGGTCCCTCTCGGGAGATTGGATCTAGGTTTACCCGAGCTCCAGGAGCTCACCGGACTGTCTCGGACTGTCCGGCGTCGATTGCCGGACTGTCCGTGTAACACCCCGAAATTTGACCCTAAGAAATTATCCTCTAATCTCTCGTCTAAATTCAAAATATGATTTTGAAAACCTGCTTGTTGTGAAGTGTACACTATGAGCTCATAAAAATCATCTCAAGTCCCTCGAATATTCCGGGAAAGATCCTCTCAAACCCTTCCCAAAATATTCCTCAAATTTTCCTTCCACAAAATCCATCCAAATTCCAATCCCAAATCAAATTCAGAAAATGGAAAAACTCCTCCCTCTCCTCACCGGGCCGAAGCCCAACCTTCCCCCTCTCTCGGCCCACCTCCCCGTGGCCCAACTCCCTCTTTCCCCTTTCCCACGTGGGCCTCGCCACCCCCCGGCCCACTTCGCCCCCCCTCTCTCTTTCTCCCTTTCCCGGCCCAGGCCGAGCGGCCCAACAGGCCCACTCCCCTCTCCCTCTCTCGGCCTGCAAGGCCCGCCCGCGCGCACACCCCCCCCCGTCCCCTACCTCCAGCCGCTCGGGGCGACGCGTGCGCGCGCGCGACGCCGTCGCCCGCCGAGCCGTCCTCCACCTCTTGCCGCGCCTATAAGGGTGAGCCCGGCAAGCCGCTCCCCCTCGTTCCCCTTCCTCCTGCTCCACTCGCGCCGTCCGCGCCGCTCGCCCGCGTGACGAGCCGCGTTGACGTCGTCGTCCCTCTCCCCCTCTTCGCCTCGGCCGGCCTCGGTTCGCCACGACCCGGAGCCGCCCGACGCGAGCTCTCCTTCCCCCTTCCCCGCTGGTGCCGCCCGCGCCGCTCGCCTCGACGAGCCGCGCCGACGCTGCCTCCTCCATCCCGAGCCCTTCCCCCTGCTCTCTCTCTCCCTCGCCGCTCGCCGCAAGCAAGGCCGCGACGCCGCACCACCAAATTCCCCGCCCATGGGCCACCTCGGTCCAATTCGTTGCACAGAGAGCACCACACCATCTCCTTCTACTTCCGCCCCACTTCCTTTTGTTCCTCAGTCGCTCCGGCGAGGCTCCCCACGAGCACCCGCGGCCGCGACCCTCGGCGTCCGTGGACGCCCACGCTCCGCGCCTCCCCTCACACCCGGAGTCCCGCGGACGGACCCGCGCCACTCCCCGCGTCGCACCGGTACTCTCGGCCCCGCGAGCGGAGGCCGGGAGCAGCCTCCCCGGCGAACTCCGGCAAGCACGCTCCGACGCGTCGAGGCAGGGGCGTCGGCCGGCCGAGCCGAGCCGCTCGCTCGCTCGCGCCTGGGCCACCTCTGTTGCCTGCGCCACATGGGCCGGCCCGTTGGCCCCTGTGTGCGCGTGGGCCAAGAGCAGAGGTCGGGCCGAAGTGGGAAAAAGAAGGGCCATGGGCCGAATCCTTTCTCCGGGCCCAAGTGCTTTCCCCTCGGGCCAGAACCAAATTCGTCCAAGGAAGTCTATCCCTAATCCTTGAACTATCCAGAAAGTCCAAATCTACCCCCTGCCACAAAATACCCCGTATCTTCTCCGTTCTAGCTCCGATTTATGTGATTCTTGCACCTAAATTCTCTGAAAATCAAGCTCTATCTATTCACGTACTTTTCATAATATCCTCACATACCCCGCCGACCACGACACTTGAAGATCCACGGTCTACGTCGTTTTTGGGTCGATCCGCGACGACGGGACTAGGGCACCTGTGGCAAGCCACTTGTGCACTAGTTCCGCCCTCGCCGATCGGTTCACTGAAGACCCGGTTTGGTTGAACCGAACCGGACGGTTGTCAAACTCTACCCCTGTCCCCGTAATGCGGGCGACAGGTGGGGATGGTTGGCACCGCCCGAGTTCGTCGTTCTCTCCCTCACCGCGATGTAAGCCCATCGCGCTGCGGGAGTAGATCGAGCCCAACCGGAAGGAAGAGTTGGACCGTACGCGCCAGGGTTTGGCCCGTGTCGTCCCTCTCTTCTTCCAAATTAATCTTTATTGCCGACATGCTGCCCTCATGCTACCGGAAAATCCGTCTCATGAGCCCAGGCATGGATGGCACTAAAGATCAAACTCTTGATATCTGAAAGGGGGCCAAACGTGCCATTTATCCGTTTGACTCCCGCTCTATTCACATGCAAACCCTAAGGATATCTCTAGCCCCACCAAACCCATATCACGATGAGCTCAGAGTGTACCTTGATTTGGTGTGTTTTGCTTGTCTGAACGTGTAGGCTTTCCCGGAGAGCCGTTCGGTTCCGTCTCTGAAATGGTTGACTTAGAGACCGGAACAGGAGTTTAATGATGCAACGACCGTCGTACCGGCTACCCCGACGAAATGAAGGCAAGTCCACTAGAATCCTCACTTGATGCATAAATTACCCATGTTTTTATATACACATCCTATTGCCTTATAAAACAAGAAAACTTGCATGTTTTGCTGGCTAAGGAAAAACATAGTAGGATATAGCCTCCCGAGCCACTTTAGATGTAGTGCGCTTAGGTGGATCGCTCACTCAATTATATACATTAATCTTGATGAAAATGATGGGAATATGATGGTGGGTATGGGCGGTTGTTTTTCAGTAAAACATAGGGTAAGACCCTGGCAGACGACTTCGGTTGTTGAAGCCATTTACGGGGTGGAAACCTGGTCCTTGTTGTGAGGACTGGGCTGGTGTTGCTCATGCGTGAGCATTGTGGGAGTTCCACCCTGAAGGACCGAGTTGACGTTTCATCTTGCCTAACTCATCTAGCGCAACCACTCGAGGTTGTATGCGGCAACCCTCGGTTAGAACCCGCTTTGGACGAACCAGGCATAAGCCGGTGTGCTGGGATGCATGAGAGATTGGGTGGATGGGCGCGGTTGCATGGCTGCGGTCAGGGGTCAACAGTCGCGTGGCTGCGGGTCTGAGCGACAGGTGGGCCCGTACTCTCTCATGGCTGAAGTCTGGGGAGCGCCTTGCGGGGGAAAAACCGGCGAGCGGAAAGGGGCTCACTGATCATGAGTGCCTGGACCAAACTTGTGGGTAAAGTGTGCACCTCTGGCCAGAGTATAACTAAATCTATCATGATAGTCCGCTGTCCACTGGTATGGACAAACGAGTTACGGCTTGGTTTCGGAACTAGCTTCTTATAAAAATATGGTTTCGGGTTGGGATCAAAATGATGGTTTTGAGGCAGCTGCGGTTGCCGAGGAGGTGTGTGTGTGGAAAATGTGATGGCAAGCGTGCCACGAGCCGCGATGGACCGGCAAGTCCAGTGGCAACCTCTTTTGGGATAAAGATGTTTTCTCAATTAAAACTGAGAACTAAGGAACCCTGCATATCAAATGTTTTACTGCAAATTTACCTTCAGCTCCAGATATATCTTGCATGTAATGATAGCTTATATCCCCCTTCCTATGGAAGAAGGTGGACTTGCGGAGTACGTATGTACTCACCCTTGCTTTGTTGTTGGTTTACAGAGCAAAGAAGATCATGGACGTGTGAGGGTTACGGCCTGTTTCCCAACTGTGTGTTGTGGGAAAGTATGGGTCGCGCTTTAAAGTTTTCCGCTGCAGTGTTTTCGGGCTGCGCCCCGTTTGGTCTGTCCCGTTAGGGCGGATCTGAATACATCTGATGTACAAATGTGATTACCATAACTCCTGGGAATGGTAATAATACACATTTTAGTCCTGCTTAAGGGCTGGGACGCTTCAGGTGGTATCGGAGCCGTAAGTTGGCCGTAGGACGTAACCCTAGGTTGGAAAAAGGTTTTTGAGTCCAAAATCAGTTGAAAAACATCTCTACTCCTTATCTTACTCAGTTTCAAAAGAGTTTATCTGCTCTTTTCCCCTTCCTCAGTCAAGTGCCCCGCTTTAAAGACCGAGTTCAACCTGTCTACAACAAAAGGTGTGCACACCCTATGGAAGTCAAAAGTGGCACCCTACCCTATGGATGACCGTGACGTGCACCGGGAAACAAGGAAGTGACCCTCCTTGTGTTTCCCGCCTCCCTTGCCTTGAATGGCCCTGCATGCAGCACAGTGGACAAGGGACCGTGCATGCAGAGCCCCTCTGAATCAGTGCAACACAGTGAGCGGTGCCTAACGCCGTGTCTGCTGTCTGGAAAAGGACACCAGGATTCAGCCCCAGACACGCCGGCAAGGTGTTTAAAAGCCCACCAGAAGGCCAGAAGAACTCAAGAACTGCCCCAATACAAGCAGCCATGGCCAAGCAACCTCCAACGCTCATAGGCATCCCCACGCCTATAAAGAAGAGAAAGGTCGGAGACCTCATCAATGGAGTTCCGATCCTAGAAGGCATACCAGTTGAGGAGAGTGAGCCAGATCACCCAGAACCCTCCCCAGTTCCTTCACCAGAGCTAGCAGAAACCCTAGAAGCTGCACCAACCTCCCCGTTGTCAGTAGAAAGCCCAAGAGCTCCGCCACCAAGTCCTGTTTTGCTCAGTGAGCTGCCTTGGGAAGAGCTGTTGAGGACGCGAGCTGCGTCTCCTCTTGTGGAGTCCACCCCAGAACCATCCAGCTCTGCCTCGTCCCGCCAGGAAGAAGACTCAGTAGTCTGGCCCCCGTCGTTGCAAGAGGTCAACAGCAGATCCAGGGAGTCATCCCCGGATGAAGTCACCAGTGCCCTCCGGGAGTGAAGCCGTGTGGTCCGCAGTTAGTTGTACCCAGTTCCCCTCTTACATGTGGGTAGTGGAATTTTTGTTCCACTTAGGTTAGCACCCTCTGTAAGAGTGAATCGTTTAGTTCGCGTGTGTTTCTTGCAGTGTTGTTGTAGTCGTCTGTGTTGTAGCTTTTGTCCTCTGTTGCGCTAGTGGTAAGCCGAGTCCGGCCTGTTTTGCTCAGATGGAATCTGCCGAGTATGTCAGCTGCTGCCGGGAAGAAAGTGGCTTTCCCGAGCTGCTAAGGGATACCATGCGATACCTCAGTATTCCAGGATACCCGGAGTACTGCGGGTTAGCATTCCCCGAAAGGAAAGAACGAGGATGGACCGTCACACTTTATATCAGAGAGAACCTCAATCTCAACGGTTGGTACTGCAGAGCCATCGGCAACGGATTCTTAGAAGCCTGCCACATTGCCGCTCGTGGGGCAATAAAAAGGTTATGCTCGACCTACCATGGGGCAGTACAAAGCAGCCCTATGAAGTTCTTTCCACCAGTGAACCAACGTGCTAGTACTTGGATTAAGAGGACAGCAATCTTGACAGAGATCAAGAAGTCCAGAGATCCTACCCTAGCCTACCTGGTCCAGTATCTGCTCGCCTTGGACGACGAGTATGAAAAACTGAGCCGCCTGCATGACAGGTTGGTAGACCGACACCAAGACACAGAAAGAGAGTTGGTCAAGTATAAGAGGGCGTGGATGCATCCAGGATCAGTAACAGACTCCCCTCCCAGTCATGGAGTAAGGGTAAGGGCCATGTCCGGTCCTCGCCACCCACCTCAAGGAGAAATACAGAACCCCATGATGGCAGGAAGTTCAAACCCTCCTAACCAACCAATACTGAGTCATCCTGGAAATTTTCAGGCCCTCCTGCTCAATCACATGCAGACCAGTGATAAGAACTCAGAAGACCTCAACAGACGAGAAGATAAAGCAAGCATGGGCGCCTTTTTGTCGCTCTCGCTCCCAGGAGAAGGATCCAGTGGTCAGCCACCAGTGCAAGACCGAGCCTCCAAGCAGCAGAAGCTGAAAGGAGTCCCGCGTGAGTAGTCGCGTTAGTGTGTTCGTTTTTGTGTTTGCAGTCTTGTTTGTGGAGTTTTTGCTAATAAAGAACACATCATTTGTAGACCTAACTCTTATCCCTGCTTCCCCTTCTTACCTCAAAAACCGTCTGCTAAAGAGAAGCAAAACGTCTACAAGAAGCCTTATTCAAACCAGTCAGTCAGTATGCAACAACAGTGTGTCCAAGAAAGCACAGTACCAGCAGCAGAAAACGAGGAGATAAAGTGTACGCAGTGAAAGGAAATAGTGCCCTGGGAAAAAGGAAAGGACCGGATGAGACACTGCATAAGCGAATTGTGTATGCCACAGTTCCCCACCGCCCTCGTCTTCCCACCGCCCTCACCTCCCCGCCTTATCAGCTGCCGCTCCTGTCTTTTCGCCGCACCCACTGCGCCTGCCCCGCCACCCACTTGCCTTTGCCGCCGGCATGCATGCACATGTGCCACCGCTCACCGCTTTAGCAGTGCACCCCCGCGCTGCTGCCGACCGAAACCGGCCCCTACACCATCGCACGCAGGCCGCCGCATGCATCCGCTCGTACCCTGCCTGCCGCTTTTGCAGCACACCTCCGCGCCGCTGTCAACCGCAACCCGGTCCCCACTGCCCTTGCTCCCTGCATGATCGCCGCGTGTACCCAACACCACCTCCACCGCTCATGTCCCTTCGATGCACAAGCCACCGCACCGTAACCACCACTCTCCCGGGCGTCCATAAAAGCACCCCCGGACGTCGCTCTTCATCCACCCCGCCGAGCAAGCTCATAACACTCTCCCTCCACCAGCTAAATCAAAATAATCCTTCCCCAGATGTTCGTTGATTCTCTGATCGAACAAGTCCTCTTTGGTTTCTACGCTCTTGCTTTTCTCATTCTCATCATGTACCTCCTTTTTTTGTGGGAAGATTCATCAAACCCTCCCTTTAGAGCAAAACAAGAGAGATAAGCCCACACCACCCAGAATCGATGAGTTTGGGAACCCTCTTTGCCCTTCTCGTCCGATTGATCGTCCTCATCAACATAATCAAAGTCTCCTTCCGGATAGCCATCCTTTTGTTCTCCACCCCCCAAGGAGACAATCGTCTGTGAGATTGTCTACTTAGACTAAGCCTTGCTACCCACACCCTCCACCGAATCCACTCGGGTTATGAACCCAGAAACCAGAGCTTGCCTTCCACTTCGCTACATAGTCTTTGCTGAGATCTTCGTTCTATGCCTCCTAATCCTCCTCCGGTTAGTCACTCTCCCACGGGCAGAGAAGAAGCAAGAAGAAGCTCCAAGAAGCAAGCAAGGAATCAAGACAACAAGCAGGCAATAAGTTATGCTTGGGATAAAGAGAAAAGTAACCAGAAGCGCTTGGGATAAAAAGAAAAGTAACATGAAGAAGTTTATCCCAAATGACCGCTTCTTCCCCGGCAACTCCCCGCTTCCAGAAGGGATATTAATCCGCTTAGAGGATACCCTAATCCTTTAAGTGGGGTAGCCTCCCCTCTGCTAGTTCTGATGAAGGGAAACCTAGAAATTGAGGCATGCAAATTTCTGGAGGATACATGAGTTGCCGGTACATGCCACCAAGGAAATCGGCCAATAAAGGAAGAGAAAGTGCCTTGCTGATTTCCTACCGCTACCGCCCAGAGCAACCTTCCAAGTGCATGAGGTGAAAAAAAAAAATCTCTTTTGCATGTGGAAGATTTGCACGGCAAATATTCCGGAATGAAGAAAAGAGAAATGAAAAAGAGGATCAAGTCCAAACAAGAGCTTTTGTTCTTGAAGTTCCATCTTCCGCTCGTGCAAGCTTAAGTTCCAGTTGTAAGCAGAAGTTGTTTAGCTGAAGTAAAGCTATCCCTGTAAACCCTTCTAACCTAATCTCGGGGACGAGATTTCTTTTAAGTGGGGTAGGTTTGTAACACCCCGAAATTTGACCCTAAGAAATTATCCTCTAATCTCTCGTCTAAATTCAAAATATGATTTTGAAAACCTGCTTGTTGTGAAGTGTACACTATGAGCTCATAAAAATCATCTCAAGTCCCTCGAATATTCCGGGAAAGATCCTCTCAAACCCTTCCCAAAATATTCCTCAAATTTTCCTTCCACAAAATCCATCCAAATTCCAATCCCAAATCAAATTCAGAAAATGGAAAAACTCCTCCCTCTCCTCATCGGGCCGAAGCCCAACCTTCCCCCTCTCTCGGCCCACCTCCCCGTGGCCCAACTCCCTCTTTCCCCTTTCCCACGTGGGCCTCGCCACCCCCCGGCCCACTTCGCCCCCCCTCTCTCTTTCTCCCTTTCCCGGCCCAGGCCGAGCGGCCCAACAGGCCCACTCCCCTCTCCCTCTCTCGGCCTGCAAGGCCCGCCCGCGCGCACACCCCCCCCCCCGTCCCCTACCTCCAGCCGCTCGGGGCGACGCGTGGCGCGCGCGCGACGCCGTCGCCCGCCGAGCCGTCCTCCACCTCTTGCCGCGCCTATAAGGGTGAGCCCGGCAAGCCGCTCCCCCTCGTTCCCCTTCCTCCTGCTCCACTCGCGCCGTCCGCGCCGCTCGCCCGCGTGACGAGCCGCGTTGACGTCGTCGTCCCTCTCCCCCTCTTCGCCTCGGCCGGCCTCGGTTCGCCACGACCCGGAGCCGCCCGACGCGAGCTCTCCTTCCCCCTTCCCCGCTGGTGCCGCCCGCGCCGCTCGCCTCGACGAGCCGCGCCGACGCTGCCTCCTCCATCCCGAGCCCTTCCCCCTGCTCTCTCTCTCCCTCGCCGCTCGCCGCAAGCAAGGCCGCGACGCCGCACCACCAAATTCCCCGCCCATGGGCCACCTCGGTCCAATTCGTTGCACAGAGAGCACCACACCATCTCCTTCTACTTCCGCCCCACTTCCTTTTGTTCCTCAGTCGCTCCGGCGAGGCTCCCCACGAGCACCCGCGGCCGCGACCCTCGGCGTCCGTGGACGCCCACGCTCCGCGCCTCCCCTCACACCCGGAGTCCCGCGGACGGACCCGCGCCACTCCCCGCGTCGCACCGGTACTCTCGGCCCCGCGAGCGGAGGCCGGGAGCAGCCTCCCCGGCGAACTCCGGCAAGCACGCTCCGACGCGTCGAGGCAGGGGCGTCGGCCGGCCGAGCCGAGCCGCTCGCTCGCTCGCGCCTGGGCCACCTCTGTTGCCTGCGCCACATGGGCCGGCCCGTTGGCCCCTGTGTGCGCGTGGGCCAAGAGCAGAGGTCGGGCCGAAGTGGGAAAAAGAAGGGCCATGGGCCGAATCCTTTCTCCGGGCCCAAGTGCTTTCCCCTCGGGCCAGAACCAAATTCGTCCAAGGAAGTCTATCCCTAATCCTTGAACTATCCAGAAAGTCCAAATCTACCCCCTGCCACAAAATACCCCGTATCTTCTCCGTTCTAGCTCCGATTTATGTGATTCTTGCACCTAAATTCTCTGAAAATCAAGCTCTATCTATTCACGTACTTTTCATAATATCCTCACATACCCCGCCGACCACGACACTTGAAGATCCACGGTCTACGTCGTTTTTGGGTCGATCCGCGACGACGGGACTAGGGCACCTGTGGCAAGCCACTTGTGCACTAGTTCCGCCCTCGCCGATCGGTTCACTGAAGACCCGGTTTGGTTGAACCGAACCGGACGGTTGTCAAACTCTACCCCTGTCCCCGTAATGCGGGCGACAGGTGGGGATGGTTGGCACCGCCCGAGTTCGTCGTTCTCTCCCTCACCGCGATGTAAGCCCATCGCGCTGCGGGAGTAGATCGAGCCCAACCGGAAGGAAGAGTTGGACCGTACGCGCCAGGGTTTGGCCCGTGTCGTCCCTCTCTTCTTCCAAATTAATCTTTATTGCCGACATGCTGCCCTCATGCTACCGGAAAATCCGTCTCATGAGCCCAGGCATGGATGGCACTAAAGATCAAACTCTTGATATCTGAAAGGGGGCCAAACGTGCCATTTATCCGTTTGACTCCCGCTCTATTCACATGCAAACCCTAAGGATATCTCTAGCCCCACCAAACCCATATCACGATGAGCTCAGAGTGTACCTTGATTTGGTGTGTTTTGCTTGTCTGAACGTGTAGGCTTTCCCGGAGAGCCGTTCGGTTCCGTCTCTGAAATGGTTGACTTAGAGACCGGAACAGGAGTTTAATGATGCAACGACCGTCGTACCGGCTACCCCGACGAAATGAAGGCAAGTCCACTAGAATCCTCACTTGATGCATAAATTACCCATGTTTTTATATACACATCCTATTGCCTTATAAAACAAGAAAACTTGCATGTTTTGCTGGCTAAGGAAAAACATAGTAGGATATAGCCTCCCGAGCCACTTTAGATGTAGTGCGCTTAGGTGGATCGCTCACTCAATTATATACATTAATCTTGATGAAAATGATGGGAATATGATGGTGGGTATGGGCGGTTGTTTTTCAGTAAAACATAGGGTAAGACCCTGGCAGACGACTTCGGTTGTTGAAGCCATTTACGGGGTGGAAACCTGGTCCTTGTTGTGAGGACTGGGCTGGTGTTGCTCATGCGTGAGCATTGTGGGAGTTCCACCCTGAAGGACCGAGTTGACGTTTCATCTTGCCTAACTCATCTAGCGCAACCACTCGAGGTTGTATGCGGCAACCCTCGGTTAGAACCCGCTTTGGACGAACCAGGCATAAGCCGGTGTGCTGGGATGCATGAGAGATTGGGTGGATGGGCGCGGTTGCATGGCTGCGGTCAGGGGTCAACAATCGCGTGGCTGCGGGTCTGAGCGACAGGTGGGCCCGTACTCTCTCATGGCTGAAGTCTGGGGAGCGCCTTGCGGGGGAAAAACCGGCGAGCGGAAAGGGGCTCACTGATCATGAGTGCCTGGACCAAACTTGTGGGTAAAGTGTGCACCTCTGGCCAGAGTATAACTAAATCTATCATGATAGTCCGCTGTCCACTGGTATGGACAAACGAGTTACGGCTTGGTTTCGGAACTAGCTTCTTATAAAAATATGGTTTCGGGTTGGGATCAAAATGATGGTTTTGAGGCAGCTGCGGTTGCCGAGGAGGTGTGTGTGTGGAAAATGTGATGGCAAGCGTGCCACGAGCCGCGATGGACCGGCAAGTCCAGTGGCAACCTCTTTTGGGATAAAGATGTTTTCTCAATTAAAACTGAGAACTAAGGAACCCTGCATATCAAATGTTTTACTGCAAATTTACCTTCAGCTCCAGATATATCTTGCATGTAATGATAGCTTATATCCCCCTTCCTATGGAAGAAGGTGGACTTGCGGAGTACGTATGTACTCACCCTTGCTTTGTTGTTGGTTTACAGAGCAAAGAAGATCATGGACGTGTGAGGGTTACGGCCTGTTTCCCAACTGTGTGTTGTGGGAAAGTATGGGTCGCGCTTTAAAGTTTTCCGCTGCAGTGTTTTCGGGCTGCGCCCCGTTTGGTCTGTCCCGTTAGGGCGGATCTGAATACATCTGATGTACAAATGTGATTACCATAACTCCTGGGAATGGTAATAATACACATTTTAGTCCTGCTTAAGGGCTGGGACGCTTCAGTCCGTCGTCTGCTGGTAGATCCCGAAGCGTGTGTTTACTGCATCAAAAGACTTAACGTTTGTGATATTTGGCCAGGACAGGTGCCAACATCCCCATGTCCACTTGACATGAAAGGCTACACAAAGTAGTTAGTTATTATGAACTCCTGCTTCTCTCCTTCATTCTCCACCCGACCCCAGCACCATTTTGTAATTTTCCTATTCTATTTGTCCTCCACTCCGAACACGCTGCGTGGAAGCAATATGTATTTCTATCTCCCTTCTCGCCATGCACCATGCCATCATCCACCCTCTGGCCAGGTGCGCTTAATGGTGTGCTGCCTGCACGCTGCCCAGGTGTAGGGGCTCATTGGTGCCAGCGCTCTCAGCCCTTCGGGGTTGTGGCATGATCCATTGTCGTGCATTAGGGCCGCCCCGGTCACCGCCTAGCTGACCTCCAGCCATGGTCTAGCCAATGCGCAGCTGCACTTCAGTGATTTAAGTCTCAGTCGGCGCTCAGGTGGAAGGCGAAGAAGCCCCCGAGCTAGGCTCCCATAGCTATGACGTATTTCGGTTCAGGCATTTGCTCATATAATCGCACTAAGGATGGAGCCATTTTCATTCTTCCCCGTCCGAATCAACACCCTTGAGAAGTATGTGCTTCTAAAAGATCTTTGATATTGTGCCCAATTCCAAAGTTAGTTCGATACATATGATTGGCAATAAGAAAAATAAATGCAATAGCTAAATGATGATGAGCAATATCAGTCAGCCACAATCTCTGTGTTTGTGGATGGAATCCCATCTACATCGTAAAAGAGCGAGTTTTAGGAAAATCTTTTTTTACCTACGATGGTTCCAGTGTATCCCTCACGTTGGCCCCACTATGCGGGTTGGAAAGTGAGGGATAGTGTTGGAAAAGGTCTAAAATCGATAGAAGGAAAATGTTTCCACCATTTAGTCTTTTTATTTTCTCACCTCATTTTGTACCCATACCCACTATGTACTTTTTTGTCTTGGAATTAACGAGAAAAAAAGTCATCAATTAAGCATGTCTCTTTCCTTTTAATTCATTCATTTTTTTTCTCCTAACTATTGCCCGGCTAGTCATCTCATGACACGTGCGTGTTGCGCATACATCTACGCTATTATCATAAAAGAAACAAAGGCTAAAGTAAGTGCTCTTTGTCTTTGGTTTGAGCAAAATAAATTGTTGCTTCACCGAGGAAAAGAGTGACCCCTTCTCATAATAAGAATGTGCACGGTCTGATTTGGTCTGGTATGGAATTAATTTATAATATGATGCTCGACCCGATTCCATGATTATAAGTTCATAGCCCTAGCACCCATTCCATGGTGGTGGCCTTACAATCACTGGTGTGCACGGGAGATCAGATCCCGATATTGGTATTGGAGCTTGGGTTGGTGGCGTGCAAGCATTGGCATCCATGCCAGCCTAGCTTCTCTTTATATAGCGCACTGCGACTGGGTGCACAAACCAATGGATAGGGTCTGCCCCCGATTAGGGAGCAAGGCGGATTTGGCACGGTCTCTTGACAGAGCCCGAGATCATGTTCTAACACCAAACACCCCCTAGTACAGACGCATTGTTGAAGATTGTGAGACTGGGTTTTATAAGTCAGATGAGAAGCACTTTCTTTTAACTGCTCACAACCCTGAGGATCACACTCCACCTCCTCTAACGCCTACGATGACCACCGTTCGCGACATCCTCTCGGTTGCTCTCCACCATCTTCACTATATCAAGCTTCGGATAAAATATCGAGGGCCTCCCACCCTCTCACAAGTACGGCGGCGACCACTTCACACTCCAGAGGGTCTCGCAAAACTCACAAGCCCTATACCTAGATGGTGCACATAAGTGTCAAGATCAAGAGTTTTGAAAATCCCGCTAACTAGCTTGGGCACAATCCAGAGCAATCTACTAAGCGGCCTAAGCCAACACTCACAAGTACTAAGCTATGACTTGATATACACAATTTAGCACCTTGGGTGACTATACCTCGAGAATGTATCTCAACACATCAGGTTCATCATAAGACTTCAAATGACTGGGTGGCTGGCTTATATAGCCCCCAAGATCCAACTAGCCATTTGGATCGAGGTTGGAAATTTTTGTATTAATGGGACAGTCCAGTCCATACAAACATCGGACTGTTGATTGCCTATTGTACTTTCAAAACAACCATTGCACTAGACGTTGATTGTCTGGTCACATTTGAAAGGTGTCGAACTATCCTGTTGGTTCATTTGACATGGTTCACTTCATCCCTCTCTGGTATTACTACCCAATGACACTACCGTCCATGCGTCAGACAGTCCGGTTAGATCACAACATTGGACTTAGCCATGATAGGTGGGCTCACAAGAGAAGCGAAACGTTTAGGTGGAATTCTTGCGGTGGATGACCCAGAATCTGATTTTAAACGTAACCAAACATAGCCTTCGTCTACCGCTCTTGCACGCGCTTTGAAACCCGTATAAGGGCCGCAATTTTTGTTTTGTCGTGATGGGTTTCGTAGCCTTAGGCTTTACGATTGATAAAACGACGATGTCTTTGAAAAAACGGAATTGTGATTTGTGAAGCCCACGCATGGCCTGCATCGCGCGTTACAAACACGAAGAAAGTCTTATCCCTCCCCAGCCGCTCTCGTTCCCGGCGGCGCAACCTCCCGGCCGGCCTGGTCCTAGCGGTGGGGGAACAGAGACGGGGCTAGGGCTACCTGCGGACGGGAGAGAAAATTGGTTTTTTGGGACTCCAAAGGTTGGGTTTCGCACAATTGCCACCCAAAACATGGGCTTCGCCAAATTACCACAAACAACATTGCCACCTTGTTTTCTTTGCCATTTTGGACGGGAATGGACGCTTCTGCCCCTGGCCTCTTCTCTGTCCGCCCCCGCCAAGAGCTCCACCGGCTCCTCATCTCCGGTTGTCTGCCGCCGCTCCCCTCCCCGTCCAACTCCTCCTTGACCTCCGGCCTCCTCCACCTCTGCCGCCGCCAACCGTGAGCCCTCTCCTCCGGCCGCGAGCAGGGAGACGAGGGGAAGGGCGTCGGCTCGGCCTCCGGCGCGAGAATGAGGGGAGGGGCGTCAGCTTGGCCTCCGATGTGGCGAGGCGAGGACCGCCGGCTCAGCCCCCGGCGCGGGCAGAAGCGGGCAGATCTCCTCCTCGCGCCTCCATGGCAGAGGCTGCAGGCCGGCTCCGCTGGAGACGCCGCCGCCGGAGGACGAGGTCATGGCCGCCGCGGCTCCCCCTCCTGGTCATGTCGGGCGGCGACCTTGACATGGACTTCGGCGCGGAGGCAGGAGAGGGCAACGGCGGGGCGACCTGGGGCCGGCGAGTGCGGATCTCGGTCCAGCGAGACAGGAGCTCCGCGGCGGCGGGCGACCTTGGGCCGGCGAGACCGGAGCTCGGGCGTGGCGGCGGCGGGGCGACCTCGGGACAGCGACCTCAACGGCGTCGTCTCCTCCCCCATCCTACGTCCCCTGGCCGCGCCTGTCGCAGCGTGGGGTCCGGCGTGCAGAGCGGCGCGGCGATGGGCGGAGCGGCCAGGTCAGGTAGAAGAGGCCAAGGGTACAAGAGTCCAAATGGCAAGGAAAACAAAGTAGCAATGTTGTTTGTGGCAATTTGGCGAAGCCCATGTTGTAGGTGGCAATTGTGCGAAACCCAACCTTTGGAGTCCCAAAAAACCAATTTTCTCCGGACGGGAATAGATCCAACAGCACACGATGAGTGCCTCCGCGGCGGATCTACATCATCATCTAGGGTTCGTGGGGGAGAGCGAGAAGCAACCAATGGAGACCGAGGCAGGCGGATCTGGCGCCCCTGCTCGCGGCAAAAAGCGACCGCCTTCTCCTGACTTGGAACTGGATACAACCACCGGCGATGCTGATGATGAATGGTTGGTTAGCGACAGTGGCGAAGAGGATGGGGAGGAGGATGACGAGAATCAAGGTAAAAACTCAACAACATCACCCGCTCTGGATTGGAATCACAACCAAATCCTGAAAATCATGATGTTTTGGAACATGATGTGGTATTAATTTACTGGTTCCCTGGATTTTATGTGCTTATATTAGTTTCGTCGGAATCTAAGTGTGGGCATGTAATTTAGCTTTTTTGAAATAATAAGCACTCATGCTGTATGCCCTCTTGGACACCAACTGATTTCCATATGCTATTATCCTAAAACAAGACATCTGGGATTTTGAAATATCTACTGATGGCCATCATAACAACAAAATTCTCCCTCCATTTTTAAACGTATGATGTTTAGGACAAGCTAATTTGTTTGTTAAAAAAAATGAAATAATTATCTTATCCTAAAAGTGTCTAAAGTGTCACACACACACACACACACACACACACACACACACACACACACACACACACACACACACACACACACACATATAAATGGAGGTAGTATATGGTACAACTCTGGAGCTTGTGTCTTTTTTATTGAATCCTTGGCTTTTATGTAGGAACTCATGGCCCTTATACAGTAGATGATTTCCCACGGGCTACCTGTGAATATGAAGCGCAGAATCATATTATGTTTATGGATCCAGACATTGAGCTTCGAGGGCCTTCACCAAATAGACTTTTTCCTGCATTCAAATATGGCGGTCATCAGTTTAAATCTGGCAAGCATCTGTTTGGTTCAGACTATAATCTTTGTGATACATCTGAACGTAAGTGTCCCCTAAGTTTTCTCCCATTCATTGTTACTTTGATTGCAATATATTATATACTTACTGTAGATCTGTATATATCTGCATCTGTAATTGATTTTGCAGTCAGTGTCACTAGTGTTGAGGATTGCTCAGCTACCTGCCGCTGCAGCACAATGTTCTTGCTTCAGTTCATTGACATTGAAATTGCCGGATATCGTCATTCCCGGCCTGGATCTGCTAGAATATATGGTTTTATTGCGGCACGAGATAAGATCAAGCCCCTGCGCAATTATGTCTATAGGCGTGAGATTGGCAATTGCGAAGCTGTATCTGTGAAGCGAAACACGGTAACATTTTCATGAAACATGCATACATGATGGTTTTATTCGTTATGCAATTTGAAAGCTTGCAATTATTTGTGTGTATGCTCCTGCTTACATTTGTAAAAAATTACCTTTACATGATAGACATGTATTATGTTAGGCCTGTGTGTCTTTTGCAATGCCATGCGCACACTGTTATAAATTTGCCTCTCTGCATTCGAAAACTAACTGTAAAAATCCAAGTTATATCATCACTACCGAATGAGAATATCCATTCGTTGTTCCATACATGTGCTGCTAGTAACTGATAAACAATCTTAATTATTATGTGCTGCAGGGCATGGCACGATTGTCGCTAACCAGCCCAACCCGAGTCATTTCAATGGTATCCCGCGCATTGATCGAGTTTGAGCTCTATGTCCAGACCGAAGACCAACCTGAGCCCAGAGGTGACTGCCTCATTGAAGGATGCACGGAGTTCACCAATATGGATTTCTCACGTTCATTTGTCGAAGAACGGCGCCTATATGGCCCCAAGTGCGCGCTGGACGTAAAGTTCGCGGTGTTGCTCAATGCAATAGAGGCCCGCATTGACGTCAAGATCCTCCGCTTGGGCGCCATTGCTGGCAGCGTTAACCTCAAGGTATTGGCCAAGACTAGTGGCTTCAGAGAGGTGATCCGGCTCTTCCAAGGTGCTGCTCCGGAGCCTGGTGCTGTGATGAGCTTTGTTGTTGGGGTGGAGTTATACAACTACCTCGACCTCTACATCGAAGTGTCTCCCAGTCCCACAGACAGTCTTATTCATGGGCAGAAGGAGAAGAAGCCGGTGCCGCGTTCTTGGTGGTGCTGTGGCTATGGCTCTGCCTTACACTCTGTGGACGAAGATGTAGCGGAGCTGGGTGAGTTTGCAGCAGTTTCAATCAAGATTGATTGGAAAACCTATTACAAGAGACAATCCGTAGGCAAGTAGCTGAAAACTCTTCATTTGCTAACTGCATTGCCCTGCTCAGGAACACCATATATTGTCTTGCGTCTTATAGCAGGTTGCATATTCCTTTTTATTTTCTTCTCTCTTTTATTAATCAAAGGCAGCGTTTAGAATTATGAATCGCTAGAGGCTTTATGCAATTTGATGTGGCCGTCTTCTTACAAGTTACAATATAGTGTTGGGTTCTTATATGTGACCTTTTGGCTAAAGATATTTTTTCCAGCTCCGGCCGCCCCTGCCTGCGCTGACAATATGGATGGTCCTTCAGCATTGTAGTACAGAACATGAAGAAAAGCTAGCTGATCTTACTCAGAACATGAATTTGACACGCACTAATGCTGATCCTAACGATGCATAACCATGTTTTTTTTTTCTGAAAAGATCAGGTTTTAGTACTCCAATTTGCGTATAGCTTATTAAAGATACTCATGGCATCATACTTTTTTTTTTCTGTGGGACTGCTATACATGAAACACGCTGTCCTGCCTCCAGAAAACTGTGTACCTAATGAACAGTTGTCTTATTTCGAGTACTGTCGTAAACTTGAGGAGAAAAACAAATCATGCAGTGGTCGTAACCAAGGCAGCCGTGGAAGCGAAGCGACGCCATCGAAAATTGAGCTAATAATTGTAGTTGGTTTCAATTACTCTCCCCGTCCACAAAGAGTAGACTAGCAACATATTTCCATATTATTGTCACCGAAATAGTTCCTACCATCCATCAGAGACTCAATCAGAATCTGTTCACTTGCGATAAAGAATGTCACACTAACCCTTCCTACGCAGTAAAGGCATGCGATCAGACAACACTAGGCTTCCAGCTGGTAGCATGACTGAATTGCTATCCCTTCCTTGACCTTGTTTATCAGTTGAGCTTGACAGATAGTAACTTCTCATTGACTTGAGAGGTCCTGATGTTGTTCTTACTCCTGACGATACTGATTGAGGGAAGAAGTCATAGCATTGCACTTGGATGATTCCATTATTCACGGTTGTGTCCACAAGTGCCAGGCACAGTGGGATGCCAAGTGCATATGATAGAGCCCTCATGTGTAGCGTGGAGGCTTCAGCGCTTAAAGGACGTACTGCTTTTATCTTATGCTAATCTGTTGAAAATTACAAATCCACGAATGCAGAACAAATAGTGAGTGCGAATTGTAAGTGGCAAACATTATATTGGTTAGCTTCGTTCTTCCTTACTAAGCAAAAAGACCACAGTTTCTTTTCAGGGTTAGTATATTTTTTTCTGAGAGGGATATCTTGGGAAGCACAGGATTAATGAAATTCAATTGTTACAGTACATAGAAGGAAAATGATCAACTACTTGAAATGTATAAAGCATAATTTCTGAAAGGATTATATAGCAGCCAGAAACACTAACCAAAAGGGCATTTGTTTGCCGAGGGAACGCAAAGTTGTAATCCTCTTTATGTGTACGGATATGAGCCTCTGTCAGCAATCTAAGCAAAGAAAGAACTAACACAAGAAAAATGTTAAGTAGAGAACAAATAGACAAACAACACAATAAAAGTAATGTATTCTCACTCCTGGATGATGTAATCTCCTGGAGGCTTCTCTTGTACAGCTTATCAGCACTTAGCCAATAAAAGAAAAAATAAATAAAACAGAACTTCGTGCAAACAATATTATGAAACAGAATGTGATCAGAAAATATATTGGATTCCTCATGAAGTACTGAAGTAATAAGGAACCAAGATACCCATTTGCAGCTGAATTGACCAAGTGCTCAAACTCCTGAAAGAACAAAAAGACATTTGATGATTTATATAAATTTAAGACATACCATAAAGGGGAACATCAAACGACAAATACCCAGTGAACTATATAATCCCAAGAAAATATACTAATAAATGATGCATAATGTTGTACCATTCTTTTCTATAAACAAATACATTTCAGAAACCAGAATATATCTCTTAGATAGTGAAAATGAAATACAAAAGCTAAAAAAGGATGCATACTAGATAGTAAGGTGAATCTTTTAGTTGAGAGCAGAAGTATATATAGACCTACATTACCCATGACCTCTTAAGTTGGTCTGGTTATGTACTCCTTGTTATCTATGTGTCTGTTTGCTCCCATCTTGTCATTATTTTAAAACAAAGTTCCCTCTTTTTTTCCTTTTAGGGGATTCGCACACTATAAACTATATGGTAATTTTGTTTATTTAAAACACTGTAGGTTAGAGAAGTGCGAAAGACATTTTTCCCTCAAATGCGCAGGAAATGGATGCATCGTCGCATTAAGAAGAAAATTTTGCAGTACAACACGCCCCACACACATGCTAACACCTTTATGAAGTTATTGTTTATTACGCTCTACAGGAACAAGAGAACAACCAAACATGAGTAGCCAGATATCTAGATGAAGTCGTAGCTAGTTGAAGTAAACCCTATACCTAGCCATAACCCAGAGCTGAGCCTCATCGCCAGCAACACTAAGAACCTTTGGATAAATACACATCTCTACTACTTATTAAGTGCCTAATGCATTCTGCCGCGTGCCCACATCTCGCATGCCCCCGCCACCTCGTGGCTCCGCCCCTGCGCGTGAACCGCGCCCCCCCTCTCGCTCCCATTCTACAGCCTAAAAAACCGTGTGAACCGGTATCTTTTTGCCGCCTCCCTACCTCGTGTGATGACGTCTCCTCTCGCACGACGCACGTCGCTCCCTCTGTAGCAAATCGTCTTCCTCCCGATGTGACCGGCCTCCGCTTGAGCACCCCTCCGCATCCGTGAATGCTGACCGGTGGTCCAATCCATCAGCAAACCTGAGTTCTACTCCACAACACACCTAAACGTGGCAGCCCTAATCTGCGACGCCGACATCGTCGCATGGCTGCCGCTCGCCGATCCAACCTTCGTGGAGTTTGGTGTATGCAATCGTGTGTGCATCCCTGGCTCTCCGATCCATTTGTTTGTGAACCAAATCACGTCAATGGTGATGCCGCGGTCCAGCATCCGAGTCCAGGATCTGATCTAGAGGCTGCAGCCTGCCCGTCCATCCATTTCTGAAGAAGAGCAGGACCATGTTTGCTCGTTGGCAAGGTGAGGATTAGGGCCATGTACATTTGATAATTGGCAGGATATTACCTTTTTACTGGGCCATGTCCATGTTTGCTTGTTGATACAATCCCCCTAAAACTTTGAAGCTTTGTTTGACAGTATGGTATAGGACTAATCAAGATCACGCACCCATCCTGCTAGACTGTGTCTACGACTACCATGAATTTTGCAAATTCCCTTTCACGTGTTATTTTCGTTCCACGTTTTCGTTTATTTGTATTCATTTTCCTTTTTTTTATGAGTGTTGATGACAGAACTATATGATTTCAGGATCTCGAATTTTATGATATAACCGCATATTCCTAGACTCTTATAAATCACAAGCCCTAGCATCTGCAGACTGGAGAGGTTCTGCCTTTTTTTACGCAAATGTGTCTCCTCTTCTACTAATTTGTGCTCATTAATTCTATGGTTTGAGTGACCTATGAAACCTACTAATACTCTAGAGAAAAAGCCTATGAAAAAAAATCTTTTGGTTGCGTCATTATGATTATTCAAATGCAGGCATTGATTTGGTAGTTATTATATATTCATCTGAAAACAATTTTGCTGGTTTCAATGGCCTAAATATGTGCATGGTTTTATGTTATGCATTTAAACGAGAACATGATTATTTCAGGTTTCAGACTTGACATTTGGGTTTCATAAAAAAAATTTCGGATGCTTTTAGATTTAAACGGTTCCTGTTGATGATTTGAAATATTCTTGTGCTGTATAAATGAGTACATGCTGAACAATCTTCTCATAATCTCATGGAATGTGATAACAGAGAGGTCCTATATGACTAACCAATATTTCAAGTTGTTGTAACTATATGGTCTCATGCTCCAATATATTACATGGGGCTAAACTTCGCATACCTTGTATTTTAACCAACTGGACAAATTTATTGAGGTCTTTAGTGTGGATGTCCACCTCCTCTTGCATACTGTTTAACTTAGTAGTACTTATTTTCATATGGCCCATATCATCTCATTTGTATTGGTTAATACTACACAACCCTTCCGCAGGCCACCCAATAATAGTTAAAAAATGGCCTACCCTTGCCATTCTTTCTGTTTGGGTATGATAATTGAGAGCGTACAGCAGTTTGAGTAACCAATTAAGTACTTTCACACATATTCATCACTCTTTCTTTTCCTTGAAGCTTTCAGGCATTCTTTTCTCTACTTCTATAGTTCTATTTAAGAAGAGAAAAGGGCATGTGTACTAATAAATGACGATTTCAAATATCTCATTTGATTTTTTAAAAAAAATTGGTACTTTGTTGTTGTCGCAACATCGCTCCTCAACAATGTTACATTCAACAAATTAATAGAGTCATGAAGAACTTAGCTACCATGTTTCATTTTAAATTATTTCTTCAAATGCTACCTTTAACAATATTATGTAAGAGCTTATGTACCTAGCTCAATGCATCGTGTTACTAAGATCAAGTAAAAAATTGCATTGTTTGGTGTCAAAATACCAAGTTTGTATACTATTCTTATCACGTTGAAAATTATTTGGCTCCCGTGGCAACGCACGGGCACAAACCTAGGAATAAAATCAAATGAACCAAAATACTGAAATACAGCAGTCAATATTGTCATAAATAAATAAATATAATTGCACGGAATTAACTCATTAAAAAAAATCACCCCCTGACCCCTGTGTTGAGTGTTCTCTCTCTCCCGTACAGTCCCCCGTGCGCGCGCGCTCGCCGTCCGCCGGCGGCCCCGACCGCTCCCTCCCTCCGGCCGCCGCCCTACCCAGGTGCTGAGGTGCCAGGTCTTCTCCGGTCTCTTCGCGGGCGTCCGGCGCGAGAAGCAACAGGTATGCCCACCCCTTGTCTTCCCTTCCTACCATGCGAAGCTGAGCACCCAAACCCCAATTGAAGCTATTTTTATCCGTACCTGATCTAATTACTATGCCAACTGACTTTGTTGTCTTTGTCGGATGTACATGTGTACACCCCATCTTCTATACGGGGTCTGCTGGATTGGATGGAATTCTACGTAGGGCTGAAATTTGTTAGATTTCTAATAGACGTAGTGAACTGGTTTAACTGCAGCTTATCTGTTTGTACTGCAGTTTGAGCTGTCGTTAGTGGCTGCAGTTAGTTTCGATGTGAACTTTTGCTTGAACTAATATGATGCTACACCCGCAAATACGTACGCTGAAGATGCATACCTTAGGACTTGAAACATTGGCTTCAACTGTAGACCGCAGGGTCTCATGGATGATTGGTTTGCTACCATGCTCATTTATGCTCACATATCACGACCTTTGCTTGCGGATATGATTGAGCTTGAATGGACTGATGTTCCTTTTGACCTTTTTTCCCACAAATTTACATGGCAGATCCTCGAATGTTTCTCGAGCTGTAAACTGTTGCTAAAATTTCACTAGGTGTATTCAGCAACTTGATTGACATGGGGCTTGTTATGCCAACAAGATGTTGCTTTCTAGTATAATTTTTTTTTTTTACAACTATATGCAACAGATTATGTTTGTCGCAACTTCGTTTACTAAAACGGCGATATAAGGGTTTTAGTTTGATCATTCTTGAAATGTAATTGCTGCGAACTTTTCAGAAAGCAACATACTGAAGTGCTTATGGTTATCATTTGATGCATTTGGCGGCTGATGCTTTCTCATTTTAATTGTAAATTCTTTCATTACCTTGTGAGCTTTATTCTCATGGTCCTTGTAAAAAATGCTCTATTCTCGAGAATTGCTCGCAACTTGTATTCTGTGCTGCATCACTTTCTTTGAACTTAAGATACATTTGAATTTAACAAACTTATGAATTACAGATGGAATTCCCAGATGAAAAAGTACAAGTAGATGCATTGGAAAGACAGTTATTATCTGGTTTATCTTCAAGCGACTATAACACAAGTTTTGAGGATGAGGTCCTCCATGATGCATCCTTTGCAGAAATGGAAGATAATTTTGTCAAGTATCAAATTGCTCAGTGGATTCTATTATCTGTATTACTAATCTTAGCTTGGGGAGTAGGAGTGCTCATGCTACTTTACTTACCTATTCGCATATATGTATGTCGGAGGGACTTCCGCTCAAGGAAGCTGTATCTGACACAGCATGCTGTTGTTTACAAGGTATTTGCATGTGGAATGGTAAACTAGCTGCTAGCATTTGGTTTCATACTCATGTTATTGATTTATCTAACGCCCTGATATAATCCAGGTAAACAAACCTGTTGCTTTTCCTTGTTTTGGGGTTTTCAAAAAGGAGAAATATTGTATCCTCCCTTCAATTTCAGACGTTGTTGTTGAGCAAGGTAAGGCCGATGCTACGCTGAACAAAATTGTCAGTTATTGGTCGTGAAAATTTTAACTGCTCTGAACTCACAATTCATATGAATTGGATGCTGGAGACCACCTTAAGAAATCAATGGACATGTTGCTTCTACTATGTTGAGGTTTTGGAAGAAATTGGCATGACCTAAACCTAAGTTTATTGCCAGTTCACTTCACCACTATAAATGTTCATCTGTATGTATAACTTTTTAAATAATGAAAAGAGGATGATGCTTTTAAGCTTTAGAATTTATTCTGTTATGTATAGACTTGTGTTGGGGATAAACTACATTAGACTAGTCAGGTGCTTTTACTAAAATTTTGTTACAGCAGAATCATGTCATTTGTCATATAGTTTCTTGAAAGATTTTCATCTAATAAATTTTTAGAAAAGAAACTCCCAACTTGGTTTTTACTTGTGAGAACTGAGAACTGGCGTCAAATAGTTTGTTCATCATAATTATGACAGATGAACGGTTTTGTGCCCTAACTAAATAATTTATCTCATGATTTCTACAAGGTTATCTCCAATCCTTTTTTGGGGTATATTCAATCAGAATCGAGAATATTGGTGTCAGAAAGCCTCCTAGCGATGATGTAAAAATAACTGGGGTTGCTCATCCACATGATTTCAGGAAGGTACATTGATCTTTAATATCTCACTTGATCTTGAGTTTTTGCTGAAATTAAGTCTTTGGTGTACTTATTCAGGCTGTTCTGCTACATCTGTTGAACACGCGGAACCAGAATTTCAGTAGGAAAGCTTCATCTGATAATCAACAGGGCACAAGTTTAGATCCTATGACTAGTACTTGGGTATATCTTCAGTTATCTTGGCTCATTTTCTCTTTTAACGCTGAAAGTTGTACTTTCTTTGTTTTAGCAAAGCTATGGTCTTATGTACCAGTGCGATGTCGACACATCAAATTTTCCAAACATATGTTAATATCAGCTACTGAACATGGTTTTCAAAACATTTGGGAATCATCTTCAAGATACATAATAGAGACTATGACATTGCATTGTTCTGATGTAAGCTCATACACAATGACATAGTGTTGGGTAACCACCGTAGAGACTAGA
Source organism: Paspalum notatum (assembly GCA_022530915.1). NCBI lineage: Eukaryota > Viridiplantae > Streptophyta > Magnoliopsida > Poales > Poaceae > Paspalum > Paspalum notatum. The sequence continues at coordinate 38,908,211 of CM039690.1, read as the reverse complement.
GAGATACTGCCATTTATGGCTTGGAAGTGTCGTGCATTGAGAAGTAGGATGCTGGGAGAGGAAGAGACTCAAAGAGTTGACAAGCTTTTGATAGTTCATGTTTGCTTCATAAAGCCAGGATATAGAGTGGTATGGACGACTACTGACACTTAAGAAATAGCCTGTAAAATTAGAAAACTTACCATCTGAAATAAACATAAATAGTCAACTAGGAAGCAGATAACTGGTCAGCTCATTTCTAACAACCGTAATATTGCATACCTGGGATTTTCAGCTACCACACTGGTAGTATTTATGCAAAAGAATGGTGCATGAACAGTCTTTTTGCACATGACCGTTTCTAAACCAAACATGTAGTACCCATGACAATTTTGGTATTACATTCAATCAACCATCGAACTTGAACTACTGAGTCTTTGACTGTCTGCTGCCAGCCCCATAGCCCCCAAGTTACACATAGCATTGCCTTCTGCACTAGGTCTGTAAGTTACTGTTTATTTTTATATTTCTCATGTCATTATCAACTAATCTGATGGTCCCTAATTTCAAGTTTTCAACAATCATAACAAGAATCAGTTAACATGTCTATTGTAATAAAAGGGATGTAATTTTGAATTTCTTTTTGGTGCCTGAGTGTAAGCATCTCAACTCACTTTCTCTGGAATTGGAGGATTTTGGCTCTCCTAGTGCAGCTTTTCTGTTTATGTTGCTTGATTATTTATAATATGAGTGCATGGCCAGTAGGCCAAAGAACATGGCTGATAAGGCCTTAGTGGCGCCTAGAAAACAGCCACCTCAAGCAACTGACTCCACTACTCAACTACTTCCTAAAATCCTAACATGTAGGAGTCGACTGCCCAAGCCAGCTGACTGCTAACTGTCTAACAAACTCTGACGAAACTGAAAGTGGACACTAAGTAGAACTCTGAACCTAAGCTATTGAACTGAACGTAAAACATTCAGGATTTACTATTTTTTCTGACCATTTACCTTGAAACAAATATGTTTGTACATCTAGGATGACACTATTTTTCTTCTTCTAACAAAATAACAATATACTTAATTTAAATATATGAAACTTACACTTATCTAGAAGCCAAGTTTTTTATTTGCAGTCGCATAGACTATTTTGATAGGCTGTTTTTGATTCACTGTGCTATCTAAAGTTTCAAAGTACATAAATTGATCTTTTCAGGAGGCACCTCATGAATATTTGATGCTAGAGAAGCTTGATGAAGTCGAGATCTCTGTAAAGGTGGCAGTTGCTTAAATGATTTGCATTGCTTTGAGCAATTCTCTCAACATTTTCTTTGTACTGATATCATTGCATAATCGACAGATGTAGTGACTACTGTAGGTAGTAGTGACAATTTCTTTTGAGGAAATGTAATAACTTAATGGTTACAACTTAAGAGCATGTGCTGCTGCCATCAAAGTTAAGCTGAATACATACTCAAAGTTGATATACGTAGGTCCTTTGATGACCTTTCAGTATTCAGAGCTGCAAGCCTTAGCTCACGGTTGAAGCTACCGACCAAAATGCTAGTACCATTTAGTGATGCAATGATGTAGATCCACATATATCTAAGTTTTTTCTTCTTGGTGGGGTGGGAGGGGGCTAATGGTTACTTGTATCTTGTCTCCCATTTACATGTTTGATACAGTACTCTTCAGATTTTTTTTTGGGACTGGTTTTGGTTGTGCTGAGCCTGTAACATAAATCTTCTTTTGATGCAGAAAATGCAATCATTGCTACATGGGGTTGGAACTTCCAAAATGAAGACGACATCCAGTTGACTGGATATATGTTGACACTTGACAGGAATGCTAGGTTTAGTTCAGTTGGCTTCTTCCCTACTTTCCCTATCCTGTGGAATGATAGACAAGAATCCAGGGCTTCAAGGATAGGTCTTCTCCCTCAATATCTGTTTCACTTGTGTTCCATCATGGCTACTGCAGCTGACTGTGTGGCTCAGCCCAGTGCATGAAATTGGTCAGATTGTCTTGATAGATCATTAGACAAAGCCTGGTTTATTTTCCTGATGAAAATTGACTTCCACAATATATACTAACATAACTCTGATAAACATTTTGTACCATGTTTCAATAGGGTCATTGTCGTTGGCTTCCTGTATGTTTTTTTCTGTCACAGTTCTGTATACAAATAATTTACTGTAGCACACCCATTTGTGCAGAAGCCATCAGGTTATGAATTTTAATGACTTTCCCTTTTTAGTTTTAATAACAAACTAAACAGCGCCTAATTGCACAAAAAACTGTCAAAGCGCATAGCAATGAGCCCCAACCCCAACCTCCCACTTGCTCTAAGTATCAGTCAAACCTCAACTTCAGTTACCAAAATCTCTGTCCACCTGAAAAGCTGTGTCTTCCCAAATTGGTGATTGCTTCACGATTGGTGGTGCTTTTCTTGACCCAGATACTGGCTGACAGTCGGAATTGCACTATACAGTGTTCGAATCATTCCATTACTTTTATTAAGTTATAATATAGTATGGCATCATGGTATTTTCAAACAAGTATTTAACGTAAAAAAGAAGAAAAAAAGCAAGATACCCCCTCTTAGCATTGATTTGGAAGCAGCAGAGCACAATATGGTAGGCCTCTTTTGAACTATTCCATGTCTCGTTCACAAGCCTGTAATTGCACTAAGCAGAGTTTGCTGCTTCGTCAAAAGGCTTTGGAATGTTTTAGTGGTTTGGGGTAACAGGTGTTTCTTTTTCGTTTATCCTAATCTGATGAACTACAGTTTCAACATGTGGTTCATTGAACCTTACAAACATATAGTCGTTTCTTCTAACCACGGGAAGGTGGGAAATTATTTCTTTATACAAACAGAAGATTAGCTGCTACCTGTTGCCTGGCGAAAAGGCGGTACCTGCTTCGGTTCAAGGCTGACTGCTTGACTTTTGTCCCTTTTTCTCCATCCAATGTTCACACAACATGGCATTTCTTTTTTTTTCCCTTCTTATTTAAAGGACCACTCCTCGATATTAATCTCCTGGCTGCATGATATTATATCATGCTAGGCATAGAACCTTCAACCTTTTGGGTCCCTTGTCCTGATGTATGGGGAGAAAAATGGACCCATGCCATCAGAAGCTACTTGTGGTTTATTGATTTGGTGGTTTATGGCCGCATTGCTTTATGTCCAATCTAACAACATATCTTAAGCGCATAGTGGTTCATGAATTATGTTGCCTTTTGGTTTGTTGCCCATCATATGGCACCATGATCAGAGTTTAATATAAAATTAAGAAATTCTAGCAGCCACCCAGAGCAGTCACTAGTGGCACCAAAAACGCATCTGGTCTCATTTTAACTGGGCAGATCTTATTTGTAGGGGTCTGTACGTCCGTATGGTAGCGCACATGATCTAGGCTAGGCTAGTCTCGAGGAATTGTTGGTTTTACAAGCCACCTGCGATCACTATCACTAGCTCTACATCTATCTTGGACTGCTTGGAGTAGATGGTGATAAAGTTTCTTTGTATTATTTGAGATTTTAGGGTTGGACAGGATCGGAGATGGCTGGTGGCTACCAGCGTCGTCGTCGTTGCTGTCAATATCAGTGGGCTCGTGGAAACATTATCCCGGTGGTTGTATGTGTAGCTAATGGTACTTGTAACTTTGTTGTTGTCTGAAATGGTGATGGCTGCTTCTGTTATTCACATCTTTCTGTAATCAAGCTAGAGTTTTCGCATTCTGCAGTCACACATATATATAATTGAAAGGGAACATCATTCAAATTGCAAGTAGAAAAGGATATGCTCGGTGATCAGATACTCTTAAATTAGGGTCCGTTTGGTTCACGGAAATGGTGGGATAGAATGATTCCGTCTGGATTATAGAGATACAATCTTCTAACTCTATGTTTGGTTGGAGGATAGGAATGGTTCCATTTCTTGTTTGGTTTGAGGGACGTCGAGCGATGGGATAACAGCTCAGTTATCTGCCGTTACGTGGGCCCCGCTTGCCAGGCAAACACATGTTCTTCTTCCTTCCCCCATCGGCAAGCTTCGCAGGTCGTCGCCGGTGAACAGCGAATACATACTGCCCCACCCGCCCGCCCAAAGCCACGCCGGCGCTCACCGCGAGGGTCCTACTGCCTGCCCCCGCCAACCACGATGGGAAACCATCGTTGCTCCTAGCGCCACCGCCCGCGCGTGCCGATGAATCTTGCCTGCGCCCTGTGCTGCCGCAGTGCCGCTGCAATCCGGGAGCTGCTTGTGTCCATCAGCACACACACGAAGCAGCATCACAGGATAGCATATTTGAGCTCACGGATAGCAGATTTGGACAAGGTCACACCTGTTCCCCTCTACCGTTCTTCTAGCCAACAGATTTGAGATTGGTCGGAGAGAAAGTCCATCGAACGAGCTCTGCGTGCTGCGGCCGTGTCTCCACTCCACAAACAGCTCCAAGCAGCCTCGCGGCAGTGATGCCGACCCCGCCGCGCCGTCGACCCTCGCGGGCTCTTCTCAACCACCGGCGTGCAGAGCTGTGCCAGAGAGACGGAGTTCACGCCGTCCAAGTGGGACGAGCGTGTCCGGATGTTTTTCTGGGACGAGCTCGCTCCCGAATCTTGCCGAATATTCTCTCTTGGAGCGGTTCCATCCCAACGATTCCCCAACCAAACGCCAGTGAGAGCGGAGCGGCTCTGTCCCATCCTCATCCATCCCACCAACCAAACGGACCCTAGTGGGACTAGCTTGCTACTGGTGAGTGGTGATGTCGACATCATATACAGAATTACAGATAAAGAAGATTTCTATTGTCTACTGTGGGGGGATGGCTTTCCCTATGGCTTCATCGTCGGTGTTGGTAATAATTTCCTTCCGCTTCTCAAAGAGTTCAGACATTTAACACCACTCTCTAAAATATATTTACTGCAGTGAACCAGATAGCTTGAACAACTGGTGTGGCACCTGAATTTTTTTTGATACTGATGCCCAATTTTCCATACACCCAAATCAACCTCCGATCCTCTTGACCAACTTTATAAACTGTAGGCAGCATAAATCAAATCCGTAGCCCCCGTTTTTTCCTCATGCTGCTGTTGATCCTGGCTTCATGGACCATTATTTTTTAATCAAGACTGCATGGACCAACCATTGGACCATGACGATGGTCATCACCAGACGTCTTCCCATTTTTCTTTCTAGGCCATCCAGTCCAGTGGGCAGGCAGGCGCACACTGTCGTGACACCCATCATCCTTTGACTCACTCGACGCACTGACACTATTTGGCTGGCTCCCTCTTGACTGAATCTTGGGATAATGTAGGCACTGCGTACTCCGAGTGATTGATGTTTTATAAAACGCGCCTGACTTGACTGGCAGCAACGCAAGCTAATTAAGATATTTCTTGCCCGGCATTACCTCTCCACATCGATCGCGTTCACGTTGACGTTTTTCTGGTCTCTGCATTAATTGTCGTGCAAGAAATAGGGAGGGGGTGTTGTTGTACTTGTGGGATTATGATGTGTTCTAGGACCGTGATTGGACGGGGAATAGAGTACATTTTTCCCTTAAAATACAAGTATGCAACTCAGGTTAATTACCAGTGATGCAGAGCTGAAAGGGAACGATGGTTCAGAGCTGGAACGAACTAGAGAAAGAGAAAAAAAGAGAAGTGGTCGATGATCAGATAAATTAAGCGGAATCCGAGTCGCTGTCAAGCAATTTCTGTCGCCGATCTTTATGCGCTGATAATAAATTGAGCGGAATCAAGCCACCACCATCATGTTGCTCGTCGTCCCTCGTCGCTGACAGTTAATTAAGAAGCTTGATTACTTTATTCAGTAACGACGGCGGGATGTTTCGCCACGCCCATTTTATTTCCACTACACTCTTTTCTTGTACTACTCTGGTTGGGCACAGATCCAAACAGTTGGAAATTACTAGTAGTATTTAACTTGAAAAAACCATGTGTGTAATGGAGCATCTTGTCTACTGACCGACGGATGAGTAACAGCTTTACTTGTACGTACCAAACAACATACGTTGACGTACACCGCGTTTTCACTGCAAGTCGCCGTAGGCTCTGGATTGTTCTTGAAGGATCCGCGTTGACAGTGCTTGTGAGGATGGTTGTGGTTGGGCAGGAGAGGGACTGCGACCTGAGGCACACTACTACGTACTAATAATACGTAGCGATTTCAGTTTTGTGCTCTGCTCTGACCGATCGACCCACTACGTAATAATCATATATATAGAGACAGGGAAGAAGAAGAAGAAGAACAAGGCGTCGCCATTACAGTGTATATTTCGGATGCTCCTGCAATCCTGCCTGCATGAATTAGACTAGGTTCAACAGAGCGCCTATCCAACCCCGTTCATCCACTATTCCAACTACTTCTCTCTCTGTCTACAGTGCCGCACAGTGTTTTGTACGCCCCCTTTTAATAACTGGTGAGCCCAGTCTTACAGCGTGCTTGATGGAATTGACCACGTGCTCTTTGACGTACATCGTTTGGATTTGCACGGTCTCAGCTCTCAACTGGGCATGGTCAAAGGCAGGCACCTCACTGCCTAGCTATGCGGTGCGCGGGAGCCTTTTTTCCTCCACCGCTAGTCGCAATCCCGGTTGCTGTCGAACCAGAAGGAATCGTCGCCGAGACTCGCGGGTAGGGACTCGCGGGGAGCCTTTGGTGGCCAGTAACCGTGGGCCCCATATGTCAGCCATGTTGGGTCCCAAAGACGTCCGTCCCACTGGCCTGCAGTGCTGTCACATCGACCTACTACGTGTTTGGGAGTCAGGATCTTTTAGGGTTCTCCGAACTTGCCTCCGAGTTTAGAACACTCCTCCGGACTCAAATACCGAACAGCACGGATACCTGAATTCTATAAATCGGACAAATTAACCCCTTCGACCTGGCCAAAATGGTTTTTAAAACTGACATGCGGTCCCCACGCGCTGCACCGCGCTCTTCTGCGTGCAATATGACGGCCACGCCACGCTGTTCCTTCTCCAACGCCGGTGAAAGCGGGCCACGCCCTCCTCCACCGTCGACTGCCGCGAGCCGCGTCTCGCTCCTATGCGTGCGACGAGGCTGTCGATCGGGAGACGAGTGCTGTGCTTGAGTTGCGCCATCCATGGTGGAGGCGGCGGCGATGTGTAGGAGGAGCAGGTTGCGGGATGGGGACGTGGAGAGGAGAGAGGAGGGAAGAACATATTGTATGTGGTCCACATGTAAGTGGCATAGAACAAAGAAGGAGGCCACGTGTTAATAAAAACCAATATACAAAACCACTTTGAATAGGTCGTGAGGGAGGAGGGTAAAATAGACTTCGTTTTTTACCGCCGTACTTTGGTCGAATGTTATGTGGAGGTTAGATGCACTGCATCAACCCCTCTACCGATGGCACGCCATTGTTATTAGCGGTTAACATCGCTGTTGATTCAATCCTTGTTAGAGTAGGGGGCTTTCATTCTCTAAGGTAAAAGTCAGGGGGTGGTGGTTAAGCTTGATCAATAGTCCGCGGTGGTCTCTTTCTGACGAGCACTGCTATACGTACAAACAGATATTACTGATGAGCAGTCGTTGTTAATCACGTTTACTATCTGCCCAGAAGTGTGGTCGTTTGGCGGCATCAAAAGATGATGGACCGAGGCAACATATATACAGTCACACTTGATACTCCGCTCCCTCCCTGATCCAAAGTCCAAACACTACATAGTGACGTACCGGCGCTAGAAGTATTTATTTAATTATTTGGCGTCGGTTTTCGGGATCCGCTGTGTTTCCTGGCTTCCTGCTTGCTCTTCCGGGGATTTCGACTCGTGGATATTGAAAGTTTAGATTGAGACATTTCTATTTCTAGAAAGAGTTCCACACATGCATATAGCATGAATGCATGATGGTGCAATGCTGACTCCACTTCCTTCATCACTTGAACCTATATGGTCGGCTGGAGCATTTATTAACTGTACCTATATATGTAACGAGCATATGCAGTGAGTTGCAAGTGCGAAATTAATCTATACATAGTAGGCTGAGGTGACCATAGCGTGTATATACTCGTTTAAATTATCGTAGAGGCATGGTAGATAGAGCGGAGTTTTAAATATAGACAGTGAGACGATGGATGGGTGTTGACCGGTGAAGTTAGCCCTTGCCTTTTGATAATATGTCATCGGAATTATTAAAATAGGAGAGAAAAGACCAATCATTCCGCACGTGTAGGAAAACCACCCGCTCATCAGCCGGGTGGGTTGAGCATGTGGCGTTTCTCGCTCTGTTTGGTATAGCTTACCAGAGAAACGTTTTCATGATGAGCTGTACGCTGTCAAAATAAACTGGTTTGGGTTACCTTATACTTTTTAGTATAAATGAGCATGTTAAAAAATAGCGCAATGAGAAACTGAAAAAACTCTCCCAAACTCTCTCACGTGAGTAGGGCTAGAAAAATATAGCTCGGCTCGGAGCGGCTCGCGAGCCTCCAACGAGCCGAGCCGAGTCTGATTTTCTGGCTCGCAAAAATAGTGAGCTGAGCCGAGCCAGCTCATTCAGGCTCGCGAGCCGGCTCGTGAGTTTGGTCCAAGACAGCCCAAGAATAATTCTAAAAGGATTGATGAATTAATTCTTCATTATTAATGGTATAAAATAATATTTATATACATAACATAGCAATTTGTATATACATAAAAAAATGTGGCACATAATTATCGTTATCACTCAAAACATATATAATTAATATATTTTATGTTTAATTCGTATTTTTAGTGTGGCTCGCGAACCGGCGCTGACTTGAGCCGGCTCACAAACCTCCACCGAGCCGAGCCGGCTCGCAAAAATAACTCGGCTCGTTTCCAGCCCTAGACGTGAGTACACCGTGGCTTCGCAATCACACGACGACAACGATGTAAATCCGGCTATCCGAGGAACTCTTTGAAATAATATAACCCACAATCTATACGGAGGTCGGTCTCCAATTAGCACTATCCGGAGACCCTTCTTGATTGCCGTCCAATTACGATCCTACACTCTGGAACACCTCCGCATCGTTCCCACCGGCCGCCCAGACTCCAAATCGATTTGAATCTTAGGAGTCGCACCGAGGAGAGAGAAAGCATTTTCCGTCGTATTAAAAAAAGCCATAACTTTACAACCAAACGTCCAAATCAAAATCCGATCGCACCATCGTGTTTGTTTTAACAAAGAGCTTCGAAACAAGATCTCACTCGACTATGTTTTTTTGACTCAAATAAATATGGTCCAAAATAGAAAAATTATTACTTTCTATAAAATTGTCAATTACAAGGATGTAAGTTATGGGAAAAAAATTACATCCTACGCGGAATTTGTTACATTAATAAAAGAACGAGTGTAACACGGATGAAATTTATGGAAAAAAGTCACATTCTATTAAAGATTTGTTACTTTTTATAAAAAATTATATTACAAGGATGTAATTTATGAAAAAAAATTACATTCTATAAAGAATTTGTTACATTCTATAAAAATGTGTGGTACAGGGATGTAATTTATTGGGTCAAAGTTACTTCGTACCCCCTGCCTCCGCATCAGCGCGCTCCTGCCCTCGCCTCGACGAGCTTTTTTTACTGGATGTAACTTTTTTATAGGATGTAACTTTTTGTCTATAATTTAAATCCTTGTAACACACCTTTTACATGAAATAACAAATTCTCTATAGGATGTAAATTTTGGCCCATAATTTATTTTTCTGTAACATACATCTTTTTTTATAAAAAGTAACAAATTTTGTATAGGATGTAACTTTTTTCTCTACTCCCTCTGTCCCAGAAAACAAGTCATTCTGAGTTTGTCCTAAGTCAAATTTTCTAAAGTTTGAGCAAATTTATACGAAAAACTGTAAATGTTTATAGTACCAAATGAGTAACGTTAGATTCCTTGTCACATATATTTTCATTAGGTATCAATTTGGTTCTATAGATGATGATATATTTCTTTATAAATTTGGTCAAATTTTACGAAGTTTGACTTAGAACAAACCCAGAATGACTTGTTTTCTGGGACGGAGAGAGTAATTTATATCATCGGAACACACATCTTTTATAGAAAGTAACAAATTCTATATTTTTTACCGTATTTATTTGAGTCATCAGGACATGGTCAAGTGGGATCTTATTTCGAAGTTTTTGTTGAAACAAACGTGATGGTGCGATCGGATTTTGATTTGCATGCTCGGTTGTAGAATTATAGATTTTTTTATAAGATGAAAATGTTTTTGAAAGGGAATCTTTTGTTTTATGATAGAGTCTTTTCATTTTTGGCGTTGTCTTCACGTAGGACTAATTGATTTTTGGCAGGGTCTTCACGTAGGACTAATTGGGAAGTGGTCTCCGTTTAGCCATGTCCATAATATAATATTACGTAGTACTGTACTACGTGGCCGCGCGCAGTAGCCGCCTCTCGTCGGCATGCACTCGATCGCCGGCAGCTAATAAAGCGAGTGCGTTGCACTTGCACCCGCGAAAGAAAGCTCCACGCCAAGCTAAAAGCCTAAAAAGCTTGGCTTATTGGATACGGACAAAAACAGGACAGGCGCCATCTATCTATCGGTATGAAACCTTTTTCCATGCACGGAGAAACATCTCGACCCCACCGCGTCATCTGGAAATTAAACAGGAAAAAATATATTATATATGTGCGTCCTCCGATCCGGGACATGAAACCGACACGCCAATAGCCACTTTATTTGTGGGATCCCCAACTTTGCTCTCAATTAATAAAGCTGTAATCGAACTAAGCCATGCTCCATTATGTATACTACCACTACCGGTATCAATTTTCATCTCTTAAGAGACCATCGTCTGCCACTACTAGCTCCAGCTAATTTACCATTATATTGCTACATTATAGATTTTGTACTTCGATCCTTCTGCTGAACACAACCTGTGTCTAGGCTTTAGATTCTCTTGCATTGTCTATGTGTTTGTCTCTGTCTTTTACGGCCTCTGGCTACCTAGTGAGGATGCGGCTTCCTGGTGTATTAATTCCACTCCTGCATAATCGTGTGTGTACAAATAATTAAGAACGGATGGAAGTCGAACTATATAGCTCTCGATGCAGAACAAGTTGCCTAGATGCCTGTGTGTACGCGGCCAGTCATTAGAGCTCTCTCAAGTCTCAACGGCTGCACAGTCACCGAGGGCCATGCCATGCCGCTGGTCGATCTCAACGGCCATCGCCCGTTGCCATGCCCCATGCTGAGCTTTCTTTTTCCTTTTAGACGGTTTTAACGGTCCTTATTTTCTGCACGTATTCCCACCAGGTCCCTAAAAAGTGTCGTTTTAGAAAAACTAGAAGTCAAACTTTTAAAACTTTGATTATATATAACTTTTATATGATTTAGTTTTAAATGTTGAAAATCATATGCATAGATTTGTCTTAACAAGTATTTTTATAAAAGTATAAATTTCTTATGATTTTCATTTTTATTGTAACAAAAACATTAGTCAAACTTATGTTTGGGAGACCGTGTCGATGTCAAAAACGACACTCTTTTGGGACCTGGAGGGAGTACATGTGTCGTGCGTACAGTACGCACGTTATTAATTGTTGGGCCTTAGTCTGGGCCATTAGGATCCTCGTTTGCTCATGCTTTCCCATATATATATACAATGATACTAGGAATTTTTATGAACTCTTTCCATCCGCTCCTTCTTTTCTCTTTTACTATGATGTTAACATAATTTCGATTGAAAATAGGTCCAAAGACAGCCCACACCTTCTTCTTCTTCTTCTTCTTCTTCCCTTCCTCCTCCTTTTGGCCTCACGCGAGTGCCGCCTCCCTCTCCTCCTCGGTGGTTACTGATGGCCTTTTGGCTTCAGGGTGGAGGTGTCGACATTAGCAAGATTTTCTTAGGCTTAAGGCTCATTTGGCAAAACTCATTTTCCTTCAGAAATTGAAAGGGGTTGTGGGGGGGGGGGGGGGGGGGGAATTGAGGGGAAAAGAACTATTTTTTCTTCAACGGCCTCCAATAATTCCAACCGGAAAATGGTTGATCCAAACAAGAAATAGGATCGATAGCAGTGGTGGGAGAGGGGGCAACACTGGTGGACAGCTCGGCGTAGGTATGCATTGCAAGGGAAGTTGGGAACGGGGAAGGAGCAAGAGAAAAAAAAAGGAAGAGAAGAAGGAGAGGGGGTGGAGAGGGGGTGTAGCACGCAAGCCTCATCCACCCAGGTCCATGCCAAAGGGCTTCTAAATAATACTATGTCATTGTGTTACAATTTCCTACTTGACTCAATAGGATTAGAGTTGATATCTCAATGGTACGGGGGTGATATGTCGATGGATCAATTTGGCAAACTAGGTTAGGCCTAACTTATTAGGCTATCTCCAACAATGCTTCTCAAATCTCATTCCCTATCACTATTCCAACTACATTTCTCTCTGTTTATAGTGCAGCATTTATGTCAAACAGTGCAGTGCAAAACAGTGTTTTGAGGAACCGTTTGAGGCTCCCCATTGGGGAGAGCCTTAGGGTACTACTTGTTCACAGTCTATTTTTTTTTCTCTTTCTCAAATGAACTAGGAGCCCACGAAGTAAGAAGAAAAAACTCTGCTAGTTCTTTCAAGCCATTATTTTTTTTTGAAGAAGGCAGCGTTATATTAAAATTAACTTGACCGGTCATTACAAAGAATGGTTTGAATGAGTTCTGGAGCCTCATCAAACCAAACACGACCATTGCATCGGCCAACAGATCTAGCAATAACATGAGCTGCCTGATTGCATCCTCTAGGAACATGAGAAAAAGAAAAAGGAATACCAGATACACAGTTTTTTATATCCTGAATAATGACTCCAACATGAGATCTATCCTTCTCTGAAGATTGTAACTTCTTAACCAGGTTTAGACAATCTGAGGCCACTAGCGCTGGATGGAAATTATTCTCCTTTGCGAAAAAGACAGCATGACGAACCGCCAAAGCTTTAGCCATCTCAGCATCAACAATTCTTTCAATTTTATGGCAGCAAGCAGCTAAGAAAGCACCTGAATAGTCTCTAATCACAATGCCAATGCCCATCTGTGGCGGATCATTAAAGGTGGCAGCATCCACATTGACCATTACCCATCCACTCGGCGGTGGAACCCATTTTGCTATGGACGAAGTAGGTTCACACCTGTGAGATATAGATGGTTTAAACATATGTAAATACACCATCTCTGCATACGATTTAACCTTCTCAGCAATGCAACGTGGATGAACCCAAGTTTCTCCATTTCGAACCGCATTTCTTGCTTCCCAAATGTGCCAAACTGTTATAGCAAAAATAGTCATATTCTCATGTGACTCATTAGTAAGAAAATCAAAGAACCATTGCTTGATTGATGTGAAAGATTTGATTTTTCTTTTAAGCTCATAGGTCATTTTTATCTCGCGCCATATTTCAGCGGCATATTGGCACATCAGAAGAACATGCTCAATAGTTTCCTCACGGCCACAAAAGTAACACATAGATGGTCCTGGAATATGTCTATATTTGAGCTGCATTCTGGTCGGCAAACAATCATGAACCATTCTCCAAAGCACTATCTTCATCTTTGCCGGAACCTTGATTGCCCAAAGCCGTTTCCACATCTTTTCCATTGCAGTCATGTCTGAACTTTCACCTTTACCATTTGCACTTAAGAATTTGTGAAATCTTTCCATTCTTGCTAGATTATAAGCTGATTTGACAGAGTAGGTACCTGCCTTAGTATAAGGCCAAGCTGGGAAGTCTTCACAAGAGTTATAACAGATCGGGAGCTGTAGAATTTGCTCAGCATCTCCTGAGTTAAAGCACTCTCTGACTCGAATTTCATTCCATGCTCCCGTAGTATCATCAATGAGATGGCTCACTGTTATATCCTCCGGTAAATCAAAAAATAGGCTTAAGCACTCCTAAGCCTTCGATCCAACAATCTTTTGTTAGATGTATTGTCTTCCCATCACCGACTCTCCACAAGACACCCTTCTTTAGTAGTTCCCTCCCAAACATCAGACTGCGCCAAGTGTAAGAGCAATTTCTTGATTTTATTACATTCATGAAATTATTATGAGGAAAGTACCTACCCTTAAGCACCCTAGCACATAAAGAGTCTGGAACAGTCAGAATCCTCCAGCACTGCCTTGCAAGCATTGCTTGGTTAAATAACTCCATGTCTCGGAAGCCCAATCCACCCATTGATTTTGGTACAGTTAGATATTCCCAGGAGCGCCAATGCATTTTCTTCCTGCCATCCTGAAAACCCCACCAATGATTACAAATTATAGATCTCAGTTTGGCACATATTCCGGCTGGAAGATGAAAACAACTCATTACATATGTTGGAATTGCTTGAGCTACAGATTTAAGCATTACTTCTTTCCCAGCCCTTGATAGTGGCCGATCACTCCATCCTCTCATCACCTTCCATATTCGATCTGGTAGGAAATTAAAGGTGTTCAAGGCTGATCTCCCCACCCAAGATGGCATGCCAAGATAGGTAGACTGGAGCGCTTCATTATGAATGTTAAGCCCATTCTTCACATTATTCTTGATTTCTTCTGGACATCGATCGGAAAAGAAAACAGATGACTTACTGAAATTTATGCATTGGCCGGAACCATTACTATACTTCTGCAGTGCATCTTTTAAGGCTTGTACACACTTCACATCACCTCTTGTGAAGAAGATGCTGTCATCTGCAAAAAGAAGATGAGATATTGAAGGACCAGCAATTCCATTCCTTACCCCCCTTAATTGCCCATTGCTTTCCTTTTTCTTAATTAAACTAGAAAGGCCTTCTGTAGCTAAGAGAAACAGGTAGGGACTGATGGGATCACCTTGGCGCAAACCGCGCGCGATGGAGAGAATGACTTAGATAGCTGTCCATTAACTTTTACTGCATATTTCACATTTGTCACACACCTCATTACTGTAGTAATCCACTGTTGAGAAAAGCCAAGTTTGGCCATTACACCAGCTAGATAACTCCACTCCACTCTGTCAAAAGCTTTCATCATGTCTACCTTCAAAGCAAAAAAAGGATTTTTAGCTTTTTGCTTCTTAATTGTATGCATGCATTCATATGCAATTAAAACATTATCAGTTATCAAGCGGCTCGGGACAAAAGCGCTTTGCTCCTCTGAAATTATATCTTTTAAAAAGATTTTTAGTCTATTTGCTAAAACCTTTGAAGCAATTTTGTAGAGAACATTGCATAAGCTAATTGGACGAAAATTTAACAAGAGTTCTGCCCTTGATATCTTAGGGATCAGCACAATTGTAGTGTCACAAAGTCCCTCCGGAATGCTTTGGCCTTGAAGGAAACTTCTAACCGCCATGCAAATATCATGCTTGAAGAAATCCCAATGGCGCTGATAAAATAATGCTGGGAAGCCATCTGGACCAGGCGCCTTTGTTGGGCCCATTTGAAATAAGGCAGCCTGAATTTCCTCATCTGTATATGGCTTGCATAGTTCTTCATTGATGTTATGATTTACCTTTTGTGGGATTGCCTCCAAAATCTTGTTTATATCCTCACATGGTTCAGATTTAAATAAATTCTTATAAAAATCATGAGCCATACATTGGAGTTCTTCTTGATTTGTACATTTTGTGCCATCCTCCCTAATAAGATATTTGATCCTGTTTGTGTTTCTTCTGGCAGTGGCCCGAGCATGGAAAAAAGATGTGTTTCTATCTCCTTCTTTTAGCCAGTCAATCCTCGATCGTTGTCTTGCCATGATCTCCTCACATTCTAAAAGTTCACAAAGTTCTTTTTCTATTGCTTTTTCCTCATCAGAATACTCCTGTGTGGCACATGAGGAACGAAGCATAGACATCTTCCTTTCAAGCTTTTGAATCTTTTTTCGGATTGACCCAAAGGTTTTAGAACCCCACTGCTTTAGTTGTCCAGCCATTTTATTAATATTTAACCAAACAGACTGCAGGTCCCTAGGGCCATTAAATCCTTCAGTCCAGTTCTTCTCCACTACTTCCTTATAGTCAGCAGCCCTTGCCCACATGGCTTCATATCTGAAGTTTTGTGTAATGGGCCTATACTCCTTCCCGTCCTCTCCTCTTCCAACTGATAGCAAAATAGCGTAGTGATCCGAAGAGGAAGTAATAATATTATCCACGTTGCAATCATCAAATAGTTGCAGAAATTGACCATTTGCCACTGCTCGATCAAGTCGCACTCTTACATTATCATCACCCTTCTGTCTGTTGTTCCATGTAAATTTGGGCCCTGAGAATCCTAGGTCCATGAGGCCACAGTCCTCTAGACATTCCCTAAAAAGATTCATTTGTGCTTCGCCTCTTCGTACTCTTCCCAAATGTTCATCACTGCTTAGGACTTCATTAAAATCACCTGCACATACCCATGGACCGGACCATTGTGCTCTAATAAAGCGAAGGAGATCCCAGAATTGGTAGCGTAAATCTGTTTTAGGCTCTCCGTAAACAAAAGTTGATTTCCACACACTCCCATTTTCTGAATTTATTAGCACATCAATAATATTTGCTGAATAATGTTTAAGTGATACTACACACTCCTTACCCCAAAACAAAGCAAGACCACCACTTCTGCCCTCACTGCTAACAGCGAAACAATTTGAAAAGCCAAGAGACCACATCAAATTCTTCACTTTAGAATCCCTCATTTTGGTTTCGGATAGGAACAGGAGGGAGGGACGGTAACGCTTCACCATATGACGAAGCTCGCCAACTGTCGAGTCCATCCCCAATCCTCGACAGTTCCAGCACAAAAGATTCATGGCTCCCGGCGGGGCTGGAGACCAGCCACCGCCGATGCATCTTGTGTCATATCTTTTTCCTTCCTCTGCTTCTTATGTAGGCCCGTTTCTTTTTCATCAGATTCCATAACAGCAACATCTCTCCAATTAGTTTTAGGTGATTGAACCACAACCAAAGCCATATCTATGGGAGCCTCTTCTTTATTGTTCTCAAAAGATATGGCACTCACTGAGTCTTGCTGCGAGTTTCTAGGTTGCTTCCTTTTCTTGTTTTGATCTGATGCGTTGCGAGGTATGTCATTGACTGACTCTTTCCCTGCAGAACTGAACCCTTTTGCTATCATTATATTAGTCTGGGCCTGTGCATGCTTGTTTATATCTTTCTTCAAGAAAATAGCTTCCTCCTCTTCATCCTCCATTGAACCAGGACTCTGATGTCCAAGATTGTTTGTGCCTTTAACCTGATTACTTGATGTTCTTGGATCAGTTTCTGTAGACAAAGATTCATTTCCACCTGCAATACCGCGATTCTTCACAGCTGGAGTGGAGTTTTGACCGATCTCAGTGGGTTTCTTCTTTCGATCATCAGGAACTCTTAAGTCACCACTATAAGGGAGTAAACCTTCTGAATCACGCTTAGCAGGTGTAGGGCACTCAACTGAAGAGTGTCCAATAATTCCACATGAATAGCAATAATTTGGCAATTTCTCGTAACGCACTTCAAACCAATCTTTTGCTTTCCGTTTTGCTGAAAAAATAGACACAACCCTCCGCAGTGGCTTTGTTATGTCAATCTGCACTTTTGCTCTTAGGAAAGCTCCCCAAGCACAATCATGATCATCCACATCTAATTTATCAACAGGCCCTACCTTCTTCGCTAATTCATATCCCCATTTTGCATTCATAAGGCCAAAAGGAATATTGTGAATTCTCACCCAGATGGACATATGGTTAAATTTAATATCTGATGGCTTCATAGAGGCATCAAAATCCTGAACTAAAACAGCCCGCCTACCAATATTCCATGGAGACCCATCCAAAACTCTGTCTTTGTCCTGCTTGGATCCAAAATCTGCGATGAACATGTTATCCCCTATTGTTCTCATCCTCAAACCTCTAGGATTCCCCCAAGCAGGTTTAAGTACTGAAGTAATTGTTTGGATGTGCAAGACTCCTTGGGAAATAACTTTACCAACAATGGCGCAATCTGATGTAGCCAATCCTTCGTCAATATCATCTACCACCTCGACAGCATCACTCTCCTCCGAAGTGAGGTGTAATCGACCAAACATCTCGGCCATATTATCTTCCGAATGTGGAATTCCAACCTCCTCTTGACTTACCGCTTGTCTTGGCATCTCCAAAGACAGTTGTTTTGCCTCCGTCATGGACTGCTCAGCCTCCTCCTTTCTTTCCCGTTCCGCGAATCCCAGGCAAGCTCAAGAACCCCAGCAAGCGCAAGCCAAGGGTGGGCAGTGAAGCTAGGTTCACCCCTTAGTCACCCCGATCCGCGGCGGATGGAAGCAAGAGCATCAGGGAGAGCAAAACAAGTGAGAAACTGGAAAGGAGGCGCAGAGAAAGTGCATCGCGACCGTATCACGATCACAGAGATGATCTCACTGTGATGCTCCAGCATCTCAAGTACCTAAATTAAGTAAATTGTACACAATCATGCATCATAAGCATCACGGCATAATCATGGTTAGAGGGGTTTGGTCATAATGTGGGTTTTTGTTTTCTTTTTCAGTAAGCATGGACAATGCCAGGCTTGTAGTTTGAATTCTGTTGGGTTGTGGGGGAAGCTCATATTACCAAAGTTGTAGATAAGGATCTAATGAACAACTTTGTCAAATTGAGTTTGGGCAAAAGATATTTTCAAATTAGTGTTTCGAACCTTTTTCTGTCAGCCCAAATAACCAACCCAAATCAGGCTGGTTTTGAAAACCCAAGTTTGTGCAAACCTACAGCCACTTTCATGAAATACTCCCATTGAACCAAATGTAGACCATAAAATTCTACACAACTTTCCCAAAAGGCACATAAGGTGCAAATGGCTAAAAAAGGGATTTTTAGAATTTCTAAGATGGAGCATCCTGCTGGTCAAACCTGAGGCAGCAACTTAAATTCAAATTTAGACCAAACTTGACCATAGAACTGGGGGTCAAAGTTTATAACAAAGTTGTAGCTTACAAAATTTTGAACACTTCTCGTAATTTGAGTTTCATCTAAATCGGCCTCTAAAATGCTCAAAAACGCAAATAGAAAAGAGGTGTCTCAGCAGTCAAAGGGGATTTTTCCATTTTCGGATTTTCTTTTTTTCCCCTCTCTATGACAGGTGGGCCCCGCTTGTCGGGTTCCCGCCCGCGGCGCCCAAATTGGGCCGGCCCGCGCCGTTTCAGCCTCGCCCCGTAGACCCGGTCCATTGCGCCCGTCTCTCCGTCTCGCACCTTGGTCCCACCCGTCAGTGGCTCGCGGCTCATGGACGCGGTCCGCGCCGCGCGGCGCGTCGTCCTCCCCGGTACGACGGCGGCCACGCGGCCGACGGTCACCGCCGCGGCCGTCCGGCCACCGCCCGCACTCTCCGCGCCCTGCCCGCGCTGCCCGACGCCCGGCCTCTAAAAGGGGAAGAGCCCCGCGCCCAAAACCCTACCGCCCGCGCTCTCCCCGCGCCGCCCCGTCCGATTTTCCGCCCGCCGCCATTGAAGCCGGCCGAGCTCGGGGCCGAGCCGCGCCGCCGCCTCCCGGCCTCCCCGAGCCCAACCAACCGCACCACCGCAACCGCCGCTCCACGCCGCCCCTCCCCCGCTAGCTCTCGTCGTCGGACTCCTCTCCCCCGGGGAGATCGAGCTCGGCTCGACGTCACGCCCGCGCCACCGACGCCGCCGTTCACGCTCGGTGCGCCGCCGTTCCCCGTCGCTCCACGCCTCCTCCGCCGACGAGGATACCCCCAAGGTGAAGCCCTAGCTCCCGCGCACCTCCGCCACCCCGCGTCGCGGCTCCGGCGAGCCCCAGCTCGCCGGCGCGCGCGCGCCGCGCCGCGCGGCCTCGGCCGACGCGAGGAAGAAGAAGGGGGGCCGGGAAATTTTAGATCCGGCCCCTCGGTTTCTTTGATATTACACCCCGGTCCTCCCGCACGGGGGCTGAGTCTTGCAGATCTTGCAAGCTAGCCCCTGGAGACTATGGTTAATTACGCAGAGGTCCTCGGATCTGAGTTTTTCTTTTTCTATTTTCCTTTTTCTCGGTTTAAACTTTGATAAATCATATAAAATCGAATAAAAATCCTAAAAAGGAAAATCTTGTTGTTCTGGAACCACAGTAAAATGATCTATGCAATGGATATGATATGGATCTGTGCATGTCAACTTTTGTTCACAATCTTTGCACATACATGTTCTATGTTGTAAATAGGAAAAAGAATATCTAATGAACTCTAATGAACTTGAGGCCTTGACAGTGGCTATAACAGGGTAGTTAGGTCCTGGGTACTATGTTTAGCACCCTAGCTTTAATCAAGTTATATGTGTTTTGCTTTTTACCATTTAAATGTGACTTGGAAAAGGTTGCTACATAAAAGGTGCATAAAATGAGTCATATATTTTTTTTCCTAAGATCTATATAGCATAGTTAGCTCCCTGGTAAAATTTGAGAGTGTGCATGTAAGGTTTAGTCCTTGTTTTGAAAATGACAAAAGTTGCTAGCTAGGGAAAGAAAATAGAAGTAAAGGGGTTCCTTTTATAGTAGGGGTAAATGCATGATATGTTGGGTGAAAAGAAGTTAGCCATTGTCACGCTTTCTGACATTTGCATTGTCTCCGTGCAATCTGTACGCTCATTTCATACACTTGGCATGCATATAGACCCCGCACCCGAGGAGCAGGAAATTCCGGTGATCGAGGAGCCAGAGGACCCGGAACCCGAGCTGCAGCAAGAAGAGCACCCGCAGGCCGCACCTGACTTCACAGCCGAGGACACTAACCCTAGCGAGGAAGGTAGGCAGGCCCTACATTCTCCTAGCAAGTTATGATTTATGATTACGCATATGCATTAGGTATTGTTTGGAACCTTATTGCATTAGAACCACTGGCCGCCCTGGCTCTAGCACCAATAATAGGTCCGTAGGACGAGTTGCATAGAAATGATAGGGCCGAGTAGACACGAGTGAATGGTCACTCGTCACGTAGGTTGACCTTGAAAAGAAAATGCTACACTGAAAACTGCCTTGATGGCTTTACCGTTGATGATTAAAAGGAGACCGGGCGGAGATTAAGCTTTACTTTTCGAGGTGTGTGTTGTTGCGGTGTAATGGCTCCGCCCGAGTCGTTTAAGGCCCGTCCGCTGTTCGCCTGCTGGTTGGCATACCATTGCTAAAGTGCTTACCCGGTTAATGGGGCCGGTGAAACCTTACTTGTGCCATCCGGAGTACAGAAACACGTTCCTACCCACTGGTTGAGAGGAAGGTGGCCCGGGGGAGCTTGGTGCTCATGACGGGGAGACCGAGATGTCGGCAGGCTCGTCATGGGGGCACAACCCGGGAGTCAGGTGGGAGTGAATCGAACTTGGGATGGGACAGGTGGAGGAGGGGGACTATATGTGGGAAAGCCGTCGTGTGAGTAAGCATATGGGCCCCTGGCATTTTTAGTTATTCCCGGGAATTAAAATCGATTCGAATCGCTGATGCTCACCAGGTGTGAGAATGCCAAATATCACTGACGGGCAACGTAGTAATAACCTTAATATTCTATAAATATGATTCATGATTTGGATATCAAGTGGTTGATTATTATTTGAGACTCTGATATTTCATAATGATGACAGCTATGTACTTGCAAGGATTATCTCTTTCTTTCACAAGGGTAGTGGCTGTTAAATCCCACTATCCGTAAATAAACTTTTGAGATAAGAATCAAAGGCTAAGGATCCAATGATAGTAAGCAAGCGTTGCGTCAGCCGTAAGCCTTGCCATTAAATCCTCTGAGTAATTAGTACTCAGGGTTTGCCCCCAACATTTGGATTTCAGGTATGGAGTTCCTCTTCTGCGCCTGTGTTGGCGGGGGAGCCTGTTATCATCAGGAGTGACAGGAGTCATGTCATGGCATGGGGGCGACATCAGTGGGCGTGATGTCACTCATCTACTGCATCTCTTTTGGTTTAAGCATGACCTATGGTCTTAGACTTCCGCTGTGAGACATTATTTCGAAATTCGGCCGATGTTGGCCCTATGTTGAACTTATTTTATTCAGAACCTGGTTTGTAACTTAAAGTCTTATTACTATCTATTCAAATGCCTGTGATGACGTAACTGTTGTGGCTCCATCGTGAGTCGGATGTGTGTGATGTCGGTTCATCTGGGATTTGGTGTAAATCGAGAGCCGAGGGCTTCTCGACGGACGACCGGGTTTAGTACGGTCTAAGTACATTGTAAGCTAATGGTGGCAGGTGTACTTAGCCCGTATTAAATCGGCGGTTCCGCCACAGCTGGTATCAGAGCCGATCATACACAGACAACAATTATGTCATCCAGATTTTGTTTACAAAACTATTTTTGAAAGCCCTTTTCAAGTAATTCGAAAATGAGAGTATACGATATGCCCATATTAAGGATGTTAGTGTTATCCAGGTGACATCACTAACATTTGACCTAGATAGAACTCATATGCATATTCGGTGTTTTGAGGAACAACTTTTCGGCCATTAGCCCTCCCCAGTACTGGTGGAAGCTATTGGAAGTTTTGCGGATTGTTGTGAACTCTGCATTCATGCTGGTAGGATAGAAATTTTAAGGGGGGTGGTCACCTTTGCGGTGTTTGTGAACACTCTCCTGTTGTGACGCAGCAAGAATTCAATTTGCTTGCGTGGGTGCCAGCCCGGTCTAGCAGAGGACCGTACAGATGCGTTGTCCACGCGGCGCAAATTGCGTGGATGCCACTTCTAGGTTTAGAGTGGTAATGTTGAAAGCATGCATTTTTCTGCAGGTACACTGACTACGTGCGATATTAAGAACGATAGTGAACGTCTAGTTGCATTAAAGAGAGCCGTGCATATATGTCACCGAATTATCGCTAGTAATACTAAATAGGGTGTGCGATGTGAGATCGATAAGGACGAATCATGCATCATGATTTTCTTTTCTGTCAAATGGGGTTGCTGCTAAAAATATGAGTATTGCATGAACTCGAAATTTTAAGACACCACTCTACACGTTCCCTCCGATCCGTCTTGATCATGATTTTAAAATCCACTCCCTTATAAAACTAAGACATCTCCTTTTTATGCAAAACAGATGGTGAGGACGAAGCAGACCGCGCGCAAGGCCACCGGAGGGCGCCCTTTGCCCCCTATGACCCACACCCCGCCGGTTGCCGAGGGTGGATGGGTCCATGAGCGTTGCCGGGAGGACTGTCCCATGTCCCTGATCCTGTGCAGGGCCATGCGTGAGTTGGGACGTCGCCCCTGCCCGTTCATCTCCACGCAGCTGATCCACGAGCCGGGAGTCTGTGAGGCCAAGGTGGTCCTCACCACGGCAAACGGTAGTTTCCGCACGATCGTTTCCCGCGGAGTCAGTGGGGAGGACGCTCGCAAGGGTGCTCTCATGACAGCCCTTGCAGTACTGAGCTCTGAGGAGGAGGCGGGTGACACGGTGCTGCGTTTCCTCCCTACCCTCGGACAGGACGACGACCCGTGGCAGGACCGTCGCGACGACCTTCGGGCACGGGGTGCCTCGCGCCCCCAGGTCGCGTGCGTGGACTACGCCCGCGAGGTGTACGGGCTGTACATTCAGGAGAAGGACCGCAGCCAGTTCTTCGCCGCCAGGCACAGGGACGCTCAGGCTCGCCGTGAGGAGTTGGAGGCGCAGGTGTCGGTGCTCCAGCAGCGCCTCGCGCAGTATGAGGGATCCCAGGACGGGGAGTCCTCCGAGCCTCAGGAGATGGAGCAGGACGAGGACGCCGCGACTACCGGTCACTCGGAGGCTTAGAGGATGTCTTAGTGGAGTAGTAGTATGTGGCGCGTAGCTAGCACGTTGATAGCGATATTTTGTTTCACCACGCTCCGTGCTTACTTATGGTTGTACCTAAACATTTGTGAGGTGAGAGCTCATACGGGTACCCCATTTATGTAATATGGGACGCCACTTGATGTGTGATTCGATGGTTGGTCGATGTAACCACCATCCTGTGATGTAATGGCTAAACCTTGAGCCTTAATTTAGATCGTTTTAATTAAATTCGGAATTCGGTTTTCTGCACTACCTGGTTGCATTGCACGCAAGATATGTACATGTCATGATTTCTGAGCCTATACCTACGATGCACGAAAATCTCATGTAAACCACGTTGGCATCCTCCTTGCAGATGGTGAACACTCGCAATGGGCAACACTCGGGTTCGGAGCAGCAGGCGAACGGCGCCCCACCTCCGCCGGAGTTGGCTACCCTGATCGTGCAACAGGGTGAGCTGATCCGACTGCTAGCGGAAGAGCGCCAAGGCCGCGGTAATGGGCAGCGGGAGCCTAGAAACCGTGGTATCTCATACCGGGACTTTGAGGATTTGCGCCCTCCCATCTTCAGCAAGTGCCCCGAACCGCTGGATGCTGATGACTGGCTCCGCACCATCAGATCCAAGTTTACTCTCCTCCCAGAGTTGACCGAGCAACAGAAAGCGCGCTTTGCCGGGCAGCTGCTACAGGGACCTGCGGGGGCATGGCATGCCACGTTCCTCGAGATGCAGCGGGCTGGGCATGAGCCCACCTGGGAGGAGTTCTCTCAGGCTTTCCGGGCCCACTACATCCCGGATAGCCTGGTAGAACAGAAGAAGCGAGAATTTCGAGAGCTCAAGCAAGGAAACAAGACGGTGATGCAGTACGTACAGGCGTTTATTCACCTGTCGCAGTATGCACCGGAGGATGTGCGAGATGACCCCTCTCGTGCCGCTAGGCTTCTGAGCGGCTTTGACCCCACTCTCCAGACACACTTGGGGCGTCGCTACCAGAGCTTCACCGACTTGGTGGACACCGCGCTTGATATGGAGAATCGCCTGCGGGTCGCTAATGAAGATCAGAGGCGCAAGCGCCAAGCCAACACATCTGCTGCTGGATCCTTCCAGAAGCAAAAGTCAGCCTATAGGCCCTCACAGCAGTACTATCAGCAGCCCCGTTTCACGGTCCGGCCCAATCAGCCGGGCTGGATTCACCGGGTGCCACAGCAGCAGCAGCCACAGCAGCAGCAGAGGCTCACCGCCGGCACACAAGCCCCGGCCCCCGCGACACGTGTCCTCGCTCTCCCGGGGCCTGGAAACCCTTGCTTTAACTGTGGCAAGGTGGGGCACTTCAGTCGGGATTGCAGGGCACCCCGCAAATTTCAAGGCCCGAATCCAGCAGGCGGCACCCAGCAGGGCAAGCAGAAGGGGCCGGCACAGAAGACGGGTCGGGTGCACTACATCCACCTGGAGCAGATTCCCGCCGGTGTGCCGGTGCTCGCTGGTACGTTCATGATCAACGGTCGTTCGACCGTCGTGCTATTTGATTCGGGGGCTACGCATACCTTTATTAGCAAAGCATACGCACAGAAGCATGACATAAAATTGCACAAGTTGAGGGAAAACTACCACATCACTGCCCCAGGGTCTCCGATTGATACCAGTCTAGGGGTCAGACACTTAAAGCTGGAAATAGGAGCCGAGACATTCATCATCAACCCCGTGGTGCTGCCACACTAAGGGATTGATATTATCTTGGGAATGAATTGGATGACTGAAAACAACGCCGTCCTAGATATTGGCAATAGGACCATACAGTTAAGGTCTAGGGTCAGCGGCAAGGTTATATGGGTACACATGCCAGACATGAAACACATGGTGGCCACAGTAAATGCAACGGAACTCGATGAAATCAAAGAGATTCCGGTAGTGTGTGACTTCCCGGACGTATTTCCGGAAGAACTGCCGGGTCTACCTCCGGATAGGGACGTAGAGTTCCGCATTGACCTCATCCCTGGTACAGCCCCTGTCTCAAAAAGGCCATACAGAATGGCACCGGATGAACTAAAGGAGCTAAAAATACAACTCCAAGAGCAACTAGATAAGGGTTTCATTCGGCCAAGTTCGTCACCTTGGGGTTGTCCGGCCCTCTTCGTAGAGAAGAAAGATCAGGGAGGTAAAAGGCTCTGTGTGGACTACAGGCCGCTAAATGCAGTCACAGTCAAAAATAAATATCCAATTCCACACATTGACATCCTGTTCGATCAGTTAGCTGGGGCCAAAGTCTTCTCAAAAATTGACTTAAGATCGGGCTATTATCAGATAAAAATCAGAGAAGAAGACATACCAAAAACTGCTTTCTCGACCAGATATGGCTTGTATGAATATCTGGTCATGTCCTTTGGATTAACCAACGCACCGGCCTTCTTCATGTACATGATGAACTCGGTATTCATGAACGAGCTCGACAAGTTCGTCGTGGTATTCATTGATGATATATTAATCTACTCCAAAAATGAAAAAGAACACGAAGAACATTTACGGGTAGTACTCACTCGGCTAAGAGAACACAAGCTCTATGCCAAGTTCAGCAAGTGCGCTTTCTGGTTAAAGGAAGTGGGTTTCCTGGGGCATATTCTGTCAGAAAAGGGAGTAGCGGTTGACCCTAGCAAAGTAAAGGACGTTCTGAACTGGAAGCAGCCGGAAACTGTCACAGAAATTCGGAGTTTTCTTGGTCTAGCGGGCTACTACCGCCGCTTTATCAAGGACTTCTCCAAAATTGCTAAACCAATGACCTCCTTGACTAAGAAAAATGCAAAATTCGTGTGGGGTCCGAAGTGCGATGAGGGGTTCCGAGAATTGAAGAAACTGTTAACAACTGCACCAGTACTAGCCCAACCGGACGTCACCAAGCCCTTTGATGTGTATTGTGACGCCTCCGGTCAGGGCCTCGGTTGTGTCCTAATGCAAGAAGGGAGAGTAATTGCGTACGCCTCCCGCCAACTAAGAAAACATGAAACCAACTACCCGACTCACGATCTGGAACTTGCAGCAGTCGTGCATGCCCTGAAGATATGGAGACACTATCTGTTGGGCAATACCTGTCACATATACACTGACCACAAGAGCCTCAAATATATCTTCACACAGCCCGAGCTGAACATGAGGCAGCGTCGGTGGTTAGAATTGATAAAAGATTATGACCTAGAGATTCATTACCACCCGGGGAAAGCGAATGTAGTGGCGGATGCACTAAGCCGTCGGGCTCATTGCAATGTGATTGAGGTCCGACCCACGGCTCGGGTGATATGTTGGGAGATGAACGAGATTGAGATGCCGGTTGAATTCTTAGTCGAACTATATAACATCAGCATTGAGCCAACACTAAGAGATCTGATCATTGAAGCACAAAAACACGACCCGGGCATGGCTCACATACGTGAGGGTATTGCTGAGGCAAAGAGGGATTGCTTCACCTTAGATAACCAAGGGGTCCTATGGTTCAAAAACCGCTTAGTAGTCCCTAAAGATATGGAGCTGAGGAAGAAAATATTAGAAGAAGCTCACGAGTCCGTACTGGCCATGCATCCAGGCAGCAATAAAATGTACCAGGACTTGAAACAAAGGTTTTGGTGGACCCGCATGAAACGGGAAATCGCCAAATATGTATCAGAATGTCACGTGTGCAAGAGAGTAAAAGCAGATCACCTAAAGCCAGCCGGTATGCTTCACCCCTTAAACATCCCGGCTTGGAAGTGGGAAGACATACACATGGATTTTGTGGTAGGGTTGCCACGCACTCAGAAAGGGTACGACTCCATATGGGTGATCATTGACCGTTTCACTAAGTCAGCGCACTTCATACCGGTCAAGACCTCCTACACTGCAGCCACCTATGCTGAGTTATACATTGCACGAATAGTATCCCTACACGGTGTTCCTGTGACCATTACCTCGGATCGAGGCTCAGTCTTTGTATCTCGTTTCTGGGAGCAACTACAGAAGTCTCTAGGCACAAAGTTGATCCACAGCTCAGCGTACCACCCTCAGACTAGTGGACAAGTAGAAAGAGTAAATCAGATCCTAGAAGACATGCTTCGGGCCTGTGTCTTAACCTATTCCACCAAGTGGGATGAGTGTTTGCCCCTAGCAGAGTTTGCATATAACAACAGCTACCAAAAGAGCTTGGAGATGGCTCCTTTCGAGGCTCTGTATGGGAGGAGGTGCAGAACACCTCTGAACTGGTCAGAACCTGGAGAGCGAGTCACCTTCGGGCCCGATTTGGTAACACAAGCCGAAGAGCAAGTGAGGTTCATACAGGAAAACCTAAAAAGGGCACAGTCAAGGCAGAAAAGTTACTCAGATAGAAGGAGGAGACCGCTAGTGTTTAAAGAGGGTGATCACGTGTATCTTCGGGTATCGCCGATGAAAGGTGTGCACCGGTTTGGGGTAAAAGGGAAGCTAGCACCACGGTACGTTGGGCCATTCAAGATTTCCGAGAAATGTGGACCCGTGGCTTACCGGCTAGAGCTACCACCACGCCTCGCGGCAGTCCATGATATCTTTCACGTGTCACAACTTAAGAAGTGCCTGAGAGTGCCAGAGGAAGAGATTGACACATCCCAAGTTCAGATTGAACCGGACCTCACTTATGAGGCCAGACCGGTGAAAGTCCTGGACCAAAAGCAACGATCGACTCGACGTAGCACGGTCACCATGTATAAGGTGCAATGGAGTGAGCACACCGAAGGAGAGGCCACGTGGGAGACAGAGGAGTACCTGCGAACCAAGTATCCGGGTTTCCTTCCGTCCACCTCGAACGAGTATGCTTCGACTTGCTTAAAACCTTTAAATACCCGTCGCACTGCACTTTCTCATCTCTATAAACTCTCCACCCACAACACATCAAAATCTCGGGACGAGATTTCCTTAAGGGGGGTGGGTTGTGATGCTCCAGCATCTCAAGTACCTAAATTAAGTAAATTGTACACAATCATGCATCATAAGCATCACGGCATAATCATGGTTAGAGGGGTTTGGTCATAATGTGGGTTTTTGTTTTCTTTTTCAGTAAGCATGGACAATGCCAGGCTTGTAGTTTGAATTCTGTTGGGTTGTGGGGGAAGCTCATATTACCAAAGTTGTAGATAAGGATCTAATGAACAACTTTGTCAAATTGAGTTTGGGCAAAAGATATTTTCAAATTAGTGTTTCGAACCTTTTTCTGTCAGCCCAAATAACCAACCCAAATCAGGCTGGTTTTGAAAACCCAAGTTTGTGCAAACCTACAGCCACTTTCATGAAATACTCCCATTGAACCAAATGTAGACCATAAAATTCTACACAACTTTCCCAAAAGGCACATAAGGTGCAAATGGCTAAAAAAGGGATTTTTAGAATTTCTAAGATGGAGCATCCTGCTGGTCAAACCTGAGGCAGCAACGTAAATTCAAATTTAGACCAAACTTGACCATAGAACTGGGGGTCAAAGTTTATAACAAAGTTGTAGCTTACAAAATTTTGAACACTTCTTGTAATTTGAGTTTCATCTAAATCGGCCTCTAAAATGCTCAAAAATGCAAATAGAAAAGAGGTGTCTCAGCAGTCAAAGGGGATTTTTCCATTTTCGGATTTTCTTTTTTTTCCCTCTCTATGACAGGTGGGCCCCGCTTGTCGGGTTCCCGCCCGCGGCGCCCAAATTGGGCCGGCCCGCGCCGTTTCAGCCTCGCCCCGTAGACCCGGTCCATTGCGCCCGTCTCTCCGTCTCGCACCTTGGTCCCACCCGTCAGTGGCTCGCGGCTCATGGACGCGGTCCGCGCCGCGCGGCGCGTCGTCCTCCCCGGTACGACGGCGGCCACGCGGCCGACGGTCACCGCCGCGGCCGTCCGGCCACCGCCCGCGCTCTCCGCGCCCTGCCCGCGCTGCCCGACGCCCGGCCTCTAAAAGGGGAAGAGCCCCGCGCCCAAAACCCTACCGCCCGCGCTTTCCCCGCGCCGCCCCGTCCGATTTTCCGCCCGCCGCCATTGAAGCCGGCCGAGCTCGGGGCCGAGCCGCGCCGCCGCCTCCCGGCCTCCCCGAGCCCAACCAACCGCACCACCGCAACCGCCGCTCCACGCCGCCCCTCCCCCGCTAGCTCTCATCGTCGGACTCCTCTCCCCCGGGGAGATCGAGCTCGGCTCGACGTCACGCCCGCGCCACCGACGCCGCCGTTCACGCTCGGTGCGCCGCCGTTCCCCGTCGCTCCACGCCTCCTCCGCCGACGAGGATACCCCCAAGGTGAAGCCCTAGCTCCCGCGCACCTCCGCCACCCCGCGTCGCGGCTCCGGCGAGCCCCAGCTCGCCGGCGCGCGCGCGCCGCGCCGCGCGGCCTCGGCCGACGCGAGGAAGAAGAAGGGGGGCCGGGAAATTTTAGATCCGGCCCCTCGGTTTCTTTGATATTACACCCCGGTCCTCCCGCACGGGGGCTGAGTCTTGCAGATCTTGCAAGCTAGCCCCTGGAGACTATGGTTAATTACGCAGAGGTCCTCGGATCTGAGTTTTTCTTTTTCTATTTTCCTTTTTCTCGGTTTAAACTTTGATAAATCATATAAAATCGAATAAAAATCCTAAAAAGGAAAATCTTGTTGTTCTGGAACCACAGTAAAATGATCTATGCAATGGATATGATATGGATCTGTGCATGTCAACTTTTGTTCACAATCTTTGCACATACATGTTCTATGTTGTAAATAGGAAAAAGAATATCTAATGAACTCTAATGAACTTGAGGCCTTGACAGTGGCTATAACAGGGTAGTTAGGTCCTGGGTACTATGTTTAGCACCCTAGCTTTAATCAAGTTATATGTGTTTTGCTTTTTACCATTTAAATGTGACTTGGAAAAGGTTGCTACATAAAAGGTGCATAAAATGAGTCATATATTTTTTTTCCTAAGATCTATATAGCATAGTTAGCTCCCTGGTAAAATTTGAGAGTGTGCATGTAAGGTTTAGTCCTTGTTTTGAAAATGACAAAAGTTGCTAGCTAGGGAAAGAAAATAGAAGTAAAGGGGTTCCTTTTATAGTAGGGGTAAATGCATGATATGTTGGGTGAAAAGAAGTTAGCCATTGTCACGCTTTCTGACATTTGCATTGTCTCCGTGCAATCTGTACGCTCATTTCATACACTTGGCATGCATATAGACCCCGCACCCGAGGAGCAGGAAATTCCGGTGATCGAGGAGCCAGAGGACCCGGAACCCGAGCTGCAGCAAGAAGAGCACCCGCAGGCCGCACCTGACTTCACAGCCGAGGACACTAACCCTAGCGAGGAAGGTAGGCAGGCCCTACATTCTCCTAGCAAGTTATGATTTATGATTACGCATATGCATTAGGTATTGTTTGGAACCTTATTGCATTAGAACCACTGGCCGCCCTGGCTCTAGCACCAATAATAGGTCCGTAGGACGAGTTGCATAGAAATGATAGGGCCGAGTAGACACGAGTGAATGGTCACTCGTCACGTAGGTTGACCTTGAAAAGAAAATGCTACACTGAAAACTGCCTTGATGGCTTTACCGTTGATGATTAAAAGGAGACCGGGCGGAGATTAAGCTTTACTTTTCGAGGTGTGTGTTGTTGCGGTGTAATGGCTCCGCCCGAGTCGTTTAAGGCCCGTCCGCTGTTCGCCTGCTGGTTGGCATACCATTGCTAAAGTGCTTACCCGGTTAATGGGGCCGGTGAAACCTTACTTGTGCCATCCGGAGTACAGAAACACGTTCCTACCCACTGGTTGAGAGGAAGGTGGCCCGGGGGAGCTTGGTGCTCATGACGGGGAGACCGAGATGTCGGCAGGCTCGTCATGGGGGCACAACCCGGGAGTCAGGTGGGAGTGAATCGAACTTGGGATGGGACAGGTGGAGGAGGGGGACTATATGTGGGAAAGCCGTCGTGTGAGTAAGCATATGGGCCCCTGGCATTTTTAGTTATTCCCGGGAATTAAAATCGATTCGAATCGCTGATGCTCACCAGGTGTGAGAATGCCAAATATCACTGACGGGCAACGTAGTAATAACCTTAATATTCTATAAATATGATTCATGATTTGGATATCAAGTGGTTGATTATTATTTGAGACTCTGATATTTCATAATGATGACAGCTATGTACTTGCAAGGATTATCTCTTTCTTTCACAAGGGTAGTGGCTGTTAAATCCCACTATCCGTAAATAAACTTTTGAGATAAGAATCAAAGGCTAAGGATCCAATGATAGTAAGCAAGCGTTGCGTCAGCCGTAAGCCTTGCCATTAAATCCTCTGAGTAATTAGTACTCAGGGTTTGCCCCCAACATTTGGATTTCAGGTATGGAGTTCCTCTTCTGCGCCTGTGTTGGCGGGGGAGCCTGTTATCATCAGGAGTGACAGGAGTCATGTCATGGCATGGGGGCGACATCAGTGGGCGTGATGTCACTCATCTACTGCATCTCTTTTGGTTTAAGCATGACCTATGGTCTTAGACTTCCGCTGTGAGACATTATTTCGAAATTCGGCCGATGTTGGCCCTATGTTGAACTTATTTTATTCAGAACCTGGTTTGTAACTTAAAGTCTTATTACTATCTATTCAAATGCCTGTGATGACGTAACTGTTGTGGCTCCATCGTGAGTCGGATGTGTGTGATGTCGGTTCATCTGGGATTTGGTGTAAATCGAGAGCCGAGGGCTTCTCGACGGACGACCGGGTTTAGTACGGTCTAAGTACATTGTAAGCTAATGGTGGCAGGTGTACTTAGCCCGTATTAAATCGGCGGTTCCGCCACACTCACAACCCCGAATCTCGATCTGTGACAGACGGATTTTGGGGAGGGAGAAAATCGCCGCTCTCTACTGTTCACAGAACACTCGAGAAGGCGTCTTGTACTTCAAGCCATTATTAGTGTGGTGCGAGCCTGTGTCGGAGCGGTACGAGCCATGCCATACGAGGCCTTAGATTAACATTCGGATCCTGGTGGCGAAAGAGGGATGGTGGAATTCTTAGCGTTTCATAGGTAACAGGGATGACAATAGGGTCCAATGAAAGAAGCGGGAATTTACGATCGAGCTAATTATGGTGTCGTCTCCACAACATAGGTTTGTGGGGCTAGGTCTAGGGTTGCTAATACTGAGGGCCTATTCTTTTGAGCAGGAATATGCAAAACAGTGCCACAAGCTTCTAGAAACCTCACGATATCAAATGGATGATGCTGATGGTCCACTTTCCAACGCCTCTACTGTGTGGCAGAATACTTCTACCCTCCTGCTGACCAAAGGAACGGAGCCTGAGGCTAGAGAATAGGCCGCATTAGGCTCATATATATGCTAGTTTGTTAGCTAAACTAGTTACTCCCTCCGCTTTTTATTTATGCTGCAACTTTTAGGTAACAAAACGTCATGTTTAAAGGAGTGGGAGGGCTAAGCCGAGTCGAGCCAGAAGATTTTGTTTCTAAACCCCATGCAGTAGGTCCAATGTGAGGATACAATGGAATCATCGAAGATAATTTGTTTTTCTAAAACTCGTTCTTATACAACGGAGACTATTACTCTCTCTGCTTTTTTTTTATTTATATATGCGGTTAGCTAATTCAACTTTTAGGCAACCAAAATCAACACAAGCCGAGTCGAGGTAGGAAAATTTTGGTTTCCAAGCCCTACGCGAACATTCGCTCCGACACTGGGCGCGATGCTGAAGTTTATCTAATGTGAATCGCCAGCGAACAGCGACTGATGATATCTGCCACGTTGGAACGGAACCAACCGAGCCCGGGTCGCCTGACTCGCCTCAGCACCAGCCCAGCCCAGCCCAGCCCAGCCCATCCCGGCAGAACCGGGCCCCACCACCCAGGGCCGGGCCACGCGGCTCCCGAAGTCCCGATCCCCCTCCTCACTTCGTGCAGTCCACTGCTCCTCCGTCTCCGGCTCTCCCTCTCATCAATCCCCCCCAATCCACCCCACCCCATCTCGCCGCCGCCGCCGTCGCCGCCCGCCGCCTTCCGCGAACCTTCCCTCCCCGCCCCGCCACGCCACCTACAAAAAGGGGAAAACCAGCCGCTAAACCCCTCCTCATCCACCCACCTGATCCGCGGCCATGGGCTCCTCCTACGACCCCTCGCCGTCCCCGGGCGCCGACGACCTCTTCCTCCACCTCTCCGAGCTCGGCCCCGCCTCGCCCTCCGACTACCTCGACCTCCCGCCCACCCCGCACCACGAGCAGGACCCGCAGCAGCAGCCGTCGGGCGGGGGCGCGGCGTCGCCCGAGGACATGGTGCTCCCCTACATCTCGCGCATGCTCATGGAGGAGGACATCGACGACAAGTTCTTCTACGAGTACCCGGAGCACCCGGCGCTGCTCCAGGCGCAGCAGCCCTTCCTCGACATCCTCTCCGACGACGCCGCCTCCTCCCCGACCGCCACAACCACCTCCCCTACCACTACCACCACCACCACCCACTCCTCCTCCGACGCCAGCGCGCCGCCGCCGCTCACCCCCGGCGCCGTCGACTCCTACGACCCGGCCTCCCAGTTCAACGCCTTCGACCTCCTCGACCCCGCCGCCTTCTTCAGCGCCGGGGCCAACTCCGACCTCATGAGCTCCGCCTTCCTCAAGGGCATGGAGGAGGCCAACAAGTTCCTCCCCACCCAGGACAAGCTCGTCATCGACCTCGACCCGCCCGACGGCGCCAGGAGGTTCGTCATCCCTGCCGCGCCCGCCGCGGCCGTGAAGCAGGAGGAGGTACCCGTCGCGGCGCGCCCTGGAGGCGGCGGCGGCGGCGGCGGACGCGTTCGGAAGAACCGGTTCGAGGACGACGACGGCCTGGAGCTCGAGCACCACAGGAGCAGCAAGCAGAGCGCGCTGCAGGGGGACGGCGACGACCCGGACGTCTTCGAACAGTACATCATGAGCTCCCACGAGATGTGCTGCGAGCAGATGCAGAAGCTGCGGATCGCCATGGAGGAGGAGGAGGCGTCCAGGAAGGAGTCCGCCGCCGCAGCCGGCAGCGGGAACGGCGGCAGCAGCAGGGCCAAGGGGCGCCGTGGCGGGCGCGAGGTGGTGGACCTGCGCACGCTGCTCATCCACTGCGCGCAGGCCGTCGCCACCGACGACCGGCGCAGCGCCACCGAGCTTCTCAGGCAGATCAAGCAGCACGCCAGCCCGCAGGGGGACGCCACGCAGCGCCTCGCACACTGCTTCGCCGAGGGCCTGCAGGCCCGGCTCGCGGGAACCGGCAGCATCGTGCACCAGTCGCTCATGGCCAAGCGCACCTCCGCCGTCGACATACTCCAGGCGTACCAGCTCTACATGGCCGCCATCTGCTTCAAGAAGGTGGTCTTCGTCTTCTCCAACCAGACCATCTACAACGCCTCCTTGGGTAAGAAGAAGATACACATCGTGGATTACGGGATACAGTACGGGTTCCAGTGGCCGTGCTTCCTGCGAAGCATAGCGAATAGGGAGGGGGGCCCGCCGGAGGTGAGGATCACTGGCATTGATCTCCCGCAGCCTGGGTTCCGCCCTACTCAGCGCATCGATGAGACTGGGCGACGGCTCAGTAAGTATGCCCAAGAGTTTGGTGTGCCGTTCAAGTACCAGCCCATTGCAGCATCCAAGATGGAGTCCATCCGTGCCGAGGATCTGAACCTTGATCCAGATGAGGTGCTCGTTGTGAACTGCATATATCAGTTTAAGAACTTGATGGATGAGAGCGTTGTGATCGAAAGCCCAAGGGATGTTGTGCTTAACAACATCAGGAAGATGCGGCCTCATACATTCATTCATGCAATCGTGAATGGCTCCTTTAGTGCGCCGTTCTTTGTGACAAGGTTCCGGGAAGCTCTGTTCTATTACTCAGCCCTCTTTGATGTTCTGGACGCAACCACACCAAGAGACAGCAATCAGAGGATGCTGATTGAGGAGAACATCTTTGGGAGGGCTGCCCTGAATGTCATTGCGTGTGAGGGTACAGATCGGGTTGAGCGGCCCGAGACTTACAAACAGTGGCAGGTGCGGAATCAACGAGCGGGATTGAAGCAGCTGCCACTGAACCCTGATGTCGTGCAGGTCGTGCGGAACAAGGTCAAGGATTGCTACCACAAGGACTTTGTGATTGATATTGATCACCATTGGCTCTTGCAGGGATGGAAAGGCCGCATCCTCTATGCCATCTCAGCATGGGTGGCAGATGATGCTGCCTCTTATTTTTAGCTGTTTTTTTTCCACTCAGTTGTCTACCCAGTATAGGTTTAGATATGTCATCTAGATATATCTCGTGACAAGAGTGTTCTGTATGCCCCAGCTAATAGCCATGGTTCGATGGGCTCCTTGACTCAAGGTCTGCCTGATCAGAATTCAATATGGACCTGTTCTTTCCATTGGTAGATCATTTTGCTCAGACGAATCAACTCATGTGATTCAAGTTCTGTGGTACATGGGTGACACAAGATGTGGAGAAAGAAGGCAGAAGGTGGTGTGTAGAAACCCGCGCAATGTGAATTAGATGCTTATTATGCTATATGTAGAATCTAGATCTGGGTCCTGGTCTGGATGATGCTCTCGCGGCATCTGCTGTGCGTGTGCCCTGTGATCAATCCAGTCAGTTGATCAGGTTGTAATTGACACTTGCTGCTCTACTTCAGGTGCTTACTGCACTGTTTCAAACTGCAGCGTTGTATTTTTAAGTGATGATGAATCATGGGTTGTCTTATCTATGCTGTATTGCACCTGATGATTCTTCCTAGAATTCAGATGACATGTTCGTATACATGATTCATGGTTCAGCGATTCAAATATTTTTGAAGCTACATATTGGTTTGATGCAGCAAAGAAATTAGGATATTTCTGAATTTTGTCCACTTATTCGAAGTGTTTCAGTAATCAGGCTACGCAATGATGCCATTATCGCTGTGCAAACAAGCGCCTTTGTATTTTCAGGCTACATATGTTTTTTTTTTTTTTTTTGTCTGGCCAATACTGTTTTGTATACATGTGAGCTCTTTCCATCTGGCGTGTGTGATTCATAAATAATTCATGTTCACTAAATTTAATGTTTTTCCTACATTTTGACTCAGTAAAGACGTGGTGTCTCTCCATCAAAATAATCAGGCTGCACCTATTATCAGGTAATCTGGCAGCTGTCATCTGTTATTGTACAGATAAGCGTGTTATGACAATTGCTCTGTTTTTATAACCGACCATCCATGCTTTCACTTCACCGGTTTACTTGTCGCTTGAGAGTGCACGGAAACCGGGTCGCTTTTTTGTCTATTTTGCAGCTCAGGAAAATCCGGACACATTTTTGTCTGTTGCAATCCTGGTATGCACTGTAACGAAGACTTTATCTTCCTCACATTGGCGGCCTATTAGCTCTATAGCTAAAATAGCTAATAAGCAGTTGAGCTATTAGCTAAGTTTGTATTGCAGCCTGTTTAGCTAATTTTTAGCTAGCTGCATATTGGCTGGTATTTTTAGATACACTACGAGTAGTTTTTAGCAGCTTACTCTAGATTTGTACTAGTACTACTGTACATCTAAATTCTAAACATCCCTAAGAATTGCCACTGAACAATATTGCTACTGTACTGATAAATATCTCCTTGTTGAATTGTTGAGTAAGAGATGCAGCTTCCAGGCCTGATCAGGAGATTTGTGATGGTCTCATCCGTGAACGTCATCGCTGTGGTCATCCCAACAGCATCTTAACAGTTTAGTTGTGGGTGCACATGCAACGTCCATGCACAAGTTCACACATTAGAATTCGTCAAAGTAAGCAGGAGTCAGGTTTGTTGCACCCGTATTAGATAGGAGTATCATATATCTTCATCACAAAATGACAAAATAATAAAAGTTCAGATCCGGACAGAGCAAGAGTGCACTTGAACTGCTGAAGCTGAACACCGCCCTTGAAAATGCAGGATAGGATTGCGTGGACATCCTTGAAGATCTTTGCACATGGCACTGAGCTAGCGAGACCTGAAAACCTGCCCAAAGAAGACCAAGGAATAGTAATGTACGATAAATAAAGGGAGCTGCACAGGACATTCAGAGCACCTGTCTGTTATTCATCCAGGAATTCAAGTGCAGCCCATTCTTTATGCAAGCCACACACAAATCAGAAGTTGGACTTGGTCAGATTAATCAGTTTTTTTTTCTATAAAAAGATTGCAGGCAGGGTGTCAGGTTTGTTATACTAGTTCAGTACTACTGTATTATAAAGAGATGGAATCATGGAACTATAGAAGCAAGAGTACCTGGACAGAGTCAGCTGAAAAATCCAGGAAAGGATTACGGGAATATCTCCTCACACATGGATTAATCTGTTGTTTCCTTATTCTTTATTAAAAAAGTTTCAGGCAGGGTGTCAGGTTTGTTATACAACAACAGGAAGAGTACATGAACAGAGTCGGTTGAAAAATACAGGACATGATTATGGGAATATCTCCTCACACATGGCACCGAGCTGGTGATGCCTGAAACGATCTAATTTCAGATCAAAAGTTACCTGCAGAAGATGAGCCGCACGAGACATTCAGAGCACCTGTCAGTCTGTCACCGGTCCTAAACGACAGGTAGGGGGAAAAAACAAGTGGTCTGAAGACAAGCTTAGGATCCACCTGTTAATTCCTACTGATGAACTCTTCACGCAAGACAAATTCACGCAGTTGGGACGGTGATTCTTGTGTGATTTTGGCGATTTTTCAATTGGAGATCAAGATGAATACGATAACAGTAAGAGATTATTCTAACTGGGAGTCTGGGAGATCAGATGGACTGACCCTGACCTGGCGAGTACTTTAAAATGGCTGACGATGGCATTCAGAAGTACTTTAAAATTCTTTGAAAAAATGGGATTGCCAAACTAACCCCGAGAGTACCAGAAGTCATAAGGGCATACTGGTGAAATCGCCAGGTGACATGGAAGGTCACAGACCACATTCTAAAATAAATTAATGCGCGATTTGAGTATCACAAACCACATTTTGGTCTTAGTTCGCTGTCGCTGGTAATAAAATTGTGACAGTAAGAAAATGCTTGGGGGAATGGGAATCCAATTATATTCTGCACGAAAGGTTCATAAATCCGTATCAAAATGCATGCTGTTTTAGTTTTGTTATAAATCAAATTTCTCTAAATTGGAACAAGTTTAAAGAAAATATATCAATATCTAGATATATAACAAACAAATAATGCATTGTCAAGACATATATTTTATGGTGCAAGCACTTAGTGGTTAGGTTTATTGTGATGAAGCCTGCCTATATAGACTCAAGTTCCGGACTTGCCATTGGATAGCAAATTGTCCATGATGATTTTGCCATGCCATATATTCTGCCCACTCTTGTGGATTTACAATAGACTTAATTCAATATTGTTGGACTTGGTCCAGTGTAAAGGAATTTGATTTAGAACTGGATTATGTAACTTAAAAAAAATCAATATTTTAAAGCAGAGAGAATAATAATCTAATCTAATACTTGAAATACATGTGCACCGCCCTCAGAAAGGAACTGAAGGAGACCTTGTCCAAAGCCCAGACAGGCTTCTTGTGCAAGAACACGATCGATGATGATTCTTCTCGGTGCAGACGTTAGGCGACAACAAGGATAGTATTTTTTTTTTTTTTGAAAAATTGACAACAGGATAGTTACAGCTCGGTTATCTCATGGCAAAAGACGTCATTCAGTGACTTGCAAGTTGCACCAACCTATTCAGCGACCGTGCATCATTGACAAGATTCGTGAAACTACGTACTGTAATTAATTAGCCATGAGCAGGTCCGAGTCGTGGCCGTGAGCGTAGCAAGCTACCGTATTGAGTTAATCAAATCTCTCATTGTTTAATCAACTAAAAGTGAGCCCACAACTTTGATTCTGTTCGATATCTACGGTTGCTGGTTTTGGTAGTTCTCAGCCTAGGTTGCTTTTGACTTCTTGAGCAAATGTGGTAGTTTTTTTAAAGCTGAGGTCACCAAAAACACCATGTGCATACTGGAGATACATAATGACATAACACATACATGTCCTGTACCATGCTTTGCTGCCTAGGGTGGAATGGTGGTTTCCTAAAATCTGTACCTGCGCAGATAGTTCCATCCAACAGGACAATTTTCTCAGGATAACATTAAAACATTGAACTTAAATTAAAAGAAGCAGCACAGGGATAATGACTTAACAAGATAACTGTAAGCACATGCACTAGGATTTAACGTGAGCCCCTGGTGATCTCGTTTTATAAATGAGCAGCTGAATTCTTCTGCTTGTATTGAAAAAGAAGATCAGTTACGTCCCATGGGCGCAAGGCCGCACTGACATTTGACATCATATGCATGAGCCGACAGAAATGATAGAAGTTCAGGAATGAAACTTGTCATAATCTTTTTTTTTCCTCATTACTTAGTAAAGGTGAACGATGCGTTTACAAAATTTATCACAGTTTCAGGCAACCAGCATTCGGCAGTGGAACTAAACAATTTTTATGTCACAGCGTTATGCATGGACCATGGAGTATTACAGCGAAAGAATGATAAAGTATGGTTCAATTGCAGCGATCCCAGAAAAGAAACCAGGACCTTGCTGAGGCACAAACTCCCCGAGGCACCGGATGTCCTGCCTCCTGAGCTGATGGCAAGCCGTTCATCAGGGGCGTTCATATCAGCAAGTGGGAGAGGAGCAGAGCAGGTATGCCCCCAAGGATGCAGAGATCCTCCTGTTCGATCCTGGCAAGGGCTAGAG
Source organism: Paspalum notatum (assembly GCA_022530915.1). Classification (NCBI taxonomy): domain Eukaryota; kingdom Viridiplantae; phylum Streptophyta; class Magnoliopsida; order Poales; family Poaceae; genus Paspalum; species Paspalum notatum. Next base: position 38,867,764 of record CM039690.1, on the reverse strand, counting down.
AAAGATGGGTGAGATTAGCAAGAGACGCCCCTTCACTTGGTGGTTTCCTTTGGAACGCGAGTGATGCTAGTTCCGTATACGCTAAGGCCCCGTTTAGAATGCGGGAAAATTTTCCCTTTTCTGCGTTTTTTCTGTGAAATTGAACTGTTTTCTGTGAAATTCCTACACAATTCCTGTGAAATTCCTGCGTTTCAAACGCGCCCTAAAGTTTCTGAAGACATGGAACGGTGCAGCACAGTATATCCGAAATCGGCCCACGTCGGCCCATCGCCTCCCCTTCACTTGCTTCTTGCCCAAATCGGCCCACGTCGGCCCATCGCCGGTGGCCCGCCTCCTCTGCGCTGCGCCCCGCCGCCGTCTCGCCGTCGCCGGCCGCCTTAGGGTTTGGGGTTCGTCGTCGCCGCCGCCTCCCTCGCTCTCCTCCACCTACGGCCTTAGAGGGATGGCCAGAGAGGCAGGCCGGCCTGGCGGTGGCCGTGGGGTGGCCGGCGGCTGAGGCCCGCGTCGCTGCCAGCCGGGCGGGGCAGGATGGTGATTGGGCCAGGGTTGGGACGGGGGGAGCTCGTGGGATAACGGCAATGGCGGTCGGCGAGGGTGATGGCGGCGGAGGTCGTGGGGCGGGGCGGCTCGGCGGTGGGGCGGCGGCCGTCGGGTGGGGAGGCCGCGGCGAGAGTGCCGATGCGTCGACGGCCTCCGGGTGGCAGGGGCGGCGGTGGCGGCGGCAGGAGGACGAGTGCGCACGAAGTCGGAGAAGAAGTGGGTGGACGGGATCCTGGTCCACCCAATGGACCGGAAGAGGCCCCCAGTATATCCATCAGGTCTTCTCTGAGGATATCATTAACACCCATGTTTACCGATGGCAACCAATTACATGGGCCTAATCCACTCTGGACCCGAAATACGTGGGCTAGACTTTCTGGGCCGAGTCACCTTGCGAGGCCCGTCCACCTTGGATGCAGCTGGTTCAGTGGCGGTTGTCGTATGACTGTTCCTCAAAAAAAAAAAAAAAAAAGATCAAGATGACTTCAAAACTTCCTTGTACCGTCCAAGCATCTTCAGGTTGGTCAGACGTCTGAGCGATCCAAGTGATGTTTAAAGTGTTTGTCCAGCGGCAAACACAATAACATATATTCTAAATTTTAAATATTGGCTATACAAGGTAGTACACCATAATACTACCGAGGGATCTAGAATATTTTAGTTAAATTTGCGTGCTCAATATAAAAGTTTGGAATGGCTGTCTCAATTTATTTTTCAGATCGTAGGTAGCACCATAGTAGTAATATGAATACATAAGGTCTACATCAAGTTGTAATACCATCCAAAATGACGGTCACATAATTGAGATTTACACTATATATTTCTTTAAACATAGTAATAACTACCTCAACAATGGTCATACAATATAGGGGGCATTAAGAGAGCTCTCACACATCTCACAGCTCCACTCCGAAGGGGAATCACTCCGGAGCGGAGGAAATTATTTCTCAATTTACACTGCGAGTTAGGGGCTAAAGAAAACTTCTTGCCACCACTCCCAATTCATTCCCCATGAGAATCACTTATCATCTACTCCCCACACCTCTTTTCACCTAAAATTATGAAAATCACTCTATCAAGGAATCAAGGAATGAAGTAGAGCACACGTTGGAAGCTCTACCAAATGGGTCATAAGGTATACATCATGTTTACTAACGTGGTGACCGCCTTCAAAGTTCAAATGTGATCACACCATACGGCTACTACATAACACAAGATAATATAATGTGACGACTGTGATGCCCCCGGCATCTCAAAACCTTTAACACACAGTTAGAGACAAACTAATAATGTATTAAGACTTAATGATGCTTGGAGAGAAATGAGGACCGGCTAGAGAAATCATGAAGTCAAAATTTTTCTAGGAGAATACGAAACTCTACGTGGTTTGGTTGTTTAAATCGCCCCCACAAACTTTTAGGCAAAACACCAAATACAAAAGTCGTAGTTTGGGATGATATCTTTGACTTTGGTATTATGACCATCCTTAAAATCATATGTTATGAGGTTTAATAGCCGAGGCCAAATCAAACCAGAAGTTCCTGGGAAGGTGCCAATTGTGATCGTGAACAAATTTTGACCATAATAAAACTTTTAGAATCACTAAGCAACTAAGCTTAGCCCCATTATCAAAGTTGTCGTACATACCGTGAACTCTGCTTTTGTTACCCTGAGCATGGTTTAAAACTGTCTTAAACTATTTTAGATTTTGACCCCAAATGCCTCATGAAATCAGCCCCAAGCTGGTCTATACTTAGAAAATTCCCAAGTCTGGATTTCAGCTCATCCCAAATTTGAATCTGAAATTACTTTCGATTTCACTATACAACCTCAGAATCTTCCTTTCTATGAAGTGAAATTAAACTTATAACCTTTCAAATGCACCTGGAGTGGAAGTGTTTGGACGTCATTTGAGTAGTCAAAAGGTTGAAACAAGAAAGACTCTACTTAAATTGAAGCTGCAGTTTTACCAGACCTTCAACAATGTTTGTGCTTGTAATTCAAAATCTGTAGTGATCCAAGCAAGACTTTATATACCAAACTTGTAGATAATTCTATTAGGAACAACTTTGGTAAATGGAGTGTTGACATGCACAGTGATTTGGATGGTGTTTTGGGTCTTTTTATGTAAATCTGTGAATCTGCCAGAACCTGACCTGCGTTGTAAATTCAAAATTCCCTTGACCTACAGTCATAATCTTGCAATGCTTTTATTGAGAAGTTTGTAGCACATGAAATTCTGAACAACTTTGGTATGAAACTCCTTTTATGAGAGAGACTATAAAATGAAGTTTTAGAATTTCTAATCTGATGGGTTCAGTCGGTCAAACCTGGGTCAGACAATTGAATTCAAGATTTCTCTAAATATTTACATAGAACCTCACCACAAAATTTATAAGAGAGTTGTAGATCTAAAGGTTTAGAGCATTTTCTGTAATTTGGGTTCAACCTAATTCGGCCTTGAGGATGTTCCAAAACGCGAAATACAAACAAGGGTCGTAGCGGTCAAACTGGTGTTTTCCTTTTCCCCCCATTTTCGGAACTTCCATTCCTCTCATGTGCCTATGACACCCGGGTCCCACCGGTCAGCCGGCCTTGGATCCCCTTCGGACGACGCCGCTGCCCAGAACGCGCGCGCCACGCGGACGCCGGCGTACGGCCGACGCCGCGGCGCCGCTGCCCATCTCGGCCCTCGCGCGCGTCTTCACCTAGACGGCATCGCGGCCACGTTCACGCTGTCCTCCCTTTACTCCTTGCTCCCGCTCTCTTTCCGTCACACAGAGCGCACGGACGCCATTGGTGTCGGCCAGAGTGCGAGCTCGCGCCGTCGCCCCCTTAAGCCTCCCCTCGGCCAACTGCCGTGAGTCCCGCACTCGCCTCAAGCTCCTACACCGTTCCCATTACCCCTCGGCCTCTACCCACGCCTCCTTCACCCCTGTCGCGGACGCCACCGCCATAGCCGCCATGGGAAGCTCCACTCTCCGTCGATGACCCCCTCTGGGCCATCCCCGTACCCTAACTCCACCTCCGTTGGGTTTCTCTCGTTCTCGCGCACCCGTGAGGCCCGACCTCGGCCCCTCCCGCGCCTCCCGTTCTCCGCTCCACTTGCCATGGCCGCGCCGTGCCACGGCCTCGCCGTGGACAGCTATCCTCCGGCGCCTCCCGCGCCTCCACTTCAACCCCTCCGGCTTCGCCACTTCACCGTGCGTCCCACGGGCTCCTCAGTCGCGCCGTTCCTCCACTCCCCGCGCCGGAATCGATCCGCACCACCGCGACCTTGCCATGGGATCACCTCCGGTTCAACGCCACCGCACCACCTCTTCTCTCCACCATCGGCGATGAGATCTAGGGGAAGTGGAAGCCCGCGGCGGGGAACGTGTCCCCAGCCTCGCTCGGCTTCAAGCAAGAGCTCCCACGCGCCGGCGCAACCCCGTCGAGTTAGGCCCGCCGCGCGCGCCGTCCCTGTCGGGAGGTAGAAGAAAGCTCCGATGTTTTGCAAAAACCCCCTCCCTCACTTTTCTATTCACGTCACTGTTTACTGTGTCTTATGAATCTCATGCATAACCCCCTGGATCTACCAAGGTTTCATGTTTTAATCCAAGCCTTTGGACTTTTGCAGATCTAACCTTGGATGTATGCTGAATTAGCGCACTGTTGACAGAGTCTAAGGATATTTGTTTGGTACCCCCTGCCATCTAAGTTTAATTACGAAGGAGTATATTCACAGGGTTATATTTGACTAACTTTCGGATTTGGCATATGAACTTTGAAAAATTCTAGAAATTAGTATAAAAATCACAAAAATGTGAAACTTGATTTGTTGGATTGCTTATGAATAGATCTATACAGTGGACTTGATCTTGGTGTGAGAAATGACTGTTTTACCCTTGCTTGTGTGCATGCATTGTTTTGGTATTTAATTAGCAAAAATAGGGTAATCGTACTCCAAAAATTATGAAACTTGGACTGAGTACTAATTATGTCATGAATGTTCACATGCATTTTTGACAACCCTATAATACACTGTCTAATTACTGTTTTACCCTCACGCATGTATTTTGTGCATTATGTGAATATGGAAATGATTGCTACATAAAACTTGTCCGGAAGAATTCATGGAAATTGTACTACACTCATTTGATCCAGGGCAGTCTATAGATAAGGTTCCATCTACTTTGCTTGGTGGTTGCTATGTGATATGAAAATGACAAGTGCTACGATGATTTAATCAATAAAATAGAAAAATAGGGTTTAATAGGCTCCAGAAATTCCACTAAATTTCCTGCAACCATATTATGGTAAAATTATGCTTGTGTGAAGTTTTCAGGCATTTTGGTTGCTGTTCACAAAGGGTTGGTAGATAGTTATTTACATAGGGTATGAAGGACATAAGAATGGGATGTTGATGTACTCATATGCACTCGGGATTTCTCATGTAAACTCCACTTAGTATATTTAATTTTTGCTATGTCCAAGTGAAACCTAGGAGGATGGATGGCTCTATATACTCCGCATGCATGCATCATTCCCCTATGCTTAGGTTACAAATCCTTAACTCTAAAAGTGTAAATAACAATAACTTAAGATAAGTCAATTATATATATAACTTGTTCACTTATATGCTTGTGTACATTTAGTATGATAAGGATAACTTAGAGTAGGATTCCATCTTGTGTTTTTCCCATGTATTTTGTCTCATATGGTTGACTTGCTAAGAGAAATTAAACACCACCACACTTCATGCAGGTATGTTATGATCGAGACCATAAAGCAAATAATAAAAAGGTGCCTTCTTATGTCTATGGGTCATTAAACCTTAATCCCAAGGAGACAATACTGCCATTAGTGCAAAGGGTAATTATTGGGGCTAGTAGTTCATACCATATCTAAACAGGTGCTTGAGTTATATGCCATGCTTGAATATGACGTGATAAAAGAAAGCTATAAGAATTGATGTATGCTCATGAGCTTATTACATGCGTTGTCTTGTGCACACCTGATTGTATAATTTTATCCATACTATCAACGTAAAAGTATTCCTTGTTTAGTACCTTATCAACCACCCATCTGCCCGTCCTTAAAATGATTATTCGTATGTGTTCTCGATATTCATGCATCTCATTCATTGCATCATGCATATCATTCATATAGTGACACTTAATACATATACGCAATCAAGAACCAAGTGCGTGGAGCTACATCAATCAACGGTGGTCCAGAAGACCAACTAAGCCCTAAGCACGAACTGGAGTGCGCATCAGTCGTGTTTGAAAGGAGGAGTTGTCTAAGGGATCAAAGAGTTGTCTGGGGCAAAGTCTCACAACCCGGCAAACTAACATTAGCTTATTTTGTTGGATTTATTAAATTAAAGCAAAGGTAGCCAGGACCATGATTTCTCCTAGCAAATACAAATCTTGTTTGATGATTACGCATATGCATTAGGAGTTGTTTGAAGCCAACTGCATTAGACTCCCTGGCCGCCCTGGCCCTAGCACCTAAAATAGAGTACGTAGGACGAGTATGCCTAGTAATGCTAGGTACGAGTAGACACGAGTGAATGGAGTCACTCGTCCCGTAGGGATTGCTTTTCAGAAAAGAAATCTCACTATTATGAATCTTACTTTGATTATGATATATAAGAAAAATGATGATGATGAGATGGATGGTTTGGTGGACTCCGCCCGAGTCACATAAGGCCCGTTCGCTGTTCGCCTGCTGGTCGGCATAACATTGCTAGAGTGCTTATCCGAGATAATGGACCGGTGAAAGTCTTACTTGTGCCATCCGAAGAATAGAGACAGACTCCTACTGTGACACCTTGGGGAGCTTGTAGTCGAGGGAGGGCTGACCCGACGTGACCGTATTATCGCTCCTAAGGCGGCACAACCTAGGAACAACGGAAGGATTGAATCGAACTTGGGATGGGACAAGTGGAGATGGGGGCTATACGTGGGAATGCGATGGCCAGTAAGCATATACCCTGGCATTTCTAGTTATTTCCGAGAATTAAAAATCGATTCGAATTGCTGATGCTCACCAGGTGTGAGAATGCCAAGTATCGCACACGGGCAACGTAATAATAACTATAACATATTGTTTATTAAGTCACGTTTTTTAATACAACATGTTTGGATGTGTATGATCCGTCCCTCTATTCATGGTGTTGCCCATCCACTGCTAGGAGGTCGATGGACTTGGGAGATGCTTTGAGGTCGAGGGAGGGCTGACCCGACGTACCGTGGTATTGCTCCTGAGATGGCTACTCCCAAGGGGTTGGATGGGGGCGCTGTGAATCTTGGGACGAGACATGTGTTCATATTTTACTTTCCTGCGAGTAATTACTTTATGATATAAATGATCTTCATGATTTATGGATAGCAGCTGTCAAATCCTGCTATCTTATGTCAACATGACTTTGTTTAAGAATCAACAGTTAAGGATCCACATGATTAGTAAACATACTTTGCGTCAGCCGTAAGCCCCGTCCATTAAGTCCTACTGAGTAATTAGTACTCAGGGTTTGCACCCACTTTTGGATTACAGGTACTGAAGATATCTGGACAACTGTGTTGGAGGTGGTAGTATCGGTGGGCTCGGTGCTATTCGCCTTGTTCATCTCTTCATAAAGACTACTTAAGTATATTGTTTCCGCTGTGAGATTTTGAAAACGTTTCCGCTATATTTATATACTCTGATTTCACTTCCACTATATTTGAACATGTATTTGATTCTGTACACTTGGTTTGTAAATTAAGTCTATTATTCTCTATTTCAACTGCCTGTGATGATGTAATTGTTGTGGCTCCCTCGAGAGTCGGATGCGTTTGATGTCGGTTCCTCGGGAAATTGTGTTATCGAGAGCTCGAAGGACTCTCGACGGACTACCGGGTTTAGTCTGGCCTAAGCGCACTGCGAGCTAGAGGTGGTAGGTGTGCTTAGTCTAGATTAAGCAAGGCGGTTCCGCCACAACGACGACATCTAATCCCTCCGTTTTGTAAATGGTTGTTTTTTTCAAAAAAATTTTTTTATCAATATGGCATATCGATGTTGACGATGAACTGACTAGACACCTATGTAAAATACACGTTTTGTTTTTTATTTGATGAATCTGGAGGGGTTTCCCCTACAACAAAAAAGTATATTTCATAATACACGTTTTATGATGGTTAAAAAAAGAACCGTTCATCGAGTGTGCTTAGAAATAGGCGATACCACGATACTGGTACCAGACGTACCAAATAGGAAGGTCCGATACCGAAAATAGCGGAACCAATACAAATACCCTTTCCTTTTTTGTTTTAATTATTCAATAGTTCGGTCAGAAAAAATTAAAAGGAAGTGGTACCATCTGGTCTTTGTAAGTATATTTTCAACCATTATAAAATCTCTCTATTCAAAATCTAGACCATTTACATAATTTGCAGGTTATGCTCCTTTTACTACAAGGTCCATCTTGTTAAAAATACTTGAATTCCCATCTCAAAAAAAAAACTTGAATTCGATATCTAAAAACAAGCACAAAGCACTATTGTTGTGTCCGAAGCATCCTTTTCTCCTTGACATCCCAATTTTGGAGCAACTGCACACGATGCAACAACTCACGCCCCCCAAGGTAGAGACGAAGCCGAGAGGGCAAAAATAACCAACCAACGAGGCAACCCCCCGTCTGCCCCCACCATTTCTCGATCCCGCTAGCCCTTCTAACCCAATCTCCTCGGCCGGCGACGAGCGGCGGCGGCGGCGGGCGGCGTCAGCCATGAACATGAGCATCAACGCCAACGGCGGCATCCTGTCGTACGAGAAGATGGAAGGGTACGCGCTGTGGGTGGCGACGGGCGTGGCGTCGGCCTTCTTCGCGTCCCTGGAGCGCTGCTCCTGCATCCACCTCCACACCGCCGAGGACGACGGCAGCGACGACGACGATCCCGAGGAGGCCAAGGACCGCCCGCTCATGTTCTCCCGGCCCCAGGCCCTCCCAGAGTACTACTACGACCGCTCCGCCTCCTCCGCTTCCTTCGCCAAGATGTGATCTGATTCCGATGATCCTCCGGCCGCCGGAGATGATGACGATGATGCCATGTATCTGCACGTACTACACCGGATCATTACAATTACATACCGTTACCGTCGATCGATGGCGCAGTGCATGTGTCGATCGATCTCTGCGTGTGATCCGATCCGGTGCGTTTAATTTCTCGGTTAGTTCTTGTGCCTTGTTGCTGTGTGAAGAATTGTTGTGTCACGATCTGCACGATAATCCCCGCTAGCTGTGTTCATGCATGCCATGAAGCTGCTGGCCCTGGGTGATTTGTAATTACGCATCTTTTTTTTTTGTCTGTGTGTTATATAGGACGGCATTGTATATGCGCATCTTGGATTTTCAGATGCATGATGATATTGCCTATATATGAACATATGTGTATACGAATTTGTATGTGTCACGAAGAACATGCCTGAATGCATTTGTTAGTGTGGTCTCCTTTTTTGTGGATTATTGTTACTCCAAGTTTTTCTCGTGAATGGCCGAAACGGGATCAGAGTGACTGAATGGCATCAAATAATATAAATTCTCCTCGAAAACTGGCCATATATATGATCCAATTACAACCAGCACAGCACGTATCTCTTCTCCAGTCGGCAATCGCGCCAACGGATGATTTAAGGACTTCTTCAAAGTACATATGAAAGGCAAGCTGAAAACAATTAAAAGGCTCCTCACTAATTGCCACCTGAAACAGACAAGAATAGACATGGCAAAAGAGGACCTAGGAGCCCTGCAAAATAAAAATAGAACAGACAGCAGCCGGTAACAAACTGTAGCTAGAATTAAGACCAGAATCGTATATCCATCTTTGACTATCAACTATTCCAGCATCCAACTATCTCTCTCTTCTCTCCGTGGCTACGGTAATGCTACATTGTCTCTGTCTACGGTAGTGCTAGGCAGTCCATTTATACGATCCACTAGATACAACCTAAGATAACAAAGATAGTAGCAGCTGAACAGCTACCTACTGTAACCTGCGGCAAAGATCAGATAGCTGAAGAGCATGCAGACTTGCAAGGATATCTCAATGCATGAGCCCAGACGTGATACAGGAACTCATGATAATTAGCTAGCGTCTAGCGATTTAACATTGATTAAGAGCTCATCGCAAAAAAAAAACATTGATTAAGAGATGGCCGACATGTGTCCTTGACCAGGCGTCGCCGAGCAACAGTCCGAGGCAGACCGCAGATGAACAAGGAGCCGCACTGTTGTTGCCGTGGCTGTGTGCTGATGGCTGAACTGTTGTTGGAATATAGACATAGACTGAAAATAGTTGCTGCCTGCCTGCCTGCCTGGAACCTGAAATCAGAGAGAGGAAAGCAATCTGCGGTAGAACCGAAATCAAGGCATGGAAATCGATCGATCATCAAACCCATAAAGAAGAAGTCCCTGCTGCCAGGCTGCTGACCTTAAGATAAAAGTGACTGCTGCTAGAACTGATACACAGCAGAACACAACAGAGATCGACCAGGCGCGAGCTACTTCTACTGCTTCTTCTCAAGAAAAAGAATCAATGCCGGCACCGGATGGTTCAGCTTAGCAGACATGAACAAATGTAACTTCAGAGGGAAACCCCAGGACGCGTCCTGTGCTGGACTGCTGGTACGGTGGAGCAGAACATCATATGCTCAACCCGAACTTGTTTGCTGATATTGACCACCGTCACCCTGTTAATTAATTTGGATTCTTTCACATCCATGAATACATCAGATCCCTGCTGCTGGTTTATGGTTACAGATCAGTACTTTAATTAAGCTTGATGTCGCCAGAGAGACCGATTGATTGCATTGCAGGCATACTGATACTGTGTGCGTGCTTAACTTGCAGCATAAACGGCATGCAGATGATGCGGCGTCCACGTAGCACCGGATCACGTGTGGGGCGGCGGTGAACTCTCTTGACCGGTCAAATGCTTGGCGCATGCTGGCTTTCGAATATGTTACTGCTTGATCGTTTTGTTGGTACGCCATACTATGTCCATGTGCTTGGAAGTCGGTGGCAAGTGCTGACCAAGAGCTAAATCTAGGCTTCATCATTCATTTTACCTGACAATCACATGGCAGGCAGTAGTGTTAACGCAGAGCACTGCTGGATCATCTCCTCTCAGTTAACACTTAATACTAGTAACTACTAACAATGGTGTGTCTCTCTTAACAAATTATGGCTTTCTTATAAAAAAAACAAATTATGGCTTTGCACAGTTCGCCGCAGAAGATCCTGGCGCGCCCAAGGTGGAGGCCACGGCAGAGTGCATGTGCGTGCGCGCGGCGGTGCGGCCGCTGTCGTTTCTGCGGAGTGCGCGGGAGTGGTCTCCCGTGCACTCGTCTCGACGTGCCTAGTGGTGTCCGGTGATCCCGGTCGTGTCGCCGACCGCACCCCTCCCCCACGGCGAGGAAGCAGCACCCTGCAGTGCGTTTATTTTTTGATGCTATCTGCTCCCTCCAGTTAGACGTTTTAAACAGCAGCAGAGACATCATTTTAACCATAAATTAATAGTAGTACACATATTCAAAAATACTAATTTCATAATGTTTTGAATCTTTGTTTGAAGACGAGTCTAGTCATACTATTTTCAAAATAGGAATTAAAATATTTAAAAGATATTGATAGTCAAAGTTAAAATATGTTGACTGCACACAAACCAAAACATCCAGTTTTCTGATACAGGAGGGAGTATAGGTAATTGACCGAGTATTAATGTGGGAGGAGAGGCGATTGATAAATTATTGGATGTTTGATTGAGGAGTGGACTATTCATTGTCTTTTTATTCTTTAATTTTTTATTTGGTTTGGGGGTCCACCACTTCATTACATCTTCATTCTTGAATATTTATCGCCAAAGCGTCAATAAAAAATAAAAAATAACGGAGAAAGTACTGAGAGGGCGTTTGGTGGAGGTAGGATGGGTATGGGACGGGGACAGGGAAATCCTATCCCACCCTCCCATCTATTTCTCTATCTCACTCTATCAATACATGCTCACGTACATTTCTCTGTCCCATAGTCTAAACAAGGTATAAATTTATTTCGGTTTCTATTTTTCTATCCCACCTCCATTTCTCTATCCTTATCCCAATCCAAATACCATAAGATAGTAAGATGAGAAATTGGGTACCCCACCGAACCCATGATGTATCACCTCATTTAGAATGGTTTGATTCCTCAAACCAAACACCCCTAAAGCTACAGACGGTGCTTGCTGTATCCCTTTCGGGAATAGAGTAAAAAAAGTTGTTTTTTTATTTTTCATGCATGAACTTTCTATTGATCTATATATGCTATCTGAAGGAGTGGCTTTGACAGTTATGTTATACTAATCTATTTACACAAAATCTATGGAACTATGAGATTTCAGAATTACTTTCTGGGACAAATTCTATTCTATTTGAAGTGTGAACTATACTAGCTACTATCTTTATGTGCTTAAATATTTGTTACCAACTAGTTTATTTTCGTACTGCAAAACGTCAAATGTAAAAATAAACCGGAGGAAGTGCTTCCGGACGGAGAGGGTACGGTGTACAATGAATTAATCAGGGGGGCTAAGATGGCCTAATTTCTTTGCAATGAAAGGCTCTACAAAATAAATTTGGAATAACTCAGCAAGGATAGATTCCAGTTCGTTCTTACAGTCGATCCTAGATATCCTGTACAGTATTATTTGTTGTATACATACACAATTCGTCAAATCGTCAATACTAGTATAATAAATTCATACAACTACACCATAGCAAGGGTGTGTGTTCATTGAGGCCAGACCAGATGTCACATTCGCATCCTACACTACAGGGGCAAAGCAACGCCGGAGACGGCCGGTCCCATTTGGCCCTTTCTCTGGGGGACATGGTCCAATAAAATTATGAGAGACATGGAAAGAGATGTCCCACCAGACATATATCAGAGAGAAAGATGTTTAATTAGTGCTAGTGGATCTAATCGCACGTTATTAGCTTAACAAAAACGCCCATTTGGGATATTGGTATCTCTTGATTCTTGGAGGGCCTATAAATAGCACCTCCACCCCTACCTCCCAAGCCACACATCATCTCCATCCACCAATAACAACCTCACAGAAGCAGGAGATCGACCACACACACGCTCTCTGCAACGACACAGCAATTCGATCTTGTGGCCGTTTCCTCCTGCACTGCTTGCAGCCACACATACACATACACCTAGAGAGCTCGCGGATAACCAGAGAAATGGAGATGTACATGGACGACAAGTGGAAGCTGTCGTCGTCGGCGAGCTCCAAGAAGGGGAGCCGGAGGTCGGCGGCGGTGGCGCCGGCGACGACGACGACCGGTGGCGATGGGAGCCCGAGGGGCCTCAAGGGCCGGACGACACTGAGGGGCCCCGCCCGGTCTGTGCCGGGTCGGCTGGCGAGCCTGGTGAAGGAGCAGAGAGCCCGGTTCTACATCATGCGCCGGTGTGTCACCATGCTCGTGTGCTGGAGAGACTAGCCATCCAGCTGATTAAGCCCCCACAGGGCCATGGGCATGCCGGCTCTGGTCCATCAGGTGCTCTACAAGGACTTCGGGGCCCTGATGGCCCTAGCCCAGATGTGTGGCTATCTAGTTCATGTGTTTGTGTTATTGATTGCGTTGTTTATGGAGAGAAAGGGGAGACTGGGAGAGTGGGTGAGTGAGATGTGCCTATCTTTCGTGTGGCCATCCTGCGGTTGGTAGTGTAATTTGTAGTGTGTTACAGTATTAGCTAGTAGCTCCGATTGCTGCCTGAAGCGCAGCGTTACTGTAAAAAAAGGCTTGTTACTAGCCCATGAATACAGCCAGTTTTTTTACACTAAAATTAATGCGCAGAAACATACTCTAGTCTACATGAGAATCCAAAAGGCATTCGAGCGTCGTCTCAAATGTGTGTGTTACCGAACAACAGAGCTTCGGGTGAGTTCCAAGTTAACATACAAATCAGTACTTACAAAATGTTTTCAACCGATAGTGACAGCCCTTTGTAGTGGTGGGTACTGCAGTTAGCTAGCTAGCTCCAGCTCCAGGGCTATCAAGCCTGCATGGGACTGGATTTGGTACAACTACTAGCAGCAACTGGAGAACCGCAGAATCTTTAATTTATCATACACTCATCAACGAAATGGGACGCCAAGTTTGCAAATGCGTACTGCGTGGATGAGCTCGCTAGTTTCTCGCTTTCGTCCCTTGATCGGACGTGCGGACTTAGCGTCTCCAATTTCTCCGGCGTCCGGCCGGCCGGCCAAAAAAAAAAAAAAAATCCTCTGACGAACTGGTGTCAGTTAAACTACTGCATGCTTATTACGGTATCAATTCGTCGAGCAATCTAGTACTGATTATTGAAGAGGAAGTACGTATTATCATTTAATTGTTTCTTGACGATAGATCTGACCAGATTCAAGTGTTTGAACCCTAATTTGTACACATCTACCTAGCTAGTCTGGCGAATCCAGAGGCCCTGTCCTGTTGCTAACTAACGATCCATCCATCCATCCATCCATCGACCATCACTGCACATGGCTGCGTTTATCGCCTGTCAACTGAAGAACTCACATGCTAGTGCATGATGAGTTCAGATTAACAAGTGCAAAAGGCAGATTAACTACCACACGATCTCTCTCTATCTAACTCTCTTATATGCATGCACACAGTTTGTAGTGTGGTAGTTTAAAAGTGCATGTCCGTTGTTATCTTTCGGCTGCATGTCGGCACACCGATCGATTCTGAACGTGCCTGCCGCTTGCTGCTTGCCGCCATGCATGATGCGTCCACGTCGGGATCGGCACACGTGTCAGAGAGCTAGACAAGTCACTTGACCGGTCAAATCATGGCAAACATGTGCGTGCCCGAATCCCTATGATGTGCTTGCTCTCCTGCACTGATCATGTGCTTGATAGTTTTGGAGCTAAATCTAACTAAGCTAGGCTTATCTAACTGTCACATGGCAGACAGCGCTGCCAGAAGAGCAGTCTATATACAACCGATCACCATCATCATCTCCCTAATTGTCATCATTTATCTGAGTGATTCTTGTCCTTTTGAGACCGTAGAAGTCCATCTCTCATATACTCAAGTCGTCCTGTCTTAGACCATCTCTAGCAGAATGTTTATCCACCTTGTCTATCACTATTTTCAGCCACTTTTCATTCTGTCTACAGTAACGCTATAATGTCGTTTTGTACTATAGACAGTTCATGTGGGCAATCTGCTGGAAACGGTCTTATACTTCCTCCTCCCATAACACGACAGTTATAGGCTAGTTTTTTTTTTCTAATACAAATATTAGAAGTTTACTAATAAATTCAGTGCATATAACTGATCGAAATTACTTATATTTGTTCATGCTCTCACTCTATACGTGTGTTCATTTACTAACATAATATATATAGATTAGAAGATTGTTTTGTATATTTATTTGGTATAGTTGTGGTAATCTAATGAGCTACTTTATATCTTCTACGATCTATATTCATAATTTTACCACTTTGCATCGCACCTTAGTGTGTTTATCATGTGTTTAGTTAGACCTTAGCTCAAATATGTCAAATCTTCTAGCCATGTATGTGTCGTGACATATCAATACAAATTTTGGTTTGCAAATTTTGGCCTTATTTAATTACAGCATTTTTTTATCCACATGGTTCCATTCAATTCTAATGCTTATTGTACATTTGAAATGATTATTATAGACCCTAGACTTCGCTTTTAGCTAAAAGAGTGACATAGTATGCACCTTGATGCTCTAGTTTTTATAATAGTATATGTTGATTACTAGATGTTGATTTGAGGGGACATTTTGTTTACTTTCAGTGATGATGATGGGGGATAATTCACATACAGATTTAAGGGGTGTGTACTAGATATTATGCAAGAAAATATACAATTTACATTCAAATTTAGGGTTGCACTAAAGTATCTATTTTTTTGTAGTGGCATATGTGGGTAATTTAAATTAAAATTCAGGAGAATTTTTAATATGATTTCATAATGGCATTGGCATGTGTGGGTAATTTAAATGTGAATCTAGGATGTTACTTTGAGTTATCTTTCATAATTAGAGCACGAGTAATTTATTATGAAACATAACGGATCTATGTCTATTACAGTATTAGGCTCCCTTTGTAAATCGCAGGAAATTTTTCTCATTCCTGCTTTTTTCTGTGTTTTTTAATGGTTTCTTGTGAAATTCCTATACAAATCTTGTGAAATTCCCGCGTTTCAAAGGGGCCCTTACCACCAGAGGATACAAGACCGATGGCGATACATGTGTAGTTTTATTGAGGATTTGTACTATCTATCTTCTTTTCTGTTCACATCTCATAAGGATTAGTATGGAAGCTCCGTTAAAACATCCATTTAGTTACAGTAAGATTCGAAAAATTATTTGTTGTCAATATGTATGCTTTGACCATCATGAACTACTGTTGCAACATATTGTCAATTTGTAGAAAAGAATCACTTCATGTTAGAAGACGTGCTGAAGTTGCGCGTGTATTGATATCTGACTAAATCCTAATGAACCGAGATTTGAATATAGCTGAAGCCCAGCCCTTTTAAATTAATCCGAGTACGTGTTTCAAAACGGTGGGAGAGAACAGAGCAGCAAGCTATCATAAACCGTTTTCGAAAGGAGGGCAAAAGCTCTTTACAGCAAAATTTATTATAGGAGGCTGGGAGAAAACAAGACATTATCGCGAGGTGTATAGTATATAGTTCTCTGAGGTCTAGTTTGGCAATACAATTTCTCATTTAGTTGTCTTCGATTCTCTTCGATCCCTAGAACTAAGTGGAAAACTACTATATATTATTATAGGAATTGTCAGTAGTGTATCCATGCACGCACACATACGCACGAGCTGAGACAGAGAGACAGGGTTATAAGGAGGTTATGTCGAAGTGGCCCCTGGTTGACCAACCAGTGACCACCACCTGTACTACGTGGTTGTGGTGTGGATTCCACAGTGGACATGCCTTGTCTTGCCGCTGATAGACCATAGACGACCCTGCAGGCGCCGGATCGGGACCGTAGCAAGTAGTACGTACGTATGCCCGGCGGCAGCAGGGCCGTGCATGTGGGGGCTGTGTGTGCGGCCGGTGCGTTGGGTGCACACCACACATGAGGTGCCGAGCTGACCACCTCACGCTCAACAGCCTCATCTATTGACGGGCCGATAGATTGGTCCGAGGGCCCACCTGTCATTGTCAGTCAGCTAGCTGTCCAACCTACTAGCCGGGGCTGATCAGACCATCTCTAGAATGGATAAGAGGACTGTCTATAGTACAACGTAACACTATAGCTAGCGCTGCTATAGATAGAATAAAAATACAGATGTATTCAACATCGGATGACTGATGTTGAAGAAATCCATCAGTCACCGGAGAAGAAGAGGGGAAGAAAGGGAAGGGAGGTCACTGCACCTTGCCATGGCTGGAGAAGAAGCTGCCGTCGCCGGCTGTCGCCGCCGCGTTGTCGCTGGTGTGGTGTTGGTGTTAGGGTTTGGTGTTCGGTGTTTGGGGTCCTTCTTCTCCACATCCGGCCTTAGAGGGAGGGCTGGGGAGGCAGGTCGGCGCGGCGGTGTGGCGGCGGCCGGCGGTGCGGCGGCGGTGGCGGCGGCGGCAGGATCAGGGTCAGGGAGAGAAGCAGCGGGAGGAAGAAAGGGGAGAGAGTAAAATAGAGTGAAAATTTTGGACCGTTGGATGAAGATCTAATGGCTAATGTTGGTAACTGATGGGAACACAAAAAATCAGTGGCCTCGGAGACACACTCATAAAAATAATGTAGGATAATGATACACAAGGTGGACCCACGTACTGGTAGTACGTGCATGATGCTGTCGACAGAGCCTTTGCTCCTGGAAACGACGTGACACCCGATCGCCGGTACATCGGTTCCATTCATTGAAGCGTCATGTCAACTGTGTGAATGAAGGATAGCATCGGTCGGACACGAATCCGATATATCGACCGGTTGCATTGCATGTGCAATGCACCGCGAGCAAATGTCCCTAGCTCCTTGAGCAGGACGACGATCGACGAGGACAGGACACGGCACACGCGTAGCATCACGGAGGCACCCTGTCTCTCTGTCATGCAAGTTGCGTTTTGCATGCAGCTAGCCGCTCGTTCGTCTATTTGTGCATGCACGCATGGCGACGTCTGTGGCCGTGGTGCTCCGGGGATTTAATTTCTTTTGACCTACTATACGTGCAATTAGAGATAAGTAGTAAGTAGCGTACTGTATGTATATATTATTTGGTCCGCTGTCCTCTTCAGGTTCAGGGATCCATAGATGCGTCACCATGCCATTGACAGCGCCACCACACGAACGGTCCACGAGTAGGGCGGAAAATTGTCGACATCACACCCTCTAACGGTCGTACATCACTGACAATGCAAAAAAAATGGAATTTGGGATGCCCATATATACCTTAATTCCTACAGTAATACGTAACACAGAAAAGTTGCAAAACATATGTATTTAGATACTACGAAAAAAAAACACAGGGCCCATATAATAAGATTACAAAGTAAAGAAACCATAAAGTTGGACATCATGCTTATTTTCCGCAAAAAAAAAATTCATTTAAGAACGGAAACGGAGTCTTCCTATAGTTTTTCTAGGTCGCAAAGGAGGCCTAACTAAGCTGGTCATGGGAAAACGACACGACCGGATAAGGAAACCGGTAAGCAGAAAAAGATAAAAGAGAGAGAAGGCCTCGGTGCCGCAGAAGATCCCTGCAGTGCAGGCCTTGGCGCAGGATACGACAGCCGGCCCGCGCCCCGCGGTCACTGTCGTCTCCGCGGAGCGCACGGGCGTGGTCTCCTCTGTCCTCATCCCCGCGTCTCCTCCCCTTCGTCCTCGCCGTGGCCGGCGTTGTGTCGACGGCAGGGCAGCCGCCCCCGCAAGGACCTGAGGAGGTTAGGGGGAAGACGACGAGGGAGCTCCATGACCATGACATGAGCGGCAGCGGCGGCGACGCACGCAGGGCCGGGAGGGCCACGCCGAAAGGGGGCCGTGCCGTGCCGGCGGGGTCCCACGGCCCTTGCGCCGGGGGACATGGCCCGACAGATTACGAGGGGCGTGGAAAGGGATGCCCCACCAGACGAGAGGAGATTACCACCACCACTAGTCTTAGTTAATCGACCTTGGCCTCCAGTCCAATCACTAATCAACAGCGCACAGCTCCATGGAGCTCATCACTTGGATCGGCTGATGGCATCGGCCATCTGCCATCTGCAGGAGGGGCCCTATAAATACCACCTGATGGCCTGAACCCAAGCCTCATTCTTCCATGTTCCATCTGCAGTCACCAACTACGAACGACCAACAGCAAAGAGAGACTCTGCACTAGGCATTGCAGGTTCCCAATTACTACTGCTCCCTTCAGAGTTCATCACAGAGAGAGAGAGAGAGAGAGAGAGAGAGAGATGGAGATGCTGCTGAAGAAGGGGAGCCGGAGGTCGGCGGCGGCGGCGGCGGCGGCCGGCGGCCTGAAGCAGGGCCGGTCGGTGCCGGGGCGGCTGGCGAGCCTGGCGAGGGAGCAGAGGGCCAGGTTCTACATCATGCGCCGCTGCGTCACCATGCTCGTGTGCTGGAGGGACTAGCAGTAGAAGTAGCAGTGGAGGATGAGATGTTAACCATGCATCATCCAGGGCTGTGGAGCTTAGTCTGGTGTGGTGGTGGTAGGTTCATGTTCTTCCCTGTGGGAAGAGAGAGATCAGAGATGAGCCTGTCCTCTGGTGGGTGGTGGCCGTCCTGTGCAGCGCAGCTTCATGTTAATAGTGTCAAAAAGCTAGTTTCTGTTCTGTCTGGACAGCAATGCTGTCGAAGGCTAATACGCCTCTGATTTGATTTCAGTGTAAAGCACTAATTGGTAATTGCCATGTTTTTTCCCCCTGCTGGTGTCACAACTCACAGGCCTGAACTCTTCTGAACAAAGGCAGGCAATATGGTGGTCGATATTCCTTGACAATCAGTGGCTGTACATGAGAACTGTGTATTTGCAGTCATGTTTTGTTTGTTTTCCGAATGAGAGGATGCATATTATAATCAAATTATTGAAAACTAAAGCGTCTAACAGTGCTGTCCTCGTTGTTCTTTTTATAATCATGATCTGAAATCGATCTTCCCTGCTCTGTGCAATCAACAGCTAAAGACACTCCTCTAGAGAGAAAAGTCTTCCTCAAAATTTTGTGTCATGAATGTCTGCAATAAAACCCTTCACCTGTTACAACAAACTCGCTCTTACCGAGTTTCTGCCAAAAAAAGAATGGACTGATAAACGTCGCTACAAAATTCTGACAGACTAGCGGTTTCAACTCTGTCAACATTAAAAACAATCTCAAGGAACTACACACTGATCAGATAGCACTATCTGCTGCTAATCATCCGGTTGATCGAGGTGTATGACCCGATGCACGCGCAAACGACCCCAATCATTATGATGATTATGCACATCATTATCTGAAAGGAAAGAGAGAGTTAGATCAAAGTGTATTCAGTGTTCAGTCATTTCAGGTTCAAATCCTGTGTTTGTTGGTGCTTGGTGTGTCAGAGTGTCTAGCTGGTTACCTCCCATAATGGTACTGCGCCCTTCTTGAT
Organism: Paspalum notatum; assembly: GCA_022530915.1. Taxonomy (NCBI): domain Eukaryota; kingdom Viridiplantae; phylum Streptophyta; class Magnoliopsida; order Poales; family Poaceae; genus Paspalum; species Paspalum notatum. The sequence continues at coordinate 38,847,585 of CM039690.1, read as the reverse complement.
GGAGAGATAGCATGCACATGGGAGTATCAAAGCCTGCGAATAACCAAGGACAATTTCAAGTTACAGAATAATTTGCTCAGTTAGCAAAAAAAAAAAAAAAAAAAAACAATCGAGAAGTGTAGGTTCATAATCAAGTTTCAGAACGTACCACAAGCATTGTGAAGACAGATCCAAGCAATGCCATCACCAGGGCTTCAAATCAGATGGAATCGGAAGTGGCATTAGCACACATGATTTTTCGGTGTAAGTTTTACTATCAGGATTTAGGAAAGAACATTTCTCGTTTACTAACTGAAGAACACTCACCGAAATAAGGAAATAGCAGAGCCACCGCAACAGTTGTGAGGACAAGGCATGTCCTAACAGATATTCCAACTAGGTAGGTCTGCATCTTCTTTGGCAGCGCCTCCTCTATCGACAAGGCGACTGGTGTCATCGTGATGGCATACTTTGTGTATGGATTCACAATCTGAAGCCAGAAAAGAAAATGAAAAATGAAGTTCAGGAATTAGCATCTCTTCTTGGTTTTTAATTAAATGGCATAATGAAAAGGGAGTTTTCGCCCCTCGTACCGTCATCCAAATGGCAACTTTCGATGAGATGTACTGTTGTGGCATGTTCAGTGTGAACTGTGACATAGTGGACTCGCCAAACATGAGAAACCCAGACACGGCCACTCCAGCATACACTAATGTTACCACTATGAAGCTGAAACAGTAGATATAGCATAATGTAAGCAGTCAGCAGAGACAGCACCTTTTTTTACAAGAAACAGCGAAATTATATAGTGTGGCTAGCCTGAATACAGGAGACAACTCAGAAGCCCTGAACGAGAGGGTACTTACCAGAACAAGAGCACAAATGGGAACTGCGACCGTTCCTTCATGGATGAATATATGTTTGGAAAAACTGAGTGTCCTGAGTAACAATATCCATACAGGCCAAGTGCTACTGGAAGGTGGGTCAGGTTCACTACAGCACCAGAAGGGTGGAACCCAATTCCCCCTCCAATGCCAACCCAGAATAGGCAAACGATGACTGTAATTGTTGCCACCACACCTCCGGCTGAAAAAGTTCAGTACAAAGGTGGTCAGGAACAACCTTTGTTGTTCAAGGAAGGACTAAGTGAAATATTAGCAACAAGAGTCAATTCTGATACTGTCATTCTTTAGAGAACTTGTTCTGAGTTCTGGCTTAAATTGTCCTACATTGCACTGAAAGATCGTAAATAAAGGCAATGCTGTAGAGATTCTGCATTTCTAATTACCCGAAAGATATGAGAGGAGGCTGAGGTTCCTGAGCCAGACTGACGGGAGAATTGCCAAAGCCATTGAGATTGCAAAGAGATTATGCGCATTCAGGTTGATGCCAGTAAAAGCCAAATGTGCCGAGGGAAACACTGATGATAAGCTATCTCCTAGCAGTGTGATATACTCCACACAACTTGCCTGCAAATGTATGAGATTTTACTTATGTTCAACAGTCAAAGGCATACTGACAGCATACCATCAGTTTCAGAATTCAGAGAATATACTTACATAGAGCTCCATGTAAAGAACAACCTGCACAACAGATACGATCAGTCAGGTAAACATTAGATAAGGTGACTTTTGCAGAAATCAGTATTGTTAGGGGAATACCCACCGATACAAAGATTCGACCGAAAATACCGAAAGCAACTTGTCCAATATCTGGGTATGTCTCAATGTTGGGCGAGCTGTCTATGCATCTCTTGAGAAGCAAGCCGGTGTAGCAGGAACTGCCACCCAGCAAGGGCAGCAGGAGGAGGCTTAGCCACCCTCCTTCCTTGATCCCATAAGCTGTGGTGAGAATGCCGACGCCGCACAGAACATTAAACCCTGCAAGTTCGACCAGACCAGAGAGCTAGGTTCAGAACAAGAATTCTGCAGATGATTCAATCCGGTGCATGATGTTTTCGACGTGAACAACAAATTATCACGCACCATTGATGATTGCCTGGCCCCTGCTGCACTTGCTGGCCGGCGGCGGAAGCTCGATGTAATCAGACTTGAGGCACGCCCTCGACGGCCTCTCGGGCAACTCGGCGTCGCTCACGCCGGGATGCCGCGGCGGCAGGCCGAGGCTGTCCGCGGACGGCTTCACGGACGGCGGTTGCTGCTGTAGCAGCGAGGACTGGGACAGCTGCGAGAGCGAGGGCGGCAGCAGCGGCCTGGTGAGCGGCAGCCCCGAGCCCTCGCCCTTCCTGAGGAAGAAGGAGCTCCCGGCCTTGAGGAAGGAGCTGCCGAACTTGGTCAGGCTCGGGCTCGCCGCCATGATCGAGCTCACCGTCGGCGACGGCACCGCCGTCATCATGTCGATCGACTGCCTGCACGCGAGGCGGAGACACCGACGAGGAAAAATCAGCCCGATCAATCGGCAATTCGGCATTATATATCAGCGTGCATTGCACAGCCACGGATGGTGCGTGCATCGTATAAGCGCTGCATGAAGAGGGGATCGGTCGACGGACCTGTAACTCTGCGGCCACGTGCCCTTCTGGCCGTCGTCGGGCGCGTCCCGTCCATCGCCGCCGCGAGCGCGCCCGCGCCCGCGCCCGCCCCGGGCGCGCGCGTCGCCGCCGTCGTCGTCGCTGCGCTCGGAGAAGGATCCCTCGTCGGAGGAGGAGGTCGGCGGGGACCCCCCGTCCCGGTCCGCGCCGAGGTCGTCGTCCTCGTCGCCGATGAACAGCAGCGACCGGTCGCCGTGGCCCATCTCCTCGTCGCGGTCCATCGCCGCTGGCGCCGCCGTCGTCGAGATCTCTGTACACGGAAGCGCAACGCGCGCGCACACACAGAGAGAGAGAGAGAGAGATTCTACGTCAATGCAAGCAAGGATCGATCCCCCGACGCAGCAACCAATCCCCGGCCGATCGAATCGAAGGACGACGGGAGATTAGATTAGGGCAATGAGCACGTACGTACGTGCGTATGCGAAGATCTTCGAGCACGATCGAGCTAGCGGGGGCGCGGGGAGACCGGGAGAGCGAATATGAGGCCGGCGAACACGAAGCGAGGAGAGCGAGGGGCCGGGGGCAGATCGAGAGGCCGGCGAGGAAGACGCGGCCGGTTTCTATGGGGGCTCCCCCGAGCCACCGTGGTGTGGGCCCGCCGCCTCTCTCGCGAGCGACGACGGTATGCCATCCATCGCATTCACAATTTCACATAGGCGTAGTCGTCTCGTGTTCGCTGCGGCTGACTGTGGGGCCCCACTTGGCCGCCAGGTTTTCAATGTGACCGTGGTCGTGTTGATGAGCTGGAACACAAACAGTTTCCGTGGCAGGTGGTTTGGAGTGGCGTGCCCACTGTCAAAACGCCTTACAATTTGAAAGAAAACGAATGCTTTGATGGAATATTCCATATATGTACAGCCTAATAAGAATGTGATGCGACCAAATGTAGAAAATAAGCTTGGTTTCACGTGGTGCAAAAAAACAGAACAGATAAAATTTCTACTCCTAAGTCACAACGGCAGAACTGCTGCTCCTACCAGATGGTAGTTTTAGGTAATTGCTTTTTTTTTTAGAAAAACTATTCCGTACTATCGCCATATATTAAATTCATGTTCTTTTAGATCATATATGTATCAATATGTTCAATGGAGTACGCCACATAGGAGTATTTGAGACCGGAGACAGTTTTTCCTTGTCTCACGCACATTTTGCATATTTCTAATTAAGCCACTACATCCGGGTATACTAGTCATGTCTTTCAAAGTCAACCGCTACAAACTTTGAATGATTTGGATATATTTGGAAACGAGATGGATTTGTCTTAAAATGTACAGTGTTTTAGATACTTTTTCTTTACAATTTTTTTCTACTAGTACTTTAGAATATAACTGTGTTTTTTTATTATATCGATGTTGAATCTGTCACTTATTTATGACTGGTAACTTTGTCCTAGTTTAGGGTTTTTTTTTTTTGTGCAAATTTTCTTATTAATTATCGGTTGCCTAAAGTATTGTTGCCCTGTTTGTTGGCCGTTGTTTATACTAAATTTGGATTTGGGGTTTGAGAGATTTGGGCTTTAGGGTCTTACATGGTTTCTAGCATCATCGAGAGTCATTGGGTAGGCTAGCTACCAGCCCGCCATTGGTGGTGGGCAGTGGGCAAGAGGTGATGCGATGAGGACTCCACATGGCAGTTGGTGGAAGCTAGCCGATGCATGTGGAAGATGGTAGGGGTCAAGTATCAAAGTGGGTAGTGAGCGATTGTGGTTATGGATGGTGGCGGCAAGCCGCCGAAACAGTGCGAAAAAATGAAAAAGGTGAGGGAGATTACCATAGAGGTGCCAGAGAAGGGCTAGTGAGAGAGCTCACCATAGAGGTGCTAGATATGGGCCATGGAAGGAAGACAGAGGGTGGAATGACATCAGCATGTCGCACTTGATGGCAAGGTGTTGTCAGAGGAGGAGGCGATAGGGGAGGATTAGGTGGTGGTGGTGGTTTGGTGCGTGTCTAGCGCATAAGGGATACATGTAAGCTTCAAACCCTAACTTTATGCTTAAAAGATTTGGTGATTTATTCACAACGCAATTGTTGGGACTAATGTTATTTGGTAGTATACCAAGTTTAGCCTTGGATGTAATGAGATGGACTTGGGAAGCAAGCCCTTCAAATGAAGCCATACGTATACAACTAGAATATCATATGTGAGCAAGAGATGGCGAAAAACATCAAAAGAAAAGGAAGCAATTAGTGTTGGTGTCATTTGTCCACAGGCACCCCCAAGTAAGCGAATTGTAACCATTCTGCCAGGTGGGCCGAATGGTTTGCCCACGGTACAAGATGGTGTAGAGTACAAGGAAGACATAGGGCTAGTCGGATCATGATGTATCTACGATAGATTTGATTCTTTTCTCCGAAATTGCTAGTCGGATCTTGATGTATATCTTTGAAAATCATGCAGTCTAGATGATGGTACAAAGATGATTACTAGTTTTTTTTAGAGAAAATGTGGGTCAAACAGAATAATTATCTCATATTTTATTTTAATGTTGCCAAATTATTGAATATTTCACCATTACTAAAACCATTATGTTATTTCACTACAAAATGACACCCCCTTTTGCAATGCATATATATGTTGCTAAATGTCCATATATGTGTTGCTAACATCTATACCAACGCATAATTATGCGTTGCCTATTCTGCCGTTGCTAGGGTCTATTGCAACATATACTTATGTGTTGGTAAGGCCTAGAATTAAGCGTTGTTAAGCTGCAACGGATGTGGGGTCACTACGGCAACGCTTACATACGTTTGTACAGCCCATGGAAAAATGACTTCTATAGCTCGTTGCAACATATAAATTGTAATTGTGGCAACACTTATATGCGTTGCAAGGAATAATTGTTGTAAGAGAACATATTTGTAATTCTTTTATTTGGGGCCTTATAGATATACACAGCATGTTCAATGTATTTGAGGAGATTAAATTCATCCCAAGTGGCAATAAACACACTCAGTACTAAACCAAATTGTACATGAATAAACCCAAATTCCATTAACAAACAAATGTGTACATGGATGAAAACAATATAAAATGATCGTACACAATGTTCTAGAACAAAAGTAAAATATACACTATACTCATATGGGTAAAGTTTCTTGTGGTCCAATACTTCATCCTTTGATCATCTCAATACCTATGGGGTCATATACTGTCCTGCATGAAAATATCTTTCTCCTGTAAGCACATATTACAATGTATTTAATAAGATATTATATTTGTTCAAAGAAAAGCATTGTCTAATTTTGTATTGAAGGAGAACTAAGATCTAGTTGATTAAGTATAGATCAATCGGCTAAGGACAACAAGTCCTCATCCACAGCTGGTTCTTTCTAAGGTGAACCAAGTATAAATAAATAAAAATACCTTCATCACTTGAAGTACACCACCTAAGAAGCAGTAAATTCACTCTGCATCAGACAACTCTCTGTTCTTAAGGTCATGTAGGAAACTTCAATCCATACATGTCCGAAATAGTACTGGATTCACATATTTTAAATATTAAGTAAAACTCTTATAGAATAAGCTTAGAGATTTATATTTATTATGTGATCTGTTATCCTACCAGAAAATGGTTGCACGATCTTCTAAGTACAATCAATCAAATTTACCACTACATCCAAGAATCTAGTCAAACAACTTGCATCTGGACTTATGGAGTCTCGCCTCAGAGTGCTTCTGACACTTTATACAAAAAACACAAATATATAATGCACGATGTTCTTACTGATCAGTTGATGATGAAGAGATGTCATGTACCGATCTAAATACAAGTGCTATGTTACCTTAAGCTGCTATGGATGGTATTATACAGCTAGTTTTGATTGCTTACTTTAAATTTCACTGATGCCTTAAGCATTCACTAATTCAATGTCTGAACCCACAGAAAGAAATTATTTCTAAGCAAGCTGAGAAAAATTATATGCAAGCTGAGAAAAATAAAATGAAATGCATAGATTGCAGGCCACTCTAAATAAATCCAAAGGATGATGTGTACACAGTTGGCTTACTGATCTATCAGAAGAGGCGTATTACTGCTTTGATAAATATATTTCCACATCATGATTTGGTTTGGGAATGCCCATGTGTCCTCAAAGCTCATTTAGACTTTTTTTACACCAGGCAACGTTGCAAACCTGCAGTAGAAAAGACACGATGAGGATAGCAGCACCGCACAGCACAAAGGACAACTGCATTCAGAAATCAGAGCTTACTTGCCTGGTTGCCTGTATAAACTGTGTTCAAAACATTTCCATTAGCTTTGTTCCAAAACCTGATGCATCTGTCGGTGATAAGAGAGAAAAGCCTCATTTTTTTATGAGTGAGTAAGTAAACTCTACACATACCTGAAAATGGTCTAAGTAAAAAAAAAAGACTTAACTGGTTGATTATCCATTTAGCCAAAAAAATATATCAAAGCTGAAAGGGGAAGACAAGGTTGATAATATAGAAAAGGGCCATTGTGAGGCAAGTCCAGGTAGAACCTACTGCAGCAATAAAAGAACATAAGTTAAACTTAAAATGGGTAAGAAAGATTATGTAAATCAAAATTTAGAACAATGTTCTCAATGTCCTATGCATTTTCATTGTCTACCTCTAATCTACATAAGTCAAATTCAATGTCAACGATTTATCATACAATACACGATATAGTGGACTACAGTATAGTCAACAATTCATTGGGCATTCTAATTTGTTACCCAACTCTATTCTCAAATTTGAATCCGAGGTGCTTAAGGCCACGAACTCATGGAGTTGCTGCCACCTTCTGCTGCAGACTTGCAGTGCTGCCTGGCCATCGAGGGCATGCGCCGTTGGGCACCTGGTTGCCTCCAGCCTCCCTCCTGGGCGCCGCCCGCCTGGCCCCTCTATGGCCGCCGGGAGCCTGGCCGGCTGGCCGCCTCCTTCGTGGGCGCCGCCCGCCGGGGAGAGAGCAACTGAAGGCGAGAGCCGACGCGCCCAGCCGAGCAGGGGTCGCCAGGCCAGCAGTCCGCACTCCGGCAAGGGGGCAGCTGACTCAGGGAGGGAGGGAGCAGGGGCTGGTGGACGCCCGGAGTGGATCTTGGAGGCTGGAGCGGCCGGCCGGAGGGGAGTCGGCCGGCTGGCGAGGGGCCGCGGGTAGGGTCGTCGCAGTCGCAGGGAAACGGGGAGGGAGCGGCGGCGTGAGGGGGGCGCTCGAGGGCTAACCGGCTAAGCGCAAGGGCTGCGGCGCGAGTTTAATGGACCACGAAGTGTTGAAGGTGAGGACGCAGAGAAGGACCCGAGCGGTTGGACCTCCGGCGGCTGCCCACTACGAAGTAAGAGGAGGTGGCGAGAAGGGAAGTTTTTTTTTTTTTTTTTTTTTGAGTGATTTTGCGTGGAATACAAAGAAGAAGATATCTACGGGTTATGAATAGCGTCTCGGTGGAGGGTTCGGGTTCATAAGCTTTGCTAGACTGTACAAAATAATAGGGGGAAATCAGATTGGTACATAAAAATTGTACGCGAAATACAGTACTAGTCAATTTTGTCATAGCTGCTATAGTTTTTTTTCCAAGCTTAATAATACTATAATTTGTATGCCATTTGTTTAGACAGTAGAAAAAATTCCTAAGTACGGAAACCAAGAGAAATATTTTACAAGTACTAAGACCAATATACGGTTTTACATACATACGGCATACAATGTTTGCAACGCATGATAAGCGTGCCAGGTAATATAAATATAACAGATGACGCTCGCAACGCATGTCAAGCGTTGCCAAGTAATTCAGACATTCTACGGATGATACTTGCAACGCATGATAAACGTTGACAGGTGATTTTCTTGCAACATATAAATACATGCGTTGCTAGTATCCGTTGCTATTTAATTTCTAGCAACGCATAAACTATTCTGTTGCTATGTATGCGTTGCTATAGGGGTGTTTGTATTGTAGTGTTTAGAGAAACATACATGTTCATAATTGAAGACTAATATCTCTAAAAACCTATAAGTCCAAAGGATTGAATAAGGATGTTGGATTCGCTTTCTGGGAAATCCCAATTGGGGGGGGGGGGGGGAGGAATAACTCATTGTTTAAAATTTGCAACTACATTTACTGATTTGATCAGAGCAAATATGGGACATAGATACAGAATAAAAAGGATTATGATAATAATGGGAAAAGTATGTTCAAAATTTGCGCAAATATTGAATAATATAAGACAACTTAGTTTTTTTTTATAGAAGATAGTTCTCATGGTAATCGATGAGCATCTTTGAAAATCATGTGGTCCAAAAGATTATATAAAGATGTTTGCTAGATTTCTTATCATAAATGTGGGCTACAAACAAGGATTTTTGTCCATAAAGATGATTTTCTTCCAACATCATGCACAACAATTATTTTATTTCAAAATGTTTCACTACTCGTTTTTCAAAAATCTTAAGTGGCATATTTAAGAATCATATAGTCAAAAAGATCATATAAGAATAATTAAAATGTTAATTATTAAAAATGTGGGTTGCGAACACATGTAGTATGTACATATAAGGAAAGTTTTCTTCTAACAATGCAGAAATATTGGATGTTTCACAAATACATAAACAACAATTTATATCATCAATGGTATAAATACCATGAGTGGTATCTTTGGAAGCTATGCACTATAAAATATCATATAAGGATCGTAACTAATTTTATTATTTGACATATGGACCATATGAATACACACAGAAAAGAATTGTGGCCATAAGTTGATCTTCTAACGTCATAGAAATGTTAAATGTTTGACTACTATAAAAAACTATTTTGTTCTTCTGAGCAAACACTCCTTATGCGTCAAAATTCAAGACCAACATATTTGGAAATCTGAAGGATCATACAAGAATGGTTGTTAGGTTTTCTATTAGAAATGTGAGACACACAAGGATTACATCTAGAAGGTGGAAATATTTTTTTCAATGTTACGTATAAACAATTTTGTTCTTTACAAAGAGCACACATTCAATAATTATGACTACCATATTTAGAAATTATTAAGTCCAAAGGATCATATAAGAATGATTAACTGGTTTCCTAATGGAAATTTGGGTGACACATATAGACACAAGGATAGTGGGGGTCTTTTGATAAGTGGCTAAAGTTTACTTCATTTGTATCCAAACATGCCAGCTATCCTTTGAACTAAACTTTGGTTTATTTGTCCTACTAAATCAGCTAAAGTGGACTAAAGTTATTCATGAATCGAGAAAAATCAGATATACTCCTCTCTCACAATCATGTCCATCTAGTCCCATGCACAACGATATTTAAATGGAACACTGTATTTTCAAAACAAGTATCCAAGATATGATGGGTTTATCCTATATCATAATGTGACCACAACATATTACCTATGTTTTTCAGTATATTATACACTGTTCACTTTTGAGTACCTAAATTATTTAAAATATTTGCGTAGATATATGAAAATATTAACAATACTTCTCGAGTAACATTAATAATAAAATAAATCAAAATAAAAAATAGTTTTAATAAAACAAACATTCAAAAGAGTCATGGCATCATGCTTAAAACCTGAGGTATAATAGTATAATAATATCTCTTTACATGGCTCGAGGTATTGGTAACCTCCTGGCCACATGAAGAACATCTCAGTTAAATTGCAAAAATAGATGAAAATTTGTAAAAATAAGGTTTTGATGTGTATTTAATTTTTGATTTAAGGTGATCTTCTCCCAAATACGTCTCTTTGCAACCATAGGACCGAACCATGTATAGTAACAAACTTTATTAGTCCCAATAGTATGAAATATGTAATAATCAGTTAAAAAATTCAAGGGCGCCATGCTTAAAATTGAAGCAATACAATAGTATAACAATATATGTATATAGCCAATGCATCCACAATATGTATATAGCCGATACATCCACACACATATCCCTTTACCTAGAGACACAACCAGCCCTCTAGGCCAAATGAAGGACATCTTGCTTAAATCACAATAATAGGTGAAAATTGTGAAAAACAAAGGTTTGGTCCTTGCCTACAGGCTTTAGGTGTGCTCTCCATGCCCTCTAAGCAGTATAACTTTCTTTTTTGAATGCTTTTATGTACTGTAATTTTACTTATATATATATAGTTTATTGCTGAATATGTAAAAAAAACAAAGGAGACCATGCCTAGGCCAGCCCTCTGTGCCGCGCTAACAGTCGAGCACCGCACGATGAGCAAGCAAGGCTCGCCTAGGAACGCTAGCCACCATGCCATGACATGTTTATGATGGGCTAAAATCATGCTCGTCACGGGCCGCCCCATAGGCCCATCTTGTTTGGACATATATACCCAAACAAACTACGTGTTTCGCGTGCGAGTGAAATGACATTAAAAAAAATCTCACAATGTGATATTAAAACACAAAAGGCATTAAAAAACCTCGCAATGTGATATTAAAACACTAAAACAAATAAACTTTTGAACTTTGGCACATCTGAATAGTATTGGTAATAGGATAAAAAATTCTAGAAAACCAATAAAGATATCAAAAGGACCTACAATTAATGTAGAAACATCCTTGCTAAGACTATTCAGTCAAAACAAAGGATACCCTCCGCTCTAGCTTTCTCCAACGAAGCATATCTGTAGCAATGAATGCCACGCGGCAAGAGCACCAAATAGTAAATCCTCGGGGTCAACTCTGCAAAAATGTGCAGCGCCACCTTCGAGTCCCCACGACCGATCCTGTCCGTCTATTGTAGATCGCATGGACGGTATGCCTGCCGCCGGCCTGCCGCAGCCCTTGCCTCGCCTCCTAACGTTAAAACGCTTCCTGCCACTCTCCCTCGTCACACTCCAGTCCACTGCAGTCCACGCAGCCTGTCTCACGCACAAGACGCAGCCTCTCTTCCTCGCTTCATTCGTTTCCGGGCCCTACGAGAGAGAAACACAGCTCGAGCTCTTTCTGCGGCCGTGTGGTTCTCTCGATCGATTCCTCGCTACATCGTCTCCGGCCGGCGTCCATCAGCTAGCAGGGGTTTTTGGTCTGTTGTTATCTATCTCGCCGTTTCTTAACCAGGAGTGCTTGTTTTTGATGCTGTGAGTTAATCGGTTCTTGGTTTTGTGCGTCTTTGATAGGGGTTACGAGCTCTGAAGATTCCAATCTTGACCTGCTTGTGCTTGGAATCGTCTCTGCTAGCTAGCTAGGAGCTGGGCTTCATTCTTCCAGCCAGGTGCTTGATCTTTCAAAAGAATTCGAAGGTAAAGAACGTTTTGAGGAAACCACATATTGTATTTCCTTCCATATTCCCATAGATAAAGATCTGTCGAAATGGGGTCTAGCCTTTGTTTGTTCATCATACTGCTTGAATAGATCCAGGTTTTGCTACTTGATCTGTATAAATGCCTATGCACTCTTTTAAATCATGCAAAAACTGACAGTTTTTATGTGTCTACTAATACTATTCTCTGACGGATCGGGGATTTTACGGACAGATTGTGTGAAAAGTCTGCCTTTATCGTCTTGGAATTCTAGTAGCAGTTGGGGCTTGCTTTCTCAGGTGCCCACTGTTTCTTCAAAACAAAAGAATTCTCAGGTGAGATGCGATGGTATCGATGGGCAAGAGGTTTAGCCCTACATTTGCTCATGGTAGTTGAGGATCAATCTGTCCTTTTTTCCTTGCTCCATGTATATGTCATGTCTTTTGAATCATGCACATCTCAGAAGTGAGAACTAGCATGTGAAAAACTCGATCTTGTTGTAGCCCCCTAATTTGAAATTCCATGAGTTTTGTTTGAAGATTTCTCAGGTGCCTGCTATTTAATTCAGGAAAAAAAAATCCTAAGCCAGTTTATTTTGGGGTTGAGATGCGCGATATGAGATAGATCTTACTCCCATGTATAGTAGTATTAGACCATCCCTTGGGATGTCCATATGCACTTTCTATCCCTATTCATCCACTATTCCAACTACCCCTCTCTCTGTGTACAGTAGCGCTACAGTGTATAGGCATCCATTTTGCACATCCCCAATATTGGGGATAGCCTTAGTACTACTTATTAATTACCTGATGTCACTTCTTCAAATAAAGATATGCATTTCTTGAATTAATTAATGCTGCAGCTATATTTGCTCCTGGCCAAATTATTTTCAGTTCCATGCAAGCATATCTTCTAGTAGATTTTAATTAGATGCAAATCTTGCTTTCTAACACGTCCCGTTAGTCGTTACTGGCAGGAACACACCATTTCCGGTAATGGCTGGTGAAGGAGCAGGCGCGATGGGTGGCGGATTTGGTGGTGTTCATCACTATCTGGAGCAGCAGGTCGAGGAGGAGACGTTGAGTGATCTGGGTTTCATAGAAGAAGACGCTTTGCATCTGGAGCAACAGGTGATGGAGGAGTTCAGTGCTCTGGGCTTCATCGAAGACGGCGCTCCGGTGGCCTTCACCTCTGATGCCACCGGCGGTGGGGATGATGGCCGTGATCAGCCGGGCTCCGTAGGGACAAGCAGCAACATGCAGGTGATGACCGATATGCTAGCTGCAGGCCAGCATGGCTAAGTTTCTTGTCTGTTCGCTACTACTCCATTGTTTACAGCTTGACGTTGTTTTAGTAGTATTTATTTCGCTGAATAATACGTTGTCACTTACTACTTACTATTACCTCCATTTGTTTTTTTTTCTGAGTAGTTTGACTGTCCAAAGTTGATTGTGAATTACTTATTTAAATAATTTTTATTAATAGTTACAGATTAATAGTAATCAGAAAGCAGTGCATTTATTAGTCTGATCATTTGTTCGTATCAATTTTTTGGCACATTATTAACTCATTTTGGGGTAGCTTTGGTCACTATTAGCTAAAATGAACACACAGAGTCACAGAGTGTATTGTTTTGTTTATGTGCATGTTGCTAAAGATATTATATACTGCTATGTGCATGCATGTATGCTTATTAGCTGATCCAAGGTATGTATTCATCACCTTTTGATTTATGCAGCTAAATCAAATGATGAATATGTGTATGATTAATGTATGAACATCTAACCTTTGCGAATTGTGATGCCCTCTTCGATGTGTTTTTGTCCTCATGTTGCATATTGAATACTACTAGTATATTTTATTTATACGTCCACTAATTAATAAAAGGCCTTCACTAGAGGGCCTATATTACAAAACTATTTGCGGGGGTTAAATAAAGGAAAAAGTCTATCCGACCACCCTTAACTTTCGCTGTAGTTCGATTTTGCACCTCAAACTACAAAACCAGAAATCTTTGCTCCCGCAACTATTAAATCCGGGTATTTTTACACCTTGGGTGGTATACGAAGACGGTTTTGTGTGACGTGGCAGTGGGTCCCACTGGTCAGGTCACGTGGCAGCGAGCCCCACGTGGCAATGGCACAACCATCTTTTACCTCACTCTCCCCCTCTCGTACCTCACCGTCGCCGCCGTCTCATCCTCCCTCTCCGTCTCTCTGCCTCTGCCCCTCCCTCGCCGCCGCTGGCGCCGACCCGAGCTGCGCCCCCCGCCGCTCCGGCCGCGGCACCGCCCCCAGCCGCAACGACCTCGACGCCGACCCGAGCCGCCGGCCACGCCATGTCGCGATGGGGACGGGCGCAGTGGCAGCGGCGCGATGAGGACGGGAGCGTGGGGCAGCGGCCTCTGCCGCCGGCGCCACGGCTCTCCCTCTTGCTCTGTTCCGCTTCGTTCGGCGCCGGCGAGCTCCCCGTCGCAGCTCGCGGATGTCCAGCTGCACCTTGTTCACGTCCTTCATCACCGACCCGTAGATCTTGCGCCACCGCTCGAACCCCGTCAAGTTGAAGTAAGCGCGCACCGCCTCCTTGTCCCCGCCGCCTGCCGCCTCCGCCTGCACGCGCCGCCTGCGCTCCGGGTCCGAGAGCGACACCACCGCCGACAGTGTGGCCGCCGCGGCCGGGAGGGAGAGCGGCGGGAGGTCGGCGGCCGTCGGAAGCGCCACGACGGCGGCCGTGGGAGGCCTGCGTTGCGGGTGGAGGAGGACGTGGGACCACGGGTGCCGGAGGAGCGCGGCGGGCCAAGGTGGCAGCGAGTGCAGGCCGAGGAGCGGGTGCCCAGCGAGCGGCGGCGGGGGAGCTCGGTGGTGGCGGGGGAGCGGCGGTGAGGAGGGGCAGAGGCAGAGTGGGAGGATGAGACGGCGGCGACGGTGAGGTACGAGAGAGGAAGAGGGAGGAAAAAGATGGTTGTGCCACTGTCACGTGAGGCCCGCTGCCACGTGTCATCTAATAGGTGGGACCCACTGCCACGTCACACGAAACCGCCTTCGTATACTGCCCAGGGTGTAAAAATATCTGGTTTCAATAGTTGCGGGGGCAAAGATTTCTGATTTTGCAGTTTGAAGTGCAAAATTGAACTGCAGCCAAAGTTAAGGGTGGTTAGATGGACTGTTTCCTTAAATAAATGTTCCACAAGTTTTGCCAGCCCAATCCTTGCTACCGGGCCCTCTCTTTAAATTTCTATTGGGCTGGGCTTACCGCTACTTGTGTCTGTCCATTGGGCCGCCCAACACTCATTCCACAACGTTGTAGAGAAAGCCAGCCCAAAATTCCAAAAGCCCAAGTGAACAGTTCACTCTCGAGGTCTCGGGCTCTCGGCTCTTGAACGCCGCGATGCCGGTGTGCGGCGGCGGCTGCTGCCATCCCACCACTGTACGCCGCAAACGACACCGACGTGGCGGCCTCCAAACCTTCTCCTCCGGACACCGGAACTCCGGGAGTGAGATGGAGCGGTTGGAGTCCCAATCTTCTTCGCCGTCGACGGTGGGGAAACTCTGCGCGGCTCGTCGTGTCCTGTGCGTGTCTCGATTCCTCATCCCATCTGCCCGCATTCTGTCTTGCTCCTCTTCCATCAGGGCGGCCGTTTGGGTTCGTATTTCGGTCGAGAATTTTGATTTTGCTCCTCTACATGCATGAGCGATTGATTGAGTGGCGAGAAATTTCGCCGAGGTTGCCATGACTCATGATTTGGAATAAGTATAGTTTAAAGGATTTCGCATTCGGCAAGAGGCCGTGGAAATGACCACCATTTTCTTTTATTCGGACATGAGTTGTTGTCTTTTCCACATTCGATATGTTTTCTTTAGGGAGTTTGTTTCCCTTCTATTCTATATAAGCTGATGTTTATGAATAAAGTGAAGAGAAGAAGTTAACATACGTTCCTATCTATTCCATTAACCTATGGATCCTGGGAGGCGATGATTGACATGAGCCTTCCCTGCTTACCCTCGATCTATAGCACATAATGTCTGGTGTCAGATTCAGGCCTTCTAGTTCTACCACCATGCCTAGAAGGAGAAACCACCTAGTACCCACGATGATGGTCTACAAGCGATGTTAGTTGTCATCCTTCCCAAGCTGGATCGTCTCAATATCATTGCAAAAAAAGTTGGGGTCGGACGATATTAACCAGCAAGTCAGCAACAGAGGACAGAAAATCTTATCATTAACAAACTAGAGCAGGGGAGAGATGTCATGCTAGTGGGGCTGTGGGGGTGTGTCGGTAGCCATGTGCATCAACATCACTGCGCTTAGCCTGTTACCATTAGCAAGTAACCCCAATTTGGAGCAGCCACTCCACAAGTTGGGACTTTTCCAAGTATCATGGCCGCATAATTTGTTTTGAGACCTAAATTGGTGTGAGCAGTTCCTTGCGGCACAATGATGGTTCGCCAAACGCCGCAAAGCTATGCACTCTTGGAATGGTTTGCCGAGCTTAGATAACTAGCATGTTGCTTTGACTACATGAAATGATGTTTCGCACTGCCTATTCATCAAGGACTGCCAAAGTACAGTTGTTCATCGAGACTCAACATCCAAATCCAAAGCCCTGAGGGCCATGAATCATGCTCGATCCTTTGTGCACTTGGAATAGCAGGACATCTCTAGCTCCTATACTCAATTAATTGATGACTTGTTGATCTCCACTAACAGCCGTACTTCCTCCAATCACTGTGTGTAAGAGCATCCATGCCATCCATCTCCTAGCCGATGAGTGCCCAGCGGCTACTGCAGAGACACCATATGGAAGGACATCGACAGCTCAGGCGCTGCTGCAAGTGCTACAAGAAATTTGTGTGTGGACACAACCAAACCTGCAAGTGTCTCTTCCTCTTGGAGCTAACGATGTTGACTCTGATGATGTGCCCGGCAAGCACATCATCGAGCTATTCCTCTCCCTACATGCCATCACTAGCATGTTGAAAGATTGTTGGACTCAAGTTCAACACACAATTTGTGTCCAAGTGTTATCCTCGTGGGGGGCATATGTCATGGTGGCAAGTGGCGATTTAGTGCCATGCACAAGAATCTTACTTGAGACTAATTCCTAGACCTTTGTCAACTTGTGGAAATTCCAACACTTCTCGCTCAAAAAGGCATTTATGTTTGAATTGCCTATTCGGATGCTTATATCGTGTCACACTTATGTGTCAAACTAGTGTTGATATATAGAACTTGACTAGATTTGGCATATAGCTTGGTTCTTGTGAAATTATGCACTTCATTTTCATGATCGTATCCCTATTTCTTATTAAAATAAAGCTTCTTCTAAATAAAGAAACACTTTATATAGCAACTCCATAGTGCACATGCGAACTCTAAAGCTTTCTTCTATCTCTTTTTATATAACTTTTGTAAATATCTCTATCACTTGAATCTAAGCTAATTGGGCATTAGCTAAAAGAAGAAGGCACATGTCCACGACGACATTCTAGCATCGACAACGAATAAGGAATATAGATAAGTTGGCTTGAAAATAAAGTTAATTTGGTTTGTTGGAGTTAGTTGCATCGTTGGAGATTAGTGTGGCAGGATTATAAAACCATATATGCTAGGCGAGCATTGGTTCGACTTGGTTCTTCATCCCCGTTTTGCCTCCCTTGTGAAACATTGAGCTTCCACCATAGCTCCATCCTGCCATCAAAGTCTAGTGTGTGCTAGCTTTGAATACAATGTTCATCGCAATCCATCATACATTTCCCTTGCCTGACATATTGGTATCAAATTGCTCAGTTCTATGTCCATGGGGATCTCATGCAGCCCCCTCCAACCTTGAGCCTGCCTCCAATAACATGGCCGCCAACCTCATTGATGTTGCTGCCAGACTCAGTGACTTGAGCCCCTCATCCAGGCTCCAACTCGCTAGCAAGGTGGGCAACCTATTGGACAAGGTCACGCATTTGTAGGCTCCGCGTTCAAGAACACTGAGCAGAGCCATGCCCTTGGCCTCATTGTGACGTGACTATAGAACGTGTTGCGCAACGATAAATGCCAGACCTGCCCCCCATAGATCATATTCAACTTGGGCAAAGTGGATGTGTTTGAGTCCGTGCATCCACACACGTCAAGATTCTGCTATCAATTTCACCTTGAGGATCGCGATTGCCACTACCATCGTGATGATTATGATTTTCCAGTGGCATGTTTCATCCTTGCACCAAGCTGGACTTTCCTCCTACAATGGCTAGGATGATCCTCAATAGTGGTTGAACATATGTGAAATGTTATTCTAGAGCACCACAAGGTAGGGCATGTGTCCTTGCATAGTTGTGGTACTACATGCTCAAGCTGAACTTCAATGCGCTCCCATGGCAATGCTTCGTGGTACTCATTCACATCCACTTTAAAATCCTGGTGAGTGACAATTCCCTAGGTAAACTCAAGTCTTCATGTGTTTTACAACACAATGTCGTGATTATGCCGGTGTATATGAGCAGTGCATGTAACTCATGGCCTTGGACAGTGAGGGCATCAGAGTAGGCGTATGCTACCTAGGTTTGTCAAGTCCTTTTGGTATTCCAGGTGTTGATGAACGACTTGCTCCGGCCCTTCTTACACCGGTTTGTTTTGGTATTTTTCGACGATATACTGATCTATAGCTCAACATGGGCGGATCATATCGCCATATTCGTACTATCCTTCCCCCATTGTAGGAGCACCGGCTATTTGTAAAACATTCCAAGCGCAAATTCAGCTTGGCACATATAGCCTACCTCAGGCAAGTCTTCTCGAAGGCATGCAGGGTGATGGATAAGCAGAAAATCTAGGCATTGCTGGATTGGCCTATGCCCATGTTGGCATGGGTGGGGCGCGCGTTCATGGGGTTGGACTACTTCCATCATTTCATCCACAACTATGGCACAATAGCGACGCCTCTCACAAGTCACAACGCTTATGTTATGACCGACAAGACATACAAGCATCGGGAACATAGGTAGCTAGGCTGGGAGCTGGCATATTAGGTTAGGATTAAGGGATTTGTTATGCATATCGTTAGGAAATTTGCTAGGAAGGTTGAAGCCTATAAAAGGCTAGTTGACCAATCTATTATTGACCGTGAGAGGCTATTGATCCCTTGCCTCTCAGGTTCCTTGCGTGAGTTGCAGAGATGAGAACCATGAAAAGCAAGATCCCGAATAAGAAAACAGAAACCGAGGAAACCACAAGAGTGAAGAGTAGTAGAGTCTCATCTTTTGTCATTCTTTGCTCCTTTTTCACTCAATGATTCATTCGAATTTCCCAACCAAAAGTTCTATATGTCTATTCTATGATATTTCTATATATATAGAATATGATATCTAATATGACACCTGATTTGTCAAAGGGATTGGATTGGTGGCACTGGACGTTCCAAAAACGGGTACTATTGGATCGGGTGAATTAGAGAATAGACAGGGGTCTGTTAGCATTTCAGCTTCTTTTCTCCTTTTAGGGCCTATCCGAAAGAGAATCCAGGACCTCTTGGTCCTGAATATCAGAATAGGACGAACGAACTGGCCTCCGCGGATATCTTTGCTTCAGAACAAAACAATTAGCATTAGGCTTGGTCAACTGGAATGTGTATTATCCATACGGGAGATCTTCCAATCGAGAAAATCCATCGATCTGAGACGAAGAGAAAGGGCCAATTTTCTTTACTTATTCAGTTAGTGCGGTAGCACGACGCCACCTTGCCGCTGGGAATTCAAGCCCCGGCCGCCCATGTCCTTCTCCTACAAC
This sequence comes from Paspalum notatum, assembly GCA_022530915.1. Taxonomy (NCBI): domain Eukaryota; kingdom Viridiplantae; phylum Streptophyta; class Magnoliopsida; order Poales; family Poaceae; genus Paspalum; species Paspalum notatum. The sequence continues at coordinate 38,828,060 of CM039690.1, read as the reverse complement.
CTCCGCTGTGGATCAGGTTCTATTAGTTTCTTTGTCTTGCACTGGAATGACGCCACGACAATAGAATTCCATACCCTTCCACTGGCGTTGACCGAGGTGCCCATTGTACAACTACCAATGTTCGACCTCGACTTCATTGTTAAGTGCCACTATCATCCAAAGCTATCTAATTGATATCTCATTTGTCATGTGGGAATTAACCTATAGCGGACGCAAGAAGAAGACCGATGGCACAAGGACATTCCAATGCCGGCAATAGAGAAAACAAAAGAGATAATTTGGCTTGAGAATAAAGTTAGATTGGGTTGATAGAGTTGGTTCATCATTTGTGATTATTGTCGGTGGGCTAGCAACATATAAGCTGAGACACGACGTAATCGAAGTAGGCAATAGATTGATATGATTCTAGTTCCTCCCCATCATGCCTCCCTCATGTGACGTTGAGCTTCTCTCATAGCTTTGTCATGGCATCATGGTCTAACTTGCTCCCAATACAATATTCTCATAACCCACCTTCCATTTTGGAATGAACATTGTGCTCCATGTTAGAGATTGTACAGCGTACTCTCATGATTTGTACTTGCCTTGTACTCCAAGCCCTATTGGCTATATATATGGTTCTTCTATTTCTCTACACTCCATGTTTCCATTGGTCAAGTGTAACACCCCAAAATTTGACCCTAAGAAATTATCCTCTAATCTCTCGTCTAAATTCAAAATATGATTTTGAAAAACCTGCTTGTTGTGAAGTGTACACTATGAGCTCATAAAAATCATCTCAAGTCCCTCGAATATTCCGGGAAAGATCCTCTCAAACCCTTCCCAAAATATTTCTCAATTTTCCTTCCACAAAATCCATCCAAATTCCAATCCCAAATTCAATTCAGAAAAATGGAGAATCCTCTCTCTTTCTCACTCGGGCCGAAACCCACTTCTCTCCCTCTCTCGGCCTGCCTCCCCGCGGCCCAACTCCCACTCCCTCTCCTTCTCCCGCATGGGCCTCGGCCCGCCTGCCTCTCCTTCCTCCCTCCCTCTCGGGCCGGCCTGACTGCCCCCCCTCTCTCTTTCTCCCTTTCCCGGCCCAGGCCGAGCGGCCCAACAGGCCCACTCCCCTCGCCCTCTCTCGGCCTGCAAGGCCCGCCCACGCGCACACCCCCCCCCGTCCCCTACCTCCAGCCGCTCGGGGCGACGCGTGCGCGCGCGCGCGACGCCGTCGCCCGCCGAGCCGTCCTCTACCTCTTGCCGCGCCTATAAGGGTGAGCCCGGCAAGCCGCTCCCCCTCGTTCCCCTTCCTCCTGCTCCATTCGCGCCGTCCGCGCCGCTCGCCCGTGCGACGAACCGCGCCGATGCCGCCGCTTGCTCTCCGTTCCGCGCCGGCGCTGCGAGCTCTCCTTCCCTGCACCGCTCCTCGCCCGTCCGCATAGCTCGCTTCGGCGACCGCTGCCGACGCCGCGAATCCTCTTCTCTCTTCCCTGCCCCATTCGCGCCGCCCGCGCCGCTCGCCCCCCGCGACGAGCCGCGCCGACGTCGCCGCCTTCCCTTACTCGCACTGCGCCGCCGCCGCGGACCGCTTCGGGTTTAGTCCCGACGCCCTCCGCCGCGGACACCGGACCTTTCCCCACCGTGCCGTTCTCCCCCTCGCCGCGGCCGGCCCCGGTTCACCACGACCCGGCGCCGCCCGACGCGAGCACCCCTTCCCCACTCTCCCTCGCCGTTCGCCATGAACACCCGCCGCCTCGTGATGAAATACTCCCTCCACCGTCCACCACAGATCGATTCCCCGGACATACACCACCACACCACCCTCCTCTACCTCCGCCCCACCTCCTCCCGTCCTTCCGTCGCACGAGCGGAGCTCCCCGCGAGCACCCGAGGCCGGCGGCCATGGCGTCCGTGGCCGTCCCTCGTCCGCGCAGCACCTCCTGCCCGGAACACCCGGAACGGAACCCCCTCGTCGTCCTCTTCGCGCTGGTGCCCTTGGAGTCGCGAACGGAGGTCGGGAACCCCCGTTCCGGCGAGCTCCAGAGTGCCCCGGCCATGGCGGACGCCGGCAGAGCGCTCTGCGCGAGCGAGCGCTCGCCCGGGCGTGCCTGCTCGCCCCTGCCTGCCTGCCCTGCCACATGGGCCGGCCCGTTGGCCTCCCCTGTGTGCGAGTGGGCCAAGGAGAGAGGCCGGGCCGAAGTGGAAAAAGGAAGAAAAAGAAAGGCCTCGTGGGCCGAAAGCTATCCCAGGCCCAAGTTGCTTTCCCTTCGGGCCAGATCACCAAAGTTGCCCAAGAAAAGTCTATTTCGACCCCCTGAGCTATCTAGGAAGCTCCAATCTACCCCCTGCCACTAAATCTTTCATATCTCTTCCGTTCTAGCTCCGATTTACGTAATTCTTATACCGAATTACTCTGTAAATCGAGCTCTATCTATTCACATACTTTTTATAATATTCCCACACACTCCGCCGACCACGACACTTGAAGATCCACGGTTTACGTCGTTTTTGGGTCGATCCGCGACGACGGGACTAGGGCACCTGTGGCAAGCCACTTGTGCACTAGTTCCGCCCTCGCCGATCGGTTCACTGAAGACCCGGTTTGGTTGAACCGAACCGGACGGTTGTCAAACTCTGCCCCTGTCCCCGTAATGCGGACGACAGGTGGGGATGGTTGGCACCGTCCGAGTTCGTCGTTCTCTCCCTCACCGCGATGTAAGCCCATCGCGCTGCGGGAGTAGACCGAGCCCAACCGGAAGGAAGAGTTGGACCGCACGCGTCGGGGTTTGGCCCGTGTCGTCTCTCTCTTCTTCCAAATTAATCTTTATTGCCGACATGCTGCCCTCATGCTGCCGGAAAATCCGTCTCGTGAGCTCGGCATGGATGGCACTAAAGATCAAACTCTTGATATCTGAAAGGGATGCCAAACGCGCCAGTTATCCGTTTGACTCTCGTTCTGATCACATGGAAAACCATAAGGATATCTTTAGCTCCACAAAGCCCATATCTTGATGAGCTCAGAGCGTACCTTGATTTGGTGTGTTTTGTTTGTCTGTACGTGTAGGCTTTCTCGGAGAGCCGTTCGGTTCCGTCTCTGAAACGGTTGACTCAGAGACCGGAACAGGAGTCCAATGGTGTAACGACCGTCGTACCGGCTACCTCGGCGAATGAAGGCAAGTCCACTGGAATCCTCACTTGATGCATAAATTACCCATGTTTTTATATACACATCCTATTGCCTTGTAAAACAAGAAAACTTGCATGTTTTGCTGGCTAAGGTAAAACATAGTAGGATATAGCCTCCCGAGCCACTTTAGATGTAGTGCGCTTAGGTGGATCGCTCACTCAATTATATACATTAATCTTGATGATAATGATGGGAATATGATGGTGGGTATGGGCGGTTGTTTTTCAGTAAAACCTAGGGTAAGACCCTGGCAGACGACTTCGGTTGTTGAAGCCATTTACGGGGTGGAAACCTGGTCCTTGTTGTGAGGACTGGGCTGGTGTTGCTCATGCGTGAGCATTGTGGGAGTTCCACCCTGAAGGACCGAGTTGACGTTTCATCTTGCCTAACTCATCTAGCGCAACCACTCGAGGTTGTATGCGGCAACCCTCGGTTAGAACCCGCTTTGGACGAACCAGGCGTAAGCCGGTGTGCTGGGATGCATGAGAGATTGGGTGGATGGGCGCGGTTGCATGGCTGCGGTCAGGGGTCAACAGTCGCGTGGCTGCGGGTCTGAGCGACAGGTGGGCCCGTACTCTCTCATGGCTGAAGTCTGGGGAGCGCCTTGCGGGGGAAAAACCGGCGAGCGGAAAGGGGCTCACTGATCATGAGTGCCTGGACCAAACTTGTGGGTAAAGTGTGCACCTCTGGCCAGAGTATAACTAAATCTATCATGATAGTCCGCTGTCCACTGGTATGGACAAACGAGTTACGGCTTGGTTTCTGAACTAGCTTCTTATAAAAATATGGTTTTGGGATGGGATCAAAATGATGGTTTTGAGGCAGCTGCGGTTGCCGAGGAGGTGTGTGTGTGGAAAATGTGATGGCATGCGTGCCACGAGCCGCGATGGACCGGCAAGTCCAGTGGCAACCTCTTTTGGGATAAAGATGTTTTCTCAATTAAAACTGAGAACTAAGGAACCCTGCATATCAAATGTTTTACTGCAAACTTACCTTCAGCTCCAGATATATCTTGCATGTAATGATAGCTTATATCCCCCTTCCTATGGAAGAAGGTGGACTTGCGGAGTACGTATGTACTCACCCTTGCTTTGTTGTTGGTTTACAGAGCAAAGAAGATCATGGACGTGTGAGGGTTACGGCCTGCTTCCCAACTGTGTGTTGTGGGAAAGTATGGGTCGCGCTTTAAAGTTTTCCGCTGCAGTGTTTTCGGGCTGCGCCCCGTTTGGTCTGTCCCGTTAGGGCGGATCTGAATACATCTGATGTACAAATGTGATTACCATAACTCCTGGGAATGGTAATAATACACATTTTAGTCCTGCTTGAGGGCTGGGACGCTTCATCAAGGAATGACAAGTTGATGTGACCTCTCTAAAGCAATATTTCTCCACATTGGTCATATAGGCAAGCACATGGAAAATCACGGTATCTTAGTACAATAGTGCAAAGAACTCTTATTAGCGGTGTACAAAGATGAGCGGGGTTCACCTAGGGCTGGGCAATCAGTGTATTTGGTTTTCCGTTTAGGTATTTTCGGAGTTAAATAAGCTTCGGTTTGCAGAAATTGGACACCGATCGGTTTGGTTTCGAATCAAAATCCGACATATTCGGTGTTCAGTTTCCTCGGTTCGGTTTTTTGTTTCACCGAGAACACCGAACTTCAGCACATGTGCAACACACAAGCGGAAAGAAATGCCTCAAGCATACATACATGTTCAGCACAATAGTTCATACAGTTTCAGCAAGCTGTTAAAGTTCAACATAGAACAATATGTGCAAAGATCTGACATCTAAGCACTCGCGGTAGCAAGCAAGGAGTAATAGAATAGAAAGAAATAACACAAAAAGTATCAATCATTGCTGTAATCAATAGTCCTCCCTGCCCAGCCCAAGAAATGTCCCCGCGCGTCTCGACCTTGTTGTGGATGCCGCTGTGAGCCTGGAACTGCAGACTGCCAACCCCACACACTGCACCCAAAATCCTACTCGCGCCTGCTCGCCGAGCGCCATCCCGCCACCCGCTGCGCAGCACCGGTTGCTCGATGCTAGGATGCACCGCTGCAGCCGATGCGGGGAGGAGCCGCCAAGCGCTTGGGAGTGGAGGGTATAGGGTCATTTGAGGAGTGGAAGGCATGGGCGATGGGCTGCCGGGAGTTCAGGGACTCAGGGTGGGCCAAAGATTGGCCATGGGGTGGCTACCAGGCTGTTGCATATTCACATGACGACAGACACTTTGGTTGTTCGGATGTTCGGTTCGGCTTGAGACGAAAACGCCGACCACCGAACTTTATAGGATAAAAAACCAAAACTGAACCGACAAACCGAAAAAACCAAAACTTCAGGTTAGGTCAGGTCAGGTCAGGTCGGTTCAGTGTACGGTTCGGTTTTCGGCTTCAATGTGCCTAGCCCTAGGTTCACACTAGGGTCCATGCATCAAGTGACACCAAATGCTAGAGAGAAAGATGTCATTGAAGAATGCAATGGCAGGATTATCCAAAGTGGGGACTAGGTTTGTAATTATTTTGTGTTTAGATGGAAACTAAGACTAGTATATTTGGGGCAAGAAGCCCCGGTGCATGAACTCTCGTTTGCGCGAGGTCTGCTGAAGTGTCGGACCCACTTTGGGTTCTATTATACACACTCTTTCCTTGCATTTCCGCAGGAAGCTATTTGCACGACTTGAACCTGTGACCTCACAACTCACAAGGCTTTACCGTTGTACCAAGTCTCCCCTTCACATTGGTATATTTGGAAAGTGTAAAAAATGTTGCCATATGGGCAAATTTCCCTTATTTTTGGTAATATAAGTTAACCAATATAACTCATTGAAATCCTAATGAGCTGATAATATGATTGTGTAATTCAGTAGAAATGCTGCATAGAGGATCACGTGATCACGTCATATCTATGAGATACCTTGGTCCTGTTTTAAAGATAAAATCTGTCATGCCATTGCTAGGTGAGTATTTGTGTTGTTCCAAATTAAATAATGAATAGCTCTTAATATGTTTGAAGGCATGTTTGAGTTTTCATATATATTTGGTGTACTTAATGTCATTTTTAGAATGAGATCATGTCAAGATGTCCACTTTGAGTATTGTTAACATCATGTGCTCATGGTTGTGAAACATAAACCCTTAATCTACATATGTGCTGTGCACATGTATCTATATGATTTTGGCTAATAAAACAATTCCAAATGTTAGGGAGTTTCTTGTAATAATTAACTAATGAAAATGTATACCTTAAAAAATTCACAGGTTATACTTAGAAGTTTGCCTACAGATATATATCATTGGTAACTATTATAATACATTAATGTTAAATTACAAACTAATTGGTTTTATTGTATTAAAACCTTTGTTGTTTCCATGGCAGGATGTCCTATGTGTGCAAGCCACTCCAGGAGCTAGGGTGCCTACTGATGGTGAAGAAGTTCCATATTCTTTGGATGTTCAATATGGAGTAGTCACAAATGTCACAAACTTGTGCAAAAATATGCAAGTTGCCTCTGAGACCAGACTTGGGGATTCAGCTGACAATTTTTTGAGTTGTCCATCATCATTCACAGAACTGAACAAGGATGTTCAATCTATCTCAGAACTAAAGAAGGATGCTGTTGATTTGTTAGGCAAAGAAAACCCATCAATCAGATTTGGACAGCTTGAAAAACGTATGGTGAAAGCTCTTTCTGCTCAACCATACCACCCTGTGTTTCATCAGTCAGAAGATGCTGGAACGAACACATTGCCAAGTGATGCTAAAGGAAACACTAAATACAACCAGACAGAGCTCCAGGGGCAAGTAGCTGGTAATAAGAAAATTCAATTTGGCTCTGGATTGAGCCAGGATAAGCAACAAATGGTGAAGGCTCTTTCTGCTGAACCGTACCATCCTATGTTCCCTATCTTGCATGATGCTGGCTCCAGTTCGTCTTCCCAACACCCTAATGTGGTCAATCAGAAGTTGGAATTTCAGGAACACTATGGTCGTGTGTATCCCACACATCCTCCATTGAGATCAAGCATTGGAACTAAAATCACATTTATGGCACCACATCATGAAGAGTCAAATTGCAAAGAAAATGTTAGTTTTGCTGATCATCCTAGTGTTCAGGAAATGGAATTTGGCGGGGACAGCAATGTTGATATGCCATTGGTTCATAATGTGTCAAGTGCAGCATCATCTACAGGGGTGGCCAATAGTCTGAACAAAGGAGATTCTCCCCTTTCTCTTGCAAAAGGTCATGTTGCAAGTTTTTGGTATGTGGAATTTTGATTTACTTTTATGCCCTAACATAATATTTACATGCAAATGAATTGTATCTCTGTCTTGTGATGACTAAGTTGGTATGTTGGTTGCCTTCTGCAGCGCTGATAAGTTTGGGAGTCGCTATATACAGGATAATATTGCAATAGCAACGCCTGAAGAGAAAGTTATGGTCTTAACAGAAATCATACCTCATGTTGCTGAACTGGTGACTAATGCCTTCGGAAACTATGTGATCCAAAAGGTCCCTTCTGTCATTTCAATTCCTAATTTTGGATATATAGGCAACTCTAGACTAGACTCATAACTTGCATTGTTTGATTTGTTTCCCTTTTTTCAGTTTATGGAGTACGGGGCCCCGGATCACAGAAGAATACTTATTGAATGCCTTACTGGAAATGTGTTTACCCTAAGCTGTCACATGTATGGCTGTCGAGTAATCCAGAGGGTAATGTGCATCCCTTATTCATTTCATAGCATTAAGTTTGTGTTTCTTTCCATAGGTAACATTTGCACTTATGTTATTCCTCGAAAGTACTGCTCTTACTTTAGAGGTGCCCACCTTATTATAGTATATTATCTATGTGTATAAAACATAATCTAGCTCTTTATTTTTCACAATGAACTGAAGCATGCTATGTTTTTTGGTTAGCTAATGTGTACTACTTGTATCCTGCAGGCTATAGAAATTGGTGATCTTGATCAAAAGGTCCGACTTGCCAAGGAGCTCGATGGATTTATAATAAGATGCATACATGACCAAAATGCTAACCACATTGTTCAAAAATGCATCGAGCATGTGCCACAGCAACACATACAGTTCATTTTTAAGAACATTTATGGGCATGTTGCAGAGTTATCGACACATTTATACGGATGTCATATCATCGAGGTTATTTAATCATTTCCTCTTCTTTTTTTGGTACTGTCCTGAGTTCTCTAGCATGCTTTGATTAATCTAAATGCCTTCATGTCTTGCCTTTTTTCTTTTGCAGAAAATATTTGAGCACTGTGATCATCCATCAGTTCAGAGACTTATTCTATCTGAGATTATGGAGCAACTTCCTCGATTGGCAAGAAACCAGTTTGGGAACTATATTGTGCAGGTTAGTCATGCACTATAATTTACCACCTTCAGGGTTTTCATTGTCTTCTACCATTATTCTGATAACTTGGATGCACACATGCATGCATATATAATCATGCTCATGTGAGCAATTTGAGTGCCACACTCGCACATGCACATGTTGTTTCTCATACACACGCACATGCATACAAATATGATTGTGTGAAACACACCCCCACACACACTTGAACACTCAGACAAAAATACAAATTGCCAAGGCTTATTATAGTTTGATTTCTTTTTGTAGGATCTTTTAAAGAATGGGACTCCCCCTCTACGATCGTCAATCATAAGGGTGTTTGCTGGGAGATTTATGGGCATGAGCCAGGGAAAATTTTCTTCTAACGTCATCGAGAAGTGCCTAACATATGGAAGCCTTGAGGAACGGCAAATGATAATCAACGAGATCCTCGCCACGGGTGGTGAAATAGAAGCTCTAGCGGTATTTTAATGTTCTCCTAAACATTTGATATTTCAAAGACCTTTTCTCTTTTTTTCCTTTTCCAGTTTCTCCGAATTCAAAATGAAAATTTTGATTGCTGGTATGCAGGTTATGCTGGATGATCCATATGCTAACTATGTGCTGAAGAAGGTGATAGAGACCTGCGAGCACTGGCAGCGCAGGATGATCCTTGGATGGCTGAACACTCACTCCAGCACATTGAGACACCACAAGTACTGGAAGAACATCATAGCACACTTGGAGAAACTCATCCGAGCTGGGGGTACGCCTGGCTATTTATTTACTCTTCTCCCACAGAGCAGAAATCAAATTAGATCTTGGCTTTGGTTACCTAGCTCATTGCCAGTATATTTGACATGCTTGATTAACTGAATACATGAAGATTGAAGAAACATGAGTCAGGATTACAGGCTGACCAAAAAAATGTTCTAACTTTTTCAATCATAAATTTCAACAAATGCTTTGGCTCTAACACCTTTGCTTATTTTTCAGAGTGTTAAGGCCGCCTCCTAGACACTTCCGCCAAGATTTTAGGGCATTTGCAGGAACATGCCACTGAACAAAGGAAGTTCAGACCTGTGGTACTTGGTTTCCTTGAAGCTCAGCACTCAACAACCCTCCTAGTTCACCATTGCATCTAAGCAATTGTTGCAGTCAGTCACACACAATCTGTATAATTCCAATGGATGTAGCTGCAAATTAGATTCCAGTGTCATGTTAGGGTGATCATACATGTGACGCCTGTAGAATCACCGGTGACTTATTGGGCATGTCGGTGCTTAGGGAAGAAATGTACAAATCACTTTGCATCATCCTATTGCTAATTAACTTTTGAGAATGTTTGTGTGCGCTGACCATTGGTAAGCTTGATTTCCGGTGCGCTCCATGTTTGCTAAGGTGCCTAGTGATGTCAAAGAAATGTCGTTTGCTAAGAAGTGTTGCACACACTGGTTGATACACTCATGGATGGGGCAAGTTGATGCAAGAGGGAGCTTCACCCCTGCCAACAAGTTGAGTGCAGAAACTATTGTGTATTTGTGTGTATCCTCAAGTTGAGCAGGAGCAGGAAGGAAATAGGTTTAATTAGCAAACTTCATTAGATGTGTACAGCAGAATATATTATGGTGTGCATACTTGCTTCGTCAAGAAATCTTCTTGGATGTGCTTCCTCTGCGGTAAGACCATAGTCACCAGAGCGTGCATTTGTACCGTATACAGTGCGCAATCATTGTTTTTCCACTCTATGTACAGTGCGCAAACAGTGTTTTTCACATCTATTTCCATCCACTGGTGACCACGGTCTAAGGTTCATTGCTATTGTAGTAAGTTCATTATTACCATTGAATAGGATATATTCCCTGCATAAAGGATAGGAGATTGTAGTAGCTGAAGACTAAAAGCTGCACTATTATGAACTGTCAACAGTTATGCGCATCGACCTAAGACGAATCCATTAAATATATGCAGTATCAAGGACTTCAGTCACTTCACACTCTTTTGTGGTTTATCTTTTTTGTATAGTCAAAAGAAGCACGTGCCCTTCATGGACTTATAGACATAATTGGTCGAGCATAACGAGCATGGAGTAGCCAGCATTTTCTTTTTGAATTTGAACGCAGCCCATTTCCTTGACTTGCAAAGTTTGCACGCTAAGATGCATTCCATTCCACTAGGGGAAGTATTTTAACTTTGACTTTTTGATCCATGAAGCCCACACTCTTTAGCCAAAAATTGTACGACTTCTCCAAAAGGAAAAAAAAAAGAAAAGAAAAGAGGCTACTACTGTCACTCTGCCGTTTACAGTTACCGTTGAGTGCTGCAGTAAAAAAACCAGGGAGAGTTAATCAATTCCCAATTGTTTGACTCAGTCAACGACGCTGACGCATCATACGCTGACGTAGGACGAGCGCATGGACAGCGGCGAGAAGGGGAACGTGGCCACCGACGTCTGGGTCCCGCCGTCCCACCCGCCGCCCACCGCGGCGGCGCGCTCGAACGACGACGACGGGTACGAGTGCACGAAGTCGTCGAACCCCACCTCGCCGGAATACGCCGGCGGGAGCGGCGGCGGCGGGGGCGGCTCCGGCACCTCGCCGGCCTCCCCGCCGTCGAGGTACCTCGCCACCTCCCGCATCGTGGGCCGCGTCGCCGGCGCCGGGTGCGAGCACCACAGCCCCACCTTCACGGCCGCGGCCACCTCCGCGGCGTCGTACTCGCCGCCGAGGCGCGGGTCCACCACCTTCTCCACCTCCCCCGCCGCGTACCGCTCCCACGCCCACTCGGCCAGCACCAGCTCCTCCGCCGGCGCGCGGGGCTCGATGGGGTGCCGCCCGGCCACCACCTCCAGCACCAGCGCCCCGAACGCGAACACGTCGGCGGCCGACGTGGCCTTCCCCGTCCGCGTCAGCTCGGGGGCCAGGTACCCCAGCGTGCCCACCACGCGCGTCGTGCTCGGGTTGGCCCCGCGCTCGTGGAGCTTGGCGAGCCCGAAGTCGCCGAGCCGCGCCGACATGTCGGCGTCCAGGAGCACGTTGCTGGCCTTGACGTCGCGGTGGAGGACGACGCTCTCCCACCCCTCGTGCAGGTACAGCAGCGCGGACGCGACGTCGCGGAGGACGCGGCGGCGCACGGGCCACGTCAGCCGCGACGCCTTGAGGTGGTCGCCGAAGAGGTGCCGGTCCAGGCTGCCGTTGGGCATGTAGTCGTAGACGAGGAGGAGGTCGCCGCGGCGGCGGCACCAGCCCTGGAGCTGGACCAGGTTGCGGTGGCGGAGGCGGCCGATGGACGCGATCTCCGCCACGAACTCGCGGACGCCCTGCCGGGACTCGTGGCTCACGCGCTTCACGGCCACCGTGTCGCCGGAGCCCGGCAGCACGCCGCGGTACACCTTGCCGAAGCCGCCGGCGCCGAGGAGCTCGCGCTCGCGGAACCCGCGCGTGGCCCGGCGGAGCTCCGCGTACTTGAACCGGTGCGGGCCGTAGTCCAGCTCCCACTTCTCGATGATCTCGCGGTTCTTGTACCGGTAGGCGCCGTACGCGCCGGCGCCGGCGAGCACCACCAGCGCCACGAACGCCGAGAAGGCCACGGCCAGGATGAGCGAGGTCCGGTTCTTGCCGTTCTTGATCGGCGGCAGCGACGGCAGCGACGCAAGGTCGAGGCTCGCCGCGGCGCCGCCGCCCAGCCGGAAGCTCCAGCCCCGGACGTAGTGCGAGCTCGCCAGGAGCCCCGTGGACGCCGAGAAGCCGACGTACATCTGCTCCCGGAACACCCCGGACAGGTCGATGCGGAAGGAGATGAGCGGCTTCGCGGGCCTCCCCCCCGCCGCCGTGGTGGCGTTGGCGATGGAGACATTGAGCAGCCTCGCGGCGCCGTCGTAGTCGACCCAGGCGACGGTGTCCCCGGCCTTGAGGTTGAAAGGGTCCGCCGCGGCGCTGGCGTTGGAGACGAGGCTGTTGAGGTCGACGCCGACGTGGTTGCCGTTGATGTCCCCGAACTCGAAGTCCTGCACGGTGTCGAACTCGACGGCGAAGACGTGGTTGGTGGCGTTGCCGAGGTCGCCGGCGCTGAGCAGGCCCAGGTACTGGCTGGGCAGTGCGCCGGGGAGCCGCGGGTCGGGCGCCACGACGAACGCGAAGCCGTGCCCGCCCAGCTGCGCGAACTCGGGCACCACGGTCACCACGAACTGCGTGGAGAAGGACACAGCGGTGCCGTTGGCGCCGCCGTCGAGGAAGCGGAGCGGGGTCGGGTAGAAGGCGTGGCCGATGAGCTTGGACGTCTCGTTGGTGAGGCGGAGGAGCCCGTTGGGCCAGACCTCGGCGATGCCGTTCAGGGTCAGGTTCGGGTTGTTCCCGCCGAAGCCTTTGTAGGTGAACTCTTGGGAGGCGGCGAGGCTGGCGAGGAGGAGGAGGAAGAGGAGGAGCAAGAAGAGGATTGGATGCTTGGGTTTGGAGCTTGACATTGGAGTGGAGGGAGAAGGTGGTGGTTGGTTCTTGGAGGAATTAATGGGGATTGAGATGGATGGTAGCAGGGGATGGTTTTGTAGGGAGGAGGAAGAAAGGGAGAGCAGTGCTGGTGGGCGTGGCAGTGGCTTTGACTGACTGACTGCTCACCAGCGACAAGAGTGTTTGGATACAATATTTTAGTTAAGGAATAGTATAGCGAGGTATTAGGCTTTGCCAATTTTCGATCTCCTGAAATGTGAATTTCCACAGGAACGTAGCAGGGATGTTGAGTTGATTTAAACCCTCTTAATCTCATACCAACCAAACTAAATTTTTTCTTGTTCTATTTTGGTGACTCCACTGGTATTTCTTAAATCTCATTTTCTATCCCTATTGTAACTATCTCTCACTATCTACCGCGTACATTGGAGTCAGCCTTAGATCTTTTAACAAAAGCCGGTGTAAAGGCGGGTGCTACTGGCCACACCCCACTCTACTACGTATATGTTAGTATACTTACAAATAAATTCATTATCTCACTTTTCTAGACCGTGCGGTCATTAAGAACGTCTACACTGAAACAAGGCGTGCAGGTCAAGAACTTCGTATGGTGGGGGGACTAGCAAAATTGGACGACTGCACAATCGTGGGGTTTAAATGGGGAAAAAAAAAGAAAACTAGTATATTATGAGATAAAAAGATATGCACCAAGAATAAATTATGCAGTTCTCGTAATGTTAGACCATCCCCAATGGGATGTTCATATCCATTGCCTATCATTATTCATTCACTGTTCCAACTCTATCTCTCTGTCTACTGTAGTGTCAAACAGTGTTATAGACAACCCATTTTACTCTCCTATTAAAAATAGCCTTATGCTACGCTACTTGTCAAGGTTATCCGACTGCTTGCGACCGTCGTAATAAACCCTTTAAGTTATGCCTTGCCGCCCACTAACAGCGATGCGTAACGTTGACGCTCCGATCGATCTGCGCTCGCCTTGTGTTCAACGCTTGTGGGAAGAGATGAGAGTCTGAAAGGAACTTCCCAGGAAAACACCAAACAGCAACCTTGGGCTGAAAGCAATCAATCCGCTGATCAATTCTGATCCTGATGAAGGCCATAGCCATACCACCTCAGAGAAAGTCAACATAACAAGACGGCTCTAATTTAAACCATATCTTAAGAGAGGGTTTGGCGGCACTGTTTGACCCCGGCCCCCAAGCCAAAGCAGCTAACAGTGCATGATTTTTTTTTTGAAAAAGGATAGCAGTGCATGATGAGGTGGTGTTCTTGTACTGTTGTTGTGATCGACTGGCTGGCTGGCCAATCAACATCTGATTCTGATAGGAACCCGGCCGGCTGGGCTGGAGCTGCAGTCACATGGCGCCCTTCGATCCGCCGTGCCGGTGCTGGCATGGCAGTGGCAGTGGCAGTGGCAGCTGATGACAGCCAGGCATGGCAGCATCCGGCGGCCCTCAAGCCCTCGAGTGTGACGTCCTCTCCTGTCTCCTCACAGAACGTGTGCAGTGGCAGCTCTCACTCATCATCAGGATGCCAGTACGCCAGGCCACCACCTGCAGCAGATCGAAGTCCGGAGGGGTGTTTGGATCCTCCGCCTCAATTTTTTGCTCCTATCACGTCATGTTCGGATGTCAATTTTTTGCTCCTATCACGTTCGGATGCTAGTTAAAAACATTAAATATAATTTAATTATAAAACTAATTACACAGATGAGAACTAATCATAGACTAATTAGGTTTAATAAATTCGTCTCGCCGTTTAGTCTTCGTCTATGTAATTAGTTTTTTAATTAAATCATATTTAATACTTTTAATTAGTGTTCGGATATCCGGTGTAACACGGATTAAAGTTTACTCTCTGGACCCAAAGACCTTCCAGTCCGGTCGATGGATCTGTACGTGTGCCGAATGTTAGTTTTAAGTTACACTGAAGCTGATTTTTTAACAGTAAGGAGACATTTGGTGTGTAAATAAAGTAAAATCAGACAGCGACAGTTTTAATTTGACTATGGTGTTTTTTTTCATTGGTGAGATCAGCGTCCAGAAGATAGTACTTTCTCCTTGTTTAAATATAAATTGTGGTTGATTTTTTTTAAAACTTCAATTGCTCGCCTTATTTAAAAAATTATAATTTATTTTGTTATGATTTGCTTTATTATTAAAGAGAGTTTGAGCATAATTTGTTCTTATATGTTTAGATAAATGTTTTGAATAGGGTGAACGATTAAAGATTTTAAAAAAATCAACCGTGATTTATATTTAATACGGAGGGACTAGCACGTAGTATATAAGAGGGGAGATGAAAGCTCAACAAGAATCTCAATTGATCGACTTGGTCACTACTTCCTGATGCGATACTTGATTCAAGGAATGAAAATGAATGGACGAGGGGTGCATGCTCTATTATTGACGACAGTGATACGAGTGGCTTTTACATCGCCTTTTCGCTGTGATGGAGATGTTTGGCAGTGATGCCTCTCCGCCTGACCAATCCTATTTCCTTTTTTAAGTCTAATATTTGGTTGTTTCGGGAGGTAATGACGTTTGAGGATCCGTTCGGAACGCAGAAATTTTGCAGGATTGCATGAATCACGCAGAAATTTCACAAGAATCAATTAGATTTCACAGAAAAAACACATAAATAGAAAATTTTTGAATATTTGATTTTGTTCATCCTTTTCTTCTTCTCCCTTTGTTTTAATTTGAAGGATAACGTGTCATGATATACTGGCCACGCCTATCGATCTTGACCAGTGATCACAATTAAGTCGTAAAGTGGAGTAGTAGCATCGAAGACCTCGAGACTTGATGACGATGCGTTTAGCTCCTGAAAGAGCTGCTCCCCCCTGTCCTAAATTGTTTAATGTGTATTCAATATGTATCTTTATTCATTGATATCCATATAAATATGGATAGATAAAAAAAAGATTAGAACAGTACTGGCTAGTATTTGCTGCCTCAGCAAGTTGCATGCATAGGCAAATGCCAACCGAGTCGCCGAAAGATTTGGTGAGCACGCACTGCGGCATGCAGAGGAGGATATTTTGAATGTCCTAGCCGCACTTTAATTTCGTGTGAGTAACCATAGCGTCAAAGTTTATACACATGGATCAATGGTCAAATTACCCTCCTCTACCTGCTAGTTTCAAGAAAAAAAAAAGGTTGTTCATTGACGTTTAAGCACATATATGGATTAATGGTCAAATTATCCTCCAGTCTGTTCGTGTTTCGAGAAAAAGTACCTAGTACTCGGCGTAAACAAAAAATAATTACACTCCACCTCCACTCCACTCCACCCAAAATAGTTACAACCGGCGGCAACAAAAAATTCGGCGTGCGTGTGTGTCTGTCATCTATGGAGTCGATCGTGTTTTCTTCCTGCAGTATTTGTCAACAATATACTGTTCATTTGATGAACTAGCTAGTAGTACAGTTGTTTCGTCTGTGTACGAGAAAAGATGGTCCTATTCCTACAACTACAATTCTACAAAAGAGAATCATACCGTGCATATTAATTACCGATAACCGCATGCAATGCAATGAAATCCATCATCATCAACGACGACGTTAATTTGTGGTCGCATCGCACGCGAAAAATGCCACCACCTATGATCGAACCGCTGACAAGAACATTGTAGATCATGCGATGGTAGAGCGTGAGAGTTCATCCACTTTAGGCCTTGTTTGAGTACTCGTAGATTGGAGTGAATTGGTGTGGAATGGAAGGGATTGAAAAAAAATTTGAATTATTATGGATTTAAACACACTCCATTTCCTCCAATCCACGTGCACCCAAACAAAGCCTTATTAATCTTCTTCCATGTCATCTATCCCATCATTTTAATCCGTGGACACAGCAAGCACGCACGGTGGCTGGCTTGCCGGACGGTCAACAAATCCGGCCGTCTCGTCGTCGTCTCCTCTCTAGCTCGAACGAGTCCTCATTCGTTGCCGCCGCACCCATCTCCACTTCACCACTTGCCTCCGCAGAGAGGTCAATGTCGGCAGTAGTGGTGGCGCCTACGATCACACCAACTGGTGGCTCCTGTCCTGATCGACAGCTATTCATTCGGCTGAGATGGACCGCGCGTGGACGCACCTGGGCGCGCGCTGTGTCCAATGCTATACACCGTGGCTAGTAGCCACAATATTTAAACAAATAGAGAAAAACAATAGACTCTATCAGAACAGTATAACTAATTAAGACATTGGTACAGCACAATTCCGTAAAACAAGACTACGCCAACATATCGAGATTGACGGAACCCCCGGCCCACAAATGTTTCATTATCAACGACGTGAGGACCTAGAACCCTGGTGGACAGATTGCAGCATAATATACTTTTCGCACGGTGAGAGTAGCGTCGACGGTGCATATATAGACTATACAACAAATGCATAATAACCGTGAGCTTTTGGGTGTGTACATATATCGAGTATTAGAGTGAATTCGTGTGCGTGGGCTATACGAGATATAAAAGATTTTGTATTTGTGTCAGGTCAAGTCTATTGTCTTATGCGATTTGCTAGGGACCTATATGGACAGTAGAAAAATCCGCTCTGGTCGTCCCTCGTCACTTATCCTTTTTCTTTCAAACTAACGTTGATGTAGCCCATATGTCTCGATCTAGGTGAAAAACATGTCTTGTTGTACCGAATGAGCGATGGCATCACTCAAAGATGGCATTTGGTTGAATACCAATTATATTGCCAATACATAAGGCATAAGATATGCTACACGCCAGGCCAGGGAGGCCGCGTGCACATATGGGTCTACCAGTACTACTCGGCATGCAAATAATGGCATCATGCATGTGTGTGTTGGCGGCCTTCCAAATCCTGGGATTATATATTAAGGGGAAAACAAATTAAAGACTCGATCGATCGGCCGCCAGACAATCCGTCATTTGCTTCCAAATCACTCCTCGATGGGCGAGGTAATGTTGTTGACGACGATGAACGACGACGCGCAAACGCAACAAGCTAGCCACGCACGCACTTCAGTCCTACAGATTCGCGTTGACAACTTATTGTCCTCGTCTCCGACTTTGACTCCGCACCGCAACGCACTCGACAGGGTTGGAGTTGGGGGATGCTGGCACCCACGCCATGCATCGATGGGTCGGAGTAATTCCTGTCCTGTGTTCTATGATTCTGTCCCACTGATCAGCCAGCCCATTTGGGTTTGTAAGACAGGCAGACTTTGTCTGATCCTACTGGCCTACCATGTGCCCAGGATGAAATGAATGGATCACGCGGTACCCATCCCAAGCATGCATGTCTCCGGAGTCCGGGCGGCCGGACCTACACGGCTAGTACACCACTACTACTACACGAGTGGAGTGGAGTGGAGTTATCATCAGTGTGGTACGTGGACTATGTGCCCCCCGGGGCTCCAGAGTCGATCCGGACCTAAGGGACGGAGGAAGCGATTTCTCTACGTACCAAAAAAGCTTCTTTGGAATTTAACTATTCAAAAGATTTCAAATCAAATTAAAATTAGGGGATGGAGGTGTAAAATAGCACGCCACGCCCAGCGCCTCCCCCACCTAGTCCGTGGGGATCTTCCGGTGGATGACTCTTCGTCACCCACCTCCCATCTCACTCTTTTCACTCCAGTTCAGCCCAATAGCGGTCCATTATATTTATCCTCTCTCCTCCTTCTCTTCCCGGAATCGGGATTCAGGGTGTGGGGATTCGGAGGTTGGTGTTGCCAATGAGATCTCCTCCACATCCGGCCTTAGAGGGGAGACCCACGGCCAGAGGTTGGCGGGGACGAGGTGGCGATGGCGCCGTCGGCCAAGTGGGAGAGGATGGCGGTAGCCCAACCGCTAGGTTAGTGGAGAGTGGCCGCGAGCCGACAATGGCAGAGCGCTGACTGCCGCCTCCTTCTCATTCTTCCTGGCTGTCAACGGAACACACGACGGATTCCAAACATTGCTTATATTATAGAAACGGCGTAGGACAGAAGCCCTCTTCCGATGTGATGGTGACGGGCGAGGCATAAAAGCACAAGCCCTTCGATCAATACTTTTATTACCTTTTATTATATTATTACATCTACAATCAGGTGACAAGAAATAACGAAGCCAGCAAAACTGAATAAACCAACGAAATCCAGTCTAGGCTTTCTTGGGCCACCAATTGGAAATAGGCCCCCGACTGGGATTGAAATGGACCCGCCTGCATATGCTTTGCTCTCTACTAGTATTATTATTATCTCACGCAATCAGACGGCCGAATCGCGATGTCCATCCACAGACATAGGCGCCAGGAGATCGATCAAGAAGTGCGTCAGCGTTCTGCCATTCAAGATCTTCACATGCATGCATACATACATACACGCACGGCCACAGGGAAACGCACGGGCTCGCTCCATCAACATACACCAGCCATGCCGCCTCTCAGGATCTTCACACCTTGACACACAGCACAGCCACGGGCAAAAGCAACACATCTCAGCACGCTGCCGGATACTGATCGGATTAGACGGTGGAAAGAATGTATCACAACCCCATAAACATTTCAGCTGTACCTTCTTAATGAAATACGTGCCAGCTGAGACGGGTCCTGCAAGGTTAGCAGAATCAGGCTAGCTAAATAATCTATCCAATTCTACCAGGTCCATACAGCTACAAAACGCAACTCAGCAGCGTCATTCTTTTGGTTGCCATGTCCAGGGGAGAAGAAATCTGTGCGTGTTCATGTGGTATTGCCCGCGGTCAGCACCTCCACCAGGCCGGATGTGAAATAGAAATAGGCAGCCTGCTCGGACCGAGTCGCGCTTTGCCACACAACCACGGAAGATCCAGAAACGCAGTGTCCGGCCAGTCGAGATCTTCACACAAACGCACAGCTATAGAAATAAAGGCTGTTCCATATAAGCAAGTACTTTCAGCATGACGCCCCACAAGATCTTCACACTTTCATACAAACAGGACGCGATAAATGAACAAACTCCGGACACATTTCAGCACGCTGCCTTCTAAAACCTTCACAAGTTCAAATCGCCAGATGCTCAGGCTAGACAGAAAGAATCATATGGTACACTGTTATTACAGTCCCCACAAACGGGGCACCAGATGCGCCAGCCTCCAACTAGAAAGCACTAAATCAACTCACTGAGGACATGAACAAGCTGAGGATAAATCTTTACAGAACCAATCAATCCTCATAAATGTGTCCCTCACCATGTATCTGGAATGCGTCCCGAACACACACATCAGCGGAGCAGGGGATACGGAATACACTGCGCTTTTTGGCCAACATACTGCATAAAAAAAGCTGGCTTCCTATGAGTAACCCGCTAGGTACAACAATCCTGTCTGAGATGAGTCTTGCTTGGTCAGGAGAATCAGGTTAGCTTTTATACAAACATCTCCAGTTCTACCAGGGATTACAGCTACAAAAAGTAACTCAGGAGCATCATCCTTTATGGATGCCATGTCCGGGGAGATGGCCTCCCAAATCAGCTCCGTTTGAAGCAGCCCACTTAATAGTCAATGGCAAATGCCAACAGAACCACAAGTTCAATGGGGTGAAATGGTGGAACTTCAGTTACATCGCCACAGAATTATTAGCACCCAGTGATTCTAGGAAGGGAGAGCCTGGGTGCAGATCATGTTATCAGGATAGGAGGAAGGTTGTGCCACAGTCGCATGTCCTGCAGAAATCACCAGGCCACAAGTCAGAACAATAATTTAATCAACATGCTAATTTACTCCATGCCACAGAGCACAATATCATCAAAGAATACACATGTAACACCTACTATAGCATATATCCATTCTATAAAATACACTTCATGATCTCTGACTCTGGAGTCATGAAGAACAACACTTGATTTCCCATGGATAATTATTACTAGATTTGTTGTGAACTACCCTGCTTTGGACTGTTTAATTGATGCATGTACAACCAGTACTAAATACTGGACCACGTACTGTGTCTGCTTTAACCATGCACCCGCATAGTTGCCAGTGATCAGTATGAGTTACCTCTGGTTTAGTGAGAATTGATAATACAGTAAGTACCATATTAGCAATAAAACCCTTGCATTCATGGAAAGATTTACCATTCTTGTCCATGAACAAATCAGTAAAGAAGTGCAATCGCAGTTTAACTACATGATTGGAGCTATCTTGTTTATATTTCAATAGGCAGCAAAAACACAACAGATAATAATGTGGTATTGTGGTGTCATATAGTTTTCTCCCGTCTTATGAAAGCTAAAACTCGTTCTGTTCTTTAGAAAGAAATGGTATTCCACAGCATGGTTGAAAGAACCCTCATCAGGACTAAAATAAAGGCATTGCCAATGAACAGAGTTATTATCATATCTACCACAGCAACAAAAGAAGTGTTAATGCAGTTCAAGTTGGTTGGCTGTAAGTGTTGATAATATAGACGAAACAAAAGTAGAACTACTAAAAAGGGATAATAAATTTAGTTGCTCGCGTAGGCAAGGAAATATCATCTTCTCTGTACTACTTTGCATGTGAAATTCTCGTTCTGCCATATCTACAGCAGTTTTAGGCTCTAGGTTGGAGGGTGCAGGATAGTGACCGGGTGGCCACCTCACAATACAGTTACTGATAAAGCAAAACTTATATGATTCTATTTATTTATTGATAGCCTACCTCCAAGTAATCAGGTAACCAAGTTATTATTATACACCCAGATTAAATTTCCTCTTAGAAATGGTAACATAAAATTTTGAGTGCATGCCATTCGATATGCACTCACTGAAATGGAAAGCACCAGGGCACCAAAACATGTATCATTATTACCCAAAACTTTAATAGTTCAGTTGTTAATATCACTTTGCAGATCTAGGCTACCTGAAATAGGCAGATGCTTTAATAGAGCTCTGCATCACCTTAACTCCTTAACTGAGCAACAACACAAATATACAGAAACACATTGACTAGCTACAGTTATCAAATCATTTCACCATTTTGTTGCCCCCTCTCAAATTTATTACAATGAAGATCACAAATGAATGTGAATCCCATTGCATTCAATTAAATAAATGGGATTGGTTCACATGGGATGCTTGAGAAATTTACAGTCAGGGCCAATGAGTACCAAGTTATATGTTACAACATACCTCAAGATTCTGGAATTGGAGTTCCACCATAAATCTGGAATATCCATAGCTCCAATAAACCCATCCACACCATGATGCAAATCCATTCTGGATACCGCAGTTCCTCCATAAACCACTTCAGAGCTGATGAAGTTCATGTGGGTTCTCAATTGATGCCCTTAATATCATGCCCGCTCTACGCTTCCGTTCATCCTTTGCTTCCTCCTTCAGGAAGGAAGGATCGTCCCACAGGTCCAGGGCTCTTGAATTCAGAACAGGCGCTACCGGCTTCCTACCAAATCCAATCTTGAGGTGTACTGGAGCCCTCTCTTTCGGAACGATGCTCCTTTGGTTTTGATCCAACCCTGTCCCAGCATCAATCTCCCTGATGGTTGTAGCTTGAATAGCTGGTGCAAACGCCTCCAGGACAGAGAGTTTCTTCTTCTCAGGAGGCATGTCAACCTCAGATGCATCCTTCTCTCCAGGCGGCAACGCTGGCTCAAGGAACGGGTTCCTCTTTGTCCCGGCCGCCTGTATCTCCTTCCCCTTCTCCACGCTGTCGTGCGCCACAGCAACCGCTGGGCGAAACCCGTCCGCGCCCGCCATGGCCAGCCGTTGCTGCAAGCTGAGCAGCGACTTCTCAGCCTTCCTCCGCTGTCGCACCTGCTCCACCTTGTCCACCCTGTCCCTGGCTGCGGGCGGCTCGACCCACACCTCCGTCCTCACGTAGGTGTGCGGATCCGGGAACACGGGCAGCCACTCCGGCACGTGCCTCATCCCAGTCTCCCTCCCCGCGGCGGCGAAGCTGGAGGAGGGCTGCGGCTGGGCGCGCGGGATGGGGAACCTCGGCAGCGGCCGCGCGAAGGGCACCTCGTCCCTGTCGACGAAGGCCATAAGGTCCCTGACGACGCCGGAGCCGACGAGGCAGCGGCCCGTGGCCGCGGCGCCCGCGAAGCCGTCCGTGTCGTTGCCGACCTCCTCGAGCGCCTGGATGACGTCGAGCTCGTTGGCGAGCGCGCGGCCGGCGAGGCTGGCGTGGAAGGCCGCGGAGCGGCCCAGGTGGGCGATGTAGCGCAGGAGGACGTCGACGACGGCGTCCACCGCGGAGCGGTGCGCGCAGTCGAACCCCGCGGCCTCCAGCGCCTGCGCCACCGCGGCCCGCGCCACCGCCCGCCCGAACTCGTCCCCGCTGCCGCTCCCTCCGGCCCCGCTCATATCTCCACCGCCGCTTCTCCTCCCCCCGCGTTCCAGCCGCTCATGCCGCCGAGGCGCCGGGCAGGTCGCCCCAGATCCGGGCGGGAGCTAGGGTTCAGATCCCACCGACCGCGCCACCGCCCGAGCCCGAATCGATCAGCCCGCGCTCAACGACGCATCGAATCGAGCTCCCCGCAGGCCGCAGCTCACTCTCGCGCTCGCTCCCTGCGTGCGGAGGGATTCGAGCTCGAATTCAAATTCGAGCTCCGAGGGCCGCAGGTTCGAATTCGAGGCGGGCGCGCGGTGGCGGGGAAGGATTAGGCGGGAAATCGAGGATGGGGAAGTGGGTTTAGGGTTTGGTCGTGGAGGGGACCGTTGGGGGTTAG
Organism: Paspalum notatum; assembly: GCA_022530915.1. Taxonomy (NCBI): domain Eukaryota; kingdom Viridiplantae; phylum Streptophyta; class Magnoliopsida; order Poales; family Poaceae; genus Paspalum; species Paspalum notatum. Next base: position 38,804,401 of record CM039690.1, on the reverse strand, counting down.
GGTTTGGGCTCGGATCCGAGGCTGCAAGCGGGCGGGGGAGGAGAGGGAGAGAGGCGAGGGGAAGAGGAGGCGGAGGAGAGAGACGGAGACGAAGGGGATGGTGATGGGGAGGCCTCTTCTTATAGAGGAGGCGGCGGTGGGTGGGGACTGGGGATTCGCTTGGGGTGCGCGGAGCCAAGGATCCACACGTGGCCGGTCGATCGAGTGGGTCCGTCCGCGTGGTGGACTTTTTCCAACGAGGATTTGATGATCCAAAACTATGGGCTCCATACGGACAAGGCCCGGACAGGCCCAAATAAGTCCACACGGGCGCCACATTTTCAGCTAAGCAAACAAAGCACAGCCGGCCAGTTTTAGTTGTTAACCATGTCCAGTTGTTACATGCATTTCAGCACAACTCTAATAAAGCCCCACTAATAGACGGGGACAACGGATAGACAGCGATACTCCGTCCAACAGCTACAAGCTCTACAAAACCGAAACCATGCGGAAGCTGACCGGTTGTCGCAGGACTTTGTTCGTGGCGCGGCGGTGCCATCGTCTTCGATGCCAAGGTTGATGGCTGATTGGTGAGTGATTCCTAGGCTTGCCGTGGAGAGACTGCTGCCCTGTGGCCTGCAGAGCTTCAACGTCATTGGAGAATCTGGCGATCAGCTTGTTCTCCTTGAATTAAAGGCGCTGTCTGTAGGCTGTCGATGGATATGCGCTAACCCCACTGCGCACTGTCATTGCATATGATGGTGAATCTGCACGCTGCCAGCCGATGCCTGGTTTGCAGCTCTGTTGCTCCCAAAGTTCTTGCGGTTCGACTCCCTTGCGATTCTTGAACCAAACTGCGTAGAGGATCGGATGGAAGTATTGTTAAGTGTAAGCTTTTAGTGCTCTATGTGAAAACTGCTTGTGTTGTACTGGTGTATTATGCAAGGAACCACGCAATGAAAACGATGCTGACTATAATTATTATAGCACTGACAAGTATCAAAGATTTAAGCAGACCCTGCACAACTTTATAGAACCAACCAACAAACTACAAAATATGTTTGAACTCTCCTTTGTCAATATCCTAATTTGTGTGCAAGTTTGGAATATGCACCTGACCGAACCCAAGTATCTGGTTAGAATATGCACCTGGATTGCTCGCTTTGGCTGAAGAGCGGCTTCTTGTAGGCCCAGCTGCCTTGCAACCTTCAACATAAAAAGGACATGATGATTATTGGTAGCCATCTTCTATGCATTTAGAAAAAAAAAAGGCATGCAAATCGTCATCAAATATGGCTTATAGATTTCAGTATTTCTCAAGGGAATTTTGTAAGTTTCCCTAATTTACCATCATGGTAACTGTGTCATTAGACTATATCATTCTATCCACACAAGTATGTTGATTTACAATGCAAACTGCCATATAATGTAACAAACTCCTTTCAAAGCAAGGCAAATTAAGTGCAGACCTCTCTCAAGATCTTCTTGTCGCCCTTTCCCACAGGTTCATCAAGTTTAGCAATCTCCCATAACGGAATTTCCAACAAAGTTTTCATCACGTTCTCGTCAAGAAATGGGAAACGAGCCTGAAGAATGGGCAGTAGCACACATTAGATAGCGGAAAAAAACTAAACACAAATCTTGATTGAAAATGCTAAGCATTCAAAATCATAAAACAAGTAAATAACACACAGCTTACCTCCTTGCCATGATCAGAAATGCACCTATCATCTCTTCCCATATTTCTTTTCCATATTCTTTGCACGTCTACTCTCATCTCCTGATCCAATGCATTCCACCTAAATAGCAACACAGAAATTCAAAAAACAAGAACAGGATTCTTACCATTAGAGTGCATGAATCATTTAATTGATGATCACTATACTAAGTAAAACAAATCAAACTAATGCGTGGGCATACCCTCCAAGCCTATATTTAGTCCGATGTCTGCCATATCCAGCACACTGCTCATCAGCTCCAGAACCAACTATGAGGACTCTAGATCTTGACCTGTACTTATAGCGAGAACCATCTTGCAAATGACATGTACTTCCATCCACCCAACCGTCCCCACCAGCAGCCAACCAGAGCGCAATACCAATGTTTAAATCCTGTAGAACAGATCGAAAATTTCAACTTTGATAGCTCCACCATGAATTTTAATAAGGAACCATTCCAAAACACCAAATCCAAGAATATGTAAGCAGAGTGCAAGTGCACAAAGCATTTAGGCAGTATGTTTTTAACATGATTTAATTGGAACTTTTTTAACATTATGTCATTGGAAAGTTGAAAAGCAATTAAACTAAAATATCAAAGCTCTAATAGAAGGATACACACCATATAGGTACTTGATGGGTGTATGAGTGACATCACATGTTCACTTTCTCCTTTCAAATCTGTCAAAGCAGTATCAATCTCAACAAGACGCCATCTGCAATTTAAGAACACAAATACAACAAAACAAATAATTCAGTTCAAAGTGACAGTGTGACACAGAACTTACAGCTAAACTAGACCAGATAATGAACTTGCATAATTAGCCAGTAAAGCATAGGAGTAAATGATGGAGCGCATTGAAGCAAGTTGATCATCTAATGGTTAAGAGCACTGGAAATATATAACAGACAAGAAACCCACAAGGCTATAGTAAAAAATTTCAGATATTGAGTCTAAGAATATTCCTCCAAAATGGAATCTAAGTGCAGCCATGCCACAACAGAAAATTAAAGATGTAACATCGTTCTTCACATCGTCACATGCAACTAATATGGAGTACATTCAGTGCTAGATCATACATTCATACAAGCTGTTGCGGCTAAGAACACAAGTAGTTCAGAAGGCAAGTCACCTCCGGAGTGGAGATACCCTCTGAAGCTCCCTCAGTCCTGCTATTGCAGAAATCCTATCAGGGGCAAGCTTCCCATCAAAACTGACATTTAACAAATCAATTGTCCCTGTTGGAAAACATTGTTAGCTTTAATTAAATTTTGAAGTTTAGGGATAGGGATTAAGAACCTAATCTTATAGCAGCAAATATAATACTAGAGAACTTTGAAAATTTGAATGCGACACGGTAAAATTAATAGTCAAACTTACATTTGGAATCAATGCATTGGTCTAGCAATGCTGACAGTATCATGGAGTCTAAACCACCAGAAAAGAGGACTGCTATTGGGGCTGACTCTTCGTCGTTAAATTTATTTAGACCATCCTGTTCACATGAAAGAACTCATTGTAACCCTTTTTTCTCAAACAGAACTCAGTGTAACCTGATGTGCTAACAAGTAATGGAACATGAGGAAAGACCGAAAGATATAGCTATTTTCAGTAAAGAAAGCCCGGGCAAAATTAATTAGCCAGGTGGTGTTGTTAGATGACCAGAGGTATTACAGAGCAGCACTACAAAATTAAAACTTAAGATACTTGTGCCCACCTGAAGGAATGTGTTCATCTTAGTCCGCAGCATCACTGACTCCCGTAATGCGACCAATACTCGATGTGCTGAATGCAAATATAAAGGTAAACAACATATCAGTTTTAGTAAATCTTCAATATGATTTATTTATGAAATTTTTTCAGTAGTAAAGCTTTCATGTACCTGACTGTGTTATGCAATTTGCTGCAAATAAAGTAGAATCTGACAGGAGATCTGTCTTTCTGACCCCATTATTTGCATTTTCTTCGGCTTTTCTTGAGCTTAATAAACTCTGAGACAAGTGATGGTTCCCTCTGTCAATAGAATTGTTCTCTACCGTAGGAACTGTCAGTTTCCTCTCCCATTGAATCAATTCATTCAACGAAGAATCCATCCATTCATGCGTGTTAGCTTCCACAACCCACCCTTCTTTCATTAATGTGCCATTTTTTTCAATGTCTTTCATATGGATGCTGTACATCCCACAAGGAAGCTCTTCCCAGTAGCTAGCTTTGGTATTGTTAGGCATGTCAGGATCTGACATCAAACCATTTACTGTTGCATCTGCAGCAGAGGAAAAGACCACACACATGAGATTGGATTTGTGAAGAACTGATCACTATTTAAACCATGTGTGGAACCATAAATATTAGGCACGGACAATATCACAGCTTACTGCAAAGATGGGCACCTCAAACTACGCGTATCTTACCAGAGTGATTCCTTGCAAATGAATGGGGCGACACTGATGATAATATGAAGCGAGAATCATCAGCTGTAGGCCAATGTACCAAGAGGCTTCTTCTTCCAAATGCATCCCGGCCAAACCAAATTGTATTTGAGTTCATCTGGAAGTTCAACGTGGCATGGATGTTAGAAAGATGAGCCCACAACAGACTGCAAAGAGTATAGTCACAATAACTACCTGCCTGCCAGTATATCAAAGTCCATGGACCTTTTATCGTGGAAAGGATCTGCGGAACTGATTTACCCCCACTCCCACAACAAGGACATGTTTTATCTCTGCCCAGAGCATGGCAGTCACACGAACAACAAGATTCCAGCGAGGACAAGACAGCTCGGGTGTCATTTTCATCGTCCGCAACCTGAATTCCTCCATATATCTCACCTTGGATGTGACAAATAGATGAGCATATATACCAGAGGTCAGGACAAGAATCTGTGAAGAGATAAAAGGAAGCAACATTTACTTCTTCAAGCTGAAGGGCGTTACCATTATACACAAGAACGCTCCCAGAGGGGGCCACCAGCGGCTGCGCAACCGGCTCAGCTCCCCTGAGATGCAGCATTGCTCCGATGAAGAACAACTCGGCAACACCGCCGTCATCCGCGCCAGCTTTGCCCTCTCCTCCACCAGTACAGCCATCGCCCGCTGAAACGCACGACAGTCATGACAAGGGATGGCCTAGATTCATTCACCCAAAGTCCCGCGTAAACGGAGTCACCGCTCACCTACAACCGTGCCGCCAGCGCACAGGCGGCGGCTCTCGCAGCCGAGGCTATCGGGTCCTCGCCGGCGCAGGGCCTCCTTGAGCTCATCCACCGACACGCCCTTCCCCTGCAGTCGCGTGGGAGGAGCAAATCAGCCTGGATCAGCTAGGGTTTAGGGTATGGGAAACCATACTTGGGGGTTTATCTGGAGGTTTGGGAGGCCTCGATGGGTGATGTTGACAGTACCTCGCAGGAGTGCTGGATCTCCGATGCGGCGGCGGCGGCGGCGGCGGTACAGGGGGAGACCACGAGGCGGTCGCCGGAGAGGACGAGGGCGATGCCGCACATCGCTGACCTCGGGGTCCACCTTGTCAGTGGTAAAAGGGTAGTGCGCAGGGTCGACTAGTCGAGTGAGTTGGTGCAGCTACATGCTCTCCCACTCCCAGGCCAGGAAAAAAATGGGATTAGGAGGTGCTTGGTACGAGCATTCTTGGAAAACCACGTGAGATATTGTGCGTAAATCAACATCGTCGTGGCCTTGTTTCGTACTACCCGTTCCAAATTAATCCTTAACCTTTTAAACATCGATTTTAACTCACCCATTTTTTAAAAAAAAACATAATCAATATTTATTAGTTTATCATATAATATATTGAAAACCTGGATTTTTATAAAAAAATTAATTAAGACAAGAAGGTTAAATTTGTTGTGCGAAGTGTCAAACAATCTATAATTCAAAACGGAGAAAATATTAATTTATAATATTTAGTATACTCAAATCCTCATGTGCGCATTATACAAAAATGTTTTTTCTGGACAGCCCACTTCCTATCTATGGATGGCTCAATTTACCAACCACATGTGAAAAAGTGTCTATAAAATAATATCCATTGGTGTCTTTTAATTGATTGGACTTTGAGGTTGAATTTTTTGAGGAGGGGCATATCATGTCCTTGTCCATCTCCAGTGAATTTTTGAAGTCTTTTGTCTCTTGTGCAACCTATGTTATGTTTACGAGTTTTGAACGAATGTGTGGAATCTTTTAATTACTTCATCAGCGAAGAAGTCACAAGTAAACATCAAGCAAGTTTACAAACATGTTTGTATGGGAACTACATGAAATTTTGGTACCTCAATAAGATGATATAAGAGATTTTTTTTTTCATTTCACAAGCAGCTCACACACAAAGAACTGCTTATTAAAAAAATATCATATTCACATGTAGTTCCTTATGTGAATCCCCTGTGAAATTCAATCACTAAGATTCAAGGAATCCTGTAAACCTCAAACACATGTAATTAAAGGCATCTGGTATGAATTTCACAGAATTTGCGTAGAAATTTCACAACAACACAATTCAATTTCATAGAAAAAGCGCAGAAACAGGAAACAAAATCCCCATGCTCCAAACATGCCCTAAATATCTTGCGTGAAAAGATCATGAACTATGACTTATAACTGCAAGTGCTGACTAGGAGTGACCCAGGTGCAAAGTACTACATATTTTTTTCAAAATTTATAATGTCATGTTGCGCACACATTGACTAATCTTCTTAAAGTCAAGGTGTACCTTTTTTAAAGCTTTTGATATGCTATATCTTTGGCTAGATGTGGATACATATAATCAAGCCATAGCTTAGATTGCTAGGGATCATATAAATACTGGCTTCAAGTCGTCAACTTTTCATAAATGGCTAAATTGGCTAACATAGGCAATATAGACTAACTTTGGCTAGAATAGAGTAAAATAGGTTAAAATTGGGAAACTTTTACTACATTAATGAACTTTGGCTAAAATTAATTACTTAGGCTAAAATGGGCTGGCGTTGGCTAAAACGGCCTTACTTACACCAAAATGCACGAGTTAGCTTAAATGGCTAAATTATATCTAACATGAGCTGGGGGTGTTTGGATCCAGTGGCTAAACTTTAGCCCGTGTCACATCAGATATTCGGACACTATTTATAAGTATTAAATATGATTTAATTAGAAAACTAATTACATAGACGAGGACTAAACGACGAGACGAATTTATTAAGCCTAATTAATCTATGATTAGCATAGGCTTAATAAATTCGTCTCGCCTTTTAGTCCTCATCTGTGTAATTAGTTTTATAATTATACTATATTTAATACTTCTAACTAGCGTCCAAACATCCGATGTGACGGGGCTAAAATTTAGTCTGAGATATCCAAACACCCCCAAGTTTGGCTAAAACATATTCACTAGCTAACATAATAAAGATTCTACCCGGAAGATGTGTCGTAATGCCTCGGTTGAGAAGGGTATCGGTGTGGAGTGTGGGCAGCAAATTGACCTCGCGTGGAGCTTTAGGTTGACTGCAGCAGATCGCCGATCCCAATGCCAATATGCAAACTCCACTCTGGTAGCTACAATATCATTTTCATACTATAAACGTCTATTAGATGGTCTGCTAGACGGTGTCTTAGGACCACCGTCTCCATTGATCAAAGAGAGGCTCACATAGACATACACAGTTTTTCTACAGCCACATATAGCCCATAGGTGGTGACAAAATTCTTGTTGGCCATGTGGCGAACTCCTATGGCACACCATAAATTCACCATCCCTAAATATGTCGAACAGGAAAATAAAAATTCAAAGTTCCTATGGAGTACAAAGAGATGAGGAATTCATGGCCTTGCATGGCCGATGAAACTATACCAAATTTGTTGATATGTCCTAATGGCTAACGAAATTACTCGGATTTCACCAGTTCCATATATCCTAATGAGGAATTCATTGTTTCTTGTCAGCATGTAGCAAAGTACCGAATGGGGCAAAAATCGTTTCTTGTAGCGGTTATGCTCTATATAGCAGCCTTCCTTGCGGTGAAGGTGTTGCTGTGGCTGTGCACAAACCGGAGAAGATGTTGTACAAGTTGCAGTAGTAGAGTTAAAGTTAATTTTTCTTATAGTGGGCAAGGGGGGCGGGGAAGAAGGCGGTGGCCGTGGGCTCAAGTGGCAGTTCGCAGCATGTGGCGTACTGGTAGAATGGTAGGACATGCATGGCAACGCAAGCTGCCAAGCTTCTTGTCATTTTGGTTTCACAGGTGAAGAAACTGCAGTTCGATTTGGACAAATCCAGATGTCCTATATATATATACCCTTGTCCATGAGTAATTAATTCCTCCACTATCCATATACAGATTATTTGGGGGGAAAAAAAGGTACGCGAGGACTGGAGCAAGTGTGGGAGTTGTATAATCGCCTTTGAAGCCAGCTTGTAACATGGGGGACGAGATTCAACATGCAATAATGCTTACGTGTGAAGTCTCATCACTCTCGACTTGTTACTTGTGTAATCTTTGCTTTGTTGGTTCCTATAAATAGCACGGGAGGTGCATCAGTTGAGCAACAGCAACACACACCACCATCAACCTTCAGATTTTTTCTCCATCCTATTCCTATCCACAAAAAACCCATGGCTTCCACCGCCGCCGCCTCCGTCACCAAGGGTGCCGTTCTCGTTGCGGCCATGTGCCGATGTGCGCCGTGCTGCTGGCGCAGTCCTCGCCGGCGCAGGCGCAGCAGCGCTCGTCGTCCTCCTCCTGCGGCGGCTACTGTGCTACCCGCTCTGCGTTCAGGAATGCAACGCCACCACCGCGACACCCACCGTCAACTGCGACGCCGCGAAGGCCACGGTGTACGGGCAGTGCTCGGACGCGTGCACCGGCGGCTGCGGCCGCTCCTGCGGCGGCTGTGACTGCCGCGGGTCGTGCAGCAGGCCCTGCACTGACGCCGCCAACAGCGCCTACAGCGGCTGCCAGCAGGCCAACCAGAAGGCGTCCCAGTCCCAGCAGGCGGCGGCCATGCATCGGGCAGTGCATGAACCCCGAACGGCTGCATCGGCAACTGCATCAGGTCGACTGCAGCGACAGTGGTAAAAGGCAAATTACAGCACAAACGACGTTGTAGCGATACTATATTTTTAAATAAAAAATAGTTACAACAGTAAATAAAAAAAGGTTTTACTGCACCCGCTGGCGTCGGCCTCAGCGGCCACTGGCTGGTTGCACGTACCATCCATGTTGCTTCGATCGTACCAGTAGCGGCCACTACGGGTTTAAACAAGGACATAAAACTATCTATGCTCCTACTGCTCCAAATTTTCTCTTTAAAAAAAATATTTCAATCAGCAACATTTTTTCCTCCAAATCAATTTTTCCTGCACTCCTATTCCTCTGTATCTTTCCTTCACATCCAACTACTTAATATTTTATTCATTCACCTTCAACTACAGCACTTCTTTTTCCTACGTATAATATTGTCCCACCTTCACTGGCAAGTGGACCCGGCGGCCTAGAATCTTCTCTCTCCTCTTCCCACCCATTCGCTCATCTCTTCCTCTCCACCGAGCACTGTCTCGCTCCTCCCTCACCGCCGCCCCCTCGCGCCGGCTGCCGCCTCCACCTCCTCGTCGCCCGACCGCCCCGCAAGATCACACTCCCGTGGCCCGTCGCGCGGCAGCCGGCGCTCCCTTCTCTTCCCTCTTGCGCGGCGGCGCTCCGCTCGCCTCCCACTGCCCACCTCCTCCGTGCCACGTCGGCTCCCCTCGCCGTAGATCCGCCGTCGCCGCTTCAGCTTCGCCGCCTCGTCAACTCCTCCGGCCAGATCTACCGCGCCCTCCTCCTCCGCGTCGCGCCGGCTTCCCTCGCCGCAGATCCACCGACGAGGGTAGTGCGCAGCGGGGGGCGACGACGGCGGCGTGCGCGGCGGCGAGCGACGAAGGCGGCGGCGCACAGTGGCGGGCGACGACGAGCGACCGGTTGGCCGGGCCACCGCTCCTCGACCTCCTCTCGGACCTCTCCCTTCTTCCATGCGCGCGCGCGAGGAACGGCCGGTTGGCCGGGCCCATGACGCTACAGTGCATGGCAGAGACCTCGCGTTCCGCTGGATTTGGGGGAACGCTGCCGTTCCGGAGCTTTGGCGGAGTCCGTGGAGGAACCGGCTGCACCGGTTTTTACTCCAAATCTTTACGCTACCTGCATGCCGGAGAGAGTAGAGGGACCGAGGGCACATGGTCTAAGGTCTGAGGAGCCCTCTATTTGGGTCAGTGTGACTGTGTAACTGTTATCGGTCACCGTGTCTGGTGTCTGTTTCCCGTGTCTATTCATTCGGTAATTCAGTCGTAAGTGTTTTCGTCGGCTTCTAGCCTATTTGCACTTAAATATTATATATGACATGTTGATAACAATTGGCGGTCTTAAGAAAGATATACTATGGTTCTAGCAAAGTTAGATAAAATCATGGCATTTATTCAAAATATTTGCTAACCATATTATTATAAGAAAAGGTCTATTTTACAACATTAAACTACCCAAGCTGTTCGAATTTTAACTTTGAAATATAAAACCGGACATGGAGCACCTCAAACTATTAAAAAAACGAACAGATTTGAGCATTTAGTTGGTTCCGAATGTGTTTTTCTATTTTTAGGGACAATAAAATCCTTATTTAATCTCTATAAATTCATAACTAATTTATTTTAAATTAGAAAAATATGAATATTAAACCAAAGCTTTTATAAAAATATAATCTATATTTATGATGTATTTGGAATTAATTTTAATTTATGTATTCCTACACCTATAGTTTTGCTGCTCTAAATAAAAACACTATATGTAAAACAAATGAATTCCAAATAATCCCAAGTATAAAAGGTAGATTATAGTTTTCAGAAAAAATAGCACATGTTTCATTTTTTAAAATTTTAAGTAAATTAATTATAATTTTTTAGAGATTAAATATAAGTGCTATTGTGTTATGAAAATAATTAAAAACCACCTTTGGAACCAGGTAAAGGTCTATATTTATCTGGTTTAGATGGTTCGAGGTGTTTGATGTCCAATTTCGTTCGTAGTTCGAAATTGGAAAATATGATCTGAATAGTTTAAAGATTAAATGGACTTTTCTTCTGTTATAAAACTATAACTTTAAAAACTATTCAATAGGTCCTCTCAGGACGTTGAAGACATGTTGTGTGGGCATAGTGCTCGTAAAAAGACCACGGATCCGGCAAGGCGGTAGCGAGCGAGCCAACGATCATGACTCACCAACACCAATATCGCCCTGCGCGATCCAAACACGCTGGTACTGTCGCTTTCTCCACTGTATAATTTCATTTTCCGTTTTTGAGGTTGCCATTAGATTTTTTATAGGAGTATACGTAAGTTGGGTATTTAACTTTTTTTTGCCAAGATGGCACAAATTCATAGTCATTTAGTTATAATATGTGGACTGTATAATTTTTTTTTCCGCTTTTGAGGTTGCAATTAGTTTTTTTTATAGGAGTACGTAAGTTGGGTATTTAACTTTTTTTTCCACTCTTATAGATGGCACAAATTCATGGTCGTTTAGTCATAATATGTGGAGTCACCTGAGTCTATGATAGTGGGCCATGATGGCGCAGAGCATCAAAACGCCGTCTATTGTACAAAACGAGACTGTACCGCTATTGTAGATAGAGTAGGAGGTGGTTGAAATAATGATAGCCAAGAATAGATAGACATTCCGCTGAAGACAGCCTCACCGCACTCGAGCTCGACGGGGATGCGTTGCTTCCCCAGCCCCGCCGTTGTGCCTCCCCATCCCGCTCTGCTCCCCTTCTTCCTCCTCTCCCGACGGCAGGCCGCCGCCTGGGCGCTCCACTCCGCCCAGGACGCGGCGAAGGGACGGGGCTGGGAGGCGGCCTCGCCACCAGCAGGCAGGGCACGGCCGGGCGGCGGGTGCGGACATGGGCGAGTATGAGGGGACAGAAGGCGCCGCGTGCCGAGAGACGAGACTCCGTCCGCTGAAATGAGGGATGGGGACGTCCCCATCCCCGCTTGTCCCCCAACCAAACAGCCTAAAAGTGGAATCATCCCACTACATCCCCTCAACCAAACACTGCCGAGTGCCAACATATTAGAAATCGCAAGTTTTTTGAGAATTCCATCATATTAGAAATTCACCGCATCCACGCTGCTTGGCTTCGTCCTCTCGCTAAGTACGTCTCTCACAGCTGCCATTTATATATATCTTCACAGAAACACGCAATCCACACGAGATTATACTACTACGCACACTGCCCTGCCCAGCGTAGCTCTGCATATACAATACCACGAACGAATCCAAGCGTTCAGCCGTTCATCATCAGTTCATCACCCGGAGGAGCTCTGCAGCCTGGACACGAACGTGGACGCGGCGACGGCGGCGGCGCCGCCGACGACGCAGACGAGCGCGGCCACGGCCTGCAGCGCGACCTGCCACGCCTGCTCCTCGGGGACGAGGTAGACCACCGCGGGGCCGGCGGCCAGCAGCGGGAGCGCGAGCGCCAGCAGCGCGCCGGGCGTGCCGGGGTCCGTGGCCGCCGACAGCGCGCCCAGCTCCTCCGCCTTGGACAGCAGGCCCAGGCGCTCCACCGCCGACAGCGACAGCCCCGCGCGCTCCGCCGCCGACAGCAGCCCCGCGCGCTCCGCCTTCGTCAGCAGCCGCAGCTTCTCCACGTTCGTCAGCAGCTTCACCGGCGCCGCCTTCTTCCCCCTCGCCGTCGCCGGCCGCGGGCCCGGCTCGCCCAGCGGGAACACCGTCGTCGTGCCCTGCCCAGTGCCCACGCGTCGTCATCCGATTAGAGGCAGGCGTGTGTGGGAACTGATCAACTGAAATGCTAGCAAGTGGTGGACTGGTGGTGGTGCTCTGCTTACCGATCTTCTCGTGCCAGAGCCAGAGACGGTCTTCGTCGGCGTCGGCTTCTGGTCCTTCTGGGCGGCCATGGAGGCGACCCTGAGACGGCGCCCTCTCCCACCGCCGGTGCTGCTGCTGCTTGGCCTCGCCGTGGTTGCTGCCACGGCGGTGAGAGACAGTGACGCCATGGCCAGCGCGCTCTCCTATGCTGCTTTACGCCTTTACCCAATCCGTGGCCACAGGAGCGCACACAGGAACAGGCCGCGGCAAGCTTTCTTGGTCGAGGCGCGCGGCCTCATCCGTCCTGCACACGTGGCTGTTTTCTAGTGGTCAAACTTTCCATGTCAGATATCCTAATTTAGTTTCGCAAAAAAAAAATCCTATTTTACAATTATAAATACGATTCTTATGAGTTTAATTCTAAATTAAATCACAAGCGACTCCGTGGCCCAATGGATAAGGCGCTGGTCTACGGAACCAGAGATTCTGGGTTCGATCCCCAGCGGAGTCGATTTTTTTCCATTTTTGTTCCAATCTGGGCCTAAATACCCCTGGTTCTTTACCTGGGCCAAATCAGCCGTATGGGCCTCAATATCCCTGGACTCCTTTCTTTTTCTGGGCCAAATCTGTTTACATATCTACTAGGTGGAAAAGCCCAAAAGGCCCATAGTGTGACGGCTCCAACTCCCCTTGTTGCTCAACTGCTTTTATAAACACGCCGCCGCCGTCCCGCTTTACGCAGCACAAGAGATTCTCATCGGCGGAGGCGAAACCCTAGCAGAACCCAGCGGGGGGCGATCGGAGAGGTCGACCATGGCGGGGCCGGCGGCGACGGTGGCGGAGGCGTGGGACAAGGTCACTGGGTTCCTGCACTCGCAGGTCAACGAGCAGAAGAACTGGGACAGGAACTACGTGAGCGCCTCCTCTCGTCTCGACTTTTTTTTTTTTTTTTTTTGCCAATGGTTCATGGTTGGAGAGCGCGCTCTCGTGTCCAGTTGTTCTGCCGTCGCAATCGGGGGCTCGAGGTTTGCAACGGTAGATTCTACGGTATGTGTTGTTCGCTGTAATCGAGCGCGTTGGCTTGCTCGCGAATAAGCGAGGCGATTGATTCCTCTGCCTTGTTGGTACAAGACCAGGATTGGGCTTGGCCATGCGATTGTTATGCTGTTGTGTGAGTTGCCTTGCTGCTCCTTGCTTCGGTTGTCTCGTATATCTGCTGCATTGGTTGTGCATACTAATTGCTGAATATAGCCTGTCGCACTAGCTTGCTTGCACAGGGACGATTGTGCTAGATTGTGCTTTGATGCATGGTTGATCCTTGTAAAACTGATTGTGCACTTGTCGTCTAGAGCCCAATTAGGTTTTGGAAGATCTTGACGAGATTAAATTAAGGCAGTTTGCTGCCTGATTGTGTTGTTGTTGGTCTCATGGGCTAGACTAGTTAGGTTGTGGAAATTAGCTTAATCCACGTTCTCTGCACCCTTTTCTTTTAATCTCTTGGTTGCTATTGTTTAGGTACTTGGATATTTGTAAGGTGACATTCTCACGGTCACCTTTTTTACATATCTTTGGTCTTGTTTAGTTAGCCTTGGATTGAGGGTTTTTTTGACATGCTAGGGATTTAATCCTCCTCAATCCTCTCCAATCCCTCTCAAACCGAACAATGCCTTAGGGGTGTCATGTATGTTGTGGAAGTTTTTTTTTTTTTTTTTTTTTTTTTTTTTTTTTTTTTTTTTTTTTTTTTTTTGCGCTGCCTACAGGGTGTCATGTATGTTGTGGAAGGTTTTGTTTTTTATTAAAAATTTTTTTGCGCTGCCTACGGTTAGCTCGAGCTTGTGAACTTCTGCCTTCCTGGATGCCTGGTGCTCTGCAGCTCCTTGGGTTTATTTGTTCTCTGTTTTCAGTTTCTTTCTCACTTGTCAATGAATTGCCTTAATTGGGCTCAAGAATCAGTTTAGACTATGCCTTGGCCTGGGACTGGGAGTAACTCTTTAGATCTTGTATAGTAGTGTAATTACAGGAAGCATAGTTCCTGTTGATATATCATCATGGTTGCGGAGAACACCTGTTAACTTTATTCTGTCACAACCCATTTGTCGGTGAAATAAACCTGGACTTCATTGCTATACTGTTTCACAAAACCTCTTGCAAAATTTCCACCATACTACAAGCATTGTCCAATTGTCCCAGCCATCATAAAGCCAGCAAACCAAGCTGAAGGTATGATGAGAACCTAATGTTGGAGATAAGCCGTGTTTTATGATTATGTGGTGTGAAACATTAGAACCATGCAACCAGGTTTGTGCTCAGCAAGCCAAGATTTTCTGGAATTTATGTGGTTTCATGTAATTTACCCTCTTTCAGTAATCATTACCATTATCCTGTGTGTTATGATCTGTGCTACCTTGCATTAGAAATAGAAAGCAACAAATAATCTCTGCTCTGCATACTATCAGGACTAGGTTATGTGTAAATTTATTTGGATAGATCATTCAACTTTTTTGCCCTATGGTTTGTTTAATAGCATTATACAATATAAGCTTTGAAATCATGGGGGTCAAATCTTCTGTTCTTGTTGGCTAGAAACTTTATGGTTTATTGGTAATAAAGTTTATTGGTTACTAAATGCTCTGTTTTTGTTTTCCTCTTCCTTTTTACCTGTACAGACTATAGCAAAGGCTGTTGGTCTGTTCGCTGGATCCATCTTCTTCATGCGCAACTTTGGTGATTTGATGGCTGTCTGAGGAGTTGATAGGATGATGACAATTGAGACCAGTGGAGCTGTATTTCTTCCATTTCTTTTGTTAGCAGCAGATTTCGTACTCTCGTCTGGGATAATTGAATTGGAACTACAGGCAGTTTTCTTGGTAGAATCACAACCAAAATATTAATCCAATATTAGGAGTTGATAGGATGATGACAATTGAGACCAGTGGAGCTGTATTTCTTCCATTTCTTTTGTTAGCAGCAGATTTCGTACTCTCGTCTGGGATAATTGAATTGGAACTACAGGCAGTTTTCTTGGTAGAATCACAACCAAAATATTAATCCAATATTAGGTGTCTGCTTGTTTGTGTGAATTATCTCAGAAGCCCTGAATTCTAGGGAGTGGAATAGTAATAGTTACCCCGTTGTGCTTTGGCCTGCTCAAATTTATGCAATGCGGTGGAAGTTTTTTGAGACAATTCCTTCTATGTCACTGAAAAAATTCGTCGTCCCTTATGTGCCATCAAAAATTTAAATTTTTCTCGGTTGCCATCAGTTAAAATTTTTTTTCCCTCCTATGCCACTGCCGTCAGTTCTTGGCTAACACCGTTGGCTACAGTATCCAAGGCCCACATGTATTATTTTTATATGAATGTACATGCCAAAATATGCACAATAGTAATTTTTTATGATTTATGGATTTATTTAACATCACATTTGGCACAAACATGATATGCAAAGAAAAATATAAACCAAGGGCAATATGGTCATTTTAGTCACATAAAGTGACTCAATCATATCAATCTCATCAAGATGAAACTAGAAAACAAGTTTCATATTTTTTGGATTTTCATAGCTTCGTCTTGATCAGATTGATATGATGGAGCCAATTCATGTGACTGAAATGACCATATCGCCTTTGATTTATATTTTTCTTTGCATATCATGTTTGTGCCAAATATAATGTTAAATAAATCCATAAATCATAAAAAATTACCGGTGTGCATATTTTGGCATGTATCTCTATTTCTAATATTAAAGAGAATAAAGTTTCACGGTCCCTCGGTCCGTCATCTCACAAACATGACATGTGGGACCGGTTTTATACGATACAGTGTCGGTTTCATCGTACGATACAGTCTCGTTCGATTGTTAGATGCCGATACGATGCGATGTGTCCATCATCTCATCCGTGCAGGGTGCCGCCTTATCTTTGGCTGTTCGATGCCGATGGCCCAACTATCACCATGTATATATAGAGGCCCAAGACAAATATTATACATATGCAATAGAACAAACCACATTGTTAGCTTAACTTTTAATTCGCAAACTTATAACCAGTCAATTTGATCATAGAACACGGAGCATAGCAGGCTTGGTAAACTTGAGAAAAGGAAATAAATCACGTGGAAAAGCAAGCGGACGGGGAGGTCGGCGATGATCGGCGAGTGGGCGAACCATATTCAGATGGACGCGTGTCAGCTGGGAGAGAGCTCCCCGGTGATGTTTGTCCCTAGCAATGATGATGCGACTTGGCCGTTCTTGCTGCGGCGGACGGGGAGGCCGGCAATGATCAGATGGATGCGGATCATATACAGATTGACAGCAATGATGCTGCGAGAGTGAGCTCCTATGGACCAAGAGGACCTGGACACCAGAACCATCCGCAAAGAGAGGGCCGGATCTTAGCCGTTCTTGCTGCCGCAGTTCTAGAACCACAAATGGACTAAGGATTTGTTCTACTAAATTGTGGGGACGTTGATGGAAGTTGAGTTGGACTGAGCGGCAGACGAGATATTGCATGCTAAAAATTAAATATGGCATATGTGAGAGCGGGATTTTTTTTACACAATGTTTAGAATTTTGTTCTGATAAAATTTTCCATCCATCATCTACCTCTCACAGCTCTAATTTAGCTTGCATATTAACCCTTACTGAATATTAATATGTTCCTAAATATTAATATTAATTTAGTGTGTCACAGACAATATATATGAAAACGATCACCTAAATTCCATACTAGCTTCGTTTAGACGTCTTACACATATAGAAAGTTAATAAGATAAACTTTCCAACCCAATTGACATCATTGAAAAATTGGCTCAAATTCAACAAGAATCGTTGAAGCACACTAGCATCACAAGAAATAAATGTTTGGTGTGTCATCCTACACAATGTATGTTCTACATCTATGCTCAACAATTATGGTTACTTTTGGCGTCAAACTGTAGTCTTCATGGTACATCAAAATAAAAAAAAACACATCGGACATATCACATTAGGAAAGCATGTCGATATATCACTCAATGCGAGACCTATGTGCCATACACTATAATAACTAATAATTAGATTATACCCGTAGCAACGCACGGGCACTTTTTGCTAGTGTTCATATAAAAATAATACATGTGGGCTATTGGGTACTGTAGCTAACGGTGCTAGCCAAAAACTGACGGCAGTGGCATAGGGGGAAAGAAAAATTTCAACCGATGGCAACCGAGAAAAATTTAAATTTTCGATGGCACACAAGGGACGACGAATTTTTTCATTGGCATAGGAGGAATTGTCTCCAAGTTTTTTTTGGTTGCGGCCTGCTCAAATTCAGGTCAAAAGCTCCAGCTCCAAACACATGTATTACCTTACTGGACGTGACTTGGTCAATGAAAAGAAGCAATATACATCAGATTCGCAGTGAAGCATTGCTACGTGGTTTCATATGAAGTCCCTCCAGTGAACTAACTTGGTATGTGGTTTCATATGAAGTCCCTCCAGTGAACTAACTTGGTAATAAAAAGCTAATAATTGTGTTACGTGAGTGAATTATTGTTTACAGAGGAAGGACAATAGAATAGCATTGCAAATAGCTGGTGTTGTCCTTCCGACATGAATTTTGGGGCATGTTTGGTTGTGGTCAAAATCATGGCTAAATTTTAACCATGGCCAAAATAGTTCATTTTTTGCTACATTTGGTCATGGCTAAATTTTAGCCACAACTTTAGCTGACCCTCGACCCCTTCACATTATTTTCTTCTAGGCCACCTCTATTTTGCACAAATGCATTCACGTTTCTTTTAGTGCATGTACTTATATGACCTATTTATCTGGCTGCTCAAAATAAATGTATATTCACGGACTAGCCTTTACACCGAAGATTCTGGGGATTATCTCTCTGTACTGCTCCCCACCATGAGCGGCATCTGCATTGGCCCAGTGCTAGCACACTCGCCGTGCAGCCCATCAAGCCCAGCAGCTTATCAAATGGCAGATTTTTTTTTGCTCATTGAGCTGATCCGAGCTCTTTCGAGGCGCTCTGCTCCAACCTCCAAAGCCAGGCGTCCTGATGAGCTTTCTTTGCTACAGCAGTGGAGAGACGCAGCCAGCGGCTTTGAGATCTTTACATTCAAGCGTATCCAAGAGGCGATCCCATCTTTGTCAGAATAAACAATGCCACTCACTCTTCCTGTTGAGTATCGTAGTATATGCATATATCAACATGTTAACCTTGCAATTAGCATGGTAAACATATATAACTATCTTGTACCTGCAAGTCACTGCAGTGTTCTTTTGCCCATATAGCTATTGCTTTTCTCGTTTCAGCTTTATCTGTTTTTTCCTTAGTTTACAGTGCATTCTGCTGAAATATTCCACTTTGGAAAATTTATCAGTTTCTTTTATGGCTATGTTGTGTAACTGAAGGGACCACGCTTCTCTGCACTATTGAGAATTGAGTTCCATTGTAGCGTCTACATATTACCATCTCCAGCGCGAGGAGTAAAACTCTTGCCTATCACTGTTCATCCACTATTCCAACTACCCTCTTATTAAACAGTGTAAAACAGTACTATAGTCAATCTATATAGCCGCTCCATTGTGGATAGGCTTAAGATGTCCAAAGTAATTTACAAGGCCTTATTTTTCGGTTATGTTTTCCATGCATTTGCTTTTCAGCTTCAATCTGGTTTTGGTTTCCAGCGCAGGCTCTGGATGAATCTGAAGTTTTACATGAATGTCCATCGTGTGACAGTTTTTTTTTTTTAAGTTCTGGGCAAGCTTTTCAAATGGCAGCATGTAATGAGTATGCAAAGCTGTCATACAGTTCGCATTCATGCCTCTTGTACAGTATGCAATGCTTCTGCCAAGGGTTCCTGTATAAATTATTTACGTGGCTTATAAGCTTCAAGCACAAACCAAAAGACACCACTGAAGAAGGCTCAAATCAATCAATATTTTCCTTTTCTCAACAATATAAATCGATGCTACATTCTATATCTCAAAAGCAGTGGCGTATAGTCCAGTGACCTATTGATCCACAGAAAACAAAAGTTTTTGAGCGTTAATGAGTACAGGTGAACCTTGTTTAGTTCTCTCTACAATCTGCTGAATTAGCACTTTACTGTCGTCGTCATCGACATCGCTGGACCCGTCATCATCATCGTCTCCATCACCCCCTTGAGCTCTGCTAGGATCTGCACTCTGAGTTGTTAGAATTCGCTCCCAAGCTGGCATGTCTGTCTGCTTCCTAGAGCTGTCCTCTTCCATGCCCCAGATTAAGCCATGGTCCATCAAGTAATCTTCGGTTGCCTGAGGCTTCCCGTTTGTACTTGTGGTGCAAGGGGAGTCAGCAATTCTCATGAATTCTTCGTAAGCTTCGTCATAAGCTTCAAGTGCGTCTCCAGATAGGTTTAGACAATAGGGTTGTGCCGCAGAGCTAGTTTCTTGTATGAACATGGGACTTTCATGGTTCGACGAAGAACCTGACTCGCTGTTTGAGCAGATTCTTTCAGTCACCATCATCTGCAGCTGCGTCTGCTTCTGCCTATGGGTGAGTGCTGACTCAAGCTCCTTGATTCGGTCTTCAAGCCTACGTTGGATCACCTTGTGGAGCCGAATGCTGAGATCTCTAGGTGAGACAGGGTAGTTTCCTCCACGTGTGTAATCTGGTGAACTTTCTCTGCTGTCCCTGCCATGGTCACTTTCACTGCTGTAATCTGTGAGGTTGCAAGGGATCATATCAACTTTCAGCTCCCCACAAATAATGTCACCAACAAACTCCTGATCAACCTGCACATGCAGAATTTCAGTTAACAGAATTGTAAGCTACTACAGATGTACTCCCTCCATCCCAAAGGGTTTGGGTTTTGAATAGATTCGTGCACTATTCCATGTATGTGTTTGGTATGTGTGTCTAGAACTCTAGATTCATGAACATAGATATGAACATGGATGGAGGGAGAGAGGGCCAAAAGGACCAAAACCCCTTATAATGAATCGAGGGAGTGTGTGGAATATTTCATTGAAAGATAACTACCTCATTGATGTCAGGTGTTTCTTCTTCCAAACGTCTTGAAGTGATATTCAGTTCCAGTCTTGCAAGCTCGGCTTCAAGCTCAGCTTCGATTTTGCTCATTGGCTCAGGATCAACTATGTGTATTTTGCTATTATCATCTATTATCATCAGATAAAATTGACAAAGATATGTAAGCTTTTGGTTTGGATAAGTTAAAGAATGTTCTTGAAAAAGTTATCAATTGATAATTTACCATCATGTTCGCCAGAAGTTTCATCAGGCAATTCTTTGACAGTTAACCCCTCTTTCATCTCCAGCTCATCTTGTAAATCCTGAACCAGGTTCTCCATTCGCTTCAGCGTGCCCTTCAACGTATCAAATTCCTTCTTGTTTGAGAGAGAAGATGATAGAATACCAATGGTCACCCCAGTTGAGAATAGGAGCAATCGGTCACGTAAAGCTGCAGATAGAATGTGCGTAATTAGGATGTGCTAAATGCTTCAGAGGCGAGAATAAAATAGTATGAATTGAATGGAGAAGCATGCCATTCATAGAGAAAAGTCACCCTTCGGCTACTACCAGATAGGCTTTACTTCATCATTAGCAGGACAGTGAAATGGGTTATTGGAAGAATGAGTATCTACTAAACCTCATGTGAACATGAGAAATATAAGACAGAGGGTTGTATTTTGCTCTAGGACATAGTTGCTCTCTGAAATTAGACCACAGAACTGTAGCAACCAATGCTGCCGAAGGAAAGCATGTGCAAAAATCATTTGTAATATGGATGCAAAAATGAGCTCAGAGAACTGATAATCCAACATTATTAGGATAGTTTCAAACAAAAAGACTACAAAAATGGTAAATCAGTGGATGTCTGAGCGGTGAGCATAGAACAAGCAATGTCTTGGAAACTGGAGCCATTGTTTCAATATTTAGATTATGATGATACTGAAACTTACTAGTGAAGAAATATGGCATAACAACTAAGAAATCACAAGATAATTCAACTGGGATCATCAGTTGAAAGGAACAGAAGTTCCACATGAATCATCAGAGGCCTACTAGCAATAACTGTACATGGATGTCAGAGTTGAGTTTATACAAAGATGACAGAAGTTTCCTCTCTGACGGTGCTGGTGTCAGTAAAAAACAGGACAAAGGCCTGGACGCTCAGATAACCACTAAACACCATGCAACTACTTATGTCAAAAGCCTAAAAATAGTACAGTCTAACTGTAAGATTGCCATTTATCTTAGCAGTTACACACTTCATTTAAAATATTAGTTTTGCTTCAAACTGCATTGACAAACCTAATCAACATGTGAACAAGAATTCAGGAAGCATGCCTATTATGATATCATAATACATGAGGGTGTCCAAATGTCCAAGGAATGCAGTATAATATATGACAAGGAAAACATCTTGGAAGCATATCATTTGAAGTATGGAATTAACTGCTATAATTATATAGCTAAGATTGAGGAACATGTTGCAAGTACCTGCTTGTCCATGTGATTTGCTACTTCTGTGAGAACCAGACATGCGAAGCCTTGCAGTGTGTGATTCTCTCCCCTCCTGTTTCAATTTCTTCAGCTCAGGCAGAGGAGCAATCCCAATCAAACTTCCTGGCATCATGGAGGTGTCTCTACATTCCTCCTTGTCGGGTCCAATATTAAAGGGTACAGGCACGGGTAAATACCGTGATTTACTAATTATTCTTCTCCCATCTGTCACAATGAATGGCCTAGCAGAAGCTGGGGAGGGAACTGGAGCAAATGTGCATTCTTCAATTTCAAAGTTCTCACTGTAAAGCTGTGGGACGTAGGAGTTGTCCATCGGCACAAATGGCTTCATCAAATTCCTACGAGATCTTGCGCTCCTAAGAGCTCCACACCCTGTTCCAGGACCAGAACCAAGTGCAGGGCTCCTTACAGAGATTTCAACAGCTTGAGCATCCCGAAAGCAATCCACCAAATTCTTGCCTGTACCAAATGCCCTGCTGCCACTTGCCTGCGTCCTTTCCTCATTGTTCTGTGAGCCACTTCTCTTAAAGATCCAAGGCTGTAAACTCAATATGGATCCAGGATCCCTAACATACTCGCCCGGGCTCACTGGATCCACGTTGTGGTTGCCACTAGTAGAAGTAACAGTCCTGCCTGATGAGCCACCAAATGCAGAGTGGACAGAGTTTCTTGGAGTGTTGCAAGGCACGTTCTCCTCTTCGAAACCGATGTCCCCAGCAATCTGACTAAGAATCATCCTACTAAACACATTGTTCCCCACTTCCCCATTCTTGCGGTTGCCCTGCTTATCCATCTGGGAGACGTCGACACACAAATTCTTTAACAGCAGCACCGAAGGTTCTTCATCTCCACAGCTCAATAGGCATGGCAAATCCTACATGAGCAAAGCCTTGTTAGACTAATAACACAAAGAAAGTCTTAGAACATTTCAAAGGCTAATAGCATGTGTACCGGCTACCCACACCCTTGGGGTACCTAGAGCTAGAACTCGAAGTCCCTAATGTATCAACAATCTAGCGAGTTGTGAGCAATTCCACAACGAAACGAAGAGCCTAAATCGAACCGAGCCATGGATGCACACAAATCCCCAACAAACCGGAAGCGAAGAGAAAGATTTGGATCTGGCTGCTCTCAACCATGGCAAATAAATGAGCTTCTAGAACAATCCATCCAAGAAAACAGGACTCACTCACCAAAAAGGCAATCGTCTACCTCCAGGTGGATCTCCACTCCACCAGAGGGGCAGGAGCGGCGGCGGACGGAAGACAGCAGGAGGGAGAGGGGAGCTTCAGCAACAGCGGGAAAGATACAGCTTCTACCGCGCCCACCTCACAGCTCCGAAAACCTCAGAAGCGCAAGGTAAAAGCCCAGTAAAACCGGCGGCCAAGAACCTCGCCCCCGAGAAGGGGAGAGGATAAGGTCCCGCTCCGCGGCCGCCGCCGTCGCAATGCGCCGGAGCTCGAGTGGGGGAGCTAGGGGAGGAGTAGAGCAGGCGGGGCTGGGAGGCGGCACGGCCGTCCGGGTATTCTTGCTCGTCCCACCAACCAAACGGAAACAACCATTTGGAGTCGGATTTGGGTGCTCGGGTTTGGGGGTTTGGTCTGGAGGAGGCAGGAAGAACACCCCGAGGAGCCAAACCACCGGGCACAGGACCACGACGACGGTCGACGGCACAAAAAATATTTAAAAATGGAAAATAAATAAAATTGCTCGAATTCAGTTGTTTTTTGAGCCATGTATAAATAAATATACATAAATGGTGTACTGTATAGAGAGATAAAAAAAAAATTCTGGGACACCACGGATTCAGTCCTTTTTTGCTTGGTCCATGTCCATGCCGTTGCCGCTTACTTGGTCTTTTTCTAAGAATGGTGAAGTATTTTGTCATCAACTGAAAATGCTACGAGTAGAATTGTCAAACATGATAAATCAATGTTTTTACCGTCTATTTAGCAGGCATACATATCGAAGTTGTTTGAATTGGTGCCAATCCCTAACATCTTGCTAATCACCTCGCTGGGCATTAATTACCACCTAGTAGTAATTATTTTCGAGTCATTAGAGGTTCTCAGGATGAGCTGTATATGTGAATCATTCTATTACATTTGGCTGCTACACCTATCATCTATATCTTGCATCGAGCCCTCTTTTTTTTTCCCTCTGATAATAATGGCCGGCCCTTGTGTACAGTGTCCAAGAACTGCACTCTGTCATCCGGGGAACAGGCAAAAGAGATGCTTAACCTTTACATCATTGCCAAAGCAAAAGGTTAATCTTCTCCAATCCCGGCCGTCAACGTGTCTTGCTCTGTGGTTTCAGCACTTGGATGCCATCAGTGGATCCAGGCCCACATATCGACCAAAAAGGGTTTGGTCAGCTGCACTCGGACTTTTGTCTATATACAATTTTGTCCAAGTTCGATAGTACCTATGTGCATCCCCTATGTTTCACAGATGTGGCTTTCACAAATTTCATATGTGAATCAAGGTTGTGTGTGTCATAGTATGTCAGCCATCTCTAATATTAGAGAAAACTAAAGACACATATCCACCATTACCTCTATTTAAATATTATGAGGAAAATTTTAGGATATGTATGTTATGAAAAGAAAAATGCCCTTCGGGATAAATGCCATTGTGCGCAGGTAAGGTTTGCAAACGACGCAAGAATAAAATTCGGATTTGCACCGTGTTAAAAGAAAGCTTGGTGGGAAATGTCTGATGACAATAGAGATACTTACATCTGATGCTGATAGGTCCATAGCATTTTCGCAGGGAAAAGGATCTCTTTGGAAAGTCACCCTCACAACCAATGTGCCTTTTTCTTTTATCTATTTCCATTTTCCTGGAGCTTTTCCTACCTGGAATTTGCCCCTCCTCACAAAACAAGATTGGGTCAGGTTTTCATTTGGCGCACACACATGCTTTTGTTGGTCATCACACAACGCCGTTGGCTGCCACAGTTGCGAAGGTCGCTTTTCTGATGGTCATGGGAGGGTTTGGCTTCTTCGTCCGAGAGCTTCGTCTTTGTCAGCCCTTGGTCGTCTTGTTAGGATGGTGTAGGATTGGCTGTGGCCTCTTGTGTTTGTTTTGCCTGGTGCCGGTAGCGTCTAAGTTGTTACATAGTTCTCTTTGCTTTAGCCACTTGGGTTTAGTTTTCTATGTTGCTTTAGTGTTATGTGGTTGTGGTCCTGTAAAACTCTCTTCCTCTTAAGAAATGGCGTTCGGTACGTCTAAAAAGAACACAACCAACAACAAACCTCAGCAGGTTCAAAGATATTGTTGTTCATAGGTTTGGTTGAAACCGAGACTACACAGAACTTATTACTCCCTCAGTACCAAATTATAGGCCATTTAGTTTTTTTACACTAAATTTGACTTGCTGATCTTTTTAAAAATCATAATTATCATTATTTTTATTGTGATTTGGTTTAGCATATAATATACTTTAACAATGATTGAGTTTTTCTATATATCTTCACAAATATTTTGAATAAGACGAGTTGGTTAAAATCGGTATAAAAAGACAAATAACCTATGAATTAGGATAAATGAATACATGGTAGCTGATAAAAAGGTAAGATTCTGAGTCCATTTTGTGAATTTCCCTTGTTTTCTAATCAAAAGTAAAGAAGATTCTTCCAGCAAAGCTCTACGCTCTCTCCATTTCAAAAAACAAGGGTCAAAATTTCTAACACACGATCTTTAAGAGAATTTTTTACCATTCATTTTTCTTCCAAAATACGTCATCATTATATATAAAACTATCATCACGTTAAAATGCCTTTGACTACGAATTAAGTATATATATAACATGGATACACTAAAAATATATGGATTTAACTGAATTATTAGTTAAAGATTTAAAAGATTGACCTTGTCAAATATGTGTAGCCTTTTTTTCTGAGATGGAGTGAGTATTTACGAAAAAAAATATTTGTGTTTCTTGGCATAAGCCTAATTTGTGAAATCAATCCTATGCTACCTCGTTTTCATCCTTCCCATCACAGCTGCTTGGAGTTTTGCCTAGGCCAACCCAAACACGATAGAAAAAGGAGCACAAAGCATGGGGCGCCATGTAATTAATGGGCAGTGGTATGGGTAGAATGCCGTGTGTGCCTAGACATAGAAACCAGGCATATTGGTCTGTATGACGTTACCTAAAGTTAGAAAATAGGGTTTTGTAATTTTTCCATGCTCTGTAATTTGTCCATGCTCATAGTGGCGGATGACAACTTGAAGGTGAGGTATAAGTGACCCGATAAGTTATAGAAAAACAAAAAAAATAGGAAAAAATGCAAAAAAAGAAACCATATGGCTGGATTTGAACTAAAAAACCAGTTGATTTTAGAGCTAAACAACAACCACTACACCACATGTGTTCTATATTGGAAAAATTCCATTTGGCAAACCTGAACTGTCATGGTTGTCTGATTTTTCAACCTTCAACTATGAAACTAGGTAACCTAGGTACTCAAACTAACCAAACCGGGCAAATACCCCCTTAGGCCCTCTTGAAAAGTGGTATTAGTATTGGATGGTGGTTTCTATTTTTAAAATAATAAAAACATGTGTAATCTCTAAAAAATCATAATTTGTTTTTTTAACAAAAACTCATAATTTGTTTATTTTGAATTAGAAAAACAGCAAATTTATATTAGTTTTTTAAAACATAATATATCTATTTGTGCTCTATTTGAAGATATTTGGAACTAATTCGTTCCTATTTATAATGTTCTACTTGGTGAAATAAATTTCGGTGTAGGAATAAAACCCTAATCCAAATATTTTGAAATTAAGCACCAATTGATCGGCTATATTTTTTAGAAAAAAATGGTATAAGTTTCATATTTTTTGATTTAAAGTAAATTGATTATGATTTTATAAAGATTCAACAATATTTTATTATTTTTAAAGGAAACAACTATCCAATACCGCTTTAACAAGATCCGGGTGGTATTTCGCCCAATTTGGTTAGTTCTAGGGCGTAGGTTATCTAGTTTTGTAGTTGGAGGTTAAAAGTTAGACGACCTTGGCAATTCAAGGTTGTCAAATGAACTTTTTCCATCTACTCCCTCTGGTTTTAAATATAAGTCGCGGTTGACTTTTTTTTCAAAACTTTGACCATTCGTCTTATTCAAAAAATTTGTTCAAATATATAAAATTACAAATCATGCTCAAACTAACCTTGGTAATAAACCAAATCACAACAAAATAAATGATAATTTGTAAATTTTTTTGAATAAGATGAACGGTCAAAGTTTTTTAAAAAGTCAACCGCGACTTATATTTAAAGCCGGAGGGAGTATTATTTATAGAAGAGGATTCAAAGGTTTTACAAAATAAGGTATGATGGCTGCCATACTAGGCCATAATAGGCCCTCTGCCATTGCATGCTTGGATGAACTTGTGCTCTTCATTGGAGGTTTAGAAAACTTTGAGATGCGTATTTTTCATGTAAATGACTTTTCAATATAATTTTTAATTTTATTAACTGTGTTGAGTAATGTAAGGCCAATGTTGCCAACTCCGATAATACATATTTTTATAGGTCTTTTGGTTCTCATAATAATTTTTATCTAAATGAAAGTTGTTGGGAATCTTTTCCATATATACGAGTTCTTATATTTTAGTAACCTAGGACTTCGTATTTTCTTGTGCACAATTTGCTTCTCTATGCTCATACTATGGCCATGTTTGGACCAGCGTACGGTCCGTCACTAATTTGTACCATATCATCTCACTTGGGCTCAACCAGTGCTGGGCTGCTGGCATGGCCCAACTCATAACACTAGCCACAGCCTCCACACTACTCTTAGTTTAGATAGAAAAACTTGAAATTTGCAAACCACCCCATCTCATATATTCATTTGAACAAAAGGCACTGACAATCTAACCTGCAGGTACAAGAAAATAATGCAGGCAGAAAACTGCGCCTCATTATTAGTGCACTTCTGAAAAAAAAGGAACTATGTACAGTGACTGAATTGCTGCAAGAGAGTTCATGCACTGATCTCCGTGTCTAAAACCTACTGTGGAACTTCAGATGGCCAGGGTGGTCCGGGGGCAGTTGTCGACGGAGCAAGCGAGGATGTCCCGGTAGTCGCGCGAGATCGTGAAATTGTCATACACGTTGCCATCACGGCTCTTCTTGTACTCGAACAGCAGGGACGAGTGGTTGAAGGCCGTGAGCTTGACGAACCCGTGGTCGAAGTCGGTGAAGTGGCTCCACTGGATCTTCGAGGTGGTGAATTCCGAAAGGGTGGCTCCTGCGCCGCCGACCACGACGTGCGTCGTCGCCTGGAATGGGCCGCTGTAGTGGTCAGATGCGTCAACGACACATTGGCTCTGCAAACATTCAAAGGTTACTGTCAGGAAATGCAAGTTTCAGACAGCAAGTTGTGCTTCACTATAGCGTTACCAGCACCAGCAATACTAATCAGTTACAGAGAATCATGCACAAACGGCTAGTGCTTGATCTGATTGCAAATGGAAGCTGAAGGCTCACCTGATAGACTGGGCACGTCCTTTCGTAACTGTGGACGTGGCCATAGAAGGCGAGATCGACCTTGTACTTCTGCCAGAGCTCCTGCAGCCCTTCCCGCCCCATTGGCTCCTCGAACGTGCCCTCTGATTCATAGTAGGCGCAGGATGAGTACCCAAGCACACGGTGTGCAAGGAAGATGAGCCATGGCTGCTTCTGTCTGTCGACCGATGACAGGCATTGCTCGATGAACTTGTACTGCTCGGTCCCTGGCCTCCAGTCCTCTTCTGTGTGGGCAATGCAGAACCTGAACATGCCGTAGTCTGTCGCGTACCTGAGGAAGGAAGGATTAACGTTCTGTCACTTAAACTAAGAAATGAGATCTGAATAAACTGCTATTGCCTCACTGTAGCTACCAGAATTTTGCACGGTTCTCAGCTGGAGTGTAGAACACAGTTTGGGCAGGAACTCCACATTCTCCGCCGGAGTCTTCGCTTCCGTAGAATGAACCAGTGCCAGGCCAATCCCTCTCATGATTACCACTGCCAAAAAAAAAAAAAAAACCTTCTTGTAAACAGTGTACAAGAATGCATGGGCGGAACATAAGGAAATACTAAGATGAGTCACTCAACTGACCTGCCAATCATGTATGGCACCTTTGAAGCAATTGGCTCAATCTGTGCAGTGAACTGGTCCCATTGAGACAAGTAGCCATTTGCGTAGCAAATGTCCCCAATGTGGACCACCATGTCGATGTTTTCTATGTCCCTGGTGATTTGGTAAGTAGTATTCAGTGCACCTGGCTGGAAGTCATTGAACTCATTTGAACCATCTGCCTCTGCCTGTAAAAAAAATGTCAGACGATTCAGTAGAGTTGCAACTTGCAAATGGAAATACTACCAGTTTGTTAGTTGCCTGAAACTAGGATAGACATGGAAGAGAACATGTACCTTTCCCATGTCCCCAAATATGACAACTCGTTGCAAAGAATCTTGTCCAGGGTAAGGTGATGCTTTGAAGCTGTATGACTTGCTCCAGATGCGGGTTCCATTCATAAGCCTGTGGCCAAGTCTGTAAGTGTACCTGAAATTTTGCAAATTATCATGTAGCTTATTAGCTGGCTCTGTCACAATTTCAGAACAGGGTAAACATACAGAAAGACAGAATGCATACGGTGAGTCTGGCCACAGATCCTTCAGGTAGCTAGTATGAATGTAACCAGGATGGCGCCAACCAACAGTTCGTGCCGGTGCACCTGAGTTTGCATGTTAGAATCAAGAGATTAACACATCGTCACGGCATGTAAACTGTTAACTGTCTAGAGTTTCTTTATTCATCTCTAGGGAGATTGGGAAAATAATAACTTACCACACATGCTATTTCTTTCGAATGTTAATGTTCCAGCAGGAGCGAGAAACCGGCGTCCTCCTTTCTCACCCCATTCAACAAAAGGAACTGCTTCTGTAATGTCATAGCCACTTGTCCAAGTGACTGTCATCTGTATCGACAATAATAATTCACTTACATTGGTAGATTGGTGACTCTAGTTTATTTCAACGCACAATGTATGAAATCCTTGTTGATTCAAAGTAGAGGTGAAAGCAAAATACTACAATAATTTCTTGTACACACACACATTGGAATCATCGAGTGAAATGAGTATTGCAATCATCGAATGACAAGAAACCTTACTTCATTCCAAGACTTCCCTTGTGCCAAACGTGGGTACACCGGCGCCTTTGGATTGGCAAATGCTACCTTATTGGACACAGCAACCAGCTTGGGCTGTTACAAGAATGGTCTTATTACTATTTTCAGATGGAGAGGATGAAGGAATGTGTCTTCATAATTATTGAAAGGCAGAGAAGTTCAGAGGACGCTATCTTTTTCTTTCACTACCTTCATGAGACCTCCAGAAAAGAGTGCGAATGAGAAATCTTCCCTCTGGTTGATCAGCTGAAGCTTCAGGTGGCCCTTTCCAGTCTTGTTATAGCCATCACTGTTGAAGTTTGCAAACTGGTACTGCAACATCACCATATGGGGAAATGATCGGTCAGGGTTAGCAATCAGAAAAATGCACACAAACTCGATATACTGTTGGCACACACAGAAGTCAGGAGACTAAGCACTGACCTTGATAGGTGCCGTGCACAGCACTGGGGGATACTGCCTCGAACTCTCAGGCTCACAGATCGCATCGCTGACAA
The DNA here is from genome assembly GCA_022530915.1 of Paspalum notatum. Lineage (NCBI taxonomy): Eukaryota > Viridiplantae > Streptophyta > Magnoliopsida > Poales > Poaceae > Paspalum > Paspalum notatum. The sequence continues at coordinate 38,773,655 of CM039690.1, read as the reverse complement.
TGCCCAAACAAGAACGTCAAAAATCCTACCCTTTTGCAATTTAGCATTGTGAGAAAAATACCCGGTCCTCATCTGACTGGGTTTGTGCCAATCAATTCGCCCGCCCGTGGCTGGTACCTGAAATTTGCAGGGGAGAACACGCCGATCCAATCCTCACTGGACGGGTTCGGATGGAAGAACTCCACATCCACCCATTCGCTGGTCTCACCCTGTAGCACCACACAAACCACGAATCACCCAGGCTATCAGTAATCAGTGAGTGACCCATGAACCTGGGGCTGCCCGCTGCTGAAGAGCAATGGTGGGAAAGAAAGAATCGGGAGGGCGCTGGAGCACACACCTGCCGTCCAAGAACCAAAGGGGACGCCTTGACGTGCGCCGCGTCGTCGACGGCGAGGACCGTCCTCTCGACGGCGATCCTCGACAGCGGCTGCTCCCCGCCGCCGGCCACGGCGGTGACGGCCAGCCACGCGGCGGCCGCCCACAGCAACAGCCTCATGCCCGCCGCCCTGACTGACGCCGACGAACTCCCAGCTGAGCCTGAAGCAGCAGCAGCAGCTGAAAAGAGAGCTGAAACTGATGAAATCCCTAGCCAACTCTGAACTCTAGTCTGTAGTAGCATCCAAAGGGAGCGACTTGGTGGCGGCGATGAACTGTGCAGGATTGGCGGACGGATATGTAGCCAATTATTGAGGAGCGCACAAGGCGAATACCGAATATTCCCGCAAGGCGAAGTGGCGTGCGATACGGAATGCCGGGAATGCAGAGGCGTTCGTTGGGGCGCGCACATCAAGCGCGACCCTTCGCCATTGACTCTGCCAGTCAGTGTCACTAAGATGGTTCTTGCCTCTGCATTGTTCAAGGGAGAACAGAGTTTAGCACAATAATTTTCTGTGACTGCATGTGTGCCGTATGGAAACAGACGAAGCTGAGGTTTTCTTTAAGATCTATACTACTGTAGATCTGATCTGAGAAGGCGAGTGAATATTTATGCTAAGGCCTGATCCCATGAGCTAAACTTTAGTTCTCAGTTTTTTTTAAGCTCTATTTACTTATCTTTGGCCAGCCAGTGATTTTGGAAAAGCTAATTGTTAGCTTTGCACTTTTAGCCACCCTGTTTGGATCTTCAAATAGCTAAAAGTAGCTAAAAATAGACAGCTAATTTTTAGTTGGGTGGATCCAAACAAACCTAAATCAAAATATTTTCATTTAAAAAATATATAGATAAAAAAATTTCCTGGTGTGCCGTGAGCCCGATCCATCGTTGTGGACTGGGCTTGTCAGCGGACCCCGGACCCCCAACCCTGTGCGTCCGGCCCGCGAGATTGATCCCAAGGCCCAGGCAATGGAAGAGCTCTCGCGCGGCGGATATGACTGAAGTTCGCCGAACTTTTGTTCCCTTTCAATGGGTATATGAAGGTCCCTTGATTTTTTTTCCCAGCGAGGCAAATCAGTATTTTTTCAACCTTTTTCACCGGTTATTACTTTGCAGAAGGATAACAGTATTAGGGACCGTTTGGAATGCAGGAATTTCACAGGAATTACGCAGGAATTTCACAGGAATCAGTTCAATTTCATAGGAAAAACGTAGGAACGGAGAAGTTTTCCCGCGTTCCAAACAGACCCTTAGTCTATCTATCTTTTCGAACAGTGGTGTTACATTGCCACTGTCGACGTGCATCGAGTATGTATAAATGCACTCACACAAGTCACAACATGTGAAGAATGGATGCAAGGATAGAGGTAGAGGTCCCATAATATATGTATACGCGTCATGTGAGTTGCGACGTCTGGAAGTCATGAAGTTGCAACCTCTTTTGCTTTACATTTCTCTTCAAAAGGCCATACATATCTTTGGAGTTTACCCAAAACATTACTTCAAATACCAACCTAAAACTGTGGTATTTTTGGAGTTTTGGATACTGAAACTCTGGACTTCAGTTTTCTCCGTCCATCTCTCACTTCCCTCTCGCTGCCAGTTCCCTCCTCTCGTACCCGGCCCTGTCACCCGCCGCCGGCTCCTCCTCCCGTCGTCGGCCCCCGTGCTCGCCGCGCCTCCAGCCACCGGCCCGTCTCCCGTGCCTCCCATCGCCGACCCTGTCTCCCGAACTGGCTGTACCTCCTGTCGACCCTAGCACTGGGTGTGCCTCCCTCCATTGGCCTCGATGGCACCTCCGGCACCGACGCACCTCCCGCAGATGGCCCTATGTCCAGGGTCCGCTGCTCCTCCCGTCGTGTGTTTCCTTCCCGCATGTACTATGAGGCTAACAATACTATATGGAACGAAACACACCTTAGTTTTGAAGAATACTTTGATTTTACTGTGGTATTAGAATACTATAGTATCACTATCATAGATAAATGCAACCAATTGCAAAGCCATAGTATATGAAATCTTTGATATCAAACATGCCCTTATTTTCTTATAATTTGAATCGTGCCAGCACTGCACCATGACACACCTTCATCCTTAATGAACTGTTGGCAAAGGGTAGGCAATAACTGCTCCGGCCCTTCGGTCACGTTTTTAGTTAAATTATCCGTCGGTGATAATATAGTACGGCAACAAATTATGTGTCGTCGTTTTTTATTTCAATAAATAAACTGTCGAGTAAACCTACTTGATTAACTATCAGTTTGCGTATCCCTAACCTGTCTACTGTGTATTTGTCGGCGAAGGGTATGTCTGGCCACAAATAGCACGCGATATGGCACGTGGTATTATGTTTGCCACTTACAAATCGCACTCACTATTCTGCACCTGTCGCTTTTTGTCAACACATTAACATAAAAGTAGTGCGTCCTTTCAGCGCTGAAGCCTCCACAGTCCACACTACACATGAGGGCTCTATCATATGTACTCCCTCAGTCCCTCGGTCCCATGGAAGAAATCACTTGCTTAGATTTCCATGCACGTTTAATCGCTCGTCTTATTCAAAAACCGTTTGTTAATATTATTTATTTCTTGATTATGTTCATATTCTAAACATAACCATAAAAAAATAAATAACATTATTAAATATTTTTTGAATACGAGGAGCAATTAGCCGTGCATGAAAATCTAGAAAGGTGACTTCATTCGTAGGGCAGAGGGAGTACTTGCGTCTCATTATGCCTGGCGCCTGTCTAAACAACCGTGAATAATGGAATTATCCAATCCAAGCACATTACCCTCAGGAGTTAGCACAACCTGAGACAATGAAAAGTTACTATCTGCCGAGCTCAGCTGATAAAACAAGGTCAAGGAAGGGATAGAAATTCAGTCATGCTACCTGGAAACTTATTAGTCTATCTTCTCCAATAATGGTTTTACATTGCTACTGTCGACGTGCATCGAGTATGTATAGATGCATTCATAACACGTGAAGAAGACATATGCAAGGCAGAGGGCGACCTACCATAGTACCTGTGTATACACACTTGTGAGACGTGGAAGGCACGAAGCCACAATCTCTTCAAAAGGCCATACCTATTTTTCTCCTCTTTCAATTTATTGGTTACTTTTAAGGGCAAAGTTCAGTTATATCCACCAGCTATTTGTGAATTGCGATAGTCTAATTATCAACCTTCAACTATGATATCAACACTTTACAAATTATATATTCGCAAAAAAAACACTTTACAAATTATATACTACTGATTCCATCCAAAATTAAAAGTGGTTTTGCTACATTTGCCATTCAGTGGACTCAATTTTCTTTTATATAAACAGAGTGGGCTCAATTTTGACTAGACAAATTGACTAGTAGAAAACAGGTTGCACAACCGATAAAAGATCATGGTACAATCGGTGATAAGTATCGTGTGCATCTGCCCTCCACGATAACTTATTTAACAAGAAAAACGTTAGTAAATTGCTCCTCCACACCCCCCCACCCACCCCCCCAGCGACCAGCCTACCCGCTAGCTAGATCTCTTATTGTATGATCTCCATGTGACCTTGACTGAAAATGCTGCAAACTCACCTAGCTCTGCAACTTTTTCACTCGTCCCATGGTAGCCAGAGGCAAAACCGCATTGCCAACATTGATATGGATGCAACTTTTGGCTGGGGATACGATGATTGCCTCTTGGAGAACTTTCAATGTACAGATCAAGGCTGTTGTGCCTCTCTACTGCTATGGCGAAGCTCATCATGTCGCCCGGCTTTGGAGGGATGCCTTGGAAGAGTCGGATGACCTCAGCAAAGCTGCTGTTCTTGGCGTAAAGCTTCATATTGACACCACCAGGAATAACGCCGAGCCGGAGGACCTTGACTTCAACCCGGGCCTCCACTGCGTTTCCCAATGCCATATACTTAATGTCCAGAGCACACTTTTCGCCATATACGCGCTGGTGTTCAACATACGGTTTTGGCTTGAACGTTATGTTGTCAAGCTCTGCACATCCTTCAATGATCAAGCTGTCGCCACTAGTCTCATCTTCATTTCGGTCATGCACCTCGAACTCAATCAATGCACGTGATATCATTGAAATGACTCGAGCAGGACTGGTCAGTGACAGACGTGCCACGCCCTACAGAAATCATGTCATAAATTTGAACTTTTTATCAGTTGCTAGCTGAGCAATATTCCAGTTCAATTATAAATTGCATACCCAATATTGCATGCATATACAACAAATAAAAGTGACCATTAAGTTGTGACGAGATGGAACTGAAATCTCACAATTTATTTCTTACTACAGCTAATTCAGATGAACGAGTATCACAAATACATAAAAGCAGTTGTCTGCATTTGAAACTGCCAATTCTATTAGTAAGCCCATTCATTGATGAAGGAACATATGCGTCAAAAAAAAGAGAAATTGTGAATGTATCAAGTTCGGGAAATATATTACAGTGCAGATTCTTACTTTTTACCAGCTTAGAATTGACATCGTTATTAGATTACTCCCTCCATTTCAAATGATAAGTCAGGTTCTTCTGAAGTCAACTTCTCTAGCTTTAACAAAATTTATAGAAAAATGCACAAATATTTGTAACATCAAACTACTTCCATTAGATGCACCAAGCAGTATATATTGATTGTGCATTTATTTGATATTGTAGATGTTGATATATTTTTCAATATATTTGGTCAAAGTTGGACAAGTGACATAGGACAAAGTTATCATGGTTTATAATTTGAAACGGAGTGCAAAATTTATACATAAATCAGGATGTTTCTTAAGTCAATGGAAAATTTTCAGAAGATAAAGGGAGCATGCAGGACAAATGCAGAATTACCACCTTTACCTTCACATATATTGTCAGTTTTTTTTTGAAAGGAGTCAGAGGGGCTGTGCCCCACTTGTCAATCTTTCATTCAGTTCGCATCCAAGGTGGATGCAGCAAGAGCAGAGTAGTTTCAGGAATCTATTGTCAGTTAGAATGTGGAAAACAAAGTTATCACATCAGGGAGATAAGCACCACAAAGTTACAGGAATCTAGACATGGCAGAATCATGCTTTATCATGATGCTAGTGTCTTTCAGAATAACAAAATGGCCTACTGACAATTGTAAGCCTACACAGAGTACAGACTGAACAGATATATTTACCGTCTTTTGCTTCAAAGATACATATTCACAATTTTCGATCCCACGCCGGTAGACATAGTTGCGTGAGGGGTCAGTAGTTTCCCGCACTGCAAAGAAACCATATATCTTGGCCTGTCCAGCATGGGTTTGTCGATATCCAACAATCTTAATATCAATGAACTGAAGTAAAACCATTGGCCTGCACCGGCATTCATTTGGGCAATCCCTAACACCGTCAACACTGACTAGAAAATAAATAAGAAAAGCATATTTAAGTTATGTTTTACTACATAGTGTAAAATAAACAGTACCACAACGGGAGAGGGAGTTTGAGAAGGACTGCGTACTTTGAGATTTATCAGCAAGATTATAATCTGAATCAAATGGATACTTTCCATATTTGAATGCAGGAAAAAGCCTGATTGGTGAAGGCCCTCGAAGTTTGGCTTCTTCATTTCTAAACATAACATTGCTCTGCTCCTGAAAATCACAACTAGGCCGTGGGATATCATCGACCGTAAAAGGCAGGTATGTACCTGCATTGGAAAATAATTGAGAGCACGTAGAGAGAGAAAATTATAGTCTATGGAGGTTAGTAAAAGCATCATGAGAGGCGTCATGGACAATGAAACATAGATACGAGTTGCAACACCTCGATGTGTATTATTGATCGAGTATCCAGATTAGAATAAAAATATTAATACTTAAGGATACAGCATAGATACAATTTGGATCAATATTTTCAAATCGTCGAATTATTCGGTCCTCTGAACCCGACCAGAACCCTGACCAGCTCGACTGGAAACCTGGTCGTCCGATCGCAATTAATGCAAAGATTGTGCAGAAACTCGTGGAGAGGAGCAGGCATCCTGACTAGATCGTTGGTTTCCGTCGAAATTCCTAGTAGAGACTAAGAACACGGTGTTCAAATCCTCATTTTTTCCTACAGAAAGTTCGGCATTCTCAAGCCAAGCGAATTGAGCAGATCCAATAATAAGCCTCCCCAGGAAAAAAAAGAATAAAACAAATGGAGTACTAGAACCTAGTGGTTCGACTTCTACCTTATATCATCGTTGTCCTCGTGATCCTCATCCTCTTCGCTGCCGCTGACCATCCATTCGTCGTCGTAGTCGCTCAGAGTAGGAGGAGAAGGAGGCCGCTTCTTGCCGCGGTCCGGGGCAAGGGTGGTGCCCAATCCGCCATTAGTTCCTTCGCCATGTGTGTGTCGCGGATTCCTCCGCAGTCCGCACTCGCCGGCCACTCGCCCGCCGCCGACAGCCGCGCGCGTGCCTACTGTCCCCGTCCCCGTTCGCAGAGATCTCCACAATCTTTGGAGAACTCGTGTTTTTTTTTTTTTTTTTTGAGAAAGGAGAGAACTCGTGGTTGGAAAAGGAAGGAGTCGTCTTTTGAAAGGAAGCGTCAGGTAGGAAGATCAATCATACAATGATTCATTCCATGAATGCCAGTGCAGTACAAATAGCCAATGATGGCGAGTATATCACGGCAAGCATGGATAGCAATGCTAGTTTACATTTGCCTATATATAGAAAACAATAATCCTGGGATGTTGCCTTGATTGCACAATGCACCGGAGGAGGGAAAGAAACTGGGGCAAAAAATATCTTTTCGCGTGTCCGATAATTGGAAAAGAGGCTAATCTAGCTACACTATGACCGATTTTTCTGAAAATCCTTTTTATCTAAGATGACCAATATATACCTCTTACCCTGACCCATTGCACAGTTTGGAGAAAGTTGAAAGGGGTCGAATGGCCTAAAACCATAGATGCAAAATGTTTTTACCTTTTCGTCTTATTTTTCTAACATCATTTTGTATCCAAACCCACGTGTTACTTTCCTTCTCTTCCCTTGAATTTAATGAGAAAGGAATGACGTCAATCAACCGAGTCTCCTTTTTAATTTCCTTTCCCTTTTTTACCTTCCTATTGCCTGATCGATCATCTCACAACACGTCAACGCATGCATGTCTATGCAGTGGTAGGAAAAAATGTGTTAATGTTCTAGATGTACATAATTTTTTAGATCGCAACCGATCTTTATTTGGGATTACGTGGATGTGGATGTCCAGGAGTTACCTTCCCCATGGAGACGGCATTTCAAAGTGTTGTTTCAGCCTTTCAGGTTTCGCACAATGTGGTGACATTTTCCATTTGTCCTTGACATGTGGGTCCAGACATCCCCAATTTCTTTCCCCTTCTGTTCTGCCGCCTCCGCATGCGCTCCCACACACAGCCGCCATCCTCCGCCATCTCCGCCGCCGTTGGTAAGCCAGATAGGATTGTAATCGAGCCAAACTAGGTCAAAATTTTGTGTGGGGCCTGTGCCCCCACCCACCCTAACCTAGGTCCGCCCCTGCACCAATGTACACTTTCCTGTGTGTTGTTAGTTATGAAGATTTCATCTTTTCCATCACTGACCTCGTAGAAGCCACGACCTGCATCAATCCAATTGTTAATAAGCTCCTTGTTCTTCCACCTACTTGCTCATCAGTCTTGTCCCTCAACAACCTTAAGCACAACTTGAACAACCCCTTCAGTCGAGCTACCTTGAAGCACATTATCAAAATTTCAGCAATAGCTGAATTGTGATTGACTCCAGCCTCGTGGTTTCCAAACTCATGTATTGCCCTATGGAATGATTGGAAACCGACTTTTGCAAGTGTGCACTGCACCGCAGAGATTAGGGTACATTCCATTTGTGTTCAGCGACCTAGACTCAATCCATCACCCTTGGCTTCATGTCATCTATCTCATACCTTCTTTCATATGTAGCCACAACTCCTCCGAATGACATCTGATATTTCTGAAAAACTACCTGTAATTGTGTGTTACCATCCTTTATCTCAAACACAAATATTCCATTAGTAGACTGATCCGTTGCAGGAGTGACCGAGACAGATCTCTTGATGCCATTTTCATTGAATGTGAACCTGATGTCCGTGTCATTTTCCATTGTATGGATGATCTTCTTAATAAATTACTATAGTTAATATCAATGTTTTCTGTGTCACTAATGTCAAAAATATGCGACCAGTTTTAGTAGATCATGTGTTTTACAAAGTCAAAAATTTAACAGTATTATTTTCAAATAATACGTAAACCCATAAACTAATCTACAAATCCCATTAAGCAAAAAGAAAAATATCATCATATTTCCAATACCGTATCGTTTCATCAGTTAGACTAGAGATATCATTGCAATTGCAATTCCCTATCATTGCATCATAGAGTGGTTTTGCGATAATGAGCAGGAACACTAGAACAAATAATGCTACAAACGATTTTTTCCTTTTTCTTTTAGAATATGCTAAACATGTCTTTCATTAAGAAGTTAGAGTTTTGCAAGTAATCAGAACAACCAAATATATAGAAAGGGGAAAAAACTAAGGCTATCTAAAACTAAGGAATAGAGCCATCTTTAGAACGATGCTACCACTTTTTCACTAGTGATTTTGCCATGGTTATCCATAGAGCAAAAACCAGATATCTCCCCAACATTGTAACCTGGCTAGATAATCTTGTATAACAACTGTTGTTTTTTCTTTCTTTATTTATTAATATATAACCAGTTGGGACTCAAGTCTCTCCTGTTTCATCAAAAGAAAACTAACTTATCAAAAGCTCTGCAAGATAAACAAGATACGTGCACTAACGTTTTGCTAAGTATTTTTAACTCTACCGTGGCTAAATCTTGCAACCAGTTTCACCTAGAAAACTAATCTATCAAGCTAGTCTAGGAATACAAGCACACATTTGTAAGAAAGTAAATGCGAAGCTAAAGAGTTGAGTAGAGTGATTGCAAACTCTAGTTGACGATGGCGACGATGACACAAGTTGGAGATACAGAGTTTTTTACCAAGGTCTTGGGAAGGCGCACAAGCCTCCCCCGTACGCCTCACTTGGCGTATTCCGTGCAAGGACGGTGGCCTCCATCCGTGCAAGGATAGAGGTCGGCAAGGAGTCCCGCTCAAGGCCTTACTCTTGCGTAGTCCGCACAAGGACTACGACCTCTATCCACGCAAGGATAGATAATGGCAAGGTGTCTCGGCCAAGGGTCAGGCCACCCAATTAGATAACTCCGGATATCTCCAATACACACCCACGCCGGAGCGGGGGGTCTTTTGTGGGTCTCTTACGAACGCTCACCACCCTCTCCACTAGGTGAGCTTTGGGCCAAAACGCTGAGGGCTCCCTTTCTCTCGTAAGCAAGACAATGACCACTCCATAACTCGGAGGGTCTCACAAGACTTACAAGCCCCCTTACAAGTCTTCGTGTACGCAAGTATAGATTACCTAAGAGTTTTGCAAAACTCACTATAACATTTGGTCAAAACCAAGATCTATGCGCTAAGCAAGGCCTAAACAAGATGCTTGCAAGCACTAGCTATGCCTAAGTATTATTTCTATCTCTTGTGATGGATTGAGCTCTCAAATATGTGTCTCAATACTACAATAACCTCAGGAGTCACCAACCATACTGTGGAGGCCCAAGGGGTATAAAGAGCCCAAACCTCCAAACTAGCCGTTGGGTGTGAAGTGCTCTGCGCAGAGTGCACAACCTGATCGTCCGGTGCGTATACTACTCATACTCAAACTATCATTAGTGACAAAACAAATCACAACAAAATAAATGATAACTTATCAAAAATTTTGATTGAGACGAAGGATCAAAGTTTTAAAAAAATTCAACCACGTCATAATTTATGAATGGAGGGAGTACATAATAATAATAATAATAATAATAATAATAATAATAATAATAATAATAATAATCCATGTGACTTTTAGGTCATGTGAATTTTTAGGGCCAAACCATGAGAGAGTGTGGGATGCTTCCAAGGGAACAGAAGGAATTATGCAACAATGGAATCAATGATTGTTTCACCTGATGTAAAAAAGTTATGTTGTGGGATGTGCTCATGGTATGTTAAAGTTGAATACTCACTTGACCTAATCGAAGTTGCTGGATCTATCCGTCATATATATGACAAGGCTATAAATGGAAGTAACTAAGGTTGCCCAAGGATGAAAGTGGGCATGGAAGTTGCATCCGTGTTCAAATTGGTCCATGAGTTGCGGGGATTAATTTTGTTTACAATTTCTATAATATATTACAGTACCCGTTATCTATCCAGCCACCAGAACAAACTTCAAACATGGAATCAGATTTGACAAGCTCAACCTCAGACAATGAGAAGTTACTATCTGTCGAGCTCAACTAATAAACAAGGTCAAGGAAGGTATAGAAATTCAGTCATCCTACCCGCTAGAAACCTATTGCCGTCTGATTGCATGCCTTAGTGAGCTTACTGCGTATAGGAAGGGTCAATTTGACATTCTTTATCGCAAGTGAACAGATTTTGACCGAGTATGTGGCATCCGATCTGATGGATGAGGGATGGCTCTAACTAAATAAGAATTATTTCGGTGGCAATAATATGGAAAGATGTTGCTAGTCTACTCTAGTGTGGGTGTTTGATTGTGCATCAAGTTGCACTCGTTGTCCCAAGACAAAACGTGCTCCATTTATTGCTAGGATGTGCAGAGGCACTGCTACTGTTCTGTTTCTAGAGACTTTAAGTCACCAATACTAGTGGGCATAACTCCTTTTACACTGGGACTGGTGGAATATATTCAAAGTGAAATGAACTTTTTCCCAACTATTTCCACAGCTTCCTCAGGGTCTATTCAGAAAAACAAGCACCAGAAGCTTGCACGACCAGGCCTCATGTATATAAGGCCAATGCAAGCAGCCAAACATCACTGTAAACGTGATTCCCGTTTGCTTCCTCCATAGATGAAGGGCAACAATCCTGCTGTTTAACCAATCAACTAGTTATGTCAACGATATAAGATATATACTCAACGGCATAATTAACTGGAAAGCAGGTTACACAACCAATGAAAGTTCACGGTACAATCGGTGAAAAGTATCGTGTGCATCTGCCCTCCACGATAACTTATTTAACAAGAAAAATGTTAGTAAATTGATTTTTCGCCCAGCGACCAGCCTACCCGCTAGCTAGATCTCTTATTGTATGAACTCCATGTGACCTTGACTGGAAATGCTGCAAACTCACCCAGCTCTGCAACTTTTTCACTCATCCCATGGTAGCCAGAGGCAAAACCACATTGCCAACATTGATATGGCCGCAACTTTTTGCCAGGGGTAGGACGATTGCCCCTTGGATGACTTTCAATGTACAGATCAAGGCTGTTGTGCCTCTCCACTGCTACGGCGAAGCTCATCATGTTGCCCGGCTTTGGAGGTACGCCTTGGAAGAGTCGGATGACCTCACCGAAGCTGCTGTTCTTGGCGTATAGCTTCATATTGACACCACCAGGAATGACGCCGAGGCGGAGGACCGTGAGTTCAATCCGGGCCTCCACTGCGTTGATCATTGCCATATACTTAATGTCCAGAGCACACCTTTCGCCATATACACGCTGGTGTTCAACATACGGTTTTGGTTTGAACGTTATGTTGTCGAGCTCTGCGATTCCTTCAATGATCAAGCTGTCATCACCACCGGTCTCATCTTCATTTCGGTCATGCAACTCGAACTCAATCAATGCACGGGATATCATTGAAATGACTCGAGCAGGACTGATCAGTAACAAACGTGCCACGCCCTGCAGAAATCATGTCACAAATTTGAACTTTTTATCAGCGTTACTAGCTGAAGAGTGTTCCCGTTCATAGATTGCACAAACAATATTGCACGCATATACAACGGATAAAAGCGACCATTTAGTTGTGACAAGATGAACTAAAATCATACAGTTCATTTCTTACAACAGCTAATTCTCAGATGACCGATAAGTATGACATCACAGATACATAAAAGCAGTTGTCTGCATTTGAAACTGCCAGTTCTAATAGTAAACCCATTCATTGATGAAGGCACATATGCATGTGAAATTGTGAATGTGTCGAGTTCGGGAAATATATACAATGCAGATTCTTATTTTTTTTACCAGCTTAGAATTAGCATCGTTATTAGATTACCCCCTCTATTTCAAATTATAAGTCAGGCTTGTTTGAAGTCAAACTTCTCTAGCTTGAACCAAATTTATAGAAAAATGCGCAAATATCTATAACATGAAACTACTTCCATTAGATGCACCAAGTAGTATATATTGATTGTGCATTTATTTGATAGTGTAGATTTTAAGATAGTTTTGAAAAAAAATTGGTCAAAGTTAGAAAAGTGACTTAGGACAAAACTAACACAATTTATAATTTGAAATGGAGGGAGTGCAAAATTTATACGTAAATCAGGATGTCTTAAGTCAATGGAAATTTTCAGGAAGATAAAGGGAGCATGCAGGACAAATGCAGAATTACCACCTTTACCTTCACATAGATTGTCAGTTAGAATGTGAAAAGTAAAGTTATCGCATCAGGGATTCAGATATGCACCACAAAGTTAGAGGAATCTAGACATGGCAAAATCAAGCTTTATCATGATGCTAGTGTCTTTCAGAATAACAAAATGGTCTACCAACAATTGTAAGCCTACAGGCTGGACAGATATATTTACCGTCTTTTGCTTCACAGATACGAACACTACAACAGGAACACCCATATAGCAACGCATACACATCAACATATTGATTTATGCGATGCAAGAAATTAAATGGCAACGGATAATAGCAACGCATGGATTTATACATTGCAAGAAAATTATTTGGCAACGGTTGCCATGCGTTGCGAGCGCCATCCGTAGTATATGCTAATCACTTACAACGTGTGTCATGCGTTGCAAGAGTCATCTACAGCTTATACGAATCATCCGGCATTATTTCCCGTACATTAAAAGTGCTAGTCCACCGTAGCGTGATAATTAATCTATACTCTGAAAGATTGAGTTAAACAAAGATATTATTCACCCAAAATTTTCCTACCCTAGTTATACGCACTTGTCTTTTATCTGTAAATCTCACGGTTCATTAAATTTAATTGGGCCCACAAACCTTTAAACTTAGGAAATTTACACTCATTTAAACCAAGGCCAGACTACCACCGTGTAGGTCAAGTCGCCTCAGCCTTGCACGTTCTTCCGATTTCCTTTTTCACTGAAAGATTGAGTTAAACAAAGATATTATTCACCCAAAATTTTCCTACCCTAGTTATACGCACTTGTCTTTTATCTGTAAATCTCACGGTTCATTAAATTTAATTGGGCCCACAAACCTTTAAACTTAGGAAATTTACACTCATTTAAACCAAGGCCAGACTACCACCGTGTAGGTCAAGTCGCCTCAGCCTTGCACGTTCTTCCGATTTCCTTTTTCACTGAGAAGTTTTCCCCTAGACCCCTAGCCACCAGCAGCACCCACGCCGCCTGAGATCTCGCATATCGGTTCTCCACGATCTTCCCCTTTCCTGCTCTTGCAAGCCTCCTCCCATATTTCCGCCTCTGCTCTTCGTCGTCATCCGCAGGACAGCACCCTCCACCTAGGACAGATGGGTGGGCACCAATCCTGCACCTTTGTGGGTGGTGCTTGGCTACTTCCCTCCACTGTCCATCCCCAATCCTTAGATCGCCGGTGGTAGTGCCCTCTCTAGGCTTGTCGGCATCACTCCCGCCGCCAACCGCCATCCACGTCTCGGCATCATGGAGGTAGTCAAGTGCCGGCGGCAGCATGAAAAGCACTGACCTTTCAGGTGCTAGTGCTCACAGCCATAGGCCTTCATCTGACCACGGGCGTGGCCGAGCATCCTTCTCCCCTGGCGTGTACGGCTGGCAGATCTCTTCTTTCATTCTACATCACTCGGTCCTCTCAGGCCAGGAACATTCATCGCGGTGGCTCAGCGGGTTGCCTGCCGGCACGTTCACCAGCTGCTTCGAGCCACGACTTCAAGTCAAGAACGTGGAAGAGGAGGGGAGCACAGGTGCACCTATGTCTTCGCAGATTCAGGTATCGGTGAAGTAGTTCCTCTTCCCTTTTTCTTCCTACTTGATTCTAACTATCGTTCATCTGGAATCCTAGCATCACTGAAACAGAGAAAACTTCTCTTCTCTGATTCATTTTAGCACCAGACTGGCATTAGAATTTTTGTTCATTATGAAATCTAAGTGTGTGTTATGTTGGTAGATTGAGTACGTGCAGCAGGATCAATCATTAAATAGTATAGGGATGCTGCAATTATAGAAATTGGCATGCTTGAGCAGCTTGGTAAGTGTGATGAAAGTTGATCGATGGGACTAATCTGGGTAGTAGCTCCTACAATTTATTCTCCATCTTCCGTAAGGGTAATAGTGCTTTTGAGGTATTGGTTTAAGACCATCGGTGGCCAGGCCAAACTTTGGCCACGGTCAAACCACGTTTGACTTTAAACTAAAATTTGAGCAAACAATAAATGAATTATTTATATGGTTTGGATATAGCCAAATAAACCATATAGATGAATATTATGTTGTATGATATAATTTTAGTTTAGAGTCAAACATGGTCAAACCGTGGCCAAACTTTGGCCTGGCCACTAAGGGCCTCAAACCAAACAGACCCTAAAGCATTTCGATCACTGCCTTTTTCTATAGAAAGTTAAAGGTGCTTTGCTTTCCTGTGCAGTCACTATTCTTATCAAAAAAATGGTAGAAGCGGGCTACTAATTTCTGATTAGGCATCGTTAAAAGTAAATTCTCTATTCTGAATGCCTCGTACGATGCAGTATATAGATAGATAATAGATGATGTGGTTGCGAACCGGTGCCGAGTCGCCGACATCAGTCCATTCAGTATTATGTAAGGCGTCAGGGAAGTAACAGGTGGCTTTTGTTTTCCATTTTTCTGTACAGTTTAAGTTTTTCATTTTCTGTATAGTTTAAAGAGCTACTAACTAAACTTGTTGGACTAGGATCAAGGAATGTGATTATGTTCTTGTCATATATTGGAACAGGTAACCGAAACTGAACTTTATAGTGTTGTGAAAGCAGTATTAATATATGTGTGATCTGTTGACAGCATCTGGATGTTCTAGTATATGGTTACATTAATTAATACTATCTGATCTATAAAAGTGTTAACATCTATGCAATTTCATTTGTAGATTGAGAATGAAAAAACTCAATGACATGTTGGCCTGGAGATGGAGAGTAGACGGAGACCTGATGACATTTCAAGATAGCGCAGGCGTTTTTACCTTGTAATCTTTGTTCTAAACAAAAATGGTGTCATTATTTTCCTGGAGGTTACTGATTGTTGTAATGAAACAGTTTCTTTTTATAATATAAAATTGTGTTTTCTTATTTGTCATGACTGGGTTGGATATGGTACGTCTTAATAATGTAAATATATTGCATATTCTTACTATATTTGGCTACAAATTCAATTACTGGAAAAAATATTTTGTTACTAGGTCTATTCATTGCCACGCGTATAACCGCTCTATAATTAAAATATATACGCTGCAGCGAACTGAAAAAGGCATTTGACCATGGAACTACAAACACATATATCCGCTGCCACAAGATCTAAATATCCGTTGTTACTTAGCAACGCTTAATCCAAGCTCTTACCAACACATATATAAGCATTGCAATAGACATTAGCAACGGCAGTATAGGCAACGTATAATTATGCGTTGGTATAGACCCTAGCAACGCATATAAGGACTTCTAGCAACACATATATGCATTGCAAAAGGGTGTGTCTTTTTGTAGTGGAATTCACAATTTTCAATCCCACGCCGGTAGATATAATTGCGTGAGGGGTCTGTATCCGTAGTTTCCCGCACTGCAATGAAACCATATATCTTGGCCTGTCCAGCATGGGTATGTCGATACCCAGCAATCTTAATATCAATGAACTGAAGCAAACGCATTGGCCTACACTGGCAATCATTAGGGCAATCCCCAACAACGTCAACACTGACTACAAAATAAACAACAAATAAAAGCATATTTAAGTTATGTTTTACTACATTATGTACAATAAGCAGTACCACAACGGGAGAGGGGTTTGAGAAGGACCACATACTTTGAGATTTGTCAGCAAGATTATAATCTGAATCAAATGGATGCTTTCCAGATTTGAATGCAGGAAAAAGCCTGATTGGTGAAGGCCCTCGAAGTTTGGCTTCTTCATTTCTAAACATAACGTTGCTCTGCTCATGAAAATCACAACTGGGACGTGGGATATCATCTACCGTAAAGGGCAGGTATGTACCTGCATTGGAAAATCACTGAGAGCATGTAGAGAGAAAAGAATAGTCTATGGAGGTTAAAATAAATTCCTAGTAGAGACTAATTAAGAACACGGTGTCCAAATCCTCGTTTTCCTACAGAAAGTTTGGCATTCTCAAGCCCGGCCTAAACCCTAAATTGAGCAGATCAATCCACCCCAGGAAAAAAGAGAAGAAAACAAATGGAGTACTAGAACGCAGTGGCTCAGGTTCTACCTTTATCATCGTTGTCCTCGTGATCCTCATCCTCTTCGCTGCTGCTGAGCAGCCATTCGTCGTCATCGTCGTCGGTCAGAGTAGGAGAAGAAGGCGGCCGCTTCTTGCCGCGGTCAGGAGCAAGAGTGGCGCCCAATCCGCCTCCCTCAGCCTCCATTACTCCTCGCTATTTCTCACGAAACCTAGAGAGGATCAAGGGCGCTGCCCTCCCCCACCGCTCCGGCTCCGGAATATGTGTGTGTCGGCTCCGGCGGATTCCTCCGCAGTCGCGTGCTCGCCGCTCGCGCGCCACCGACAGCCGCGTGCCTGCTGCCCCCGTTCGCAGATCGCCGCAATCTTTGGAGAACTCGTGGTTGGAAAAGGGAAGGAGTCTTTTGAAAGCGTGAGGTTAGGAAAAGATCAATCACGCAATGATTCATCCATGATGCCGGTGCACTACAAATAGCCAATGATAGCGAGTAAATACCAAGCGCGCAGGATTTAACGTCTCGGCACGCGCACCTCTACCTGTCGTCCATCTTCATCTACGGTGCGTAAAAAAAAAAGACGTACTCATTCAGCAGTCATCCTTTCGTCTTCCTCACCGCGTCGCCCGCTCTCTCTCCTCATCATCAACAGCTTCTTCACACCCTGGTCGCTCCCCTCTTCCTACTGCCTCTCCCCCGCGCCAAGGGCCGGGCCGACGCGCTGGCCGCTCCCTCTTCCACCCCACCACCCTCCTCTGGCCGTCTCTTGCCGGATCCGGCCCTACTCCGACTAAATCTGTACGCGGGACGAGCAAATGGAGGGACTGCGGAGGAGGTGCTCTCGCCGCCGCGGCCGAGATCTGCCTCGTGTTGGCCCTTGCCCAGCTCGCAGCCGCGGTCGCTGGCCGTCGTCCAGGTGAGGTCGCCACCAGCCCTCGTCCAGCTCACCTGCGCCCATGGTGCGGCCTGACGCGGGAAGCCAACCCCCTTCACAATATGCCAGCAGCTGCGTCATCTGATGAGTGGCAGGGGCTCCCTCCCCTCGGCTGCGTCTTCCACCTCCCATGTTTACAACCCCCTAATCACACCAACTTCATTATCAAGCACCACTTATGAATACCTGTACAATAATTAATGCATAGCAACAAACAATTAGCAAGAAGGTTCTAGAATACCCGAGGTACTGGAGAGATGAGGGGGCTTGGGAGGTACACCAGTAGATGGGCAAGCTTCTAAAGCCTCGTTTGCAACATGGGAATTCAAAACAGAGAAATTGAAAAAATCGCAAAAATAGGACATAGTGAAAAGTAGAAAACTATATGAATCTAAAACACAGGAATGGAAACTTTGGGTTGTTTGGATCACATGAATGCATAACAAAGGATATATACCTAGGACCCACAGGTCAGTCACGTTCACCCCTATCTCCTCTCTCTCCCACCGTTCTATCTTCTCCACACCACCGCCCCCTACCGCGCTCCCCCGTCAAGGCTTGCAGCGCCGCCGCCGGTCCCGCATCGCCCCTCCACCCGAGGCGTCGCCACCGACCCTACTCTCCCGTACGCCCTGGCCCCTGCTCTCCCGTCCGCCCTGGCCCTGGGCGACGCCGCCGACCCCACGCTCCTGTCCGCCCTGGGTGACGCTGCCAAACTCAGGCTTTCGGCCGCCCTGGGTGATGTCGCCGAACCCGCGCTCCGGTCCGCCCTGGGCGACGCCACCGACCTCGAGCTCCCGTCCGCCCTGGGCGACGCCGCCGACCTCGGGCTCCTGTCCACCATGGGCGACGTCCCTGACCTTGCTCTCTGGCCCGTCCTCCCTAGGCGATGTCGCTGACCCTGCTCTCTGCCCCGTCCTCCCTGGGCGACACCGCCGGCTCTCCCTGCTTCGGATGATGCCGCCGACCTTGCTCCCTTTCCATCCTGGGCGACGCCACCGGCTCCGCTTCCTCCCGTGTTGAGCAAGCGAGCAACGGTTCCCTCCAATCGGAGTGGATTTTTTGATTCCTATGTTTTGCGTGTCTCCAGTTCCCTTTCCCCCGGAACAAAACGGCTCATTCCTTCGTGCCAAACGCCACCCTTCATTTCCTTTCCTCCGAAAATGATTCCTTTGAGATTCCCATGAGGTTCCTTTGAACCAAACGGGGCCTAAAGGAAGGATATGCATTTCTGTATGAATAATCGATGCCCCTCAACTCCCTTGCCGCCTCAAGAGCACTAGCTGAGCAGCCTGTGATATGCACAGCACGCAGAATCATTGCACTTTGACCCTGCTCCGTATATCCTGTATGATATTTTTTATCACATCAACATTGTGGCAGACAAATTTATGCCTCTAACGCTAAATTTTGATCAGAAAAACATCTTGATGTTGTGCTTCTCAAAAGCAATCTTTGGCTGTGCTTTAAAAAACAATATACGAGCCACATATCTTAATTTGCTCTAAACTTATATTACTAGTTATTGGATTCGATGGCATACTCAATGAATATGGCCATGCTTTGTTTATTGCTACTACACTTTTTATATCTTCCTGCCATTTTACAACCAGCTATTTTGAGCAGTTTAATAATCGACTATTTGGTTTTTTATAATCAACTATTAGGCATTTTATAACCAACTATTAGGCATGTATTAAAAGTAGCTGGGGGCATCAACTGTATAATACAGTCCAAACATATAAGTGCATCATATTGAAGCTCCACGTGCTCTAGGATTCTTGATAGATTTCTAAAGACATGCCGCTAATACTATTGCAATAGAAATAGCGCACTATCGCACGCTACAGTGTGCTATTGCACTATTTAAAACATTGGCTGACATATTTTATGCATGTGGCGGCTGCTACTGCCTTATCAATTAAGCATTTTTACTCGTATAATGGATAAGTACTTTTTTTACCTACTATGGTTTAATTATTTTTATTTTTTTGTGTTTTCACATGACATTTATTTTTCACATTGCTGCTTTGAAGGAATAGTACATCACTTGCTCAACTTATCAAATTGTATAAACACTAATCTCCAGAGCAATAGAACATCATTCGAGCAGCCAAATTCGGTGGCCTGCTGCTAATAGCATGTGATTCCATACCAACCGATCTTGCAAACTGGATTATGGTGGATTGTTTTGACCCCGAGTTCATGCAGCTTGTTTTCCACGCGGTGGGAGGGAGGGAGAGGGGGGGGGGGGGGGGGAGTTCCTGCCTACTGAATGTTATATAAAAATGCCTACTGAATTTTATATAAATGCCTATTGAATGTTATATAGATGCCCCCTAATATTATTTAAATGCTTATTTCCTATCATAAAAATGCCATTACAGTATTGAAATGCAGGGATAGAAACAAATGTGATGGCATGGATAGGATGAAATAGACATTTTTGCATCTTAAATGATAGTTTTTCAGTACCATAGTTGAATACATAATTAACTGTATTTTTTATAGATTCTCTATGTGGATTGAGGGACATACTTTTACACATACTGGCAGCGCTTTACAGAATATGTTTGTGTTAAATGCCTAATGGATATTAATTAAACGCTAAGTGGATATTCTAAAATCGGCTTACTCAATGTTTATAAAAATGCCTACTGGGTGTTATATAAATGCCCTCTAATATTAATTTAAATGCTTCCTTGATATCATAAAAATGCCATTATGTATACAATATTGAAATGCATGGATAGATATAAATGTGATGGCTTGGATAGGATGAAAAAGACATTTTGCATCTTAAGTGATAGATTTCAGCATCACAGTTGAATACATAATTAACCGCATTTTTTATAGATTATATGTGATTTTCTAATGGTTGATGGTATATATGCAGGGTCAATTGTTATGCCAAAATAAATTTGAACTGCAGTTGTCAGAGGGGAGGCTACGGCCAACTGTTGATCTCCAGCAAAAGTATAAGATCATGATGCATCCGATTAAGGGCATCAAGTTCTTTATTCTTTATTCTTAGAATGAAAGAATTCAGATGATGTAGTACGTGACATTTCTTCCTGCATTTCTTCATCTTTTTGATCCGGCGAGATCAGATGATGTTTTGTTCTAGGGGATAAAGTGGTCCCATGGACACAATACCAACGTATATTTGCTGCTGCTGGACGGATTCAACCTTCAAATGTGCTTTTTTTTCACTCTGCTTGATCCGGAGATCTAGAGCTGGCGTGTTTTGCTTTTTCTCAAGATCAGATCTGGTATGCCTTTTTCCAAAAAAAAAAAAAGATCAGGCATCTTTTTTGACGGTGTGTTTCCTTTGTTTTCTCGAGCAACATGTTTTTCCTTTCACTGTGAGGTGGGCCTGGCAAGAAGGGAGGGTGCTTTTGGGCGATCGGTTGATTGGAGGCGCAGGCGTAGATTTTTTTTTCACGCTCCAAGTCATGTACCCAGGTTGTTTCCCGCACGCGCACGGCTCTTTTTTTTTCTTTTGCCAAAAACGGAAACGAAGCCTGCTCCCCCTGCGCGCATTCCAAAAAAGGAGTGTGCAGTCAGAACTCTAAAAAACTGCGCGCGCTAGCAAACTCCTTACTTTTGTCTATACATAGAAAAGTAGAAAACAATAATCCTAGATTACTTTTGTCTATAAATAGAAAACAATAATCCTAGGATGTTACCTTAATTGCACCGGTGGGAACAATGTACCTGGACATGCATGCATGGCGCAGAGGATGGCGCCATAGTTATTAGGACCGGATCGGCATTGAACCGGTTGAGTACTGCTATTAGGAGGGGTTTTTGTGTGTCCTGGCCAGCATGGCGGGTGAGGTGTCGTGCCACGTTGAACAAAGTGGCAAAATACTAGGATTTGTTTGAAAGACGATGGCAAAAACGTTGTCTCATGCAAAAGTGGCAAACTATGTGGCCTTTCGGCAGCGGCCACTTGAATGGTGGGTCAACTACAGTGACAACGACGAGGTTGGGGATGAGAGCAGCAGCAATGAGGTGGGAAATAACCCGAGTCAAGGTAGAAAGTAGAAACTCAAAATCACCTACGGTTGGTCACTTGAACCTTAATAAATTAATTTTCCTTCGTTTTCGTTTTCTTGTCTCTGAGCGCGCTGTGTTAGATTGATCGTACTTATTTGCAAATTATCTGCATCGAAGAAATTCATTAATAAAGTATCAACATTGAAGTGGATCTTTCCATCTGTCTGTATGTCCAGTGGTCGACTGAATCTTAAGATTCCCATTCTAGGGCAGCGGACTTTGAAAGTTTGGATCAAAATGTTCATGGACTGAATTCTGAATATTCATATAGCAGCCTTGTTTGCCTTGTTTATCTTAACAACTCCTTAGTATGTATGTGATTGGTGACTGGAGATTGAATCATGTTGTCGATTTGGCTGCTTTTGTAAAGCCTTTTCAGTTTTCACTCTAGCTAGAAAATAAAATATGTTTTAAACAAATGCTCCTAACAATATATTAATAGGAGTAAATGATGCTTGCTTTAAACTTTAGAGCTCTCATATTGTTTTTTTAATTTCAATGTTCTTTTGATTTAGGGATGTATTGCCTTTTACAATAGACAATTTCCCAAGGGCCAACTATGACGAGGACAAGCAAACTAATGTGGTATATGTAAATCCAGAGACATAACTCGAGTGCCACCAATTAGACTTTTCTCTGCATTCAAAACTGGCGAGCATATGTTCCGTTCAGATTATAATCTTGATGACAAATCTGAAAGTATGTTTTTTCCCTTTCCCCCTTCATCGTGTCTCTATCTTCCATGCACAATCAATTCAGTTTTGTTAGTTTGCCTATGTTTATGCTCTTTTTTTTAAGTCCCGAGGGAAGTCCTTAAAAAACTAGAGTATTTAAGGTCAAGGTTTTACTGGCAAAATGATGAACACAAGAAGAAAAGTATAGATTTTTAAAATGGGCAACTTTGTGTCAGCCAAAAGATATGGGTGGGCTAGGGATTTAAAATCTAGGCATCCAAAATAAATGTCTACTCGGTAAATGGTTGTTTAAGTTATTA
Source organism: Paspalum notatum (assembly GCA_022530915.1). Classification (NCBI taxonomy): domain Eukaryota; kingdom Viridiplantae; phylum Streptophyta; class Magnoliopsida; order Poales; family Poaceae; genus Paspalum; species Paspalum notatum. The sequence goes on along the minus strand of CM039690.1, from coordinate 38,750,755 downwards.
AACGAAGATGGTTAGTGGCAGAACTTACTAAGAAATAAATACCTGAGGAACAAAACCTTGAGCCAAGTAACCAAGAAGGCAGGGGACTCCCACTTTTGGATGGGGTTAATGGGGATCAAGGATCAATTCCTTGACCTAGGAACGTTTAAGCTGAACAGTGGCACCCAGATTAGATTTTGGGAAGATGTTTGGTTAGGAAACCAATCCCTCAAAATACCTTTATCCAAATTTGTTGAACATTGTACGAAAAAGCATGCTAGGGTGGCTGAGGTTCTTAGTACAAATCCACTTAATGTCTTTTTTAGGAGAGCATTGGTTGTGGATAAATTACTGGAATGGCGCACCTTGGTTGCAAGACTTGTACATATTAACTTAAATGAGGATAATGATGTTTTTATATGGGTTTACAGAAGCATGGCTCTTTCTTTGTTAAGTCTATGTATTTGCATCTTGTCAATACTGGTGTTAAAGTTACCTAAGAAATTTGGCAAATGAAAATTTCTCTAAAAATTAAGGTTTTCATGTATTACCTCAAACAAAGGTGTCATTCTAACTAAAGATAATTTATCGAGAAGGAATTGGGGTGGGAATAAGACTTGTTGTTTCTGTAGCAAGGCTGAAACCATTCATCACCTTTTCTTTGAGTGTTTCTATGCCAAATTCTTATGGCGTGCTGTTCATTTAGTGATTGGTTTGGCTCCTCCCCAGAGTGTATCGAATATGTTTGACGTTTGGGCTAAAATGGGAGGGCATAAACACAACGTATTGTTATTGGCAGGTGCAACGGCTCTTTGTGGGCAATTTGGCTCACAAGGAATGAGAGTGTTTTCAACAATCTCCAACCGAAATCTTTTCTATAGGTACTTTTTAGGGGAACACACTGGCTCTGCGTTGCAACACTCTGAAGAACTTAAGGAACAGTTGATCAAAGCATGTCAAAGCTTCTAGTCAAAGGCCATGGAATTCTTTGCGTCCCATGGATGGTCTTCTTTGTTTCATGTTGGTCAATAATTAAACACTCTGTTTGGTTGTGAATTTGCGTTGAGTTGTAATAACTTGGTCTGATGCCTCTTCTTTGAAGAGGTTTGAAGCCGGATTCTTCCATTATCTAAAAAATCTGCCATGCACCATATATCCATCAACTAGCTTGCAAGTTGCAAGCTATATGCATCTTATGTTTTAATATTTATTTTGCAGTCAGTTTGACCAATGTTGAAGACTGCTTAAATGAATGTTGCTGCTACCCAATGATTCTGCTTCAATTTGTTGATGTTAAAATTGCTGGCTATATATATCAACATAAACATCCTGGTCGTGGCAAGATTTTTGGTTTTGTCGTAGCACGGGACAACATCAAGCCCTTGCGGAACTATGTCTATAGGCGTGTGATTGACGATTGTGAAGCTGTTTCTGTGAACGGTAGTTATCTTTGATCCACAGTAGCTTGCAATCATCTGATCATAAATATATGTGCATGCGACACTACCATATGTCAATGCAATTTGCAGTGTCAACAATTAGGTATTGATGTAACTTTGGGCTATTGATCTCAATTGCTGCTACATCAGATTTATATTTGAACTACTAGTGTTTCAGAAGGAAAGAGGTGATATTTTGGTTTGCAAACTGCAATAGTCTACATCCATACTTCTTTTATCATGAGAAAAGCAAGCATACATTTTAGATGTCCAAATTTAGGCGTAGTGCTTTATAGAAGTAAAATTTACGACCACCATTATGTGCTGTAAAAAGCTAACAATATGCACATGAATTGATTTTGCAAACTTTTGCAACTGAAAGTGCAGATTTTGTGCATTTCTATATATTTTTTGTACTTACCTGACTTGAATCCCACTCCTTTTCTCTATACTCATTCTATGGATACCAATTTTGTTTGGTGTATGCACATGTTTCACATTTATATTTTATAGACACACGCTGTGTTGGGTATCTATGAAATTAAAGGTATCTCCCTCTGCCTGTAAATAAGACTAACTTTGTTGCAGGGTGTGGCACGTTTGTCTCTGATGAGCCCTACTCGAGTTATTTCAATGAGATTCCGTGTGTTCATTCAGTTTGAGCTCTATGCTCAAAGTGAAGCCAAGAGAAGTTGTGATGATGCTCCGATCATTGAAGGATGCACTGAGCTATATAACACGATGGAATCAGAATTGTTCATTCAACACCGGCGCATCTACGACGAAAGATGACATCGCGGGATGGGATGGAACCATTCCGTCCCTCGTTTGGTTCGAGAACTTAGGAATGAGTACGAGTGGAACCATACCAGAAAAGGGAATATTCCCTCTTTATTCAGGGTGAGTTCGCTCCAACAAAAAACACCGGATGCACTCGCTCCTGCTCACGCCGTCTCTCTCTCGTCACCGTCGCCCGCCTACCGGAGTTGGAGCGCCGCCGTCCCCGCTTCTCTTGGGTGCCTCCGCGCCTCTCCCCCACTCGATGGAGCTCGAGCGCCGCCTGGTCTGGAGGGCCACCTCGACCTCCGCTCCTCACCCCCACCCGAAGGAGCTCGAGCGCCGCCGCTGCCTCTGCTTTTCACAGCCGCCCCCAATGCTCAAGCGGCATAGCCGCCTCCACGCCTCTCCCATAACCGACAAGGGATGAGCGCTGAACATGTTCCTATGACATGTAGGTCCCACAACTAATGGTGTTAAACGGAGTTGGAACCATTCCATTCTCATCCCTCCAACTAAACATAGAACTGGAGCTGCTCCATTCTTTAACCTAACACGGGATGGAACCATTCTATCTTAGAATCCAAGGATGAAGCCATTATTATCTATCTCGCTCTTCAAACAAATGGACCCCAAGTACATGGTGCTGTTTAGGGTAGTTGAGGTCCGTGGTCCTCCGCCTCGGTGCCATTGATGGTGGTGTCAACATGAAGCTGCTCGCCAAGACCAGTGGCTTCGGTGAGGTGATCCGGCCCTTCTGAGTTGCCGCTCCAAAGCCGGGCATCATGATGGGTTTTGTTGTAGCGGTGGAGATACACGATGGCTTTGATTTGTATGTTGAAGGCTATTCAAGAAATGATCCTACCCTTGGCCAGAAGCCGGGGACATGTTCATGGTGGCAATGTGGTTTTGCTACTGACTACAAGTCAACTAGGAGATTCAACTAGAAATACGAAAATGATTCAAATGTACGTAAAGCTATATATATGCAATCGCTCTTTCTTGTATTTTTGAAACCACATGCTTCGTACAACACTTTCTTGTATTTTTGAACCCAAGCATCCCACACAGACCGACAAAGAATTGTGACACCACTGCAGGGGCAGACCTAGAACAAAATTTGATTGAGGGCATAGCTTAAGAATAACTAAAATACAAAAGCTTAAACATGGTAAATTATTGTTATTTAACCTTAGAATCAAAATTTTGAGAGGGGCATATGCCCCCACTCACCCTAACCTAGGTCCGCCCCTGCACCAGTGTACACTTTCCACTGTGTCGTCAGCTATGAAGATTTCGTCTTTTCCATCACTGATCATGTAGAAGTCACGACTTGTATCAGCCCAATTGTTAATAACCTCCATATTCTTCCCACCTTCTTGCTCATCACTCTTGTCCCTCAAAACCTCAAGCACAACTTGAACAACCCCTTCAGTTGAGCTACCTCGAAGCACATTACCAAAATCACAACAACAACTGAATTGTGATTGTCTCCAGTTCGTGGTTTCCAAGTTCATGTGTTGCCATGTGGAACGATTGAAAGCCGTTCTTATAAGTGTGAACTGCACCGCAGAGATTAGGGTACATTCTATCTGTGCTCAATGATCCAGTCCCAATCACCACCCTTGGTTTCATGTCATCTATCTCATACCTTCCTTCATCTGTAATCACAACTCCTCTGAACCGCATCTGATATTTCTAGCAAACTACCTGTAATCGTGTGTTACCATCCTTTATCTCAAACACAAATACTCTGTTAGCAGACTGATCCGTTGCAGGAGTGATCGTGACAGATCCTTGATGCCATTTTCAGTAATGAATGTGAACTTGCATTGATGTCTGTGTCATTTTCCATTGTATGGATAATCTTCTTAATAATTTACTATAATTAGTATCAATGTTTTTTGTGTCACTGATGTGAAAACTTGCGACCGGTTTTGGTAGGTCCCAAATAATGTGTAAACCCATAAACAAATCTACAAATCCCATTAAGCAAAAGGAAAAATATCGTCACATTTTCCAATACCATATCATTTCATTAGTTAGAACAGAGATATCATTGCAATAGCAATGCCCTATCATTGCATCATAGAGCGGCTTTGAGATAATGAGTAACACCCTAATTTTAATTCCAACATTTTACAATAAATTTAATATGGTTTACCTAATTTTTCTAAGGTATTTTTATGCTAGCCTTGCATTTTAATGATTTATTTGTTTTCACAAGTAATTTAAATATATTCTAGGTCAACATTTTTTTGGTGCATTCATGTTGATGCATTGTTTATTTATTGTATGAGCTAGGGTCTGGAAATTCACATTTCTTTCTAAATTTTAGGTTTGGTTTTACCTTGGTTTAAAAAAAAAGAGAGAAAAGGGGAGAGAAAAGAAAAAGAAAAAAAAGAAAGGGCAAGCGGAGCCAGCCGCTCCGGCCTGCCTTCCCTCTGGCCCAGCTCGCTTCCCCCCTTCTCGCTTGGGCCAGCCAACCCCATAGCCTAGTTCCAGCGCCCAGCCCAACTCACCCGCCTCCCTGTCCCGCTCTCTCTCTCTGGCAGGTGGCCGTGCGCCTCTGTGCCACCGACCGATGGGCCCTCCCCGTCAGGCTCGTCCCCCACCTCCAACATCTCTCAGCGTGCCGTCTCCCTCTCTCTGGCCGGTGGCCCAAGCCACCAAGCCACCTCAGCCCCTGGCATGTGGCCCCGCACACGCGCCTCCAAGCCCGCCCGCCAACCTCTGCTCCCCAAGGATCATGCCCGACACGCTATCCACGCCGACTCAAGTCTGGGTTGAACCTGGACGAGCTGCCGCCTTCCCCCTGCACCATGGCCCCGCCTCCGCTCTCTCCGCGTGTGCACCCCACGCTGAAGTAGGATCGACGCCTAAGAGGGGAGTTGAATTAGGATTTCTAAAACTAATGCTCACTAAAAACTACAAATAGTAAGCAAAACCTATGCAAAGCAAATCTAGCTATGTGCACTAAGGTTTTGCTAAGTGCTGCTACTTCTACCATGGTCAATTTGCAATCTAGATTCATCTAGAAACTAACCTATCAAGCTAGTCTAGGAAAGTAATCACACAATTGCAAGAATGTAAATGCGGAAGCTAAAGAGATGGGATAGAGAATGCAAACTCCCGATGACGATGATGGTAGCACACGGTAAGACACATAGATTTTTTTCCGAGGTTCGGGGAGATTCACGGTCTCTACCCCCTACTCCTCGTTGGTGCCCCACTAAGGGCTTTGCTCTCGCGTAGTCCTCAAAGGAATACGGCCTCGCCCTTTGCAAGGATGGAGGATAGCAAAGTGATTTCCGCGGAAGTCAAGCAACCACGGTCGGGTCTCCGGATATCCTCGGGACACACCCACCCGAGCCTATCTCTCACGTAGTCCTCCACGGGCTACGGCCTCGCCCATGCAAGGGTAGAGGATGGATACGGCCGTTGAGGTCTTCTGAGTCCTTCTCACGGAGCTACCCCGCCGTCTCCACTATGGGAAGCTTTGGCCAAGATGCCAAGGGCCTTCCTCCATCTCACAAGGTGGTGGCAGCCACTCCACACTCCGAATGGTCTCTCAAGACTTACAACCGCTCACACATAAGGGTAAACATGCACGCAAGCATAGAGGATAGACAAGGTGGCCTAAGCAAGTATGCACTAAGCACTAGCTATGCCGGATGTGTCTAGTTTTGCTCTTGTGGTGGTTGGGCTCTTAAATGGTGTTGCTACACTTCAAATGAGAATGGAGAATGTGCATCAACACTTGTGCTAGCTCAGGATACTCCAACCACTAAGTGGAGGCCGGCCATGGGGGTACATATAGGCCAATCCTCAAAATTAGCCGATGGTGGCACCCAACTAACCATTAAGAGTCGACCGTTGGGACTATCGGACCGTCCCATGGTTGGAACACCGCGGTCTTGCTTTTGTTGGGTTTTCTGTCCAACTTGTTCGATGGACCATCGGACCGTCGGATGGTGGAACCATCGGACCGTCCGATGCTTAAAGCATCGGGATTTGGTCTTCTTCTTCCTCGCTGCCCAGCTCGTCCGATGGACCATCGGACCGTCCGATGGTGGGACCATCAGACCGTCTGATGGTGCCATTTTGCACTGGGACTTGTATCTTTAATCTTGGGCTTTTTCTTCTCGCCGGTGCACTCGATGGGGCTTCTTCGGGCTTCTTGGTACCCCAAAAAATCGGTCCGCTGACCGATCAGCAGGACCGCCGTGTCAAGACCCTCGCTTGCAACTTGATGGCGGCTTTTTGGTGATTTATGACAACACGACCAAGCAAGCAACAAAAAATACTGTAAGGAAAATGGGCCCTAAGCCTTGTGCTTAGTTCCCATATGTGGTTTTGGTGATTGAATTGACAACACGTGCTATGGGACTAATATCTGTGTACAAGTGTTGTTGTCTAAAGTCCCAGAATGCAAAAGGTAGACTTGCGGTACAAACACCTCAAAGGAGGACCAAAAAGGCTCAGGAGAAAACCCAAGCCACCATCAAGTTGCAAGCGAGGGTCCTGACTCGGCGGTCCCGCTGGCCGGTCAGCAGGCCAATTTTTTTAGGGCACCAAGAAGTCTGGAGAAGCCCCATCGAGTGCACCGGCGAGAAGAAGAAGCCCGAAGCTGCACTTACGGGATGGTCCGGTGATATCGTCAGGTGAGCACCGGATGATATAGATAGAGGGCGTTGAAAACGGATGAAAGCTGGCACTTGAACTCACCGGACGGTCCGGTCACCGGATGATATCGACAAAAAGGTTGAAGAATGCGAGAGTCTGCCGCTGAATACACACCGGACGATATAGATGGAAATTTCATCCGGTGATACGGTCTGGTGAAAACATTCGGTGATTCCAACGGTCAAAATTTCAGTTAACAGTCGACTCAGCGGCTAGTTAGGAGTGCACACCGGACGGTCCGGTGATGCTATCACCGGACGGTCCGGTGATCACGTAGAGAAGAGAAAAAGGCTCCCAACGGCTAGTTTTGAGGCTTGGCCTATATATACCCTCATGGCCGGCCTCCACAATGTGGTTGTAGTATCCTAAGCTAGCACAAGTGTTGATACACATTCTCCATGCCCGTTTGAAGTGTAGCAACACCATTTGAGAGCCCAACCAACACAAGATCAAAACTAGACACATCCGGCATAGCTAGCGCTTAGTGCATCCTTGCTTAGGCCACCTTGTCTATCCTCCGTGCCTGCGTGCACGACCTTGGTGTATTAAGTGCGACTGTAAGTCTTGTGAGACCCTCTGGAGTGTGGAGTGGCCGCCACCATCTTGTGAAAGGGAGGAAGGTCCTCGGGACGTTGCCCAAAAGCTTCCCTTAGTGGAGACAGCGAGGTGGCTCCATGAGAAGGACTCAGAAGACCCCAACGGACGTATCCATCCTCTACCCTTGCGTGGGCGAGGCCATAGCCCATGGAGGACTATGCGAGAGATAGGCTCGGGTGGGTGTGTACCGAGGATATCTGGAGACCGTGCTTGCTTGGCTTCCGAGGAAGTTGCTTTGTCATCATCCACCCTTGCGTGGGTGAGGCCGCACTCCTTTGAGGATTGCACAAGAGCAAAGCCCTTTGTGGAGCGCCAATGAGGATGTGGGGGGTAGAGGCACGTTGGCCTCCCTGAACCTCAGGAAAAATATCGTCGTGTCTTCTTTGTGTGCCATCGCCGACATCATCATTGGGAGTTTGCATCCTCTACTTTAGCTTTTGCATTTACATTCTTGCAATTGTGTGCTTACTTTCGTAGACTAGCTTGATATGTTAGCTTCTAGTTGGAACTAGGTTGCAAGACTTGGTCACGGTAGAAGTAGCAACACTTAGCAAAACCTTAGTGCACACAGTTAGATTTACTTGCATAGATTTTGCTTAGTAGTTGCGGTTTTGGTGAGCCTTACTTTTTTAGAAATCCTAATTCACCCCCTCTTAGGCGTCGGTCCGTCCTTCAGATACTGATTGAAGAACACAACCATGCTACTTGCTAAGATGCAATGCAAAGGCAAGATCAAAGATGCTAATTGAAATATGCAATAATACCAATTGACATTTTATTCCACCAAAGATTGGAACAATTTGCTCATGTCTTGCCCTTGCCATGATCTTGTCCCCTCTTGTGGTCAATGGATATAAGGCTCCCCCTTACTCCAATGCCACTTCCCTCTTTTTCTTGGACCATTGCCTTGATCTTGATATTCATTTCTCCCCCATTGTTCTTGATCATGCGGCAACCCCCTTTGGTCCTCTTTGATCTTCCCTTCCCGGTTCATGTTCAACTGCTTGCATGCTTGCTTGGGTTTATAATTTTTCCTCCTTTAGAATCAAACGCCGAAAATGAAAGCATTAAAAGCACAAGGGAGAGTCCCACACACTATGATCCTTAAGGTATAGAAGTCAAATGAATCACAATGCATGAGACTCACATAACATAGGCTAAACTCTCCCTAAATGTTTGCATACATAAGATGGCAGACGAACCATATGCACATTTAGTCATTTGAGACAATGGAAGCTTAAACTATATTATGCATGGAGGTAGCTATAAATAATTAAAATATACACCAAAGAAGGTGTTACCAAGTGAAGCCCATTTTCCTTAACTTCATGCATACCTTCGGGGACATAAATGAGACTACACACATGATAAATTTGAAAGCATTGTTAGTCTCAAAGTAAAGACAAACCATAGGATAGGCTCCCCCTAAAGGTGTGCATACAAGCTTTAAATTGCTTGTAAGAGACATGCACTAGACATTCAAGTCCAATTGAGTAGCTCACCCTACGATTTGGATCATGCTCGCCCGCCCGCCTCTGCTCCCCATGGATCACGCCCGACACGCCATCCACGCCGACTCAAGTTTGGATTGAACCAGGACGAGCTGCCGCCTCCCTCTGCGCCATGGCCCCGCCTCTGCTCTCTCCGCATGTTGCTCGAGTCAGACTCGAGTTGAACTCGCGTCACCACCCTAGTCCACACCCTATATAGGGATCCCCGGACTCACCACCGCATTCTTTTCGTCTCCAATCGCCTGCTCTAAGCCCTAGCGCCTGTGCCCGCCGCCGATTTCGCCATCGGAGCAGAAGGTGAGCTCCATCGCCGCCTCCCCAAATTCATCGTCTCCGCAGCATGTCCGGCCCTTTTGACCCCCTCCCTGGCTTCACAGGATCAACGTGGGGACTATCCACGGGTTCTTGGGAACCGGTGGTCACTCTCCAACGCCGTCCCATGAACATCGACAGCCGCCGCCGCTCGAGCTCGCCGTCAACCCTCTCCACCACCACACTGCCGTCCCCTAGCCCTGGTGAGGCACACAGCATTCCCCTCCTCCTCTTGGGCCAGCCGTAGGCATCCCTAGACCTCACCTGAGCCCAGAACACGCCTGCACGCCGGCGAGCCTCCGCCGCGGAGGTTTGTCACCACCGGCCATCTCTCCATTTTCCTTCCTCTCTGTTCTATGCCTTTCGATCAAGATCTAATGGTCCTAGATGTGCCGGAGACCTGGTCCATACTGGTTAACCCCAGTCAGTCAGGGCTACTTTGCAAAAGAGACCCTCTAGTTCGGTGTAATTAACCCACCGTCCACTGCTGTTATAAGGAGGCCCTGTTTTTAATGTTTTTAGCCCTAGTTTTTGAAATCTATTTGCAAATAGGTCCTATCAGCATTCAAAAGGCTATATCTTTCACATTTTAAATCCATTTTTGACGATTCTTGCGCCCACGCTATTGTAGAAATGTGTAGAATAATTTTAAATATGTTTTATGTTTTGTTTTTATGTAATGGTGTACTGTCTCTTATCTTTTATCTTGTTTGCTTGCATGTGTAATCATATGAATGGTTGTGTGGCGCTTTACGATCGTGCGTAGACGTTGATCAATCCGAAGAATTTGAAGAACCACCTCCTGAAGTTTTTGAGCAGCAGCAAGGAAATCCCGATGAAGGCAAGTATAACATAAACAAAACCCAATAATGTTTTTAATAATTGCATGTGCATTTAATTTTGTCTATCTGTAAGGCTTTATTGTGGGGGATAGATATGCCCTGGGTCCTCATGGAGCGTATTTTTTACCTAGGCCATTGGAGGGCCCAATCCAAAAGGCAGCGAGAACAGCTTGGCGCACAAGATAAGGACTCAACGTGTACAATGAAGATCTAAGAAGAATCCTAGTAGGACTAGAACTCCTTGTAACCCAAGCCACGCCAGACTATATAAGACGGGCTAGGGATCTCTCTCAAAAACATAACTCTCCAACTCCCTCAACTCGACTCATAGCAACCCAACTCATAGCCCTCGTTGTACCCTCAAGAACTCAAATCAATACAATCAGCCCCAAACAGGACATAGGGTATTACGCATCTCGCGGCCCGAACCTGTATAAATCGTGTCTCCCTTGTGTTTTGTGTTCTTCGTCGCATCTCAAAGCGAACCATCGAGCTACGGTTGACGCAGACGCTTACAAAAGCATCCCGTGGTACATCCCGTGGTGCATTGCCGGATTAAAACCCCGACAGTTGGCGCGCCAGGTATGGGAGTCTGCTTCAACAACATCGCTAGCTCCATGGCCATCATCATCGACACCGTCAAGGATCAAGAAAAATTCTGATCTATTACAAGTTCAAGTTCGAGACGGAGTAGATCTGATCTGCAGCACGGACGGCTCGGTTCTGGCTTCTTCACCAACAAAAGATCACAAGGTTGCGATGGACACCATCCTCAACAAATCAGTTAGGCTGATGTTGTCCCTCGGCGACGTCAACACCTCGGACCTCGTGTCCCTCAAGTCGAAGTCAGGATGCATGAAAAGATCAAGATGATCCATCAGCTGATCACGCTCCGGAATTAGAAGTCCATATTCTCACAGCACTACAGATCCGATCGGTATTAGAGTCAACAGGATTATAATCCAAAGAAGCCTGTAGGGATTCCACGTCGACTCGGACTTGAAACCAACAATCAATATGATATTTTACAACTATTTTTGGAAAGGCTGTCCGGCTGTCTCATTACGTTTGCATGCAAGGTTGGTGGCTTCAGCTTGCGCGGAAATCAAGAAAATGGAGGTCCGGTTGCTAAGAAGAATCAGAAGCTACTCAATCTATTACCTAATGCATGCTGAAGGCTACCTAGGAACTGTCAATAAATGCAATACTTCACGATGGAAAGAGATCACATCAATTCCTTGTCGGATTGCTATCCAATTTTGGCAAAGATCGATCTACAATACTGCGAAGGGGTAATTGAATTTTCAGAATTATTATCAGACTTCGAGATCAAGTCAAAGTCGCCAGAATTGTTTCAACAGCTAAGTCGTCGTTATATTATACATTTGATTATGCTAAATTATCTTTCGCCTATCCGACCGTTTCATTCGGATCACTCCAATATAATTCATATTTGAGTATTCTATTTTGCAAACAATACTACTCACATTGTTTTTTGGTTATTGATTCAGGAAAATTATCTTGGCCACTCGTACGCTTATGATTATACTCGGGATTGCTGATTTCCAGTTAGATTATTTCTGAATCAGTCAAGTTCTTTCCGGATCACTCAAATTATTTCTGAGTCAGTTATATTATCTCTGAATTGCTCATATTATTTCTGGATCACCCGGGCTATGAATTATTCATATTATTCTTAGATCACTTGGGCTATGCATCACACATGCATCAACACTACTGACCCCGGTTTTTTCACTCGGACTTCAATCGAAATCAGTCGGCCATACGCTGGATTCCCAGAAAGAGCTAAGTTATTTTAATTTATGCAATTAATTATGCTAATTATCTCTTCATTTATCCAACTCGCTCAACCTAGTTGCTCAAATGTTATTTATATTTGAGTATTCTATTTTGCAAATAAATACTACTCGATTTGTCTCCTGATTATTATTTTAGAAAAATATTTCATATTAGCACAAATATCTACAAGGCGCTCGGGCCGTCAACTAGCACTGTTATTGACTATTGTTATTGACTATCTCTGATTTCTGCTAGAAAGGCGAGGCGCTATCAACTAACCGCAGTGATTTATTCAGTCCAAGTGATCTGAGTATTGCTCATATTATTTCTTATATAATCATCCAGGCCATGGATCAGTTGATTTATTTCTGGAATATCCGAATTATTGGATCAATTGGATTTTTTATGGATCACTCGGATTATCTATATTATTGCTGGATTATTCACATTATCTTTGGATCACTTGGATCGTCTCTGGATTATTCATACTGGTTCTGATCACTTGTCCCGGATCACTTGGTTTTAATCAGATCAACTCTGGATTATTCACATTATTTCAGTCAATTCATATTATTTCTGGATCATTATTTCTGTATCATTCATATTATTTCAGGATCACTTGGCTACTCATATTATTTCATCGCCATTATTTCTGGATCAGTCGTGTTACTTCATATCGCTCAGATTATTTCTGAATTACGCGGGGTTTTGTATTACTCAGATTATTTCTGGTTATTCAAACCGTGCATTATACACCTCGGTAAGCTGAAACATTTTCTACTTTGCGAATTATTTTCTCGCACATTGTGTTCCTCGACAAGTTTTTCTATTCTATCTCGTGTCTCGCCAAGTCGAATCTTTTCTGTTGCATTTCGTATTTCGCTGAGTCGAATCTTTTCTATTCTATCTCGTGTTTCGCCGGGTCAAATATTTTCTGTCGCATCTCGTGCTTTGACAAGTCTCAGTATTTTCTGACAAGATCTGTGCATACGACGGTGGGCGTCATGAACTCTATATGACCACCGTGACAACGGGGCAGTCTGTTTGGCCAACCGGCACTATATGCCTTCGCTCATTTAGTAACGGGGTGTCCTTTATCCCTTCACACTCTTCGTACGGGGCAATCGGCCTAGGTCGTATAATCGACAGTACGGTGTTACATGCCCACTCCTACTCATGACGGGGATACTTTCGGCCCAACCCACAAAAACAATTGGCCTAGGTTGTATAACCGACAGTACGGTGTTACATGCTTTCATTCGTACTCATATCGGGGAACGCTCAGGGTCCCACCAAAACAAAGGCAATCGGCCTAGATCGTATGACCGACAGCTCGGTCCTACATGCCTTTGCAGTACTCATAACAGGGTGCACTCTGGCCCTTTACTCAGGTCGTAACCTAACCTACAGCTGGTGTTACATGCTCTCGCTTGCTTATATGGGGTAGTCGGTCTGGCCCACCGATGCTCAATGCCTTCACTACACTCAGAGTTCAAACAGAGAGTTCACTCTATCTCCGTTAGTTAAGTTACTTCTATATTTACTTATGCATGCGCATAAGCTATTTATCCAATTGTTTGCTCTGTCGCCTCGATATCATTTGAGTATATTTTCTCTCCAAATAATACTACTCGGGTTGTCTCTTGATTATTGTTTTAGGGAAATACTTTCTATGCCAGTACAAAGTCTACACCAACAGTATGCTGAGTCAGCTCGGGGGCTGGGCTGTTGTCCGCCTTGCCGACTCACTAGTTCGTCAGCTCGGGAGTTGCGCCGCCGCGCACCTTGCCAACTCACTACTTCGTCGACTCAGGAGCTGCGCCGCCGCGCACCTTGCCGACTCGCTACTTCGTCAGCTCGAGAGTTGCGCCGCCGCGCACCTTGCCGACTCGCTACTTCGTTAGCTCGGGGGCTGGGCTGTTGTCCGCCTTGCCGACTCACTACTTCGTCGACTCGGGAGTTGCGCCGCCGCGCACCTTGCCGCTTCGTCGACTCGGGAGTTGCGCCGCCGCGCACCTTGCCGACTCACTACTTCGTTAGCTCGGGGGCTGGGCTGTTGTCCGCCTTGCTGATTCACTACTTCGTCAGCTCGGGAGTTGCGCCGCCGCGCACCTTACCGACTCGCTACTTCATTAGCTCGGGGGCTAGGCTGTTGTCCGCCTTGCCGACTCACTACTTCGTCGACTCGGGAGTTGCGCTGCCGCGCACCTCGCCGACTCGCTACTTCCTCAGCTCAGGAGTTGCGACGTTGCACACCTCGCCGACTCGCTACTTCGTCAGCTCGGGGGCTGGGCTGCTGTCCACCTTGCTGACTCGCTACTTCATCAGCTCAGGGCTGCGCCGCCGTGTGCTTCGCTGACTCATTTCTTCGCCGACTTACTACTTCATCGACTCAGGGGCTACGCCGCTGCGCGCCTCACTGACTCAGTTGGAATTTCTGAAGACCACTCGACTACTTGATCCTCAACCTGATTATGCTAATCAGCTTGAGGCTCGGGGGCTGCATGGAGGATATTATCAGAAATTTTTCGAAGACTACAAGATTATAAAAAGACATTCAGAAAGATGAATTTTGACCTTCAAGCTGATTTTTTCTCAAGTCAAATTGAAGCTCGGGGGCTTGTGGGTCCTCATGGAGCGTATTTTCTACCTGGGCCATTGGAGGGCCCAATCCAAAAGGCAGCGAGAACAGCTTGGCGTACAAGACAAGGACTCAACGTGTACAAGGAAGATATAAGAAGAATCCTAGTAGGACTAGAACTCCTTGTAACCCAAGCTACGTCGGACTATATAAGCGGTTAGGGATCTCTCTCAACAACACAACTCTCCAACTCCCTCAACTCGACTCATAGCAACCCAACTCATAGCCCTCGTTGTACCCTCGAGAGCTTAAATCAATACAATCAGCCCAAACAGGACGTATGGTATTATGCATCTCGCGGTCCGAACCTATATAAATCGTGTCTCCCTTGTGTTTTGTGTTTTTCGTCGCATCTCAAAGCGAACCATCGAGCTACGGTTGACGCAGACGCCCACAAAAGCATCCCGTGGTGCATTGCCGGATTAAAACCCCGATATTTATCTAGCTACTTTTATCCTTATATATATTACCTTTTGGGATGCATATGGTTAAGTTGTGCTGCGTGAACACATGTCCTTTTATTAATTAATTTTGATTAATGGTTCTATGCAATTAATTGTGAGGCTTGACCATTAAACGGTTCATGTCTGTTTAAAAAGAATGTTTTTAGTAACATGGTCTAGGGAACTGAGCAATGTGCTCGTGTGCTTTTGCGGTTCTCTCCCTAAGGACCGGTGCACAAAGCGATCACTTGGGACAACAGTGCTACCACAAGATTGGAATGGGATGATCTTAGCTAAGTAATTAGGTCATTTTGGTTTGGAGTAACATACCTACGGGGCAAGAGGGGGAGTAAGCTTCTGTGGACCTCGCGCTACTTGGGTTGAGTGTGCTTTACGGTATATGTATGTGCTTTTCCCCTTAAGGCTTGCCCCACCGTTGCGGCGCTTGATTCCTTGCGGTTACATTTTACCAACGTGATCTTTGGAAAAGTTTCGTAGTGTGCTTGCTAGTCATCTCATCTAAGGTAATGGGGTGAATACCTAGCGTAGCTCATGATTTGTAGGTAAAGATGTGCTACCTCTTGAGAGTGTAACACTAGCATGTCAGCCGTGCTCACGGTTATGAGCGGCCTAGACCCTTCCCAGTGATTAGAGGATCCTTGGCTAAGGTTTCTGGGTTTTGGAATGGTTATGATGATGGTTATCTCTTTTTAATGTTATTTAATTCTTATGCAATATTTTTTGGGCTAATAGCGTTGCTACTAATTTATAGTATGATCCTCTCTAAAATGGAACTTTTGATTTCTCAAATTTTGGGTAAAGTTTTTTTTTTAATTCCGGTAAACTATTCTCAATTATGGGAGATGATCCCATAATCATGCTACTAATTTTTCTGATTTTTGTTTTCGTATCCAGTGTTGTACGATAGAGGTTAGCAAGGCAAAGCCGACCCATAGTATACAGAGGCAGGCGAGTTATCAGAATTAGGCCTTAATAAAAGTAATCAACTAAAAGCTAATGCAGTTTATCAGCTAACCCTAATGCCTCATGGTTTATGTTATATTTGTTGGGTACCTTGTGCTCACGCTTGCTTCTTTATATTCATTTCTTGTTGGGGAGAAAAATCCAACCGCTGCTCAGTTGATGAAGGTGTTGAAGACTATGTGCAAGACTACGACGAGTATTAGGCCATAGTTATATTTTATTTTACGTTTCCGCAATGCTACGTTATACTCTGAGTTAAACACTTTTGTCACAGTATAATAATGATATATTTAATGTTATGTGCGTTGACATGTGTCTGTGGTACTTTTGTAATTTGTCATGTATGTGCGAAACTCAATCCTGGCACATATATAATTGCTCGGTTTTGTTCGTTGGAAACCAGGTGAGTATGCTAAGCATGTCTTTCATTTAGAAGTATGAGTTTTGCAAGTAATCAGAACAACAAAAATATAGAAAGGGAAAAAGAACTTAGCTGAAAGTTGGTAGGACCATGATCTGGCGTTCTAAGAGGGGGATGAATTTAGATTTTAAAACCTAAGCCTCTCTAGAACCAACTTATCACAATCTATGCAAGATAAACAAGATATGTGCACTAGGGTTTGGATAAGTGTTTCTAACTCTACCGTGGCCAAATCTTGCAACCTAGTTCTACCTAGAAAACTAACCTATCAAGCTAGTCTAGGAATGTAAGTATACATTTCAAGAAAGTAAACGCGGAAGCTAAAGAGTTGAGTAGAGTGATTGCAAATGTACTCCTGTTGCATGACGATGGCGACGATGACACAAGTTAGAGATATGGAGATTTTTTTATCGAGGTCTTGGGAAGGCGCGCAAGTCTCCCCCTACTCGTTTTGCGCCCCTCGCAAGGCCTTACTCTCGTGTAGTCCGCATAAGGATAGAGGATGGCAAGGTGTCTCGTGCAAGGGTTAAGCCATCCCATCAGATAACTCTAGATATCCCCATACGCACCCATGCCGCGGCCGGGGTCTTCTGCATGCCTCTCACAGACGCTCACCACCATATCCACTAGGTGAGATTTTGGCCAAAATGCTGGGGGCCTCCCTCCCTATCACAAACAAGGTGGCAGCCACTCCATAACTCGAAGGGTCTCACACTTATACAAGCCCCCCCTTACAAGTCTTTGTGTGCGCAAACACAGATTTCCTAAGAGTTTTGCAAAAATCACTACAACACTTGGTCGCAACCAACAACTATGCGCTAAACAAAGTCTAAATAAGATGCTCGCAAGCACTAGCTATGCCTAAGTATGATCTGTATGCTCTTGTGATGGATTGGGCTCTCAAGTATATGTCTCAACACTACACTAACCTCAAGAGTCACCAACAATAAATAGCACAAATCTCCAAACTGTAGGACCGAGACATGCGACTAGAGGGGGGGTGAATAGGAGCACTTGAAAACTTAAACTCAAACCCCCTCGGTGCAAACTGACACGCTACCCACAACAACCGTTAGACACCGTCCACTGAACAGAAACGTGTCTAGCAGCAAGCACTTGGTGTCTCCCACCGAATGGGTACATACCAAGAGAGCAGAAGCACAAGACTCAACGATCACGTGATCGCAAGTCAAGTGAAACAATGCCTCTCGCAACCGAGGATCCCATGTAGCCACTACACTCCTAAGTGTTTCTCACTAAAGGATAGCAAGCGAAGAGTATTGACTAGAGGTGAGAAACACTCAAACGAGGACGAAGCAAAAACCGAAACACAAAAAATCCAACAAAAGAGCAGGCTGCCCTGTCCTATAGGACTGTCCGGTAGCCACTATAGGACTGTCCGGTAGCACACAGGACTGTCCGGTGCCAAAGTCTGGTGGTGCTAGACTGTCCGGTAGAAGCCGAGATAGATTCCAACGCCAGACTGTCCGGTGCACACCATCGGACTGTTCGGTAGAGAGTGGATAGTCCGGTGGAAACCTTGAACTTGAGCTCCCAAACCTAAAACTTGACCAAATCTTATCCAATCTTCATGAAAATTGACACAGACTATCTGAGCACTATTCCAAAGCTATTCCCAAAAGATCCATGGAAAAACATCAAGGGATTAGCGGGAATTTCAGATCTCGTGAAGAGGCAAGCTTTGGGCAAGAAAAGGGGAAAACTCAAGATCTGCTTGCTCGTGACAATCTAGCAGGATTGAGATGAACTAGTCATCATCTCCACGTCCTTGCAAGCATAAAACACCAAAAGAAGTGGGAAAAACTCGTAGGCAAAGCAAAGCACCAAAAGCCTCTGAGAAATCACCTAAAAACAAAACTAGAGAGAGGGGAGAAGGAATTCTGCACACAAGCACTCAAAGCATGGACGAAAATCACTTCATTAGATGGCCCAAAGGGTCTCAAGATCACAGGTACATGAAGGACTTTGATCCCAAGCTTCCTCCCACTCGTACCCTCTTGATTTGGAGGCTAAATCTTACTCTAACCTCACTTTTCTTGAAGATCTTAGCTTAGGGACAAAAATCACTCTCCTAAGGAAACCCTAACCAGCCAAGAGAGGTTCTAATGACTAGCTCTTAGGCTATTCATACCCAGGTTCAGTTTTGGTAGTTTTACACAAAGAGCCCTAACAGTAGAAATTCCATGAGGGGCTCAAACGAAAATGACTAGATCTGTTGGGGACGGACGGCCATGATGAAGACTTGATCTTCTTCTTCTCCATGCCTTCATCTGATGTTCTCCACGTGGCCAGTAGTCCAACCCGCCATCGCCCCCGGTTTTGAAGTCAGAAACTGGTAAATTTTAGGAAGTCTCCACGTGGGCCAGATTTGGTGCATCTCTTCTATCTTGGCGAGTCGTGACCCAACTCACCAAGGTTTGGGTAGCTTGGGCGGTGGTTTTGAGCTGAAACCGCCAAAGCCTCCCTCGCACGCCTTTGCGCCATGCACTCGGGTTGGAGCACCACGATAGCACCCGGCTTCTCCAGTCCATCGGAGTCGCCTCGCGGTCCATCAGAGGGCTTACACCACAGTTGCCGAACCGCCCCTTCGTATACCGAGCTTCCATGACCGACCGACTGACGCCGAGCTCTTGTGCCTCAGTCCATCGAGATCTTTTGCCCGTGTCCATCTGAGTATTTATCTCCTACCGCTAGTCCATCGGAGGGCCTCCTGTCCAACGGAGGACTTGCACCGTTGACAATCACTCATCACACTGGGAGAGCAATGAGGCCGGTCGATTGGCTCTCACAAACTAGCCATTGGGTGTGAGTTGCTCTATGTAGATTGCACCACCAGACCATCCGGTGTGTGTACACCGCCGGACTGTCCAGTGCGTATAACCCGACTAGCTGTTGGAATCTTTATTTGACCGTCGTAAACACCGGACTATCCGGTGCGACCATCGGATCGTCCGGTGCGTACAAATCACTCACCATCTTATTGAGTTGATGAGTCTTCTATCCAGGACGTCCGGTCAGCGGGACCGCCGTGTCGTGCATCATGCTTTTGATCGTTGATGTCTAGGGTTTTCAGTTGTGCTCTTTAAGCCATCTTTTCAAGTGTTTGTACCCTAAGTTCATCTTTTGTACCCTATAACTTAATCAAATATATTTGCTTATACATTAGTCCCAAAATGGCATATGTTGTCATTTCAACCACAAAAATCGCATTAGGTAACTAAGCAAAAGGCTTAGGGTCCATTTTTCTTACACTAGCGAACATGCAAACAGGGTTTTTATGATCTAAACCATATCATAGAATCTTAGCTTATGATACTATCATCCCACTGAACAGATACTGTGATCCTATAGATCCAAATTGATACCGGTCCCACTAAGTATACTAAATTTTATAATATCCTAATTCTATAAGATTATTCCATATGATCCTACAAAAATTTCATAGTATACATAATAATTGATGTAAATGACATGTAAGTGAATTATAAGATCATACTACCTCTGTTCACAAATGTATGACGTGGTTGATTTTTTTGTCAACAACTTAATTGATTCGTTTTATTTAATTTAGAAAATTTGTCCAAACATGTAAAATCACAACTCATACTCAAACTATCATTAGTGACAAAACAAATCAGAAGAAAATAAATGATAACTTATCAAAAATTTTGAATGAGATGAAGGATCGAAGTTTTAGAGAAAAAGTCAACCACATCATAATTTATGAACGGAGGGAGAACATAATAATAATAATAATAATAATAATAATAATAATAATAATAATAATAATAATAATAATAATCCATGTGATTTTTAGGTCATGTGAATTTTTAGGGCCGAATGATGAGAGTGTGGGATGCTTCCAAGGGAATATAAGGAATTATGCAACAATATTAGAACCAATGATTGTTTCACCTGATGGAAAAAAGTTATGTTGTGCGATGTGCTCATGGCATGTTAAAGTTGAACATACACTTGACCTAATCGGACTTGTTTGACCCGTCATATATATGACAAGGGCACAAATGGAAGTAAATAAGATTGCCCAAGGATGAAAGTCGGCATGGAAGTTGCAGCCGGGTTCAAATTGGTCCACGAGTTGCGGGGATTAATTTTGTTTCTAATTTCTATTTTATATTACTCGTTATATATCCGGCCACCAGAACAAACTTCAAACATGGAATCAGATTTGACAAGCATAACCTCAGACAGTGAGAAGTTGTCGAGCTCAACTGACGAAAAGGTCAAGGAAGGGATAGAAATTCAGTCAATGCTATGCTAACAGCTGGAAACCTATTGCCGTCTGACCGCATGCCTTTAGTGAGCTTACTGCGTAGGTAGGGTCAATTTGGCATTCTTTATCGCAATTGAACAGATTTTGACCGAGTATGTGCCATCCTCTGATGGATGAGGGATGGCTCTAAGTAAATAGGAATTATTTCGGTGGGAATAATAAGGAAAGATGTTGCTAGTCTACTCTAGTGTGGGTGTTTGATTGTGCACCAAATTACATGTCCCAAGACAAAACGTACTCCATTTGCTAGGATGTGTAGAGGCACTGCTGCTGTTCTGTTTCTGGGGGCTTTAATTAAGTCACCAATACCAGTGGGCATAACTCCTTACACACTGGGACTGGTGGAATATATTCGTTATTTTGCTTAGATTACTTTTCTCAAGGATGTTGTTCCAGGTTACCGAAGTATTTGGATGGAAGATTCATATTTGGAAAGAGCATATGGAGTAGTTGTTTGTTGATGATAGCATGACATGGTTTGGATGATCTACTTTAGGTCTCGTTCAGTTTGGAGTGGATTGAGGGGATCAAATCCTCTTGCAAGTCAAAATCTTCCTCAATGTCTTCCAATCGCCTGATCCTCTGGGTGCCCTCAAGGAAAAAATAATACTGTAATTTAAAGTATGAAGGAAATGTTAAAAGTCCTAGTTACTACAGGCTCTCTCCCTTGGTTAGTGGTGGGCATTCGGCAATAGTGCTTTTGCTAAAATTGCACGTTCCAGAAGGAAACCGATCGATATTCGATACTGATGCAGAGTCTGTATTTTCTTGTGAAATTCATTAAAGATACTTGTTGCTAAGAAGTAGGGTTAGCACTGAGAGTCTGAGACTGCAGACATATATAATCAAATGAAAACGTAATATGCATGCAAGCGATCATCATTTTGGTTTAAGAATTCTAATGTGGGTACGGTGTGACTGGCGAACCCAATAGAGCAAACTTGCGTGTACTGGTGCAGCTTGGATGTTACAAGCAGATAGGGTTGCGTTGAGTAGAAATTTTACAAGTCATCTGGGCCTGTTTGGATTGAAGGAACTTTAAAGGAAATTTGTAGGAACCATAAAACAGAGGAAAGAAACTTCAAATAGATGTTTGGAACACAGGAAACACTCTGTTTGGTTCGCGATATTTTGGCCCGTAGCCGTTGACGTCGCGATTGAATCCTTTGCTCGGCGTTTGGTTGGGCTACTCTGGAACAGATCAGGACGCGAGCCGATACCGGCCCGTAGGATCACAGCGTGAGTCCACTGCCCCTCCCCTGGCAGTGTTACCGATCCCTGCAGCAAGTCGCGTCACCCACAAAGCGAACCAAACAAAATCCGTTTTTCGTCCCCCCCGAATGGATAATGCCGTGACGTGATTGCATTCCCGTTGCCGCAGTGGGAGCCGAACCAAACAATTCTTTTCCTTTGGAATACTGTAGCTAGATGCCCATTTCACATGAAACTAAAAATTCACTAGAACCTCATTGCTTCGCTGTAGGAATAAAACTGAGAAAAAATAGAAAAGAGAAGACTGCTCAAGATCGGAGTGGAGAAAGTCCATATGCCTTTTTTTACTACTAATAATGTATTGGGTAGGAAAGACAACCGGTAGAAAAAATATTTAATTAGAACGGGTAAAGATAGCGCCATTTAATATTAGTTTTCTATATTATTTAGATTTGCATATCATAATTTTTCTCATCAATAAAATTTTTCATATCATGCATGTCAATTCCTGCGTTCCAAACACCTACTCCTTGAACTTTCCTACGTTCTTCCATTCCTCAGTTTTGCACTTTCATTCTAGTGCTTTGTACTTCTTTCTGCTGTGTACCTACTACCTACATTCAGTTTTTCCAGGCTCTTCGTTAGCCTGTGGTGTTAGGCTGAACCCAGCGGCTCCTCCATGTTGAACCCTAAAAATTAAATGTTACACTGTTACGGAACTGTAGAAGAGAGGGTTGAAACTAGAGGGATAGTTGGAACTACAGAGATACAAAAAGAGAGAAAGTTAGAATAGTGATGAGGATGGAGGAGCCAGCCTTACTTGGTCAGTTAGCATGTTTTTTATTTCATTCAAAGAGTGAAATGAACTTTTTCCCAACTATTTTCACAGCTTCCTAAGGGTCTATTCAGACAAACAAGCACCAGAAGCTTGCACGACCAGGCCTCGTGTATAGAGGCCAACGCAAGCAGCCAAACATCACCGTAGATAGCCCGTTTGCTTCCTCCTTAGATGGAGGGCAACGATCCTGCTATTTTCCAAACCAACTAGATATGTCAACAATATAAGATATATTCTCAACGGCATAATTATCTGGAAAGCAGGTTACACAACCAATGAAAGATCACGGTACAATCGGTGAAAAGTATCGTGTGCCTCTGCCCTCCACGATAACTTATTTAACAAGCAACATATCTAACATTACTACATTAGTAAATTGATTTTTTTCAGCGACCAGCCTACCCACAGATTTTCTTCTCGTATGATCTCCAGGTGACCCTAACTGAAAATGCTGCGAACTCACCCAGCTCTACAACTTTTTCACTCATCCCATGGTAGCCAGAGGCAAAAACACATTGCCAACATTGATATGGCTGCAACTTTTTGCCAGGGATAGGACGATAGCCTCTTGGAGAGCTTTCAATGTACAGACGAAGGCCGTCGTGCCTCTCCACTGCAACGGTGAAGCTCATCATGTCGCCCGGCTTTGGAGGGACGCCTTGGAAGAGTCGGATGACCTCAGCAAAGCTGCTGTTCTTGGCGTAAAGCTTCATGTTGACACCACCAGGAATAACGCCGAGCCGGAGGACCGTGACTTCAACCTGGGCCTCCACTGCGTTTCCCAATGCCATATACTTAATGTCCAGAGCACACTTTTCGCCATATACGCGCTGGTGTTCAACATACGGTTTTGGCTTGAACGTTATGTTGTCAAGCTCTGCACATCCTTCAATGATCAAGCTGTCATTGCCACCAGTCTCATCTTCATTTCGGTCATGCACCTCGAACTCAATCAATGCACGTGATATCATTGAAATGACTCGAGCAGGACTGGTTAGTGACAGACGTGCCACGCCCTACAGAAATCATGTCATAAATTTGAACTTTTTATCAGTTGCTAGGTGAGCAATATTCCAGTTTAATCATAAATTGCATACCCATTATTGCATGCATATACAACAAACAAAAGTGACCATTAAGTTGTGACAAGATGGAACTGAAATATTACAATTCATTTCTTACTACAGCTAATTCAGATGAACGATAAGTATCACAAATACATAAAAGCAGTTATCTGCATTTGAAACTGCCAATTCTATTAGTAAGCCCATTTGCATGTGAAATTGTGAATGTGTCAAGTTCGGGAAATATATTACAGTGCAGATTACTCCCTCCATTTCAAATGATAAGTCAGGTTTTTCTGAAGTCAAACTTCTCTAGCTTTAACCAAATTTATAGAAAAATGCACAAATATTTATAACATCAAACTACTTCCATTAGATGCACCAAGCAGTATATATTGATTGGTATCCCACTGTGATTTCAATTCAGGGTAAAGCATTTTGCTGGGCGATTTGGAAAGCAAGGAATGCTGCGAGTTTTGAGAATAAGCTCATCAAATCTCCATTGGAGATATTATATCATGCTTGTGCACTAATGGTTTTTTGGGCAGGGCTGAGTAAGGTGGAGCTGCAGGTGTGTCACAGATGGGGGTGGACGACATACCGCGAAGGCTGACTTTTAGAGAAGATGGAGAATGAACAGAGTCCATGGAAGAGTGATGGGCACGTTGATGCAGCTGAGTTTAAAAGCCCTGATGGTTCTGTTAAAGATGGATGTTGCTTACTGTTGGTGGTTGTAGTTTGGTGCTTTAGCAGTTCTTGTGAAAAGGTTTGGTTGGATAGTTTGTTAGAAGGTTTCTGTAACTAAGAGAGATATGTCTTTTTGGTCTACCCTTCACTTGCCATCCCCTGTGCTCTTTTTGTGTGCAACAAATCTGATTCAGATCACTGTTGACACACATCTTGAGTAGCTGGTACTGGGGCCAATGAAGGGTTAGATGCAGTCTAGGCCTCCTTTCTGCCTTTCTGATAATCTTCCGGATGCTTGTATTTCTGTTATCTTATGATGATAATAGAAATGGGTGATCTCGTCTCAAAAAAAAAGTATATATTGATTGTGCATTTATTTGATATTGTAGATGTTAATATATTTTCAGTATATTTGGTCAAAGTTGGACAACTGGACAAGTGACATAGGACAATGTTATCATGGTTTATAATTTGAAACGGAGGGAGTGCAAAATTTATACGTAAATCAGGATGTCTCAAGTCAATGGAAATTTTCAGGAAGATAAAGGGACCATGCAGGACGAATGCACAATTACCACCTTTACCTTCACATATATGATCAGTTAGAATGTGGAAAAGAAAGTTATCACATCAGGGATTCAGATAAGCACCACAAAGTTACAGGAATCTAGACATGGTGAAATCAAGCTTTATCATGATGCTAGTGTCTTTCAGAATAACAAAATGGTCTACTGACAATTGTAAGCCTACAGACTGAACAGATATATTTACCGTCTTTTGCTTCAAAGATACGGATTCACAATTTTCGATCCCACGCCGGTAGACATAGTTGCGTAAGGGGTCAGTAGTTTCCCGGACTGCAATGAAACCATATATCTTGGCCTGTCCAGCATGGGTTTGTCGATACCCAACAATCTTAATATCAATGAATTGAAGCAAAACCATTGGACTGCACCGGCATTCATTTGGGCAATCCCTAACACCATCAACATTGACTGCAAAATAAATAACAAAAGCATATTTAAGTTATGTTATACATTATGTACAATAAAAAGTACCACAATGGGAGATGGGGTTTGAGAAGGACCATACTTTGAGATTTATCAGAAAGATTATAATCTGAATTAAATGGATGCTCTCCGGATTTGAATGCAGGAAAAAGCCTGATTGGTGAAGGCCCTCGAAGTCTGGCTTCTTCATTTCTAAACATAACATTGCTCTGCTGCTGAAAATCGCAACTAGGCCGTGGGATATCATCGACCGTAAAAGGCAGGTATGTACCTGCATTGAAAAATAATTGAGAGCATGTAGAGAGAGAAAATTATAGTCTATGGAGGTTAATAAAAGCATCCTATACTTTGTTCACATGAGAGTTGTCATGGACAATGAAACACAGATACCTGCAAAAACACCCAGATGTGTGTATATATGAATGTTGACCGAGTATCCAGATTAGAATACAGACACACGGTACAATTTGGATACAACCTTATAGCCTAGTAAGGGTAAATAACTTTTCCGTCCCTGTTCTAAATTTTGAATCCACACTCTAATCTCACATGGCCACTTGCCTCCCAGGGCCTAGTGAGTAGAGGTCCGGCAGCCAGTCATCTACTGGCGGGCCTAGTGAGTAGAAGTCCGCTATGGCTATGGGCCTGTGTAAGCTTTTTGCTAATTATTGTAACCTTTTAATATGTCCTAGTTTTTTTTTAAAAATTTTCATATGGGTATTTTATGGAACTTGCTATGATTGTAGAGCCTGAACGTAACTAAATGCACAGATTGTGCAGGAACTCGTGGAGAAGAGAACAGGAATCCACACTAGATCATTGCTTTCCATCGAAATTCCTAGTAGAGACGGTGTTCAAATCGAAAACAAACACAAAAGGGGGAACTAAGCGCTCCCCCCACTGCTATATCTGGTTTTCCCACACGAAGTTTTGGCATTCTCAAGCCAAGCCAATTGAGCAGATCCAATCCTTTATATAAAAAGAAAAATTGAGCAGATCCAATCCACCCTAGGAAAAAGAGAAGAAAACAAATGAAGTAGAACCTAGTGGTTCGGGTTGTACCTTTATCCTCGTTGCCCTCGTGATCCTCATCCTCTTCGCTGTCGCTGAGCAGCCATTCGTCGTCGTCGCCGCCGCCGCCGCCGCTAAGGGTAAGAGGAGAAGGCGGCCGCTTCTTTCCGCGGTCAGGAGCAAGGGTGGCGGCCAATCCGCCTCCCTCAGTCTCGATTAGTTCATTCTCACTATTCCTCACGAACAGAGGAGAGGGGAAACGGTCAGCCATGTGTGTCTGCGCCGGCGGATTCCTCCGTACTCGCCGCTCGCCCGCCGCCGCCTGTCCCTGTCCCCGTCCCTGTTCGCAAACCGCCGCAATCTGAGGGCTGTTTGGATCGGAGAAGGGTAGGGAAATCATCGTATCCTCAATATCAATAGTCTTAGGTGGAATCGGCCTTCCCGTGCAAGCAACGTCCGTGGAGCGCTCGATTTCCATCCAACGAATGCATCATTTTTTTTTCAGAAAAACCCTCCCATCTTTCTCAGCATTTGTTTGAAACACTTGCCAAAACCCTCCTGTGCAATCTTACGGCATGCAAAGATGCCACCAGGAAGTCACGCACGCCAGCCGCCAATTGTGCCCAAGATCATGTGTGCTCCTTTCTTTCGTGATCATTCGTTTTGCATGCGCCGCCAACGGGAGAACGTCGCCCGTGCCGCTGTTTGCAACGCCGATGCTGATGCCCAAGGCCGACTGCTGTGTTCGAAATGATGCCGGCCATGCCGGCTCCTGCGTCCAAAACGATGCCGACGTTCTGAAGGATGCGGCACACTCCATCAATAAGAACAACGAAGTCCATGCCTGCCTTCAGAAGGAAAACTCCTGCACTGTTGTTGGTGATGACTGTCGCGGCATTCCACCAGACGTTGGAACAATAATCTCAGATGTTGAGGTTGCCATGGATGTGTCTTGTTCATCTGTCAACACTGCAGACAGGTGAGAAACATTGGAGAGAAGTTAGCTTTTGATTATTTTGTTTAAACTCATGAATGTTTCTCCAGTTTAATTGTCATGTCATTTTGATAGAACACAGGAACTCGATCAATCACAAAATTTTCCTGCTACTGATAAGATGGACAAAGTCACTGGCACGAGTTTCAGTTTAGCACCTGATGCTTTGGATGATGCCGGAGATGTCTATAAGGATGTCGGATTAAGGACGCCAGCGAAAAAAGCCATTGTACCTAAGGTGTTATATTATATATATATTTTTTGATACATTTACACTATGCATTTATGATTGCTTATTCATTTTGTATTTTTCTCCAGGTAGGGATGTCATTCGTTGATGTGGAATCAGTAGAGAACTTTTACAAGGATTACACACACGTCATTGGATTTTCTGTTCGTATCGATCAACAAAAATTAGATGACAACGGAGTGGTTGAATGGAAGCGGTATTTATGTTCAAGGCAAGGATATAAATCACAAAAATCTCCTGTATCCATAGATCCGTCCAAGAAGGTACGCCACACTAGAGAAACTAGATGTGGATGTGATGCTTATATTTATTTCCTTTATGTGAAGCTCAATAGTGAAGGCAAGTACCAGATAGCAGCATTACATGAGAAGCGTAATCATGGGCTTGTGACACCTACCAAACTTCATTTGCTTAGATCCAAACGCTTTGTAAGCGAAAAGGCAAAATTCATTCTAAACCCTACACCTCGCGACTCTTCACGCATACAATACACAGAGAGCCAGAGAGGAAGGGAGAGAGATCATATATTCACCATGATATCGCTGTTCATTTACCTGATGTTTTGGAATTGATGGGGCTTGGCTTGTGACGACAATGTGACCCAGCAATGCTGCAACACCAACGGACCGCTGGGTTCCTCCTCTGCTACTGATCAATTCTCTGCGTAACACACGCGAGGCTGATAGATGACCGATTGACATGACAGCAAGAGATCGAGTGCGATGCGAGGGGGAGAGATCGAGCTCTGACCCAACAATTAACGGAGGAGAGCAGGACGGCGAGGAGCAGACGATCGGTAGCCGAGAAGAGGGGCGGACGTCGAGGCTGCGAGGGAAGCAGTAGCTCGCGCGCGGCTCGTTCGTTGTTGATGAGGTGGTCGCGAAGAGCGACGGGAGGGCGAGGCCGCGCGCGGAGACCGCGATCAACACCCTGGCTGGGAGGGAGAGAGTAGGCGAGCACCGCAGGTCGAGGAAGGACGCGATTGAGGGAGCGGCCCGGATGCCGAGGCCGCGAACAAGAGCACCGGTCGGCGACGATCGACTCGCGGAGGAGAGCGCTGGCGTTAAGGCTCAGGAGACCGGATGCCGAGAGGGCGCGGCGCGGCGGAGAGGTAGCAGGTCCGAGGGGAGCAGGGCGAGGCCGCGCGACCTGGTCGGCAACGACGCGCGCGCGGCGGAGAAGTGGTCCGGAAGGCGATCGAGGCCGCGTGCTGGTCGATCGGCGACGAAGCGCGGCGGAGAAAGTAGCAGTGCCTGGACCGCTGCGGGTCGTAGAAGCAGTACGGCGCGGAGGAGACGGGACGGGATGGCGAATCCGCGCGCTGGCTGGCGACGAGGCGCGCAGGAGTCCCGAAGGCGAGGCCGCGCTCTGGTCGTCGACGAAGTAGAAGTGGCAGGGGCAGGGGCCGCGGCGGCTTGCAGTAGTCCGGAAGGCCGACGCCGCGCGCGCGTGCTGGTCGGCGACGAAAGTGGCAGTGCCAGTGCCAGGACCGCCGCGGGTAGCAGGTCGGCTCGGCGACGACGAGCGGCGAAGTAGCAGTCGGAGGGGCTGCCGCGCGCGGCGGGAAGCAGTTCGGCGGCGTGCCGGATCGGAGAGCCGCGCCCTGGTGAATTGTCGACGGAGCGCGGCGGAGAAGTCACGGGGCCGACCGAGGCGGCTAGCGGATCGGAACGGCGGCGCAGGAGACCGGACGTACGGCGAGCCGCACGCTGCTGATGATCCCTTCCCTGCCTTGCCTGCGCCGTGTTCTTCTCTTAAACCCTCTTCTCTTCGGCAGCGTTGTTATGCTGTTTGGCAGATGGGAGAGATGGCAATCGATCGAGGCAGAAAGAGGAGGTCAGGGTGGGTCGGTGGGATGTGGGGGAGGGAGCGGGGACCACGAGAAGATACTAGTAGTGTGTTCTTTTTCCTTCTCCTGCTGCTGGGAAGAATGCACTCGCGTATCACAAATTCTGACGTTCTAATTTGTTCGTATATGATCCGTCCGGCAAAATCTTAATAAATCTCGAGATGTTTAGTTTCAAAACAAGTGAGCGTGTGTGTGTGTGTGTGTAGGCGTGTAGATGATATGTGTGTTGGGAGTTTTGTATCACAAGAACACTAGTCCAATACTGCCGTGGATTTTTTTTTTTTTTGGTCAATGCACACTAGCAGTTGACCAAAACAATGCGTGGTCACAGTTAATCAAATTTCAAACAAAAGACCGTGAAAAGTAAATGGTATGATAATTATTAGTATTAACCTCGCTCTCGCTAACCCTTGGCACCTGAATTAAATTGAAGGAGCTAGCTAGGCCGCATTTCACCGGCTGCACAAGATTAAGTCGATGAGGAATGGCAGTGATAATCATTTCTAACAAAAAAGGTTCGCAGGGCCTAGTAGCTGCCTTGGCCTCTGCCTTCCTGCCGTACTTCCGCGCTCTTGGCTGCGTATCACGCTTGCTGTTGGGGTTGGGGCCCGCGCGCCGCCCGGGAATGGCGGCGGCAGTGGCAGGACTGGCAGTCTGCGTGTGTCTGCAGAAATGACTAGCAGGCAGACCACCAGATGGACGAGCTGCAATCCCCAGCAAAGGCCGGGGGGGTTCATGGTTCATAGCCATGCGCGACGAGACGAGACGATGACCTCTTTTCGTTTCACCGTTCCAGAAAAGGATTACACTCCGTCCTGAATCGCGTTGGTCATTTGACTTTTTCGCCTTATAAAAAATTTACGACAATGTATATTAAAAAAAAAAACTCAAGACACACTTGTATTCCCACAGCTAGATCGGGCCGTACATGCCACACAGGGATGCTTTTCCTTCAAAGAAAACCGAAGCAGAAATTTGATCAAGGTCTAGTTTGAAACGCATATATAACTTTTGGAAGAATTGCACATAAATTCTACGTGAAACAGTTTTAAAACAACTGGAAAACCCGTAAAATTTAGAAACCAATATCCAAAGAGGTCTAAATTAACAAAACTGCCGGAGAAAAAAAAATTATAAACACTGGACGGTACTGGTCATATACTATATTTTGAGCACCTTTATTAATTACTTGCATACCACATGTTGTAAGATATGCGTGGACTGGAGGCGATCGACTGCACATGCATGCATGGACTAATCAGTACTACTGTACGTACGTACCAGTTTACTACTAGCTGCTTTACTTGAGCAACGGAACAGACCGCGAAGGGAATTGAACGGCGGCAGGCCGACAGAGACAGGCCTGACACCAATACCTGCATGCTGTCAGCAGCTGTAGTACGTACTACTGTAGTATGGTTACGCGTTTGATTCGATCTTATCGTCGGTTGGACACTTGGACTTGGGTCCTGTTTAGTACCCAAATTTTTTCCCAAAATTCACTATGCAAAAAGAAGATTTCCCGTCACATCAAAATGCCGACACATGCATGGAATACTAAATGTAGATGAAATAAAAAAATAATTGCACAGTTTAGATGTACTTTGCGAGACGAATCTTTTGAGCCTAGTTAGACCATAGTAGGACAATATTTACCACAAACAAACGAAAAGTGCTACAGTGGTTCTACAGTGTTTTTCAGTTCGGAACAGTGTTTTTTTCAACCATCTAAACACACCCTTGGTGGTTCCACTGCCGCATCGCGGCATCGGTGCGTGGTGCTTGGCCAAATGAGATGAGATGAGACTCGCTCGCATTACTCGGTAGTACATGGGGGTTTTCTGCTCGAGCACCGTATGATCCGGCCGTATATCGCATGTTTACAGCAATGTTACTCAGTACTAGTACATCTTGCAGCATGCAGACAGATTTGGACACGTACAATTTGAGCATATATATGCACAATTTCTGAACGATTTTAGTTTGTTAAAAAAAACACACTGGATTTTTATCACTTATATACGGTATACGATATTATCTCGCAGAGGCCGACGTATATATATATATGTTATTGCGCTTAGACAGCATGGGCACCTAGCTTAGGGCAGGAGGAAGCAAACCCTGACGTACAACATATGCACGCATGTATAGATGCTGCTCATGCATGCTCCAGCTGCTAAGACCGGAATCACTAGACAAGGCATATGGGGATGCAAAACACTGTTAAACACTGTTTGCGTACTGTACATAGAGTGGAAAAATAATTTTCTGTCTAGAGAGAAAACATAACCGCTCAAAATATAGTGGTTACCGAGAAACAACGTCTCGACGTACGTACCGCAAACAATTATTAATCGCCGGCTGTAGAACGGCATCGTAATTTGAGAGAGCCTCGTCCAGCTTATTTCGAATCCAAGCATGGCATACACATATATAGGTTTTATTACAATCTAAAATACTGGAGTAGTAGTAGTGTGGAATTTGAGAACAAGGCGGCCCCATGCATCCCACGGTACAGTTTGAGTAGTACTACTATATATGCATGAATGAACAGCGTAACTGCATTGTGCTTTTTACCGGTGCAGTAGCAGGCGTCGCTCTCGAACGCAGGTGTAACATGTACGATTTCGCTTGCCCTGAGTTTGGCTGACACCACCTGCCACTACTCGGCGTCTCTGCCTGTCGCCGTCCATCTTTTACCGTGACCAAATACGTACCAAAATGCCTTGCATTATTGTATTCCTTTTTGTTGCTGTGAGCGAGGATATACGCTGCTGTTATCAGGGACAATGTATGTTAGATGCTTCCCTGCTCACCGTCCGTCACAGCGAGGGCGGCATCGATCAACAACGATAACAACTAACAGCTGCGCTAGCTGCTTTTAATTTATTATACTGCAAAATTAAAAGAAAAGTGCTAGTTAGATCCAAAATTTTCTCCCAAATTTCACTATGAAAAAGAAGATTTCCCATCACATCAAAATGCCGGCACATGCATGGAGTACTAAATGTAGATGAAATAAAAAATTAATTGCACAGTTTAGATGTACTTTACGAGACGAATCTTTTGAGCCTAGTTAGGCCATAGTAGGACAATATTTACCACAAACAAACGAAAAGTGCTACAGTGTATTTTTCAACGCTACAGTGCAGTGGATCTAAACACAGCCCTAGAAGTAGAAGTAGAAGATCATGATTAGCTACTAGGTACGGTGCTGAACGAAACATCTGTATGTAGTAGTAACTAGTAGTAAGTAGAAAAATAAAACCAATTTTTTCTTCATTAAATCAAGCTATAGGGAAATCAAATCACGTAGTATCTTCATTAAGCACATGCATGCAGCTCTTCAAACCGCGTGGTGCTGATCGATCATGATTCATGGATCCTCCTCGATCGCTCCTGGCTCGCCGCGAGGTCGACCACTGCGTGCTGCCAATGTTGCTCGCTATCTCTCCATGCATGGCATGCGATGCGAAAGCGGGAAAGCTAGCCCCTGTATGTGTAGGGTGATCCGCTGCGCAGCGTAGGCGATAAAGATGCATGTTGCTTACTTAGACTATTTAGACTATTTGCAGTGGAACGTGTAAAAGAACTGCTTAGGCTAAGTCTAGCAGTCCGGGTATATGGCCGGATATAGTACAAAACGACACTGTAGCGGCACTGTTTACAGAAAAAAGGTTAGTTGGAATAGTGGATAGATAGGGTTTTACCCCATCTGCTGGAGTCGGTCTTATTGCCAATACACTAAGCGCTACTATACACAGAAAAAAATGGTTAAAACAATAGATATATAGACAACCTGCTGCACATAGTCCTTAAAACGGTTCGAGTGCTGCGACAGCCAAAGATGGAGAGAGAATCGAAGCCAGCGGATCGCAGAGTTTTAGCTAGCCTGCTCTGGGCTATAGCTAGATAGTTTAGCAGCAGTGCGCGCGGTGGGAAAACGTCGAGGGAAGAGCAAGGGCGATTGCTAGTCTTGGACGTACGGAAAACGACTGCTCCGATCGATCTGGAGTCCGGTCTTTCTCCTCCTGCCTCTGCCCCCGCATACCGTCCATATACCTCGTCTGGGCTGAGCATCTCTCCTTCATTAATTATGTGTGTAATGTAATAAGTACACGCAGGATATATATAAGCTTGCATAACATTTGTAGGAAGTATATATCGTCCTCGTCGCCATTGATAACGTAACGCTAGCTAGTTCACATCATTGGAAGCAATTGAGTATTTTGAAAACTAGCACTACTAGCACTAGTAGCAAAGCAAATGTGGGTGCCGTGAAAGCAGGTCTACGTACGTACATATATATATACCATTTCCTCGATCACTCACCGTCGCTAGCTAGCTGTCCACACTCACCCTCTAGTACGTAGCTCTTGTTCGCCTGCCTGCATGCCCCCTACTAGCTCCGTCCTCTATCTTATCCTTTATTGCAGACGCTGTACAAAACAATCATGAAATAAGTCGTCATACGTTGAAGTTCTTGTTCTTTGTTCGTACCCAGCTAGCCTCGATCCATTTCCACCAGAACTAGCTATACACAGAAAGGGTGACCAACAAGATCGAGCAGAAGACCGGCAACGAACTCACCGTACGTCCGTCAAGGCCAAGTGGGCAGTGGCAAAAGGCCGATCGATTATGTGTAGTACTATGCATGCATGTTGTCCATCTGCGTACACAGAAGCATTCCAATCGTACTCCAAAAAAACTAGTAAACATGGCTGAAACTGATGAAAAGGTTTGGTTTCAAACAAAACTACGAATGCATCCTTCTTCTCAAGACTAGTGCATCAGCTATTGATTTTTGACTAGAACCTTTTTTTAACTTTATTTCACACCTCCCTCCATCCTCTCTCCCTCTCTACTCTCTGTACTTTATAAACTCTGTGCCTTCACACCTCTTTAATTGTATTAACCAGGAGGGGTTTCCCCCTCCCGTTTCTTCAAAAAAGATTAGTTCATCAGCCCCAGCATGGATTAGAGTTTTAGGAAGAGGTATAGATTATTTGATTTAATTTTTAATAATATTATTAAAGCGATTATTTTAATTCATATTTAAAAATGATGTTATGGGTAATTTATATACAAACTTAGGGATTATTTTAATTTATTTTTTGTAATTGGATAATTAATATGCAAAATTAGGGGTTATTTTAATTAATGCATCTTTTCGTAACCGCACGATGGGTGGTAATTGATATGCTAATTTAGATATTATTTAATTTATCTTTTACAGTAGCATGGTGGTGGGTAATTAATTTATATGCAAACATAGAGGATTATTTAATTTTCTTTTATAATGACATTGCGGGCAATTTATATGCAAATTTATGAAGTTATTTTAATTTATTTTTTCACAATTTCTTGGTGGTTAATTTTTTTTAAAAACATAATAGATCTAATGGCTACCTATTAGCTACCCGGCGAGGATGGACGGCTAGATATTCTAATTTTTTGAAAATTTCTAATATTTATTTTTTTCTAGTGCATCCGGTGAAGGTTAACATGACCTAATTAGTAATAGTAAGATAGAAAGGGTGTATGGTATATACAATATAATAGCACCTCTCATTTAGGACTTAGATTAATCATTATTTCTTTCTCATCTGTGTCGTCCCGATCCGTGCGGATCCTAATCGATATTCTCTGTGACTAGAGGGGTAAATGAAGGTTTTTTTATTTTTTTGAAGCTATCACAGGTACTTACATGAACCATGTAGTCCCATCATGCTTTTAATCTCGTTACATATAAATATTTTTGTGTGATAAAGTTTGCCATGTACGTACCCGCTACTAGCTAGTCAAAGATGGCCGCAGCACCGAACCGCACATGTAGCAATAAACTAATTAAGGGCACCTTTTGTGTGTCATTTGTGAAACATGCTTATGTATTGCATGGTATCATAGTCTACGATAAGCTAAGGCTAACTCCAACCGTTCCCCATCCTTCATTTATTTTTCATTTTAAACTTCACTCTACTGTCTACATTGTAGAAAATGTTATAACAATGTAGGTCCCGTTTGGAACGCAGAAATTTCACAGGAATCCCGTAGAAATTTTACAGGAAACCGTTCAATTCCACGGAAAAAACACAGGATTCTCCATTCCAAACAAGCCCTAATAGTGCGAGAGGCTTCATTTTGGGAGAACCGTTGGAGCCAGCCAGCCTTGTGTTCGTTTCGTTGAGCAGATATACTTAGATCCAACTTACGTGGGCACATCATCATCCAGCTTATGATAGCAATAGCAGGATATAAATCAGAGTGGCACGATATATCAACTTAGACCAGGGTCACGAGGAGATGCAAATTTACCGTCTGCAGTGCTTTTGGAGCCAGCTACCCTTGTGTTCGTTTCATTGAGCAGATATACTTAGATCCAACTTACCTGGGCACATCATCATCCAGCTTATGATGGCAATAGCAGGATATAAATCAGAGTGGCACGATATATCAACTTAGACCAGGGTCACCAGGAGGTGCAAATGTACCGTCTGCAGTGCGCAATGATTGCTTTTTCACTCTGTGTACAGTGTTTTCCACATCCATTTCTACTGTCTGGTGATTCTAGTCTTAGACTATGGTCATCAGTTAGAGCATTTGTACGGTATACAGTGCGTAATCATTGTTTTTTTACTCTGTGTACAGTGCGCAAATATTGTTTTTTAAACCTATTTTCACCCTCTGGTGACCATATTAAGTAACAAGAGGCTGCCTCCTGCCAAATTGAAGGCGTACAGCCGTACATGCACTTGTCTGCGTCCCGGCCCGCCGGCCGGCCCGGGGCTTCTCTGCCTCTGCTGCTAGCTCCCTCTAGGGTCTAGGTTCTGCAGGTACCAGCACTGGCAGCACATACTGCTACTACTCTAGTGCCGTGTAGTACGTACGTACTACTTGCAGCTGGTGGGGTGTGGAGCATACCGATCGCATACGCGTCTACCCGTGGGACGCACGCACGCACACGCAGGATCGATCGAGCCCCGTTGTACATCCATATCATCAATAAAACTCTCTAAAGCTGCAGAGCATCTTCCCTCCTGTTGATCAACAGTTTCAGTCTCCGACTCACCTCCCTGTAGATCAACAGTCCACACGCGTGGGCCGTCCGATCCTCGCCCCAGCCGTTCGATGTCCTCTTGTGTCCAGAGACCTCACGCTCCCCTCCTCACTCACCCGCCGCCCCGCACGGCGCCCGCCTCCTTCCCCGCCACCGCCGGCCACCTTCTTCCCCGCCCTGCTGCTCCTCCTCCCCTCCCGGCGGCACCCGACACCTGGCCCCGCGGCTCCTCTTCCTCTCCCGGCTGCGCCCGGCTCAGCGGCTCCTCCTCCCCTGCCGGCGGGTCTCCTCTTCCTCTCCCGGCGGCTCTTCCTCCCTTCCCGGAGACGCGCGACCCCGCTACTTCTCCTAGCGCTCCCCGCCGGTGCCGCCTCTCTCCCTCTCCTGCTCCCCGCCAGCGCCGTCCCGCTCCTGCTCCACGCTGGTGCGGCCCCGCGGCTTCTCCCGCATGCCGTCGTGTGCGGGCCGGGACGACCTCGCCGGCGAGCGGCCTAGGCGCGGAAGAGGCTAAGGGGCGGAGCCACGCAGCTCCTGTTCCCCTCCCGGCGGCGCCCGGCTCCGCGCCTCCGCGCCAAAGGACCGAGCGGTCCCACCTTCCCTCCCGGCGGCTCCTCCTCCCCTCCTGGCGGGTCTCCTCTTCTCCTCCCGGCAGCTCCCCGTCCCCTCCCGCAGCTGGACATAGGTGGCGGCGAGGCTCCGGGCGGAGGCCGAGGCGGCGGCGCGGGTGCTCGCCGGCGGCTACGAAGGGAGGCTGCCCCGCGCGCAGCGCGGGAGCATCAGCTAGTATCGGAGTGGTCGTTTAATTTGGTCACGGCACACACGACCGGGTCCGTCGTCCAGCTAGCGCTCGCCATTTTTGCTTATTGCTTGGGAATGGTCCGATGGGCGAGGGAAATTAAATCGTCAGGAGAGATCGAACCGAATCATCAATCAGCAAGGGGCCGGGGGAGATCCTTGTTGCCGTTTGGCTGCAGCTGGCTCTAGCCTGCCCTCCGATGATCCTCGTGTCACGAACGGCCGAGGCGCGGGCTCCGATATAAAGGACCCAAAAAAACCATGAAATATATGTGTATCACTAGTTTTTTTTTCGCGACGTATTGCATTAATTAAGCTGAGAGG
This sequence comes from Paspalum notatum, assembly GCA_022530915.1. NCBI lineage: Eukaryota > Viridiplantae > Streptophyta > Magnoliopsida > Poales > Poaceae > Paspalum > Paspalum notatum. Next base: position 38,712,917 of record CM039690.1, on the reverse strand, counting down.
GAACTAGACAGAGTACAACCACGCACAAATGAAATAAACCAGGTGGTTTTCCTCACGTTACTGCAGAAATTTTAAACAATTTTAAAATATACATTTAAATAAATAAATTAGGACAATTTTATTGAAAATAGGCAACATACTTATTAATTGCATTGGCTATGCTACTAAGAAATCTCATGAAACGGCAAATTGCCATCTTAAAGATTTTTGGTGTCAATAATAAATTGCAGAAGAAACAAAAATAACACCAAATAAAAGGAGACAGAGAGGATATGCATGGTTGATTGGCTTTTTTTAATAAAGGTTGTTTTATTTATCTCGGTTAATTACTTGAAGATGATACAATTGTATTAAGATAACTTCTGGCCTTTGCACAACTAATGTTTACATATGCTAAGACAACAATAAAAAAGGAAAAATATTAACATGCATCATGTTGCAGCAATTTTGCCTAATGAATACAAATTATGTGGGTTAGTCTGTGATACTCACCAGCCACATTTAAGTTTATATGATGAGAAGGTCTAAACAATTACAGCAACCAAGCTAAGAAAAAAATTGCATCTTTATCTAGAAGTTCGTCAGCTACGGCAAAGGATCCACAAAAGGAAAAATTCTTCTTTTTAAGAAATTACGTCGGATCTATGCTAGCATTCACAAACTCAATAATGGCGCCTTAAATAATTTTAAGCCTGAGCTAGAAGAACTCCTGCAAAACAATGAGGAAAAAGCAAGTAAAGAAAACTAAAAAGGCAGTAGAACTTTCACATAACATCACCATATAGATGACCGACTACTGCAAGGAACGAAAGGAACAACACTCATGAATTGTGATTACATAGAAGAAATTATTTGGCTCATGGCCCAAAATCGACGCCCATTAATTCACCAAGGGTCCAAAATTACAGGATGATTCTTGGATACTCGAGCAATTTTCTAGTCTTGCTTATACAATACTTCCCTTCTCTATCAAGGTAAACTGGTAGCGCAAAGCATGAGGCGTAGATGGCAACCATACATATAAACTGACCTGTATTTTGGTGCTATATGTATTAGTGTGCCAAGTGCCAACGAAACATTGAAGAGAATAGAATTGCATTTGTCAAACTACATATGGCAAACCAAATGAAGTCAGGTAAGACAACCTATTACCCCGTACCTCTTTCATCTGTTGATTGACGCCAATACGCACTGCCTGCCTATGGGTGAGACCTCGATCTCCGACTCACAAGAAGGCATGCAAGCTACGCAACTCTATCTGTGGCAGAAGAAGGTTGTAGATCATGCGATGAGAACGACCAAAGATGTATGGGCTGCTTGATGATGTATCGACTGATGCTTGATGATCATGTGAAACGATGAGAAAGACCAAAGATTGGAGCAGCACATGAAGAAGGAGCGACAAGAAAAACTTGACAGGAAAAAGAGAATAGAGCAGAGGACGACCGCTTGGATCTTTGGATTTTTACTGCTTCTTGATGTGTTTAATGCCCGTTTCATTGTTGCAACTCTTTACTAACTGACGTTTCTGGCTTTTGAAAAAAAAAAAACTAACAGCTCTACTGGTAGAGTGGGTTAGGGAATACGGAAGGACACACTGTTGATGTTGGATAGAAATAGAGTAAATGACTTTAGTGGGTAAATAGATTGATGTTAATGGATGATGATGTGACGCAATGTGGATGCAGTTTTAGATTTAAGTGGTCTTCATCTATATACGAAACCCTTTAAATTGAGCTAATTTACATCAAGGATTAATTAGCGACGACGAAAGCCTAGAGCTAGCCGAGGCACGCTGGAACAATTGGCGAAGCAAGTCTAGGTAGCCTGATCCTCCACGATGTGCGACACACAAAGCACTACAGTGCATGGTCTTGCGAGTGATGGCGGCCGGCGGCGCCGTGTTCAGCAACGATCTCGCAACGCTAATTAATTACCATTCGAGTGTCCAAATTGAACGGAGGGTACGTAGTTGAGGTCCAAAAATAGCGCCATTTTGGCCCGGCCGGACGAGCTAGGCCGCCGGCCGCGTCGCGTGTCGTCGTGCCGACCCATCGATCGACCCCGGCCGTGTGGCGAGAGCGAGAGAGAGACGAACTGGCACGTAGTACTGCTACCTGCCTCCTGTCCTGGCGCCTGGCCTGCCTGCGTGCGTGCGTGCGTACGGTGTACCGCGCCGCGCCCCCGGCCGGCCCTCTGCTGCCTCTTCTCGACCACCCATCCATTCCAGTGCCACGTGCACGGGCGCGTACCCACAAGCGTGCACGATGAACCTGACGACCTGCTTGGATAAGTCTCTTCTTATGTCATGTCAATTCTCTTTTTTTTTAAAAAAAATATATTACTTAGGGGCCGGCGCACTAGTCTTTTATTTGGAAATCAGAGCAATGCAAAAAGAAGCTGCCGCATGCGTGCGGCTTGATACATAGTGTGGCAGCCAGCTCGGGGCAAGTGGTAGACATGTCTACCATGGATTCATACGGTTGCACCCGGCCCTTCATTGATCTCTCCTCGTACATTAATTATTCTGTGTGTTAGTTCCTGGCTGTGACCGCATCTATCGTCCCCAAATTAAACCTGCTCTCTGCACGCGCGCCATCGAAACAAGCAAGATATATGTGTAGCCGAGCTGCCGACGAGGGAGGGATGAAAAACCATCAGAGAAGACACACCAAAATCGCTCGCTCTACGTACTTTCGGCAAGCAGTAACCGGCCGGTGAAAATAAAAGGTGGGGGAAATGTATTACCGTGTGCGTACAACTACTAGGACTTGTATATTTTGCACTGCTAGCTGGGGCCCCCTGCAGATGCGAAAGTTAAGCGGCCTTCTTTTTTTGGCAACAGCTAGAAGCTGATCTGCCTGTCTACTGCCAAAGGCATAACTACATGGATGGAGTGGGCCAGATGCAGAACACAAACGGGGGGTTCTCCGCTGCTACCTCCTCTACTCTTCTACCTAGCGTCGGCATCATATATATCCTCAAAAAAAAAAAAGGCAGCATATCCTCGGGAGAAAAAAAACTACTACTACTCGGCAGCATGCATGCTGCTAGTGTACCGTGCACGTACCACTCGATATATCGCTGGTGGTGTCGATCAGGCCGGCTGCTCGTGCGTGCATCGCACATGCGCTCTCCCCCGTCCTGGCCGTCCATATCGGGACACTCGGAGCGTGGTTTTCTGTCTATCAAACATCTGGTTGTTTTAAACCTTCTTGTCAACCGGTTGTTCAGACGCTATTAAACACACGAACTTGCATCCTGGGCAGAATCGAGTGTTTATTTTAATGCCAACACCTGAATTTTGAAACCCTTCGATTTAAATCTGGCGGTTGTCGAGCTACACATGAATTCCATTCTCTAATTTCTAGCGTTATACACATATTAAAGCTAACGCCCATGTTGTATTTATTAGTATTTGCAACTGTAATTTGCTAAAAGAAATTAATAAACGTATTTAATCATATAATTACAATAGAGTCTAGTTTACAATTTTTTTACTTGTTTTTTGTCTTAGAAGTATAAAGTTGGATACACTGTAATTATGGTAGTGTTTCAGTGTAATTACGGCAACGTTACAATACATTAGTGTTACACTGTAATTACGGCAACAGTGTAAATACAACACTAACCGATGAACAAAAATAGAGGAAGCTATCAAAGATACTTGCCGTGGTTGTCTAATTTGCAATCTAGAAGTACGAAACCAGATAAACTATAATTATGGTAGTGTTATAGTGTAGATTTTGGCAATGTTACACTGCAATTATAGTAGTGTTACACTGTAATTACGTGACGCACCGTAATTATAATACTAATGTATTAAAAAAATAGAGAAAGCAATCAACGATACTTGCCGTGGTTGTCTAATTTTGCAACATAGAACTACAAAATCGGATACACTATAATTATGGTAGTGTTACAGTGTAATTATGACAATAATACACTATAATTACGGTAGTGTTATACTGTAATTACAGTGGTACCGATTTATAAAAAACAGAAAAAAAAATCAACAACCAATGTCACTGCTAACCTCGAGGACAGTAAAACAGAAATGAAGCCGCTATGCACTTACGGGCTCACGGACACGGCCACCTAGGGCTAGGCGGCTAGCTATCTCGTCGAAAACAAATAAAGATAGCAGCACTGTCAATCGGACGGACAGAACAGCTAATCAGACGGACACAAACAAAACCAACGCACTGATCGGGCGGACTAAAATTCGTGTGATGGAAACAGATAAAACAACCAAATAACGTTTAGCTTTTCTCTTTAATTTGGTCACGCGCGTCCATATGGCCGGGGACGATCGAGAGAGGGAGATCATCACAAGCAGGAGCAGGAGATCCTTGTTGCCGGCCGTTTGGCTGCAGCTGGCACCTGCCTCTCTGCCTGCCTGCCACGAACGCCCGGGGCCTGTGCAGCTTTTGTCCCCCCCGTGGCCCTGGCCGGCCGGGCGGCGCGCAGTCGCTCGCCATTTCGCCAAGGCCCCCCGGCCGGCGACGTCGGACGGCCGGGCTCCGTGCGTTTCATCTCCACCGCGCCGCCGTGGTGCTCCGATCCGGCGGCGCCCTAGCTAGGGGTCGTTGTCGTCGTTGCATGTCCACGTACGTCCACCCGTCTCAAACTTGGGAAAATTTGTTCCGGCCGCCGGACCACCGAACCAACCTAGCTGACCGGCAACACCCCTCTGACGCCATCGCCTTCCCCCCATCCATCATCGACCCCACCTGTCCCTCCGCCGCCACGGGATATGCATTCCAGCGAGGGACCAAGGGAGGTGTAGGTGGTGTAGACGTGCAGTGTAGCCGTAGCCCTTCCATCTCCGCGGTCTGTTCATCCTGGACGTCCGTCTCGTCTTTGCATCGTGCTGAATCGACGTGCGTACGTACGATGCACGACTCCACCATCCAATCCAATGATCCGAGTAAGCACGTGCCCTCGCCGGCGGCCTCGTCGGCGGCGCACGTGCCTTGTTGCGAGCTAGGCTAGGCTCCTCCGCCGGCGATGGACGGGCCGCCGTGACAGCGAGCGAGTGCTGCTACGACCTAGTACGGAAGAGAGGCGTAGCCAGGGCATGCAAGAGAAGAGACGGCGGGGACCAACTGGCACTCCGACCTGCTGCCTCCTCCCATCGAATCTGCACTGCACGTACCCGGCGTACCGCGCCGCACCCCGCAGCGGTGCCCCATCCTGCTGCGCACGCAGACGCCGCGCAGCTTTCTTTTCGCCTTTTCGGTACGCCCCGCGGCAACGGGTCCCATCCTCGCGTCTCTGTCCCGATCTGTGCATATCCTAATTGATGTTTTGTGTAGTAACTAGCTAGAGGGACGGATAAGGATTTTTTATAAGCTAATATATCAGAGGTGCATGCATGAACCTGTTACACACAGTATATTTTTGTGTGGTAAGGTTTGCCATACGTACCTACTCTCGCGCACTGTTTATACGACGTGCTAGCTAGTCAAAGACGGCCACACCGAACAGCTAGCACATGTAGCAAACTAAGCGCACCTTTTTGCGTGCGTGCCATTTGTGAAACACGCATATGCATGCACGGTATCATATCATACATATAGTACGTACGTCTACAAATAAGGCCTTGTGCTGTTTCGTTGAGCAGCTTATACTCGAATCCAACTTATTTGGGCCAATCATATCCAGCTCATGATGGCAATAGTAGCATGCCATAAGATTATTGCCACTCGATAAGTTGGAGGGTGTGTACACCAAAGTGTACACTTTTAATTTGCCCTTGGAAATAACCAGCGAAAGAGATGACAAATGCAGGTGTACTGGTCTTTTTTTTTAAAAAAAAAACGAAGTGTACTGGTCTTTTGAAAATAATTAAAAAGCAAAAGAGCATATATATGTACTAGTGTGACAGCTCGAGGCAAGTAGTGGACATGTCTATCATGGTTAGCTCTGGGCATTCGGTTCTCGGTTCGGTTCTTCGGTTATTTGTGAATTTCGGTTCTTCAAAAACAAGAACAGAAATAGGGTCCTAAAGAAACCAGAACCGACCATTTCGGTTCTCGGTTCCTTCGGTTCGGTTCCGGTTCCGAACCGAAGAAACCGAACTAGCAGAGCGCCACGGCCATGAGGATTGAGGAGGAGATTGAGCGTCGTACCCTCGTGGAGGAGGCAGGGGCCGAGCGCTGCCGCGCCGCGTGGGGGGGCAAGGGCCGAGCGCCGCCGCCGCCGTAGGGGAGGAGGGCCGGGCGCCGCCGCTGGGAAGGAGGGCCGGGCGCCGCCGCGCCGATGCCGCGCGGGAGGTGGGCTGAGCGTGAGCGCCTCCGCCGAGGAAGGCAGGGCGCCGCGCCGACCGCTGCCGCTGAGGAAGGCTGGGGCCGCCGCCGAGGAAGGCAGGGCGCCGCCCCGAGCCGCCGACCGCCGCCGCGGGAAAGGTCGCCGCCGACCGTAGAACGCCGATGTCGAGGTCGGGGAAAGGGAGCGATGTGGGGGAGGGGAGGCACCGCCGTGCCGTGGGTCAGGGGGGTGCCATCGCGCCATGGATGAGGTGGGGATAGGGGTCGGGACTCGGGAAGGGAGGCAGAGACCGGGGGATCGAGGGGAGGCGGCTGGGTGGGTGGGTGGCGGCCGTCGCCCGGGAGGCTGGGAGACTGGGGAGCGGGAAGGGAAAGGGCAGAGGGGGAGGGAACTTGGGCTTGGGCTAGGGTTGTTGCATGGGCCAGGCCTAATTGTTGGGCCAAATATCGGTTCTTTCGGTTTTTCGGTTCTTTGGGGATTAGAACCGAAAATACCTCGGTTCTTTCGGTTATCTGAGAACAGGAACCGGATTTCACAACGGTTCTTTCGGTTCGGTTAGTTCGGTTTCAGTTCTCGGTTATTTCGGTTTGATTCCTCGGTTTCGGTTGTTTTTGCCCAGGGCTAATCATGGTACACAAAAAGTGCCGATTATATTGCTGCTGCTGAGGGCACTGAAATTAAATGGCTATCATTCGCACTCCGGTTAATTAGCAAGGAGGTGTGTAGAACCATATCGGAGAAAGACAACTCCTATATACCTATACCGCCGTACTCCGTACTAGGCTATACCCTAAACCGTGGGCTATTTTTCATCTTCTTTTTTTTCTCGCATCGTGCTTGCTCTGTTGCAAAAGTTAAAGGGGCCTTGTTTTTACCAGCTGGGAAAGAAAAAGCGCTGCCTGTCTACCTGCCAAAGGCACACACGGACCGGGGTCGAGGCCGATCGTGTGGGGGCAGATGCAGAACACGCACCGGCAGGCCGGGGCTTCCTCTGCTGTCTGCTCCTCCTCCTCTAGTCTAGGGTCAGGCTAGCTACTCGGTCGTTATAGCATGCATCTGTTGGTGGTGGTGGTGGTGTCGATCATCGATCGAGCATGCCGGATTGCCTGTCGGAGTACTACGTACGCGAGAGGACGCATCCATGCGTGCGTGGACACGAGAGCCGCTGGGTGCATGCGTCGCACGCGCACGATGCATGGAGCCCCGTCCCGTGCACATATGTGGGCACACGGCTCCCGTCCAGCGCTCACCATTTTCTGCTTAATTATTGCTTGGGGACGCCCGGTCGAGGAGATGGATGGATCGGGAGAGATCGATCGAAACCGAATCATCAGCCGGTTTGGCTCTGCTGCATGGCAGCTGCCTGCCACGACCGCGAACGGCCGGGCTCTGCTGCAGCTTTTTTGTCGCGCCCGCCGGCTCTAGAGGGCCGTTGTCGTTGCCTGCCCACGTCCATCCATCTCAAACTTGGGAACTCCGGCCGCCGGACCAACCCGATCATCATCAACAACTTTTCACCTTTTTCTCTCCCCCGTCCACCTCGATCGGAACGGCGGCACTTTTTATCCATTCTCGATCTTTTTAACTGTGGCCGTAATGCGTGCGCTTCTCTTTACTAACGTCCCCCATTGATCGATATTCCAACACCGAGCTTTGCTTCTGATGCACCGTCGTCCCCGTGTGTCACGTTGTTAGGCCCTGTTTAGAGAACGAAATTTTTTTTTTCTCTCTCTCGTTCCTACATTGTTCATATGAAATTGAAGTAATCTAGATTACACGGTACGTCCCTAGCTAACTGCATTCCATCGTAGATGGATTATGGGCCGCGCCTGTATCCAGGGTTGTCGCTGCGCTGCCTACAGCCTACAGGGTTGTATCCGTGGCATTCTTTCAGGCTCTGAATTTTGCTGCCAACGCCGGTATGGCGAGAGTTGAGATCGAAGATGTGTCCTTTGCGCTGCGCTCACATCGTCAGAATTGGATAGAGCCCCTTGTGGCACGCTACGCTTTGTTTAGGGAGTTCAAATTCCGTTTGGCCCACCCTTGAGTTTAATGATGTAAGTGGAGTGCCAACGGCTCTGGCTTGTGATGGAGTGGCACACCACACCATCTAAGCTACCTTGGGTGCTACTTTGAACCCGGGCAATTTTTCTACCCGGTGAGATAATATGCCTGGCGATGTAGTTCGCTTGGGGCTGCCCATTTGGTTTCGGACTAATGTTAAGTTTCCATCTAGTACTATTACTCCATATTGTGCAACGTATTAGTAGGTTTGTTACTACACGTATTAGTAGGTTGTTTTTTTGTTGATAACAACGACGGCGATGGCATATTTATTGGCATGGAAATCGGATGCACTGCCCCTTCTATGGATGGAGCATCCTCATCTTGCCACTTGGGCACAGAACAGAATGGGCCCCCGGCCCGGCGCATGCTCCTCATCCCCCCACCTGACGTCATCACCTGCCCCGCTCGGCCACCAAGAACGATGCGCGGGGGTCCCAACTCCCACCCCTGCCGCTCCTCCCACGCCAATTCTCACACAAACACAACCCCTCCACTGACGCGTGGGCCACGCGACTCGCGGCCCCACTTGTCTGCCAGGGGTATTCCAAAGAGGGACCGAGGGAGGCGTAGCCGTAGCCCTCCCCCCCGCCCGCAACCGCCGCGGCAGGGCCCTGCCCTGCCTGCCCCCTGGGTCGCTGGCGCGGCGCGACGGGAACGGGATGGCGGAGCCGCGCGGCACGGCGTCAGCGACGGCCGCAACGGAGCACCGCGACGCGACAACAAGGCGAGCCCACCCGGCACCGGCAGGCCCCCCCCCCCCCCCCCCTCCTGCCTGCGTCCACCACCCCCGCCACCTTCCGGGAAGCTTCTCCTCCGGGCTTCCCGGGCCGCCACGTGGCTCCGGACTCGCTCCGGTCCCGCTCGTCGTCGTGGGGCACGGACCGGACGGGTTGGCCTTGGCCGGTTTGGTGCTAGGTACGGGGCTCCGTACACTGGCCCCCGTTGCCGGAAACGGCAACGGTGGGGGCGACGGGGGAGCGCAACGCGACGAGGAGGTTTGAACGGGAGGGGGGACTCGGGCCGGGGGAGCAAAAAAGCTGTGACGGGTACGTGGGGTGGGTAGAGCAGAGCCTCGGCCTCCTCTGCCGCTGCCAGAGATAAGGGGGCGGCGGGGCCAGGGCGGAGGCGAGTTTTTGCTGCCCTCGGCCTCCCCGTGCAGTGGGCCGTGGCGAGTACAACAGAACCAGAGAGAGAGAGTGCAGACTGCAGAGGAGGTGGTGGGTTCTGGAGGACGGAGCGCCGCGCGCGGCCGGGGCTCGCGCATAAAGCGACGCGGAGAGGGGGTGGGTGGGGGTGCGGGAGGAGGAGGAATCTGCTGGGAGGGAGGCCGCCGAGCGCGCATGCGTCCGGGAGCACGCATGGGAGAGGTGAGTTCGTTCTTCTCGTTGCCTGGTATGGGTGCTCGATCGCCGAGAGAGCCACCAATGGCGCGCGCGCGCTCCGTGTGCTACTACTGCTATGTGCTTGCTCCGTTTGTTTGTTCTTCTTCGATCATCGGTGCACTCGCCGTGGGGTTCTCTCTCTCTCTCTCTCTCTCTGCTTCGTTTTGATCTCGATTCTCGCCATCTCGGGCGTGGTTTTAGTCTGGATCTCGGAACCCCCGCTCGTTCGTCGGTTTGTTCAGGCTTCGGTTCATCGCTGCTGTGGTGTGTTTGGGGTTTCCGAGTTTCGGCATGCTGTTTTTGGTGGGGTTTCCGAGGAGTTTCGCGCGAATGTGGGATGTGCGGCTTCCGTGCTCGCCGCGCGCGCTGCTCGAGATGCCGCCGCCGATGATGGCCAGCCGAGGCGAGCGAGCAGCAGCCGCGGGTGGTGCGTGCTGGAATTCCTCTCGCTTTTCTCCCTTTTATTTCACGCCGCGGTTCAGCGGTGGGGAGCTCCTTGAGATTCGGAGAGTCTGCGGGGCGGGCTTTGCTGCGTTTCTGGTCGCTTCCTTCTCCCGCGGCCCTCGCGGGTCACCGCCGCCGCCGCCGTGTGTTTCCAAGCTCGCAGCACATAGCGCGAGCGCCGGCGGCTTTGGGCTGCGGGACCGGCCGGCCATTTCGCCGAGTTTTCTCCGCGCCGCTTCCGATGCTGCGCTTGGTCGCCGTCCTTTCACCGCTTCGTCTCTTCCGATTGCGGCCGGTTTTGTGGTTTGTTTCATGATTTAGGGTTTTGGGCCTCCGCGTTTCCTCCATCATCGGAGGGGTGGTTCGACCTCGTCGCCGTTGCTTTTCCTCCGCCTCGGTTCATTTCGATCGATTTTCCGGTGAGGTTGCTCTGGTTGGCAGCCGTGTTGACGATCGATGACGGTGGGGGGAGCGAACGAAATTTCCGCTCTCTGATCGCTCGCCCCGCCTCCATGTGCCTCCGGTCCGTCTCATGCTATTTCTGGCTTTGCTTTTGGGGTTGGGTTTTCGGGGGTTTTCCACCGCTTGCGCTGAGTTTTTCCTTGGCAGATTCACGCGTCGCAATGACGTTTTGGTAGTGCGGTTCGATGCGATCCATCACCCGTGCCATTTCTGGTATTCCTTCGGGGGTTGGGAGGTTCCTATGCTTCGCCGTATGCCTGTCCAAGGACTTGTACTGTTTCCTAGGCGGTGCACTGTGAACAAATCTTATGGGCAAATCTCTTGCGTGGCTGGGTAGCTTCGCATCTGTACCCAGTCCCAGTGCTGTGTGTCATTCGCATCTAGTATGTGACCTTGTGATGTGACCGAGCTCAGTCAGCTCAGCAGCTGGTCTCCTTGTGATCTGACCAGTGTCTGTACAGGCAGTGTGGCTTGAGATAAAACTGTTGTCTCTTCTGCTTGTTCTTACATGGAGTGGTCAATGGGTTCGAAGCCTTCCGTTTTCGTGTCTGCTGAGCAGCTTGACCGGGCTGCAATTTTGTTTTCTTTTGGTGGTTTCGGGTTCGTTTTCAGCCTCGTGATGTGCTTGAAGCTGAGTAATTTTGGAAGTTCTTTTTTTACCTTTTAGAATCTAGAGTTGCTTGGTAGAGCAGTAGGATTCATTTATAGCAGTTTTGAGCAGGGTGACTTGTGCATTTGTTGGATTCTATTCTGGCGTGTCTTTGGTGGCAAACTTGATTACTTTGTTTTTCTTTTCTGTCCGCATTTGTCTGATTCTACTCTGGCATGTTGCTGTTTCAAGACCTGATTGTGCCTTTTTGTTGCCACTGTTCACTGTAAATGCAATGGGAGTTGAAGTTTCCGATCATGTGTTGCTTGGGGGTACTGCAATTAATGTTCGCTGATTATGCTTTGACATGTTTCAGCTGAAGCAGGTTCATCATTTTTTTGTTCTAGAGTATAACAGCATGTTCGTCTTCTGGATTCGCAGAATTCAAGTGAAGAAACCAGTGGGTCGGGAACCCGCGGGGGCATGGACCGCGTGACGCACGAGAGCTTCTGCCGCGCCGTCGTGGAGGACAACACCGCGCTCCTCCTCTCGGCGGTGGGGAGCTTCAGGAAGGAGGCCCTGTGCCGCATCCGCAAGGGCTCCGACGCCTCGAGGGTGCTGGACCAGGAGATGTCCACCAGGCTGCTCCACCTCGCCTGCAAGCACAACGCGGTGGAGTGCGCCAGGCTGCTGCTCGAGGGTGGCAGCGGTATCACGGCGGCCCCCGTCGATGCCAGGGACCAGCTGACGCGGACGCCGCTCCACGTCGCCGCTGAGACCCACTCGGCTAGGTGCATCCAGCTGCTGCTATCCAAGAACGCCCGCACTGACCTGAGGGTGCTTGATGGGAGATCACTTCTCCCGCTTGAGATCGCGCTAATAAGCAGGAGGTGCGTGAATGCATTCCATTGATAGTATTGCACGTCTTTAACTGAAATGTCCCCTGGTTTTCTGCAATAACTGTACTGTGTGGTTCTGTCTCCCCTCCCTTCATTCAGAGTTCAAGCTAACTGGTCGCTGGACAACCCAATTGAAGACCTTCTTTCTTTTCTCCGGGAAAGGGTTCGTATCCTCATTACTACACCTGCCTTTTTATCTGAATTCTTACATAGTTAATATGTAGGATTAAATGCATATTTTACTCTAAAAAAAGGATTAAATGCATATTTTTACCCAAACTTCACACGTCTCTGCATCTGCAGGATCTCAGTGCAGTAAGGCTCCTGGGAGAGAAAACCAGAGTGGTTGGGGAGCTTGCTTACAGATACGCCATGGAAGGACGTGTTCCTGCATTTGCAATGCTACTTCTGGTGGTCGAAGAGAAGATATCAGCACAAGTGAGCGTGGTGATAGACGGCGTCCGAACAAAGAGATCAATTTACAACTCCATTGTGGATGAGGCTTTGTCACTGGGAGATGCTTCAGCTCGTGATGGACATGAAAGGAGAAAGGCCCTGCTCTGTGAGATTCAGCTTGTTAACCAATTTGGATCGGCATCATGGAGGGAACACAACGACAAGAGAACATTACCGCCTCTACTTAGAGCAGCTAAGGTATCACTGTTCATTTAGAAATGCTTAAATACCTTCATCAGTAGTATAGCTATTTCGAAAATCTAGATGTTGTATGCAAGGTTCTTCTTTATGCCACTTTTTTCAATGGTAACTGAATTAAGTGCTTCTATAAAATATAAATGCACTTGTAGTTACTATGAATAGCCTGTGGTTTGTGAAACCAATATCTGGTTTGTGGTCTGAACCTATTTCCATGAAAAACAAGCTGAAGTTTTTAAGGCTACAATTGTATCTCTGCAAAGACTTTTGCTGATCAGCCTTTCTTATATAGGTTGGAGATATGAATGTCATAAAGATGCTTCTAATGGGGAATGTGGATGTCAATGAAGCCGACTCTGAAGGAAACACAGCACTTCACTGGTGCCTTAGTGGTGGCCCAAGAACACAGGAGCCACGGTGCTCATCTCTGAAATTGTGTTTTCCTAACCTTGGAATTATAAGATAGTTGCCTTCTCAGACCTTGGTTTTCTTTTGTGATTGTGCAGGATTGTGTGGCTCTTGCTCAAGAATGGTGCCAGAGTTTTCCAGGGGAACAAATTAGGGCTCACTCCAGTACACAGTGCTGCTGCTAAGGGCAATTACAAGGCTCTTCAGGTAGCCTTTTGCTACTTCCTTTCTATACCTAGTTACACTCTTGTGAGTTGTGACTAACTGGTTTTATTTTTCTTTGTTTTGAAAGTCACTTCTTCTTCATGCCCAAGATTGTGTTGATATACCTACCAAGACCAAAGAAACCCCATTATTCTTTGCAGTGAAGAATGGTTCGGTGGACTGTGTAAAACTCCTTTTGCGTTTTGGGGCTGATACCAAAGCCCGGAACTTGCGGTGTGTAAATCTTCAGAATACTCTCAGATAAAAATCGCAAAGAACGATTTTTGTTTATGGTTTGATGCCCTTAACATGCCTTAATTATTTGGCTTGAGAACAGAAAGCAAAGACCAATTGATGTGGCAACGTCCCAGGACATGCGTTTCGCTCTAAGCTCTGCAAATGTGGTGCCATGTAAGACACTTTCTAAGATCTAATCTTAATGTTTTCAGGTTAACCATGTATGTTTTGTATATGTTCCCCTTTCGCTCTTTAGTTTATTTTGCAGCAACTGTGGTAGTTCAATTGTTGCAAGGAATTTATTTTAGTAAATTGCATATAGATCTGGTTAAACTTCTGTTGGTTTACTGCATGATTGTTGACTTTTTTTAAATTGCCGTTTAACAGAAATGTGCTCTAGTTTCAGGGAACCATAGCTCACCTCAAAAGAATCGCGTGATGAAAAAGGAAATTTACAAAGAGCTTCTGGGTGATGAATTTGATGAATTTGACAATGACGAGTACAATGAAAGGTATGTCTGGTATACACTACATGATTACTTTATATACAGTTATACACTGCATGATTACACGAAGTGTAACATCTTCACTTCTCACAAATATATGGCTTTGAATTTTTCTGCAGCTATACAGGGCTTAAGACATCAGTAGGCCAGCGTGATTTGCGTTCCACTAATCGTTCTGCACAAGGGCCTAAGAGTAAGAGCCAGTATGTTCAAAAACAAGGACAAGGTTCAAAGTTTGTGCCTCGGGTAAGTTAAGCATGATATACCTATATCTGTCAAGACTTTCATTTTCTTTGCTCAATCTGCTTCTTACATGACATTCTATTTCAGAACAATCATTGGCCGAAGCATGACTACACGCGCAAAATTTTTGTTGGGGGCCTCCCACCTTCAGTAGACTCTGGTAAAACTTCAGATAAATCTTGCACTTCTTAGTATTTAACAAGTTTAAGCGAACAGGCTCTTGTAACATTTTTTTTCTTCCTCTCTGACAGAATACCTTATTGAATTTTTCAATGCTGAATTTGGGCCTGTGGAGGAAGCAGTAGTCATTGGGATACCAGTAGGCAACCGAGTTCAGTCCCGAGGTTTTGGCTTTGTAAAATTTGAAAGAGAGGAAGATATGATGAGTGCAAAGGAAGCTCATCATGTTTACATGCAAGGGAAGAGAGTGGAGATAAAGGATGCTGTTGCTAGAGCATACTTGCCTTTAGAAGAAAGAGGTGCTTCTTTGAGGAAATTCGTCAAGGAGAGCCCGCAGGTAGCCGATAGTGTGATGGATGGTGAACTAACTGACGAGCACAACCTTCAGAAGCGGCGACCATTGCCAGAGAAGTGCCTTCCATCTTGGTTCTTTATATTCAGGAGGTGGCTCCCAGGATTTCTTGAGGATGCAACTGCGCGACTTGGAGGAGAAAGGTATCCACTGAGCTCTCTGAAGGGTGATTTCAGAGCAACTTGCAGGATGGAGCTCGATCACACTGCACTTGGTTATCCTAAGCTAAGTGACTTCATGCGCTCCCTCCCAGGCATCTGCAGAATGTGTGTAGTTCCTGTTGGAAGTGGACCTGCAACTCACATGGTCCTTCTTCCACCACTCTCACGACCGAAGTATGTACCCTTGTTAGAGCCTTACTCCTTTGATCATAATGAGCAACCAGAATCAGTGTCAGATCACCACTCCCCAAGATCTCCACTTAATGCCAACATTACAGATGACTCCCCTCATAACACTGACAGCCAGCAAGGTGATGATGCATGCAGTGAGAGCAATGTTCGAATCCAGCATGTTGATGATGAATGCAGTGAGAGCGATGGTAAAATCCAGCAGTGCTATGAGAGCAGTATGAGCAGTGCTGAAAGCCAGCACGATGGAAGTTCCTCATCCCATGGTAGCTTACTGGATGATATTCCTGTCAGTACTACAAAGCCTGATCTGATTGAGTCTGCACCTACAGGAAAGCCTGATCTGATTGAGTCTGTACCTACAAGAAAGCCTGATCTGATTGAATTGCCACATCCAAGAAAGCCTGGTATGTTTGAGTGTGTCCCTACAAGGCCCAATATGATTGATTCTAGATTTCTTCCTCAAAAGAATGAGACTGGATATATACGGAAGCCTAATTTGCTTGAGTTTGGACCTACAAAAAAGCTTGAGTTGTCTGAGTCCAGGCCTACAGGAAGCTTCATTGATCGTCCAAGTGGAATGCCAGCAGTAACCCCGAGCAACTGTGAGACTGAAATGAGATTTTCTTTCTTCCAGTCTCAGTGGGACAAGTATCTGGTAAGGGCTCCCTGCTTGCAAACTTACTTACAATATTTATTATGTTGGTTAAGCTCAGAACAATAATTTGTTTGTACTAATATTGTTGTCTGTACCTCAGACTCCCTATCCCAAGAGTGACTCCTGCATCATATGTCGATCCTGCGACGCTGGTATGCAGCTTGTCCCGTGCCTTCATAAGATCTGTGTTGCCTGCATGATGAGGTGCAATGTCAGGGCATGCATGGTCTGTGGCACCACTGTAAGTGGAGTGAAGTCTTCCCCTGCTGTGGATGCGACATACAGATACATGGTAATGGAAATTCTTCAAACAACTAGGATTTTTAAGAGAAAAAAAATCAAACAGCTAGAATTGCGTTGCCTTTAATGCCCTCTTCTCAAGAAATAGTTCTATCATTTGTAGACTGTTTGAAAAAACTTTAGGATCTGAATTCTTAGTGATGTTGCTTCTTAACTAGACATGAGCTGGATTGGTCTGATCAGTTTCCGAATACACAGGGACTCATGGATCGTGCTTTGGATCAAAGGTGCCAGCTGATGGTTGTCTGCCGTGGAGCTCAGGCGATTATCAGATGTTCCCCCTGTATGCACACCATTGCATGCCGGGGATGTTTCCTGGCCTCAGTGACAGTACTGAAGTCCTGCACGACCTGTGGCTGCTTGGTTGAGCACTTCAAGCTTGGTTGACAGCACTTACCTCCCTAATATAGTAGTATTACTAAGCAAACTAGGGTATAGAATAAAGCAAACAATCCTACAATCTGAAGGAGAGATCTGATATGTTCTCGTTCCATTTTGCTACACTTGTGGGATGCGCTAACAGGCTATTTTGGTAGTGGTATAGTCACCCTTGCTCTCCTGAGCCTGAGGTGCTCTTTTGGTTCTTAGAAATGCCTAGTCAGACATGCTCGGTTAGTAACTAGTTCTTCTGTGAGCTTGTGATTGCTCGGACATTGGCAAGCTCGCAATAATATCGTGTAAAGCCTTCCTTGTCTATTATGGCACTCTTTCATGCAAACCTGTGTTCTGTGTAGGTACTAGCATCTAATCTCAAGATGTTTTTTTTTTTTGAACATAATGGCAGGAGCTCCGCCTTTCAATTAAGAGGGGAAAGAGTACGGGTACACATATTGGAGATCCTAAGAACGATCTCCCAATACGAAAATACACCCAGGAGGGAAACCGAGGGAGAGGTCCCTAGCTCACTCTTGCAAAGTCATACACACCCTTAAGGAGAGAGAGATTATCCTTAACGCGCCCCGCTACCTGGAGCACAGTAAGCGAGCAATGCTCAAAAATTCAATTCTACGATTTCGCTCTTTCCAAATGTTCCACATAGTGTAGATGACGAAGCCGTTGAAATCCCTTCTCCGGTTTCTTGGGATCAGGCCCTCCGCTCTCTCCCACCACTCCCCTAGGCTTGTGGCAGTTGTCGGGTCAGCATGCCGTGGAAGAGAAAAGTTCGCCCAAGCAAGGACGCGGTTCTAAACCTCTTGTGCGAAGGGGCAAATCAGGCACAAATGAAGACCGGACTCCATGGGTCCGTTGCACAGGGTACAAGACGTTTGGTGGGGCCAGCCGCGCCGCGCAAGGTTATCTGCCATGAGGATCTTGTTTTGGATTAGAATCCAAGCGAATACTTTGCATTTATTTTCTGCTTTGGCACGCCAGATGAGGCTGAGCTTGTAACCACAATAGGAACCTATGAACTGGGCTCTGTATGCAGACCTGGAGGAGTAGTTGCCATCTGACGTCCATTTCTAGGTGATGCCATCCTCCACTTCCGGTTGTAGGTGGACCTGCTGGAGTCTGATCCAGAGTGAGACAAATTCCTCAATTTGCACAGTCGTTGTTATTTTCCTCCTTAGGGGCTTGATCCAGGCACTATTTGTCAACACCTGCAGCACCGTTCTATTTTTCCTTTTAGTCAGCGCAAAGAGGTGGGGGGCGAGGTTGCATGGGGCTTCGCCATCGAGCCAGCTATCATGCCAGAACTTAGCTTTGGCGCCGTTGCCAACTGTCACGGAGGTGGATGCTTGGAACAGCAAGCGATCATGGCTACTACACGGCACCTGTAAGCCTGCCCAAGGTTTTGATCCGTCCGCCCAATCCTGCCAAAGCCAACGGATCCGAACTTCTCAAGGTCGAGTTGAATGGTACGAAATGTAATTCACAGTGGATGTTGAACAGTGATTGGTCACTACATTTCAAAGTAGCCATCCCACCGGCGTCGGGCTTCCTCGTGCTCCCCTGGAGCCGGAGGGAGCCCCCGCTTGATCCTGGCGACCCTCTTGATCATGCCGTCGACTGCGATGTCAAAGGCATCGCAGAAGCCGCCCGTAGGGCCCCTCGGGTCCCTGTACACGATGCTGGGGATCATCCGGACCACCTGCTCCCTCATCGCCGCGACCTCCGCACGGCCGAACCGCCGGAGCACGTCCTCCACCCGCACCGTGCCGTTGCGCACTCTGTCGCCTGGCACGAACACCGAGTACTTCGTGTGGTCGGCCGGCAGGTGCCACCGATACTGCGTGTAGGCCGAGCCCGGGTGGAAGAACACCGGCACGCAGCCGGCGAGCATGGCGTCGAACGCCGACCGCCGCGTGTACGAGTCCCCTGGCGGCTGCAAGCAGAAGGCCGCGCTCTTGAAGTGCCGCACGACGTTGCCGGGGGCGTAGCAGTCGTCGCGCCGGCCGCGACCGCGTGCACTGGTCGATCCCGGCGTCGCGCAGGGTGGTGCCCCCGCCGGCCCGCCGCGCGCTGGCGAACGCGAACAGCCACGGGCGCCGCGCGCGCCGGAGTGCCCGCTGCCAGGAGCCCACCTCGGCGGCGCGCGACGGGTGGAAGTAGGTCGGGTACGGCACGCCGACGTCGCCCGCGTGCCAGGGGCCAGACTCGAGCACGAGCGCCGTCATGTTCCGCGCCTCGGGGAGGAAGAGCAGGCGGCTGCCCCACTGGCCGCCGTCCTCGCGCCGGAAGTCCCACGCGATGCGGCCGTGTTATGAACTATATATGCATAGTGGGCCTTGTACGTGAGTGGGCTTGAGTGTCTTTGGGCTAAGCCCAGTGTGAGTAGTATAAAAGGCGTGAGTCTATAACAATGAGACCCAAGTCTTGTAATGGAATATTTAGAATCCCGAATCGAATCCCAACTACCCCGCCTTCCGTGCTCGAACTGCTCTCTTCTTCTCTGATTCTCTTGCTGTTTTTCCCTCAAATTCCCAATCCGGTGAGCGAGTTCGTGACAATTGGTATCAGGAGCCATCAGATTTTGGGAGAAAATTTTTTTCCCTCGATCTGCAACATCCATCCTGGCCCCCACGAAGAACTCCACCAAGTTCCAGGCGCAGATGGCGGCGAATTTGGATACGCTCTCCAAGCAGTACGCCGGCGTCGAGCAGGTGCTCCAGCAACTTCTCGACAAGCTTAACTCCATCGACTCCTGGCGTTCCACGGCGGAGCGGTCCCTAGGTATACTGTTGACGCAGTCGGCGGCCACGACGGACTGCCTCGGTCGTTTGGAAGCATGGCCGCCACCTCCCCCGCCACCACCGCCTCCGCCACGGAATTGGAACTAGGGACGAGGTCCGCAATCGCAGCTGCCACATCGGCCTGCTGCGGGCGTCCCCCTGCCGCCTCCACATCGGTCGCAGGTAGGGGAAGACGACGTGGGCAACCTCGACGTTCAGCCACCTGGGGCGGCGCGCTCATCTGCGTCGTTCGGTGGGAGGCCCCATGGGCACCGTGACGACTATCACCACCGGGATGCTGGCGGTGGGATTCTAGGATCCCATCCGCCACACCCAGTCACGGGTACGTCCCCTGACCATTCTACTGAATTGGGTGGCCGTTCGTGGCCAGTGCCGAAATTGGAGTTTCCTCGTTTCGATGGCACCAACCCTAGACTGTGGAATGATCGCTGTGAAATGTTTTTCGAGGTGTACGCGGTGAATGAATCCCTGAAGACACGCAGCACTCAATTTCATTGGGCAAGCGGCGACCTGGTTGCAGTCTCTGGAACATCGTGGTCGGATTTCGGATTGGGTGGTTTTTCGGGATGCAGTTTTTGCTCGGTTCGACAAGGATCAATACCAGATGCAGCTGCGTCAATTGGACTCTCTCAGGCAGACGGGAACTGTCACTGATTACCTCGACAAATTTGAGGAGTTATCTCATGGAGTACTCTTGTACAATCCCAATTATGATGATACGTTCTTTGTCACTCGATTCCTTGGCGGATTGAAGGAGGAGATTCGCTCAGTGATTGCTCTGCACCGACCTCGGGATGTGCTTACTGCCGCTGAGTTGGCGCTATTGCAGGAAGAGCAACTGGAGCTGAACAAGCCTCGGACCTCACGCGGTACTACCAAGTATGTGTCGCAAGACAAGTCCAAGGTGCCAGCGAAGGATTCTGATCAGTCCAAGATGGAACGCTCAGTGGAGGATAGAGTTGCTTCTCTGAAGGCGTATCGTAGAGCTAATGGACTGTGTTTTACCTGTGGCGAGCCGTGGACTGGTAAAACCCATAAATGTCCCTCGCAAGTACCAATTCATCTGGTGCAAGAGTTGATTGGTGTTCTTCAAGATGAAGAGGTTACAGTGATGGATTCGGGTGAAGGTGATGGTGACTCTGCTGCTGACATAATCATGGCTGTGAAAGCGTCTGAGGACACCACCTCCTCAGTCAGAAGGCGCAAGACCATCCAGTTCAGAGGGTTCATTGGGAAACAAGAGTTGTCTATACTGTTGGATTCGGGCAGTGCAGGGACGTTCATCAGTTCGACTATGGCAACCTCTTTACAGTTGCCAACTCAGTCCTGTGAGCCGTTACATTTCACAACAGCTAATGGAGAGCCCATGATTTCAGATAAGGAGATTTCAGATTTACAGTGGTTCATTCAGGGCCACACTTTCTCTTATTCAGTCCGGTTGTTACCATTACAGTGCTATGATATGGTACTTGGTGCTGACTGGTTGGAGGATCATAGCCCGACATGGATTGATTGGCGTCGCAAGATCATGAGATTTCCTCATCTGGGGCGGCGCATTCAGCTCACTGGTCTTAGGGATGTTGGGTAGCCCTGCAGGCCTATTAGTGGTCGCAAACTCAAAGGGTTGTTAAGACGCAAAGCTGTGATTCAGTGTGTGCAAGTGCTCAAGTTGAGTCAGCCATCTTCAGAATGCCTCTCAGTAACGCCTAGAGAGGACAGGTTGTGTTTACCAGAGGACTTGCCACCAGTGGTGCACGAGGTCTTGCTGAAGTATGAGGGGTTGTTTCAGGCACCAACTGGATTACCTCCAACCAGAGAGTTTGATCATCAGATTCCTTTAATTCCTGGGGCTCAACCAGTTAATGTTCGACCCTACAGGTATTCTCCTCATCAGAAAAATGAAATTGAAAAGCAAATTGCTGAGATGCTGAAATCTGGAGTGATAGCTCACAGTAGTAGTCCATTTGCATCTCCAGTTCTGTTAGTGAAAAAGAAAGACAATACTTGGCGCTTTTACATTGACTATAGACATTTGAATGCCATCACTGTTAAGAATAAACACCCGTTGCCTATAGTAGATGAACTCCTGGATGAATTGAGTGGTGCTACATGGTTCACTAAGTTGGATTTCAGATCAGGCTATCATCAGATTCGGATGGCTGATGTAGATACATTCAAAACTGCTTTTAGGACTCACAGTGGTCTTTATGAATTCAAGGTAATGCCGTTTGGTCTCACTAATGCACCTGCTACTTTCCAAAGTATAATGAATCAGATTTTTGCTCCCATGTTGAGGAATTCAATGTTGGTGTTTATGGATGATGTGTTGATTTATAGCAAAACTCTAGACCAGCATGTGCAGCATTTGGAGCAGGTATTTTAGATTGTGCAGTCACATCAGTTTTACATCAAGCTCTCTAAATGTGCTTTTGCCAAGCAACAGTTGGAATATTTGGGACACATTGTTTCTGCCCAAGGGGTGGCTACTGAACCTTCCAAGATACAAGCTGTCAAAAATTGGCCTCGGCCCATCAATCTCAAGGAACTCAGAGGTTTTCTTGGTCTTACTGGATATTATAGAAGGTTCATAAAAAATTATGGTATGATCAGTTTGCCTCTCACTCAGCTACAGAAGAAGGGAGTTCCTTTTGTGTGGTCTTCCATCACTCAGGAGGCTTTTGAATTGCTGAAGGCAGCATTGATAACCGCTCCTGTATTGGCTATTCCAGATTTCTCCAAGCAGTTTGTCATTGAGACTGACGCCAGTGATTTGGGGTTTGGAGCTGTTCTGATGCAAGAAGGCCATCCCATTTCTTTTCTCAGCAAGGCATTGGGCTCGGTTAACAGAGGGCTTTCAACATATGAGAAAGAGTGCATGGCTGTGCTTTTGGCTGTGGAGAAGTGGCGCCCTTATTTGCAGAATCAGGAGTTCATCATACGCACAGATCATCGCAATCTTCTCTTTCTTACAGAGCAGCGTGTGACCACCAAGCTCCAGCAGAAAGCTCTTCTGAAACTCATGGACTTATCCTTCAGAATACAATACAAGAAAGGGGTGTCCAATGGTGCAGCCGATGCTTTATCTCGTGTGATCCATCCTTCGGATGGTATTCATGAAATGTATGCACTATCATTGCCCAAACCAACTTGGTTGGAGAGGTTGCAGGAAGGTTACTTGGAAGATCCTTCTGCAGTTTAGTTGGTGTCTGAGCTCAGTGTGATGTCTCCTAATGATCATGGTTTTTCTCTGGAGCAAGGCATCATTCGATATAAAGGAAGGATTTGGGTGGGCAACAATGAGTTGGCCCAAAGGCATATTCTGGAATCCTTGCATGACAGTGCCATTGGTGGACATTCTGGTATTCATGCCACCTATCACCGAGTCAAAGCATTGTTTGCATGGCCCAAGTTGAAGGCTACTGTTACCAGATATGTTCAAGCTTGTCAAATCTGTCAGCAAGCCAAATCTGAGCATGTCAAGTTGCCCGGATTGCTGCAGCCATTACCAGTGCCGGAGCATGCCTGGGCAACTGTGAGCATGGACTTCATTGAAGGACTTCCTAAATCAGGAAAATATGATGTTATCTTGGTGGTTGTGGACAAATTCATAAAGTATGCTCACTTTCTCCCATTATCTCATCCTTTTACAGCGTTGAGTGTGGCTCAGGAATTTCTGAATACTGTCTATCGCTTATATGGGCTCCCTCAAGCTATCATTACTGACCGGGATAGAATTTTTACTAGCAATCTGTGGCAAGAACTTTTCAGACTAACTGACACTAAGCTGCTCATGAGTTCTTCGTACCACCCTCAAACTGATGGTCAGACCGAGAGGCTCAATCAATGTTTGGAGGCATTTCTCAGGTATACAGTTCATTCTTGCCCCAAGCACTGGAACAAGTGGCTTCCTTTAGCTGAGTATTGGTACAACACTGCTTACCAGTCTGCCATTGGGCGTACTCCATTTGAGGCTCTGTATGGTCACGCACCACGGCATTTTGGTGTTTCTGATGCTATGTCAGCGGTTGCTCCTGACTTAGAGGATTGGCTCAAAGAGCGTGATTTGATTACTAAGTTGATTCATCAGCAACTCCTTCGTGCTCAACAGCGGATGAAGGCTCAAGCTGACACTCATCGATCAGAACATGAGTTTGAAGTAGGGGATTCAGTTTTTCTGAAGCTGCAACCCCATGTTCAATCTTCGGTGGCTTTTCGTGGCAACAATAAGTTGGCTTTTCGCTATTTTGGTCCATTCAAGATCTTGGCTCGAGTGGGTAAGGTGGCGTACAAGCTGGATTTGCCACCTACTGCTCAGATTCACCCGGTGGTGCACGTGTCTCAACTGAAGAAGCAAGTCCCTCCTCAGGTGGACGTATGTTCAGACATTGCCTTGGTGAGTTCAGATCCTGCTCGACCATTGCTGCCATTACAAGTGTTGGACCAGGTGCTTGTACCACGGGCTAGAGCTACTGCTACTCGTGTCAAGGTTCACTGGTCTGGATTACCACCAGCGTTGGCTACATGGGAAGACCCTGCTGATCTTGCTCGGCGTTTTCCGCAATGTCGGCTTGAGGACAAGCCGCGTTCTAAGGGGGCGGCAATGTTATGAACTACATATGCATAGTGGGCCTTGTACGTGAGTGGGCTTGAGTGTCTTTGGGCTGAGCCTAGTGTGAGTAGTATAAAAGGCGTGAGTCTGTAACGATGAGACAAGTCTTGTAATGGAATATTCAGAATCCCGAATCGAATCCCAACTACCCCGCCTTCTGTGCTCGAACTGCTCTCTTCTTCTCTGATTCTCTTGCTGTTTTTCCCTCAAATTCCCAATCCGGTGAGCGAGTTCGTGACAATTGGTATCAGGAGCCATCAGATTTTGGGAGAAAATTTTTTTCCCTCGATCTGCAACATCCATCCTGGCCCCCACGAAGAACTCCACCAAGTTCCAGGCGCAGATGGCGGCGAATTTGGATACGCTCTC
This sequence comes from Paspalum notatum, assembly GCA_022530915.1. Lineage (NCBI taxonomy): Eukaryota > Viridiplantae > Streptophyta > Magnoliopsida > Poales > Poaceae > Paspalum > Paspalum notatum. Next base: position 38,688,540 of record CM039690.1, on the reverse strand, counting down.
CAAGCAGTACGCCGGCGTCGAGCAGGTGAGGCAGCCGTACTGCCGCATCCGGTTGTGGAAGCTGACCTCGAGGGTGAACTGGTTGGTGTCGTACCAACCCGTGGCCGGCAGCGCGCCGCCGGTGCCCGTCAGCCGCGGGCCCATGCCGGCGTTGGCGACGTGCCTGCACATGTCCGTCCACGCCGACAGAGACTGGCAGTCGCGGAGCAGGTCGGCGTTGAGCCGGCTCGGCAGGTCCTGGACGTAGATGTACCGGCCGGCGCACGGGTCGGCCACGGCCGCCGGCTTCTGCGCCCTCGCCTGACGTTGCCGACGACGTTGCCGTGACGACGCCTGCGGCGGAGGCGGCGAAGGTGGAACTTTTGTTCTTTCTTGAAGCACCGACGGCGACTGTGACGCGTCAGCGATCTCTTCACTCTCCGGCGGCGCGGGTGGCGGCGACGACGGTGGAGTTTCTGTTCTTGCTACCCGCTCCGGCGGCGGCGGAGGCGACGCGTGTACGACATCTTGACGCTTGGGCACAGGGATCGCGCCAACGATTTCCCGGACGCTCGCGTGGAAGCTCTCGCGGCGACCGGCACCGAGCTCGGGTGGTGGAGGCGTGAAGACGAGGACCACCCGCACGACGCAGCACGCCGCGATGGCCAGCGGCAGGAGCCACCTGCCGGCCCGCAGCGCCGCCGCTGCTTGCGTGCTCACCACCATTGCGCGTCGCCAGACAACTTCTCCCCGTCCACGTCCCGCCGGAGAAGGAACGGAACGCTCTTACGCTCGCTGCGGCACCAAGTCGCCGGACGCCGATCTGCAGCGGCGTCGGCTCCGGCTTCGATCCGTGGCGCCGTTGCTGGCTGCCGATCGCCACCAGCGCATCGCGCGATCGCCGTTGATACTTGATCGGCGACGGGGATCCGCCTCGATCCGTTTCCATTCGTGATTGTGGTTCCGCCAAGGATGTTTCCATCCACAGACCCTGCGGCGGTCGGTTTGGCGCGGGCATGGCCGCATGGGAGCGTGGCACACTGCTAATTATAGAATCGAACTGAAGCCCATGCATGCAATACTAGCGGCGCTTTTTTCTCGCAGATTTCGCTTGATTGTTTTCCGAATTTCAGAAATATTAGTGGCCTTGTGTTGTGATTTTGTGAAACAACCATATAATTAAACGAGTAGATCAAATAGCATGTGAAATGTCGGTCCATCTTGAGCAGCTAGCCTTTATAACATACACGTTCTTCATGATCTTCATTACGAGGCTTTTCCAAATTATTAAACTGTCACGGTACTGCTGTTTTGCCTTGCTATTGCCAGGCTTCGGCCTGGCTTGTCCCTTCATGCAAAGTGCAATTGTGCAAACCATCGTGATGTTATGTGTAGCCTAATACAATGATGCTGCTATGTTCCAGCTACACCGACTTAACTACTTACTGCAGTTCATTCTGTGTTACTACATCTATGTTCAACTGCTGTGTGTGGACGCCTTATCATTGCAACGTACTCCCTCCGTCCCTATTTATAGGTCGTTTGATTTTTTTTAGCATCCGGTTGAACTGGCTCGTCTTATTCAAAAAATTTCACAATCATCATTTATTTTATTGTGATTTTTTTTAACGTAATGGCAGGAGCTCTGCCTTTCAATTAAGAAGAATAGAATTGACCCTATTTTAAAGAAAACTGGGCCAAAAACCTACATTGAGCATGCGGTTGAAAAACCGGCGAAAAGCCACCCAAACAACACCCCAACCAATGCCCACTATGTGTCATCGTTGCCGAGCTCGTCCTAAAAGGCGAGCAGCTCCGACTTCCCACAGCAGGCAACACGGAACAGCTAGAGACACCTGACACCGCCTGCACATAGGCACCAGCCCACAAGGAGAAAAGGTCGAGGTGCGCCATCGTTGCCAAGCTTCGACGCACCCCACGCGAAGCAGCTCCGACTCTTCACCACCGAGCTTGGTCCAACAGCGTCAAGTACCAGAAGCAAGCAGACATTAGGAGCAGCTCCGACTCCCCGTCCCCTAGCCAACAAGACTGACGAAAAGCCCCCGTTGGGCGACGATCACGCAACAGGGACTGGAGGTCTTCTGGACGACATCTTGAAGAAGGAAGACGACGCTGAAGCGCCGCCGCCGCCCGCCTAGCGGAATCTAGGCAAGGTCTCCCCCGAAGACTCCAGCAGAGTCCTACGAAGTGGTGACCGCCGGGACCTTGGAAGAAGGGCTGCAGAAACAGCCACCGCAGTCGCCACCCCAAGGCCAAGTCGAGCGTCGACGCCTCCCGCCTTCCACCGACACACCCACCCTGCAGGACCCACACCCACACGTGTGACAACGCCAATGTCGTCGCCACACCACGCCAACGAGACCCCGCCCGTGGCAGCCCTGCAGAAGAGAGGAGCTCCCAAGTCGACGCCTCCAGGGAGGTAGAACGGCACCCACAGGCGTCGCCGTCAATGGCTTTCGCCAGGAACTCCAAATCTCCACCCATGAACATCTCCGGACACAACCAGCAGGGGGGAGGCAGATGTGGCCATGGAGGCGACAGATCAAACCATCCCCCACCGGGAGCACCACAGGGAGCCGCCCCCGGTCCCCATGGTTGCCGCCCATCGCCACTCGCGCCTGGCCGGGCGGGCGGGGCTGGAAGGCGAAGACCGGGGAGGGAAGGGTGAGGGCCATCCTGACGCCGCCGCAGCCACGTGCCGCCGGATCTGCTGGCCCCGCGCGCTGCCGGGCCGCCGCGAAGCCATGGCCGCCGCGCTCATCCCCCGCGAGGATCCACGCGCGGCCGGCGAAGCGAGGCAGGAAGGCCCCGCCGCCACCGTCCTAGGAGTCCGCGCGGCCTCCGGCGGTGGCGAGGCGAGGGAAGGGAGGAGAAGAGCGGCGGTGGCTAGGGTTTCGGCTGCCGCCCGGTCGCCCGAGCGGGAGGGGCGACGCGGGGGCCTCTGTTTTTCCCGTTGTTCAAAGAAGCTTGTGCTCCTTTACATTGGGCTGCTATTCGGGATTTTATTGTGATTTAGTTTAGCATATAATATATTTTAACTATGTATTAAATATTTTTTTCATTTTTGCAAATATTTTGAATAAGACGAACCGGTTTGACTGGATGCCAAAAAAGTCAAACAACCTATAAATTGAGACGGATTGAGTAAATGATATATGATGTTCATCAATGTTGCCAAATCGTGAACTGGCGTGGTGTTTGGATCTTCTAATTGATGTATATCTAGGTAGTTCATTCGCACCACGTGGCCGAGTAAAGCAAAGGAACTAAGTTTATAAATAAGGGTATACAGCTATAAGAAAAAACAATACAGAGCCAAAATAATTGATGGGCCTGCGCACGCAGGGGCGCGCGTGCAGCTGAATGAAATGGGGTGCTATTCCAGAATTTTTTTTGAACTCAAGTAGTGTTATTTTATTTCAGTACTTTCAAACAACGTAGGGGCACAGAACATGCAGCACTGCACGATAAGAGATTCAGGCATCAACACAGCGCAATGAGGAGTTTAAAAGCAGTAGCTCACACACACACACCCACACCATGCACATCGAGTGATTCCGGCATCAAGCCATCAACACAGCACGATCTGAGATTCAGGCATCCAGTAACTCACTCACTTCCTGCACATCAGAGAGAGAAGAGTGAGCTCGACGAACAAAAGAGTAAGCCATCGTAACAAGACTTCATTGTTGAAAAAGAAATGGTGCAACTTAAAAGTATTTGTTTAGAAGAAAATAAGTTGAACATATATAGGTGTATGGCATGGGTTCTGCATTCTCAGAAGCAAACCTGATGCGCAGTGCAACTCTTAACTATGAAAACATATAGGCCCTCTTTGAAATACAGGAATTCTTTCCTAATCCTACGTTTTTTTCTGTGAAATTGAACTAATTCTTGTGAAATTCCTACAAAAATCTTGTGAAATTCCTGTCTTCTAAAGGGGCTCATAACATGTGGCGTTCCAATCATATAGATTCCAGTTTCACCCTTTCATGCCTAAAATAAAATTATTTTCAACAACCCGAAACTTAGTTGCACAAAAACTAGCATTTCTCTTCTAAACAGAATACCAAACATATTTTTACTATTACTAATTAAAGACTCTTTTAAGCCTCTACGTTAATTCTCATTGGACGCGCTAGGAAAAAAATAAATTGTAAAAATTCTCACAAAAATAAAAAAACATCCAACCGTCCATCATGTGATCTATTATATTTTCTAAAAGTTTCCACTATGCCATTATGCCATTATGAAGGATGAAATAAAATAATCGCCTAAATGTATATAAAAAAATTTACCTACCATGCCATTATGAAATACGAATTAGAGTAACCCTTAAACTTGCATAAAAATTACCCACCATGCCTTCATAAATATGAATTAAATAACTTACTAAATTTGCATATAAATTATTTAGCATGACATTAGAAAATATAAATTAAAATATGCCTTAAACTGTATATAAATTACCAATATGCCATCGTGAATGATAAATTTCAATAATTTTTAAATTTGCATATAAATTATCCACGGTACCATTAGAAAGATGAATTAAAATAATCACCTCTAATATTACTAAAGATTAAATATATATCTTCTAAAACTCTAACCCGTGAGAGAGCACAGATCGATAGACATGATTTAATAAATCAAATGATGTGTCAAGTTAATTCTTAAATCTCTACAGACAAGCTAATGGTTCAGCTAGAAGCAGTGGTCCATTAACAAATGTGACCGGCAAAATGAACATATGTTAACATTATTAAATCATGATAATGCTCATATAAAAAAAGATAACATGTAATATTTGTCCATACATTCTCTAACATTATATTGTACCTATTAGGTGCCTTCTTCTCGTCAAAAGTGTGTTGCTTCCTTAGTGCAATTAAACAGTCAACGCATTCTTCAAGAGTGCCCTTCCTCTTTTCCTTGGAATTCCATAGTAAAAAGTCAAATCTTCCATCAATGTTGTATTCTTTCCTCTCATTCAGCGTATCAATAACAGAATTGTAGGCCTCTTCCCCGTCCATCTTCAGTTCTTTTAACTCCTCGTTGTTTTCATCTATGACCTCATCCTAGTAACAAAAGGGAGAAGTGTGAGTTCATTAACACGCAAGCTACAAAGTAACATAATACTAGTACATTAGTATTTACAAATAACCTACTTGACGATTAGCCACAACTGTCATGAAGCGGTTCCAGCTGCTTGGGTCATTGACCAGTTTCTCCCACTTGCAGTACAATCTATGGCCCTTCTTTTCAGCTTCCGCAGCAGGCAGCTTTGCATATACATCTTTGAAAGGCTTCTCATCTAATTTCCTAATTTTTATCACCGCAAAGTCACCAAGTCGTGCACCCCCAAATTCCTTATTAATTTCCTAACATATATTAAGCATATATCAATATATGATAACTCATCTAGTCGAACTTCAAACTTCAGGGATCTCAAATTGATATGACTTAATAATGCACGTTTAGAGACGTGGATAAACCTTGACAATCTTTTCCGCCAGGCCATCATCTGATTTCTTCCCCTGCACAGATTTAATTTGTCTGCCTCGGCTTTTGCAATGGAACTTATAGAAGCGTAATAGAACTCAACAAAAACTCAAGAAAAAAGGATTAAAAAGGAATGTACTACTGTGCTACAGGAGAAACAAAGGAACCGGGTTTACAATGATTGGAAAGTGTGACCCCGGAATAAATACTATGATAAAGAGAAGAATCCATTGCCTGTACCGGCTAAGCTTCATGAAGGATAGAGATTAGCGACACAAAATCGTTTATTCACTTAAGACAGTAGAGATTATGCGGGTGGATCGGAGCTTCTACCTTCTGGAGCTCCACCAACAACGCATTCAGCTCCTTATCCTTCGTGTTCAGCTCCTTTTTCGCTGTGACCAGTTTTTGCTTAAGCTGCCCATTCGCCGCCTTGAGCTCCTCCTATACACAAAATCGAGGGTAAGTTAAAATCCATCATAAAATGTGTCTCAGTTCAAATTTGCTATTTCCATATATTCAAAATACCCCTTTTTAATATATATCACGACTGTTTTTTTTAACTCTGATCATTTGTCTTATTCAAAAACCTTGTGCAAACATGTAGAACTACAAGTCATGCTCAAACTATGTTTAACGATAAAACAAATCACAATAAGGCGAATGATTAAAGTTGTGGAGAAAAACCAACCACAACATATATTTAAAATCGGGGGAGTATATCTTAAGATTCTTATGATGTAATTTAAGGTTCTTATGCTTAATTTAGATAGAAATTTAGGGGGTTATTTTATGTTACTTTTATAATGGCAAAGATGAGTAAATATTTAGAAAACAAAGTAGATCAAAATGGCTATTACAATTTCTGTCGACCGAATTGACGGCCAAATATTTCTGATCTGTCTTTTTTTTTTAGCACGTCATGAGCGTTAACACAAGTGCTCTGAAAGAAGTCTCCAAATAATTCCAGCGAGAAATTGCCCATTTTATTTGAAAATTGGTTTACGAAATAAAGATTTGTGGAATACTAGATTATTCTGCGTCTATAAATAAAAAATGAATGGGACGGATATAAAATGTGCTAGGATAATCTCCGGCCGCCGCACATACGACGTACCTCGCTCTTGTGGCGCTCCTGCTCCAACCTCTCCTTGTCGTTGGTGAGGTCGCAGATCACCTGTTTCAACTCCGTGTACTCGACCATGGCTTCCTTGTAGAGCCGGAGCTTGGAATCGACCCCAAACGCCATAAGCTTGAGGCGCTCACCCAGACCCAGCAAATCGCCTGCTCCGTCGCCGCCTCCCACCGCCATGTGGCCACTCTCCCCGATCTGCTTGGGGATTGATGAGGTGATGAGTTGAGGGCGTGAGGTTTCTTCTGTGTTTGCGCTAGAGATCGAAGAACTGAGGCATGGGAGGCTCTTTTTTATCAGAATGTTCAATATATATAAGGAGGAAGGCCTGGGAGTGGGAGGGTGGGAGTGGGAGTGGGTGTGGGTGGAGGACCGAGGAGTCAACCGAGTACACTTCTTTATCAAAGAAGCAGTACATGACAGCTCAATTACACATGATGTTACTCTCTTTAATTTGCAGAAGGAATATTTTGGCGCTGAACTTCTTTTTGACTGAATGTGAAGGTCATTTTTTATTTGTCAATTCCTCAGGCCCTGTTTGGTGGGGCTTCTAGGGGCTTTGGTTTCTCCATCCTAGCTAAAATATAGGAGCCAAAAGAAACCACAAATTTTGGGCTCCAACAGCTCTGTGAGAGGAAGGAGAGAAGAGAGAGAAAAAGAGCTCTTCCAAAAGTGACGGGCACCAGCCGGGCAGGGGCTGGGCAGCCGGAGCTGAAGCCGGAGCTCCCTACGCCAAACGGGGCCTTAATTATTCATAGTAGCAGAGCCGTTTTCAGCTACCAGGACCCGCACCTTCCTATCGTGATGTGGCGTCTCCACTCAGTGCCAGCCTCCCACGCGATTTTGTGTTGTCTGCAGACGGTATGTGGAGCAGCCGGAAACGCAGGGGCTGTTAATGTTTGGCTTTTAGGCTGTAGATCAAAATTTTATCCACGATTTAACTGTATTTGAATCTAAATTAATATTTGGTCTCTCATTCACTTTCATATGCTTGTATGATATCTGATTTCCTGATCGTACCTTGTGTGTGTGGAATGTCTCAAAATCACCCTCCAGTGGCATACATGGAGACATGTAATTAGAGCATACATTGCAGTCATTTTGCATGAGATAGCATATGAACACCATTCTATTGAGATGTCTTTGGCATTGTCTTCTCTTGCCACATACCATACAATATGCAATACCTCCCAATCGTTCTTCTGCACTAACCAAATTGTCGGATCTGATGCACTTCAGCTTCCTACCAGTTTCCCTTTCAACCTTGGCATGGAATTCTTTGAAAGTATCGGTAGAAATTTGTTCTTGAAGACATATGTAGAAACCTTCCTAGAGTGGCCATCAACAAATGTCATACAAAATACCACTAAGGGTGTTGGGATCGGAATATTACCCATGCCCCAGACACTACACAATAGGGGAAATCCTACTATGACTCCTTAGATGTAATTGTAGTCCGACTAAGACTCCTACTTTGTTATCGATTAGGAAACTCACCATGTAACCATGTCCTCCGAAGTATATAAGGAAGGCAGGGGTATCCCTAGGAGACTAGAGAAGAACAATACCAATGCAATCACCACAATCAAACAACAGCCAGCACCCCAAGCACAACTGCACAAGGCAATACAAATTGTCCTCCATACAGGACGTTGGGTATACGCATATCATAGCCCGAACTTGTCTAAATCTTTATCTTGTGTTACCATCGAGCTTCAGATATGACATCTAACCTCTCTAAATCTACTTCTTGGGGTATCCCTAGAGAACTGACTGTAACAAACGCTTGGTGACCCATGCGCATGTCTGTGTAGAAGTCAATAAGTGAGTTCGATCTGCTATTTTGTCTTATCATTAGGCGAACAACATATACTTTCTCTAATTTTCTTATTTTTCTACAATGGCTTTTTTCCGACCTCCTTCGGTCGCCCGTTAAACGTGCATAAGAACCATGAGACCAATTGCCCATTAAACGTGCATAAGAGCCATGAGACCAAAGAGTCATTCGATTCACTTGCCGACCTCCTCCAGTCAACCGTTAAACGTGCGTAAGAGCCATGAGCCGCACTACCCGGTGACTAGACTATTCTATATGGACTATAGAGTGATGAACTCTTTTTGTGCTCATAAAGCGCCTTTATCAACTTTATCCCCTCTTGCTCCTCTTATACGATCGGCAGAGTTTTGAATAAAATGTAAATCAAAATTGCCAACCTACATCTAAGTCACCAGCATATGCAACTACAAAAACAACTTTATATGTTTCTAATTAGCAACCTCTACTAACTCAAATTAAACACACATGTTAGGTGTCACTTTTATTATACCGTACATGTACTTATGAGTAATAAGTACATATCTCTGTAGTTTAGCAAACAAGAAAATGATCTCTTATCAAACCACACAACGATGAAACTAAAAAATTATTTTAAATTATAACATACTGATCAACAATAAATTATGACGTTATTAATTTGGACAAAATGTACTACGCATCTTGATTGAAACATTATGACATCTTGACTGAAACATTATGACATATATATTTCATGACAAAATGTACTATGCATGCAGCTGCAGTGGTGATATTTCTTTTTTTATAAGGAGTGGTGCTATTTGATTGGATATTGTGCTCCACGTATGTTGTACTATTGCCAAATTAAATGAAATGGTCCAAACAAGAGACATTTTACTTCCAAACCAAACCGATAAAAGCAAGTTCAGGGAGAAACCAAGGGAAGTTCAGACGTTAAGCAATAAGTTAATCAAAAAGAAGTTCAGAGCATCGGAATATCAGAGTCAAATCTAATCAGAACCAGCATGGAAGTTCATGGCAAGGGGGGTAGCATACTTGACACAAGTCATGATACCCCCTAGTTAGGTTAGGTAGAATTATCTGCTACAGCATGTAGTCTGATTCTCCACTATCCAGAGCCACAGCTCGTGACAGAAGCGCAACTTCCATATATGAAGCTGTATCCATATGTGACAGCTCGTGATATGTTTGTACATAATCCAAAGGAGCTTGCGAATTCCTGCTTTGCTATTTGCCACTTGCCAGATCCTTTGGGAGTTAGAAAGGTGGTAAGTCACTCTCTGCCACTCGACCTGCACAACAAGAGGCAAGAATGAGTTTGATGCAGAAAAAATAGTTTGGATGTGTTGTGGACTTCGTTCTAGGAGAGAAACACGGAAGTTAAAAGGGAATCCCAGAATACGAGCAATTAATAATGCGTCTTTGAATAATGACTGACTTTCAGAGTATGGGGGTATACCCATGACTAAACTTTAACCACTAAAGTCTAGTATATTTGTATCCGAATAGGCCATCTAATGTGGGACTAAATTTGGGTTCATTAGTCGACAGAAATGAGCTAAACTGGACTAAAGTTTTCTAGAATCGAGAAAAGTCAAATATACCCTCTTGTCACAACCATATCCATCCGTCCCGTGCACAATGATATTTAAATAAAGGGTACACTTGACAATATACACCCTTAGATCATCCCCAATGGATGGAGGAAATGGGATGTATATAGTACTGTTTGACACTGTAGCGCTACTGTAGACAGTGAGAGAGCTAGTTAAAATAGTGGATGAATAGAGATAGGAAGTCTTTTAGGCTAAGTTCAAAGGCTCCCTTATCCCCTATCACTATTCCAACTACCCCCACTCAGATCTACAGTGTTGTAACAGTGCGCGGACCCCCATTTTGAGGGCACCGCTGGACTTAGCCTTAGACATCCCATTGGAGATGATCTTAGTTATCTAATAGTTCTAGTATCCGAGCAGTCTCTAACTAGACTTTAGTCAGGGCTAACTTTAGCTCTAGTCCATCCAAACATAGCATTAAAGAACCTTTTTCTTCATAGTTGTGCCACAAATGGAATCAATGTTAAGTTAATTACTAGTTCTTTGTTGCAATAATACTCGTGTTTAGTGTGCTACACTAGCTCTTTTATCCCTTCAGTCACAAAAATGTTTGCATACAAACCCCTGTGTGTTGCAGCTGGAGTTTCAAGCAAATTAGCAGGCAGAGCAATGGCCTCATAATGTTTTTTTTTTCAAAAAAGAAGAAAATGCTTCAGCCAGGAAGTGATGCATACAGAAGCCATCTATAAGCCACTAACCTGATGCAATAATTAAAAATAGTAATAAAGCGGCAACCCACAGCTTTATCCTCCCGGTAGCAATTATTATTATACAATAGGTAATTAGTCTAGGATAATATTGCATTACCTGCGAATTCAGCGGCAACCTAAAAAGGAAGACTGACTCTAAACCCCCAGTATTCCGGCAATTCACAATGCGTCTATGAACCAAGAATCAATTATTCTCACTCTTAAGGACAGGTTCTTGGAAACAAAAAGGGAATATCTAGGAAGATGCTATTTATTGTCTTCACTAGCACTCACAATTCACGATAGGAAACTAGTGTAGGACAATGTTGCATTACCTGCGAATCTCCCTATGCTTCGCCCGTGTAAGGCGCTTCACCTGATCAGACATGTAGTTGACACATTCCCTCATCGTAGCCCTCTTCCCCTCCTTGTAGTTCCACAGCTCATAGGTGATGCTTCTATCACTAAGACGGCCGCACTCTTTCATCTCCAATAATGCTTCAACCACAGCATCACGGGCACCAGAACCCCATGCCCTCTCCAGCTCTTGCAATTTCTCATCACCAGTATTCAGTAACTCCTGGTAATTAATGCAAGCACCACATGGTCCATTATCCTTGAGGAAATTAGCTAGAGTGGATCAAAAGCAACCTGGGAGTAGATGTATGTGACATACCCTCTGATTGCCACCAAATGTGACAGTCTTGCTAGGATACCAGCTTAGGTCACCAAGTTGCTGCTGCCATGATGAGTATAACTGGTAAGATGCATCGCCGACTTCTTCAGGAGGTAACTTTGCAAGACAAGCAGCCTTGAATGCCTTCTCATTCAATTTCCCCATTTCCTTTATCCCAATTCTCCTTCTTCGCCCGGTATCAATTTCAAGTAATCCCTGGAACACCAACTTGCATGTAACATCGAATCCCACAACATACAGTTCAAGAGTACGTAACCAGAACGTACGCTGGATCAAAGTATAGATGAGTAAATATTGAGGGATATGATCGAACCTTGATCACCTCATCTCTGACTTCCTCTATGTCATCTTCTTCGCTCACCAAAAAACATGAGGTTTGGATCTTGTTCCCTGCACAACAACCACATGCGAAGAGGCTCCGCACCCACCTGAGCAGGGTGAAGGATGGTTCCTAGGCCGCCGGGTGGCCGCCGAGGAGACCTTCGAGTGCCACCACAGGGATTAATATATCAGTTCGCCGGTTCCTGATGTTGGGGTGCTGTCAAGCTTGACACCTCGACATTCAAACAAGCTGCAGAGGATTATCCTGCAGGCTCTAGTAAGTCCTACTCCCTCTTCCCCTCCCCCTTTGGATCTTCAGATGGACCTTCCGAAGCTAGATTTCTTGCATGGTGAGACCTTCGCCAGGAAGGTTAGGAAAGAGCTTGGGCTGGATGTCGCCGCCTCACAACTGAATGGCTCTTTTTCCATGCTGATTGCTGTGGGTAGATGCAAATTTCGGCTTTTTGAAGGATCGGTGTCTCTGATTTTGCAAGCAGTAATTGGAGGGTCTTTCAACAGTTTTGATGTTCTTGAGCTAGAAGATCGGATTTACAGGTTCTCAGTGTCCTCTAAACAAGTTGGGTTTCTGGTCTACAATCTCAGTTCTTTCTCGGGGGAGCTTTTCAAAATCTACTTCCATTTGTGGAATGCCTCGGGTCTCAGTCATGCAAGATTGTCTAGAAATGCTGATCAAATTCAAGTTCATCATTGGGTTCCAGTAATCTCCAGAAAAAATAGAGCCGCTTCTCCCAATTTTGCAGAGATAGTAAAATCTGGACATGTGAATCCTAATGATCGCAACGTGCCGCTCATAGGAGCTAATTGCATACCGATTGGCAGAAGATCAGTTTTTCATCGCATCAGTTTTGACCCTCTTGATTCAGTCCAAAATGCTGGTTTTTCAAAACCAGCGAATTGCTTCAACACAAGTCTGGGTTCAAACAGTAGTTTGAATTTCGGTGCTCGAGGTGAGCAAGAGCTGACCAAGGGGAAGCTGCAAAAAGACCTCAAGACCTATTCTTGCAGTAGATGCCTATCAACCAGTCGCCTTCGAAGGCAATGTCGATCAGCCATTAAGTGTCATAATTGCCAGGCTAAAGGGCACATAGCAGCCAACTGTTTCGGGTTGACCTCCATAGGCAAAAGAGCGCCATTCTGGGCTACCAAAGGGAAATTTGAAAAGGGAGCTCCTAGCGGGCCGCCCATCTACAAATCCTTCTCAGATTTTGCCAAGGCCTGTGGGCTGGGCCGTTTCTCTCGGCAGACAACGGAAGTTAATGCTGCCGATAAAGCCCGGGCGGCGGGACATGTTCCCAACACCCAGCCAGTATGGCGCGTCTCCTCGGGCTCCTCGCAGAGCGACCCTTCACCTCCCAAAGACCAGAGTCAGTTCAGCTCCCACTCTGAACACTCTGACGCCAACCTTGCCGCCGCAGAGCTCCCTCCTGCCTCGTCCATGGCGTTCCAGCGCGCCAACCCGGCACCTTTCACTCCACTCGGCATGAGGTGCCTCAATGTCCCTCACCGCAAGCAAGCAGTGCGTGCAGTGGCCCTTTCGACCGCGCGCCATCGTCAGCATCACACCAATGCCCGAGGTGCAGGTAACCTTCCGAGCCATCCATGAGGTGATCAGGGAGTTTCTGGTCGTGCATAGAAGGCTTGAAGTGATAGACATCCAACCTTGTCACCTAGGACAAGCCTATATCCATTTTGTTCATGTCCATGATAGAGACCAATTGATAGAAGGGGGACTCCACCAGTTTGACGATGTTTTCATCAGCTTTGAAAGGCACAATAGAGGTCGAAATTGGAGGGCTGTCACCTTCAATCAAGAATGTACCTTGATGCTGTTGGGTTTCCCGTTAGATTACTGGAAGAGTGAATTCGTTGAAAACACCATCTGCTCCTTTGGTAGAGTAATCGCATGGGAAGGGGATGAGGATCACCTAGCAAGGATCATTGTTCGAGCTAGAGTAATTGACCTAGAAGAAATCCCCCGTTTCATCCTGCTCACAGATGGTGAAGGCTTTGAAGGAGAATCCTGGACAATTCAGTGTGAGATTCTGCAGCAGGGTATGCTGGGGGCTCATCCCCCTGATGAGGAGCCTATCCCAGTTGAGAACAATGAGGCTAATGCCCCATTTATATTCTTTGGTTTTGGTCAAGAAGGTCAAGGTCCTCAGCAGCAGAATAATGGACAACAACAGCAGCAGCAGAATCAGGATCAACCAAATGGGCAGCAAAACAATGATGAACTGCAGAACATGAATGTGGATGCAGCCAATTGGCCTATGGCCAAATGAACTCCCTGCAATGGATCAAGTCATCATCCCACCTCCTCAACAGCAAGCCTAGGGACAAGGAGCAGTGCACCAGCAGATGGACATTGACCTTAACATGGTACTGGAGGACCCTCAGGAAGCTATCATTCATCCTGTGCCAGTAGGAGTGGATGAAGAGCAGCTACCACAAAACCCTCTTTTGCTGCAAGTCAATGAACAAGAAGAGGATGAGTTGCCAGAGGAGCCAGTGCCTGCTGGCCCAGTCCCAGGCATTAACATGCAAGAAGAGATAGAAGTTAATTTACCAGTGTGGAATCATCCACCAGAGAATTTCCTGGCAGAAGAATTACCCATGGACGCCCTAATGGCAGATCATGAACTTCTGGCACAGCATGACCAGTTCTTCAACGGGCAAGATGAGCATATAATTCAACTCGGTTTCGTGCAGACTCAACAGATGTTTCAGGCAGACCCAGCCTTTGATTATTGAAAAGCAAACAATGCAGTGAATCAAGATTTTTTGACCTTATGGGACAAATTCTTCAAGCCTTCAGATGACAAACAACTCACCGTAGACATCCCTGTCAGTTGAAGTAATTTTTTCCTGTCAGTCCTCATCAAGCCACATCTCTTTCTGTGGGCTAAGAAGTTTCTCACCTCTGAAGCTTGGAAGTCTTTTAATAAAGATTCCAACAATGTCATCAGTTTCGGCTTACCAGAGAAATGTCCCCAACAGGCAATAGAAGGACCTGAAAGCCCCTCACCAGGAAGTGCCCCCCACAAATGTAGCCTCTTCTTACTAGAAGATAGTAACCTAGATCTTTCACCTGAATCAGGGGTTGACACCCCAAAAAATAAAAGAGCTCTTATTCACGACTGTCTGGTGGAATCTGAAGTTAGAAGGAGTGACAGACTCAAAAACAAGAGAAAAGGCTTCAAAAGCCCCCAGTGCACTTCCAAAAACTGCTTGGCCTGCAAAGTTGACCCACCACTGCTGGATAATTCGGTTATCAAAAATCTGGGACAAACCTTTTGCAAACTCAAGAAAGCAGAGATAGATGATCAGAAACTAAGTTCAAAGAAACTGGCCAACCCTGTGGGTAAAAAGGCAAACAAATCAGGAGATGCAAGTGCTGATGGAAGTGAAGATCAAGCCAAGAAGCAGAAGAAGACCAAGAAGTAATACCTCCAGCACTCGGGCAGCTGGAAATTTTGTGGTCTCATCCAGCCTGCTAGTGCTACCTCCATTTAGCTATGATCCTTTCATTTATGCTTTTATTATCTGCTCTAGCAGTAAAGACTTGGTGGTATGGTGTACTGTTATCGTATGGTGGCCAGTTCTTTATCACACTTGGATTTCTTTTGCTTTCGGTTTGCAATGTGCTAAAACTATTGCTGTTCTATTATGGTCAGTTTGTTGCAATGTGACGATATTGCTGCACTGTTATGATCAGTTTATTTCTAGGTTAAAGCTTGCTGCTCTTTTATGGTCAGTTCGTTGCAATGTGCGAAAAATATTGCTGCACTGTTATGATCAGTTTGTTTCTAGGTTAAGGCTTTATATATATGCCGCTGCTATGTCTGGTGAAAAATCTGGATGTTTCGATGCCGTCGTGTGGGCGTTTGATTCCCAACAGTGGGCTCTTATTGTGCAAGAAGCTCCTAATGATTACTTAACCTCTCTAGTTACCCAATGACCAGTAAGAGATTTTGGAAAATTTTGTGCTGGAATGTGCGTGGCATAAATGCATCGAAAAAATGGAACTCCATTAGAGACAAAATCCTTGAGTCAAGATGTGATATCATTTACCTGCAAGAAACTAAGAAACAAGATTTTGATCTGTTCTTCATCAGGAAAATCTGCCCAGCCTCCTTTAACAAATTCGAGTTTCTCCCCTCAAATGGAGCATCTGGAGGATTGCTAGTAGCCTGGAAAGGAAGCCTTTTTTATGGCTCCCTAATTTTTCATAATAATTATGCTATGTCCCTGGAGTTCACCTCTCGAGCCAATGAAGCAACTTGGATTTTAACCAATATCTATGCTCCTTGTTCTACGGAAGGGAAAAGGGATTTCCTGCAATGGTTTGAGAATATCCAAATGCCGATGGCTGAAAATTGGATCATACTAGGGGACTTCAACCTTATGAGAAGGCCAGAGGACAGAAACAAACCAGGAGGTGATCTCAATGAAATGATGGCCTTTAATCAAGCTATCAGTGCCCTAGGCCTAGTGGAATTACCTCTATATGGCAGACGTTTCACATGGACCAACAAACAAGAAGAGCCACTTCTAGAAAGATTAGACTGGTTTTTCACCAGTAATGTCTGGACTACAACCTATCCTGACACCAAGGTTGAAACTCTGATAATGGAAACATCTGATCACTGCCCCTGCCTAATCTCCATAGGAACCAAAATCCCCACAAGTAAGGTCTTTAGATTTGAGAACTATCTTATGCAGCATGAGGAGTTCACTTCTGTAGTTCAGCATGGATGGAGTCCGCCTACAAATCAAGTTGGCAGGGCAAAGATTATTACAGCCAAGTTCAAAAACCTTAGAAGACTGATAAAAGGCTGGCAATCTCAACTCTCTAATCTGAGGGGTACACTCACAAACCTTAAGATGACAATCTCGTTTCTTGAAATTCTGGAAGAATTCAGGGATTTAACTCTACAGGAATGGAACTTCAGAGAAATTTTGAAAGAGAAGCTAGTGACTCTGTTGCAAATGCAACGTACTTACTGGAGACAAAGAGGAACAATAAAATGGGTCAAATTTGGAGATGAAAACACCAAGTTCTTCCATGCTAATGCCACACTGAATTACAGAAGAAATATGATAGCACAGTTACAAGATGGCCAAGGTAACCTATGCAGCAACCACAAGGACAAGGCAGAAATCTTGTGGAAGGCATTTCAAGATAGGCTAGGATCATCTGAACCAACCACGTTATGCTTTGATTTGTCAAATATCCTGACCAGTCACAGCCACCTTTCAGCACTAGATGATGAATTCAGGAGAGAAGAGATTGATCTCATTGTTAAGATGCTCCCCACTGATAAGTCACCAGGACGAGATGGATTCTCAAATGAGTTTATAAAAAAAATGCTGGCCCATAATAGCTGAAGACTTCTATGCATTATTTGAAGCATTCTTTCAAAACCAAGTCTGCCTGCAAAGCATCAATGGCTCTTACATCACTCTAATCCCCAAAATAGATGGACCAACCTCAGTGTCAGACTACAGACCAATCTCACTTTTGAATTGCTCCATCAAACTCATCACAAAGCTTTTAGCCAACAGGTTGCAGGGGGAAATACAGTCTATAGTACACAAGAATCAATATGGTTTCATCAAGACAAGAACAATCCAAGATTGTTTGGCATGGGCTTTTGAATATCTCCATATCTGTCACAAATCCAAGAAAGAGATTATTATCCTAAAGTTAGATTTTGAAAAGGCTTTTGACAAAATAGAGCATTCTGCAATCATACAAATTTTATAGCACAAGGGTTTCAGTGACCTTTGGATTAACTGGATCAAGAACATCACATCATCAGGAACTTCTGCTGTGCTCTTGAATGGTGTCCCAGGAAAAGTTTTTCATTGCAGAAGAGGGGTCAGACAAGGGGATCCACTATCACCCCTCCTTTTTGTGCTAGCTGCAGATCTTTTACAATCCCTGCTCAACAGAGCCAAGAACCTTGGGTTACTGAAGCTCCCAATTCCATTAAGATCAAGTGATGACTTTCCTATCCTCCAATATTCTGATGACACACTGATAATTATGGAAGGTTGTGCCAAGCAGCTGTTCTTTTTGAAATCTCTCCTGAATTCCTTCTCTAAATCAACTGGTCTAAAGGTAAATTTTGATAAGTCTATAATGGTGCCAATTAATCTGTCAGAGGAAAAACTCGATGTTCTAGCAAGAACATTTTCCTGCAAGAAGGGCTCCTTCCCTTTCACATACCTGGGTCTCCCCCTTGGCCTCACTAAACCCAAGGTAGATGAATTCTTGCCACTGGTAACTAGATGTGAAAAAAGACTAGTAAGTTCTTCTATGTTCTTGTCACAAGCAGGAAGATTGCAGCTCACAAATTCATGCTCAGTGCCTTGCCAACCTTTTACCTCTGCACTTTCAACATGTACAGCACAATCTTTGAACAAATAGACAAATTCAGAAAGCACTGGCTATGGCGAGGATCAGACTTAAATGCCAACCAGCCGCCAAAAGCAGCCTGGACACTAGTATCAAAACCAAAAAGTGAAGGAGGGTTAGGAGTACTTGATCTCCGAACACAAAATGAGGCACTTCTCCTAAAGAACCTGCACAAATTCTTTAATAGGATGGACATCCCTTGGGTACAGCTGGTTTGGAGCCATTATTATCAAAGGAATCAATTACCATCGTGCTCAAAAAAGGGCTCATTTTGGTGGAATGACATCCTCAAACTCCTAGAAAAATTCAAAGGCCTAGCCAAACCTGTACCGGGAGATGGCAGAAGTTGTTTACTCTGGGAGGATCTCTGGAACAACAGTATTCTCAAGCATCAGTTGCCACAACTCCACTCCTTTGCTAGAGACAAGAGAATTACTCTTCAACAGGCACAACACACAGAGAATTTAGCTCTCCTTTTCCACCTGCCACTTTTAGAAGAAGCATACACTCAGTTGCAGAGGCTCACAAACACAATCCAAACACTCTCATTGACAGAATCAGTAGACCAATGGACCTTTATTTGGGGGAACAAGAATTACTCACCTGCGAGATCTTACAAACAACTCATTGGTCACCGAGAAACACATGTTGCCTTTAGATGGCTCTGGAATTCTTCCTGTCAACATAAACATAAAGTGTTCTTCTGGCTGCTTTTACATGACCGATTAAGCACGAGGGAGCTCCTGAAAAGAAAGCATATGGAACTAGCCTCTTACAACTGCACTCTATGCTTGGAAGACTTGGAAGAATCAGCACTACACCTCTTTGTTCATTGCAAGTTTGCGAAAGATTGCTGGGCAATCCTAGGCATACATTCAGACCAGGAGACGGACCTACTGCAAGCCATAGAAAACTTTAAACATCAACTACCTTTCCCGTTCTTTATGGAAATTTTGATCATCATGTCGTGGTCTATATGGACTACAAGAAACCACAAGATTTTCAGAGGTGTCAGGCCGGAGGTCCAAAACTGCAAGCAGTTATTTACACAGACGTTCAAGTTGCTGTCCCATTGGGCCAAGCAAAGCTATTTCCCAGCTTTTGATTTTTTGGCTTGAGCCTTTTTTATAACTTTTCCTATATCCTCCCTTTTTTTTTGGTGCTTTGTACACTGTTTTTAAGTTACTTTAATATATTCTCTCAGTAGGGGGAAACCCCTCCTGTCTCTTCAAAAAAAAATGAGGTTTGGCCAACAGTTGGGTTGTTTACTAGCTCTTGCCTTGGATACTCTTTCATCGCCTCAAGATTGCTAGGATCAATGCCAAGACGCCTTTCAGACAGCCTTTTCTGTTTCCCCTTTTGTCCAGCCTGCCTGCGTTTCACATTAGCACTTATCAAGGCAAGAGATAGCACAAAATGCATGAACAAAGAATGAACAGAAATGAAAATGACAGGGATACTACCATTATCTTAGAAGTTTTTTAACTTGATTATCTTGTATACAAAATTGGAGAAAATCCTTATATGAAATATACAAAATTGGAGAAAATCCTTGTACTTTGCAAAGGTTCCATACATTAAGATTCTCCAAAGGAGAGAGAGATTGCCCATACAGTTGGTGTGTACCATGTTTCCATCAGCATCGCAGTCCAAAGGTCCTTTGGATGGTGTTTTTCTCTTTTGCATTGTTCTTGTTTGCACCTATTTTCATATTTAATATTTAATGAGCTTGATATAATTCAATATGGGAGAAGATAAAAAATAAATGAAGCTACTTGCATTGGTAGTTTTTTTTTTTAATTTAAAAAGGCAGCAAGGCTTGGCCTTTTATTGAAGGAAAGGATATGAACATAGATAGTAATCTTAGGATATATTGTGAAACTTTACTGAATATAAAAAGACAGAAACTATGTTAGTTTATTTGCAATGTTGTAGACGTTGTGTCAAGTCACCCAATGTATTCCAAGCAAGGAGAAAATTATTGAAAAATACTATATAGAGATATTTAGCACGTATGTTTAACAACAGCAACAAAACCTAATCAACTTCATCAGATAAAAAACCCATAGCATAATATGAAAAACCAACGACAGAAGTTCCAAATACAAAGAGCTACAACATGTTAGGTGTCACTGCAAAATGTGACTGACTTATAGCATTAAGAAATAACCTTTTTTGGGAGGGGAGCGGGGTTGCAGGGGATATATTATCATTATTACCCCTCTTGGTTGGATAGGCTCCGTGGCGCTTCCACACTGCTGCTCAGCTTGATTGTTCTTTGCTTCACTCTCTTAAAGCTTTTTCTTTAGAAGCTTCAGGTAACATTTCAAATAAGAATTCTCATCTGTTAATGCTACAAGCGCATCCCTTGCTTCCGCCAATGTGCACTTTGATGCCAAAATGTCCTCTTTCATTGCTGCCAAAGCCTCTCCATGTGCTGAAAAGAACATTTCAAATTAGAATTGTGTTTCGACTTCCTAGAAATGGATTAAAAAATGCAATAAGCCCGTGATTTTTGTGAATATTATGCTACAGAATGTGTGATCATGCCAATGAACACAGTATCAGACATCTTGCTCCAAGGAAACTATTGTTAGGAACAGAATTTGACATGCATATGGATCTAACCTTTGTGCTGGTGCTGGAGCATCTCCTTCTCATGTTGGAACCTCTCCTTTTCTTTGACTACGCCATCTAACACATGTTTGAGCTCACTGTACTCAGCCATGGCATCTTTTGAGTGAAGATAGCTTGAAGTCAACCTTTGAAGTCAATGGACCTAGGAGCCCACTTATTCCTGTGTCCTCTGCCATACAGTCTGCAGGGTAAGTAGACAACAGGATGTCAGAACAAAGTCACATGTATTGTGCTCACCTTAGCAACTAATCATTTACCTGAACCAGTAGCCATGTCTCCACTTGCTTCAATGTTAACCGCCTCGGATGTTTGGTCCGTATGTAGTTGATGAGCATCCATATCCATGTCTTCTTCATATCAATACATATGCGCATACTTTACACATCAACTAATAATAGTAGGGTAATGTACAGTCATTAGAAATTAAACTTTTCATCACCTGTGGAAGACCCAGGCATCATCGGCCGTCCTTTGTTTCGCTGACGTGCTTCACGACGCCTCTTATTTATTTCGTTCATTTTCTCAACTGACATTGCTGCGTATCGTTCTCTATCCCTCTGCCTCTTGCGTTCCTTAGCATCGATGATTGGTGATAGCATGTTCCTCCTTGTTAAAAGGATCGTTTTAGCCTGTGTTT
Source organism: Paspalum notatum (assembly GCA_022530915.1). Lineage (NCBI taxonomy): Eukaryota > Viridiplantae > Streptophyta > Magnoliopsida > Poales > Poaceae > Paspalum > Paspalum notatum. The sequence goes on along the minus strand of CM039690.1, from coordinate 38,667,051 downwards.
ACCTAGTGATTCCAAAGGAAATAGGAGAATCTAGCACGAACTAAGCAATCCATCAAAAATGGGCGCATGCGCATACCTCACCTTAGCAAAAGGATAACAAGAACTAGCACCAATTCGCTGTCCACCACTCCAGCCAATTATCAGTAGCTCTCAAATCAATCTGCCTACGAAATAGCAATCAGGTAGGTAAGTGACTAAGCAAGGGAAATTAATATCACATAAACCGATCTGCAGCTTAAAATTGCAAAAGATTTCAAGACCGTAAAGATAGCGCCCTCATTGAACTCAAAGCAGACCCGCCGCGACATAACAACCAGAACGCCTGCTGCGTCCAACTTTCAAATTAACAAGATTTTTTCACCATGTACAAAGAAGATGGTCCAAGAACGGCAGAATGCACACTTCACCCTTGCAAAGTGATCGCTTTTAACTGACTGACGGAAATGAAAAGACCCAGGAACCCTGGCATTGGGATAATCTGGCTCTCCAGAAACGTCTACAGCCTAGCGAGAGAACTCTTCCATAAAGGGGATCAAATCCAGAGATGGCCTGATGAGCCCCAAACCAAGAACAGACAGATTCGCACAAAACAAACTGCATAGCAGAGGGAGAGGCGAGAGCGAGAAGAAGCGCCCACCTTGCACCCACGATGAATGAGCACAGTGATACGAGGACAAGAGCAGTTCGAATGAATGCTGCACTTTGATTTCTTTTGGTCGGAGAGGTCAAGGAGAATGAAGGCAGCAATGAGAGAGTTACTGAGCTTTGAACTGCGGTCATGTGGTTGCTGTGCTGCCCCCTCTGTACCTTCCAGGCAAAAATGGCTACAGTCACACCAAATTTGCCCCGCGTGTCATAGAGCAGATGGGTGTTAGCATTTGGTTGGGGTAGTAAAAAGGCACCAAATATTGCCCTGCGTGTCATAGAGCATATGGATATTAGGATTTGGTTGGGGTAGAAAAAAATGTGTGAGTAGTATCTTACTATTACTAATTAGAGGCTCCTTTTAGAACGTCACGTTAATCCTCACCAGGTGCGAGAGAAAAACGGAAAGCTTTTTAGGGTTTCCACGTTAATCCTCACCAGGTGTGCTAAAAAATAAAAAAAATCTTATATATCTATATAGATGAAGGCCACTAAAATCATATCTCAACATGCAAGATATCCACATCATCATCTACCAAAAAGCCATGTCATTATCTACTAAGACACTTTGTTAATGTCTTTCGCCGATCTTCTGTGGCTAATAACATCTATGCTTGCAACTGTTTGTTCCTTCGATCACTTCGCCATAAAATTCCCGCAACATAAACACATAGATGATCAATCATTTAAAAGTGAATCTCTTTCAACTAAGATAGATAAGTTATCAAGCACAATGTGTTTAAAGAATAGCACGTTCAAAAATAATATGTCACATATGATCAATAATTTAAAAGTCAATCCCTCTCAACTAACTAAGATGAATAAGTTATCAAGATGATCAATCATTTAAAAATTAATCTCTCACAGCTAATATGAATAAGTTATCAAAGTATAACATGGTTAAAAAAAATAGTACGTTCAAAAATAATATGTCACAGGTAATCAATTATTTAAAGTCAATCTCTCTCAACTAAGACGAATAAGTTATCAAGTATAATGTATTTAAAATATATTGTCATACCAGATGATCAATCATTTAAAAGTCAATCTTTTTAAACTAAGATGAATAAGTTATCAAGTATAACATCCATGCATGCAACTATTTGTCCTTTCGATCACTTCGCCATAAAATTTTCGCAACATAAAGAGATGATCAATCATTTAAAAGTGAATATCTCTCATCAACTAAGATGGATAAGTTATCAAGTATAATGTGTTTAAAGAACAGTACATTAAAAAATAATGTGTCACAGACAATCATTTAAAAGTCAGTCTCTCTCAGCTAAGATGAATAAGTTATCAAGTATAATGTATTTAAAAAAATAGTACGTTAAAAAATAATGTGTCACATATAATCAATTATTTAAAATCAATCTCTCTCAACTAAGATGAATAAGTTATCATTTAAAAAATAATACATTAAAAAATATTGTCATACCAAATCAATCATATAAAAGTCAATCTCTTAAAACTAAGACGAATAAGTTATCAAGTATAATATGTTAAAAAATGTTGTCATACAATATACATTAGTATATTTCTACTTTCAAAGTCCACGTCATCTTTGAGTCTACTAATTTAGAAATCATGTCACTTTAAAAATTTCTACAGCCCCCACAACGTACCAATTAAGGTGAGTCCTACTTTCCACATATTATTTATTTTTCTATTAGCCTAAGTTTCCTACTAATAAGTATAGTCAAATATCTGTTCAAGTCACTCTACTCTTCGGTTTACTATACAACTATATATTTTTTCTCTCGCACATATATATACACAGGTAAATCCATCATGTTTTAGTCATTGCAATTCATTCAGTAGCAAGTTGAAGTTACTCCCTACATCTCACATTCAATTCATTCGTATATTAATATTGCTATACTTTCTAAATGTAAGACTTCGAATTATATGAAGACACTTACCTTTCTTACTCAAATAATTAATGTAATATACTACTATGCAGGACAACAAGAGATAAAAAGTAGGTAAATGAAGTTCTCTGTGCAGCTCTTTGATTCACGTATATCCCCTTCTGCAGGACAGCAGGAGATAAAAGGACAGGTAAATGGAATCCTCTGTGCAGCTTTTTGATTCACATATTGTTAGCAGAAAGCACACCCAAAGGTAATAGGTTGTCATCACTAGAGATATGTTGTTCATGCGATAATGAAATATCAACTCCACATGTCTTTTTTAGTAGTTTTAATTGCATAGGTTTATTAGAATCATTGTTAGAGACTGAGTACTAACAGACCCGTGGCAGTTCTATTGTTATATTTTCTCTGCCAAATAAACATTTGAATCAATACTATTTTTTTCTTTAAAACAAATATTACAATCACTCTTTAAGTCCCGCAGCAACGCGCGGGAAATCACCTAGTTTAAGATATTCTCACAACAAAGCAAAACATCCGACCATCAATTTGGTTGGTTATAATCTAATCAATAGATCGCAGCCTTTGGATACGTAGTATAAAATAAACTCCTAATACTTGCTTTGAAATTACCCACCTATGCCATCTATATATCGATTAATCTTTGCGGAATTTATTTAATTAAACGATCTCTCCAACAGCTTCACGGTTGCTGAAATTCTTTGGTTCCCTATCTCCAGCAATTTTCTATCATCTACAGTGATGTGTAGCGCAAACTGCAAAAGCAGTTTTCTTGCAAATGAAGTAGACAATTTTCAACCTGGGGCAATAAAATGCCATGCCAATATCACATCACACGTTCTGTCTGTTGCAAGGAGCCTTGGCTTTCCAGAGAAAAAAATAAGAAGACAAATAACATTTAAAGGCATCCATTTTTATGTAGGTTGATCAAACTTGGTTTCAGTGAATATATGTTTTTCTTCCTACTTGCTAGCAGAAAGTTCCATGAATGTTTCTCTAAGGAGATAGGAAACAACAAAACCAAGTAGCATAACATCATAGGGAAATGGGAGATCCAAGAATATACATCTTGCAGAAAGGAATGGCACTTGAGTGCTTGACACTACTCAAGAACAGACAAGTATTCACAGAGAAATATGAAAAAAAAAATCTTTTGCAAGAAACAAAAAAAAAAGGAGGTATAAAGCTACACTGAAAGGCATCCACGTAGACATATAGCTTGGCTGGTTCGACAGACACCAGTTTTCCTTGTCCTGAAGCAAGCAATATGAGCTGAAGCCAAGGTAAAGTTAGTCCTGTACCAACTAGTTTTCCTCAATTCATTTGCGACAAACTTTTGTCTTATCCAGAACAGTAACATGTACCTACAGAAAAATCTCCAGGGCAACAGGATACTAAAGAAAAATGAAAAAGACCTGCCAACATCTTAAACTGAAACGGTAAGTAACCAATTTGTCAAGCGACAAGTCAGAGAGATTAATTTCCACCTGAAAAACTGAATTTTGTTTTTCAAGGACAGCTCAAGTAGTACATAATTCAACAATGGATTATTTCAGTATGGCTTAAAAGATAGTGAAATACTTTGTCACTGATATGTGCCGTTAATTCTAGTTCACATTATTCATAGACATGTGCAACATCATTTGCTATAACTCAAAAGCGCTGAAAATCACATCTCTATTGTATCAAAAATGGCTACTGTAAAACTACCATTTCCAACAAAAAAGAATAGCCTGGTGCAGAAAGAGTTAGATGTGTGGACACAATAGGTGGACTAAATGACAAGTTCTTAACTCTTAAATAAAATTACGAGAGAACAGACTGTGCCACTAAGGAAAGAAGAAAAAAAAACACAATATTGTATAAATCTGATATCGTCAATAGATAAGGAGATCACCTAGTTGCATAATAAATGCCTAAAGAATACATCAATAACTACTAGCCTATTTTATCATATGTTATTGACCTTGACCGTGTACATTTCAGTTTGATTTTGTAAGAATTTCAGATGGCACATTAGCTTTCTAAAACACCTTTATCCCAACTCAACTATAAAAATTTAGAGGTACGGCATGATGATAAAAAATCAAACTACAACTTATCCAGTACGACCACTAGCTTGTTGGCCAATGTTCCAAGCTCCTGATTCCTGAAATACTCCACAGATTACAATAAGAATTTTCGCATAAGCATATGTAATCAGTAAAAGTCCAAATATCCTAATAGAATTCAATGGCATAAGATTTATCAGTCATGCAAGTATTTGTTAGGTACTCCTAGTTCCATGCAGATTATTTCATTTATATCTTGCAGTACACAATTCAACACGGCAACAGGGCACTAGAAACTGAATGAAAGAACAGCCTTAGCAAACCATGATAAAACAAAATTTATAAAGCCACAATTTTTTGATGTAGCCATAATAACTCATATCTCCTGTTGAAAAGAACATACAAGAAGGTAAATTACATAGCACTACACAATCAAAAGCAGTGAAAGATCTATAACTAGCCAGTTTTCCAAAGCATAGTTGCGTACACAAGAAAACTCTCCCACACTAAGCAGTAAGCACACACACTTGTCAACAGAATATTCTGACCTCTGACCATCATAAATTCTTCAAAAAGAGATGCAATGAACCTCTGCTGCTGACTTGTCCACTCACAGAAATCTTGAAATAATCCTTCTGGCAGCTCACAGCTTTATGAACTCGTTACCTGCTTTGCTCTCCAGTGAAACAAGTGCTGAACTGCTGATCAGCACAGTAGATGGCTCAAATTAATCCTGTGGTCTGTGGTGGAATGCCATGTGCATTCACATCAACTGTCATTTTTTGTCGCCACAGACAATTCAATTGGGCAAGTTACAAGTATGGCTTCAGTTACACAATGCCACCCACGCTCTACTTGCCTTGGCAAGTGATCTGAACCACAGAATTCTCACACAGTTCTTCTTGGTTATCACAGCCAGTTTGAGGCATGTTCTGCAAACGGATATCACTAAAGCATAGCCAAAAGATCAGAGTCATCTTTGGTTCAGCATTTGAGACAATCAGTGTTCACTCAGGGGCATAACATTACTACTTAAGTGATCCCACAAGAAGCTTCATGTTCTGCACATCCTCCTGAGTTCTCTCATGATTCGCCGGCTTAAACAGCTTCCAGAGCCCCGTCGGATATCGCCGCCTCACCGTCTCGTCCCTCACCCTGACCAGGCCCCCAAATATCCTCTCACACTCCGGGTATGGCTTCACAAACATGTTGTAAAACTTCATGCGGCTGAGCCTCACATAGTGCTTCATCTCGACAGGGTCGCCAAGCCCGCCGACCGATTTCAAATGCTCCAGCACATTGTGCCGCGGGATGATCCACCTGTCGAGGTTCACCCCCAGGAACTCGGGGTACTGCACCAACCACCCCACCTCGAACCCCATCTCGCTCACCAAGAACTCCACCTTCCTCTCCACGTCCTCCGGCGGGTACAGCATCGCCCGGGGCTCGGCAGCGAGCACGCGCAGGGCGTCGTGCCGGATCAGCCCGCGCGCGCGCAGGAGCTCCGCCCGCCGCCGGGCGGCGACGGCGGCGCGGAGCACACCGTGGGCGAGGATCTGCCCTCTCACCGCCTCCCGACACCGGAGCTCGCGCAGGAACTCGAGGAGGCGGGACGGCTCGCCGGGGTCCATGGCGAGGAGAGCTTCCGGGTCGGACGCGAGGGCGGCCCTGACTTCGCCGCCTGGGAGGCGGAGGCCGGCGAGTTCCTGGAGGAGGCGGCCGAGGCGGTGGTGCGTGTGGGCGCCCGGGAGGCCGCGGAGGAGGGAGGCGGACTCCGCGGAGGTGAGCCCGGCGGCGCGGTGGAGGAGCTGGTGTAAGCTGGTGGCGGCGCGTGGGTGGTGCTGGGGTTGCGAGGGTTGGCCGGCGCCGGCTGGGCCGTTTAGGATGCGGTCGATGCGGAGGAGCTCGCGGGGGTCGAGCGGCGAGGCAGAGGTGGAGAGCAGGGTGGGGTGAGGGAGAAGCCCCGGGAGGGGGTGGCGGCGACGGAGGGCTCTGAGAGCAAAAGCCATGCTGGCGGCGGCGGCGACCGGCGAGGAAGGACCGGCCCGGCGTCTGTGATACACGACTCTCTCTCTCACTCTCTCTCTCTGCAGTCTGGCCCCACCATTTTTTTAGTTGATTCAAGATTAATAAAATTCCTAGTAATCACATTTCACAGTGCCTCTGTCGGGTCAAAGGATTTCTGAAGCAAAAAAAAAAAAAAAAATCAGTGTGAGTTTGGCAACCCCATTTTCCCAAGGGATTTTCATTTTTCCCTTGAAAAATGAACTATTTTTCCCTCAATTCTCCAAAATCCCTTATTTTAGGCAAGTTTTATGTTCGTAAAATGTTGTGCTGCCATTCACATGCATTTTTGAAACACGAGATTTTCTGTAAAATTAAATTGCTTCCTACGAAATTTCTACATAAATTTCAAATGACTCAAAAAAAACCAAAGTTGCTTTTTAGTAACAGGTTAGTGTATGGCCACTCTAATATCCTTTTAGAATGTACCGCTAATTTTGTCTAAGTCAAACGAAGTTTGACAAAGTTTATAGCGAATACAGTGACATGATCAATGCCACCAGACATACATAACATGAAACCATGTTTTATGGTTAATCGAATTATACTTATTTCGCACCTTAAACATTGATATTTTTGTATGAGCTTAGTCAAAAAAAATTTATTTAATTTGGGGCAAAACTAGGATTTTTTATGACTAAGCTCATATTTATTTGTGTGAACTCTTATAAATTTGGGGCAAAAATTATTTGTGTGAGCTCTTATTTGTACTCTTTAGATTTTTTATGTACTCCTATAAAGTTAGTTAACTCAAAATTACACGAGCCAACACTATATATTAAGTTCGAAGGGATTAGAGCCATACAAAAGTAATAGCCGGACGTAAACTTGTAGAGCATGTCAAGGACCAAAAACTCACAAAGCATGACACTTAAATCCCTAAACTTGGTTTGGATCTGTCCAATTGGATCATGGTATCTATGTGTTTGCCTAAAGCGCACATGGGTCCCAAATGACAACCCATTTATCTTCGTCTTCCATTTCTCTACTCTCTCTCTCATCCTCCCGCCCCTGCCAAGTGAGTTGCCTCTCCCCTTCAATAGCCTTTGACGCGTTCTACTCTCATGTCCACCACCTCGACGTTGCACGGTGCCACACTCTAGGGCAAGTGCCATGGTCGCACACTAAGATCGTGCCACGCTTGAGGCACCAAGAGCACCGAAATTGAGCTCGAGGCCACATTGCTTGTGTGCCGCCGCCGCCACGCACCTATGCCCTCTCACATCTAGCTTGTGCCATTACTATTCTCACATTGATCTTCACTGCCTCCAGGCTCCAACTCAAGTCACCAGCTCCTCGTTGAGGCATGGATAGAGAGAAAAAAAGAGGGATAGGGATAAAAAATAGAGAAGGTAGATAAGAGAGAGATGGAGGCGAGATGAAGAAGAAGCTGACATACTGACATAGGGCACACAATCTACATCATCACATGGAAGGGGTTGGGACCCGACCATATTGGGATCCAATACAGGTTTAGAGATTGGATGAGCAAGTTAGGTGTTGGGATGTAGATGAGAAAACCATTCATGGGAGATGGATGAATAAGTCAACCCATCTTCTTTTTATTCTCCCTACCAATTATCATGCAAAGGAAACACAACAGCCTCATTTGGTGCCTGAGACAAGAGTCCAAATCATCTCTAGCTGTATGCTTTTTTCACTCTCAATTAAACTTCCACACTAGTAGCAATATGTCGTCAGCTGATGATGTTAAAGAGACCCTAGAAACCAATGCTCAGGCTACCTTAAAGTAAGGGATTCCTGATGCGTCCCAGGCGTACCGCCACCTCAATGTAACAAGCGCATTCCATGAATGGTTTGCTCATCCATCTTCCAACACCTAACTAGCTCAAGTTATATAGGTTGTTCTCCTAAGCTCCTCTTTTATAGACGCAAAGGAATAGGCTACAGTAACTCACAATATCGCACCATCAAATTTCGTACACCTAACAATGTTTCATCAATGCGAGAAGCATGTAAAACGCAACGGCACATAGACCTACCTCGATTATTAGGCCGACTCAAAACCTTCACATTATTTTCACTAAAAATGTGATTAATCGGATCTGACAAATTTGAGAAACATTACACTTGCATGAATATCATAGTACCACACTATATGGATCCACACACGTATGGTTCTCTTTTGAAATCCGACAATTAATTGTTGCACCATCGGCGGCAATGAAACCTGTTAACAAAAGGAGTGACAATTTTCTTATCCAACCGGTTACTGAATTAATCTAGCTATAAGCTTACAATTAATTCAACGACTAGCTTAAGTCATGCAATTAGCTACCGATGTTTATCACTTCGTCCCACTTCAAAGATGGGCCGACAATCTCACAGAAAGAACCTGGGAGTCTGAACAAGGCCCGGTCCGGTCCGGCCCGGCCACCACCCACCCCATCTTTCCCCTGCTGGCCTGCTCCCCCATCTGGCCATCTCCATATCCTCGCGCGCGTCGAGTTCCTCTTCTTCCCCGGCCTCCCGCATCGTGCGCCCTCTCGAAGCTTCGAGGTCTCGCGTCTCCTTCCGCGGCGGCGAGCCGGCGACGCTCTCCTGGTCATCATCGGACGCGCCCGGTATCTCCCTACCCCTCACCCGCTTCCCCTCTCTCCGCGTTTACGGTCGCCCTCCATTGGTGCGCGCGCTCGTGTGGGCGTGTGGCGCTTTTGCCGCCGCAAACCCTAGATAAGCGGCGCGTCGGCGGGCTCGCTCGTTCCCCTTAGATCCGCGCGGGCGCGGGGGTCGTCGTCTTGTCCCGCCAGATCCGCCTCGAGGGGGTGCTTGCTAGGTGCGCTATCTAAGGGGAACCGTGGTGGTTCTCCGCTGAGAACCCTAGATCTCGACCGGTCTGAACCCTCGCGGTGACGATTGTCCTGCTGAGCTGGGCCTAGTGCATGCCTTTGTTCCTTGGTTGGCGTGCGTGCTGTGATTGCTTGCAGCGAGCCGCTCGTGTTGTCTTAGGCTGTGCGCGAGGGCTTGCTGGATTATGCTTTGGATCTGTAGTGCTCCTTTTTTGAACGTTTTAGGTTTGAACCTTATACTGTTTCTGAGCTGGAACTACAACTTAATGATTGAACTTAACAATTGGAGAGGCCTATCTGTGTTTGTCTATTTTGGTTCAATTTGCGCCCGGAAAGAAACAATAACTCCATAGGCATGCATAATTTAACACAGTTTCCATGGTAATAACAATCTGCTGCTTGCATCATCTTTTGATTTATGACTAACCAGATATCATATTCAGTTGTTTGCATATTTTGAACAAAATATCTGATGAAAGGGTGTGGGAGTGGGGCACACTTTTTTTGGTTCTGTTGTGGACTATTTTGTATTTTCTAGCCTGAATGCTGCAGGGCGACATGCTTTGTAACATGCAACATCTAATACACCGCTCATAAGTCCACTAGGTATCCTTGATTCATCGTGCCACACGTTTTGTTAACAATCTATTATATTTGGATGTAGTTACAGGAAAAACTATGAGGAGGTACAGCCCCCCATATCGTAGTCCCCCCAGGAGGGGATATGGTGGCAGAGGAAGAAGCCCCCCACCTAGGAGGGGATATGGAGGACGCAAGGAGGGTTCTGGAAGCCTTTTGGTCCGCAATATCCCCTTAAGCGTCAGGTACAGAAACTCTGGCATTCATAGCATGTGCTGTTTCCTTGTTTTGAAGAATGAAGCAAACACTGCTTTAATACTTACCTCAAGTAGTTGACTTGAGTTTGCTTCTCAAACTTTGGTAGAGCGGAGGAGCTTCGAGTTCCTTTTGAAAGGTTTGGTCCTGTCCGGGATGTCTACATTCCAAAGGATTATTACAGCGGGTAAGTGTTCCTGAGCCATCTATCTTGCGTCTTATATCTTAACTGTTCTTTTTCATGTTGTTTCCACAGTGATTGGAACTGTAAATAGCTTGACACCTATCTACTTTTTGGCCCATACACATTAAAACTATTTCTTAGAGGCATGAACTATAACAAAAATACAACCTATACTTTACAAACTGGACACTTTGAGCATCCTACAGCTTCAGTGCAACACTGAATTTGCAATGTGTTTGGTGCGTTTGACCCTGAAATTGTCTTGTTACTTTTTGCTGATTGATCATTATTATCTATTAATTTGTTGTATATACGCCTGTACTCTGCTTTTCCTGTCGCTTCATACTTGCACTGTATAAATTATATATTTACTAAATGATTCCCAGGGTTTTGTTGGTTTAAAGTAAATACAAGCATTTCATTTGTCTAAGACCCTTTTAACATTACTAACAATTCATTTGCTTGGCAAGATAGAGTCTTGTCCGATGAAGAAGTTCTTCTATGAAGACAAGATTTGATACATTGAGAAAATTAATTTCATGAAGAGAAGATAAGAGATATATACTGGCTGGTACATGAGAAGATAAAAGAGAGTCAAGTCGATTTCAAGTACTTTCGTGACTTTTCAAATGTTGGGGAACTTGAAGCGCATGATTTTATGAAGATGCTCTTTATGAGGATCACCATATGTAGTTCTTTACAAGAAATCGGGACACTAGAGCCTGGAAGTCTTAACTGCTTTTTGCAACACTTGCTTCCCTTTGATGGAAATGTTAGTAAGTTGTTGATTGTGCTTCACAGAGAGAACCATACCATAGAGGGCACACTAAATTTTTGAACTTATGGTCACATGGCAGGAAGACACCATCGTGTACACTTTGCACCCTCATTTTTGCTTGTCACTCCCTTGAATTTTTTTTATCCTATTGTCTAATAAAACAAACATATGCAGGGAGCCTCGAGGATTTGCATTTGTGGAGTTCGTTGAACCTTATGATGCCTCTGAGGCCCAGTATCACATGAATCGCCAGGTTTTTTTTGGTCGGGAGATAACTGTTGTTCTTGCTGCCGAGTCACGAAAAAGGCCAGAAGAAATGCGCAACAGAGCTAGAGTCAGGTATGGAGTTCTTTTTATTGCAGTAACTTTCATCCCCCTGTTCATATTATGTACTCTTTTGAAATATCTTTGTGTGATTGCTGTGCAGGGGTTACTCTGGTTTTGAAAATCGCCGCCCTTCTTATTATGGTAATTTCTTGCATTTATGTTTTCATCTCATAGTACTATGCCTTATATGCTGTATATCCGCTATTCATTATATTCAATTATACGGGCAAGATTGCACCGGATCGGTTGTCAGTTCTTACTGGTGGATATAGACCTGTAGCTGTAGAGGGGGTCTGTGTTCCTGGGAAGTCGGTCCGATTTAGAAATCGTTGCCCACTTTCCCAAAGTGTTCTCAAGTTGGATATTGTTTTGTAATTTGATATGATATTTGTGGAGTTACTGCATAGCCTGTTTATGCCTTTTATAATTGCCTTCTGCTATGGTTAACCCCTCTTTTACATAAAAAAAGGAAAGTAGTAACTCTCTTTGGTGAGGCAGGACATGATTGATTTGGACATATTAGTTTTTCATTTCGACTTCATACACCTTTTCTTTATGTGCATCTTTTTGTGAGAATATGCCTTGCACATATTTCATTAAAGAGGTCTTCTGTTGCATCTTATTTATATAGCTTCGAATCATTTGTACATTTTTCCTGTTATTCATGTTCTTTTGGTACGATCATGAGTCATGCATGACTCATGACTGCTATCAAGTTCCTTATCAAACATCACTGTACTGCAGAGGACCAATATGTTTGCTCCCAACCCATAAATTTCTAGATCTATTGCTGCTTCTGATTGCTGAAGTAGGTAGATAAAGGCCTTTCTTTAAGAAAAACTAGTGCATCATATTTAAGTGTCCTTCCCATTTGAGAATAGCATATCAGGATTATATCTCCATCACTCTGATTTTTTTTCTCGTGAAGAATAAAAGTTTATGATTTCCTTCTGTCCAGGTATGAATTAGTGATAACCCCTTGTATTTCATGCAGGGCGGTCTCGTTCCCGCTCTCCTCGCTATCGGGGCCGTCCTAGGTCAAGGTATGCTTGGCTGGCATAAGGCTTCTCTAAAAGGCTCTTGAGCTTTGATCTGTGAAACCATTCACACTTTGTTTTTTTATTTTTCTTATCTTTTTGTTTAAAAACAGATCGTACTCTCCTGCTCCAAGGCGGCGAGATGACTATTCTGCTTCTCCAGTAAGAAAGGAGGCACACCGTGTATCTCCTCCCAGGCGCCAGCCAAAGGAGCATGATGAAGATAAGAAGCGGAGGTCCTATTCTCCGGCTGGTGGAGATGATGCTGGTGATGGTTATGAGAAGTAAGTTCTTTATTGCCGGTTACATCAAAGTCCAATTTGGCAACTAGCCACTAAACCTAGCAGCCATTTGCTCAAGATCTCATTTGGTACGACTGGGTTAGGAAATACTAGGTGCAACTTCGTTCAGACAAGTTTGAACTACAAGAATGTACTGTAGTCGCTCATATCCTCTTCTAGCAAATCACTAAGTCAACAGCTAAATACTATGAGCAATTGACTTGTGGGTTGCATGACTTGTGTTTGATGCACATTGACTAAGTCAACAGCTAAATACTATGAGCACGTGTTCTGAAATGCATGAAGCTATCTAAAAACACCATTGTAGAATACGAGTCTAATGTCGTAATTAGTGCTCTTAAAGCCTCACATTAGTCTTCATGTTGACAGGAGGTCACCCCCACCCGACAGCGATGGATCCCCTCCGCACCGGAGATCTCCCAAGGAGTACTCGGGCTCACCTCCAGGGTCCCGCTCCAGGTCTGCTGACGAGTCTCCTGCCCGCAGCGACTGACCAATGGATGGATGCTACACACACTTGGTCCTTTTCCACAACTTTCAACTTTGTCGGACCAAACTTACTAAACTCTGGTTTGTATTGTATTGCTAAGTTGTTGTGGCGCTTAGTTGCGCGGATTGCCTGCTGTGTTGCCGTGGCCCGCGGTTTGTATACTTGGTTTTGGATGCTTGAGGAGCTAGCCGTGCCCTGGTGCTAAAAATCTGAAACTTGTAGTATAATGCTTGTCTGTTTTTTTTTTTTTTTTTTTAGACTTTTATGCTTGTCTGCTGGGCCTGTTTGCTGAGACCTGTTGCAATTTGCGTCGCGTGAGAGCGAGCCCAGCTGGCCTTCCGGGCCTGCATTGTTTAGTTTCGGAAATGAGGCAGTAGCCCTGAAGCTGTGGAGCAGGCCCTTATTGACTGAGGCAAGGCGTTGGGTCCGCTCCTGATTGCATCGCCCATTTGCACTGCATCATTGGGTGGAACGGTGGAGCAGTGGAGGCGTTCGGTTTCTTTTTTTGGAAGGCCAAGGCAATCGAGTTTGGTTGGGCGATTGGACTTGTGAACGGCTGCGGCTGCTGGTCCTGCCGCGCTTTCTTTTAATCCTTGATCTATTGCTGCCAGCGCCTGGTGATCCTGTTCTCTCCTGGATGCTGTGCCTTGTTGGGTTGCTTGCGGGCGGTGAATAGTGGTGATCAGTGAAAGGCGATGGCGGTACAGAAAGAAAGTCGGTACATGTATCCACTTTTGTCGTCACCTTTCCCCTGCGAGTGGAGTGGTCTGAAACGAGTGAGCAGAGGGAGGATCCTTTGAACACTCGAGGCAGGCAGCGAGGTATCGCAGCAGTGCAGCACTATGCCAGGAATGGTACTAGTGTATATGGCTTGGACTCGCGTCGGTGGTGTCGAGGTGAAGCAGCAGCACGGTGCTAGCACCAAAAACTTGTTCCATTGTTTGCAACAGGGCAGGAGGACGGCGGCCGGCGCGTGCGGAGGCAGAGGCATTGAATGGGAGCGGGCGCTCTCTTCTTCCCCGGATGGGACGCGTCCAACCCCGCCCGCCCGCCCGCCGGCGCAGAGCGAGCCGCTGCTGCTGCTGCGCCAGCCAGCCCAGGACCACCGGCTGCATCCGACGCGACCGCCTCTGCACACTGCATTGCCGCCGCAGCGCCCGCCCGCCCCCTGCCACGCCACTACGCTCCCTCCGGTGCCAGAGACGCGCGCGGCCCTGATCTGATTTGATACCACGTACTGCTGCTGGCCTGCTGCTGCTACATGCATGCATGCACGGCACGGCATGGGCAGCAGCGCGCGCGGCGAGGAGTGTGCGCGGTGCGCCCGCGGGCCGCGCGCCACGTCACGCGGCCGTGTCGTCGGTCCCCCGTCGTACGCGCAGCAGCAGGCTGCAGGCTGCAGCATGCGGGGGAGGAGGACACGGCGGCGAGACGGCCGGCGACACCCGCGCGTGGCCGTGGGCGCGCCGCGGAGCCGCACAGGAGCGCGACCACCGCGCGCGCGTGCCACGGGACGGGACGGGACACGAGTCCGGGTGGGGTGGGGGACTGGGGTGGGGGACCAGGCAGTGGCACTGGTACTGGCACCCGGCGTCCCGGCCTGGACCACTGGACCACTGGACCACCGGGCCCGGGGCAAGTCCGCCGGGGATCCGTCTCGCGGCCGCAGTCGCCCGCAGGTGATCAGCTCCGTCCGTCCGTCTGTCGGTGGCCTGGGCCTCGTGAAGATCGACACGGCCGTCGCCGACGACCCACCAGCCCGGTGCTCCCAACGACGACCCATCCTCCGTCGCCGTGGGATGGGTCCAGTCGTCGGCGTGGTCCATGACTCTGATTGCACGACGCGCGCGCGCCTTCGTGCCACTCCATCCTTCTCGGTGGCTCATGCACGGCCGTTTTTTTTTTTTTTTTCCGATAAGGTCACGGTCGTCCGTTTGGATTTCCCCTGCTGGGACTGGGAGTACTCGTGTAAAAAGACGAGTAGCAGCAGCAGTAGGATCGGAGTAGCAAGGCCGGTAAAGTGTCGGGAATGCGAGATGATTGGCTTGGCCTCACCAATCAATCATCCAATCAATAATCGTACGCCCACACGACCACGCCGCGCGCGTACGCCGCGACGTGCATAAATACTGGTACATGTCACGCCCCCCAAGCGAATACATACGCACGCGTAGTAGGGCCGGTGCCGGCGGGCCACCACGTACGTACTAGACGACGTACAAGCACTCGTCTGTATTTTTCACGCGTACAGGTACAGGTCGAGGTAGGCCACATCACGGGCGGGGACAGGTACTGGTAACAGTAGTAGTATCCACTACTGGTACTACGTAGTATACTCGTACGTATTTGCATGGGCAGGTCGGTGTCGGGCGCTCGAAAATACCGCGCGCGAATCGAACAACCGCCGACGGGGTCGTCCGCCGAGCTAGGCGTCGCTGTCGGCGCGAGCCCGTGGCCGCCGGGCCTGAACGGTCGTCGTCCCGCGCTCCGGCGCATGGGCTGAAGCGAGGAGAGGAGGAGACACCCATGATTGTCTCGCGTGGGGCCGTGGCCGCCCCGCCGGCATCATTGGCGCCCGCCGGCCGGCCGGTATTAGTCCTAATCGCTCGCGCTCCGACGTGTCGTGTAGGAAGGAGTAGGACGTCGTCGTCGTCGTGTGTGACGGACGGCGGATCTGCGCGCGTGTAGCAGCAGCTAGCGCCGGGGCTCGCGTGCCGGTGCGGCGCTGCGCGCCTGCGGCTGCCGGCCGGGGACCCCGAGCGGGAGGTGGAGGAGCAGAGCAGGGACCGGAGAGCAGTGGTGCCGGACAGCGAAGTGACCCGTCCCGGCGGGCGCGCGGACGGATCGATCGGAGATGGGCGGCATGCTGCGGCGTCTCCTCGGCCGGCTCCCCGGTTTCTGACAGCCAGCAGCAGCAGCAGCAGCTAGTGGCGCGTGAAAGCTTTGAGCATGGGTGTGCAGGCTGCTGCTGCTCGATCCGGCTACTACTGTGGTGGAGAAGCTACTGTACAGCAGATCGAAGAAGATAAGGCTATCTCCCAGGGTAGCATCGGAACAGGGATCTGTGCACTGTCGTAGCACTGTAGCGCAACATAGGATGGAGAATGGGAGCTCCCTTGAGATAGCCTCAGGCCCGTGCGTGGTGATATGTACTTGGTACGCGTACCCGGTCGGCGACAGGGCGGACGGCGACGGAGTAGTACTCCTACTCCGTGTAGGAGTAGTGTGTGGGTAAATGTTTGTCACGGACGCATGCATGGATCACGGATGGAGGCCGTAGCAGGAGCGAGAGATCGACCTGGACCCGTCGCGTCGCTTGTGCAGTGCAGGCGAGCACGGGGGCAGAAGCCATGCATGCAATGCAGCGAAAGGGGGAGCTTTTTGTACCGTACGTAGGTGGCAGTGCCACATCGTGCCGCGAAACACGGACGACGGCACGACGCCTCTCGACCCGCCCCCACCACCACCACCGTCCACCATGCCTGCTGAGTGCTGACAGCCTGACACCCATCCCCGTCCCTTGCAGCCACGGCACGGCAGGATCTCCTTGTTCACCTCTGTGGTCTTGTTTAGCTGCGCCGCTAGTAGTCGCCGCAGGGCGCAGGCTGCAGCGCCGGGCGACGACGCGGTCTCGTCGCGCTCGCGCTGCCCCTGTACGAGCCGCGTGCGCGTCGTCAAGTACGTATAAGTGTGTGGACCGCCGGACGGACGGGCGGGCGGCGTGGCCGCAGGAGGAGGCTGCCAAGCCATGCCGCGCAGGTGCAGGGCGTGCACGCGTTTGCCACGGCGCGGTCCCGGCCGCGTGTGTGTGTGGTTGTCGTGCGTTTTTACCCGTTTCGTCGTCGCCATCACAGTGCCCGCCGGTACGGTGCGCGTGCTCCCCGCCACAAGTTGGCATGGCACCGGAGGTCAACGGGTGAGTGCGTCGCCTAGGCGAGCCCATCTAGCGCCTAGCGCCCTGCTGCTGCGGCTACGCATCGCTGCACGTAGTAGGAGTAGTACTACTGCCGCATGGCAACGTCAAATCGATCGACTCCGGTCCAGACGCCGGCCGGCCGGCCGCGGTCAGGAAAGCTTTTCGCGCTACAGCGGCTATGCAATACACGGCCTAGACGGCTAGACCTTCACTCTCTCTCTGCGTGCTACTGGCCGTCCATGATTTGAATTTTCTCCTGCGTGCTTCCGCGCCACAGTAACAGTACTCTGCTGTCAGCCTGTCGCCGTGTCCATCTCCACGTCCATCCAGTGCCAGCGCCATGTATCCCGGCCGGGCTCCAGTCCAGATCCGTGGGGCAGCCGACGCTTCCCCCTCCTCGCCGGCGTGGCGTGATCCAGGCTCTAGCGGCGGTTGTGCGCCCATGCTCGTGTCGTACTGTCGTGTACTAAGACCTGAGTCACCAGAGCATATGGGAGTGCAAAACACTGTTTGCGTACCGCAGACAGAGTGAAGTTTAGTTAGAATAGTGTGGATGTATTTTTTTTCCTAGCTGGTGATCCAGCTTAAGGCTGAGTCCAATAGAACTCTCTGTATAGATTCTCTAAATACTGTTTTACACTGTTTGACATAATTGCTGCACTCTGTACATAAAAAAATTAGTAGTTGAAATAGTATTTAAAAAATAGGGATAGTAAATCCCATTGATCGCACCCTAATACTTGCAAAGACTACTTGACCCGGCACCGCGCGCGTGTTTTTTACCTTCCATCGTACAAAGCAAAGCAAAGCAAAGCAAAGCGAGGGAGCACCAACCGAGCAAGTACTGACGAAGTACCCTACGGCCAAAACAAAAGATGCCGTGCTGCTGCTGGTAGCGGTAGGCAAAGGAAGTACGGTTCAGGGGTGCTCACACGTCGCGTCACTCGCTCGTCTCCGGGCCTGTTTAGTATCCTAACTTTCTTCCAAAATTCACTATGCAAAAAGAAAATTCCCCGTCACATCAAAATGCCGGCACATGTATGGAATACTAAATGTAGATAAAATAAAAAAATAATTGCACAGTTTAGATGTATTTTGCGAGACGAATCTTTTTAGCCTAGTTAGGCCATAGTAGGACAATATTTACCACAAACAAACGAAAAATGGTACAGTGGTTCTACAATGCTTTTCAGTTCGAAACAGTGTTTTTTTCAACCATGGGTGTGTTTAGAACCCAAAAATTTCTCCCAAATTCCACTATGCAAAAAGAAGATTCCCCATCACATCAAAATATCGGCATATGCATGGAGTACTAAATATAGATGAAATAAAAAAAATAATTGCACAGTTTAGATGTACTTTGCGAGACGAATCTATTGAGCCTAGTTAGGCCATGATAGGACAATATTTACCACAAACAAAAGAAACGTGCTACAGTACTTTTCAGTTCGGAACAGTACCAATTTCAGCGTTCTAAACACACCCCATCTAAACACACCCTCCGACCGACCGCCGTACCCCCCCTACGCACGCGCAGGCGCAAGACGGGAACGTCGCTCCCTCGCGTCGCTGCCTGCCTGCCGCACAGTGACCACCACACGCGTATGTACCGCCCCGTCTCCTACTACGTCCTAGGAGTATCGTGCTACGGTTCTCCACGGACCACAGGCCAACGTACCCTACTAACGTAGGGGTATACGTCTAGGCGGGGTAGGCGGCCGGCCCCCGTAGGTGCGCTGCTGCAGGCTGCAGCTATCGCCCAGCGGCACGGTAGGCAGTAGGGGCTCGTCTCGTGCGGCGAGCTTCGATCCCCTGGCCGGCCGGGCCACGCATGGGCGCCGCTCGCTCGCCCATTGCCGTTCCCACGTCGATCTCTCGCCTCGGCCTCTGGGCGCGCGCGCCGTTCACGCGGGCTCTAAATGCTGCCATGCAGCACGGCGCCGGCATGGGCCATGGCCCATGGCTACAGCGCGCGCGCGGCGGAGTTGCATCATCCAGTGCGTGGCAGCAGCCTGCCGCACAGGGATCTTCCTCGATCCAGCAGGCCAGCGCGGGGCGCCGCGCGCCTAGCTACCCTGCCGGACCCCCGGTTGCAAGCCGCTGTGCCGCGGCTGCAGCAGAGGGAAGAAGCCTGTAGGTAGCCGCACGGGCCGCGTGCACTCTGGCCGACGAGCTCCATACAAATGGTGGTTGGAGCTGCTTTTATTCTTGGCCAGGGGTGTTTGGACCCCCTTGGTTTAAAATGTAGCCCCCATCGCATTGAATGTTTGGATGATAGTTATAAGTATTAAATATAGTGCAATTATAAAACTAACTACACAGACGAGGAGTAAATGGCGAGACGGGTTTATAAAGCCTGATTGATCTACGGTTAGCAAATGTGATGCTACGGTAACCGATCGCTAATCATGGATTGATTGGGCTTAATGAATTCGTCTCGCTGTTTACTCCGTAATTAGTTTTCTAATTAAATCATACTTAATACTGATAACTAGCGTCCAAACATTTGATGTGACATGAACTAAATTTTAGCCTCGGATCCAAACACCCCCTAAAATATGCTAAAGCCAATTTTTTTTATACAATTTGCCTGTGTTGAATCTATATTAAAATTTAGCCAAACAACGTCTTTCTCATAGGTATAGCTTGTTTGGGTCTTATTTAAACCACATGAATAAAAAAATACACTGGGCGATCAAAATCGACGAATATTCAACCTGGTCAAAACGTGCTAAAATTTTAGCTTCGGCACATTTTAGCCAGAAACCAAGCACGCCCTTCGTGTCTTGGCAGGTCGACGGTGCAATGCACCGCGCTTGTTCGACTTGTCTTATCTTAAAAACAACTACGTTAATACACTTTTTTTTGTTTGTGTTTTGAATTGTTTTTTTATAGTAATAGCTCCGTGTGAAACGTGGGAATTAGCAAGAATTTCACGTGGGAACTGTAAATTTTTCCTCCACTTCAATTACATAATCCATGTGCACAAATTAGTGAATAGTACAAAAAATAGTTGAATTATAAAACTATTTATAATTCAATCACCCTAGTTAGAAGTATTAAGTATAGTCTAATTATAAAACTAACTACACGGACGAGGACTAAATGGTGAGAAAAATTTGTTAAGTCTAATTAATCTATGGTTAGCAAATGTGATTCTACGGTAACCGATCGCTAATCATGGATTAATTAGGCTTAATGAATTCATCTTGTTGTTCACTCCTCGATTGTGTAATTATTTTTCTAATTAAATCCCATTTAATACTTCTAACTAGTGTCCAAACATTTGATGCGACGTGGGATAAATTTTAGCCCAGATCCAAACACCCCCTAAAATATGTTAAAGCAAAATTTTTTATATAGAATTTGCCTGTGTTGAGTCTATATTAAAATTTAGTCAAACAAAATATTTCTCATAGATGTAGCTTGTTTGGGTCTTATTTGAACAATATGAATATAAAAATACGTTGGTCGATCAAAATCGACGAATATTTGACCCGGTCAAAAACATGCTAAAATTTTAGTTTCGGTACATTTTAGCCAAGCACGCCCTTCGTGTCTGCGCAGGTCGACGGTGCAATGCACCGCACTTGTTCGACTTGTCTTATCTTAAAAGCAACTACGTTAATATACTTTTTTTGTTTGTGTTTTGACTTGGTTTTAACAGTAATAGCTCCGTATGAAACGCGGGAATTAGCAAGAATTTCACGTGGGAACGGTAAAATTTTTCTGCTTTTTAGTTATATATGCATGCGTACAGATTACTGAATCGTACAAAAAAAAAGGTAAATTTCCGTTCGACAGTAAGCGCTAATAAGGGCCGGGCGTGATTTTTTCCTCACAAATTATAATGGTTGGGCTTCCAAAATAATTAATAGAAGGCCTATATTTTTGATTCGTAGAGATTGGCATGCGAGCAATGGTTAGCGGCGGCGCTTTGTCGTGGCGAGCCCCAACCGATATACTCACTCCGTATTTAAATATAAGTCGCTGTTGATTTTTTAAAAAAAATTCAATCTCTCGTCTTATTCAAAAAGTTTTATAATTTTTCACTATTTTGTTGTAATTTATTTTATTTTATTGTAGAGAGTATGTTCGTATAAATTTTTTGAATAAAACAAAGGATCAAAAGTTTTGAAAAACATCAAAGTTTTGACAACGGAGGGAGTATAAGTTTGAGATGCCTGTTACTGCACGCGCAGTACTCGGAACCACTGTCAACCCGTGGTGCTGCTGATGCAGGCGTCGTCAGTCACGGGCTCGGCGTCACGCACTCACGTAGTCACGTCACGTACCGCGGTACAGGCCCTTCCCCCAGACCCCAGTACCCCACACATGCAGGTCGATCGAGTGGACTGGAGAGAGTGGAGACGGATCGACGACGACGGATCCCGTCCGGCCGTGTCGCCTCCGCCTCTCTTGCCCGCCCGCCCGCCCGTGTCATGCAACGGGCCGGGTCGGTTCATTTCCTCACGGGTCGGGCTCCGGCCGGGCGGCGCGGCGGGCACGCGCGCGTCTCTTCTGACCCGGCGCGACTCCATCGACAGACAGCACCGGCCGGGCGGGCACACGAGTCGGTTCGGTCGCATGCATCAGCCGAGCGTGACAACTCACGCACGCACGCGTGGCCGGCCGGCCCGCGACGACGCGTCCGGCCGACCGTCTCCCCGCCCGGTCGGCCCGTCCGTACGTGGTGGTGGTGACCACTGGCCAGTGGGCCTAGATCTGGGCACGCCAATCAAGTAGTACACGTAGTCACGTGCAGGGCACGCGCCCCTGCGTTGTTAGGCCAAACAAACCGCACTTAATTTGGGCAAGCAAGCGGCTCGAGCTAACTAGCATCGCCATCCCTACCTGAGGCTGATCCCCCCACACCACGTACACACCACACCGGCTAAATACAAGCAGCAGGCAGCTTACAGGTCTCGATCGTACACACACCAGTAGGAGCAGTACACGACTGGACCCCTGCAGGAGGCTGGACGAGTCCCACTGCATGCTAGCCGTGGGCCTGCACGTACACGGTGCGGTCTTCAATAATGCAATGCAGCGCAACGCAACGCAAGGCTTTGCAATTGCAACGGCGCTGTCAAGGGATATCACATCGTGGTTTTGTCACCATTTGCATGCACCGCACCGGCACCGGCCAGCCCGGGACCCGGGACCGGCTTGCGTGTGTACGCGCACGGCCTGCCCTCAGCCCTTGATCAGATCAGTCATGGGGGGCGCCAACGCACGTACGTAAGTACATGCTCCCCTGCCCTGCCCTGCCCTGCATGCACGTACGCATGATTTCCTTTTGTACGTGCGTACAGAACTACCACATATAAGTACACATACATACATGTGTATATATTGTTAGATAAATGAGTCTGTATCTACCTCGAGTAGATATCTATCCTGTAACAACCTGATGTATATCTCCTAGATATAGGTAGATTAGTTGGTTACTTGTCTTCCAAGGATTGTAACAACTCGTGATGTAATCTGTTCAGGCTGTTGCCTATATATAACACGCAACCGTGGAGTCTAAGGGTATCCCACGTTACACCAAATCATCACATATATAATATATATATACTGTGTCTGCGTGCATGATGCATGTACAGTGCGTATGCGCTGGATCGGAGGCTGGACGATGATCGAGCTGCTGGTGGTACCGTAGTACATAGGACGCGCGTGGGGCGTACCCCAGCCCGTCGTCGTCGTCATCATCGTGTCGCCGGCCGGCGAAGTACGTATAACGTAGTGGACCTCGCGCTTCGTCCTCAGCTCCAGTGCCGCCGCTAGCGCTAGCTGGTTCAACGGAGCAGGAGCACAGCGCGCCGCGCGCGCCGGCTGAGCGTGTCCAGGGTTGTGGTTAGGCTTTCGTCGTCGTCGTCGCTACTGGCTCACTGCTCTCCCTCTCCGTGGAATGGAAATGATTGCTAGCTAGCTCCGATCGAACAAAGTTCAATTCTCTCTGCTGCATGCGCCGGTAGTAGCAATAGCGCCAAGCGATGAACAACGAGTCAACGACGTATAGTAAGTACTATTATTAATTGCCTGTTGGTGAAATGGTGAGTTTATAATTAGTGGGCGTTTTTCTTCTGTTTCTGAAATGTTTTCTGTGAAATTTTTGCATTTCAAAGTGTCATGTGAACTTTTCGGACACGTGTGTTAGACTTGAGCTCGCACACACTGGTAGTTTCACCTAAATAATTAAAAGCCCAGTCCTTTGATTGCAGTAAAGTTCACTTGGCCTTCGTTTCCTTCTTTTCTTACAATGCCTCCGACGAGGTAGAGCTGTAGCCGGAGAGCAACACTGCCCCAACAGACAAGCCCTGCGAAAACCACGGGCCACACTTCTCACTTCTCCCTCAAGGCACATGATTACATGAAAGATATAAAAAAACCATAAAATGGGAATAAAATCTATGATGTTGAATTATATGTTCAGGTGTTCCTTTATGCAGGTGTCAACAGCTCGTGTATCCCACCATCTATATTTTAATTTTTAAACTTCACTCTATCTGCAATGCGCAAATAGTGTTTTGTACATCCCATTACACGGCCCAGTGACAGGAGCCTTAGAAATCGTATTAAACCAAAATAGCCAAAGTGAACACCGTATCCTCGAGTTTGGAGTCCGCACCGTATCAACACAGAATTTTGAAGCTGCCACTTCAACTCTATTCGAGCTTGGAGGTTGCAGTCCACCATTGAGCTTGGAGTACGTTTGCGCCGCATCGCCTCCACTTATCGTGGCCACCGCCGCAGCTTCCCACCGTGCTTGCACCACCGCTCACTTTTGCAGCCCACGCAGGAGACCGTTGCTCGTTACCACCCAGGAGGAGAGAGATGGGATGGCGCACGACGCAGCACGACGCCACCCGCGCCACATTTGGGGTACAAGGCGGCCTACGGGATTTTACCGTGACCTTCCAGTACACCTCTGCAGCTCCCAATACGTACAATGATATCGCAGTGGGTTTGAAGTACCCCAGTTAGGCTAGGGTCACCAGCTAGGGAAAAAAAGAGTGTATCCACACTATTCCAACTAACCTTCTCTCTGTTTACAGGGAGCAAATAGTGTTTTGCACCCTCGTATGTCCTTTCTGGTGATCCTGATCTTATGATCTGAGAGACTACGAGTAGATTGGACTACCCAAGAGACCCATACAAGTTTAGGGTCGGAGAACTGCGCGATTTGCGAGTTTGTGTACGAGTTCGGCGCAGTACATCCAACAAATTTTCATGTTGCATCCACCCAGCTAAAAATTAGTTGTCTATTTTTAGCCATTTTTAGCTACTTGGGGATCCAAATAGAGTGGCTAAAATGCATAGCTAAAATTAGCTTCCCAAAAATCACTAGCTAGCCAAAGTTAGCTAAATGGAGCTAAAAAAAAGCTAGGGACTAAAGTTTAGCTTATAGGATCTAAACACGGGTCATGAACATTATTCATGTCAAAACTTTTGGGGGTTGTATTTTAGCAATGTTGCTAACGATCGAGGGGCGTACACCATAGACGTTTGTGCGAAAGGACCTGAAGATCTATAGTAGTTTCACTGAAAAAACCTTTGGTTTGCTAGCTTCACGACACAGCGGGCCCATACGTTGGCCATACGTTGCTGTCGCGCGCATGGAACGGAGCCGAACCGCGCGCGCGCGCACGCAGTCCAGGGCTAATCACCCAACCAAGCACCGGCAGGCTCCAAACCCCTCGGCCTCCTCGGCCGTGCCCTTGTGATTTGACTCGTGGGAGGAGACGAACAAGCCCCTTTTCCCTCCCCATCTTTTCATCGCTTTCCACGCGCGCTGGCCGCTGCCCGGCCTGCTGCCGCGATCGACAAGACGCGACGCCGACGACGTACGGCGCCTTTTCCCACCGCCGGCCATCCGGCCCCGGCCACCCATTGGTTCCCCGTCCAATCGCCTCCCTCACTTTCTTTGTTTCCCTCGGCGCCGATTCGAACTCGATTCTCTCCACGACCGCTCGGCGTCGAGAAGAGGCCGCTCGCCATAGCTCTCGCCGCTCACTGTTCCTCCCGCCCGCCCGCCCGTCCAAGTCCAAGGAATCTCCTCCGATGGATCCGTGCGCCGCCGCGCACTTCCACGCCGAGCTCGCTCGCTCCCTCGCTCCGGTTGCCAATTGCCATGGAATTTGCAAGTTTCCTTTCTCCAGACGGGAACCCCCGCGGGGGTTCGACCGTTCGAGGCGCCAGCGCCACCCCCGTCCGTCGTCCTCCTCGCAGTCGCCGTGCTCCGTCTCCTCTCTGCCAGTACCACTACCACCAGTCCCCGCCCCCTCGGCCCTCGCCCTCTCTGACGGTCTGCACGGCGTGTGCGCGCCCAGCCACAGAGCCGGCACTGCGAAGTCAGCTCGCGGCAGGGAAAGCGCCCCCGCGCCCGCCCCACAAGCACGTACTGGCACCCGCGCCATCTCCATGTGCATGCTGCCGCGCCTGCCTGCCTGCCTGCATGCGTGGCCGTGCTGTGCGCGCGCGGCTCTGGTTCACGGCTCCACGCCATGCTGCCACTGTTGCCGCTGCACTGCTCCAGGCAGCTCCAGCCTAGCTCTAGCAGCTGATGACTCCTCTACTCCTACAGCTCTCTCTCTCTCCTCTGTCCTCTACTATATATACACGCGCGCCCCCTCTTTTCCACCCTCCCCTGCCTCGCGCCCCCGTCTTTTCCTTTCGGCGTGCCCTAATTTCTCGCTGCGCCTTGTCCCCCACCTCCCCTCCCTGTGGCTCCCTCCCCCTCCTTCCTTCCTATACATACACGCGCGCAGACACCCACAGTTCGTTCCACTTCCACACTCGCCCGGCCCCTCCCAGGGAGAGAGGAATCTTTCTGCTCGCACCTCCCTTATCCCCCCCGGCCCCTGCCTCTCACTCTCCTGCTGCTACCGCTAGCCAGGTCCCTCCCTCCCCGCGTCGTCGTCTTCAACCTCGCAATTATTTGCGCCGGCCTCCGCCTCTCCTTCCTCCTCCCACCGCTCTCTCCGGCCTCAAGCAAGAAAGCCAGGAGACCAGCGACGCCGTCACGCCGCGGACGCCGCCGGGATGGTGTAGCCGTGCCTCTGTAAGTCCACTTTCATCATCATCAGCAGCAGCACACCAGTTCAGTTTTATGCTGCCACCCGGTCTGCAAATGTTGTTGCCTGCGCTGATCTTGACCCTCTTGCACAGTTTGCTAGTTTTTCTGCTTTGTGGATGCTCACTGTTCAGTCCAGCCTAGCTATCTTCGTCGTCGTCTGACTGTCTGAGTATGCGTGCTAGTCACAGAGCGATCGATCTGTTTCTTGCCTCGAGCTGTTCGGCAGGTCAGCTAATTTTCTTGGATTATTGTAGCGGCATGCGGCTGGTGCGCGCGCACTGTGTGGTAGATGTTGATTCGTGGCAACTGACAGGGATTGTTCCTCAGTCCCCGGGTCTTATTTTACTACTAGCTAGGAAATGGGGGAAGCTGCCACTGCCAACTGCTGAATGCGATATGTGGTTACTAGTGCTTTTTAGAGGTTGGAAATCGGTCTCCCTGAAACCGGTTTTCCGAGGTTTTTTTAGGAGATCACGTTGCCTTTTTTTTATGTTATTTTTTTTTCATGGCTTCTGGCGTGCGTGAGCAGGAAATTTCGTGTTCTTGCTTCGAAATGGGCAAACTAGTTCTTACCTGTTCGTTTACTGACGCGCTGGTAGTTGAGTGCCTCCTGATTTCTCGTAGATTTTAGTATTTCACAGACGTGCAGTTTTGATTCGGTTTTAGTGATGCGAAAATCGCTCCGTGTCATCCCAAATATGAACTGCAGGAACTTGAAAAGGGCCATCCAGTGTTTTTTCTTTTAAATCCCGAGAGGATCGAAACGCCATATTTTGCCCATCATTTCTATAGCTTGATTGCTTCATGATTGATTCCACAACTTTGTTTCCCCTCACCGCCCGTCTGAATTGGAATATTCACGCCGACATGCAAGATCAAGCAAAGATGCAAAAATGATGAGCAAACTGAAAAAAATTTGCTGCCCTATGAGTTCATACCCAGCAGCCCAGCGCCACAGATTCAAATCCCGTCATACCTGCATGTATGTAGCCACTCTTGGCACCATCACTGCCTTCAATTTTGTCAATATACCACGCTGATTTGGCTTCGACACATTGCTGTCGACATTGTTGACCTTCCTTTCATCATGATTGTGCTTGATTAGCGGACACACTTCATAGAACAGACCAATCCTAAACATCACTAGCATTGGCTTTAATCCATCTTCGAATACTACGTCCAAGATTACGGTTAGGTCTTGTAACTTGCAAGTTTCTTCTGCTGAATCACCTCTCTTGGAAATTTATTTTTGTCTCATCCGTTTTTTAACAGTTTCAAAATTAGGTGAAAATTAAAAAAATGCACTCAGTATTTAAGTTTTATTAAGCCGCAACCGTCCTCTCCAAATTATCCCTCTTTGCACTGCACCTGACCAACCCACCGCCTCCAAAGCTTCGCCATCCCTGAAGTGCTGCCGTCTCTGCTCTAACCCTCCATTAGCATTTAGCAAGGCGCCAAAGCCTGGATTAGTGCGGGTCCTAGGCGTCATCAACGTCGCATTGATTCAGATTTGCCTCACATTCCCCGGCCTTGGTCTTTTGCTTTCGCTGAGAGGCCGTACGAGCATTAGGTCGCCAATTAATTTGGCAGATTGAGCTTCCGTCCTCGTTCAGCGCCTCGTTAATGGTGGATGGCGACCTCCCTCCAGAAACAAGACAAGCGCGCGGGAAAACAGCGCGTGCTTGCTCCGCTCGCATGCCCCGTGCCCACACCTTTGTCTCCATCTGTGTGCTGATTGATAGTGGATCCGTGGATGCCTGCTTGCTTGACCTTGACTTGGGTTGTTAGCTGCCGGCTGGTTAATCTTGCTGTGGTTCTTTTTTTTTTACCTTGGTACTGTGCTAGTAAAAGCTGTTGGTTTATCTTGTGCTAGTAAAAGCTGTTGGTTTATCTTGGACAGCTTCTCTGTCTCTGTCATCGGCTAATGACAAGTGCTAAGCTATGGGTTAATCTTGGACAGTTGTCATCGGTTGTTGACAGGTTCTAGTCTTGGTCAAGAGACGAGTCTTCTTGGTCATAGCAGCGTAAATGTTGCCCGGAGAAGTTGCAGATCATCCTGTCACTTGAGTAATGATGTCGTAGGAACTGTTAGAGGTGCAGTAATGCTTTTGGAGCGTGTGTTGATTGGCTGTGGCTGCCTCTCTGTGGAGCTACTGAGATTTGCAGTTGCAGGCCAATGACCCACTCCAGAGTTACTCTTCTCCCTGCTTTTGCTATCCGAACCTGAAACCATTAGTTATTATAGACACTGCAATGCAATGAATTAGTTTGAGCAACTAACCACCAGTGAGAACCAGCATAGACCTGCTTTGCTTATGTTATTACCCATCTGGTCTGTACTAGTAGCACTCCAGCATACTAGTTATCCATGCCTGTTTGTTGCTTGTTCTTTCTTTTGCAGTCTCAATGTTGCTAAAGATGTTTCTGGTGTTTCTGGTGTTCCAGCCAGCCTTGCAATGAGCTCTAAAGATGTTTCCTTTTTTGGTGTCGCATGGTTGGGCGGCCATGGATGCAACTCCATGGGGGCTAGCAGCGCGCGCGCATTATGAGGTGTGGTGGTGCGGGATGGGCGATGGCCTGTGCAGATGAAGGAGCGACAGCGCTGGCGGCCTGAGGAAGACGCCGTCCTGCGCGCGTACGTCCGGCAGTTCGGCCCGCGCGAGTGGCACCTGGTGTCGCAGCGCATGAACGTGGCCCTCGACCGCGACGCCAAGTCCTGCCTCGAGCGCTGGAAGAACTACCTCCGCCCCGGGATCAAGAAGGGCTCGCTCACCGAGGAGGAGCAGCGCCTGGTGATCCGCCTCCAGGCCAAGCACGGCAACAAGTGGAAGAAGATCGCCGCCGAGGTGCCCGGGCGCACGGCCAAGCGCCTCGGCAAGTGGTGGGAGGTGTTCAAGGAAAAGCAGCAGCGGGAGCTCCGCGACAGCCGGCGCCCGCCGCCGGAGCCCAGCCCCGACGAGCGCGGCAGGTACGAGTGGCTGCTCGAGAACTTCGCGGAGAAGCTCGTGGGCGAGAGGCCTCATCAGGCAGCAGCGCCGCCGCCGCTGCTCATGGCCGCGCCCGTGCTGCCGCCCTGGCTGTCGTCCAACGCCGGGCCCGCCGCGGCCGTGGCGCAGCCGCCGCCGCCGCCCAGGCCGCCGTCGCCGTCCGTGACGCTCAGCCTCGCGTCGTCCGCCGCGGTCGCGCCGCCGCCGGCGGCGGCGGCTGGAGCGCTGTGGATGCCGGAGCGCGCCGCGGCGGAGGCGGCGGCCGCGGCGTACGGGTTCCCGAGCCCGCCGCAGCACGCCGCGCCCCCGCCGCCGCACCCGCACCCGGCCATGGGGGCGGTGGTGGAGGGGCAGGCGCTGGCCGAGCTCGCCGAGTGCTGCCGCGAGCTGGAGGAAGGGCAGCGCGCGTGGGCGGCGCACCGGCGGGAGGCGGCGTGGCGGCTGAAGCGCGTGGAGCAGCAGCTGGAGATGGAGCGTGAGATGCGGCGGCGCGAGGTGTGGGAGGAGTTCGAGGCCAAGATGCGGACCATGCGGCTGGAGCAGGCGGCCGCCGCGGAGCGCGTCGAGCGGGAGCACCGCGAGAAGGTGGCCGAGCTCCGCCGCGACGCGCAGCTCAAGGAGGAGAAGATGGCCGAGCAGTGGGCCGCCAAGCACGCGCGCGTCGCCAAGTTCCTCGAGCAGGTCGGCGGCTGCTCCCGCCCCTCCTGGTCCTCCGGCAACGACATGAACTGACCACACGCCTCGCTGCTGCCTTCTCGGACGTACGCGTGTGAAGCCAACATCAATCAGACCAGACGACGACGCCTCCATGAACTCAAAAGCTCTTATGTTTTTTTTTTTCACAGCTCTTGTTATGGTTCTCTCTCTCTAGATGATCGGAATTCAGAAAATGCATGTAATGCTGCTGCTACTCGTACTACTACTGTCTTTGTTTCTTCTCTTATCTCGTCACATTCGGACATCCGGTCAGTCATGGATCATGCCAAGCTTCTTAAGCACTGAATAAGCAAGAAATCCAAACAAAGTTTTCCAGTCAAAGTGTTCTGCTAGGAGTATGCCAAGTATGTCAGTATGTTCTGCTGGGAGTAGTTCTAATCCTGTGGGTATTGTACTATTACATTTCGACCAATTAAAATTTGACATAGGCTCAAGTGTTCGTCTGTAGCCTTTGCGATGTTGAACTGAATTTTCTGTAGGCAAAAATACAGACATTCAGACAACAAATGTGTGGTAGGTAGCCGCCAAGTGTGCCGAATTCTCGAGGGAGTGCAGATTGTAGACAGGCACAGACGAATGGGCTCATGGGCACGTTTAAGTTCCATGGGCCAGATGGGCTGGGCTTCCAGTTATCTAGTTTTGAAGGCCCGAGGCTGTGAGGGCCAATAATTCAATTGACAGATAAGAAAGGCGAGTAATGGAAATGGTGCGAATTTATCACAAACATAATTTTAGGTGCTATTTTTTTAAATACTCGGCATAATTCTATGTAAGGGCATGTTCTTGTTGTATTAATCTTGGCTAACGACAAAGAGAAAGAACAAATCATGGGCGAGGTGTCTTAGATTAAGATTATTTTCGGTGGAAATTTTATTTTCAAATGGCATGTCTCCATGTGTGGACTGTTTTAAAATGATTGTGTATTGTATGCCGTGTATAAAACTACTATACTCCGAATGAAACTTTTCATTGTGAGGAGCAGTTTCAACCATAGTTTTACATGCAATACGTAAGACAATAAGTAAAGTTAACAGTAACAATGAAACTCCCGTTAAAAATGGCCTTAAGCCGCCGGCTCCAATAGGCCAACGACGTCACCAACCGAGTCAGTTTTGAGCTGGCGTGGAGGAGCGAGAAAGAGCAAAAAGTAATCGTTGACTCTTCTTTCCTCGCTATCTCAGATGACATCGAACGCTAACACCACCATCCAAGGAGAAGTTTGAATTGAAAGGATTGGTTTGCGTTGTAGGTCCCATGGTTTGGAGGATGTGAACTGTTGGATGCTATATTTTGTGTGCTATCGTTTCTGTTGACGTGCAAAACTCCGAGCTATAAGCTCGAAAAGTACCATTAAGGCTGCCCTAAGGATATACTCAAGAAATGTGTTAAGTTGCATGAGCCCATGAGGTCTCCAAATTAAACCATGTCGTCTGCAATTTATTTTCATCGGCATTCAAAAATGTACTCACAACAAGTTTTTCAGATTTTTGGCAAACTGCACCGCCACAAAGATATTTAGAGCACTTTTAGAACACATGATTTTCATAGGAACCATACATAAATTCCACAGAAAACGGTTCAATTTTAAAGAAAAAAAAAAGAGAAATAGAAAAAGTTTTCCATGTTCCAATACAGACCTTAGAGTTATTGTTTCGAACACACAACACGAGTAATGTGCTCGAGCTAATAAGAACAACACACCGGATGCATGGATCGGCGAAGGCGTGTGATGGAGCCACAACATGATGGCATGGAGTTTCTGACGATCGAGTTGATGCGCGCGGCCGGTCAGTGGGGGCAGTGGTCCTTGAAGGTGCACGGCCGGGTGTAGGCCCCTCCGCTCTTGGCGGCGCACTGGTTGTCGCCATGGCACTCCGGCCTGTTCTTGTCGAGGGCGTCGTAGCCGATGCCACTACCGGTCGCTCCCAGCATGCCGCCGCCGAGCTCCGGCGCCACCTCGTCCTCTACCAGACCACGGTGGTGTCGCCACTTGTTACGGGAACGAGCACCGCCGACGCCGATGACCCTTGCGCCGGTGCCGCGTGTGATGACCACCATCCTGGCGCCGCCGCCGTTGTAACTGTCACCGGCGGTAGCAGTGGCCGCGGGGACGACTATGGCGGATGCGGCGAGGAGGAAGGAGAGGCAGAGCACGGTGAGGGGCAGCAGGCGGGTGGCTGCCATCGTGCCCGTGCATACACCCCACTACCCAATGCAAGGCCGTGGTCGTGCTGCAGCTCTCGACTGGGCTGGCTGGGCACGGCCGCACGGGCAGCTCTAGCTGGGTGCGAGTCTGCTTGTCTTAATACAGTGCGTGCACGCAGCTTGTTATTATTGCAAGCACTGAACGAGGCACGAGTTCAGAGTGACACGCACACGCATATGGTATATGGCATTGGATGATTGGCAGGGTACCTGTGTACAAGTCCAAGTATGCCGTGCAATCATTTGGGGAGTGACTTTCAAGGGGTTTCCTCGGCCGTTGAGTTTACACAACTGAGGGTCTGTTTGAAACCAAATTTTTATAAAAATTATGCAAAAATTTATAGAAAACAATTCTATTTCATAGAAAAAACGCAGTAATGAAAACAAATTTCCTCACCTTTCAAACAGACTGACATTGAGGTATAGATGGCCAAACGGACCGGCCCGGCACGGCACGTGCCGTGCCGAGCGGCACTACGGGCCTCGGCCTAGGCACGGCACGGCGGCCTGCTAACCGTGCCGGGCCGGCCCGCGAGCACACCGTGTTCAAAGAAAAATACACCAAAAATGTGTATGGGTGGATATTCGAACCCCAAACGTGCTGGATAAGAGCCTTCACCTGCCTAAACTGACCACTTTAATTCTCATTATTTTGTGATTCTAATACGATAATACATAAATATATACAAATATAAACATAATAAAAATAAAAAAAATTAATCGTGCCGTGTCAGGCCGGCATTGCGTGTCTTAGTCTTAGCCAAGCACGTCCCGTGCCGACCATTGGCACTACTAATCGGGCCGTGCCTCGTGCCGACCCGTTGGGCACGGTTCATCTGGGCATCTACATCGTATATTGAGGGAACTACGTAAGTCTTGACTTGAGTGCAGACCGGGCATAAAGCTGCTGGAGCAGTCTTTGGCCGACGGATCGATTTTTTTCGAAATAATCTCTTCTAATAATTTCTTCGTAGAAAGAAACAAGTGTCTAATCTGGATTGGCTAGCCCACGATCCCTCTGCTTACCGAAGATTTTGGGGGCTGGGGCTTACCTACGGCTAACCTCATCAGCCACATCTATGTGACGACACAGCATCTTCGGTAGGCACTCTGAGTGGAGTGGAAGATGAAGTGG
Source organism: Paspalum notatum (assembly GCA_022530915.1). Lineage (NCBI taxonomy): Eukaryota > Viridiplantae > Streptophyta > Magnoliopsida > Poales > Poaceae > Paspalum > Paspalum notatum. Next base: position 38,633,592 of record CM039690.1, on the reverse strand, counting down.
ACGATCCTTATATGCTGCACCAGTTGTTGGATTAGAGAGCGGCACTTCAACTACCAGTCTACCATTTAAGCCTTGTGCCAAAAAGCAGAATGCAAAAACCGCACGCATAAAGGACTGCCGTGTTTATTTGCATGCAAAATCAAGTCAAAATTTATATGAAAAATCCAACAAAAAAATGAAGAGTCGGTGGCACCGCATGAGCTCAGTCCTCAGGCCATTTGCAAATATATATGATGGGGCTCCTCCCGGCTAGTCACTAACTCACTAGTCAGCTGATCGATAGCCTAGAGCAGCATAGCCCTTACTTCATCTAACGTGTATCTGACGTCATGGCATGACGCTGCATTCAGAAACGGACAAACAGGGTTTAGTTCTAGACCACGTTCAAACGTTGCGGTCCCTAAAAAAACAGCACAATATACTGCCGCCACATGTCATGGGTAGCCCGCCGCATCTCACCCAATGGCCATGGACAACAAATCCAAAGTTACCTCCTTGTAACCAATGTGGTCTTATTGAACGTGTTTAAATTTTTTTGTGACCTCTCTACTGATACGGCTGAGCGTTCCTTCCTGATTGCTCTCGTTGTTACGATGTGTTCTCTTATTCAGAAAGAATATTGTGCTGTTTTTTTAGGGACCGCAACATTTGTTTGGAGTCATTGTATGGACCTAAAAATGGTTAGAATTAGCAAGCTAGAATGGATTTTTATGTTGAGAAAACATAATCGTGTTGAATATTTGTGGCATGTTCAGGATTTTAGAGCATATTTCTTAATCTTGACAAAATTTTGCCAAAGAAATGCACCTTCAAATGTTTGCGAAATTGGGAAAACTGTTCTATAATAATTTGTTTATGAGATATTATATTGCAAAAAGGGACGCCGAAAAAGAAAGAGTAATTCAAATTCCTTCGATCACATGATCTCTCTTCCTCGGATATTTGATGACAATGGATGGTGTTGGAACCATGAGGGGGGAGTGCTTTTGAAGTAGCACTTAACATGACTGTTAGCAAGAAAAATGGACAAAGTTAAACTCGGTGTCCTAAGCCATGTTATCTTTTCTAGTGTGTCTATGCAAATTTTGAGTGCTTCAAGGGTTCTGGCACCTGAATTTTGGACCATGGGATCTAAAACGAAAGCCCAGAGATCAACCCTAACTGTTCAGTACTCCTCCATCCTTATCTGCTAGCTCATCTCCCCCGGGTTGACCTAGTCGCAATGCCTCCCGACTCTGCTCGCTCCTGCGTGCCTCTGTCTCCCTGAGCTCCAGCGACGCCTACCGCCTTCGCAGCCACACACCGCCACTGCTAATTCGATGGTGCCGGACTCCCCCGCCCTAGCCCTCCCAATCATCATCCTCCACACCTGCGGTGGGCAGCGCCCCCACCACCTCACCATCCCGCCCGTCATCTGTCACCACTGCCAGGCCGGCAGCCTCAGCTGCCCGGCTACCCTTAGAAGCCTAGAGATCACAGGTAACCCCTCACCCCCTCACCCTACCCCTAACCCCAAATCCTAACCTCATCAGAGTAGGGAAAGAAGGACGTGTGTCGTCTTCAAATTGGCTGAGAAATTATAATGTTAGAGATGCACAAAACACTCGGTTGTTGTTTGAGTCTATTCCTTTGGAGCCATTATAAAAAGTTCCAATTCCATATGAACCACTGAAATTTTGTTCGTTCCTACCATGCCATCACTTAAATTTTTTTGATCCATTTGTGCCACTGATGTCTCTTTACCAAGTATCGGACGGTAACAGTAGGATGGAAGGACCATTTTGCCCTTACCGTCTTGAGCCATCTCCTCATTGAGTCCGCCCCGTACGGCCTGTGCTCCCCACCCCTTCGTCCTCCAAGCCGCAGCCTGCGACGATGAGCTGAAGGATGCTGGTGGCTGTGGACGGTTGCAGTTCGAGCATCTGCTGTGGCCGTGGATGCGCAGGACGACAACAACAACCATGAAAACGAACGCGGCGACCCAATGAGCGGCACGGCCCCGCCGGCTCCCAGTGAGTAGCGCGCGGCACGTGGCGCCGCCGACGCACAGCGAGCGCGCGTAGTATGGCCCCGCCTGCTCCCTGCGAACCGCGCAGTATGGCCAAAAACGGCGAGCTCAGCGTCCTCCGCGAGTGCCAGCGGCAGGGCCGATAGCTACGTGGGGGTTGGCGGCCGGATTCGCGTCCGCCACCACTTGGCCCAACCCTTGCCACTCGCGTCGCCATTGCAACCCCTTGGGCCTGCCACTCAAGTCGTCGTCGTGGTAGGCATCCATGAACCCGCCGTGCCGCGTCTGGTTCGTGGAGGCTATCTCGTCCTTGGCCGAGATGCGGAGCAGCTTCATCTTGTGGGTGCACGACGGTGTCGGAGACCTCTCCGGCGAGGTTGGCGTTGACGGGGATGAGGCGGAGGCCAAGCTCGGCGGTGGCGGCGGTGTCCGCGGTGCGGTCCGGGGAGCCGAGGCAGAGGAGCAGCAGTCAGGGCCGGAGCCGGCGCTGCTCAGCGTGCGGGAGGAAGGCGAGCGAGGGGAGCAGCACGGCAGCGGCCTTGACGCAGCCCGCGGAGAGCGCCGAGAGCGGCGTGTGCTCCACGGCCGCCGCGGCGGACAGTGCTTCCTGCTCCAGCGATGGGTCCTCGAGGCAGTTGAGCACCACCACAAGCGGCTACGAGTGCGGGAAGGCCCCCTATGTGCGTTGGTGCGGAGGCGGAGCAGGCGCAGCGCGGCGAGGCGGCCGAGCGTGCGGGCGGGGACGGGGCCTAACAAGCCTAGGCCTGGGAGGTGCAACGCGATGACGCGAGACGCGTCGGGGCTGCAGGTGACGCCGGGGCGAGGTGGATGGGGATGGCGCCGCTGGGACGGTGGGGGTCAAGGTGACGATAAGGTTGAGGTGGAGGACAGGAACCGGTGAGGTGCGTGGAGCACTGGAGATCACCGGTGGCGGCAGTGAGGAGGAAGGGGAAGGAGGCCGGTACTGGGCCCCACATCGCTCAAGAGTAAAATGGGAGAGTGTGTCTCTGTTTCCACTACTTGTGGGCCCAAAGAAACGTTAAAAGGGACGGCATTGACGATAGTGGCGTAAACGTCCAAGCAAAAGTTGGTGAGTGGCTTGGAGGGAAACAAAAATTTTTCGGTGGTACATATGGAATTGGAACTTTTTATAATGGCACTGAAGGAATACTCTTGTTGTGTAGCTTTCCTCTATCTTTCAAGTGTCAAACAGGGGATTTCTTCATAAATTAAAGCTCTCGGCCCATTGCAGTGTTTTGGATTTGAGCTACCGTGCACCTGCTAGACACAATGCTAGGCCAGTTCATTAGATCAGATACGTAATTTACATCTTGTTTGGGAACATGCGGAGCACATTTTTCATTAAGAAGAGGAAAGTTCAAACAATATAATGGTACAAGGCATCTCACGGCAAGACTGCCCGAGGCAGCCAAAAAAAGAAAAGAAAGGAAAGAACACAACCGAAAAACACCGACCAAAAGAAGCAACCTAAAACAGCCTCCTAGCCAGCAACAAAGAGACCTTAGCAAAGCTCGCGTGACCCTAGAGGACTGCCTCCTAGATCACCAACCGAGCCAAGGCCATAGGCTGAAGGGCCTCCCTTCTGAAGATCCTATTATTACACTCTTTCCACAAGCATTAGGAGACCAGTACAACCAGCGTATCAAAGCCCTTTCGGAGGGGCTCAGCAACTTGCTTCTTGGCTTCCAACCACCAGACTGGAAGAGACTCGTTAGGAGGGAACGACGCCACATGTTGAATGCCACAACGACGGAGACATCTGAACCAATTCCCTACAGTGGACACACAACATAAGAAGGTGATCGACCGTCTCCCGCTTTTGGGAATAGAGGGTGCAAGTTGCGTCACCCCACAGACCATGCCTAAAAAGACGATTGGAGGTCCAACAATGACCAAGTAGAGCAAGCCATAGGAAAAAAGTGGCATTTGTTAAGGGCCCTCGTTTTCTAGAGGTGGGGACCCCAAGAATGTAAGATTGTCCCAAAAAAATGCTTTATAGGCAAAGGCCGAGGACACAGAGCCTATCTGTTGTCCATCTCTAAGAGAATGAATCCGGTGCACCAGGGTTAAGGTGGAGCGACCGGAGACGATTCCAAAGCTATATGAACTCTCTAACCGAGCCTCTAAAAAAGCTCACCCCGGCCCTGACATCCAACATCGTTTCCTTTGCATCTTATCTGCATATATGTTGGGGGTGATGGGTAAAACATGCTTTTGCTGTTTCGGCTGTAGCGTTTGAGCCCAGCCGATCGGACGGCTGCTGGCGTACGGTAGCTTTTGTGATGCCCTTTGTAATCTGTCCGGCTGCCGTGTATGCTACTGTAGCTGGCTGTGGCTCATCAGCGGCAGCCACAATCACATTAAGCGTTGACAGGCTGCTGACAGGCTGACACAGTGACAGCATATTAATTTTCATATGCGGAATATGAAAGAACCGTTACACGTACATAGGAGCAGTAGCCAATACATCACCGGGAGTACAAAGAAGAGAAGAGAACGAGACAGAGAAGGTGATGCAGGAGACGAGAGACTTAAAAAAAGGGCATCCCACGGTCACAAACGCTGGTTCAGTGTGCGGTCGCAGCTCGATCACGCATCGCGCGCGTGCGATCATTGGGGGCAGTGGTTGCTGTACGTGCACGGCCGGGTGTAGGACCCGCCCGCCCTGCCGGCGCACTGGCTGCTGCTCTGGCAGCCCGCCCTGTTCCTGTCGAGGGCGGCGGTGGAGATGCGCCCGCCGCTCGAGCTCGTCGCCAGCACGGCGCCCAACTCATCCGGGGCCGCCACCTCGTCCTCCACGCGCCGGCCGTAGTAGTGCCACTGCGCAGCGCGAGCAGCACCGGCGCCGACCTTCGTCCCGGCGGCGTGGACGATCACCATCCTGCCGCCGCTGGCGGCGGACGCCGGGCCGGCGAACGCGGCGAGAAGAAAGGCGGCGGCGGTGGCGAGGAGGAGGAGGACGGCGAGGGGCCGGCTGGCGCCGCCCGGCATCATTGTGCAAATTGCTTGGTCCCTTTAATCAGCTGCGAGATAATCGCAGGCTGCGCACGCCTACCGAGCACCGATCATGCACACGATTATTATATATAGGATCGATAGGGTGGAACTGCAACGACGACGGAACAAAGATGAACTATTGAACTAACTAAAGCATTCCACCGCTAGGTGGAACTTTAGTCGGTCGGTGCGATTATTTGGGGGCTAATTCTAAAGCGAATGTAAAGTATACTTGTCTGCTCATTTATCGTATTCATATAAAAAATCTTCCAAGATATGTAGCTTTGGATTGTTGAACTTGCCGGGATTTGTCATTAGCACGCATGATAGGCATGGAAGTATAACCCTCTTCAATATTCAATGTACACTGCTCCCTCCATTCCAATTTACATGTTGTACTTTTTTTTACAATGAGTTTCACTAACTCGTTTTACTCAAAAAATTAAAAAATTATAGAAAATTTAAAAATTTCAAATCATAGTTAAAATATATTATATACTAAACTACATCATAATAAAAATAAATAATAATTATGAAATTTTTGAAAAAAAATAAGTTGAAAAATTTGGTGGAAAGAAAAAAAATTGACCATGTAATTAGGACGGAGGAAGTACATGCCATATAGGGCTGACTCCAATGGTAGGGTTTTGAGGATTTTTCAAAACACTGTTTTGCATTGCTTGATATAAATGCTGCACTGTGGATACAGAGAAAATAGTTAGAATATTGATAGGGAATGAGATTTGAGGCACGATACTATTGGAGTCAGCTTAAGGTGCTCTGCGTACCACGCATCAATCGGTATGTTTCGTCGGTAAGGATTGATGAACTGGGTGGCATGGACCTCCGATCAATGCAAGCATAATCATGCATTGCGCTGAACAAGTTTTAAGAGGGTGGTTTCTAACAATTCAAGAATTTAATCGCAAATCTGAGCGACGCACCGACACAAAATATGAGGAGCATAAATAACTGCGTCTTTCTCCAAGTTGAAGGACCACTGATATACTCTACTCGAACATATGTATATGCAATTATGCATGGTCTGGTGCTACTGTCTGCTGAAACTGGGCGAATAAAGCCGATGATGCCAACTGCGTAACAAATTCATGAATCGGCGGGTGATGCACTTGAACCGCCATGATCACTTTGGCAAAGGGCTTCCATTTCCTCTTTAATTAGGCAAAGCCTTTCTTTCCTCTTCTTGTACGTTCATAGATTATACTATGCAAGCACTGCTTGTTACGGTATCACTTCTGATGCACTAGAATAGAACTAACCAAGTAGCAAGCCAGTTAGTAATATGGCTAGCTTGTTAGGTTTTTTTAGACATATTGTTGTGTTGTGTGTAACCGTGTGTATAAAACGGTTTGCTAGCAAGCGAAGCCTGAGCACGCCTGCTGCCTAATTGCCTATGCATCAACGGCGATTATATATGACAGCAACGACGCAGCAAAGCTGAACTACAGTACAGCATCGCATCGGTGGGGCTAATCCAAAAGCTAATACAGTATAAAGTCAAAAGATGCCAATCGTCGTGGATTAAAGCTTGCTGAAGAAGCCCCAGCCCCCCTAAACTTGTCTGATCATTTCACCTAGGCGGCTAGGCATAAAACATCTCTCAAAGATATGCACTCTTGGAGTCCTTTGTTACCTAGCTAGTATATAGGTCCTTGATTATCAGATCAATTTTGACAATAATCCTGTATGGATTTAGAAGCTCCGGACTGATTGGGTCATTCATGCATGACGTGTGTAATGATAATCTTATATGCCATCTGAAAGGGCTCTCTACACGCATATCAAAATAGAGCATGTACTAAGTAGCAACTAGCAACACACCAGCTTGCACATATATATATGCATGAGTGCAGCAGGATGTGTAAATGCATTGTGTATCTACTATTCCAACTATCTCTTTCTCTGTGAACAGTGTCGCTACAGTGTATAGGCAATCCATTTACCTAATCCACTGCACATAGTCTGATGGTCTGGTACTGCCGAAACAGGGGCGAATAAAGCCGATGACACTGACTGCGCAACCGATTCATGAATGAGGTGCGGCACTTCGACAAACCACCGAGATCACTTTGCTTTGGCGAAAGGCGCCCATTGCCTCTATTGCCAAAGCCTTTCTTTCCCCTGCATCATGTCGCTACGCCAGCTAATACACTATCGCTTCTGAATTCTGATGCACTAGAATTAACCAAGGAGTGCTGTGATGGGGGTAGGAAAGATAACAGACAGATGGCAGCAGGTCACCAGTGGTACTGCTACAAGGTTTGTGCCTCCTCCCTGATCTTCCATCTTGTGATTGTGAAGGCAAGTAGTAGGCCAGTAGCACAAATGGTACTTGCAGCCATCAGCACGTGAATCCTGCAGAGATCAAGGGTAGATCAAGTAGGCATTAGCTGAAAGTTCATGAAGCATATTCACTCCGTCTCATAATAAATGTTGTTTTATGATTCTTAAAACAGATTAGAAAGAGTAGGATATAACGCAAGCGTCGTCGATTAACAGATTAATCTTTCTCTTTGTGGTATATATATATGCATGCATGCAGATCAGTTTCGAACTGCTACAACCAATAGGCTACAGGCCTTTGGCTTCACCATGGTCAACTAAACATTTTTTTTGCGCGTTAACTGAACATTTTAATGGATAATCCAGGAATGCAAGCCGAGTGGACAAATTTGAATTCTAGAATGGGCCTTCAATCAGCGGGCCAGTGAATGAATAGTCATGGGCTCTGTTCTTTCTTTCCCTTTTTTTTTTTTGACTAGCCACAGGCCCATTGACGCTACACTATCGCCAGGCCCAGATTACAGCTGGTAGTCCAACTTGTCTCAACTCGCAAGTTCGCAGAGTTGCCGGCGCACTGATAGAACCTTCGACGGGAAGGAGGGGGCGTCCGCGTCTCCATGCCGACGTCGTCGTTGCCGGCGATGCCGCCGCCGCCGCGGCAGGAGCTGGACCTCGATGCGTTCCTCCCCTCCTCTCCAGCCTCCTCCGCAGCCTCCGACGCCGACGCCAACGATGCCGACCACCGCCGCGCCGTCGACGACCTGCTCCTCCTCCTCTCCTCCTCAGACTCCGACTCGGAGGAGTCCAACCCCACCCCCATCGCCAGCAGCCGCCGAGACCTAGCCCGTGCCCAAACCCCCGCGCCTCCCGCTGAGCCCTCGCCGCTGGCTTCTCAGTCCTCGTCCCCGTCGCCGTCCCCGAGGAGATCCACATCCGGCACGCCGTCCGAGACCCTGTCCTCCCTCGTCGCGAGAACCTTCTCGAGCAACGGCGCTTCCTCGTCAAAGCCGCTGCCCTCGCTGTTCCGGGGCGTCCGCCCCAGCCCCAAGCCCGGCGCCGCGCTTGCCGCCGCCGCCGCCGCGTCCCGCGCGGTCCTCACCCCGCACGCCGCCGCCATCAAGTCCCGCCGATCGGTCTCGGCGCCCGTAGAGAAGCTCCTGGAGGAGGAGGGGAGCGCTTCTGAAGCCTCCGAGGAGCTCCCGTCCACTGGGAGCTTGGAAACGGAGGTAGAAGAAGCGGGTGATCCCGAAGTGGTTGCTGAGGCGACCAAGCAGGCTGCAGGTGGGAGTGTGGATGAAGAATCGGGAGAGGATAAACAGGCACAAGTGGGAGGCGAAGTGAATTCTGAGCCTACAGGGCTGGTGGAGGCAACTTCTCTGGACTCTGTGGTTGCGGAGGATTCGAGCGGGCATGGGCAGGGTGATGGTGTCAATTTGGAGGAAGCTGGCCAAGTTGGGAATCAAATTGGGGCTGTCTACGAGGAAAATGGGGATGACCAAACTGGGGGTGATAATCATGCGCAATCAGGTCAGGATATGGATCCAATTGGGGTTGATTCCGAGGGAAGTTTTGATGACGACCAGGAAGTTGAAAGATCTGACAGTATCATGGAAGAACAAGTGGACTCTGGGAGCGTAATTGATAAAGTGATTAAAGAGAGGATGGAGCAGCTGGAGATCAGCAGGAAGGCTGAGAAGAACGAAGAGAAGAAGCTGAAAGTATCAATGAAACCGTTGGAGTGGGCAGAGGAGCTTGAGAAAAGGCAGGCCTCGTTTGGTCAACACTGGGAGGAAGGAGCAGCTGCACAACCCATGCAACTTGAGGGGATCGGAAAGGGACCACCGGCTATCGGTTACATGCAGATTGAGATGGACAACCCAGTAACTCGTGCCATGTCCTCGCCATCGTTTAGAACAGACCATGGCTCTCCCCAGGTGCTGGCTGTTCATAGGAGCTATATAGCAATGGGCACATCTAAAGGTGCTGTCATCGTCATTCCAAGCAAGTACTCCATTCATCAAGCAGATGATACAGACGCAAAGGTTAGTCATTGATGCTGGTCTGAATAATGCATGTTTGATTCATACTAAGTGGTATAGTTTTATATTTCAACTTCAACGTGCTGTAGTATTATGCTGTATTTGTGATGAACTTAAAGATTATTCTTCCAAAAATATTGGGTGCTATTAATTATTTGTCGCAGTTGACGTTTCTTCATAATTTTGACCATTTGTCTTATTCAAAAGGTTTATAAAAATAGAAAAAAATGCAAGTCATGCTAAGACTATCTTTAATGACAAAACAAATCACAACTAAATAAACGATAACTTACAGTTTTTTGGGAATAAAACGATTAAACGAATGATTAAAGTTGCGGGAAAAAGTCAACCGTGAAAATTTTTAAGAACGGAGGGGGTAAAAGTCAATTTACTGGAAGCCATAGCTTTCTAGTCTTAAGGGAAAACAGGAAGGGAAAGGGACTGATAAGAATGGTTATATTTCTGTTTCTATAATGACTCCGTGCTGTATTTGTCTACCTTTGCCATCACCTCTAAAAATCAAGTAAAACTGAATCTGAATTTAATTTGCTACCAAACATTTGATGTCCGTTACTGCACCAAAATGTGGTACAGAGATAACATTTAGATAGGACCTGCAGAAATATTGCAGATTCTAGATTTGGAGTAGAATGTGTAGCAAGTTCTTGTGTGGAAGCTGCTTAGGGAGATCCATATTTTCTGTACTCTTTTAAAATTAAAACATTGAGAATTGTTGCCATACATCAGTAGGTCATTGGAACATTGATTATTGTTCTCCTTTTCTTTCTGGCTGATTGAAATGCTTTTATTGTTTCTTTGAAGAATAACACATTGACTTGGGTAGCTGCTACATTGTGCATATTGTGGCTTTCATGTTTTTTACTAGTCATAACAGACATCAGTTGCTACTTCATAATGGGCAGTGGCTGCACATATAATTTGAGAAACACATATACAAAATCTTATTGGACGAACTTGGAGAAGCCAATACGGCAATACCTGTCTTAATTTGGTGCTTTTAAGCTCTATAAATTATGTGAGTCACTTTGAGGCTGTAAACACAAATTTCAGATGCTGTTCTTTTGGAACCAAGGTGAAAGGACTCAATCACCAGTCACTGCCATGTGCTTTAATCAGCAAGGGGATCTTCTGCTAGTAGGATACGGTGATGGTCATATGACAATTTGGGATGTACAGAAAGCTTCAGCAGCAAAAGTTATATATGGTGAGCATACAGCACCAGTAGTGCATGCTTGTTTTATCCGCCAATCTAAAGCCATCACTGGGGATTCAAAGGGGATAGTTCTATTGCACACGTTTTCCATTATCCCCGTAATTAATCGTTTGACTGTCAAGGGAACCCAGGTATGGAGAAACATCATTTTACCATACTGTGCATGCATTAGCTCACTATTTTTTGTGTTGGAGATGTGGTCTGACAAAACCTTGCTAATTTGCCAGCGCCTTTTTGATGGAAATACTGGAATTGTGCTCTCAGCCTGTCCTCTTCTAGTAGATGAGTCTTTTGGTTTTAGCAACTCATCTGCTCAGGGAAACCAAGCAATTTCCTCTAGTAGCGGTCTTGGCAGCATGATGGGTGGTGTTGTTGGAGGTGTAGTTGGGGTAGATTCTGGATGGAAGTTTTTCAATGAAGGCTCTTCTCCAGTGGAGGATGGTGTTGTGGTTATGTTTATTATGCACCAGCATGCTCTTGTGGTATGAACCAGTTATAATCTTGGAAACATGTTATAAGATTTCGGAAGCTATTATATATGTCATGGATTCTTGGACTGAGCATAATGTTCTATTGTTTGCCTGTTAGGTTAGACTCCGTACCAACATTGACCATGTTGACCATATTGAGACCTTCTCTAGACCAGATGGAGCACGTGAGGGCTCCATTGCGTATGCGGCGTGGAAATACACATCATCTGTGAATGATTCATTATCATTAGGTAAATTTAGGCCTTCTTCATGAACTTTGATTGGTGCTTTCTTTACTGTGTATTCCGAATTTTGGACTAATATGGTAAATCTATAGATGATGAGCGAGTATCATGGCTTACCCTTGCATGGGACCGTCAAGTGCAAGTTGCAAAGTTTGTTAAATCAAAGATAGTTAAACACAAGGAATGGAAGCTTGATAGTGCAGCTGTTGGTGTTGCCTGGTTAGATGACCAGGTATGTTCCTTTTCAGTTATTCATTTAGTGTATTTCCTCTATTTGTATACAAAGTTAAATTACTGTCTTTTCTCTTCAGATGTTAGTTATCCTTAACTTGAGAGGGCAGCTCTGTTTGTTCTCTAAAGATGGCAGTGAGCTCCGGAGAACTACCTTTGTTCCAGATGGCCTTCGGTTTGATGACACCATATTGCACCATGCACATTTTTTAAACAGGTTTGGTAACCCAGAGAGGCATTTTAACAGTTCGGTAGCGGTAAGAGGCGCTACAGTGTATATACTTGGGCCAACCTTTCTCACGGTTTCCCGTCTTCTTCCATGGAAAGAACGAATTGAAGCACTAAAGAGGGCTGGCGATTGGATGGGTGCACTGGACATGGCAATGAGGCTTTATGATGGCCAGACACAGGGTGTTGTTGATCTCCCAAGAACAGTTGATTCTATTAGAGATGCAATAATGCCATACCTAGTAGAGTTGCTGCTATCATATATAAGTTATGTTTTTGAATATATTTCAATTGCTTTGTCAAATCATACCGGGAAAGGGGGAGAATCAGATGGTCTGATAGAGGCAGATCGATCCCTGTTGACACAAAGAGAGGAGCAGTACGCTCGTGTAGGAGGGGTGGCAGTTGAGTACTGTGTCCACATTGGACGTAACGACATCCTTTTCGATACGGTCTTCTCTAAGTTTGTTGTTGCACAAAGTGGAGGTAGACTTTTTAATTCTTTCATAAGACATTTCTTTTTGGTTTAGTTCTGTTTATTCTTCATGCCTTTTGAAACTCTAGCAGGGGTTGATGCAAGCCCCCATTCTGCATTGAGTACACCTGTTTCATATAGATCATCCTTTTGTATATCATATGGTCTTCCTTGAACTTTGTCCATAAAACTAGACATGGGATATAGGAGTTGACACAAAATTGTGCAAAGATATTTTCATTCTTCTAATCTAAACTGCGGCTTTCACTGAACCCTTTTTGAATTCTAACCCAACACAGAAGCTTTTCCATAGCCTGACCTGTGCTCTTATGTTTTTGTGTCCATTAGTCTTCTTTGCTTTTTTGTTTGTCTTTGAAACCCCACATATGTTGGAGCAACATAGACGGTCCCAGGCCTGGGTAAACCCAAGATATTTTGGGGGTTTTTATTCCTTGAATATGCAAGGAAACTGTGTATAATTTCATTGAAAAGGAAGAACATAAAGTCCAAAAAAAAAGACAATGCACACAGAGGCTTTTGTTTGTAGGCTTTGAATATATATTTTGACTTGTGTATTGGAAGTCCAGAATATTATACATATTTTAGTCATGGAATCTGTTCTAGATAAAAACTGCATATGTTTACATACATGCTGGCTTATGTGATGGGGCATGCACACGTTTCGTTTATTAAACTCTTGCCAACTTGAAAAGTTTAAATAGCATGATAACAGGTATGCTAACTTGAAAAGTTCAAATAACATGATAACAGGCATGTTTCTAGAGGTACTAGAGCCCTACATATTGAAGGACATGCTTGGTTCTCTGCCTCCTGAGGTGAGCAGCATCATGGTCTACTAGTTCTGGCCTCTGGGCACCAATATGTAAATGAATGCACATACTCTCAAATTTTACTTGCAGATTATGCAAGCGCTAGTAGAGCATTATAGTGGCAAAGGATGGTTGCAGCGAGTTGAACAATGCATTCTTCACATGGATATTTCTTCATTAGATTTTAATCAGGTATATGAAATATTTGTATTGGCTATGTGACTAGTGTAAGAAATCCTTATGTATAGTCTTGTTAATTATGTTCTGTTTGCCTATGTTAACTTAGAAAATAACATTTTGATTAGATTTCTTTATTTCTTTTTGTTCGATTTTGTAGCTTGATCTATAGCTCAATCGTACCAACTTATTTTGCTGTGCTTCTGTTGTGTGCAGGTAGTCAGACTTTGTCGTGAACATGGGCTATATGGTGCGCTAATTTATTTATTTAACCAAGGCCTGAATGATTTCCGTACACCTCTAGAAGAACTTCTATCAGTCATTCAGAACACTAACAGAAAAGATGATACTTCTACTGGGTATGTCATGTTCTGGCTAGCAATAATTATATGAAACTTTCCCACATAAGCCAAACACCAGTCTCTAGTACGAGATAATGCAGTAAATTCTGTTGTTTATATGTAACCTGATCATAGTTTCAGTATCCTAAAGTTCCTGATATAGTATTTGTTCCGGTAAATCGAACTAATTTGAATCTTCTGATTTTGTGAACACCATTCCCACATGTAAGATGATACAATATTACATATTTTCTGTAAGTTTTGGGCTTGTGAATCATGATTTCATTATTCTGAAATTCCTGATAAAAATGTCTCCAGGTTAATTTTTTATTGAACTTTGTTTAATTCTTGGAGATCAACATTGATGCTCCTTATCTGGTTATCAGTTTTATTTAAAAGAATAAAACAAATGAATCTTGTTTTTTTTTTCACTTATTCTTTAGTGGGCAGAGATGGATGATTCTGTAATACTCCCTCCGTCCCAAATTGTAAGGGGTTCTAGCCCTCTTTTTATTTGTCCATATTCATATGGATATTGATGAATCTAGACACATATTGAACCCCTTACAATTTGGGACGGAGGGAGTACTCTTAAGTTTCTCAATGCTTGTGAGCATAAGGGGCATAGTCTGGTTGGACTTGCTTAATGAGTTAGATAATCCTAGAGCTATACATATATTAATTTTTATTAATATATTTTTTTGCTAGGTTTTAGTCTGTTGCTAACTTGCTTTGATCAGATAGAAATCTACTATCTTACCCAGCTACCCTCTAACATGTTCTTTTTGAAACAGCTACAGGATGCTTGTTTATCTGAAATATTGCTTTCAGGGCTTGGCATTTCCTCCAGGTTAGTGCCTATGCCATTACATCAATGGCAGTTTAGTACATAGTTAGACTGCAAACTCTATTTCCCATGTGGTATTGCTTTTTTGATGGGTCCAGAGTCTTGTAGATTTGGTTAGTAAAACGATGTTGAAAGCTTACTTTATCAAATTGGACAGATCGAATCTACCAAGTGAGGTTTTGTCAGTCGTGAATATGTCTGTGCCCCTATGAGCAGGCTCTTTTGTAGAACCAGAAGTACTAGCACATTTATTGATTTATGATAATGATCTTATATTGGACAAAATAGAAGTATAGTACCAGGAATACTCATTAAGTTGCTATATACATCAATTATCTTATATTGTAAATAGAACTCAAAGGGATGTTCTGACATGACTTCTTTTTAAGGGCATGGGACAATTCCCCGATCCTGCCTTCATTCAGTGAGGAAAGAACTTCTGCAATTTCTGCTTGAAGAGTCCAAGTCAGTCAGTTCTGAAGTATTTAAGGGTTTCCATGGTTCTTGTGGAAAATGCCCAAACATATGCTATCTGCTATGGATGGATACTGAAGCTACTCTGGAAGTCCTTAAATGTGCTTTTGCACAGGACAGTTTTGAACCTAAAGATGAACCTTTGAGTACTGTAAATTCCTCTGTCTCAGAGGATGAAGATGGCATTGATACTGGAAGCCGAGAGAGTCAAAATACTATGGTACAAAATGTAGTGGATGCCATCATTGACATTGTTGGCTTGGAAAATGAGGCGATTCGTTCTGTTGTTATGGGTACAACTGAATCGGAATTTTGGCCTTCACAGAAGGAATTTGGCTATTTAATCGAGTTCGTTTCCTTTTTTATTTCCCACAAAAGGGCTAATGCATCTAAGAGAGTAGTTATGCACATTCTTACTTATCTCACTTTGTCTTATGATGACATGAGAACAAGGACTCGTAAAGAAAAAGAAGTTCTTCAGCTCTTCAATGCAGTTCCCCAAAATGACTGGAATTCCGATTCTGTCTTGAACCTGTGTTTAGATGCACATTTCCATCAGGTTTGTTACCACTGCTCTGTTAGATCCACTCCTGTGAATTTATGTGGCACTCTTACTCGAAAACACCAGCCTATGAATGAAACATTCTTGTCACTGTGCAGGCCTGTGGCTTGATATTCACGACCAGGAAGCAGAACCTGGCTGCTTTAGATAGTTACATGAAGGATAAAGAGGAACCATTCCATGCTTTTATCTTCATTGATAAAAAGTTACTAGAATTGGCTGATGATGAAGCTTTGTCATTTCGCACCACAGTAATATCTCGATTTCCTGAGCTAGTCAAGCTAAGCAGGTAAAGTTGTTAATTTTTATCAATCAAATCATATTATTTTCTTTCTTACTTTAATGTTTTGTCTTTCAATTGCTGTGCTCATTCTCTCTTTTGCCTGAACTTTCTCAGGGAGTGTGCATTTGTCTTGGTGATTGATCATTTCTGTGATGAGATCCAGCAAATATTAGCAGAGCTTCATTCTGATCGTCACAGCCTCTTTCTTTTCTTGAAAACAGCTATTGAAGTACACTTGTCTGGAAAACTTGACTTCAGTGAACTTAGTGTAAGAAACAATCAAACTGTTGAACTTCAGTACTCTTCCACTGACCTTGAAGATTATCAGCAGAGGCTATCAAATCTGTCCAAGTTAGGCCACAATCCTGTTTACCTCGATGATGAGTTAGTTGAACTTTATCTTGAGGTAAGTGTAGTGATAAATTTTTAACATTTAGTACCTTTCGTGCTAGCCACTATACTGTACATTGAATTTTGTAAGGACAACTTATCATATATTGGCAACTTTCTCCAGAAATGATAAGGCATCACAAAGCAATATTCCTTCGCAATACAGAAAAAGTTATGTGTTGTTGTCAGCAATCTTTGATGTAACCATCTCAAATTGGTCTTTCTGAAAATACATAATCTCAGAATTGTTTTTTCTGAAAATACATTATAAATAGGCAAACAGAATTTATCACTGCATATTTCTCATGATCTTCCCCCTCTTTGTTAATCAAACACATCTGCTTTTACAGCTTTTGTGTCAGTATGAGCGAAGGTCCGTTCTGAAGTTTCTGGAGACTTTTGAAAGTTACAGATTGGAGCGGTGCTTGCATCTTTGCCTAGATTATGGAGTTACAGATGCTGCTGCATTTTTGCAAGAGAGGGTTGGTGATGTTGGAAGTGCCCTTGCACTTATTCTGGCTGGACTTGATGAGAAAATTAACTTATTTATCTCTTCTGTTGAAAATACTTTCTCTGATGTTGCATCAAAAAGTATCCATGAAACTAAGCAACCAGACATTGTTCTACAAATGAGTGAGGTTTATTTCTCATGCACATTTATATTATTGTATAGGTTTTAACTTTTTCTGTATGGGTATTAACATTTTCAACATTTTTGTTTAAGGCTCATCCGGTGCTTGAGGTATTACATGCCTCCATTGGATTGTGCCAAAGGAATTCACAGCGCTTGGACCCAGAGGAATCCCAGTCCCTTTGGTTCCGACTCCTTGACTCGTAAGTTATGTTAATAAATAAATACTTAAGCTAGCATTATAGACTATAGTTTCTCAAAATTATTATATACAATGAATCTATTGACAATGTTTACATCTGGTCAGTCGGTCTTGCTACTTATGATGATACTTAGAAAAGAGTAAAATACACTACCAGTCCCTAAACTTGTAGGGGTGTCACCCCAGTCCCTAAACTCTCAACATACACATTCTGGTCCCTATACTTGTATGGTTGTCATCTGGATCCATAAACTTGTTTTTGGTGTCATCAGATCCAAATAGTTTTGACCCACTTGACAAGATTAGGGACCCTGATGACACAACGCAACAAGTTTGGGGACCTAGATGACACAACGCTACAAGTTTAGGGACCAAAATGTGCACGTTAAAAGTTATGGACCGGAATGATACAATTTTACAAGTTTATGGACCTTGATGTGCATTTTGGAAGTTTAGGGACTGGGATGACATAACGCTACAAGTTTAGAGACTGGCAGCGTATTTTACTCTAGAAAACATCAATGCCCCAGTTCTCCAAAATGACATTTGGAGTATTTATGAGCATGGTGCTTGTATATACCGTTAATGCCCTATAATTGAAATATTTGAATAAGAAGTCCAGCTATGATTGTAATATATTGTCAGGCATCTATTAGATTCAATAGCATGTTTAGAAAGACAACATGAATCTATTGATGTTTTCTCAAACAGTTCTCAATTTTTTAATACTCGTAATTTGCTGAAGTCATTTATCTTGTGTGATATATATACCATTTACTGCTTCCAACATTGTTGCGTTATTGATTCAGCTTCTCGGAGCCACTGAAAAAACTGTATGGAAGCAAGGCTGTAAATGGAAAAGGTTCCAGGTCCAAGGGGAGTGAAGCACCAATTGAACATCTGAAGGAAAAAGGATCATTACAACAAATGAGGATTTCAGTTAAACAAAGGTGTTTAAATGTTCTGCGAAAAATATTTTCACAATGTGTTGGAGAAATAATAGAGGCAATGGCTGGGTATATACCCTTACCTGCAATCATGGCAAAACTGTTATCCGATAATGGAAGTCAAGAGTTTGGTGATTTCAAACTGGTGATACACAGAATGTTATCTATGTATCTTTACGAAAAAAGAATACTGGTATGGCCCTGGTTTGTTTTCTATACTTGTAGGTGTAGCGTGTAGGCTATAATTACTTGCTTCATTTAATGCTTTGTGGAACACAGTAGAAGATCATTAGCAAAATTTAGAATGACATGATTATGAAATATGAACTCATTGCAGTAGAGCAAGATTTTAAAAATTGCACTGTATGTTCCATATTAGTTGTGTTCATTGATGCATTCTTGAATTTTATTATTTTTTAATGCTGCTGCCTGATGATGTCCTAAATTAGATATTTTGCTCATGATCTTCTGATCAATTTTACTATATTGACATCTTTGACCCAATTGTTTTGCTCATTTTAATCTAGTGTTTTTCCTTAAGCATTGTGCTCTCTGCCTACTTGGAACACCAATCTACTTATAGCCAAATGAAAAACATCCGTGCTTTTAGTTTCTAATAATCTTCCATAACTTTTCTGACAGAAAATAATTCTTAGCCCCTCAACTCTGGTACCTTATTCACCTGTCTGCAGGAAACAGCCAAGTCAGTAATTGAGGATGATTCATTTTATACCTTGAGCTTATTAAAGAGAGGAGTTTGTCATGGAATTGCTCCACAGACTTTTGTATGCTGCATATGCAACTGCTCGCTTTCTAAAGAGGGTGCTATTTCAGCCATACGGTTATTCAGTTGTGGGCACGCAACACATCTTCAGTGTGAGTCTGAGCAGAGCAGGTCATCCAATCATGAATCCAAAGATGGATGTCCTGTCTGTCTATCAACCAGTAATATGCAATCTCGAAACAAATCGCCTATGTTTGAGAATGGGCTAATGAAATATTCTGGGATTGAACATGAAGTGTCACATGGCATCCATCAGGTGCATGAAAGTGATCATGCTGATAGATCTCGTGGGCTTCAACAGATGTCACGGGTATAACAATGTTGTTTTTTTAGTTTGTATCATAATAAATCTCAGCTAAAACTGGATGCCTTTCTGACAAGTGAAAAGTGAAACTACACTAGCTGTAATAACCTTCTATTATGTCTCTTCTAATCAGTATGTAATATGCGGATAATATTTCTTTGTGCAGTATGAAATACTGAATAGTCTTCAGAAAGAACAGAAGTCCTTGCATATAGAAACTGTACCTCCATTGAAACTTGCTCCACCAGCTATATATCATGAGAAGATACAGAAGAGGGGCACTTCGGTGGGGGAACCTAGCAAACACTCCACTAGAAGTCAGAAACCCCAGAAAATATGGCAAATGAAGGAGCAAAAATCAAAACAGACTGGGAATCGTCTTCCACAGAAGTCAAGTGCAGCCCGTGAGTTCATACTCCCGTCACTGACATAATAGGCATGAAGTTAACTGTGCTGATTCAATTATGGGCTTCTGTTTGCCTGCTTGCTTTCTTTGATCCTCTGCAGGTTAATAGAAGAACCAGGTGCTTTGGTCTTAAGATTTTACGGGTATGTAGTTCAAGCTTTTACACCTTCCGTAATGCTGCTTGTTTAGTGTTTCTCTTGTTTTAACATCTGTGAGAGCTATTAGAATATTCTTAAGATCAATATTAAAGAAGGATATTAAAACTCCAGCTCGACTATGATCGAATGCAAGATCAAGCATTGGGGCTGAACATGATCGAATGCAAGATCAAGCATTGAGGCTGAACCTATTGCTACAGTAGCTGCTTAGAGGTGATGCTAAACCTCCATGTTTAGATCTTAGTAAATCACCTGATGGCTTAGTGGAGCATGACGCAGTACTGGTGTTTTGATTCAAGGAACCACCTCATCCTAGACGAAGTGATCCATGATGAGTTCATCCCCATGAATTATTGTGGCTCCATCCCTCATGCTTGTACTAATTATTAGCTAATGAGGGCTGAGGAGTAATGGTTCAACACATTCCATTCCACACAGCAAACAAAAAAGCTAGGAGCCTAGGAGTGAGAAGATATGGAGCATCCAATTTAGCATCTAGTTCTATTTGCATTCACTACTGTTAAACAGTTAGTTTTGATGATGTTTCTCCTTTTGTTTGTTAGTTGCATGTCTGATGTGCTTGCTCAACAACAGTAAGGCTACCAACATTTCTTGTTTGGTGCAGGAATCAGGTTCAAACTGATTGTTATTTTGCTGTTGCTTCATGTCATTGGCACAATTGAATCTTCAAGGACTAGTAATTTGTCACCATGATCGAGCTGCTCATCAGTACATAATTTTTGTCTTGGGGATGCATTTTGTTGGTTTGGAGTAGCGTGATTCACTGATTCTCTATCCCTGTACCATGGTCAAAGGTAGCAAACTTTGATTCTTTCAATTTGCTATGCCTCAGTGGACTTTGTCTTTGTTGGTTACAAGTGTTCCATCTTCTGTTTATTCCAGGCTTTGCAGAATTTGGAGTCAGGGTGCTTTGATCTGGGGAGGAGGTACTCTAAACACTCGCTAGAGCATAGGAATAAGAAGAAAAGCATGGGGCTGTAACTTGAAGTAGAATAGTTTTTTATACCTTTTTTGCAGTTCATCTCTGTACAGAGCATACACGCGGTGTACAGGCACTTCACAGTAAAGTGGCGTGCTTCAATTCGCTGTAGAATACAGTATAAACTAACATAGGTGCGGTGGAATGTATGTATATGCACGAGAGTTGCCTAAGGATTGATTATCTGGGCGGAGGCCGGAGGGTGTATCTTGTAAAGACAGGCTTGAATAGGTGTAAGCCTTGTGTTCACCATCTATGAGACTGGAGTAGATTGTCTGTGTGTTGTCTCAGGGGCAACAGCAAAAAAAAAAAAAAAAAAAAAAAAAAAAAATATATATATATATATATATATATATATATATATATATATATATATATATATATATATATATATATATATATATATATATATATATATATATATATATATATATATATATATATATATATATATATATATATATATATATATATCATACCTTACCATAACAATGAATCTGGTATTAGGAGTAATCTGCTTTTGCCAAAACAAAAACTTATCCATCCAAGTCATTGCCTAGCCATTCAAAGATTCATCTCCTGCTCCTCTCAAATACAAAGAAAACATTTTCTCCAATCATACTCATTCAACGAATAATAATGAATCAAATATATTTCCCATGGAAAACGTGCAAGTTTCTACTTACTAATGCATCTAAGATGAAACAAAATTATCAACCAGTTCAGATACAGTAAGCACAGGATATTCACGCTGCTAATGCTGCGCTCTCCTTTGTGCTTGCTGCTGCCGTGGGCGGCTGGCACAGTAATTTGTGATGGTGGACTGTAGGTTGACTATGAGATTCGGACCTAGGTGGTATAATTAGTAAGTTGGAGGATATGAATAAACATTTTAGAAGTTGGGTGATGTAGACGGCACACCCGGGGGAAAAAATTGAAAACCGCCCATGAATTCTATTCTATTCTAAAAAGTAGGAACAAACTGGTGATCAATTCGGTTGTTTTTTAGGTTGGACTAAATATTGAGAATCTAGCCCACCCATTTGCTATTTTTTTTATAGAAGCCCACCCGTTAACTAGACATGCCTAAATCTACTCAACTAAAAGTTTAGTAGTTTCATTATTTATGGTGCAATAATGCAATAATGCCTAAATCTCAAGCATCCAATCACTATCCAATGTTAGGGTGTTTCCAACAAATTTGAAAGGGAAGGAGAAATTGCATATGAATTTCATATGAGAGGGTTTAAATGTAAAATAGTAGTCACCGTTGGATGTAAAATGAGTGCTTCAGATTGTTTGATTGCACGATTGCACCAGATGGATGATTGCATAGGATATTTCTCCATCTAAATAGGCCATAGCTTTTGCCTCCCCTAGTCCCCTACCGTTGCCGCCGTGCTATTTACCAGCTCCTTTAATTCCCGCTACCACGAAAGGAACATTTTGTCCAACCAAGAACATTTTCAACTGCTCATTACAAGCCGTCACCATCTGCAGCGAATCATCGTCACCACGATGTGACACGTCCGTGATCTCGTCCCGTGATCTTCATACTACGTGTATAATGCAGGACGCAAAGCCAGCAGTGCGTTATGGCATTGTCATGCCGAGACGACGCACAGGCACAGCACAAGGGAACTATACTAGGGAAGGGAAGCAGAGGCAGCGCAGCACATGGCACAGGTCCCGCCGCACATGAAGCTGCACTGATTCACGCGGCGCATCCAACGGGCGTGCTGTATTATATAGTGTCGGGCATGGCATGTATCCAGTTAGTTTACCAGCTCGGCGGTTGATCCTCCTCCCATGCAGCATGGGATTCTTTCACAGCAATTCTTTTGCAGTTTATTGCACGCCCCAGATCTGGGTGCAGTGCGTAGCTGTCTGAATGTCCAGTTCCAGTTTGGTGGCTGCAGAAATCAGAATGTGGTGATAATCCATCAGATTACCATGAGTTACGTATTATCAAGCTGAACTCTGAGAATCATGTGAGGCTACACAGGCGTCAGATTGGCTGGGACTTGGGAAGCTGTTGTAGACAGATTCAGTGAGTGGCATGCATGGGTCAGATTGCCTTCAGAGCCCACCATTGTGGTAGGGCATGTTGCGACAGGAATAAGTTCAGATTCTTCAGAGATCAGACCAGGAAGAAAAAGAAAGAAAGGTGACGTCTGTCATGAAACTGGAATCTTCAGTGGCCTTTTGCCCTGCACACTCAATTGTGTGATTCCCTGAAAAGTAAGCGACAGAGAAACACCACAAAGTAAATTGTTCATGGAAATATATGACATACTGCAAACATTTTACAACAATATGTCCACAGAGAATTTGAATAATACAAATGTGGAGAGAGAATTCTCTCTCTCTCTCTTAACTGCTCTGACCAACCCCACCTCCTTCCAGCTCCCATGTTCCCTCTCCTCTCTCACTTCTTGGCGCCTTCAAGCTCAGACAGAACCAACTCTCCCTCTCTGTCTCCCTTCAACACAGCGCGGCATAGCACAGCGACCAGCCACCCAGAAGGTAAGACCTCACCTCGGCAGCCGTCGTCGTCGACAACTCGACAATGGCGGAGCCCAAGGCGTCCAAGAGCAAGTCCAAGTCCAAGTCCAAGAGCAGCCACGACGGCGCGGCGTCCAAGAAGTCCAAGGCCAGCGCCGCGGCGGCTCCGGGGACACTGGACGCGCACTTCGCGCCGTGCGCAGACGTCAAGGGCCTCCGCTTCGGCGCGCAGCTCGTCACGCGCGCGCTCACGGTGCGCCGCGCCGCGCCGCTCGAGCTCCCGCACCTCCTCCGCGCCGCGCCGCCGTCCCCCGCCGCCCCCGGCGCCGGCGCCGGCGACGCGCTGTCGTTCGCGCCCACGACGACCGCCTACATCCCCACCAACTTCGCCATCCTGGCGCACCACGCGTGGCACACCCTCACCCTGGGGCTCGGCACCAAGAACTCCAAGGCCGCCGTGTTCGTCTTCGAGTCCGCCGCCATGAAGGCCGCCGCGGACGCCGCGTGGCCGGCCGTCGTCCCGCTCGGCGACGTCGGCCGCCGCCTCATCCGCGCCGCGCCGGGGCGCCCCGAGATGGCGCGCTTCAAGTTCCGCAAGGGATGCGTCACCTTCTACGTCTACGCCGTCCGCACCGCCGGCGCGCGCGGCTTCGCGCGCGCCGACGAGCTCCGGGCCATCGTCGAGGCCGTGGCCAGGCTCAAGGACTTCCTCGACCACACCGCCATGCTCGCGCTCCCGGGGCAGAGGAGCATCGACGTCGCCGCCGCCTCCGCGCCGGTGGGCGTCGTGCATTGACGGACGCGCTGGATTACGGTGGAGGCTTTTGGGTTGTGACGACCTGTGAATAGAATCCATCCTTTTTTTTGTTCCTCCTCTAAATTCTACTTTTCTTCTTTTTTTTCATTTCGGTGTGTGTATTGATTTTCTGAATATGGAAGTTTCTTTTTGGATTGAGATGAATGCTGTGCGATTCCTTGGTTCTCTAGCGTGAAATTGTTCATTTGCTTTAGAAGATGCCATGGAAATTTCACTCCCAAGATGCTGATAGGAAACCCAATCAAAGTTGATCCTTTGGCTTTTTTTTTTTTTTTGACAAGATCCTTTGGCTTTGTGTTTCAGTTATAGAGATAATGATGATGAGTATGCCTAGTTTTCGTGCTGCTTTGAGCAATGTGTTGCTGTTGTGCTACAAAACTTCAATTCATGCAAGGATCAACCCTCATGATTGTTCAGTTGCTTCTCCCTTACGAACAACACTGGCAGCAAATCTCAACAGAGCAGAATCTTGTGGGAAGCATCAGCACCTACACTGAACTGAAGTCCTATCATTGCATCAAGATGAGCTGCACTTTACAGCCATGGGAATGTGAAATATGTGGTTCTAGTTTATGACAACCTATGATTCTTGATGCCCAACACTAGTGGTGATCAAAGAGCCAAAAAGAAGAGCAGGGGACTCAAGTTGCAAGCACAAAAGTACACTGGACACATCATAAACGCATGTTGCTCCAATCTTGGCGCCCACATAAGTACCGACGGCTGAGGCGTCGACGTTGCCCGTCTGAACCACACACAGACACACACTGAAACAAGCAGCGGCGTCAGTGGGGTGGGTACAGTGGGTGCTACAGCGCCGACATGCCACGCAGTGACGCAGCTCCAAGCGAGATCTGTCCTGTAGCTTCGCCATTGGCAGTGCACGCCATCTTGGAGAAGGCAGCAGCTAGTGGGCACAGGGTGGCTGAGGGCCAACCTGCTTCCAAACAATGAAAATGCCAAAGGTCGATCTATGCCTTTGACGGCATGATCCGGCAGTTGAATGTGTACTGTCCCCAGGTACATATGCTGTACCCAGCTGCTTTTGGTCTTCCAAGTTCCAACTCCAAGTGCACCAGTTCATGTCATGATGAGCTCATGTGCATGGCCCTGCACTCTGCTGTCGAACAAAGCAGCCGTCTCAAGAGACAGCAAGAAGAAAGGCGCCTTTACAGATCTTGTACCATGATGTCTACACTGCAAAGAATACCTGGCTATGGCAGCAATAACATGCACTAGTGTGGCTCGAAAATCAGCTTACCCAATTTCATAAAAATCCAACTCATCTAGACAGCTAGCAATGGAACATTAGCCACGATATGCAGCATGTACCTTTGGATACAGTTGTTCAAGGTAATTTTATTCAATATTGACGTCTAGCAGCAAGGTTCAAGAGGCAACCTAACTGAGTCGCATACTCGCATATCACAGGAGAGCCTACAATCCCAGGACTCACATAACCGGTTCACAGATTACAAATCGGTGCTGACAAAATCTCCTCCACTGTTAAAAACTTGGCAGGGGCAATGAGACCCAGACGATTAGTCAGGAGTGGCCACGCCCTGGTTAAGCTCAGCGAACCTCATGCCAACCCTCATGGAGTGCTTCAGGAACTTCTCAGCACAGCGGCGGACGCACGACTCCTCTTGCTTGTCCAGGGTCTTGCGGCGGAACGTGTCCACGCAGTCCGTGAAGCACCTCTCCACCAGGGAATTGTACATTCTCAGACTGCAAAGTGATAGAGCAAAGATAGTGATGATTCATTCTTTGCAGTTTCACAGATGCTAAAGATGTGAAAGATTCAATGAGCTACACATAAAGCATTTGCGGGAGTTTTGTTAGACAAACAGTAAAATTATATTAATGACACCAGGGAATTGTACATTCTCACATAAAGCATCCAAAATGCTATCAACTAGAATTAAGCAGAGAACAATCTGAATGAAACTGTTCTGAATCATCCAGAAGGATGAAACACTCTTACCCAATAGCTATGGAGTACAATGATTCACACCCTTCTCAAAACGAGAAAGACAAGAGTCTACAATGACCAAAAAAAAGGTTTTGGCTAGATCCAGAACCACTGACCAACAAATATAGTGAGGCGAAATTGAGCATGGAGATAATTCAACGCCAAGAATATACAAATTACATAAGCCATCAAAATAACAGAAGGGGTACAGGGTTGAAACTATCAATTCTTACCCACAGAATTGTTGCTTACGACCACACTGCCCAAGGCTAAATTAAAGAGGATTCTTGCTATGCAGTTGAGTTAGACAAACGGTAACATTGAATTAAAGAGGCAACGCCGCTTAAAATTAAGTCAAGAATTACATTACTACAATCAAGGATCATTCATTAGTTCCACAGGAATTATTATTCTATTCCTTCACTACATCCTTATTTCTCCACATTTCAGAACTTCACATCACCACATCTAGCACTAGACACAAGCATCAATGATAGGAGTCCAAGGAACAATAAGAAACCCAACAGGCCAAAAGAAGACACCAACTATCCAAGTATCTACACCTTGAACACAGGGAATATTCCTTTCCAAGTATCCAAAATGCTATCAACTAGAATTAAGCAGCGAGCAATCTGAAAGAAACTGTTTTGAATCATCCAGAAGGATGAAACACTCTTACCCAATAGATGATTCACACTATTCTCAAAACGAGAAAAGACAAAGAGTCTACAATGACCAAAAAGGTTTTAGCTAGATTCAGAAACACTGACCAACAATTATAGTGAGGCTAAACTGAGCATCACGATAATTCAACGCCAATAATATACACATTACATAAGGCATCAAAATGACAGAAGGGAAACTTTGAAACCATCAATTCTTACAAACAGTATTGTTGCTTAACACTAGACGGCCAAAGGTTAGCAAGCAGTTTGATTGTGCAGGCAAGGTGCAAAATCACATAAATCTAGTGGATACCAACCATCAAGACCCTTCTGTTCCAGTGCACCCCATAAGTGCACTAATTATTTGCCATGTTTTTCCTTGAAAACTAACAGGACGAGAGCACAGACACCAATTTGCGAAGGCTTAACCCAAATCACGCTTCCTAACTTTACACGTGAAGCGCCCAGATCGTCGCAGCAACAGGCGCGCGCGGCCACACAATCCCAACTAGGTGTCGCCAGAGACAACATATGCTCAACCGAAAACTAAAGAAGACACATGACAAGACGATGCTGATTTTAGCAGGGGGGCTAGGCGTCAGGAACAGGTAAAGATCAGGGATGCGTTCGCAGGGTCCGTACCTGTCACGGACCTGGAGCTGGTCGACCATGGCGGCCATGCGCATCTTGTCCTCCTCGGGGAGGCCGTCCAGGTCGCCCAGCATGCTCTTCTCCATGGCGGCCGCCGCCCAAGGAAGAAACGAGCTAGGGTTTTGGAGCTTTGGAGAGGAAGGGGAGAGAGGTGACGAGATCCCCAATTCCTTGTACTTCCGTATATTTTTTTATATAAAACGAAATGTTGTGCATTGGGCTCCTGGATTATTGGGCCGGGCTGTTATGGGCCTCTCGCAGCTTTCTGCTTACTCGTTGCACACTAGCATAGCAAAAGTTTAGGTTTTAATAGTTTGACATTTCTTATAGTAATTAATAGTGCATTTTTTCTTTATTTTTTCAGTATTGTTTTTATACCAAACTCATCCCAGGATAATAAGCAAGATCAAGGAAAGAACGTGCAAAAACCAGAACAGATT
This sequence comes from Paspalum notatum, assembly GCA_022530915.1. Classification (NCBI taxonomy): domain Eukaryota; kingdom Viridiplantae; phylum Streptophyta; class Magnoliopsida; order Poales; family Poaceae; genus Paspalum; species Paspalum notatum. Next base: position 38,605,954 of record CM039690.1, on the reverse strand, counting down.
ATATGAATCTCACACCACAATGTTCACTGAGACAGTATAACACATGCATACAGCATACGAGTACACAACATGGGGACCTGTAGCTTGGAAACCTTGTATTGTCCTTTCCCAGTCACAAGGCCACATGGCAGCCTACGTGATTCTGATCAGGACACATAAAAACTAACCCTCTGGTTTCACAAGCCACATACATAAGCACAGTAACAGGAGACCAGCGAGCAGCTAGAGCTCCGACATGATCTTGAGCCATTGCATCAAAATGGCTTCTTATTTACTAGTAGCAGTAGATCATGTGTGTGTACACGCCGGAACTCTTCAGCAGGTGCAGGGGCTGCACACGCAGCTGGGGCCGCAGCAGGAGCAGCAGCCATTGCCAGCCTCGCCGGACTCTGAAGCCTTCTCCGGCGCTTCCCCGGCCCTGCGAAAAAAAAAAAAAAAAACAAGTTTTTGCTGTTTCATCATGTGTGGTTTGGGAAGTATTGGTTTTAATTTTGTGAAGGAATTCCATGCACGGTGAGATTTCTGTACCCTTTCTCTGGTGCAACGCCAAGGACCATGGTTCCTGGGGTGGTGCTGGTGTTCTCCTCGGAGAATCCAAGGGTCACACTAAGGAAAAAACAACACGTTTAGCATGTTTCTACACCCTCAATTCTTGATCGATTTGTTATGTTTCAGGTAGATGAATTGAAACATTCAACAACATTCTTTTTTGATTTAAGATGTAAAATGGAAGAAGCGAAAATCAACAGCAGTTATATATACCCGCAGCAGGAACAACCGCAGTAGCAGCTTCCATCACAGCAAGACATCTTCAAGCTAGTAGTAGCAGCTGAAGCTGTTGCCTCAAGTGTTTCTTCGCAGGATGAAGGTGAGCTCCAAGAGTGAGGTGAGTTTTTCCCAACAACTCTGTACCCTATTTATAGCAGGGAAGCAACCACATTGGCTTCAAACACTGACAGAAAAATCCATATTCATGATCTGATTCCAAAAACAAGCAAACATATATCAAATATTGTTGCTTTCAAGTTGAACGTTTATTCCACGGCATATTGTACAGCCAAAGGATAAATTTTTTAAAAAAAGATGGGGGTTTGCAATTGGTCCACGTTCAGAAGGATTTTGTCCAAACTTGGGTGTACTCTTACACACGTCACACTGGTGAAACATCAAAAGCAAAGAGCCCTGTTCTGAAATCTTGTGATAAGGTCCTCGTTCTCATCAATCCAAAAGATGGTTGCTTTCAGTTCTTCATACAAAAACGAAGTAAACTGCAAGATTTTGGATGGATTATGTCAGTTAGGTGCACTACTCCTTCAGAAATCACAAGAAAATATAGCAAAAGGGATAACCAAATTCCATATGCTCCTGACAAAATCCTCGTGTCCATCCAGCAAGAAACTCAAACAGGACGTTTGAGTTCCTTGGTCTCTCCGGAGCAGAAGGAAGGAAGTTACGATATTTACTTCCAAATGTAGAGAAATTTAAGATGTTCTTGAATTCAAATACATGCAGAAAAGGCTCCAGCTTTCTTCAGTCCAGCGTTGCCTCCATGGCTTGTACAGCAATGGACTAAACAATGCCCAAGTTTGGAGCTTCTTGCTCCAACAAAAAAATAGCTATGGACGGAAACTTCAAAAATGCCTGCTCCAACTATAAAAAAAATGAAAAAAATAGCTATGGACGGAAACTTCAAAAATGGCTGCTCCAACTATAAAAAAGTTTGGAGCTTCTTGCTCCAACAAAAAAATAGCTATGGACGGAAACTTCAAAAATGCTTGCTCCAACTATAAAAAAAATGAAAAAAATAGCTATGGACGGAAACTTCAAAAATGGCTGCTCCAACTATAAAAAAGTTTGGAGCTTCTTGCTCCAACAAAAAATAGCTATGGACGGAAACTTCAAAAATGCCTGCTCCAACTATAAAAAAAATGAAAAAACAAACAAGCGCCCACCGTGGGGCTCGAACCCACGACCACAAGGTTAAGAGCCTTGCGCTCTACCGACTGAGCTAGACGGGCTTATGTTGAAAATGCTATATGTCAAATGATAACGTAATGTAACAACAAATATAAGTAGGTGTACGTCACCATTCTAATAACATCGTAAGCATGATAATCTCTCCTGCTAACCTGGCTTCGATTGAATACATTATAATTCACGAGATACTATATAGTGGAATCAACAGGATCCTGAAACATCCCAAGTTTTTCAGATATTCACTTATTCGGACATTTCTCCTGAACTTCCCAGAACCTCTGCCAGTCATACTTATAGCAACAGATAACAGAAACTTTTCCTATAAAGGAAGCACCATTGTGCCCAAAAACACCAGCTTCAAGCCACAATAAGTCTGTTTGCCGATAATTGGATCCCGTAATATCCGTCCTCTTCAGCTTTTCAGACATTGAGTGTGAACTTCCTAGGCAGCAAACAACATGCCAGACTAATCGAAAGCACCTTTGACCTTGGCCTACATACAATATTTGATGTGATCCACTTAAAAGCTGTGCGTACATATAAAGAAGCACAGAGTAGTGTTTTTGGGTTTCAAAAACGTGCCTTTCACAGATTTACGAATATAGGGCAAACGCAGATTCGTTGTAAAGTTAGGAGCTTGATATGTACCACTATTGATTAATAAGAACTCATGATAGTTTGGTTAGTTAACAGGTATATAATGCTACCTATTTCCTGTCTATTCTTTAGCTTCCGTTTCTGACAAATATCTATGTATTGCTAATCTAATACATTTGGCAAATGCCAGAATGATCATTCTGGTAAAATGATCTACGTACAGTTAGACCAGTTAGGCACAATACTAGACCAGTGATCCATCAATCAAGTACCTTTCTTCGGGTAGCACGTTACTGTTCAGCAATATGAACAAATTACTCCAAAACTCAAGCTGCCGAAGAAAAATAGCTCCTGATAGTCATTCATCAATTGATTCTAACACTATCTGAATGACAACATCATCCAGCAGGTCCTCCACCATCAGATCCTCCAGGTCCAATGCTGTGCACTCTGCATCATACACCAGGTTCATCCAGCTGTCCTTCCTCATAAGATCATGTGCCACAATGTCCTCCACCGTCTGGCCTTCCCTCCAATTCAGGCTCAGGTAGCAGCTCACCTTCGCCCACACCTCCTCAAGGACATGAGACCCCATGGGAATCGGTCTGGTTCGGAGGTCGAAGCGTGAGTGCCATGGGCCAATGACCAGGGAAGAGTCATAGATGTCCAACAGGACCTCGTTGATGAGATCAAACAGGAGCATGCGCCTGACAAGACTGTGCGGCTCATCGCTTGCCATGCTTAGCTCCTGACATGAGCATTCTGCTTCCTCAAAGACCACAGGGCTGACTGGCTGATTGGATGCGTACCAGTCGACATCACCGCAGCTGAATCCTGATTTCTTGAGGATGTCCTTGACATATTGGAAATCAGCCTCATTCTTGTCACTGACATAAATGTGCAAGGGCTCTGCAGCACCTTGTTCGGCAAATTCATGTATGAAGCGGAAATCCGACTCCAAAGCATCATTAGTTATGGGCTGTCCTGGCTTGACTAACCACTCCTCATCTTCAAGATCAACATCCTTGGCACCTGAGAGTTGTGATGCCTTAACCAACCACTCTTCATCCTCACGATCAAAACCTTTGATGACACCCGAATGCTTCAGTGGTGTGACCATCCATTCTTCATCCTTGAAATCGGCAGCATATGCTCCTGGGGCCTCTGGTGGCTTGACTAACCAGTCCTCATCCTCAAGCTGCAAATTTTCAAATGCTGCCTCCGAATCTAAAAATTGTTTTAAAAAATAAAAGTGTCATAAGGATAGAATAAACATACTTGCACTAGAAAACACACTCATGAAATTGGATTTGAGAGTTTCCAGCATGGTAGGTAAATACAGTCAGTAAACAGAAATGTGACAATTTTGATAGAAAAAAGAAGATATGCTTGGCAAAAGAAACTAATCTGTGTCTGAAAGGGGAAAATACCATGGACATTTTAATAATATTTTTTTAATTTAAAGTAAACCTGGAGTACAAATAGAATTCACCTGCTACAGAACGCTCTGTGAAACTATCAGCACGGCCTTGGAAGAATGACCGATCAAAGGAAGGTAAACTATTGATGCGGCGGTGGGAGAAAGACTGGTGAGAATATAAACTTGGACTTTGAAGGATGCTGCGGAAATCTTCCTCCAAGGAGCCTATGAAAGCAATTTGTGCAACAAAAATACAACAATATTGTAAGCCTTTTCCATAAAAAAAATCTGTTAATCGAATTTTCCCCCTTCATACCTCCATGATATATTTCACTGTGAATATTTTCTGATTTTTCTGTGACATCATCAGGATAGAAATTTCCTTCTGCACAGATACTGAAGGCATCAGTTTGACGTGAAGAAAAACGATCAGATTCCACATTGCAAGTATTGGGTCCAACCCGATAATCTGAAACTTCAGGTAGGACCTCTTGGTGAGATGAATATAAGCGCATCTCTGGAAGAGAAGTTATTCTTTTGAAGCCACTTGGCATCTTATTGCCTTTTAAGTTCACACCTCCTTCCATCGTTATGCTTAATCTTTCTGGAGAAAATTTTGAGTCCCTTGAGATTGACTCATAAAGTGTTGAATACTTGTCTACTGATTCCGCAATAGAATATGATCTTCGTATTTGTTTCTCCTCCTGGACAAACTTATCCGTGGAGTTCCTGGTTAACTCAGACATTTTTTGGCCATATGGAAGTTTGTGGAAAACTCCATCCTTGGTAATCCGAGCAAGCTCTTTGCGGTTCTCCTTCACGGCATCTTTGATCTTTCTACTGATAGCTTGGAAACGGTTAGAAGTGCTTCCAGCTTTCTTCAGGCTTCTTGATTCTGAAAGAGAAACTGCTGAGCCATCAACACCAGTAGGCATTCTAGTACTAATGACTTTTGCAGCTTCTACGTCAGCGGTAGGCCTTGAGGGTGACCTTTGGATTTCTGATCTCCTGCTTTTCTCACTGTCACTGCGATCAAATATAGGGTTACGTTTCCCAGATGATCCACCTGGTCTTGGAAATGATTCCAATTTGTTCAGCGGTACAGAAACACTGGATGAAGCTTCTTGCCCTTGCTGTTCAGGTGCTACTAGCAAAGAAGGATCATGAAGAATCTTCAAAAATAGTTCCCTATGCGCATTAAACAGTTCAAGAAAATCCATGAACTCCTTTGAGTGATGCGTTGCGGCATCACGGGTTCTCTGCGTAGAGGGAGCCTCACTCTTGCTAGAAAGATTGCCAGATGCTGTCTCACACTGTGATTCCAGATCTATGCTATCTTTTCCACCAATGCTGCCACAAGCTCTGCAGGGCTCTTCAATACAGGGATTTTGTGGGCTCTCATGTGACAATGATGGCAGTTCGCTGTGACAAGAACCCATCTCACTGGAGCTTGAGTTGTTCATTGAGTGATAATGTGCGGCTAACTCATCCGGAACCTCATAATCAAAGCACTTCGAGTGATGGATTGATCTAGAGCGCAGCAGACGTGATGAGGATGGGGAGCTGGCTGAAGAGCTGCTCCTTTTTTGATCTTTCCTGGGCGTTTTTTTCTTGAGCATGAGTGTCCTCCACATGAACATGCGGACCTTTCCAGTTGGAGGTACACTATTAGTTTCCTTCTGCAAATTAACAACACCAATGGAGTTTGACAAAGGTGTAAGAAGTGCAATGTTTTAAAACTTAACATAATACTGCATTATTAACTTGAAATGTATATGAATAAATATTCTTTTGATTTAAGATTGGAAAGCGGAAATTCGTCAAGAGTCAAGACAGTTTGCAAGGGTCTCTGAGATTGCAAACATTACAATTTTTAGTCATCATTACACTTTCTAGGTTGTGTTGTTAAATCAATGTTATGGTAGGATTTATCAGTTCAAATGTTCAACACCAGTAGAAACTATAAGGCCTTTAACATAGAATGAGATGCTGCTTGTGCACCTACCGGGATAGTCTCGTCTTTTTCATTGTGATTTTTGGGCTTTGGGACTTTCACTCCTACAATGGATCAAAATATAGTGAGCCCATACAACCTTACATAACCAAATAAAGAGATGTATATAATAAGCAAGCCTGTTGACATAAAAACTTGAAAAATTGCAGCTAATATGTAAAACCTTACTGAGCGTATTGTTACTTCCTTCAGTGTGCTTTCGGTAGGCAATCATCTTTGGCATTTGTAACCGTTGATTGAGGGCAAGGAAGTTGAACAAGCCTTCCAGGCAGCCTGGACTCTTTGTGTCGAACCGCTTGCTCTCGGCCATTGTTGCGGCAGAAGCTATCATCAGTGTAGAAAGAGCAAGATTCAGAACACTCTACTGAAGATATTGCGATACCAGACCCATTTCCAACACATATAAAAAGTTCAGTACTGCAGATGCTCCTGATATCCATTTTTCTCAAAAGTGAGGTGCATAAACTAAACACTATTTTTCTTTATTAACACAGCAAAAGAACATATGCTCTAAATTCCTTGTGAATCAAACATAAATGTTTGACCCAAGTGGTCCTATGTTCCATTTATGGTGAATCTGTGTGATTTTCTTTATGTGCAGACATTATAAGGCTGTGGGGTTTATATTTAATTATTCAACTGTTAATTTGGGGAGAGATGTTAAATCTGCTACGAAGGTATCATTTTGTTTTAATTAAATAGAAAGAACGAATTTAGAGAGGAAAACAGTGATGAGACGTGAATACTAATTCCTGTGCCAAGATCATTAATAATATTCGTTCGAACTTCTACATGAAATTCAGACAGTAACAAATTAAAACACGGCCATAAATTGCGGGGTGAAAGGTTGATCTTGCCATGAGATTGTGTCATGTATCGCCATTTCTTTTGGGACATAATCCCATTCATTTGCATTCTCCCGTCATCGAAATGGATGTAGCGAATTTCTACCCAAGCTCATGGCAGCAATTGGAATGCTCCCAAAATCCCTAAGCACCGATGCATGCTAGAATCCTAATCCAGCAACCGCGCGTCGAGAGAGAGGGATTGGACAACAAAAAAAGCAAGATTGAAAGCGAGAGACGATACCGGGGGAGAAGCGAAAGATCGCTCTTTTCCTGTGTTGCGCAGCCGGAGAAGGGGAAGAAGGAGAAGGGAGATGGATCTCCTCCCCTCCATGGGCTAATGGCTATCTCCTCTCTCCTGTTTCTCTCTCCTCCCCCAGCAAACAAACCAAACCGCGCGACGGTGCGAGGCAGAGAGGAACGCGCTCCTCCTCTCTCCCCTCCCCCCCCGACTCAGGTGCGCACTCGAGTTTTTACCGCCTTCAAAGATGGCCTGCACATAACTAACTTTACGCTTTCAAGAACGGCGTCATCATCCAGCATTCCAATAATCCAATCCAGCCATATGCAAAAAAGAAAAAAACTCAAATTAAAAGTTTGTTTATTGGACTTTGATAAATGCGCTAATGCATGCACACAGGTGTCGGCAGCACAACACCCCCAGACGTCCGATTTCAGCTCATGTTGTAGAGGTGTGCCGGCAGCCTGGCCTCGGCGACGGCGACGAGGGGCACCTTCCGGCACATGGTCAGCCCCAAGAATTCCTCCATGCTCACGTCCTCGGGCGCCACCCCGTCCGGCAGCCGCCACGCGAACCCGTGCACCATGTTCGCCAGCGCCGCCGCCACCTCCTTCATCGCGAGGTGGTACGCCGGGCACATCCGCCGGCCGGCTCCGAACGGCAGCAGCTCGAAGTGCGCGCCGCGCACGTCTATGTTCTCGGCGCCGCCCCCCGCGAGGAACCGCTCCGGCCGGAACGCGGCGGGCGCGTCCGGCCACGACGCCGGGTCCCGCGCCACGGCCCACACGTTCACCAGCACGCGCGCGTCGGCGGGGACGTCGTATCCACCGACCACGGTGTCGTCGCTGGCACGATGTGGGAACAGGAGAGGAGCCACGGGGTGCAGCCGCATCGTCTCCTTTAGCACCGCGTCCAAGTAGGGGAGCGCCGGTAGGTCGCGCTCCGTGACCCAGCGACCGCGGCCCACCACCAGGTCGAGCTCGGCGGTGGCGGCCGCCATGGCGTCCGGGTGACGGAGGAGCTCTGCCAAGGCCCACTCCATTGTCACCGCGCTAGTCTCCGTGCCGCCGGCGATGATGTCCAGTATGATGGCCTTGACACCATCTCGCGTGAGCCTGGCCTCTGGTTCCTCCTGCGCATCGTTCTCCTCAGCTAGCTGCAGCAGCACGTCGACCAGGTCCGTCGCCACAAACTCGCCGCCGGCTTCGGCACACCGCCGCCGGTCTTTCTCGTGCTCGTTGAGGATCCGCTCGGAAAACTGGTCGAACAGCTCGTGCACCCGCTTCATCCGCCCAAGGAAGCCCTGCAAGTCGAGCCGCCCCAACCACGGCAACCACTGGCCGATGTTGTTCACCGCGCCGGTCACCGCGAACGCCTCCTCCAAGATGTACCGGAACGCCTCGCCCTCCTTGCTGCCATAGAAGCCCGACCACTTCTCGCCCACCGCCATGCGGATGATGTTCCGCATAGTGAAATTCAGAGGCGGTGCTGGTGGACTCGAACAGGCCGCGCGTCAGTGAGCGCATCTCTTGCGCGCGCAGGAGCTCGAACGAATCCACACGGCGCGCGGAAAAGAGCTCCGTGGCGCACAGCTTGCGTGCCATGCGCCAGTAGGGGCCGTAGGGAGTCAGCAAGATACCCTTATAGCCGTAGGCCATGATTATGCCCATGGCCGTCGGCGGGCGGTCGGCGAAGGCGAGGTTATGTGTTTTGAGGACTAGCCGCGCCGTCTCCGCGGAGGAAGCCACCACGGTGTCGAAGGAGCCAAGGCGGAGATGCATGAGCGGGCCGTGGCGCTCCGCGAGCGCGGCCAGTGCACGGTGTGGCGGGAGCTCACCCGCCAGCAAGCCGAGGCTGCCAATCAATGGCCATCCCCGGGGGCCTGGTGGGAGGTTCAGCGGCTTTCGACGGCTGAGCAACCGGAAAATGGAGCTGAGCACGAGGATGACGAAGGTGATCACCACTGCCACAGCCGCGGACATTATTGTAGATGTGTATGTGTACTCCAAGGGAAGGACCTGAAATGTCAGGAGTGCCTTTGCTTGGAAAGTGAGAGCATGTCCAGGTTATATGATGGCACAAAAAGGGAGAACTTTCTCCCCCAGTTTTCTCTAATTCTTGCAATATTCGATGCACGGTGGATATGTGTCAAACCATGTGATAAAACATTAATATTAAAAATTTATATATAAATTTGAGACCACAATTAATCAAAATTTTTATTATTAATATCTTCATACATTCATAATTTAATGTCGAACGTTTGTATATATATACAAAACCTTTTACCTTATTTATCTACCACAGATTCTACTAATATTTATATTTTATATTGGCATAGTGGTAATTTATATGGAAATATAGTGGACAATTTAAATTGTCTTTCATAATAACGCACAATAGGTAATTTTTATGTAAATTAGGGGATGTCTTTTACCTTCTTTTTATATACTTTAATTCATATTTCATAATATATAGCATGATTGGTAATTTATATTGAAATTTTGGGATTAATTTAATTCATCTTTTCAAATGGTATGGTAGGTAATTTATATGTAAATTAATGGAACTATTTTAATAGTCTTTCGTAATGGCATTGTGGGCAATTTATATGTAAATTTAGAGTACTTTAATAGTCTTTTATAATGGCATGGTGGGTATTTTTTTAGAAAATATAATAGATATAATACCTAGTATTATTGATACTACTTTTTTTAGAGAACAGGTCACGTGCCCCTGCCTTTTAACATATAGTCAAAAGACCCCTTACATCACTCAGCGGTTATTACAGTTCCAGCCAGTTCAAACCTCTTCCTCACCAACGAAACAGGAAACAACTCAAAACAGCCAAACTCCACCCTCCTAAACTTCTATCAGAACCCTCCGATCTTCAGGCTAGAAAGCGAGAATACCTTCACAGCAGGATGATCTCCATCACGGTGGTTTCTTTCAACTTCTCCGGTTGATAGCGTAACTCCTGCTTCCTTGCCTCTGGGCACAGCAACATCCAGTTTTGAGCAAGCTTCCAGATCAGCATCAACAGCGTCTCCATCCTCCGCCAAGAAACATGATACTACACATGATACTACTTGATAGATAGCATGATGCTTTTTGAAAAATTTCTAATATTTATCTTTCTTATATAGCGAGCTTCTCAATCTATATTTTATAAGCTCTTAATCAGTAATAGTAAGATTGTTTGGTGAACAGAAACAAAGATGTATACGGTGAGTGATGTGAAACATTTACGTAGAGGCTTGGCAGATTCAACTGAGAGATTACAACATTTGACACTCCATTCAACTCGTACAGCACACCAAACGAAAGGTCGCCACCAGTGCCGCAGGCGTGGGCATTGTACATGCGACTATGTGAGCTCCACGGGAAGAACTGGAAACATAGGCCTTATTTAGTTATTTTGCTTCGTTGGAAAATGAGAGTGCATATTACGTATGGCGGCGGCGTGTATTTTTCTTCGGCCATTTTTTTTCAAGCATGTGGTTCGATGCATCTATTACCTGTGGCATTGGTTAGTCATGGTGGATATGTGTATCAAACCATGTGATTAGAAATATACTGTTTGGTCAATAGAAGCAATTAAAGATGGAAACTGTGAATGGTGTCAACATTTCACAGTTTCACGCGCGCGCGTCGCCAGGCGCACACGACGCGCGGCAGCCGGAAGAAACTACCAACGCACGTGATAGAGGGAAAAAGGCTCAGAACACAGAGGGAGTACAGATGTCAATGGATACCCGAAACTCGATTACCCAGCGGGTTTTACCCGATACGAAGACGGGTATAGAATGAATTCTTCACCCATAGATATGCTTATGGGTAAGATTTTATACCCGTCGGGTAGACAGGTGCAGGTACGGGTGTATAGTACCCATATCCACGAACCCACGGGTAATTTCTACCAGCCTAGTCTATACATAAACCACTACTTAATTAAATACAAATAAGTGTATATATAGGTCTAAAAGAACTAATGCACTTATTGGTTGTTTATTATCATTATATGTATTTTTAAACCAACCGCTGTAAAATGCCTCAAATTTGTAAGTTTATGTCTATTAACATTATATATTTATAACAATACTCGCCTGTGTAGAAACACAAGATTGATGTATACTAGGGATGGGTCGTGCTAACGCCGTGCCCATGATAGTGTTTGAGTGTTAGATGGTGTGCGACTTTGCTTTCACGTTAGATTCATTTATATATTGCTACTTACGGTTTAAATCATTTGTCTTGCTCAAAAGTTTATTTATACATTAAAAACACAGCTCATTCTAAAACCATTTTTCGTGATAAAACAAATCACGATAAAATAAATGTTAGCTTTTAAATATTTTAAATATGACGGATGACTAAAGTTGTGAAACAAATTAATAGCGTACATTTGTAAATGGAGGAAGCATTAATTTTAGGATGGGAATAAGTGTACCGGTGAACAGCCATATACTAAACACGCAAAGAAACAAAATAAAAAGCATGTACATGGCTGTAGAAAAAACAGACGCAGCCAGGACGCGCGCTGCGGGCAGCGCGGAAGGCATATGACGGCAGCGGAACATGCAGTCATCCTATTATCCACGCGTCGCACTGCGGCTAACGTTCAGGAGGACTTCACCTAGCTTCGGCTCCTGCCACTGGTACTGTTCTACACCGTTCATATGAGCTACTAGCACGGTAGGCGTGCTTCGCGGCGCCTGTTTTTCTCAAGTTAATGAGTTATCACCTGCAACAAAGTACGACACCCAGAGCACTATTCGAATAAGATGGTACATATGTCAATAGAAACTACAATTAGAATCTGAGAGAAGTATTAAGTATATGATGATATTGCAATCCATTTGTAATCTACGTTGAATATTATTTCAGTGTGTATCCATAGCCACATAATACTTCTGAGAGTTGGAAGGATAAAAAATGAAAAAAATCTTGAGATATTACAAATAGTATGTCATTTACAGATGCAGAAGAGAAAGTGCTTTCAGTGTATGTCTATCTGAAAGTTAGAAGGAACATAAATCGGTCTCCATAATCTACATGGGTAGTGTTCTTCGGACACATAGGGGCTAAGTCCTGGAAAAGGAATATGGTGATGTAGTCCTTGAATTGCACTGTCACCAACAAAAGGTTCTAAAAGTTGATAAGGTATACAAATTAGAGTGTGTAACAAAACTGAAGGAAATTGTACCAATTAAATAGGAAGAGGAAATCGGTAGAACCAGACTTCACTTGTTCTGGTGAACCGTTACTATCTCCTTGGCTCACGGGGCTAACTGTAGGAACTAAGAATTACACCATGCGTTGCATATATCATAACCAATAAAGTCAACACCATATTAGCTTGGATTGTACAGCTATTATAATAATTATAATTGTTCATATTGGCATGCATGCTAGTAGGAAAAGGGGCAAAACGATGCTAATACTGATATGAAAACACTGAATAGCAAACCAAAGAACGCAATTAAGTTGGATTATTTAGAGGTAGGGCCTTTTATCTATTGATGAGATGTGGTTCCTTATGTAGGCATTGCTGATGTGTATATTTTCCCTACGTAGGCTGTAAACCTGAAAATTGTTTTTTTCCCTGCGTGCAATTTATCTGCACCAGGGGTAGACATGGATATATGACTTACATAGGTAGCGGTGTAGGTTGTCAAATTTGGGCTGCTTTGCCGCAATGCAAGTCATCTGAAGATAATTCTAGGATTTATAGTCATAATAAAATACATGATTCTTTACATCCTTTAATAATGATCAGAGGAAGAAGAGCATAAAGCCAGAGCAGAGCAGCAGCTTTACCATAGCATACCTATCTCGCTTGGCAATGGTATCAAGAAAATGGGGGTTTGTCATACCATCAAAAAAAAAAGGTAAAAATCTGAACTGATGGTTTTGCTACATCTAAGTTGTGCTAGCAAGTAAGATAAGAAAATTCTACATTATAAAGTTCGATGTGGAACATGAATGCATGGAGGCATTTAGGAATCAATATTTGGTTTGTTTGGTATGGGATGCCTATCGCATGATGAGTGACAGTTTGGTTGATTCAGCGTATCACCTTGGAAACTAATAGCACTGTTAGTACATGCACCAAGAAATATGCTAGTGTTTGGTTGGTTTTGTGTATGACCTCAGAAACTAACAATGTATGCATGACTACTATTTTGGGTCAAGCAGTTTCTGATATGCAGAGTAATATTCAGAGTGTGCACTTATTATTTTCAGAGACATCAATAATCAAATAGGGCATGCGCTTGACTCAAGTCCCAACCCAAGAGATTATACTGAGAAACAAAGAATTTAATGTCCAGGGCAACTTGAATGTCAATAGAAGATGATACTAAATGAAACAACAGATGCCGATCAAGCGTTAAAAGAAAGTAGGTCCACAGCAATTGCCTAGGAAAGGTATGATCATAATTCATACACGGACATGTAGCAGAATGGAAGCCTTGTGCTTGTGGATTAATACCTTGAAGGCCTGGAGATGTTCTCAACATATCTGAAGCCATGCATGTGTGTGGCTCGTAATGCACATCATCACACAACCTGAAGCCCTATTCGATGATAAACCAGGGAGGCAAGTGAATGGTTCAATTTAGTGGAAGGGTGCTTAAATCACTCATGAATGCCGAACCTAGATCTAAAGAGAGGGCCAGGCTAGGTGAGGCCATGGCGACATGGAACGAAACACCCGAGTAAGGACTAAGCCTGGGAAAGCAGCGTCGACGGCTAACGGAGCACAGGAGTAACTGGGAGCATCTAAGCCTGGAAAGCAGCGTCGACGGCTAACGGAGCACAGGAGTAACTGGGAGCATCTGCAATCAAATGAGCGCGTGGAACCTAGATACAACCCCAAAGAAGACGAAAACAATTGTGAGAGGAAGTGGAAGGAAACAATTGTAAGGAACGGGAACTCAGAATGTGCCCACAAGTGCAAAGAAAAAATCGCAGAAAGGGTGGGATGGAACAGAAATGAATGGACCTCACCGGCCAGTGGAGGCAACTCTGGTGGAGAAGCGGCGAAAGAAGTTGATGGTGCCAGGAAACCCCAGGCAGGCGGGATCCGCAGCAGCGGAACGCCGCCGGGTGGTGCTGCTACGCCGGAGGACCTAGCAACGGAAAACGACGACGGCGGAGGACCCCAGGGGAGTGGGAGGGGAAGAGGCCCGCGACGGCCGCGGTGGGAGGCAGTGGAGGACGCGTGCGGCGGCCGCGGTAGGAAGGTCCACCACGGCTCCGGCGCGCGCACATGCAGGCGAGCGTGGCGCGGGCGGGAAGGTGCGGCGGCAGAAGCGAGGGGGCAGGTGGACGGGAAAGTCCGCCACAGTTCCGACCGGCGGCGCGCGCGGCCTGTTCGAGCGGGTGCGGCAGCAAGAGCGAGGAGGGAGATGGGCGGGAAGGTCCGCCCAAGGTGCGCGCGGCGGAAGGAGCGAGGTAGGGGGAAGGTGGACGGGGAAGTCCGCCACGGCTCCGACTGGCGGCGCGCACGCGGATGGGGCCGGGCGGTGACGTGGCGGCGTGCGGAGGAAGAGGCTAGGCGGAGGCGGGGAGGGAAGGAAGGGCGCGCCGGCGGGCGCAGGGGCGACGGAACCAGGCGGCAGCCGGGAGCGGAAGCGACGCGAGGTCGAGGAAGCCACGGAGAGAGTCCGCTGCTTTGAGGGGGCTTGGTAGACCCCACCGTAGGTCCCACAAGTTGGCGTGAAATGGACGCGTGTGGGGAGTGCGCCGTTGAGGGTCAGATACACATGTCCAAAACGGGCCGCCCGGCGGGGCGGCCCGTGGCCCGGCACGGCGCAGCACGGCCCGAGCACGGCACGGCCCGGTTGGCGGCGTGCCCGTGCAGGCCCGGCACGGCAGCCATGCCGTGCTTGGGCCGCGAGGCCGGCACGTGGTACAGGCACGGGCACGGCCCGGTAAAAGGAGCCTGCCCGACATCGGCCCGTCTAAACACTCTCGGCCCAACAACTCCTGGTATAAAACTCAAAAAAACCGTAACTTTCTACACCGCTCCCCACTCCCCACACCAGCCGCTGCCGCCATCTGCCTTCCGCTCGCCCGACTCCCCGACTCCGCTCGCGTCGCGCCTCCGCCCGAGTCCTGACTCCGCCCGACTCTGGCTCCTCTCTCCACACCAGCCGTCGCCTGCCTTTCTTCTCGGTTCCCACTCCGGCCTCCATCTCCTGTCCCTCCCTGCTGCTCTTCTGCGAAGAGCTCATCAATGAATCGTCGATGGCGACGGCGCGCTCAACTCCGCGGCGGCGGCGGCGGCGGGCGTGCTCGAGTCCACGCGGTGCGTTCGACTCCACGACGGCGTGGCGGCAGGCGTGCTCGACTCCACGACGGTGCGGCGGCGGGCGTGCTCGAGTCCGCGACGGCGCGGCGGTGCGCTCGAGTCGACGGCGGCGACGACGGCACGGGCACGACACGGCGCCATCGTGGTGGCCGTGCCTCCGGCACGGCACGGCCCGCGTAACCGTAGCCGTGCCGTGCTTAGGCAGCGCCGGCGGCCCACGTGCCGGCACGGCACGGCACGACAAGCTCGCCGTGCCGTGCCGAGGCGTGCTCGTGCCGGGCCGGCACGTCACGTCCACTTGGACATGTATAGGGTCAGATGGACCGATGGATTTGCCAAATTAACCTGAAGAGAGGAACGCTGCATGGTATGAAACTTAATATTTGCCGCTATTCACAGGAGCTATTCTTCTATGCCTATGTTCCTTTGGACGGAAACAGACCATAAAATTTCTCTGCCAAAAAATACTACGCTAGAAGAAATAAATCAACACCGCACATTCCAGATCGGCTACTATACAGGAGCTTCAAGATACTTGTTGACGCCAAGATTGGTTTCCTGGTGCAACAATACCACAATGTAGCTAGCTTCTGCCAAACTTCTGCCCAAAGTAACAAGGCTTCACTCCTCGCAAAATACACTACCTTTTGGCTTCTCCGGCTCTTGCTACAGTGCACCACAGTGAAGCTACAGTGTGGGAGCTGGAGCACCTTGGAGCCGTGCCAAGCGGAGCCTAATGCTCCCTATGGCCTCTCTCTCCTCCGCGTGGACAGCGGGCTGACGGCCGGCTCGTCTCTCTCCTCCACCCACCGCTCTTCGCGCCTTCGCCCGGACAGGACTTGGAGCAGGGGACGCGGCGGACCGCGATGGTGACGTGGCGGCGGCCTCCAACTCCTTGCCAAACGCCCTTCATGCCCGGATCTGCCACCACGACGGTGGAGAGGCCGGCAGCCATGGCGGGGAGGAAGGGATGGGCGACCGGAGCGAGGGTGGCGGCGTGCGTTGGCGGCGGCCGGATCTGAGGACGAGGGCGGCAGCTGCGGGGAAGGGGCGGACGACCGGCCGCCGAGCGCGGAGGCGCGGAGATCCGCGCGTGACGAGGAGGCCGCCGGCCGCCAGGCGTGGAGAAGGCCCCGGATCCGAAGCCGACGAGGACGACGTCGGCCGCCGGGCGTGGAGGCGGCTCCACCTCACCGGGTCCGCGCGCGACGAGGACGCTGGCCGCGGGGACGGGGAGGACGACCGGCGACGGCAAGGAGGAAACCGGGGAGAGGGAACAACGCTGTGGGGAGAGGAGGGCGCCGGCGTGGGGGTGGGGCCCGGATACAGCGGCAGCGGCGTGCGTTGGAGGCGGAGGCGGCGCCCGGACTGGAGGAGGAGAACGCCTGTATCGCCATCGCGGAGGAGGGGACTCTGGGACTGCAGCTCGGTGCGGGAGACGGGGGAAAGGAAGTGGGCCGGGGTAGTTGGGGTGGGAGAGTAAAGAAGTAATAAAAAATGTGATGGTTGATATAGGATAGAGATACAGAGTAGATGTGACCACGGAGGACTGTAAAATAGGGTAGATAATCTCGCTGATCATGATGATATTTTTTTTAGGGTATAGAAATAGGGTAGAATAAGTGCGGATAGTCTCATTGCGAATAGCCTAACAAACCGAAAAAGCACAAGAAGCGCGGCCATATAATAAAGTAATGTTTGGATGTCGGAGAAACTGTGATAATAGAAAACCATGACACAAGAGACACACAAAACATTGGTTTAGAAAAAAAATCTAGAATGAAGTTTTTAAAACTCCAAAATACTTTAGTTTTTAAACAACAGAAATACTATGATTTGTAAAATTGCAATTCTTATTCTATCGGAACACCCTTCTCGTTTTAAAACTAAAGTATTTTGTAAAACTGTGATACCTTTCAATACCAAAAAAAAAAACTTAGTATCGAAACAGCCGGAGTGTTCATGTGAAACCCGAATTCATTAGTCGACAGCTGCGAAGAGATGTGCTGGGAGTTTGGCCTCGGCAATGGCGACAAGAGGCACCTTCATTTTCAGCGACAGGCCGAAGAATTCCTCCATGCTCACGTCCTCAGGCTCCACCCCGTCCGGCAGCCGCCACGTGAACCCGTGCACCATGTTCGCCAGCGCCGCCGCCAACCCCTTCATCGCGAGGCTGTACGCCGGGCACATCCGCCGCCCGGCTCCGAACGGCAGCAGCTCGAAGTGCGCGCCGCGCACGTCCACGCCCTCGGCGCCGCCCCCCGCGAGGAACCGCTCCGGCCGGAACGCGTCGGGCGCGTCCGGCCACGACGCCGGGTCCCGCGCCACGGCCCACACGTTCACCAGCAAGCGGGTGTCAGCGGGGACGTCGTATCCGCCGACCACCGCGTCCTCGCGGGCACGGCGTGGGAACAGGAGAGGCGCCACGGGGTGCAGCCGCATCGTCTCCTTCACCACGGCGTCCAGGTAGGGGAGTGCCGGTAGGTCGTGCTCCGTGACCCAGCGGCCGCGGCCCACCACGCGGTCGAGCTCGGCGACGGTGGCCGCCATGGCGTCCGGGCGACGGAGGAGCTCTGCCAAGGCCCACTCCAACGTCACCACGCTAGTCTCCGTGCCGCCGGCGATGATGTCCTGGATGATCGCCTTGACACCGTCACGCGTGAGCCTGGCCTCCGGTTCCTCCGTCGCATCGTCATTCTCCGCAGCTACCTGCAGCAGAACGTCGACCAGGTCCGTCGGCACAAACTCGCCGCCGGCGGCCTCGGCACACCGCCGCCGGTCTCTCTCGTGCTCGTCGAGGATCTGCTCGAAGAACCGGTCGAACACCTCGTGCAGCCGCTTCATCCCCCGCACAAAGCCCTGCAAGTCGAGCGGCGCCAACCACGGCAGCAACTCGCCGATGTTGTTCACCAGGCCGGTCACCGCGAACGCCTCCTCCAGCGTGCGCCGGAACGCCTCGCCCTCCTCGCTGCCGTAACAGCCCGACCACTTCTCCCCCACCACCATGCGGAGGATGTTCCGCATGGTGAAGTTCTGGAGGTGCTCCTTCACCTCGATGGCGGCGCCGGCGGACTCGAACACGCCGCGCGTCAGCGCGCGCACCTCCTGCGCGCGGACGTGCTCGAACGAGTCGATGCGGCGCGCGGACAGGAGCTCGGTGGTGCACAGCTTGCGCGCCATGCGCCAGTACGGGCCGTAGGGAGTCTGCAGGATGCCCTTGTAGCCGTAGGCGGCGATGGCGCCAAAGGCCGAGGGCGGGCGGTCGGCGAAGGCGTGGTCATGGGTCTTGAGGACCAGCCGCGCCGCCTCCGCCGAGGAAGCCACCAAGGTGTGGAAGGAGCCGAGCCGGAGGTGCATGAGCGGGCCATGGCGCGCCGCGAGCGCCGCCATGGCGCGGTGTGGCGGGAGCGCGCCTGCCAGCAAGCCGAGGCTGCCGATCACCGGCCATCCCCGGGGGCCTGGTGGGAGGTTCAGCGTTTTCTGACGGCGGCGGCGCAACCACACGACGGAGCTGAGCACGAGGACAACGAAGGTGGCCACCAGTGCCACAGCCGCCGGCATTGTTGATCTGAGCTCCACGAACGGGAAGAACTGGAAACTAATGTAGGGCTGTAGGCCTTCCTTGGGAAATTTTACCTCTTCTGCCGACATTTTTCTTGCATGATTTGATGCATTACGTGTGGCATTGGTTACTGGAAATTAATGAAGGCTGTACAAACGGATATTGATGGCTGAACAGAATCAAAGATGCAGACAGTGCTGAGGACCAGTCACGCCATCTCTGTAGAGGACGCTAACGTGGAAGGGACCGGAGCCAGAGGTTCACGAGTATGCCACATGCCACGAACGTGCTGTGAGATTGGACAGCGCGTGGTTAGGCTATTCACTGTGCTTCTTTATTTTGCACCATTTAATATAAATGTTGCATTATTGTAGACAGAGAGAAAGTAATTAGAATATCGATAGAAAATGAGATTTAAAGAGTGCCATAGTGAATAGTCTTACACTAAAACTAGGGCACCCCTGTCCTTTCATTCCCTATCATTATTTCAAATACTTTTTTCTCTCTATCTATGGTGATCGTAACAGTATAACATTTAATTTTGGGACATTACGATGAAATCTAACACCTCCCGCATCCCTCTATTTCTCATCACTGTTCCGATCATCATCTCTCTATCTACAGTCTACAGTGCAGAACAGTATTGTAACAATACAGCATTTAATTTTAAGACACCAATATAAGGTATTGCTAGATTCAATCTTAGGCTCTCTTTAATGGCACTCCCTATCTCCCATTTCTCATCACTATTTCACTCATCACTATTTCAAGTACACGTATCTTTATTTATAGTGTAGCATTTATGTTAATAAGTGCAAAACAGTGTTTTGAGGAATCTATACAGAGAGAGCCTAGTAGTCTTTGGTTAGAGAGCGGGGTGGAATGGAATGGTTCCGTTTCAGATTTTAGGAATGGAATGGTTCTATCCCAGATTTCAGGGATAGACTGGCTCCGTCCCAGATTCTGAGCTCGGACCCACTGTCAGTCTCACATTCCAGGTGAAACACTTGGGTTCCAAAATTTTTTCGGAACGTGCCCGTCCCGAATCTGAAGAGAATATTCTCTTTTATGAAACGGATCCATTCCTCAGCCTTTCAACCAAACGCTAGAATTGGTGAGATAGAATAATTACATTCCACTTCGTCCCACCAACCAAACACTGTAGGTTGCCGATCACTGGTACCCCTATGGCAGGAGTTATGGTTCACCTTCGGCCGCGTATGGAAGAGGCAAGATTTTAGATGGTACCCCTATGGCAGGAGTTATGGTTCACCTTCGGCCGCGTATGGAAGAGGCAAGATTTTAGAATCCGGATTTTAAAAGCAGGTGCTACCAAAAAGCTGGATTTCACGTGTTAGAGGAAATGGTTGTTTGGTAGCCCAAACCCAAAATCTGGTGGGAGGTGGGGGAAGCAACGACAAATGATAAAATTAGCCCTAGAGCTGGTGAAGGAATCAGAAAAAGGAGGGGTTTTTTGGTAATTGCGCAGCCAGAATCTAGTAGAAGCTAGGCTCCCACAGATTCTGGGATTGCACGATCCCAACCAGAAGCTTGTACAATCTGCTAGAAGTTGGTGGTCTATATGCATGGTTTAAAATCTAACTTCTAAAATCCATATTGCACAATTTGGTGGCTTCCATACAGGATTCTAACTGCGGTGCAATCACTTGATCGAGCTGAACACAAGATCTAACTGCGGGTTAGCGAGGATCATTGCCAATGCCATGTATATCTTGAGCCCTTAGAACATTGTTAGCATGACCTCCATCGTACGTGTAAATAGAAGTGGAATGCAATAATCAAGCAATTTTTACTTAATACTTAAAAATTGTATCTGGATGCAACAGAAATTGTGGATAATGACAGAAAGCCGATGTGACCAATTACTAGCTTAGAATTATAAATGTTCAGCGGATATAGATGTGTATGTCGCATATCTGATAGCGAATCTATTTTCCAATATGTGTCTTGTTCCTATATATAATCCAAGAAAACCAAAAACTAGATAGTGAGTCTATTATCCATTATGTGTTTGTTCTTACACACAGGAAAAACCAAAACCACGTGTTCTTTTAAATGATTGGAATAGATCCAACGGCATTTCCCTTTTGTGCTCAGTTTATTTTCCCTTACAATTCTATATGCTGAGAATGTTATATAATGCCAGAATATTTGTCAAATAATATGTATAAGTCTGCGAGTGATGGAATAGCCGAATAGGTAGAGGCGGTGACGGAGTAGCGAGAAAGACGTAGGGGAGTATGAGTGAGGTGTTACGGAGACAAATAGAGTCACACATTAGTGACCCGTCATGCGATAGCAATATCGAAGATATGAATCCACAACATTAGACATTCTTTTCACGTGATATATGTTAGGCCCACCGAATTTATGATAAAAATGACCTCTTCTTTTAGAAAAAAAAATAGTATCAGCTTGCACGCTGGCACCGATCCCTGTCCGCACCATTGGTTCTGTTCAGCCATCGCGTCAGTTTGTAAACAAGTGCCACACAAAATAGATGCATCAAATCAAGCAAGAAAAAAAAATAGTCGAAGAAAATTCTATTCTTTTATGCACGCCGCCATGTCAACAAGCCGGCGGCACTCTCATTTCCTGTTCTTGCTGTACGTGGAGCTCACATCAGCAATGCCCGCGGCTGTGGCACTGGTGGCCACCTTCGTCATCCTCGTGCTCAGCTCCGTTGTGTGGCTGCGCCGCCGCCGTCGGAAGCCGCTGAACCTCCCACCAGGCCCACGGGGATGGCCGGTGATCGGCAGCCTCGGCTTGCTGGCAGGCGACTTCCCGCCACACCGCGCACTGACAGCGCTCGCGGCGCGGCACGGCCCGCTCATGCACCTCCGGTTCGGCTCCTTCGACACCGTGGTGGTATCCTCGGCGGAGACGGCGCGGCTGGTGCTCAAGACCCACGACCTCGCCTTCGCCGACCGCCCGCCGACAGCCATCGGCAGAATCATCGCCTACGGCTACAAGGGCATCCTGCAGACTCCCTACGGCCCCTACTGGCGCATGGCGCGCAAGCTGTGCGCCACCGAGCTCTTCTCGGCGCGCCGCGTCGACTCGTTCGAGCACGCGCGGGAGCAGGAGCAGGAGGTGCGCGCTCTGACGCGCGGCGTGTTCGAGTGCGCCGGCACCGCCATCGTTGTGAAGGAGCACCTCCTGAACTTCACAATGCGGAACATCCTCCGCATGGCGGTGGGGGAGAAGTGGTCGGCCTTCTACGGCAGCAAGGAGGGCGAGGCGTTCCGGCACATCATGGAGGAGGGGTTCGCGGTGACCGGCGCGGTGAACAACATCGGCCAGTGGGTGCCGTGGCTGGAGTGGCTCGACCTGCAGGGCTTCATTCGGCGGATGAAGCGGGTGCACGAGCTGTCCGACAGGTTTCAGGAGCAGATCATCGACGAGCACGAGAAGAACCGGCGGCGGCGTTCCGGCGACGCCGGCGGCCGCGAGTTTGCGGCGACCGACCTGGTCGACGTGCTGCTGCAGCTAGCCGAGGAGGGCGACGGTGGGCAGGAGGAACCGGAGGCCAGGCTCACGCGTGACGGTGTGAAGGCCTTGATCCAGGACATTATCGGCGGCGGCACGGATACCGGGGCGGTGATAATGGAGTGGGCCATGGCACAGCTCCTCCGCCACCCAGACGCCATGGCGGCCGCCACCGCCGAGCTCGACGACGTGGTGGGCCGCGACCGCTGGGTCACCGAGCGCGACCTACCGGCGCTCCCCTACTTGGACGCCGTGGTGAAGGAGACGATGCGGCTGCACCCCGTGGCCCCGATCCTGTTCCCACTCCGTGTCCGCGAGGACACGTTGGTCGCCGGCTACGACGTCCCCGCCGGCGCGCGCGTGCTGGTGAACGTGTGGGCCGTGGCGCGTGACCCGGCGTCGTGGCCGGACGCGGCCGACGCGTTCCGGCCGGAGCGGTTCCTCGCGGGCGGCAGCGCCGAGGGAATGGACGTGCGCGGCGCCCACTTCGAGCTGCTGCCGTTCGGGTCCGGGCGGCGGATGTGCCCGGCGTACAACCTCGTGATCAAGGAGGTGGCGGCGACGCTGGCGAGCCTGTTGCAGGGATTCACATGGAGGCTACCTGATGGAGTGGCGCCTGAGGACGTGAGCATGGAGGAATTCTTCGGGCTGTCCCTGAAGCTCAAGGTGCCGCGGGTCGCCGTTGCCGAGGCCAGGCTGCCGCCACACCTCTACGCCGCCGACGACTAATTCCTGGTTTATGCTCTGCGCCAATATTCATCGTCTTCATTCGTACATGTACGGTATATGAGTATATGACACGTTAAATATTGTATGTCCGGTGGGTTAGTCTATGGTATATGCCATGTATTCTCAGAGGGTGGGGAAATACCAGGTGCTAGTAAAAAGTCTAAAGCCTTCACTATAAACAAAAAGAGTGAATTTTTAAATATTTTTTCATCAACGAAAATGTGTGTATCTCTCACATTGACCCATTGTAAATCTGTCCTAATAAAACGCGAGTTAATTAAAAAAATTTCTTACGCAGAGCCTACCTATCCACATTTATTTTCATCCATTAGATCCGTTTGGTATTCTTGATCTAACAGTGCGATTAACGTTTAATATCAGGTGGACCCACTTAAAAAAAAGGTGGCGACAATCGAGGCGACAAAACGCCAGAACGGCGATTCCTGCCGTGTTAATCGGCAAGGGCTGTAATTCTTTCCATTATTTTTATCACTAGATTTCTGTTCACCCAATAGTTCGTACAAAAGTACAACGGGCTAATACAAAATCCATGCAACCGTAGTACATACAACCGTGCAAAATACAACAGCCCCGTACAACATAGTACCAGGGCCCATAAAACAAAAGGAAAAGGGAAAATACCACAGCGATTAGATTACATGGTGTGCATCATAACACAACAATCAATACCAAATCGTGAAGTCATATCTAGACAATCCTATACATAATCATTGTTGAGCAAGTTGTTCTCGTCAAGAAAAGACAATGGGAACGGTTGAAGCAAGCAGTCTCCACGTGAGAAAACAGACACCAGTGAGCAAATCCTGGGCGGAACAGGACGAAAGGCAGGCATAGTCCCCACATACGATAAGATGGCATATTCAGATATAAAGATACATGTGAAGGCTAAAATAAAATGAGAAGCAGCAAGCACGGATCGATCAGTCAACATCCCGGAAGCCTTTGGAGGCGGGGGAAGGGAGAAAAGAGAGAACGGGATCAGATTAAAATAAAATGAGAAGCAGCAAGCACGGATCGATCAGTCAACATCCCGAAAGCAAAGAATAGACCCAATGAATAAAAGAGGAAAAAACCAGTGGAAGAAGAAGGTTTTCCGTGGAATCTAGAAAAAGAAAAATGGGTGGCTCGGGAGAGTTTGCGACTCACAGTCCATCTAGGCCACAGAGCGGATTGAGGGAGGAGGGTCGACGCGGCGGAGCAGGTGAGGAAGGTTGGGTGGCTCGGGAGAGTTTGTGTGAGTGAGGTTTTTTGGCCACTGGATTTTTTATATCATAGCTCAGAGTTGGATCGCCGTCCATGTCAGCCCAACGGCCATGATTTCTCCAACCGTGAGTAGCTGGGCCGATTCTTTGTTCAGCGTTGTTGGGCTAGAATGAGCTTTTCACTCTCCAACATTTGCATTCTTGATCCTTCCTGCACAAGATCAAAAACAAAAAAAATCAAACCACATCGCATTAAACTATAATGATGCTCATGAAATAATCACAAGCAACAAAAATAAATAGACCAAGTTTCTGACACAACTTATATCATATTCGGATACTTTAAAGAAATCACATAGAAGATTCTGCGAAAGGATGTATGCTCAAAACAAAAGAAAGCGTGCAGCTGTCATTATATATCAATCATAACTCATGAGCAGGTTGTCCAGAACAAAATTTTCAATTGCTCACAAGCTAAAATAAGCTGTCCTAATCACAGCTATTCCTACCGGAAGGGATTATTCTTCGAGAAAGCAATTGTTCTTATTTCTTTTGTCATTACCAGAGAAGACACTCCCCTGTCTTCGCAGTAAAAGAAGGAAGCTAAGTTGCCAGTAAACTACTGATGTAAAGCATTGAGCATAAATGAATTATGGGGTTGAATCTATGACTTCACCAGTAGTTGCAAATGTTGCCTATCATAATCATTCACACTTTTTCTTCAGCTCACAAACACCTTGAAGCTCCGCCCATCCTTCACCTCTCCATACTGGTCGAGGGAGTCAATGTAACTCCAACATCAATCTGGAAAGTTAACAAAGCAGGGTCAAGATAAAATGAAATCACATATTGTTTCAGATGAGCTTCAATCCAATACATGTATAGAAATTTCATGTAAACGTATAAGTCAAAGTCTGTTGCTTGCCTATGGTGAAGACGGAATCCATGTGTATCATATATTTTCTGTGTGCAATATTATGGACATAGTAACTTCAAACTGGATCTCTAAGTAGAAGATACATAATATCAGAATGCAAATTAGTGAGAACACATATTTCAGAGCATCTTATACTGAGCACTGTGCATGGATAATTGCATCAAAGGATCATGATAAGACACTTAGACACACCTTTAGAAAGTTTAAACACATCTACTCCCTCTGTTCGGGAATGTTTGACGTTCAGACAAAAAAATTCTCACAAAATGACCTAGCTATTGATGTCCTAACGACAAACAAAAACAAATGGAGGGAGTATGTTGGTTAATGAAAGAATTTTATTAAAGGAATTGCCAATTTGCACAGATATAAATTAACTGTCTAAAAACTGTGTATAATAGGCTAGCAACCACAGTTAACGTATTTACATATTTACATATGTTTTTAGGAGATCAATGGGCCAAACAGAATCATACCCTTCATAAAAATGCTTTGATTTGAATGGGCCAAGGGTTATTCAAGGAATAGCAGACTGTATGGGCTTGTATTTTTGAGCTGCAGCGGCCACTGGATCTTTGTATGCCATTGTTCCTACAACAGTAGAATCTACAACAGTTAGTGTGGTAATAAAAAGAGAGAGCAACATCATTTAGATGGTAACAGCTACGTAAATGGACAGAAAACATATATCAATAACAGGAAAAGGCATACTTTGCAAATCACTAAAATAACCATTCGTATTCCTCAACGTTCTATTGCCTGATTAATGAAGTTTGTTGAACTTCTACAGATGGAAGAAATTGTATATGATACAATGCACATATCTCTCGACAGCAATGGCACTCAATTTTTCCCCAGGATCTAATAAATAAAGAACACAAAAAATAGCAGTTCAAACTTCAAAATAGATTACACGTTATGTTTTTGGCAGGAAAGAAGCAAGCTAGCATTTCAGCTGAAGTGCTGAATAAATTCAGTGTAATGTATTTAACTAATACATACCGGTGAATTTAGTCTGGTACCAAGTCACTCGGTCCATCAGCGGGGGAGAGAAGCACGGGGCATTATGTCAGGGGAAAGCGCCGACGAAAGCGCAGATTGGGAGTGGTGCTCTGCTTGGGGAGGCGTGGGAGCGGCAGGTGCTCGGGCCCCCACAAAAATGGAGTACTACGCGGCGCGCGGCGCTCGGTGGAGGAGACGGCGACGCACGATTTCGCCATTGAGCTGGATGTGGTGGAGGTGGCCGTAGCAACGGACGGAGCCGGTGCATGCAGGCCAGCCGGTGGCGGTGCACCATGCCAGCGGCCGCAGATCTTCAATCTATGGTCGGCGTTGAAGGCACGGCGATGGCAGCGGCAGACCCCCACTCCATGGAGCCAGCCTGGAGGTGGCAGGGGCCGGTGGATCCTCACGTGGGCGGAGTCGAGGGGTCGCTCGAGGCCCCTACGGGATATGGCGGCCTCGCCGCTGCTGCTCCGAATCGTGCGAGGCCGAGCTCAGTGAGGGCTCGTTGATTGACGAGGCGTCAGCGCGATGCAACGTGGCGGCGAAGCGGCCCCAGGGCAGCTTGGCAACGGCGGATCCACGAGCTTGGTGACGGAGGGTGCGCGGCCAGGAGGCGGAGAGGCCGATGGTCGCGTCTCCCCGCTCCAGGCGGTGCGCTGGGGAACGACGGGTCTCCCCTCTCCAGTCTCCACTACAGTCTACAGCCATCCAGATGCAGTTTCGAGGAGCCAAGACGCAACAGGAGACACCGCCCAGCCTCCACCGTCCAGGCGTCTGGCGCGGTATGCATGCGTGTCGGTGGATTGGATACTAGGACCTTCCTCGGCTCAAAAGGACTGATTGGATTGGAGCCTCGAGTAGTCAGACCAAATTTTGGTCACATTTTGTTCGTGTTTGATTTTAAATTAAAATTACACTATACAACATAATTTTTATTTATATGGCTTATTTGGCTATACTCAAACCATATAAATGAGTAGTTTGTTGTTTGGCTAAATTTTAATTTACGGTCAAACTAGGTTTGACCGTAGCCAAAGTTTGGTCTGGCCACTAAAGGTCTCGATCCAATCAGCCCCCAAATGTACGAAGGGATGGCAATCGGTCACAGTCCGAACATTTCTTGGCAATTCTAGGGTCTGTTTAGTTTGAGACTAAAGTTGATCAAATCAAATTTTAGTCATATTTGACTACGTCTAGATCTAAAGTAATATTTAGCCAAACAACAAATTTTGCCTGTCTAACAATTATCATGCATTTTATTTATTAGATATTTTATAGTGGTTGGAAAGGTATCTACCGGTATCAGGAGGTACCACTACATTTTAATTTTTCACTGAGTTATTGAGTAATTAAAATAAACAAAAAAAGAGTATTGGTACCGGATCTATCTGTTTGGTATATGCATTATGGTACCGCCTATTTCTAAACCATTGAATTTCATTTGTGGATGACTCTTATTTTTTGCAACCATCGTAGAAGTTGTTACGTGTTACGATGATTGGGATTAACGTGAACCCTCTATTTTTATGAGACCTAATGGCTCTAAAATTAGGAAGTATTGAAGTACTAATGAGTGGAAACGTAAAAAAAATGAGAAGGACCAGTACCAAAAGGCCCAGTGGCTTCAAAATTAGAAAGTATTGAAGTACTAATGAGTGGGAACGTAAAAAAAAAAAATAGGACTGGTACCAAAAGGCGTGGGCCCAATACCAATTTTAATATTTTCTAAATTTAAAGGGGGAAAATATATTCCACACCAAAAATTATATGAATTAAAATAGAAAATATCCCATAAATAATAACAGTACTTACCAATTAAAAATATATATTTCACGTATGAAATTATATGAATAATATAATAATACCCTATAAGTACCAACGATACTTACCAATTATTGTAAAAGTATCATCGATATTTTTCAATCATTGTTACAAATCTCAAATGTTGTATTTATATTTAAAATCAATATTTCTATATTATTTCATTACAAAGAAAAATTTTGTTAGAAATATCAATTCGAAAAAGTGGGCCAACCATAAAAAATACATTATCATGAACTAATAATTTAATATATTTTGATCACGTGCGGGACGCACTTGTATTTTTACTAGTGTTGGAAATGATTGAGAAGGTTGAAAAAGGTCCAAGAACTACATATGCGATAGGATTTTTTTTTTTTTTTTTTTTTTGCAAAACATAAACATAGATGCTCACAAACACACGTCCCTATGAATATACGCATGCACACTCTTTCTCTATAAACACCTCTATAGAATGATTAGAGTGGATTGATTTTAAGTCAAGCTGCCGGCTGTATGAGTAGGTTTCACTACCAAGAAACTAACCAAGAGCTATGCACTCAGTTCGCAGCGACAATATAGCTAGGTTGTAGTTGCATATACGTGCCGTGCGGACAAGCTGTTTCCGCATGATATTATGCACACACGGGCTCGTCTGATCCTAGAATCTAACGGCGGCTGCCAGTTAGCACAGTGCTTCTATCCACCCGCAACCCACTGTAAAGAACGGAGACCATGGTGTCATAGTTACAAGGGCAACACTCCTCTATATTTTATCAGCCGGATTCAGGAGTTTGACACAAGCCCTTCTATGGCCTCCACCTCCCTCGTTGCTTTCTCCTCTATCTGTTTTCCACTGGCAGCCCGCGGCCTCCCCTGAAGCCTCCTCTACCTGCTCCACCAACACAAAGGCCCCTGGCAATCATGAAACCTTAAACAGGCAACCTTGTCGACCATGGGGAAGAGGATGTGGGAGGAAACCACGAGTGCGATCCGACGTGCATTAGCATTTTTTAATATTATTGCCCACTATGTTTGTTCTTATACTCTAGCAACTAACACCACAATATATGTGTTTAATATGACAAGTTTTGACGATTAACAATGTTCATGGTTTGTCATGTAGTGAGATAAGATCCACAAAAGAAAAAAGTCCATTTTATTATCGCAATCGATCTACTTTGTCCGTTTGATCCCTAAATTAAAAATCTAGCTTAATTTCAAAAAATTTATCATACCTTATCGCACTTTGTGTGGCCTTGGACCAATACACTATCATACCTTATCGTGCTTGGCATCACCAATACATGGGTGCCTTGTGACTTTGTGTTGCCTAGCATATACTCTCTGTATTTAAATATAAGTCGCGATTGATTTTTTAAAACTTCAATCGTTCACTTTATTAAAAAAAAGTGCAAACATATAAGACAAGTCATGCTCAAACTCAATCTCTACAGTGATAAAACAAATTACAACAATATAAATATAACTTATAAATTTTTTGAACAAGACAAACCATTTGAGTTTTAGAAAAAATAAACTACAACTTATATTTAATACGGAGAGAGTATAAGCTGCAAAACGTCCAACTCAGGGAACAATCAGGAGAAAAGGATATGCATGTGCCAACTCAAGGTGACCAACGGTGACCCTCATTAAGATTAATGACTATTATGTGAAAAAAAATCCAAACATAGAAAACTATATGACTCTGTTTTGAACAGTGGTGAAAAAATTCATCATTAATTTTGTGACGACCCTTATTTCGTCACTGAATTCATAATGTTAGTTTTGTCCACTATCGTCATGAAAACATTACAAAATCGCTAACTATAGATGATTAGAATACACCATGTAGGACTAGAAACGTGTTAAAATTTGGAGATGACATGGCGGATGAACTGTGACCCTTTGTTTTATCATAAATTGATATTTAGCCTAGCAAAGCCCATTTCGTACGCAAGCTGTTTGTGGGCTAAGCCCGATTTGTTTTAGGCATAGCCCATTTACGCAACCTTTTTACATTTTCAGCATTTTTTTGGCGCTATTTGTATGAACTTGTTAGTGGGACAAGCCCATTTCGGAAGCCCACAATAGACTAACAATTTTTTATAGTAACAACACATATTTTTTATTGATTTCATAGCCCACTCAATTTTTCTTTCAATTACTCATTGTTTCCTAGTAGCAGCCACATAGACTCCTAGGTAACATCAAATATAGCCCAATAAATTTTTGGTACAGCACAGTAGGTAGTCATTACAATCCAAAGACTATCCTAAATCCAAATGTTTAACAAGTTATGAAACCAGTGCATGGCCGTACCCTTGATAGCAAAATAAATAGATATACATGTCGGGTTGACATAACATACTTAATCTTGATATAGCGAGTTAGCAAAACAAAGTCAAACCTCAAACAACATAGCCACAGCCCAAATGACATGAACCAAAAAGCCTCAGACATCTCAAAGCTCAACATGAATAAGCTAGCAACGTAACATGAGGAAACCTTTATTGGGGTTGAGCAAACTAGAAGCATTAATGCCAAGAAAACGATGAAGAAGAGCATTGGTCTCTTCAGATCGATGGCCTCTTCAACATTTCAAACTCTTCTAGTCGATTATTCCTTGATGCTTCAAATTCATCCACCTTATGCTTCAAGGAAGCCAACTCATCTTGTTGACCATTAAATGCGCCTCTATTAAGATCCAATGTACATTGCTTCTCTGCCTCAAGTTCAATTGTAAGCTCTTTGACACGTGCAACAACAACTTTCCCACTTCTCTTTGGGGCTACTAACTGAACGCCAACATTGCACAATAATGGAGGTTAGCTGGAGGATGGCAATGGTGGCCACCAGTGCCACAACTATAGACATTGTTGATGTGTTGTCTCGTCTGGTGGTGATGTGTCAAACTATGCGATTAAAACACTGATGTATTTCACTAAGCCAATAAGTTTTAGCATA
Source organism: Paspalum notatum (assembly GCA_022530915.1). Lineage (NCBI taxonomy): Eukaryota > Viridiplantae > Streptophyta > Magnoliopsida > Poales > Poaceae > Paspalum > Paspalum notatum. Next base: position 38,574,807 of record CM039690.1, on the reverse strand, counting down.
AAAAAATAAATTGCAACGGATACCATTACCTATTACTTATGTCAGAAAATATCACGCTTATATCACAAATTGTCCAACATATATCAAGCAGAAAACATGCTTGTCCATTGCCCACTGTGTTTGTTCTTATACTCCAAGAAACTAAAGCCACACATCCATGGTTCATTATGCAGTAAGGTAGATCCACAATAGAAAAGGCTCATTTTACTATTCCCAAACAATCCACCGTCCATTTAACGCCTAAATAATTTTTGATGTATTCCCATATAATTTTAATTGGCCTAGTTTACCTTTGTTGGGTTTCTTTGCGTAGAAGTAGAGTTTTAATTTCAAACTTTATGGGTTTTTTTTTGCGAATCAAACTTTATGGGTTGATAATAATGGACACGTGCTAACCTCTAAAAACATTAAGATTACTCTCATCATTTTCTATACAACTTTTATATTTCTAGGATTAATTTTGTATTGAATGATTAGATCCTAAGCAAATAATTATACAAATGATGTCCTTTATTGGTCCATGAATTTCAAGTTGAACATTAATATTTTATGGGGACAAATGAAATAAGATAAATCTTATTGTACTTTCTCCGTACCAATTATAGGTCGTTTGACTTTTTTGACACTAAGATTGGCCACTCATTTTATTCAAAAGGGTTGGAAAAATTTAAGTCATCCTTAAATTATATGGTATGATAAACTAAATCAATTGAAAATATACAATAGTTGCTTTTAAATAATATGAGTGGCTAAAATTAGTGTTAAAAAGTCAAATGACATATTTTTAGAACAGAGGGATTGCCATTTGAAATAGTCCGTAGAAGTAAAACAGACCGACATTTTGTTCAGGTGGTTAAGTAAAATAGATTTCTTCAATCATGGGTCGTTCACTCCTACCGGCTACAGACACATATTTTATATCCTTGCAACAGATGTTGAGGACAGGGTCGCACCATGAATCTCTATGGGAGACACCACCACAACGTGGAATGATCCAAAGCCATAAGTTAGCGTGAGCAACAAAGAAAGTTTTCTAGTCAAGCTTGCACATATACGATTTCACGCTTCTAAGACTGCAAATGTAAAAACTTATACTATCTACCTTTTCTTCAATTTTATTGTATGGAATGCCTACTTTGCACAAAGGAAGATAACTCTATTATCCGTAAAATGCGGACTGCTTAGAAAACTCCAGGTCAAAAACATACTTTTTACTCCTAATGCAAATCACACCATTATAACGGCGCTTTTTTTTTTTGAAATCTTACACTGGGAAAGTTGAACCATGTATTCCGACGAGCTGAGCGTGCGAAATTCGATTATCACCACTATGCCATGCATAGCCTTGAACATTATTAGTGTGAGCTCCATCATAGAAATCTAAAGTTAACCATTGGTCGGAGACTTGGATGGGTTTCAGGGCAAAAAAACCAGAATTTTCTCATTATCATATTCAGTTATTATTTGTGTGTCACACATATTTCTCACAGACTAGTGATGTTGGACTGTTATCAACTTAGAGCATCTCCAACAGCATCCAAAACAAACTTTTAAAACTTAATTTTAGATGTCACCAACAAAATCTAGCCTCCAATAGATCCAAAATAACTCCTAACATCTTCGAGGGGGCAACTAATTCGCGAGCGCTCGCGCCGCGGGAATCTAGCGAGTGATCAGCGAGCGCCCCACCTGCTCCTGCCCGAACCCACGTGCGGGCTCCCTGCGCGCCCGGGGCGCCCCACCTACTCCCGCCCAAAAAGGCCACTCTGAACGGAAACGAGCTCCCCTGCGCCCTCCACACCGCGCGCTCTCCCTGCACCCTGGTTCCACCTGCGGCTATCATAATTTGTTAGTGATCAATTGGACAAATATATATCCTAAATTTATGCTAGCATAAATTACGTTAGCATATTTTTACCACAAAATTATGACAAAAAACTTATATCCTAAAATTTTCATAATGAGAATAAATTATGCTAGCGTAAATTATGTTAGCATAATTTTATATCATACTGTTATGATAAAAAATTAAATAAGCATAAATTTTGTTATCGTAAATTATGTTAGCATAATTTTATGTCATACGGTTATGATAAATTATGTTAGCATAAATTATGTTCTCATAATTTTATGTCATAATTTGTACCAAAAAAATTTATGGTAAAAAACTTACGTCATACGTAAAATTATGCTACCGTAAATTGTGCTAGCATAAATTATGTAGCATACTTTTACCATAAAGTTATGATAAAAAGAACTTATATTCTATGTTAGCATAATTTTATGTCATACTGTTATGTAAAAAAACTAAATGAGCATAAATTTTGTTAGCATAATTTTATGTCATACTGTTATGATAAATTATGTTGTCATAAATTATTACGATAATTTTATGAAAACGTAGCTTATCAGATAACTTTCTAGGAACATAAATGTCTGTAAAAATAATAAAATAAAAAGATAACGGAAGGAGTAAGAGAAAAAAAAATCTCCGTCACGCATGGCCGACACAGCCACTGCCCCCGCTAGCCCCGCCTCACCTGGGCCCACCTAACGCGCGGCAAGGCATCGATCGCTCGGAGCGAGCCGAGCGAGCGATTGCCAACGATGAACTTCGCATCTTCGACTTCGATCGCCCAAAAAGATCGCACTTCCTTCTTAGCTATCGCTCGTTGGGCTTGTTCCGAGCGAGTGATTCCTTCCCCGCGCTTTTTTTTTTCTTTTTTTCTTTTATTTTTCTCCATAATATAATTTTAATTAATTATATTAACAAAACAGATATAGTGTAATAAACTTATGATATAAGTTTATTATGATCTTCATTTTATAGTGGAATAAATTATGTTAGCATAACTTTTCATGAATAAAATTATGTCAGTATATTTTTCTGTGAATAACATTATTTCAGCATAATTTTCCATGAAAGCACGCGAATAAAATTATGTCGGGATAATTTTCGTGAATAAAATTATGTCAGCATAATTTTCTGTAAATAAAATTATGCCAGTATACTTTTCGTGAATAAAATTATGTCATTATGTTAACATAATTTTCCGTGAATAAAATTATATTAGCATAATTTTTCTTTTAATAAAATTATGTCAATATAATTTTACGCGACTAACATTATGTCATAAAAAATAAAAAATAGAAATAAAAAAATAAAAAATGGGGCCGATTAGTGAGCTCGCTCCGCTTAGGTGGGACCACGAGCGCTTGCAAAATAGATAGCCGTAAAAACATCACTTTTCTCCCCAGATATTTGATGCAATGGCCTCACGGGCGAGCGAGTGGAGCGAGCGCTCCGGCCCCCCTAATCAACAGGCCCCCACCCCATAGTAGATTATCCACATAGTCCAAGCTGCCGCCCCAAACCTTGGTGCGCTTCCTGCGCTTTGCCTGGCGCAATCAAGAAATCTAATCTATCCTTGATCAGTAACACGACACGATCTGATCAATCCATCCTTTGCTAGCAACTACAAACCCCTTTGCAATTTATTTGTGATATCGATAGATCCAATACAACACGGTCCATGTAACTTTTTACGTGATATTAAGATTTGTTTTGAGAACTACATGTAATCATTCGAACGTATACTCACCTCTATAAATACACATATGTATATTATAATTGTATATTGTAGAGTTGGTCTCATATTTTTATAGATTTCTAATAAATATTGCTTTATATGATATCATTTGATTGTGTGAGTTTTTAGGCTATTGTCACCGTACTTTCTATCCCACTATTCGTTGCAAACTCCACTCTATCTATATGTTTTGCACCTCCTTGTATCCATTATGGTGACGTTAGCCTTAATTGATACAAATAATTTTTCTTGCACTTTGATTCTTTATTTTTTACATTTATATAATAATCTATATAACCTATATAAGTGAAGCCCACTAACCTTCATTAACTCTATTTCTCTCAACATGTAAACTGTCCACATTATCTAAGAGTTCACTAATTTAAATGCCATGTCATCATCCACTAAAACCCTCTATTGATATTTTCCATCGATTCTCTGTGACCGATAATATCCATGCATGCAACTATTAGTCTAGATATATGACTATCATCCTAAGATAAACTTGCTATCAGTGATATCATCCTTACAATCGTATTGGTGTTTATACCTTCAAATTTCAGTTTAAAAAATAATTTAAGAATTTCTGTAGCAACGCACGGGGTATCATCTAGTATATCTATATAGATGAAGTCCAATAAGGTCATATCTCAACATGCAAGCTATCCACATCATCATCCACTAAAAAGTCACGTCAACATCCACTGTGCATTCTATTAATGTCTTTCGCCGATCTTCTGTGTCTAATAACATCCATGCATGCAACTATTTGTCCTTTCGATCATTTCACCATAAAATTCCCGCAACATAAATACACAGCCCGCAACATAAATACACAGATGATCAATCATTTAAAAATCAATCTCTTTCAACTAAGATAAATAAAATATCAAGTATAATGTGTTTAAAAAATAGTATGTTTAAAAATAATGTGTTACAAATGATTAATCATTTAAACGTCAATCTCTCTCAACTAAAATGTATAATGTGACTAAAAATAGTATGTTCAAAAATAATGTGTCAGAGATAATCAATCATTTAAAAGTCAATCTCTCAACTAAGATGATTAAGTTATCAAGCATAATGTGTTTAAAAAAATAGTGCATTAAAAAATAATATGTTTAAAAAATGTTGTCATACCATATATCAATCATTTAAAAATCAATCTCTTTAAACTAAGATGAGTAAGTTATCAAGTATAATGTGTTAAAAAATATTGTCAAACAATACTTCCAAAGTCCACGTCATATTTGAGTCTAGTAATTTAGAAATCATGCCACTTTAATAATTTCCGCAGCCCCCACAACGTGTCGATTAGGTGAGTCCTATTTTTCACGTATTATTTTTTTCTATTAGCCTAAGTATTAATAAGAATTGTCAAATTCCTGTTCAAGTCACTCTCCTCTTCGATTTACTATACAATTATATATCTCTCTTTCTCTCATACATATATACAGAGGTGAACCCATCACGCTTAGTCATTGCAATTATTCACTAGTAAGTTGAAGTTACTCCCTACATTTTACATTCATTCGTGTATTAATGTCGCTACACTTTCTAAATATAAGACTTCAAATTATATGAAGACACTTGACTTTTTTATCCAAATAATTATGTAATATTCCTCTATGCAAGACAACAGGAGATAAAAGGACAGGTAAATAGAATCATCTGTGCAGCTTTTTGATTCACGTATTGTTAGTAAGTGCAACCAAAAGTAATAAGTTGTCATCACTAGAGATGTGTTGCTCATGCCATAATGAAATATCCACTCCACAAATCTTTTAATAGTTTTTGCATAGATTTATTAGAACTATTGTTAGAGGCTGAGTACTGACAGACCCATGACAGTTCTATTGTTCTATTTTCTCTGCCAAATGAACATTTGAATCACAACTATTCCATTCTTCAAAAAAAATATTGAAATCGCTTTTTAAATCCCGCAGCAACGCGCGGAAAAATCGCCTAGTTATTACTATAATTGTTACTATAATTGTCATTAGAAAGGTCCTGTTTTTTATTTTGTTCTCGGCCCTGTAAATCCAGGACCGCCCGTTCATCCCCAGGCTCCCAACTCTTCTTGGCGTAAAAGCCGGACCAGGGGAGGGCAAGCGCGTGCTTTTGCGCTTTCCTGCTACAGCGCCCTGCCCGTGCCCGGCGCGGCATGTCCCGGCCATCGGCACCGCAACTGTGGAGGCCGCCATTAGCGTGCCAGGACCTAATGTCCTAATCACATAGGCGCAGGACGGAAACACATGGTTGGGACTGGACGACTGGTGGCTGCGACGACCTGCAGATCACACAAAGCGGCCTCGCTCTAGTACTAACTGCCACAACCCACTAGTGAATTAGTGATCAATTTGCTGTCGATTCCAAATCCGACAGTGTCCATCAGGACCTCACGATGATTATCGATCAATAACCGGCTGTGATCAATGGCTCGCTGTTTGTACTTCCCTTTCGCTGTTTCGCATCATGCTATAGCAGATTTCTGTCCTATCCTACGGCGCGGACATCTTCGAAGATATTTTCTTCCGCTGTTTTCTTTGTCGTCCACAGGCTTCCATTTAGAGCCTGTTTGGATCCATCCAAAATAATCATAATCCGCTAAAGTTTAGCTCTAGAGATCCAAACATACCTAGATAATAGTAGATAAAGTTTATCTACATCCAAATTTTTATTATCTCATGATCCACCAACACTTAGCTAATATCATATAATATCATATACGAGAGATTATTCGGCCGAGATGTCCACAATACCCCTGCTATTTTACCGAGGCCGACCCACTCGCCTCCCAAACAAGGGTTATTGGATTTTTCTCTTTTCTCTGACTTTTTAGCTAATCCATTATATGTTGATCCAAACACCCTCTGCTATTGTCCATCCAACTAAAGTTTATCTAGCTAACACTCCCTCCATATTTAAATATAAGTAGCGGTTGATTTTTTTTTCAAAACTTCAAACGCTCGTCTTATTCAGAAATTTTTGTAATTTGTTATTTAATTTGTTGTCATATGTTTAATCATTGTAGATAATTTGAGAATAGCTAGTTTTTTTATATATTTATGCAAATTTTTTGAATAAGACGGATGATCGAAGTTTAAATAAAAATCATCCGCAACTTATATTTAAATACGGAGAGAGTGCTAGCTAATGTAGCTAGATAATGAGAATCTCTGGTGGATCCAAACAGACACTTAGCTTGACTGGCCTCTAACAGTATCCCATTTATCTTCTTCGATCTTTACAAGTCCTCGTACATCCTTATGGGCCTAATCTCCTCGCAAGAAAAAATCGTGTTATCGTACATGTACAATTGATCTTATAATAATAACCACTAGTATATAATAACGTTTGAAACTTCACCTAAGCATCATGGACGCGCTCGCTCATTTATTAACCTTGTGCCGCCCCTCCTTAATTGACTTTATCTGTGTTCCTCCATCTCTTTTTATCCTTGGTCAGATTTAGCAATGTCTGCCCAAATTTTGTCTCATTTCTCTTTTTCTAATCATTCCCATGAATTGGGTCAATGGAAATGTTTAACGGAAGCACTCATCTGTATCATATTGCACGCAAAAAAGATTTAGTTGGAAATAATAATTCGATCTGAAAGAAGATATCTCTAAAATAAAGTAACCTGACACAAATAGAAGGGAAGCAAACAGATGATTCAGTTCAGTCAGCTTGCTAATCTTCTCTTTCTTCAGCTTGTTTCTCTAGGGGGGACAAAATGAAATCATTGAATATATGTGGCTTTAATTTGGGTTCTGACTTTGAAGTTCCGTTGCAAAACCCTCTAAATTAAAAAAAAAAGAATGGTCCACATTTACGTTGGAGCACCGTAGGAAAACCCAATTTGTTTGTTTGCTTGGTGGGATAGGGTGGAATGGGATGGAACCCATCCCACCAATTCCGGCGTTTGAAAAGCAGCGAAATGAATTGGTTTAAAAAAAAGGAAAAATTCACTGTAGATTCGGAACGGATGCATCCCAAAAAATCTAGAAAGTGAGACCGATGGTGGGCTTGAGCTCAGAATCTGAAATTGAACAATTTCATTTCTGAAATTTAGGACAAAACCTTTTCTTTTTTGAAATCTAAGATGGAATCATTTTATTTTACTTAGCTTTCAATCAAACGATACGGTTTGTGGAATACACAGTAGGAACAAACACACCGAGGACAATGGACATGATTTCCATGAGTTATAATGTTACATCAGTGTGTTAATCGCTTGCTTTGGCAGATGTCGTCCTCCTGGCCCTGCATATGACTAATCTATGCCACAAATAAAAGACGAATCGAATGATGAAATGAAACAAAAAGGAGAAAACTCTCTCTTTTTATATATAACACCGTGAAACCTGCACCCTCGATGTCCAAAGAAAGGCTTCCATTTCCATTTCTACCAATAAATATGTCCCTGGCTGTGGCATTGGCGGCCACCTTCTTCATCCTCGCGCTCAGCTCCGCCGTTGTCTTGTCGCGCAGACGGCGTCAGAAGCCGCTGAAGCTCCCACCAGGCCCGCGGGGATGGCCGGTGGTTGGCAGCCTCGGCTTTCTGGCGGGCACGCCCTTGCCGCCGCACCGCGCGCTGGCCGCGCTCGCGGCGCGGCACGGCCCGCTCATGCACCTCCGGCTCGGCTCCTTCCACACCGTGGTGGCCTCCTCCGCGGAGACGGCGCGGCTGGTGCTCAAGACCCACGACCTCGCCTTCGCCGACCGCCCGCCGACGGCCTTCGGCAGGATCATCGCCTACGGCTACAAGGGCATCCTGCAAACCCCCTACGGCCCCTACTGGAGCATGGCGCGCAAGCTGGGCGCCACCGAGCTCTTCTCCGCGCGCCGCATCGACTCGTTCGAGCATGTCCGTGCGCAGGAGGTCCGCGCCCTGATGCGCGACGTGTTCGAGCGCGCCGGCGCCGCCGTGCAGGTGAAGGAGCGCCTGGCGAACCTCGCGATGCGCAGCGTCCTCCGCATGCTGGCCGGGGACAAGTGTTCGCGATGCTGCGGCGGCGAGGAGGGTGAGGCGTTCCTCGGCAACGTAGACGAGGCCTTCGCGGTGTCACAGTCGACGAACAGTGTGGGCGAGTGGTTGCCATGGCTGGGCTGGCTCGACCTGCAGGGCTTCACCCGGCGGATGAAGCGGGTGCACGAGGTGCAGGACCGGTTCTTCGAGAAGATCCTCGATGAGCACGAGAGGCAGCAGGAGGCTGATCGTAGTGATGCCGTCGGAGCCGCCGCCGGCCAGTCCGCGGCGAGGGACGACGACCTGGTGGACGTGCTGCTGCAGCTAGCTGGTGAGCAGGGTGCCGGGGCGGAGGAGAGAGAGGCGGCGCCCCGGCTCACTCGCGACGGCGTGAAGGCCTTCATCCATGACATCATCCTCGGTGGCACGGAAACCACGGCGGTGACGGTAGAGTGGGCCATGGCGGAGCTGCTCCGCCACCCGGACGCCATGGCGGCCGCCACGGTGGAGCTCGACCGCGTGGCCGGCCGCGAGCGCTGGGTCACGGAGCGCGACCTGCCGGACCTCCCTTACGTCGGCGCCGTGGTGAAGGAGACGATGCGGCTGCACCCACCGGGGCCTCTCCTGTTCCCACGCCGTATCCGCGAGGACACGGTGGTCGGCGGCTACGACGTCCCCGCCGGCGCGCGCGTGCTGGTGAACGTGTGGGCCGTGGCGCGCGACCCGGCGTCGTGGCCGGACGCTCCCGGCGAGTTCCAGCCGGAGCGGTTCCTCGCGGGCGGCGGCGCCGAGGGCATGGACGTGCACGGGGCGCACTTCGAGCTGCTGCCGTTCGGGTCCGGCCGGCGGGCATGCCCGGCGCACAACCTCGCGACGAAGCAGGTAGCGGCGACGCTGGCCAACCTGTTGCACGGCTTCACGTGGCGGCTGCCGGACGGGGTGGCACCCGAGGACGTGAGCATGGAGGAATTCTTCGGGTTGTCCATGAAACTGAAAGTGCCGCTTGTCGCCGTCGCCGAGGCAAGGCTGCCGGCGCACCTCTACGCCGCTGTCGACTGAACCCGAGATTGTATGCAACACCTATCACGTGTTCCTTATGGTGTGACACGTCAGACAATAATAAAGCAACGATTGTATTATCGGCAAATGTAGGGAATGCTACGTGTCCGTGCACGGTGACGGGAGAAAACACGAGAACATAAACTTTACGGTGACGGAAGAAAACACGAGAACATAAACTTTATTTTATACCAGTGAGCATGCACGCGCGACACACGCGTTTATAAAATGGTATACACATAAATAACTATTATTAGAAAAAAATTGTAACTACTGGCACTACGATATTAAATTATTATTTTTAGAGGGGTTTAGGGTTGTCAGAGGGCTCCATATCTGGCGGGTCTAGAGGAGTGGTTGGGGGAGATGGCGGCCAGCAGTGGAGGTGGTTGGTGGGCGGCGGAGGACAACGGAGGATGGATGGACGGCCGGTGGTGTAGGCGGCATAGAGAGAAGACCAATGGGTGGGGGAGGCGACGACGTGGTTAGCGTTGGCCGCCGCAGTGGGAGGTGGTGGAGGCCGCGATAGCCGCTAGAGCCGAGGGAAGCGGTGGCTACGGGCGCAAGGAGCGGCGAGATTAGTGGTGGGAGGCAGTGACGGAGGCCGGTGGAGGCGCCGGAATCAGGAGTGCCGCCGACATTGGGGGCAAGGAGGCGGGAGATGCGGCGGCGACGGGTCACGTTGTGTATGTGTTTAATCGAATGATCTGTTGTACTGCTAGCTAGTGTTCTTGACAGGTCATGCTGTGTATGTGTTTAATCCAATAATCTGTTATATCGCTAGCTAGTGTTCTTTTAGTGCTAGGACTCTAAAACTCGGTAAGGAATAATACATGTGGGTAAAACAAACTTTGGTGACAAAAAACCATATGCATGGTTGCGAGCTTAGGCAGGAACGCGTTCTGCCATAGCTCATGTGGGCCCAAATTTAATCAAGTGATAATCCTTCCATTAGATCTATATTGCAAAACAAATCCAAAGGTTGAAAAAACAAATCCCCATGTAGCTTCGGTGGACTAAATCCATCATGTGGGCCCAAGTTCAATTAGATGATAATCCAACCTTTCGATGGATATTTTAAAATAGATCTAAGGGTAAAAAATATAGGTGGATAGATGGTTGCCGGTGGAACTTAATTATCGTTAAACTCGTTCTTTATAGTATAGATAGATTAGTAAAAATGCACGTGCATCCCGCACGTGGCGTCCATGCATTTTTATAGTATATCAAATTTAGTAATTACATTTTTCTCTTTTTATTCGTGAAAGTTTTATTTTTGATTAAATATAGTTTTATGTTTTATAATATGTTTAGAATGTTTTAGAAAGTTAGTTAATATTTTATTATGATTTATAAATAAATTATTTCTTGGATGTTTTCCATAGTTATTAAAAGTATACAATTAGGGATGAAAGTGGGACGGATATTTCCCGAATATCCGTCCGTCCGAAGGGTTCAAACAGCATTCGGATAGCAAATTTGGAAATTCGGATACCTTAATCGGATAACGGATATGGATATCGGATAGTGTGTCCGATATCGGATACGGATACGGGATGCTCGATATCCGTCGGATATCGGATATCCGATCGGATCTATCCGGACACCCGAGCGATTATCCGTCTACACAGGACCACACGAAAACGAGCACCAAAGTCGCATACGGACTCCGTTTTGGACGTTCTATATATCGATGGAAAGAAGAATATCATCTTTCCAATAGAACTAATTTCATTTGATTTTCTAAGGTTATTTGTGTATTATTAATTATTTTCTCTAACAAATCATAAAAAGGATATTAAATGTAAAAAAATATTGCAGCAATGTATAAAAAATACAAATAAGTTGCCAAGACCAATAAACATACTATAATAAAATAACATAAAGTCCCTATATGTAAACAATAAAGTAAAATATTGGTTAAGTCGAAACTTGGATGATTAGGATAACATCACGTGTAACCTAAACTACGAATTGAAGCAATATGAGAGAAACACCGTCACCTTTTAAAGTTTTTTGTCCAAACTTTTTTGAGGATGCTACGTAGACATATTTTGCCGTTCTGCTAAATATCATGAATTTCTGAGTCTATTTGTGTATTATTAATTTTTTATCGCTTTTAAATCATGAAAATGCAATTAAATTCATAAAATATTGCAATGTTTACCGAAAATTGCAAATAATTTTCATAGACCAATAAACATGCTATATAAATATAACTTTAAGCCCCCACATGAAAATGATAAATTAAACCATGGGTAATGTTGAATCATGGATGATTAGGGTGACTCCACGTGTAACCTAATGTACGCCGTATGAAAGAAACACTGACACCCTTTGGAGTTTTTTGTCCAAAATTTTTTGAGGATGCTATATGGACACAAGTTGCCCCTCCGCCAAATTTCATGAATTTCTGAGCCTATTTGTGTATTATTAATTTCTTTCAGCAATAAATCATGAAAATGCAATTAAATTCATAAAATATTACAGTGTTGATTGAAAATTGCAAGTAATTCACCTAGACCAATAAACATGCAATACAAAGTTAACCTCAAGCCCCATATGAAAATAATAAATTGAACTATGGTTCATGTTGAATCATGGATGATTAGGGTGACTTCACGTGTAACCTAAACTACGAGTGTAAGTCATATGAAAGAAACACTGACACTCTTTGGAGTTTTTTGTTCAAACTTTTTTGAGGATACTATGTGGACATAAGTTGCCCCTCTGCCAAATATTATGAATTTCTGAGTCTATTTATATATTATTAATTTTTTTTCGCAGTAAATCATGAAAATGCAATTAAATTCATAAAATATTACAGTGTTATCTGAAAATTACAAATAATTTACCTAGATCAATAAACATGCTATATAAATATAACTTCAAGCCCCCCATATGAAAATGATAAAGTGAACCATGGGTAATGTTGAATCTTGGATGATTAGGATGACTTCACGTGTAACCTAAACTACGAGTGTAAGCCATATGAAAGAAACACCGACACCCTTTAGAGTTTCTTGTCCAAATTTTTTTGAGGATGCTATGTGGACATAAGTTGCCCCTCTGCCAAATATCATGAATTTCTGAGTCTATTTGTGTATTATTAATTTCTTTTCGAAGTAAATCATAGAAATGCAATTATTTTCATAAAATATTACAGTGTTGTCTGAAAATTGCAAATAATTTACCTAGACCAATAAACATGCTATATAAATACAACTTTAAGGCCCCCATATGAAAACGATTAAGTGAACTATGGGTAATGTTGAATCTTGGATGATTAGGGTGACTTCACGTGTAAGTTGTAACCTAAACTACGAGTGTAAGCCATATGAAAAAACACCGACACCCTTTGCAGTTTTTTGTCTAAACTTTTTTGAGGATGCTATGTAGACATAAGTTGCCCCTCTGCCAAATATTATGAATTTCTGAGTCTATTTGTGTATTATTAATTTCTTTCTGCAGTAAATCATAAAAAATGCAATTAAATTCATAAAATATTACAGTGTTGTCTGAAAATTACAAATAATTTACCTAGACCAATAAGCTTGCAATACAAAGCTAACCTCAAGCCCCCACATAGAAATAATAAATTGAACTATAGGTCATGTTAAAACTTAAATAACTGGATGACTTCACGTGTAACCTGAACTACTGATAAACCTATATGAAAGAAACACCGATACACTTTAGAGTTTCTTATCCAAATTTTTTTAAGAATGCTACGTGGACATATTTTGCCCCTCCGCCAAATATCATAAATTTATGAGTCTATTTGTGTATTATTAATTTCTTTCCGTAGAAAATCATCAAAATGCAATTAAATTCATAAAATACTAAACGATTTAGCACAATTTGGTAGTATTTTTTACTTAACAAACATTTAAATGATCATGACATACACGATATATGTGGATGTTATTTTTACTTGATATCCAAAAGAATATTCATATTCGAGGCTATTTGTATCCGGTTCATTACATATCCGATCCACAACAATCCGCGCCCATTAACCGAGATATCCGCATCTGTATCTGTATCTGACAAAAATTTGTCCGAATCCGTATCCGAGAAAAAAATATGGGATCGAATACGGGATTCCCGATATCCGTCTGTATCTGATCCGGTTTCATGGTTATATACAATATAGTAGTGTATTAGTAACATTTTTTTAATATAAAAGTATCTTTTATTGCTTGACGCACTTATTTTCTAGAAAAAGATAAGAGAAGCAATTTTTTCTTGGCCGGTCACATGGAGCCGAAGGAGTCTCCATGTAATAAAGTCTGAGTATTAATTTTCATCATGTACCTATCCATGTGATTATAAATATTAATTTGTGATTACAATTATTAATTTTCCTTGTGAAAAACAGAAAAACTAAATTACTTCACATATTATAATTAATTAACCATGCACAAAACAAATTAAAAAATAAATCTATAAAATAAGCCCACTCGTCTCCCCCCACAGGCTGCAGCCCAGCCCACTCGGCCCGCCTCCATCTACCGTCCACAAACATCAGTGTATAAAGACGCCGAAACCCTAACCCTATGTATCGGCACCGGCGCCGACCGCCTCCTCCTTCCCCGCCCATCACCCCGCTCCCATCGACGTCGGACGCCGACCGCCTCCTGCTTCCCCGCCCTTCACCCCGCCCCCATCGACGTCGGACCCGGTGGCCTCCTCTTCTTCCCCCGCCCTCCCCCCCATCGACGTCGGACGCCGACCGCCTCCTCCTTCCCCGCCCGTCACCCCGCCCCCATCGACGTCGGACCCAGTGGCCTCCTCTTCTTCCCTCGCCCCCCTCGATGTCGGTATCCTCCTCTCGACCCTGCGCTACCTCCACTGGCGCGGGCGTGCAATCGGATCAGTCGCCTCCTTCCTTCCCGGCCGGTGTCCGGCGGCTTCCTCCTCCTCGGCTCGCAGCGACCCCGGCGGCGGTCGGATCTGCCGGCTCTACCTCTCCGGCTCTCGCGGTGGCAGCCGGATCTGTCCGGCAACTGGCTGGGGTTCGGCGGCTTCCTCCTCCCCGACCTCCTCCTCCTCGGCTCGCAGCGACCCCGGCAGCGGTCGGATCTGCCGGCTCTACCTCCCCGGCTCTCGCGGCGGCAGCCGGATCTGTCCGGCAACTGGCGGTCACGGCCTTGCCGTCATCGGTGACCCGCCGTCCTGCATCCCTCCTCCACCCTCTAGGGCTTTCTCCTTTCATTTCCGATTTGTTTTTTATTTTCAACTTGTCATGTGAACGAGGTTGTTGATAGCTTATCTGTATACTTAACAATTGGTTGATGATCGATATGGTACTAAATTATGATACATGTTCATCTTTGATTACACCTGTTGGGCCATAATGCTCAATATAGGCTCAATATAGCAGCCGATCAAAGCCCATGGATCTAACGTGGTTGCCCATAGTGGGTAGAGATGGACTTGGTGAAAAAAGTTTGGAGAGAAAATCCTCCCGAGAGTGTTTTGCATGGCAGGAACGTTGAGTCTGTCATACGTACCTAGGTTCTGTCCGGTTTTTGTGGGGCATCTTTCCTGATTGTGGGGACAATATATATTTATGGATCTAGTTGGGTACAAATCTCTTCGGTAAAAATTAGTTTTGGCTAAACTCGCTCTTTATAGTATATAGATAGTTATTAGAAAATATGCACATGCGATGCAATGGGAGAATAACGCAGGACACTTCCCAATCCAGTTAAACATGTTCCTTCTATAACCGTCTAAAACCGTTTTTAGTTGTTAGCGTGACCTTAAGATTTGTTTTGACTCGGTGTTTGAACTATGGATGCCGTTTGTTGGGAATTTTTGGACAGAAAAAACCTTAGATACTTCTAATTGGTTCCCGGTCGTTGCCATGGGAACAAATAAATTTTGAACACAATGTGTGTTTTATGGAGTAATGCCTAAAGTTAAAAAATCCATCGCAGCAAAATTTGAAAGCAATGAGTATATACATGTGTGTTTTGTGGAGTAATGCCTAGGTAAAGTTTACAAATCCATCGCTTTGTTAAATAATTTTGTTCCAACAAATTAAGAAATATCAAAGCATTAGTTCAAACACCATCAGTCGACCACAGATCCAACATTTAAGTGTGTACCACCCAAAAGATACTCCACATTAGTTTATATATAGTTGATCGAAAAGATAGGGGCACAAAAAACATAGATAGTTCAGGATTTTCACAATATTTTTTTAATGTAACATAATAATTCCCTTACTTCAGCCAGGAAGCTTACAAGCATAAAAATGTTTTCCTTAATAGAAAATAAATCTCTACCGCATTACCCCACAAGTCATGATTATTCTTAAGTATTTCCACTGTGCTTCCCAAATCAAGTCTTCTTCAAGGAGGCGTAATTGCTTCCTCAAATTGAGGATGGGTACATAGGATCTGTCCTTGTCGAAGTGACCATCGTACTTTTTTCTCGGAAATATCCACGTTTAATCTATAAATAAATCACAGAAAAAGGTGATGCACACAATGATAGCTAAATTACAAAAGCCGCAAGTTGAATATTCAGAGACGGACCATTGGCAATCTAAATGTATGAACTCTAAGCCACTACACTTAGCAGTTTATAGCTAAATACATTCAAACATACTGTATTCACTATTCATTGAGTAAAGAGGGGTTTGTTTTACAGGAAAACGTTATAAAGAGCAGTACCCCTCTTACTCTACATTTACAGTCCTGAAAACAACGATACGACAGTTCAGAGGCTAAAACCACATGCTTGATCTCACCACAACACATTCAGGCAGGAGAAGAATCAATAATTTGTGTCTCCCCAGTAGATACATTGCAGTTCAGGTGAGAATTAAGTATATCATTTTGTTTACTTAAAACAAGACGCTATTTCCCTTAACACCAAAAATATCACCATCATAACACATTCAGAGAGAAGAGGTCTATTTCTCCTCAAAACTCAACACTTGCATGTCTCAGTTACATCAATTTAGATTAAACCTAGAGGACTATTGCAATGTGAGGGGGTAGCTGGAAAATGGATCGTAATGAAAACATGCCCAAATGTATTTTTCATATGTTGGTTGGGCCACAGTCCACTTTATGCATGCGAGAGAAAAATAAAAGAGAAGGAAATATGCTTACTGTGACCTTGCAATCTCATGAATCGGCTACCTGAGCGAGAAATAGGATAATCTGGCCTTTGGCTCTCTAATTAATTTTTCCAATTCAACATGCAAAGAATCATTTAAACAGGTCAATCAAACAGGCAGAAAATCAAGCAAATCAATTTATGTTGTACATGGTGCACATTGAGGAGCTATCCATTTGTTTGGCAACAAATCGATAATTATCTAGGATTTTCCAGGTGCGGAAAATATATATCTACACCCTCAGAAAGCGAAGTCTGCATATATATAAAAAAAAAAAAGCTTACTCAATCGCCAAACTAAGGACTTGTGCTTCCAGAAATGCATTCATACCACTCAATCAAAGCTCAAATCATGTCTAACTCCACTGTCACATAGCTGTACGAGAAGTTGTCTGAGTTAAAGAAACGATTAAAAAGTTTACCAGAAAACCAAGAGGAAACTCCCCGTACATAGAAACGATCTTCCTTCAGTATCCCCGTGAAAAAATTCCATTATAAACGGCCCCTAAAACCATTTGCGGTAACATAGAAATGGCATTGATGAATGCCCCAGGCACATTTAATTAAGCATGCCGCCGCGTACTGATAAAAACAAAAGCAGTCGTACTAGGTCAGATTGCTCTATTGATATCCCACTTTCGTCCCAAGCACCATGCAAACAACAACTGATAACACGTAAACTTGGTAATTTCATTGCAGCTTCTTCGTCTGCGTGTTCAGTCACACAATCACCGGCGGCTAGGAATCAGAAACAAGCACCATTTAATTTCTTTCAGGCAGGTCATGCCTGACGGCACTAGGAAGAAACGAGCAGCAACGACGACGACTCGCTCCCTCGGCGCTCCCATCCGAAGGGGTGGTCAACCACCGCGGCATCGTTCACCCGCTTCGCGGCGCGGCGCGGCATCAGCGGCTCCGACGACAATGGCTCCACCTCCACGGCTCCACCTCCACGGCCGCCGCCGCACCTGCAGCCTTCTTGCTCATCAGTGCGCCGCCGCCGCCGCCGCCGCCACCACCTGTCGTCCTCGACGCCCCGTCCTCCTCGTCGTCGTCCACGAGCAGCTCCGACTCGTCGTCCTCCTCCTCCTCCGGCCAGAGCTCAGATTCCCAGTCGTCCTCCGTCCTGATGCTCTTGTAATATGGGTCGCAGCTGTGGCCGCCGACGGCCTCCTCCCCCGCGAGCCTGCAGCATCGGTTTCATTTGTTGCAGAATGCAGAGACGAGATTAAGGTAACCTGACCTGTGGACAAGATCGTCGGGCGTCGTGCGTAGTTCGTACTACTCGCATGGAAAATCCCTACCAGACGATGAACAAGATGGCAGGGAAGACTCACAGTTGTGCCGGAGCGGCAGCGCCGGTGAGCGCCAGCCGCGCCATGCGCAGGAAGGAGGCGGCCCGCCGCGAGAGGTCGCGGAGCGGCGGCAGCTGCCGGCCGTCGGCCCCGGCCATCTTGAGCTCTTCTGCGGTCGCGCTCTCACAACTGGTCGCTGGATTCCGCGGTGGTTAATTAATTGTGATAGAAATGAGCTTGATTTGAGGAGGATCTGGAGCCGGGAGAGGTATGTGCACCGAAGATTAGGCGATCTGCATGTTTGGAGAGGAGTGAAGTGGTGGGCAAGTGGAGTGCGGGTGCGAAAGCACTTGCAGTCGTGCACGTTTGCATCTGAGGTCAACGGTCTGCAGAGTTGGGCAGGAGTTGACTTTGCCGCCTTTGATTCCTTGTTGCTGTCCCCTAGGTACTCAATGTCTATATACTTTTAACACTTATTACAATAAATTATTTCACTGTTTGGTATAAATAAATTATATAAAGGGTAGAATGAACATCGATACATCTTGGATTTGTTCTGATGGATGAAAGCTTGCCCTGCTGGGGCATTTTGCGTCCTTAATCTCGACGAATAGCCAAGCCGCCTACCAAGAAGTTTATTGTTTTTTCCCAGTTATACTATCTTACTATTACTAATTAGAAGTGTTTTTTAGAGCTTTCAGATTAATCCTCACCAGATGTACTAGATTAAAAACATAAATTCTAGAAATTCTTAGAAAAAAAACATAAACATCCGACTGTCCATCATTGAGATTTAATAATAGTAACCATTAGATTTATTATATTTTTCAAAAATTACCCATCATACCATTATGAAAAATGTAATAAAATAACCCCTTAACTTTATAATAAAAATTACCCACCATGCCATTATGAAATACAAATTAAAATAACCCCATAAATTTGCATAAAAATTACCCACCATGCCATTATAAAATATGGATTAAATAACTCCTTAATTTGCATATAAATTACTCATCATGCCATTATAAACCAGTAATTTAAATAAGCCCTAAATCTATGTATAAATTATCCAATATGTCATCCTGACAGATAAATTAAAATAATTCTTAAATTTGCATATAAATTATTTACAATACCATTATAAAAGATAAATTAAAATAATCACCTCTAATAATAATATGGATTAAATCTATAATTTGTAAAACACTAACACGTTACTGAGGATTTAATCTATATTTTTTAAAACTCTACTCGTGCAAAAGCACTGGTTGATGGACTAGTATATTGAATTAAGTTCCTCTATGCTTGTAATAAGTTATACTAATACGTGGAAGCTATAAGCTATGTCTCTAAACCGAGAAGTTATGGCGATAATTTTGCCGCCTCAACAATATAAAAAAAAATCATATAAAGTTATGTGGCATAAGGTATAAGTTATATATGCACAAAAGGTATAAAATATGTTCAAGATGTATAGGTTATGCACGGAAAGCACAAGTTTTTTTTTTTGCGAGTTTTAAATGTTCCAATAGTTTATTAACTTATAAGAGGTTTTTGTCACGTCCATTTACTCAGTTTAGTTAGGCCCATCAGCTCATAGAGTAGTTTTTTTCTACTAGCATAGAATTACGTGCTACATGCACGTGAAAGGAATGGAAACATAAAGAACGAGGAAAAGGAATGAGAAATAAGAAGTTAAAAGAAAGAAGAGTTGCTTAATTGATGCCTTTTCTTTTTCATTAATTTTAAGGCAAAGAAACTACCTACCCAGTGGGTACGGGTACAAAATAAGATGATAAAATAAAAGATCAAAGGTTGAAAACATTTTTCTTTTATCAGTTTTAGGCTTTTTTCAACCATTTCCAATCCTTTTCAACCTGTATAGTTGGACCATTGTGAGGGGTACATATATTCTTGTTGAGTGAAAAATGGTATTGCGAAAACTCGCTCTTTTGTAGCGTAGATAGGAGCATCAATATTTTTAAGTTGTTCTATGTATGTACATACATGTCTATGTGCGCACTTAGGGCTAGTTTGTTTGCTTCCTAGCAAGACGTGCTTGGGCCAGGCATCGCTTCCAGGCGTTCGATTTCAAGCGCCTGCGGCTGGATACACTTGCCTGGGCGAGAGCCCCCAGGCCAGGCCACCATCCAAACAGGCCCTTATCGCTGACACTGCACGCTGACTAGACGTTCTATAACCAGCTCTTGGGTGAGACATTTCCACAAACTTTCTTTTTGAAAGGATAAAACATTTTCATTAGTAGGTTACACAGATGGGTGCAATTGTGCAAAGTTGCCTCATTGAAATTATGGCTTAAAGCGTTACAAGAGAAAAGGCAAAGAATAGGGATGGAAGCGTGTCTTGCCATCATTGCAAGCTTGTGAGCCACTTGTTGTTTTGTTTACTTATCTTTAGGATGGAGCAAGTTATTCCCCGTGTCAAATGGGCGACACCAGCGCCATCATCCCTGCGCACGGGAGGACCGCAAACGACGCGCACGACGTGCTTGCGCGCTGAACTCGCTCTGATCCACCGCCACGCTTGAGAAACTACGTTACCGCGGATCACCAGATCCGTTCCCCTTCCCTCCCGTAGCAAATCAGGCGTGGAGAAGTTGTAGAACCCGTCTCCCATCACAGATACACGGCGGATAGAACACACGGGAGACAGATGTAGGTGGAACTTCTGGTCTCTTCTCTTATTCATTATAGATACACAGGGTGTTGATTATATAGAGGTGAATAACCCTTCAGGGATATATTTGGTATGAGGCCACCCAACCCTAACCGGGTTAGGTTTCTTAACACTCTTTCTTGGGCGAATACCGCGACTAACTTATGTCTTTTTAAAACTCCAAAAAAACCCAGTAGAAAAAATATGGAGAAAGAGCGCATAGTGTCGCATATTGCATTTGCAATTTGTTGCCTCGTTAAAAACCTCATGTGAAAAACTTCAGAAAAACTCACCAAGGGAAAAAGAGAAAAAGAGTACAACATATGTCTTCAAGACAATTGCGATCTTCAGAATCCAGATTCTACCGAATCTAGTGTAATGGCTAACATTAGGGATATGCTCTCCCTGGTCCTGACAGCCTAATATGCTTCCCCTGATCTTTACAGAACTATCTCAATATGGCATAAACACATTCTCTTGGAAGTAAATGCACATAGAGATTCAACAAACAAATTGCATATTGTTGCAGGGATTATATCAAAAACTCAACCTCAATTCTCTTCAGGAATTTACGAGGCAAGTGCACATAAATAAGCCACTTGTACCAGTGGTGTTGATCTATGGGATCTGGTTATTGATAGAGCTTTCTATGAAGGTTTGTGTATGTATTGATCATTAAGTTAATGCCTTCAAGGCATACAACAGAACATTCAGTGTCTCACAATTGTGATCAATATTGAGCATTCGCTCCCCCTGACAATGACATACGTCAAAGTCACTATTTCTCATAACTCAAACATATTCTTCAAGACATGTGCCTCGTCATTTTGCTGGAACAATGATTGAGAAATCTTGGGGTGCCACATTCCTATCTCTATCACACATCACAATCTATATAGTTGTGCAATGCAAATAACATATCCTTTTAAAGGACATAGGGGATAACAAAGCAGCTAGAATACATACTTCAGATATGATTCGTCACTTCCGGCGCTCATTCATTGCAACTTTTATAAAAATTGTATAAAAGTAAAAAGTCTATCAAAGACCATTTATAATCCTCTAAGGATCTTCATGTATCAGATACACTGATATAGTTTGTTATTCTGGCGCAATGGGGATATTCTACCAGTAACACCATACCTTTTGGGTTTCTGCCTTCAAGGCATTAGAGGATACTGTCATTCCAAAACTTCAGGTGGAGGATGCATAATAGTGAACATATATTGCGAGTGTCTTTACATATACATCCAGTAAAACTCGCGAGACGCACGTGCTTATTAAGTGAACTTCAAGTTCTTTGGTTCTTCATTTAATTCATTCTTGGGTCTTGTATGGATCTTTCTCTCTCATCGGGATTATCAAATTTCGGTGTTTAATTCAGACTTTTATTTCTTCGTGAAAATTCCTTCAAGGAAGTATTCTCTCTACTGGAAGAATTACTCTATGCACGAGAGGGTAGTCATTCTTTAGGAAGACATGCTTCTTCAAAAAAAAACAATATTGGTATGAGATTTACATGTTGCATATTTACAATTGATATTTTGAGTCCTACAGGGATCTCACAATGGATTTTCAGAATCTATTAACTGCATATTTCAATTCATGCCATTAGCCAGATATATTACATAATGGAACCGTGTTTATTCAATACACGTGGGTATGGATCTCTTCTATGACCACTTGAACCATCGCATTCACCACACTTTATTTTGATAGTGACCCATAAATGTCCAAACTCCAGGTTGTGACTTTCACTTTGCGATGTTTGGTTCAGCCTCAATTGCACTTTTCATTAACCCGATAAGAGAGCTTCAAGTACTCATGCCTAGAACTTTGTTCTGGATCCAGATTCTCTAAAAGAGAATCATTTGCAACCAGAGAGGCAAGATAGGTATCGACACATTCATCTCCCACATTTAATTAAGATATTCGTCGTTTCCCAAAACGAATGATCAATCGTGTTCCGTATTCCTAGTATAATATACTGCGCGCATTGCTAGGAATTTCATCTTCAAAATGAGCCTCTTCATGAGTCATATCACCAACTGGGTGACTTCATCGGATGAGAGATTCACATACAATGTGAATTTGCATCAAGAGCCAACAAGTCAAATATGGATATGATATTAATCCCGGGTATATCCATATCTACTTCAGGTAGAAGCATTTACAATGTACCACAACAGATACAGCTACTCCTCAACAATTTTCTGGCAAACTCCATAAACACAGAAGTATACAATGAACAACAGGTTCAGTTCGGCTTTTGTGCATTTTATTATTCTACGGAAAAATCAAGGCATTACATAACATGGACTTTTATCTCCCGCTAATGCCGAGATATTTCAAAGCATACTAATACGATCCCAAACCACAATTTTCTGGCTGTGGCCAAAGTATGCTTGGTGGTAAATTATTGGAAAATCTTATGCACATAGATAAAGGGGGTTTACATAAACATTATATGCAGTGAGCTTGGACTTAGATTAATGCAGCGGCATGAATACTGCTTTGGATTCCTTCTAGAAGAAGGGAGTACGTCTCAACTTCTAGTGAGACACATAACTACAGGTTGTTCATTAGTTACAATTCTGCAAACTTAGTACCTTTGCTCAATTAGAGGATTTAAAATGTCATATGCAAACACAATATTAGCCAAAGGAATTCTTCAGAAGTCTATACACACATCTCCTATTTGGGGGCAAATAGTTGATTTTAGATCAATAAAACAAATGTTTGCCCTATTTGCAGTGCTCATAAGGACGAACACATAGTTCATTTCAGATCAACGAGCAATAATGGTTTCTCCATTAGAAGTGCTCTCAAACACGAGCTAATAGTTGATTTCAGATCAACTAGTTGCATCGCGCTTTCAGGCGCGTGGAGAAATATGTGCATTTATTAGGATAGCAAAGTACATGGCATCGGGCCAGTGCCGCCAAGCAGTGATTTTGGTACGTAGAGTTGTATAGTCCAGCTCGTTTAATCATTGCCCATGGTTAACCCAATTACTCATACCATTAGATAACTGGGTGCAATATTTTAAGGTATAATGGTTATGGAAAAATTTAAAACCACATTAAGCAAGAAAATACTTGAGAATAAACCAGGGAATATGCTTGCATATAACTAAGGCATAGTTGGATCTCAATGGAACGACCTACGAGGCTGATGTACAGACATGCATCTCAAGTGCACGGTAAGATCCAAAGACACGTGGCAAGCTTGTGTTTTGCACAAAGCTAAAACTTAATCATAACTTCAAGTGATTGATGCCAAACGCTACGATTAATCGTTTACCAAGTTATATATTTGTGGTACAAAATACCTGCAAGGCAAATTTTTCTTCTCATATTATATACCATTTGTTCTATAAAGCATAATTTCAAGCTCTTTATTTTTCGGCATAAAGATAAGCTTTAGAACAGAATAGACAATGACAAGAATTTGTATTATCTGGAAAATATCATCTAAATACAAAGTTTCTGACTAAGCAAAGGGCGATAACTGCTTGGCGAGAGCAAAACATGACCAATATCCTTCTGGGACAAGTCTCAGTCAACAAACGGAGCTCTCATATGAAGAAATCATCAAGACTAGGAAGAATGCAGCAGGTCTCCACGATTTTCATTTTATATCACAAATTATCATCGCTGGCAACGGTCAAATTTGTATGGCATTCAGTGCCAAAATAAAAATACAGCGACTAAGGATGTCTTAGCACCCAATTTAGCTTCTAGCTCTGCGATGATGAGGGATCCCATATTTAGCTTCCAAACGTTCGTACTTCTGGTAAACTAGAGGAAAATTATGCAAAGAGGTGTGCAATCCAATATAGTTCTGCTACATAAACCCCAATGACATGTCCATCAAAGACTGACTTTTACCATTTGGCATACTCCCCCAAAAGCCTATTCAGTGGCTATGATTGGTTAACATTCTGAGAATTATATGCTACATGAGCAAACGGGGTCCAAAATAGGACGAGTAAAGTGGTTCTTCGAGAACACACAATTCGTTTCCACACAACACATGGCGGAAGAATTATCTCATAATAACCGTTTAGGATATTTGCAACTTCATGTTGCATAGGGGTTATTGCCTTTTATCTCAGATTACGCTTTGTCTTTTCAGCGACAATGAGAGCAATATGTCAACTTCAAGTCGACCTATTATGACTAAGATATTGAGCCGCTATTTAAATTATAGAGCGTTAGTAAGGTCTTTTGAGCTCACGACTTGAGCACATAAGGAAGATCCCAATTTGTGATGTCTTATTAGTCAATGAGACTTTGATTCATTATGTTATATTTTTTCTAGTTACTTCGGGTAAAAATAACTTTATGCACAATGAGAGAGCAGAGAGACAAGGCTGGTCTTATATGTGTTTCATTAATTTTTTAGATTTTCAAGATATTATTATAATCTTTTTAGTTGTCGGCCACTTGGCTATATATATAACATATGATACCACACAACACAAATCATACAAAAATATATATAGGGCCAACAAAAGAATTGTTCGTGCACGTGAAAATTGCCAAAAGAAATTCAGATCTCTTCAGGAGGTTATACGATCCATCGCATCCTGCACGAGCCCAAGCTCCAGCGTCTAGTATTGCCTGCGCATGTGTGGCTATCAGGACCACAGTAGTGTGTAAAGCAGCAACAAGTCACTCATAGACATCAGGGCAGTGGTGACATGTATCATTAGCCTGCGGGCTGAGGTCATCAATGTATCCGCGACAACAATGGAGGCTCTCCTAGAGCCCGCCTGACTTGCACAAACATATGACAAATTATATGCACGCACACAGATTGCAGGATAGTCTCACGTATCTGGCGTGGAAATATATGGCACAACAGTGTGTCAAAACGACACGAAGTGGCGCAACAGGCGCAACACAAATTGTCAGGCATGCATGGCTAGCGCAGCACGGATTGGCATTCGATTGCACAATAATGGTGTAATGAATGTGGCAGACACGCAGAGCATGCAGGCTCATATAAATCCGTGATATGTACGATGAACTAAAAACCCTGTGTGAACCTTCTGGACACACAAAAACAACCGGAGAGAAAATATACATACAACTACAGGTGTACAGAGCAAATTTTGCTAAAATTTTCGGTTACATTGCATTTATAAATTTTCTACAAATTATTTGCTACTGGAAAAAATTAATACGTAGAATAAATGAAAGATATATAAATAGCAATGCATGTATACATAATTTATATGCACCTCTATGCAACAGAAAATGTTCTGCAGGAAACAATTTGCGAGGTAAAATGAAAACAGACGCTGAGAAAAACACCTACGGCCTTCGGGGCCTGCGGCTAAGGCCGAACAAGCGGTGTGGGCGCGCGTCAGGCGTCCCAACGGTGCGGCCTGCGGGGCGTGGTGGCCCGTGGCGCACACACAAGTACACAACCAATTGCGTAGGGCACGCTCGCGGCTCGGGGAGCAGCACGGGCACGTCTGGCGGCCCAGCGGTGGCGGCAGGCTGCGGGCAGCAGGCCCAAGCGCGCAACAGGCCACAAAGGTCCCAATCACGGATAGGGGAGCGCCAAGCGGCCCGACTCAGCCCATCACAGCGGGGCGCGGAGCAGCCTAGGGAGCATCAGTGCGTCACGCAGCAGCCATGCGGCCAGGGTGGTTGGCGGCGGCGCTCTGCGGTGAGCAGACGTGCCGCAACGGGGCATGCATGCATGCAGGGTGTTTGATCAGCTACCATGTCATAACACATCAATGGGATCGTTCGCTTACACGTGCATTAAAGCGGTTCATCGATCTATGGAGCAAGATAAATGAAGCTGCAATTTTCCAACGTGGAACACAGCATCGGGCTGTGGTCAGGCAGCAGGCACGGCCGCGTACGCGGAGTCGCGGACGACGCGGTCCAGAGGCGGAGGGCTAGTGTGGCGAGGTATGGCGGTCCGGCCTAAAGTGGAAGTATACATCATTTTTTTGGTCTATGTAAAAACATTCAACCCTAGCAGCCAGGCGCCAAGCCGATTTCCATGGCGACGGGGGTGTCCCGCGCCGCATCCCCACGCCCCGCAGCTGCTCGCAGCCGAGGTACTGACGGACTTCGCCCTCCAACCTCCGTGGCTTCGTCCCCGGCTGGCCGGCTCCCCGCTGCCCCGCGCCTAGCTCGAAAGCCGAGGCACAGGCACAGGCACCGGCACGCGGCACGCCGCCAGCCTTCGCTCTCCGGTCCCCGCAGCCGCAGCCTTGCTCGAACCTCGAAGGCTCTCGCGAGTCACCACCGCCCGCCGGCTCTGCCCGTCCGCCGCTCGACGCTCTGGTAAGGCCCTGGCTGTTCCTCTCCAGTCCTGGTCCCATGGCCCCATCACGCTGCTGCTGCTCACACCCTGACTCCCCTTCCGGCTCTCACAATCCATGCAGGAAACGGAAAGTAGGACTGCAGTCTGTAGAAAAACCAGCCGCCTAACTCCATGGACCCACAACCAAGCCCAATCAGAAAGGGAAAAGAAAGGCACAAGGAAGAGGTGAGAGTGTTTTTTGGGCGTTTTATGGGTTTGGGAATGTAGCTAATTTACCGTAATCTGAATTTGATTATTTATTTCAGTGTCTCTTAGACAGAAGTAATAAATTTACCGGTATAACTCTATACTCTAATTGTATATCTTGCATTACTTTAACATTTTAACTTTAAGCTTTCACTGCTAATTTATGTTTTTTTTGTTTGACAGTTTATTTTGATCCAAATGTTGATTTGACATGTACTTAACATGTTTTTTTCATTTGAGATATTTCTAAACGACGTTTTTGTTGTGAACTTTTGTTTCCGTACAATATATAAATATGATCTAATAGTCTTGTAGTAATCACCGCCACACCTAAATTTCTGTGCGTCCTCCGCCACTGACGCAGTCTGCTGGACCTACGTGGAGCCGTGCCATTTAATAGATCGAAAAAACTCATCCAATATCAATCTACGGGATTGAAGCGAACGAATAGTGAGGAGCATCAAGATGCGATCTACAGGACACAAAGGCGCGATCTACAGGACGCAACGAAAGGAATCGAAGCCTGTCGCGTAGGACAGTTTAGCTACACCGGGGACCTGCCGGCGTGACGGAGAGTTGATGCAGAACGAATCTGATCTCACAGTAACGCGATGTCGAGGTAGAACGTGTTGATAACGTGTTGAGAAACTACGTTACTGCGGATCACCAGATCCGTTCCCCTTCCCTCCCGCAGCAGATCAGGCGTGGAAAAGTTGTAGAACCCGTCTCTCATCACAGATACACGGTAGATAGAACACACGGGAGACAGATGTAGGTGGAACTTCTGGCTTCTTCTCTTATTCATTATAGATACACAGGGTGTTGATTATATAGAGGTGGATAACCCTTCAGGAGTATATTTGGTATGAGCCCACCCAACCCTAATCGGGTTAGTTTTCTTAACAGTGCCAAGCAGCAGCGCGCCGAGGGTGGCAAGGTGCCTCGATGTACGAGCTGCATTGGCAGATCGGCATTTGGCGAGCGTAGAGCGGCGGGCCGGCCGTCGGCAGGCCCATCCCGGACAGAGGCCGGGCCGGGACCGGCATCGTCCTTGTGCCCTTGATGGGCCATCGTCGCGCGCATCAGCCTGGACTGTTGGGCCGTCCTCACTTTCTGCTCCTGCCACAGTCCCGCCATCCGAGAAACGACGCGAACAGATCCTGGTGATGGTTCAAAAACCAGGCCAAAACCACAACAATCCACTCAATGTAGATGTCATCGACGGCACCAGACCCCCACCTAACTACTCATGCTCCCTAATCAACGGCACCAAACCCCACCTAACCACTCATGCTCCCTGATCAACTAAACTAATCTAGTTACTCATTTGTACAAAACTAGACCACAACACAACGTTCAATCCCGGTTTCCCACAGTTTCAAACAAGACCACAAGACTACATCAGAGCAAGAGGAAGGGGACGCGGACGGGGACCTCGGGCCGGTGAACGCGGGCGCCGGTGGCAGAGCCTCCAAGCCCGACGGCGCCCTGGATTCGGCAGTGACACGGTGGGACGCGGGGTGGCCTCAGCGCGCGAGGCCAGCGTCGAGTGGACGTCGCCCGTGTCCAGCACCTGGCGGAGAGGCTCCGACAACGACGAGTCAGACGCGAGGAGGAGGAGAATCAGAGGCTAGCGGCGGCGAAAGGAGACGGGCGCTGGGCGGAGTTCGGTAGTGGCGGCGGCGGGGGGGGGGGCAGACACGAGGAGCGTGAGGAGGAGGAGAAGTGGAGACTGGTGGCGGCGAGAGGGGATGGGCACCGGCCGGAGTTCGGCAGCGGCGGGGAGGGAGGGGGCAGACGCGAGGAGCGCAAGGGGGACGGGCGTTGGCTGAAGTTCGACGGAGTCAGGCCGAGAGTCAAAATGACGGCGCGATGGAGACGACGGGACAGGAAGACCGGAAGAGGAGCAGCTGAACACCTGAACCGAATCGGACCGGTTCCGAACCCAACCAGCCCACTCATCTACTCCACCCATACCCACCCAAACTAGATTGGCCCAAATAGAAAAAACAGCCCACCGGTTTGGCCCAAACCATTACCAGGTTTACAAACAGTTCCGCAAAAGCTCATCAGCGCGATGCATGGATCTGATGATGATAATTTACAAAGCTGAACTGCTTGCCTTGCCTTGCCAAGAGATGGTAGCTGTGTGTCTCATGAAAATTAATTTGTTGGACACGGTAAATTTGTGTGGTTGACTCGCATAGTCTTTTTTAGATGACTTGCATTGCGTATAGTTGTGCTGTGTCCCCGCCTCCCGGGTTGTTTGTCGACATGCACGTCATTTTAGTCCCAACGTGTGATCGTCCAGATCTGCTACACACAACCTGCTAAAACGAACCCGCCAGCCCACTTTGAGCAAACTTTCCCCCAGATCATGAAACGGCGTGTGCGCGTGCACGCGAGCTCACTTCGAATAAAACGAATTATTGAAATCGTGGAAAAAATTCAATCGCGTTATACGCTTGTGATCAGAGAGAGTAGTGTTTTTGTTTAGTTTAATCGCTGTGTCTCAACATATTACATCCTCTCTCCTGTCGGTAGGGATAAAACTGAAACATATATTTTCCCATTATCTGTTCGCCCAAAGGGCCGGGATCCAGACTCCAAAGACTAAATGGGATATCCGATATTCGCAGCGAATGGATAATATTCGACCCGTATCTGTAGTTGCAGATTCAAAAATAGAGACTTGATATTCTCCTCAATAGATCAGGGGAAAATATAATTGCTATATCTTTAAACAAGAAATAGAATTGCAACTAATCTCATAGCAACGCAGGACACACTGTACGTGCTAGTATTATGTAAAGATAATTAGACAGATAGATAGATATGCACTACACGCGCTACTTGGCCCGGGTCCACACGCAAACACCACAAGCAAGTTGCCCATTTGCCACAAGATTTTAGTCCCGTCTCCTGCTAGAGCAGGACAGACACTCATGTCATCCTGTGGTAAGCTCACACTTGACGGGTATCAGATCAGTACTTCGGGCTCTAGTACACGGGACTGGCCTAGCTCTTTGATTGCATTGTTTCCTAAGTCTTGACAAGAACGGATCGTCCCATGTACGCGTGGACAATTGCTTCCCTGGCTGACACGAGCTGCCACTTTGAGTGAAACTACAATGACACCCCAACAAACAAACCCGTACGTTTGTCCGTGTGAAAA
Organism: Paspalum notatum; assembly: GCA_022530915.1. Classification (NCBI taxonomy): domain Eukaryota; kingdom Viridiplantae; phylum Streptophyta; class Magnoliopsida; order Poales; family Poaceae; genus Paspalum; species Paspalum notatum. The sequence continues at coordinate 38,544,360 of CM039690.1, read as the reverse complement.
CCCAGAAGCAATTTAGGCTCCCTATTGTATAAAGTGAACGCAAATTACGGCGAATCAAATAACTTTTTTTAGGAACCGTTTGGCAGGGTTTCTACGAAAACAGCTTCATCAAAAAAGTCGGAAAAACCATTTTTCTTTAGTTTCGGTTCCATAGTGAAAAACGCCTTTTTCCCTTTATGACTTCTCTAAAGAAACCGTTTTTCAAAAAGACGTTTGGCAGCGATTCATGTGAAACCGGTGGAGAAGCTGTTCTAGAAGTCGTGCCAAATGTGCCCTTAAAGAAATGATGGAGAGGCAGTAACGCAAAGAGTTTTGCACGGAGCTGCTAACCTATGGGCCCGATATGCCACACTCAAAATTAGGGACTCAAAACCCCCCGCTCCCCGCTTTAAACTAGTGCACGGAGGTAATTTGCCTGTTTTTGAGAGTTTGGAGGATGCATGTTGTTCGGCATTTGAGTACGGTGTTCAATCTTAATGGCAATCTCACCCTTAACAAAAATATGGACCAATTTTAATCTTTGTAGTCAAAATTAGGCATGCTATTACCCTTTAGGTAAGCATCCAAGATCGAACGCACCAAAGTTGTGTTGACAATATCGAGCCAGCAACACCTTTCTAAAGTTTTTCATTCATCATTTGACTTTCAAGCCAAATGGCTGTGTTGTCCCCTTTATTATATATTTATATTGACTATGACTCCAAGTGGTTAGAAGATAGTTAGACATGTAACGTAGCTGCTAACTTCGACTTATTACCACCCCATGTAACACACATAAATTCGCACTACAAGACAACCTAACAGTCTCCCGATTCAGAAAGCGCGTCTCATTTTTTTTCCAAATTACAAGCATAAACGTCGCAAACACGCACACGTCCTTACCTCTAAGCGGGATAGGACTTCGACTATTAAAAGCTACTTATACCACACACAAATCTATAAGCAAATAATAAGAACCCAACTGCATCAATTTTGTGTTTCCAAACCAGGTATGAATAGTGATTTTTTGGGTGAAAGGCTCGAGAAACGAAAATAGATCGAACCTGTAATAATTCTGAACGTAGGGACTACTAGTATTACATGTTTTTCACCTTGCACGATTAATTGATTTGATGCCACCCACATTCCCATGACAAGCCAAGGCGGTCGCGGTCAGTGGTCGCCGGCCGGTGCACCCGCACCCAACCCAACCCAACCCAGCCGGCGACGCGAAAACCAGCTGCCGTGGAGCCGCGGGCAACGCCAACGACGCGACGCGACGCGACCCGGCCCGCGGGCTGGGCACCCGATAAGACGCCGCCGCCCGCCCGTCTCGCGCTTATTTACCGCGCCTGCCACTACCACCACCACCACTCGCCTGTCGCCTCCTCGGTCCGCCCAGCTCGCCGCGAGCCCGCGACGCGGTCCGGTCCACGCGGGGCGGCTGGTGGTCGCCTCGCCACGCGGCCACCGCCATGGCCGGCGACGGCGGGCGCGGGGCAGCGGAGCGGGCGGCCGCGGCCGTGGAGGAGGCGGGGTGCGGCGGCTGGGAGTTCCGGAACGCGTACAGGCGGCAGCTGCTGGCGCTGTCGCGGCGGATTCGCCTGCTCGGGCCCTTCGCCGAGGAGCTCCGGGAGGCGCGCCGGGGCCCCGCGGGGGAGGAGCAGGAGCAGGAGCGCGCGCTGGCGCCGCTCGCCGAGGCGCTCGAGAGGGCGCTCGACCTGCTCCGGCTCGGCCGCGACGGGAGCAGGATTTCCCTGGTATGCCCCCGCCCCGCCCGATTGCTTGCCGCTCTCGCCTCCTCCGGCTCCTCGTTTCTGCTGGATTCGTGAGGCCCGCTTGGCTGCCTTTGGTGGTAGCAAGGAAACGAGTACTTATGGCTTCTGTTTTTTTTTTGGATTTATAATTGCACCCTCGAGCTTTATTTACTTTTGTATCAAACGTGCTGTAGATCTGGATATTCGAATCGAATTCCTGACTTTAAGCTGCCTATATATATACTTGATATTCCTTGTTAGCAGCTTCCGTTGTCGTGGGCGGCGTATGGTTTACTTTGGATGCTAATTCCAAAACCAATAAAAAAAATTGTCGGGGCTCTAGCTTTAGCTGCGTTCTCTGGTACTAGTATCCAAGCCGTTTGTGTTGTTAGATTGGGCTGGTGTTAATGTTAATTATTCAGGCTGGTAAGTCCAGCTTGTAATTGCGTTCTAGGGATCACTCATCATTTATTTTCTTAATTGAGGACGATTTCGTGGAGCGATATGACCATTCCTTTTCTTCTGTTGTGAAATTTAGTAGGCTTAGAAGGAAGTGTTCACATCAGCGATTTGATCTTCTCGTCAAAATCTTTGATGCCTTTCTTCGTGGGTGATTTGTACTGTCTCACTTCAGTCTGTTAAATAAAAATTCGGGAGTAAATGTCAAACTTGTCTTAAAATGCTTCAACCTTTGTTACGACGAGATGCCTTGTCAAAGAGTTCGAAGGGAGGTCTTATTTTCTGACATGCACGCATTGACTGATTCCTCCCTTAGTTCTGGTCAAATCTAGTTGGTAGTTGGCTTGCTGAAATGACTTCATTTCTTGAACCCCTCATTGCATGATTCTTCAATGTGTAGCTAACCCTTCATTTTCTAAGGGAACATAGTGTTCCTTTCAACGATGAATGTAGCTTGCCCATTGCCCATGCGAAAAATCTGGGCTCTTGTCAATTTGGGATTTTTTGGGACGGGTTACTGAACATATTATATTATCAGCATATCTTTATTTTTCTATTGAGTATAGTTTAGAGTTTTAGTGGATTCATACTCTTGAAATTTCCTTTTGGTTAAATCTATGATCTTTTAGGATTTAAAAGATTTGATGGTTTCAGTAGATTCTTCTCTCTGCAATAATTTTGCATCATTAATTCCATCTAATGCTAAGTTTATGTTCTGAACCTGTTCTTTTCAAGTTTCGACCATGATTTTAATTTGCTTTGCCAACTTTGAGTTTTTGCCCATTGTAACTACAGTTACCTACCCATAGTTTGGCAACTCTCGGATTGGAGGGGATTGGAGAGATTGTGGCGGGTTTTAATTCATAATAGATCAAAATCCCCTTCAATCCGTGCCAAACTAGGGCTAAAGTGTCATGCATTTTAAATAGAGATAATTCTCTTTGTGCCACCGAATCTTGAAAGTTTTCTATATACCCTTACAAAATATCCCATGCCCTTCATGCCATAGAATAGGGGTGTTTTTTTCCTTTTCTTTACATTAGTGTCGACTGTCGACGTGCTGTCACCAAGCGGATGAACGGCTTCTAACTCGAGGGTGAAAGGATGATCATTCAGAAACATGAGGGAAAGGCAGGGAAAACATGGTTCTTTTTTCTCTTTTGCCTCCCTGAAGATCAGGACAGGGATGGACGGTGGACCTGAGCTCTGTTGTAATGCGAGCACCATGCCGGTGCCCACCAACACGTTGCTAGGTCGTGATACCATTGCGTGTCATGGAGGGATGACGCTGCCATTACTGCTCCCTGTTCCGCTGATGTTTCTTCTCCCATTTGTGCCATGACTGGGGAAGGAAGGGTGTAAGAGGGCCACTGCACGGGAGGTGCCAGTCGCCGCAGCCGATGTCCGCCTAAGGGAGCACCGCTGCGACGCCATATGTGCTCACTGGATGCCAACAAGCATGGCTCCCCTCCAGGCAATACTGTATCTATTGGGAAACTCAAGGGAAGGTGGGACGCTTCTGCACTCCGATGGAAGCCACCCGGCTAGCGGTGCCTGCTTTGCTTGCATGGGGAACTCCGGTCATTGGTCCTGGGGAGCTACAGGAAGGCTGCTTTGTGAGGAGGGAGCTCATGGTTGGCTGCCATCTTGAGGTCAAGAGCCATATCGTCCGGATCTGAAGTGGACACCCACTCTTCCATGCATTCGAGCTGAACTAATTTGAAGCCAACGCCTTTTACCTGCCACTCCATGTGTATTTGGGCCCATGCCACCGGGAGCAGCCCACCCCCATTGGGAACTGCGGCCGTGGAACCTAGCTGTGTTGGAAGGGCAAGGGGAAAATGTCCATTCGGTAAAAAACGATACTCCACAGGGAGGTAACAGTGCTGACAGCGTGAGGGGTAATGGATGTGATGGCAATGGCACGGAGAGGAGGAAAACAATATCTTCAACGGTATACAGGGCACGAGATGTTTTCTAGGGGTAGGTGGAGAATTTTCATAAGATTCGGTGGCGAATTCTCTCTAAGTATTGTGTGTGTTTGTATGTTAGGGAAATGACCATGGCCAGGTTTGAGGAATTTTCTAAAAGATTTCACGAGAAGCTTTTCATTACTGGCACACACTACTTGCAATCGGTCCTCCAGTTGTTTTGGTAAAGTTTGATGGGTAGTTCTCCCTTTTGACTATCCTTGGCATATGAATGTAGATACTGTATAGTCCATTGTAGAGGTATCAGTAATTTCCTCCAAAACTTGATCACTTACTCCAATGTTTGCTGGCCCTGGGAGAGGATTTCTGGATTAGGATGTTAATTTTTTTTCTCCCTTAAGATTTAGTTGTCATATATAAACTATTGGAATATCAGAAGAGGCATTTCTACATTTTCAAAGTGGCCTGGTGCATATGATTCACCTTAATTTTTCTGCCTACTGTTTTCTGTGCACAGTGACAAAAGTCTCAATGTTTTCTTCTAAGCACAATAGACTTCCACTGAACTTCTGTGCAGAGATACAGGAAAAAGTGAGTTATAGATTATCTCTGGTCGCCAAGAACATAAGTTCAAATACTAAAAATGGACTTTAAGCACAAAGCACCTGGACTGGATCATTTCCATCAACCAGGGCTGAGGGGTTGGACTAGCAGACTACCTTTGCAGCTATGAGTCTTGATGATTATGGGAATTCGTTTTCCTTTGTTGACAAAATTTCCAAATTCACTTGCTTCTATTGAAGTGTTGATTTACCCTTTTTCCCTGTTATTTTTTCCGTTCATGGTTCATGGTCCTGAGTTTTATTGAGTATGTCTTGAGGATTATATGGCCATAGGATTGAAAACGCTAACCACGACAACAAAGGGTGGGATTGTCTAAAAACTCAACCTCATCGAAGCCAACTCAAGATTAATCTAGGTTGAATTGAAATACTTAAATTGCGATTACTTGAAAATGATCAGTGATCAATCTTTGAAACTTTGTAGATGCCTCCACCTAATGTGGATTTTGGTTGGGGATAGAAAGATAAACCAATTCTCCCTCCTTTGGAGGCTCTGAACTATTTAGATAAATATTCTTGCTTAATCTAAAACTGATACAGGGGTGTCTCTTTTATATAGACGGTTACTCGACTCTTAAGACTGACTCCAGCAGGTGGGGTAAAACCCTATCTATCCACTATTTCAACTACCCCTCTCTCTTTGAACAGTGTCGCTACAGTGTCGTTTTGTACTATACCCGGTCATATACCCGGACTGCTGGGCTTAGCCTAAGTAAATATCCAAGCTGAATCATTCTATCTTATCTCTTCCCTAGCAAACCAACTAATCTGATCCAATCTAATCTTGGACCCACATGGCCTCCTAACATTCTTGGACCCATGCATACTCTCCTGTTTATGCCTTGGTTCTTGCAATTGATCCCAATTCTGACTCGAGACGAGCAACACATGGCAAATCAACTTTTATGAGCACAAGTTCTCCACACTTAACTCAAATTAGCTCAGAAATATTGTGTATCACATATTACATATATCATGCATCACAAATTTTTAACATTTGCATGACTTTTTTTTGCCAACTTTCCCAATTGCTCACCATCACAACGCTAATCATCCACATGATTTCACACTAGCTCTGTGCTGCACTGTTGCTTTTAGAAAATTTTATGTTTACTAAAATTACAGTGAAAAAGTACTCAAAAGTATAATCTATTTATTTTTTCTGCTAATTGAACTGCAAAGTTCTTCTATTGTTTAGCATACCACTTGAAATGTGTGTACTTAATTTTGTTTGTGACATCTATACAACCCATGACAGTTTTATAGTTCATTGTCTCATGTGCATGTTTTTCAACACTATTTAATTTTCTGTTGTTGATTCCCAACCTTCAGTGTGTTACTTAGTTAAATTACTTTTCTGATCACTTTGGTGTGTGATTACAGGTCTTTGAGAGGGATAAAGTACTGAAGAAGTTTCAGGAAGCAATTGCTCTGCTGGAGCAAGCGTTATGTGATTTTCCATATGATAAATTGGACATATCGGATGAAGTTAGAGAGCAGGTAACTTTGATAAGACACTGAAAAGAATCATTTGTGATCGTTGTTATCTCTTAAATCCATTAGATGCTTAACCAAATTTCCTCTGCAGGTTGAGTTAGTGCATGCACAGCTCAAAAGAGCAAAAGAACGGGTTGACATGCCTGACGATGAGTTCTACAATGAACTGCTGTCACTGTATAACAAGAGCTATGACCCAAGTACTGAACTTGATATCCTTGGAAGATTGTCAGAAAAGTTGCATCTGATGACCATCACTGATCTCACTCAAGAATCACTTGCTTTGCATGAGATGGTTGCATCTGGTGGTGGTCAGGATCCTGGGGAACACATTGAGAAAATGTCCATGCTATTGAAGAAGATCAAGGACTTCGTGCAAACTCAGAACCCTGAGATGGGCCCACCGATGGCAATCAAGCTGGATTCCAATGGGGAGCCAAGACCTGTAAACATTCCTGATGAGTTCCGGTGTCCAATTTCTCTTGAGCTGATGAAAGACCCTGTCATTGTTGCGACTGGCCAGGTGGCTATCTCTGATCCATTTTTTCCATACCCAAGTACAAGACATCTTAAATACATCGTATGAGATAGTTGTTTTCTGTGTATGTTTTTGCAGACATATGAGCGGGTGTGCATTGAGAAATGGCTAGCTTCTGGGCATCATACTTGTCCAAATACTCAGCAGAGAATGTCAAATACGACACTGACACCAAACTATGTTCTTAGAAGTCTCATCGCCCAATGGTGCGAGACCAACGGGATTGAGCCACCTAAGCGCTCGACACAGCCTAACAAACCTATGTCTGCATGCTCTTCAAGTGAACGTGCTAACATCGATGCTCTTCTGTCCCAGTTATGCTCTCCAGATCCTGAGGAACAGAGATCAGCTGCTGCAGAGCTCCGCCTCCTAGCAAAGCGGAATGCAAATAACCGGATTTGCATTGCTGAGGCTGGCGCAATTCCCTTACTATTGAGTCTCCTCTCGTCATCTGACCTGCGGACTCAAGAACATGCTGTGACTGCACTACTTAACCTCTCTATACATGAGGATAACAAGGCAAGCATCATATCCTCTGGTGCTGTCCCAAGCATAGTTCACGTTCTGAAGAATGGCAGCATGGAGGCACGAGAGAATGCTGCCGCCACCCTTTTCAGTCTATCGGTGGTTGATGAATACAAAGTAACAATTGGGGGAACAGGAGCTATTCCTGCCCTTGTAGTTTTGCTAAGTGAGGGCAGCCAACGGGGGAAGAAGGACGCAGCAGCTGCTCTATTCAACTTATGCATTTACCAAGGGAACAAGGGCCGTGCGATACGAGCTGGCCTTGTGCCGCTCATCATGGGGCTGGTGACAAACCCCACAGGAGCTCTCATGGATGAGGCTATGGCGATACTCTCAATACTGTCCAGCCACCCTGAGGGTAAGGCTGCCATTGGGGCAGCACAGCCTGTTCCTGTGCTTGTGGAGATGATTGGAAGTGGTTCGCCGAGGAATAGAGAAAATGCTGCAGCTGTGATGTTGCATCTGTGCATTGGTGAGCAGCAGCTTGTGCATTTGGCTCGTGCACAGGAGTGTGGGATCATGGTTCCGTTGCGGGAGCTGGCCCTCAATGGCACGGAGAGGGGGAAACGAAAGGCGGTGCAGCTCCTTGAGCGAATGAGCAGGTTCCTGGTTCAGCAACAAGAGGAAAAGGAAGCCCAACAGCTGCAGGCGATGGCAGAGGCCATTCCTCATGCCCCTGAGCAGGTTCAAGAGACTGATATCCCTGAACAATTGGACAGTCCTTCATCTCCATACCCTACAGTTGCATGATGAAGGTGAATATATTGTCGCCAGTATACTACTCAAGAACTGAACAAGTAGTATCTGAATCATTTTGCTTCCGGAACCACGATTCATGCTGAACAAGGGGTTTTTTTGCCGGCAAGTTTCTACCATCGGTTTCGCAATTGAAGAATCCCATGCTCCTGCGCTGAAGCTCTCATCACTCCCATCTGTTTTAGGGGGATTACGTAAGGTGGCCCAAAATGTCGAGATGTGTACAGTCTAAATATGCAGCTTCAAATGTCATATAGCTATGATACTAGTATATGTACATTTTCACTATGACGATACCGTATAAAAGAGAAGTTTTCGCGGCAGACTTAATCAGTAAATTTTGTTGCTTGCTTTGCTACTGCGTATTGTCGCTAGTTCCTAGTTTCAGAATTCGATAGTGTCCATTATGCACTTGTGATTCCAATACTGGAAGTAGATGGTACTAATATATATAGTCTATGGCTGTGTTAGTTGCATTGTAAGCAGAATGCCATTTCATCCCCTCATTAAAATATTCGATTTTACTCGTTCATATGGAAATTGAACTATTCCGTATCAAATTCATGTGAAATATGTATGTTTTAAACAGATTCTTGCAAACATGTTCCATGACGTTTTGCAAGAAAAACACATAAATCGTGATAACTACTCGAGTACGGCCGTGGGAGAGACCACGCTCCATGCGAACAACCTCCGTAGGGTGCAATCTCAAAAAGTAACCGCTGGCACCAGATTAATACAAGAAGGAAAGATTTGTACAACATCAGCTCCAAGCAGAGGGGATGGCTTTATTTCGAAGTGGGCAGATAGGACGATGAGCCCATGGGCCATGGCCTTCTCTAATTATTTCGGTTAGAGTATCGGCAAAGCATTATTGGTAACGGCTAATGAAGACATGGCAGAAAAGATGACTTGAACGCATTGTCACCGGGCATAGCCAGCAAAGCAATGGGCCAACAGCTAGTGCAGGGCTAATCACTATTCGTCTACACGGCCGTGTAGACTGTTTACACGTCGTTTAAATGCTACTCGGTGGTCAACTGTGTTGGCTGTGTAGCCCGTTTGATCCTGTATAATCCATTTTCCTATTTAAACGGCCATGTAATCCGACTAACCGTTAAACGATGGACGGCTAATTGTTTAGTGTTTACCATTTAGATAACACTGGGGCTAATGCACCGACTATTTGTTCCTTGATGAGAAGAAGGCAGCACCGTATCATTCGGTGAGAAGAATTTTTGGCACTTTGGTGAAATGATTGTATATGTACTCCACATACTTGGTCTTGGTGTTAGAGCCTATGGATGCTTACACAGTGTTGAGCCTCTGCCCTCTCCTTTTGCGATCCCTATTTTGCTTTGTTGTTACCCTATGGAGCATGTCGGGCCCCCGCTATTGTTGTTTCTCTTCTTTGCAATCTATGCTTTGTTATAATTCTACGGGATGTGTAGATATGGAGTATGCAGCCACGCAAGTAGGAGTAGCATATTGCTAGGCCTTAGGGTGGGCCCTACGGATTGGGGGCCCGGAGCAGCGGCACCGCTCGCCCGCCCTCAGGGCCGTCGCTGGTGTTGGGCCATTGTTCTAATGAAATCAAGTGGGGATGCACATATTGCACTAACTGACCATATCTAAGTTCTAAAACATTGTAAATAGTTGATGGTTAGGTTAATGATTGTAAATAGGCCTTAGAGAGTGCTTGAGTTCTTTATTGGTGCACTCATATTCTTGGGCTATCGGGACCTTGGGTCCTAGCATGGTGCATTGGTGACGTCAATGATTCTCAGGTTTAGTGTGGAGCCGCTTCATCACATGTTGAGGGGACAAGGAGATTCCTTCTTTGGTGGAAAAACTCAGAAGTCGAGGGCACCAAAGTGACCAGAAGAGGCATGAGCAGAATGTGGTTGTCCTTAGTGGCCGACGGCTCAATATTTGTTTGGCAAAAAGCTTTATGGCAGTTATAGACTTTGACCCAGACAGTATGTTATGTGAAGCTTGAGCATATGGACTAGGGGTGGTGGTGGTTAGCCCACCAATACCATAGAAAGACCTCAGTATTTCAGAAGTTACGTTACCATTTTGGCTCTTTACTCACCATATTACGTCTTTTTTGCATTTGTGTGATGTTTACTTTTGAGTGCATTGTAGGTAGCTACACTTGTGCACATGTGTTATCCCAGTCTATAAACTCTTGAACTATGTTTTTTTGCTCTTTAAACTATGTTCAAGTCTCACCTAGGCCCAAAGAGGCCGGTTTTTGTCACGTGTATATCACTCCTGTGTATATCACTCCTGCTGATTTGTTCAGTACATGGCAAGTTTAGTGACCTCCAGCGCATATCACTCCTGCTGATGCCTGATTTGTTCACGATATTGGCGGCAAGCAAATTATGCTACGGCGTGCACGGCGTCAAGTCACGCACCAAGCTAAAGCCACAAGCGATCAGATCACGCTGAGCCGTCAGGTCACACACCGAGCCATAAACGACGAGCCAAGCCAAACCATGAGCCAAAGGCGAGAATAAGTATAAGTAGATCTATATACACGGGAGTTTTGCCGGTTTCCTAGCGCCTCTCACGTACATCTGCCTGTTGCGCGGCACGTGCACATCAGTGCTGTGGTGGCCTCCAATCGCGTCGTCGCCTGTTGCCAACCAAACGCCACTGGACGCGTGTCTTTTCTGGACTTGTCTATTCGCGTTCACTCTACGCGGACTTGCGGTGAGAAAAACGAGCCTTTGCCTTCTGCAGCACACCAACGTCTGCACCATCCTCATCCCTCACACATCCTCTTCCACCTCTCCCTCGCTGGCCGCTCCCCTCCTCCGCGCGCTACCTCTGCCACGCCAGCCGCCTCTTCTGCTGCTCCGCGTGCCGGCCGCCTCCTCCTCCGCCGCGCCTGCTGCCTCTCATGCTGCTATGGTCCGCTGCGCCGGCCGCCTCCTCCTGCACCGCGCTTGCCGCCTCTCATGCTGCTATGGTCCGCTGCGCCGGCCGCCTTCCCTCCGCGCCGCTCCGCCCCATGGTCGGGAGGAAGACGACGAGCGGGCGGGGACCCCAGCGCCGCGGATCCGTCGCCGACTGCCTCTCTTGCTCCTCCGCGCCTGGCCGCTGCCTCTCCTCCGCGCCCGGCCGCATCTCCTCTTTGCCGCCTCCCCTCTGCTGCCTTGGCTCGGCCACCCTCAACGCCACCCCGCTCCTCCCCACCTCCTCCACTACTGCTCCACGCACCGGCACTGCTCTGCTGCGCCGGCCACCTCCCCTCCACGAGGCTCTGCGCTAGGGTCGGCAGAACGAGGACCGGGCGGAGGCCACACCGCCGCGGATCCATCACCGACCACGTCTCCTCCTGCTTCGAATTCGCCTCGCTGGCCTCCCCTCCATGCCGGCGTCCACTCCTCTTCGCCGTGGCCCCGCTCACCTCCTCCACTGCCGGCGGCCGCCCCGTCTCTAGATCTACTGCCACCACGGGCAGCGACCAGCCCAATCTCCATCTTCCCGTTCCTTTCCGATTCTTTCCTTCCCTCACCGTCCACAGGAAGTCCACTGCCACTGCCTCAGGGATTGCCATCCGTCGCAATGTAATGCTCCTCGGGCCGGCTGCGTCAACCGCCCTGTTCCGTGTTTTAGCGGCCCCACTGCCTTGCGGATTGCCGGCCGCCCGTCGGAATGTGCTGCTCTCTGGGGAATGGACCGCCCTGGAGTCTCCATGGCTTATTGTGCAAATGCACTTCTTCTGCCTGCAGATTTGTTCTTTCTTAAGCTGCATGTGTTTTTTTTCCTCCAATCTATTGCAGGTGCTCTGTAGCCGCTAGGAGCGGTCCGCCCTTCTTACTGCAGCGCCGTTTCCTGCTTCTCTGTTCTGATGGCCTTCGGTTTCAGGTTAGTTTACACTACTGAACAGCCTCTTCTAGGAAACAATTACTGCTGCTCTTTTCCAAACCTGTTGCCTATGTGGCTATGTTCATCTCCTGGTTAATGAGATCCGTTGCTGCTGCCAATCTTAGGTTTCCAGGCATTGTCTAGATCTGCCTGACGATACTTTGGCATATCAGTACCTGTTTAGCTGTTGTTATTTCCATATTCAGTTTGATGCAGCACTTTGCCATGTAATTTCTGCTTCTATGTTTGCTTTGACGTGTCTAATTAGCTCAACTGATACTTTTCTATAGTTTTTTTTACCCAATGTCCTTTTCCCACAAAACTTTGGCTCTGTTATGAAGCCTTTCGGTGCAGTTATGTACAAATTATTTTCAAACTAATTTGTATTCAATGCAGATTTCTAAGGTACATTTTTTTCTTTGACTTTCAGGATTTGGAGGCTGGATATGGATACATATGAGATAACTACGTACTTGGCATGGAGAGGTTTTGACATCACTTCTCGAGCTGTGTATTTGCAAGATGGTGGACACACTGCTCCACACCACCGTCACTGTTGTGCTTGGCTGCTCACTACCCTTGCCGGATCGACGAGGTAGCATGGTGGTATGAAATAAATGATTTATAAAGTTATCAGAATAATAATATAAAGAGGTACGATACTCGCTTCCCTGTTTTCTCCGGAAATACATGGTGCATGCCGTATTGAGAATTGAGATGAATCTTTATTTCCATGGAATGGATTTTTGGTTCACCGTTTCAAGATTATCATGACCCCGTAATCACCATATGAGGAACAACATATGTCATTGGATATATTAGTTACTCCATTAGTACCTATAGAACCATGATAAGCAATGCATGCATGCTGTAGATGTGATGATTTCCTAATACAGGTTCTCTATGCAAAATAATACAAACAATATGCTAATATGGATGAGTTATTTCTTCCTTTTTCATGTGACTTTGTGTGAGCATAATCCATTATGTTTCTTCAGCTAGGCAAAGATTTTCAGTCCAATTTCTCATTTAAAGCAAAGAATGTAATTCCTATCTTTTTACCCTTATACTGTGAATGCATTGTTCTTACAAATGTGCATGCTTGAATCGCTTTAATAGTTTAATCTAAACTACATTCAAAGTAAATCTAAAGTTTGAGTTAATAGCCATCATTGATCTGTCGATATATCATGTGTTATATTTGCTTTCTGCTACACACATTTAGGACTAATAAAATTTCTAAATGATATAATTAGTTGATGCTTCCGTTGATATAATTAATCGTACAGTCCAATTTGTTAATCTCCATATAAAACGGGAGGCCTTTACAACATGCATTGGGCCCAATTAGCACAGCGCCATCTGAAAGGGGCGCGCGCGGCGTCAGCGCGCCGGCCTTCCTCGTGTGACCATACGATCTGAGGTAAGTACTTTAGCCGTGTCACAATATAGGAATTGAGTTTTTTTTTTTTTTTGTCCAGAAAAAAGACATCGGTTTGCCATCGAATTCATGGCATACAATTTCGTTGTGCTGAAAGGATTGACAAAAGTAACTTAAATTCTTCTGACTACAAAAGTCAATGAATTTAATAAAATAAATAAATTCATTAGTTAAGCACAGGCCGATGATGGTACTTGTACTTAGGCACACCAAACTATCAACATTTTGAAACAATTTAGTTTTAGCTATACTAAAGTAAATTCCTTGGTTGTGGCCATATATAGCTGATGGATTTACTTCGCTTTCGTTAGTGTTTCAGTTTCATCGGCCTCCTTGGCCGAACAATTTACTCTGTACAAACTTGTCGACACGGTCGTGGTTACCACAAATCTATCAGCTCTACGGTACGCTAGACTGATGAGCCCTGCTGAAGTCGGCTTTGGCCCTATCATCATTGGCCATTCGTCTTGGCCCTGCGTGTGCCTCGTTCCGCCATTGCCTAGCCCCACACCAACCCATTGGACAAGGTTCACCCAAAGCCTTGCTAGACCTTAATTTGTAATGCTTTAGTTAATGGTATTTTCGTCGGGCACGTTGACAACCGGAGAAAGCTTCAGTTTAACAGTTAAGGTAACGATTGGTGATAATTCATTGGGTTTAGGACATGACGACAATAATTCGGTATATTTAATGTTACTTGATGCCAGTTTTAATTGCTAATTTGTGTTTAGCTTTGATTGAATATGATTAGGGTTACCAGTCCACCAACCCGTGTGTGGGTTTGTAGGATATACATATTTACATGACTTATATAATATGAATAGTTTAATAGAGAAATTATTTATGATCTAGCTTGTACAATTATCTTCTTTGGTATGAATTCAGAGAAATTCACATATGTAGAACCGTTACCAGCAAGTGGTGAGCTTGTGAAGGATCCTACTGGAATAAAGTTGAATCATGTCTTCTTATTCTAGTTTGTGTCCCTCCATTATGTTTCTTAGTTTGAGGAAAATTGTACAGCCTATGGCACACATTTTCTTTTTTATTGGAATGCGGCTTTGCTTGTAATTGTCAATTTTATTTGTCAAATGTATTGTAACAAAACTCAAAATTTGACATTATAAATTTATAATACTCGCTTTTAGCACTATTAATTTATATAAACTAACTCCTTGTGTAAACATAAATTATGTGCCACCATCCTTGTTGCTAAATTATATAAGTCATGCTGATAAAAGTTGAAAGAAAATACTAGATAAATAATAAGCTGAAATAAGCACAAAGGTTGCTTGTGAATTATCACAATCAAGTGTATAGATTACTTAGAGTAAATAATAGGATAATATGTGTTTCGCATTTAAGATTATATTATTAGAAAGAAACAAACATGACCTAAATATCTATGTATCTACAAACACTATGGATATATATTTATACATGTATCTAAAACATTGTTCACATGCATGCCAAAAGGAGATGCGTCCGACAATACAATTTTTCAAGAATAATAGAATGTATTAAATAAATTGAACATCAATGTCCTTACCTTTTTTTCCTTGCAGGCTCCTTATGAATTATCATAATCTAAAATGTATAAATTCTTTTTTTTTTGTTTCCTACTTAAGATTATATAATATAGATTATATTATCTGAGAGGAACAAACATCACATAAGTAACCATGTATCTAGAGACATGATGGATAAATAATATATGTATTTAAATAATTATTTGACATGCATGTCAAAAATAGGGGAAAAGAGGCATGATGAATATATAACAGCTTTTCAAAGACGAACAATAAAATAAACTTCATCACAAATTCATATGCAAAATTGAACAGCAAGTGTTCATGACGGCGTCCAGTGCGCCGTCCCATGATGACCACCACAATATCTGTCCCGGCCCAGCCCGGCCAGTCCCATGCATCGTGGCGCTCAACATGCAGTTTAAGGGCAAATCAAATCAATCTGATTAATGATTGATGCAGAGGGACCACTCACCCAGCCCTTAGGCTAGTGTCACCACGACGTACATTTGTATTGTGTACAGTGCGCAATTATTATTTTTTCACTCTATGTACAGTGTACAAACAATGTTTTTCACCCTCATTTTCACTCCCTAGTGACACTAGCCTTACCACCTCTAAGCTGATAGAAAGTATGTATGTACCATGAATCCGTGATCATGTGAACGATGGAGTTGTGCTTGCCAGCTCGCCATGCTCATATAGCAGATGTGGTCTTTTCTTGCGTAGTATTATCTTTTGTATCAATGACTCAATGAGGCTTATAGATCACTCTTCTATATATGCAGCTGGGTCTGAGATGCAACCATATGCAGGAAGGGTCAAGTTGCCGACTGGGGGGAGATCTGCTCTGCAGCCTGCCGAGTTCGAGATAGGGATGCACACGGCGATATCCTCGTTGATTAGTCATTCTAGGGCGAGTTCGAGGTGTGACCGCACGGTGATGTGCAAGCAGCAGCAAGGGATAAGAAGGATTGCACACATATGGGATTCGAGTAAGATAAATCTTAGATCGATTATATTGATTAATGGCATTTTTATAGGTGGGTAATTTCCAATTAACTATTAGGGGTTATTTTAGACTTTCTAGCCAATGGCTATTATCGCCGTTGATGATTAAAAGTTACCGAATTGATGATCAGATGTTTCTCTTTTTTATGAGAATTTCTAAGATTTTTTTTTTCTAGATGTCTCTCTAGGATAAATCTAGATGCTTCAAAAGAAACCTCTAATCAGTAATAGTAAAATCGTTGCTATCCTCGTAGCAAGCCGACGAAAACTCTTAACACTAGCACAGAAAGACTCTACAGGGGCGGTTGGGGCGCTATTTTTAGGGGTGGATCCGTGAACCGCCCCTGCGCAAACGTCGTGAAAATAGGTATTAACGGGGACGCACCATCCGACCGCCCCTAAAAATCGATTTTTAGGGACGGTTCATAAGATGCACCGTCCCTAAAAATATTTTGTAAAAAAATAATAACGAAAAATAAAAATATTACTATATTACTAATTAGGAAGGGACACCCATACACAAACCCCAAGGTACCAGCATTTTTTTCGAAAATAATATGCACATCGACAACGTCAAGAATCAAACTTGCAATCTCATGCCTCACGTAACACCTCCCTACCACCAGACCGCACCGTCCCATGTATTTCTAGAGGCAACGCATACCTTTTGTACTTAGGTTGAATCGATTTTTAGAAAAGGTTGGTAAGGTACACCGTCTCTGAAAATCCATTTTTAGGGGCGGTCGGTAAAATGCACCGCCCCTAAAAATTAACCACTTTCAGGGAATGGTTAGTAAAGTGCACCACATCTAAAAATTGATTTTTAGGGACGGTTCATAAAGCGCATCGCTCCTGAAAATCAATTTTTAGGGGCGGTTGGTAAGACGCACGGCCTTTAAAAATGGACTATTTTTAGAGACGGTTGGTAAGGTGCACCGTCTCTAAAAATCAATTTTTAGGGACGGTCGTTAAGATGCACCGTCTCTAAAAATGATTTTTAGAGGCGGTTGGTAATACTAGCCCAACACTGATTTTTAGAGACACCTCTCGTTTTGGACTGTTTCTAACCTTTTGTGCGGGGGCGTCTGCAAAGATCGCTTCTGTGCTAGTGTAATATTGTAATGTTTCATGTAATTTTTTTATGCATTAATTTGAAGATGGATTAGTGCTCATTTGTTTAGCAATTAGTTGCTTGTGCCAGTATATTATTTATCTGGGGGAATGAGTTGCTTCTAATCGATGCATATCAAATGAAGGCCGTCAAAGTTTGTCGTCAAAAGTACTGCTGGCACCTAGGTTACCACCACCACTACGTGCCAGTGGTTCTCTGGATTTTCTGACACCATCAAACACGCTCGCAAAGACGTCGGGGCACACACATTGGCTGCTGTCACATGGCGACATCTGATCTGAAGAGATGCAAAACGTGAAGCTGAAGCTGCCGCCGCCGCTGCCGCTTTACAGGGGTAGGATTGGACCAGATCGCCTGTTTCAGATTCAGAGATTGACGAGCTAGCTAGCTAGGACTAGTAGCACATGACTGAAAGAGACGAATAAGCTGGGTGTTTTTTTTTTCAAAAAAATAAAGAATGGAATTGTTTTGGCTGCGCTTTTTGTTTTGTCCCGAGCAGGCATCTCCCTGTCTGACAGGCGCAGTCATCGGCCGGTATGCATCGGAGCCCGTGCTACTTCTAGCTCGATCCCTTACCCTCATGCCTGCTAGCTGCAACAGCGGCTCTGCCGGAGTAGGCTTCTATTTGGTCTCGATGTACTGTTGCTTCATTCCCCTTTTTTGACTGATTTATTACGTGTGTCTTGTTTATGGGAAAGAAGGATTAATTGGAGAGCCTAGGCCACGAGTCCAATGATGTAATGCTAAGAAAAATTTAGGGTTTCAGAGACTTGTAAAACTAGCATTGTAAGTATCTGTGTAGCAGCTATACATGTTGTCACACTCATTGTGATTTGGTTGTGGATTGCTCCGATTCATGAGATATAAGTAGTACATGTGAATTCCTGGCAAGAAGACACCATGCTCTGATCAGAGTGGTGGATGACTGAATGTATTATATTGGTGAGATTATCAAGCGGCAGATAGCAGCAATGCAAGAATGTATTATATATGTCGGTGAGATTATGAAGCAGCAACATCAGCACTGCAAGTACCCAAGAGGCAGTAGTACTGCACAACAAAGCATCTGCCCCTGAGTTAGCAAACTTCCAGCCTACAGCTTTTGTCAGCACGTTGTCCCTTCCAACACATCTGCTGCTGCTGATGCTGATGCAGGAGCAAGGCCATCATTGTGTTGTGTTGTGTGTGTGATCCGTGTAGGCGGATAGAGAGGGGAGTGGGCCCGGGGGAGCAGGGGCTCATCCCTTTCTCTTTCTTTGATGTGATATCTTGCATAGGCTTGGGCCAACCGCTTTATTCCCTCGCCCCCCCCCCCCTCCTCCTTCCCCCTCACTCTCACCCCAGGAGAGATGAGATGAGAGGTGGCTGGTAGACTGCGTTGGAGTTTGCAAAAGCAGATCTCTCAAAGCACACCAGATTCCCTCTGATGGTGACTGCAGCTGCGTCACTCGTCACCACATAATTGTTTTTATTACAGTAAGTACTGTTTTTATTACAGTAAGTACTAAGGTTTTAACATAGTTTGTTGTAAATAATCTAGTTGCCACACTAAATTCTACCATATGTTTGTGTCAATCTTCTCGTGAATTCATGTGGCATGCCATCATATACAGTGACATGATGTCTTGTAATATGCACATACATACACATTCCATCTTGTCATCATCCCATATGCATATGTATACTTAATTAGTACGTAGCTGAAAGCTGATTTCAAGCAATATAATGATAGATGTTCATGTTGTATTTCTAAGCAAATCGTCTTTGCGTTGCATCGCTTTGCATCTCCTACCAAACATGCATATATGACTGCAGAGATAAAGCTAAGTGATGATGATGATTCTGTTAAGCCATCCCTGCCTGTCTACGCTACACCGTCCCGTACCTTTGCAAATACCAATTGAGGTGCAGTGCAGGCCCAGTACACCACGTCGGCCGTCAGTGATCGACCAGCTACCCCCTGATTGGTGTGAGATCCGATCGACGCCATCATCATTTGATGCCAAAAGCAATATTCCTCAACCGCCTTCCTGACCTCACCTTCATCGAGTGGTGTGCTGGCCTCCTCTCATTCTTCATTCCTTGATCATCGGCCATGGCGACTGCATTCTTTATACTACATACGATCTATATATATAATATATATGCATCTTCTTTTCGAGTATAGCTAGTATATATACGCATCTTCTTTTAGATCAGTTCTTCGCCGGCAGCAGCACTGGCATTGACTGCTTTAGCACTAGTAGTTTATGTGCAGTTCTTACATTCTACAGGCTGCAAGCCAGCAAGCATGGAAATAATAGTATATACGATCCATCTCTTTCTCTGCAGCTCGATCTGATCAAATGGAAGTACATATATAGCCTGTGCACTAATGACATAATCTCTGAATGTACCAGCATTATCTGAAGAGCGAGACATGCAAATCTTGGCAGCACACTCCCCACATAAAGCGCTTCTACGTCTCATGCATGCATTCCCTGCCTCTCTAGCTTTTCTCACAAGTTTGCATACCATCTCTCTGACTAGAAATGGGTAATTGGCTCTTGCTTTCTATAGGGCAGGTGGCAGAAGGGTCATGCATCAGCCTTGGTTACTAGCGATAGATGCCGTTCCTGTGATCTGCATGTCGTTGATGAATTGTTGTTTAATCTCTGATTGGATTGAGATCACAGTCATCATCACCAACATCAAGAAAGGACCGCAAGGGGGAATAAACAACTGCGCAGCGAAGATCACGAGGAACAGGAGAGGCATCATAGCTAGTTTATTGGGATCTTAGGCATAAACATTAGCTGCTAATCATGTGATCGAGAGCTTTATACCACCTGCGCTTGGAACATATTGTGTGTGTAGGCAATAGCAACTTAGAGTGCGTGGATATAGCTTACTACTTGTATATTTATACTAGCATTTAGCAAGAGAATCTAGAATGCTACAGCAAGACTAAATATTCTAACACATATATTATAAGAATGATCTTGGTGGATTCTGCACAAATTAAACACGATGAGTAGTAGTTAACTTAGTGGTAATCAGAAATAATCTGTTTGTTTGGTTCACTCGCTTGTTTACTTCCACATCATAACCTTTAATAAAACATTAGTAAAATTGAAATTTTCGTTACCGTCTAATAAAAAAATTCGTGTTTTAACTTCATAACGTACTTAGATTGATCTAGCTCTATAGATCGGAAATACATTCCAAATTGTTAACACCACCTCCAAATCTTAATTGTATGACATTGATTATTTCATTTTGTACTAATTAATGCCATATAAAAAAAACTGAAGGGAGCACTATCCAATTCAGATTATCTCGGGTTTCCAGGTTAAATTTCTCTGGAGATCGAGGAACAATATTGGAATGCCAAGTTCTAGGAGGTGGCATAATGTGCAAATTTAATCGATTGAAAATGAAATCTCTATAGTTGTAACTGCAAAGATATCACAGCCTCAAATTTGAAAGTGAGGATGTGCTCATTCTTTCGTTCCCATACAAGTTATCAGACTTTAGTAGCGTTTGGTTAGAGAGCGGGGTGGAATGGAATGGTTCTGTTCCAGATTCTAGGAATGGAATGTTTCTGTCCTAAATTCTAGGGATGGAATGGCTCCGTCCCAGATTTCGAGTTTGGGCCCACTGTCAGTCTCACATTCCAGGTGGAACGGTTGCGTCCCAGATTTTTTTTGGAACGTACCCGTCCCGAATCTGAAGAGAATATTCTCTTTTCTGGAACGGATCCATTCCTCAGCCTTTCAACCAAACGCTAGAATTGGTGGGATGGAATGGTTCCATTCCACTCCGTCCCACCAACCAAACACTGCCTAAAGGATTCATCTCAGTGGCGAAGGCGGTGGAAGAACAAATTTCATCAAATTATAAGAATCAATAATTCCGATAATGAATAACTGAAATCTAGAAGCTTATTAACCAACGAGATATCATCATCACGTTGATCAACTTTTGAATGAGAGGACTTAGCCATTCATACTCAATCATTTTCATCCATCAACAATGAAACATCCAAACACACATTTGAAATTCGGAGCTCGTACTAATACAACTCTGCCCACCAAGTTCTCATGTAATTAAACATAGTATAGTTAAGTAACCTGACACATATCACCTCCATGAGTTAACACACGCACTTCCGGACTTCCCACTACATGCAAAACTACCAACTACACGACGACATCAACAAGCTTGTGACACTCTAAGGTAAAAAAAAAAACATGTAAAAACCCCAACCACACGATCGATCATCACCGGCCTAATTGAAGAACACAACTCCAATTAAGTTCGAAAACACGTAAACCCTAGAACTAATAATTCAGGGTGAGCTAGTTCAGCTTCAACGGCTTCCATGGCCATGCATGGCCCCCATGTATCATCCCTAGTTTGGAAGGCCGCCACACATGCAACTCACAACACGTTGCCGGACGACGAGGAGCTGAACCCGGACAAGAACTCCGCCGGCCACCCACCGCCGCCGCCGCCGATGCTACCGGGCCAGTACGACTGCTCATGCGCGGCGATGGCACCTCCACCGCCGCCGCCGCCGTGCTCCTCCATCTTCACCGCTGCGAGCTGCGCGAGCAGCCCGGAGGCCATGACGCCCCTGGGGAATCCGTCGGCGAGGACGCCGCTGCCGTCGTCGGCGAAATGGTACCCGTGCAGGCCAGCCTGCTGCAGGAACTGCGGCTGCATCTGGAGCGGCAGGTAGTGGTGGTAGCCCTCGAGCGACGCCTCCAGCGCGGCGGCGGCCGCGGCGGGCGGGAGGCCGAGGTGGGGCAGCTGCGCCTGCATGCTGGCGATGGCCTCGGCCGCCGCCATGGCGGCGCTCGTGGTCGCGGTGGTGGCGGTGGCCGTGGTGGACGTGGAGGTGGTGGTGGTGGAGGACGAGGACGTGGCCGCCGTGGCGCCGCCCGCGCCCGCGCCGGCGCGGGACGACTTCTTGCTGGAGCGCTTGGTGTTGCGGCGGCAGCCGCCGCCGACGGGCACGTTGCGGAGCGCGCCGCCGCGGGTCCAGTAGCGGCGGCATGCCTTGCAGAAGTGGCGCGGCTGCGAGAGCGAGTAGTTGTTGAAGTAGCAGAACTTGGTGTTGGCGGAGTCGCAGCGCGGGCACCGCAGCGTGCCGGGCTCCGGCAGCGGCACGCGCGCGATCCTGGCGCGCTCCGCCATGGACACGACCGGCCGCGGCTGCTGTTGCTGCGCGCCCGCGGCCGCCTGCGCCGCCGAGGTCGACGAGCCGCCGCCAGCGGGAGCGCTCGCCGCCGTGTCCGCGGCGTGGCCGCCCGGCAGCGGCGCCAGGCCGGACGGCGGAGGCATGAGGTGGTGGTGGTCGCTTCCGCCGCCGAGGAGACACTGCAGCGGCGGCTGCTGCGGCTGCATCTGCATCTGTATAGCCAATCAAAGGAGGAAATAAATTAAGAAAGACTGGGATTGAAAAAAAAAAAAGGGCACGGTATATTCAAGAACATGCCTAGAACGATGCCCTTTCGCTTTGTGTCTACTACGCTCAGCCGACCATGAACAAAGACGGTAAAGAAACTACTAAAATCGAGATGAATCAACAAAACTAATTTGAGATTGATATTTGAAAAAAAAATCCAGGACATCCACTAAATCTCTCAGAGAAGAAAAAGTAACAATAAAGATGCAGAAAAAGATGCATCGGTTCGTCGGTATATGCTTGTCCACACATATATGATATGATTAAATCAAAAGTAAGGGTGTTGAATTCTGAACTAGGGTGAAGTGATTACCTGGCCCCAATTGGGAGGATCTAGGAAGATGGGGAGCGAGGAGAACACCATGATGATGGAATGGACGCGACGACGACGACGACGACGAAGAAGAAGAACCTCGATCTCTTCCTTTCACTGACTGACTTTGTGAGGGAGAAGGGACAGAGAAGGTTCAGATCGAGGAGGAAGAAGGAGGAGGAGGGCGTCAGAAGCCGCCCGGAGAGGGAGAAGCAAGCTACAACTTTCCTTTGTGCCCCGGCCTCAAGTGGTGCCTTTTATAATTTATGTGGCGTTCCTTAGCTGCTAAGAGAGAACGATCGAGCTTGAGCTACCTGCGGCAGCTAAGAACAGTGCCACAGGAGACAGAGTAGTAGTAGTAGTAGTAGAGGTAGAGAGAGGTTGCTGATGAGGATAGCTAGAGAGCTAGTGGGGATGCTAGATGGATGGATGTGTCATGACTCATGCATGAGAGAGAGAGAGAGAGAGTAAAAGGTGATGGCTCAAAAAGGAGAGAAGGCCATGGCAAACCCTAGCATAGGCTAACAGTAGGAGAGAGAGATAGAGAGGGGTGAAGAGATCAATCAGTGTGCAGGAGGAGACATGGACGGCGCCACCGGCGAAAGCGAAGGGCTCCAGCCTCCAGCACGCAAGGCAAGGGAAAGGGCCGGGAATCGGATGGATGGATCGGGCGCGAGGAGGGAGAGGTGTGTGGAGGTCCCTCTGCGCTGCTGCTGCCGCCCCGTATTTATACACCTCCAAAAGCCAAAAATTAAAGTGAAAGCGAGCTGGTCTGGTGATGGTCTTGGTGCCCGGCCTCTGCCTGCCTGACTGCGCTTGACGACTGCCCAGTGTTTGTTCGCCGGGGCCCACACCGAGGTGCTGGTACAATACAATGTTGTATTCTTATACATGTACTACTGTACGGACGTGCCCACGCTGCTTTGCTAGGTGTGATTACGCAGGAAGAGCGTGGTTAGTCACATGTAGCAAAGGACAGTTTGATCAGCTGAGGTGACTGACGTGTATGTGTATATTGGTGAGCCTTTAGGTTGAATTATACGTACACGGGCTTATTAGGCATTGTTAATAGGTTTTTATATTAGGTCGAGCTAACCAGCCCGTGTATCCCACCGTGCACGTACAATGTTTTGCATATTCATTTGCGCTCTTTGGTGAGGTTAGCCTTATGAGGTTTGATTTTTCATTAAATGAGGTGAGATGTGAGCAAGTACGATGACATGAAACTATTGGGTCTACATTGTTTGAAATTGAGAGAAAAAATCGTTTCATTTCATCTAATTATGTCCAATCATATGCTTCGCAATTAAATAGAATGGTAGCTTATAAATCCGTGAATGAAGAGACGCCTTGTTTCA
This sequence comes from Paspalum notatum, assembly GCA_022530915.1. Classification (NCBI taxonomy): domain Eukaryota; kingdom Viridiplantae; phylum Streptophyta; class Magnoliopsida; order Poales; family Poaceae; genus Paspalum; species Paspalum notatum. The sequence goes on along the minus strand of CM039690.1, from coordinate 38,520,177 downwards.
TCCATCAATCTAATTAACCACTCTATGACACGACACTTTTAAAACCACGAATTAAAACCAAGAACAAGTAACGTCCAACAATTGTGCTATTGAAAGATGCACCAATAAAGCCCAATGATTATTGAGGTAGTTATTACAGTAGCCTCTATCTCTTCCCAAATCCTTGACTTGTGGGCCTGGTGTCAAGGGAATGCATCTTTTACCCTATCCTCAGTATCTATTTTTGCTCGTCTTTCTACCTAGACTTTCCTCTCCCTCACATCTCTCTTCGTCACCTTGGCCAGCAAGCATGCAATTGTGGTGATGCATGGTAGTAGTCGACCAATGTGCGTGTGAGTTAGCCACAACGCAGCTAGGGGTGGTAACGGGTAATTGTCCAAATGTTTCTTCAGAATTCAAATAAGCTCTTAGTGATTTTTAACTCAAAAATGAATATATAGAAATACGATCTGTCCCTTTTTAGCCTGGTTCTTAAAATTTTTAGACAAAATTTGAGGATCTTTTATCATCCTAAGCGCAGTGCAAAGATGATAGGGAGAGGCAGCATGAGATGCCGTGGAGCAGTAGGCAGACAATTATTTACATAGTTACATAGTTGTTATTTGTTGCCTGAAGGAAATAAGACCTATGAGGAAGAGGGGAAAATTTGGTCGCAAATCGCTCAACTAAAACTAAAGCTCAAACTATTGTATAAGATACTATTTCGTCCTACGTATTATTAGTAACACTGAGGTTTATTTAATACGATTTTCTACTTGCCCAAAAATACTCCTATAGTCAAACCTATCAAAGTGAAACTTACTAGGAAAGATAATGCACACAAGGTAAGAAAATATAGAAATGTAAATGTGGTAAGTAAAGCAATCAAGGATGGGATGCAAAAGCACGAGAAGACACAAGGATTTATTCCATAATTCGGTTAGGCAAACTTGTCACCCCTGCATCCACGTTTGGCTTGCCATATTTAGGCAATTAATCTAAGTATCGAGTCTATTCTAATCATTGTCCTGCTCTCTAGCTATCAAAGCACGATGACAAGCAAAATTAAGTGTAACTAAGTCACCAAAATAAGGTCAAAACCACCATGTCCGGGTCACCATGGCACTTCTTCACCATGGAGAGTCTTAACACCAAGTAGGGTTGGTCCTTATCCCTGCACAGTGTCATACCACTATGAGTACAATGACTTGTCAAAGCAAGGCTTCTATTATACTAGATCTCACAAGAACGAAACCTATGCAAGCTCTCAAGCCCACAGATAAAGCTCTCTTAAGCGTGTTTGGTACACTAAACTCGCTCCTAATAGTTGGAGTAGATAAAACATCACTCTTGGGGATCTCCAATTTAGTCAGGCAAGGCCCTTGGGTGTACAAATTGCCCTCAAACTGATGCTAGGAATTTCACCCACAACGGTTTAAACTAATGAAACACAACTCCCAACTATAAAAGTTGTGCAAAAATTGCTTTGTTTTGTAATGAAAAAGAATTTGTGCAAATTTTGTTCTTTTTTGCCATGTGGGTGGTGTTGTAGCTAGGTGGTAGTTATATTTCTATTGGCACTTTTTTGTGGCTTGGTAAAAAAGAGTTACTAGTTCATAATATAATCCGTGCAGCAGCTTTGTGGGGGAGTTTGGAAGCCAAGGAACGATCTTTGTTTTCAAAATTCAGACGGGAAGAGTATGGAACACCTATTCGTGAAAATTGCAGGGGTTAGCACAAAATTGGATAATTTTGTGCCCTAGGTCCAACTAACCATAGCACGAAAGAAAGGTTAATTATGGGCTTGAAGAACTTGGCAAGATCCTCTGTGAGGTTGATGAGTTCTGACGGTAGTGCTACTGTGTTCTGCTCACTAGAAGTGGAGAACCTTGGAGATGTTACTGGACTGATCACTGCTGGCCCCTGGATGTAAAGAACCAGGATCGGATGTGAGGTGGGCCTTGCTTCCTAGGGAGGTTTTTGGTCCAAAATGTTCATGGGAGGTTTCATGCCGTCGCATCTTGCAGTTGCATTATCGATATGACGATATCCCGCTTGATGGCAGCAGGGCGCCCCTTGCAGTTTTTAGCAGTTGCAGGCGGGCAGGCCAGGCGCTTTGCACTTCTATGGCTCGGCTGCGCTTGGTGCACTGCCCAGGCTCACTGGAATGATAGTCTACGACTCTGCGATCAGAATACAGTGCATCCAAGATCATTCGTCCTGCTTAGGTGCGTCCAACCCATACACCAACTTACTAGACAACCCTGCCAGCTCCACCCCATTACTTTATTCGATTTAGGTATTTTTCTCCATTGATCGACGGAGCTAGGATTCATAAGTAGGGTATTCCCAAGTTTTGAATCCCAGAAGCCAAAAAAATCCAATCTAAGAAACTAAGCTTCCTTTGAAATGTAGGATCATAGAAGCGGAATAGAAAAATCTTAGGAATGGAGTGTGCCGACATGTTGAATCCTATTGATTGAGAAAACACTGAAAACTGAAAGAAAAAACCTTTGGATAGAGCACAAAAAAAATACAAGAAGTTAATGAGAGAGGGAGACACAAAGGAAGGTTCAACCTTTTGGTAGAATTACTTCAAAATTCATTTTGAAACAAGCCATTCTATAGGAATTTTGTAGGGTTTCAAATGGCTTCATATAGGGCCGGCTCTAAAATTGTTAAGGCCCTTGAGCAAATAGACACTATACCTCATTTAAATTCAAATAAGGCTCCATTTAGATATGTTAAAAATTAGCTAGCATTAGCTGCAACCAACCAGCTAATTGGTACTAATAGGTTGCACACCCATGAGCTAATTTATTAGCTAGATATGTTTAAATCAAAAGTAGCTAATTTTATATACTTTTGCTAGCTAATATGGGTACATCTGAACAGATTGATGAAATAGACAATAGTGCTAGTTTCATGTACTTCATTATGAAAAATAAAGCTGATATGACAAGCTAAAAGAGTAGCATGATCAAACTAGTATGATTAACTTCAGGGCCATGACGTATTTTTGTGCACTTGGCAAACTTTTAGTATTAGGGTTTATGGCTGTATTTTTATACACATTAGATTTTGGACCCCTTCTCTAGCTTGTGGCCACCGGCAATCGCCTCGGCGGCCAAGGCCTGGCTTCATAGGGACCAAGGTCGGGCGTCCGGACGACGGAGGCACGGTAGCATGGCAGACCGCCGTGCTCCCAGGTAAAAGCGAGCTCCTGCACCGTCCATGTGTTAATCTTATCATATAAATGACTCACCGTATGTTCATGACATTTCTAGGGAGGGAGGTTCAGCATGGTGCACGTTGCTCCCAACACACTGGACGATTAATGTTTTTTGATTGAAGGGTTGTTGGCTTAGATTAAAGGACTGATTGATGACAAAAAGAAGAAATGTTGAAAGCCACATAAAAATCCAGATTAAAGGACTGATTGATGACAAAAAGAAGAAATGTTGAAAGCCACATAAAAATCCAACAAAAAAACAAGGAAGCAAACAAGAAAGCTCGTGTCAACATCAGAAATATTCCACAATCCAGACAAAACCTAACGTAGCGTCAGCAAGCACTTGCACGCCGCCGGCGGCCGGCAAGTGCGCGCGCAACGAGACCCGTAGAGTCGCCGAACGCACCTCCTCGGCAGCTCAGCTTGTGCAACGGCTCGTGTATCTTTGGCACCGAAGCCTGGGCAGTCAAAAAGCGGGCGAGATTCTCTCTGTGACCCCGAGGCGGTGCCGGGGCGTACGCGGCTAATAAACAAAGCCCACTCTTCGAAACCAAGGAAAGGCACAGTGCCACCGCCCAGCAGCGGTAGGCCACCACAGAAACTTTTCGGATATAAAAAAAACAACGTAAACATAAAAATGCAGATATGAAAAATTCACAAATGGACGAGATTAAAAACTACCGTATTACTTAGTAATAACGCTTGCCAAAGCAAGCCATAGCATTGTTTCACCCGACCGACCAACCGAGGTCCAAAAATATTTAACCACCACACATAAGTTCAGCCACAGATAAAAGCGGATACACACCGCGACGGACGACAACGACATTAATTAAAATCTAGCAGAAGCAGCAGCGCAGAGCCCATCACGACCGCTGCCACCGCAGGCGACGACCGCTTTAGTCCACCTCCTCGATCTTGGGGCCGGGGCCGGTGCTGCCAGCGGGGCCGTCCTCGTCCATGCCGGCGGCGCCGCCCATGTCCGCGCCCGCGCCCTGGTACATCTTGGCGATGATGGGGTTGCACAGGCCCTCCAGCTCCTTCATCTTGTCCTCGAACTCGTCAGCCTCCGCGAGCTGGTTCGCGTCCAGCCAGCTGATGGCCGCGTCGATCGCGTCCTCGATCTTCTTCTTGTCGTCCGCGGCAAGCTTGGAGGCGATCTTCTCGTCCTTGATCGTGTTGCGCATGTTGTAGGCGTAGTTCTCCAGCGAGTTCTTGGACTCCACCTTCTTCTTGTGCTCCTCGTCCTCAGACTTGTACTTCTCAGCGTCCTGCACCATCTTCTCGATCTCCTCCTTGGACAGGCGGCCCTTGTCGTTGGTGATCGTGATCTTGTTCTTCTGGCCCGTCGTCTTGTCCTCCGCAGACACGTTCAGGATGCCGTTGGCGTCGATGTCGAAGCACACCGTGATCTGGGGCACACCACGGGGCGCCGGAGGGATGCCAGAGAGCTCGAACTTGCCCAGCAGGTTGTTGTCGCGGGTCCGGGTTCTCTCACCCTCATACACCTGGATGAGCACGCCGGGCTGGTTGTCGGAGTAGGTGGAGAACACCTGCTCCTTCTTGGTGGGGATCGTCGTGTTCCTCGGGATGAGGACGGTCATCACTCCTCCGGCAGTCTCCAGACCCAGGGACAGAGGGGTGACGTCCAGCAGAAGCAGGTCCTGGACCTTCTCGTTGCCCTCACCGCTCAGGATGGCGGCCTGGACAGCAGCACCGTAGGCAACGGCCTCGTCAGGGTTGATGTTCTTGCACAGCTCCTTGCCGTTGAAGAAGTCCTGGAGCAGCTGCTGGACCCTGGGGATCCTAGTGGAGCCACCGACAAGGACAACATCATGCACGGTGCTCTTGTCCATCTTGGCATCCCTCAAGCACTTCTCCACTGGCTCCATGCACTTCCTGAACAGGTCCATGTTGAGCTCCTCGAACCTGGCACGGGTGATGGTGGAGTAGAAGTCGATGCCCTCATACAGGGAGTCAATCTCAATGGTGGTCTGGGCAGTGGAAGACAGGGTCCTCTTAGCCCTCTCACAGGCAGTCCTCAGCCTCCGGAGAGCCCTGGCGTTGCCGGTGATATCCTTCTTGTTCTTCCTCTTGAACTCCTGGACGAAGTGGTTGACCATCCTGTTGTCAAAGTCCTCACCACCAAGATGGGTGTCACCAGCTGTTGCCTTGACCTCAAAGATGCCTTCCTCAATGGTGAGGAGGGAGACATCAAAGGTACCGCCTCCAAGGTCAAAGATGAGGACATTCTTCTCGCCAACACTGGAAGCCTTCTTGTCAAGACCATATGCAATGGCAGCAGCTGTCGGCTCATTGATGATACGCAGGACATTGAGCCCAGCAATCACACCAGCATCCTTGGTGGCCTGCCTCTGTGAGTCGTTGAAGTAGGCAGGAACTGTGACCACAGCATTCTTGACCGTGCTGCCAAGGTAAGCTTCAGCGATCTCACGCATCTTGATGAGAACCATAGAGGAGATCTCCTCAGCGGCAAACTGCTTCTCCTCACCCTTGTACTGGACAACAATCATGGGCTTCTCACCGGGTCCTGGGATAACCTTGAACGGCCAGAGCTTGATGTCACTCTGGACAGAGGCATCGCTGAACCTCCTTCCAATGAGACGCTTGGCATCTGCACAGTTGCAATCATATCAGAAATGCATTTTTACAAATAGGTAAAGTTTTGATCATACTAAGAATTGAATATTAAGTGTATCAACAGAAATCACCATCATAAGTTATATAAATTAATCCTTGTTTACCAAACTCTAGTTATCAGACTGGCAATCACATAAAACAAGAAGATCATAACTAAGCTAACACATCCGGCAGATATATATTACTAGCAAAAACATGTAAACGGGCATATAGTAACTGGAATCTCAGAAATGAGAAACCAGTGTCGCAAGAACCGTTCCCCCTTGTTTTCTGCCATGTTTCGAGACACACAATCACAAATATGACTGCATGTCAGATACCAAATGGCATTTTCATCACAATAGAAACAACAGTAAACAGATATTGAAACATGGAATGTTTGTGCAATCTCAGCCGAAAGATGGTGATTTTTATTGTGATAATCACAGTGATTCAGGAATGGGAATTCTTGCATCACAGATTGCTCATAAAAATACAAAAATAAAGAAAATGGCAGTGCAAACATATTAGCAGGTATCAAACAAAAAACATATGTAAAAAAGAGAGATCAGATGGTAGTGCATGAGAATATCATCATAGTGAATGCAGATATTTCTATGGATATGGTATCATCAACTCTCATTAAAACTTGAACTGCAATCTCAATATGAGTCTAGTCTTATAAACTTCCAATTACAACACAATCAAAACATCAGAAATAAATGCCAGTGTAATATTTTAAAAAAACGCTGGTAACCAAAGGAACCACAAAAGCTACAATTCTAAACAGTTTCTGCTAATTTCCAAAAAACCTAAAAAATAGTTCCTAGTGAAAATATTAGGATCAACTAATGATGAGAGATCAGATGGTAGTGCATGATGTAATCATCACAGTGAATACAGATATCTCGTGTGGATATAATCTCATCACTTCTCCCATCAACTAAACCAAATGGAAGATAAAACAACAAACATGTTCCAAATATAATATCCCAGTGAATTTTGTACTGACGTGACTGCAACTAGCCAAACATTTGCATGCCATCAAAGAAAAAACTGAAGCAAAGTACAATTGAACAGCAGATGTTTCAGATTGAAAACCACAAAAAGCTATGAAAGCATAGCTTTCCATCACACTGATATCAGTGGAATAAAGCGCTTGGGGTAATTGTTTCATCATCATCTGCTAGCTCAATACATGACAAATAACACTATAGAACAATCGAACATCTACAAATCAACATTCAGACAAGCAATAATCTAGAATATTTTAACATTGATTTGTCGGACTTATTATATAATATGGAAGCAAGCATCACAGACAAAAAAATTGGTAAAACAAAGTATCCAGCTACACATCACTAAACTATTAGAACAAATGATAAAGGAATAATAAGTACAGCTCATCCAACCAATTGCACAGATCTACCAAAAATAACATGTTATAAAACGATTACGGCATATGCGACAATGTTACATCATCATATCAACAGGCATATATGGGATCTCGACCAAATGATCAGATCAAAAAATGGTAAGCCACTGCTAGTGACAGATCTGAGTCAATCAAGTTTAAACAGAAGCTACATCTGGATCTGGCCTGAGCAACTATCAGTTGTAACAAACCGCAAACATAAAACAATCAAGCACTAAAGTAGATCCAGCTACTCTACAGCAGATCGGCCAGATCAGACAACTAACCACGCCAAACAAAATGGATCTGAGCCGGAAGGGAAAAAGAAAGCAAGTAGGCGTGCTCACCAAAGACGGTGTTGATGGGGTTCATGGCGACCTGGTTCTTCGCGGCATCTCCGATGAGGCGCTCGGAGTCGGTGAAGGCGACGTACGAGGGGGTGGTGCGGTTCCCCTGGTCGTTGGCGATGATCTCGACGCGGTCGTGCTGCCACACGCCGACGCACGAGTAGGTGGTGCCGAGGTCGATGCCGATCGCCGGCCCGTCGCCCTTCCCCGCCATCTCTTCTGCGTCTCGGCGGTCGCGGGGGCGCAGCTGCTGGAGACGAGATGTGGGAACGGGAGCGGATTGGCGGCGGCGAAAGGAGTGGAGGAGGACTAGGGTTTCGAGAGGGGGAGAGACGGGGCGGTGAGGGGAGGTTTTATAGGGTGGGAAAGGGCGCGGGGGCGCGTGGGGCGGGGGTGTTCTAGAATGTTCCTGGGTGCGGCGCGGGCGCATCCTGGCCGTTCGAATGTGATCGGGCGGCCGGCGGCTCGTCGCGGTGGCCCATCCGCGGGCGCCTTTCGGTTGTAGCTGGTTCAAACGGCTCTTTTTAACCCTTTCTGATGCTTTCAGTTGCATAAAAGGAATCTTTGACGATCAGATCTCAACCCATGTCACGATCTCACGAACCATTGCTCCATTAGGCCTTCAGGGTTGCCTGCCTTGGAGGCCCGTTTAGAAACGGCCCACAGGCGTAGTAGACCTCCAGAAGAGAGAAGCTAGCCCACACGGGCCGATCCACGGCTGACAGCTTGGTTATGCCTTTCTGTATCTCGATTATCTGTGAAGCAGGATTATCTAAGAAGCCGCTTTGTGTAGAATCTGAACAGAGTGTTCGGCAATCTTGATTTGGAGAGAATCTCCACTCCTCGCTTGGACAGGTGCCGCGGCGGCAGCCTGCCTCGTCGGCCCCGTCTCCTCTCCCCGCTCAGGCCAGCGCCGCGGCCCCAGCCTCCTCTCCCAGCTCGGGCCAACGCCACGCCACTCCCCCACCGGGACCCGCGGAGGCGGTGCGCTGCTGTCCTAGCAGGCGCAGAGGAGCTATCCCAGCCTGGTGACCTCAGAGGCGGCGGCGGTCAAGCAGGAGACGGAGGTGGAGGCAGGAATGGCGGCCGAGGCCGAGCCGGAGGAGGATCTGGCGGCCGTCGACCAGAGGCAGACGTGGACTAGCGGACGAGGTGGAGAAGGCGCAGGGGACCTTCAGGCAGCGGCGAGGGACCTTCGTGGGGCGGCAGCGAGGACCTCCGGGTGCGGCGGCGGCCACTCCCTGGCACCAGCGGGGGCGGCACCGAGGTCGGCGGCGCTAACCTAGCGCGTGTTCGGGAGGAAGTCGGGGGAAGGGGGAGAATCGACCGCGTTGGGCGAGAGGGACCCCGAGCGCCGCCTTCCGAAAAAAGCGAAAAATGTACTGCGGGGTGATTCCGAGGGAAGCGGGCTTCGGAGAGAATCAACCCGTTTGGGTGGGCTTCTCGCGGTGAATGGCCCATAATCGGATTATAAGTGAATCCAAACAGGCCCCACACATGACATGGGCTAAAGTCATACGTGTGAAGCAAAAAGAGGAAGCCACACACTCCAAGGATCAAGTTTCAATTATTATACCCATGTGTTCTTCACTACGTTGTAATTCAGTCCTAAGTCATACCTGATGAGCTCAGAAAAGTTTTCACTGTCAAACAAGGATCAATGCACGCAATCATGTACACATGTCTCTGTGGTTGGCAGTATCAATTGTGTTTGTTCTTGGCATGATTCCATAGACTTTTTTGCAAGTATGCTTGAAAGAAAACGCGATAGATAATCGATACTTATGGGTTATTGGCTGATGTTCATTTATGTCCTTATGGGTTATTTGGTAAAATTCTTTTGTATTTTTTCATAAAAAATGATTTTCCTAACAGAAGTGATTATGTGGTTCAAAGCGACCCCCTAGTGATTTCGTTGGATAAACTTTATGAGAAACACAATGTAATCCGATGTTAGTAGTGGATTGGAAAAAGTAATCCCCGATCCCTTTTTAATTTTTTTGCGAACCTCCATTTTAACCAATCGGTGATGGTCGTAGGCGAAATCAAGGTTTTGATACCGTTGATAGTGTCATGCTGCCACACAGGCGTAGTCTCATTGTGGTAAACAACGTGAATCAAACAAATCACCGCTTTTCTCAAATTAATTTTGGCAAACAGAAAATCTCGAAAAAGAAAAAAATCTCGATTACAGAAATGGCTTTCCCATATCGCTCGTCTACCATCTGGCATCTACCGAGTGATTATCATCAGCTTGACATCGATTTTGGGATCCCTAGGCCAGAGGAATTGTTCATGTTGAAGGCACAAATCGTTCATGGAACTTTTGTTCCAGTTTTGAATGGCCTCAAGATGGACCAACATAGATGTCCCGGTAAGTGGCATTGAGCTGCGCTCCTATCTTTTTACTCTTGTTTTGTTAAAAAAAAAATTTGAAGGTACATATAATTGTTTCTGTTGATGTTTATTAGTAGTGTAGCCTTGCCGCATTTTTTTTTTCACATTACACCATTCCTTGTATTAAAATATTTGTAAGCTAGGAGTATTATTTATTTTGTTGTGGTTTTGTTCTATTACTAAAGGTATTTAATTTGGAACATGACTTGTATTTTTATCTGTTTACATTGTAGTACAAGCCAAACGCGCACACACGCGCGCCTCAATTTTAGAAACTACTAGTACAGTAGGCTAAACACTGGTGGAGTAGCGGATATGTTTTGCGAGTAGCAGTAAAATAACACTGGTGGAGCTAGCTGCAACGTGCGTGCAGCGCACACACAGTAACAGATGCATGCGTACGCATACTACGCACGCGTTATTCCGTTGGCACGTACGGGGTACGGGACCGACGACGAGGCGACGACACACTGCGGAACGACTAGCTCATCGAAGCCAACCACGACCAGAACAGTAGAACACTACACACAACAGCTTAACGGACACGGCACGCCCACAGACGACGACCAATCGTCCATGGTGGAGCTACCTCCTATCAACAAGCCAGTAGTCTCTAGGCCTCGGCGAAGCCGGCGCGGATGAGCCCCGGCTCGCCGTCGCCGTCGCCGTCGCCGCCGTCTGCACCTGCGGTAGTAACCATGATCGTCGGGCAGAAGATGACCTTGAGCTCACCGGGCGCGACGCAGCGCTGGTCGACGTCCACCGAGTCGCCGCTCCACGTCAAGGTCTTCGGGCACCTCTGCTTGAAATACCCACCCGCGGCGGGGTCACTCCTGCACGCCACGACGGCGCCGCCTGACCCTCCGACGACGCGCCGGCCCTGGGGGCATCCCGGGTTGAGGTCCACGGTGCAGCCGAGCACGGGGCACACGGATACCCTCGGGAACGCGTGCGGCGTCACCGTCGCCGGCACGTTGAATCCGCCCGACAGGCTCACGCTGTACACGGCCATGTCGGCGCGGCCGTACGCGTGCGCCTGCACCTGCACCACCGTCGCCGGCAGCGCCTCCCCAGACGCGCACCGCGACGGCCCCTCGTCCGGCGTCTCCACCGCGCACCCCGTGCGCGCCATCACCTGCCCCGTCCACGCAGCGCCGATGCCGCCTGGGATGCGGTAGGAGGCGACGCCGTTGGTGTCGAGGCGGGCGGTGTTGGCGGAGATCGGGGAGTAGCCGTCGTTTGGGATGATCTTTGGCCACACGGGGTACTCGCAGTCGTTGACGAGGGTCAGATTCGTGCCCGTCGACGATTCCGCCGTGAGGGCGGCGCCGGTGATCACGATGAGGAAGACCACGAGGAGGGGCTTGCAGTTGCAGGCCGTCGCCATAGCAGACGATCTCGCAGCTCGCTTTACTGGTTAATTAGTTTCCTTTTCCTAGCTGAAATTTGGATTACTAGTACACGCTAAGCTACCTGGTGTTGGCACTTCGTACAGTGCTTGGTAGAGCAATATTGGGCGAGCTTGTGATCCATATATATATATATAGCCGCCAATGCCATTGCAAAGTGGAAAAGGTGATGTCTCGGGCCTACTAACTAATTAAAGAATTTATTAAGCAAAGTTAGGATTCTGAACAATCTTTTTAAGAACAAGGGGGCAAATTGATGAGGCGGCACAACTGCGCAGTTAGTATTTTCCATGTCATCTATCCAAACCTTTATCATATAATTATTCTTTTTCATTGGTACCTATCGGCAGCTACAATATATGTTTATAGCAATTTTATTTATGGTGCCGATCCCTCGAGGATGATAGTAGAGGATAGGTTCTGTGTTTTTTTTAGGAACAGGATATGGTCTATGTTTGTACTGTCTCCAAAAAAGAATTGTTTAAATAGTCTTGAATCTTGAATTCAGGATGTACAACTCTTGAGTAAGTGAAAATGGGCCTCATAAAAAGTAAGTGAAAATGGGCCTCATAAAAAATAGAGGACAAACTAAGACTAATCTTATCAACTCTCGATCTTCCATTTCACGATACAAACGTGTCTGCACATTCACCCCAATAAATATGCACAAGCTCAATTGTTCACACTACTTCTACATGTATAGCTGGGAATGTCACCGGATCAGCTCTATTAAACAATACTAGAAAAAAAAAAAACGCCCTATCGGGCGCCTTGCTAGCCTCACGTATGAGAATAATAGAAATGTGACTTGACGATAATATACATAGCAACCACTTTATACGTTCTCGATGTCTGCTCATGTCTGTCGCACAAATGTGATTACAGAACATTGAAGCCATTGATACAAAGAAACAAATACTTTTTTTCAGTCTACTTCATGTCCAATAAAAGAAATCTAGTTATATACTGCTCATCATTTCATTCAAATAACAGTAATCTTGTACAGAGAATGAATGCCATCCGTGTATATGTCAAATTGCTTTCCTACTGTTATCCTCATGCTCATCAATGAGGGAAGAGTAGCAGTACATTATCTTAGGATCATAACAACACAAATAGTGGCGAAACATGTAGAAATAAAAACACAAAGAACTGCTTCCCATTTGGTTTCGTGGCAATCAACTGCCTCCCCTGAGTTCCTCACAGCTGAAGCGTGAAGCGCTGCTGCAAGAAAAAGTGGTAGGAGACCAAACAGAGTCGTCAATTGACCTATGGCCAGCAGTGGGAGGCACCATGTCAAGTTGAGGGTTTGCAATCATGGACTGGAGGGCAGCATTCAGGCTCATTTCAGATGGCTCATGACAATTCTGTTGTGGAAATGGCACCAATAGTGGGCTACATGGGTTCTCCTCATGGTCTATGGCTCCTTGCCAATAGAGAAAAAAATACAATATGTCAGAGATAGATATATCTTACAAAATCCACACAACAAAATAACAGAAAATGTAAAGTTTGACTGGATTGAGAGAAGCACCAGAAAGTAGAAATTACCATAGTTTGTGCCAACCACATAAAACATTAGACGCGACAAATAATGTGCCAACATTTTCAATCAAATAGTCCACCAGATAGCGGCCAGGGTGCATCCCTCACCACACTACTGTGCTGGCAGTCACCGTGTTGTGCAATCTTCACCCTCAGCTGCTTCACTCCATCGTGGTCATGACAAGCAACGCCACCTCCTGCACATGAAAATCACATCAAGAACCAAAATTCTCTTATGAGTACACAGTAAAGGATGTTGTCAGCCAACATAGTTAAAGCAAGTTTGGTATTAGCTCCACCTCTTAAGTTTTTGCCCAAATTACTTGTTTGGGAGGCCCTCTCAACACTCGTAGAATAGAACATACGGCTTGCTTCTTCTCGACAGAATGCACCTGCAAGATCAAGGCAAGCTTTGAATAAAGAACTTAGTCTGCCATTTAAGTGAACGAATATTTTCTGATGCAGAAGCTTCCAAAATAATAATCAGCATTGGTACAAACTGAGGAGCTCAACATATCTCACTAACAAAACAACATGTATCATCATTAACCTTTACTTAACATACATCAAAAGTCTCCTGCTGCATCAGCCTCAACACTACTGTTGGGATAATGATTTTTTGACGAAGCCTCGAATGAGTTGGCAAGCATAATTTGATTCAGTTTAAAGATACTGATATTCAAAGCCAACTTGACAACATCAAAAGGGGGACCATACATATATGCAACTTAGCCATCTTTCAATGCTGAATTTTTATTCTAAACAAAACTCAGTAAAACCAAGTTGTGGTCACTACTACATAAAGGTCAGTAGGTCAACACCCTATCAGGTCGATTTTTTTTTTTTTTTTTCACTTTGGAAACTTATGTAGTATGAGAATAAACTCGGCCGGACAGTATGCAAAGATTAAATCTGAGTCAGAAACAAAACATGCTGAGCTAATACTACCATAAGATGGAACCAATGTGCTGAAGAAGTCACACAAGCTATAGAGGTAGTGCATACTAAGGTCCACACAGCAGAATCACTTATCATCTCATATATTAGTTATAGCTTAGAAACCAGCCACACCTGCTCCTTTTACTAAAAATAATTGGTGCACTTATTGATGTATGCATATAAATCTTACACATCCATTTTGGGATTTCATCATGCTATAAACATATATTAAAGCATAATTCCACAGCGGATATGCTGTAGCAGGCTTTCCATGCCTCTATCTCAAGCATATGTCGGCAAAAATGCATTCATCTGCATACTCAGTTTAAAAGCTCAATGTCTAAATCAAACTTGCAGGCTAAATTTCTACAAATATATAGCTCACTGAGACCGGATACAAATTTTGAAAGCTAAATAGCTAATTCTATCCCACGCCTCATTTCCCTATCCCACCCCTCCTATCTCATTATCCAATCACCACCTGAGAAAATTTAGGTGCAAGCAAGCGGAGCAAAGAAAAAACAATACCATAGTCTGTGGATACGTGGTTTTGGTGGTGACAACGGCAAAAGCACCTAGGTAGAATTGTACATGCTGCTGCTGTTGTGTCTGGCGGAGCAATATTGCTGTACGTCATGACAACAATGGCAGCAGGTGGATCTCAGGTATCAGCTGGTTGTGTGCGTGCTCTACCTCAACTTCTTCTCTGGCAGGATGCAGGAAAGAGAGTTGTTGGCAGCCTCTGGCTTCTACTGTCGAGGCGCTCCTCCAGGAGTAGAAAGCCGGACGACGTGGAGAGAGGATTCGGAGATGGAGAAGAGGGCAGCGCCAGGGGGCCTGTGGGCAGAGGGAGATCCTGGGCACTGCGGCCACCAGATCTCACCAAATTAGGAGCTGGTGAATCAGCAATTGGTGGGGGAGGAGCGAGTGCGCGCCGAGCCGGGCCTCAAGCACGCGTAGCACTGGCTGTGACGTACGCCGCCCGCGTATTAGGATGGGGATGCGGAAAGGCCACGGACTGCAGCAGGGAGAATCACGAGATAGCAGTGTACCAAGCTATGGCCTTGGGCTCTTGAGGAGGCAACGGATTGTGTACTGGGCACCGCCGCCCACTCCCTTGCCCCCATGTCGCAGTTGTTCAAACAGCTCTAGGAGCAGCAATCTTGGGCCATGGGAGCCTCCAGGAGCAGCAATCGGTGGGGGGAGGAGTGAGTTGTGATGCAGAATTGCTAAAGAGATCGTCGCATGCTCACCTGTGCCAGTGGTCTCCATAGCCTCATCCGCCCAAGATGAGCACGAGCCTCATCCGCCCGCCCGAGCAGAAGCCGCTGGGTCACCTACGGAGATGTAGGTCGGCTTGGATTTGGATTCGGGGATGAGAAAGGCGGCGGCGGGCTCGGCTCGAACAGTGTAGTCGTCGATAGCCACTTAACACCGCCACCCACTCTCTTGCCCTCGTGCCGCCGCGCAGTCGAACTGCTCCAGGAGCGAGCAACACGCGCGTTAAGCGAGGTCCCGCATCGGCGCGTTGCTGACGGAGGATGGCCGGATCTGCGCCCATCTTGCCTAGATCCTTGGCCGCTGATACTGGATCCGGCTGAATCCGCTCAATGGGCGTGCGAGGCGAGCAGCGAGGGGCGGCAGCGGCAAGAGAGAGGAACGACGGGGGAGAGCTAGGGTTGGGGTCGGGGCACCGGGCCAGCGTCGCCCCTCCCGCACAACTGGCCGTGGGGGTGTTTCTGAAAGAACGACGATTTCTCGAATTTTGTCTTCTTCGTGTTAAAATAATGTTTACAGGAGGGGTGTATACATAAAATATTTGGCCGTGGATTCAGTATTGGACCGGCTGAAAGGGTGGCAGGTTGATATGTAAAAAAGTGAGGTGCTTTTCTGCAAAATCGCCATCACCACGTGTCCTCCCGCGCGGGCCTCCGCGGAGCGCAGATCGCTCGCGTGCGAGCGGAGGCACTGAGGTTTTAAGGAACAAGATGATGTATAGCTAAATAGCATGTTTGTTAACGATTTAAAATTTCATCGGGGTGAGCTGAATTACATCTGCGTGTATACACCCATCCCTATAAATATACACACGCTCACTCTACAAATAGAGATAGATTGAATAGATTTTAAGACTGAAGACATAGTACCTCGTAATCCTCACTACATCAATGAGCAAAGTCGCTTAAAAGTGAAAGAATAGCATCGGTTCGACGTAAAAGCCGTGGCTGTTGGGCCCAATCGAATGCTGTGGTCATAAAGCTTTGCCACTAGAGTTTATTTTGAAGCCATGTCTAGAGAAAAAGAAGGCGACGATCATAGTAGTATAGTACTGAAGAAGGCATGTAGTACCTATCAGGCTATGAATGGAGCTTATATCAGCGTCCCTTTTGAGATTCTAACCGTATAATGATCAGATTCAAAACCCATGGGGCATGCCGACTGCAACTGGTCTCATGCTTTTTACTCGTGCAGGGAAAACCGTTTGCTTCAACAGTACTCCAATTAAGGTTCGCTCACCACATGCCTACAGTTTAGTTCTATCGTTTGAGGTTTGTTACAATGATTGGTAAATACCCATGGTATTTTTAGGATAATTGGTAAGTACAGCACTTAAAATAGGAGTGATTTTCATTGGAATTCATATAATACCCTTTTTACCCTTTGATTTAAAAAAGGGAAAAATATTTTGGTATCGGTCCCTCTTCATTTTGGTATTGGTCCCACATATTTTTTGTACTCATTCCATTGACAAGTATTTCCATATTAGTATTTCATAGTTTTTAAGTCACTGGATTTCACGGAATGAAAGCTCATATTAAACAATCATAGATCTTTTATATTATATAAAGATCAAAAGCAACCCCGCCGCGCTGCCCTACGGCCAAATGGTGCTATGTAAGTTCCCAAGTTCGTGCACATGGTTTTTTTATTAATCCTTGGGTTTCGTTATTGCAGGTCATAGCTAGCTACGGTAAAGAGAGTCTTGGTCCAAATCAGTGGTTCTGTGCAGTTGTGTATGGCTAATGGCTATGCATATGCATCTTCAACCACCCAAGGGCAGCATGAGTTTGCCCCCTGTATTCCATAATTCCGCATCTAATGTCATAGTGGCGAATTTTTTTTGACATAAATACGTGATGTTGTGGGTGTTCGTAGTGGTGTCCCGTGCTATTCTAAGCATAAGTTATATTTTAATACCCCTGAGTTAGGATATTTAAAAACAGTTAGAATATTTTTCTCTATCTTAGGGCTAGTTTGGCAAACCCCTTTCCCTAAGGGATTTGGGGAAATGGAGGGAAAAATGAACTCATGTTTTGGAGAAATTTTACAACGAAAAGGTCCCACAAAAGTTATAGATCGCACTGATGTCCAAACGATAATAACTTGTATTCTTCAATTTCATATATATTATTATATACTAAGTACTAAAATAACGTAGTTTGTGTTGGTTTATAATTTTATTGGCTAATCTTTTTAATTGGGTTGATATATTTTAAAAAAGATTTTTCACCTAATATATCTCATAGATAGCCCTTAAAGTTGCGCCTTGTATTGTCAACTAGGTCTATGCCCGTGCGTTACTACGGGACGAAAAAATCATACCCCCATCTAGCTCCACAAATGACTCAAATATTCAAATACCATTCGAGGCAATGCATGAGGTGGCATGTGGCAACACCAGAGAATAATAAATATCATTTGCCTAACTTCTCAAACGCATAGTTTCATATCATTTGTGTATTACTAAATAGAGAATGATCAATTATGCCTATTCATATCAAATACACATTGCTCGCTCCTGTCAGCTGCTTGACTCCATATATATATGGAAAAAATGTACTCTCCTGAACCAAAATTACTTCGTTCCTTTCAACATTTTGATATTACTGTTCTCATCAAGCTGATCAATGTTCACCACGGCACCGCAAGGAATGATCTCGGTTGGAGCATCTGGTTTTACTGTGTGTAAATGCAACCAAACGAGAGATCCAATTTTTAAATCAGCATGGGCTGGCCAAAGAGCTGAACACAAAGAGGCAACGAGCACAATGCCAACATCAGTTTAGGAGTAATCTTCAGACAACAAGTGCACTACCAGAATATGGTGAGGCTATAAGTCATAGATCAACGATCATAGTGAACATGGCTGACAAAAAATATATGATCATCCAGGACCCTAAACATTTCGGTACAATGAAATGATCCGAGCGACAATTCTCAGTTCTAAAAGGGTGCCAATACAGCAGTACAATCCTTTAACAAAATGCAATTAACAGAGAGGTTCACCTAATGAGCATACAACCCATTCTCATTAGGTGAATGCCCGTGCGTTGCAACGGGAGCCCAATATATTCATGGAATAACATATTGTCGAGAAGCTATTGTAAAAGTATGCGACAATGTGTGTAACTACGTTGCTATGGGAGTCACCATGTTGTGTTGAGACACACTGAGATACATAGAGATACATAAGAACCGATTGTCAGCTCATGTCCTTGTTGCCTCAAGCATCTTCTCCAAAGCGAGAAAGTTTACACACGTGAAGTTATCAACGACGACAAATTAGTGTGTGCCATGGTATACCTTGACGGCTTGACACCTAGTTTAAGTGGCCATCTCAGTCATATGATTTAATATCTTATAACTTGACCTTGCACTATCGCAGCTTGTACATCTTTATAATGTAGTGGTCTTGCAGCCTATTGCTATCCAAGCAGGGAAGTAAGGAAAAAAAGAACAATTTTCAATATTCTCACATCCTTCTACCAAGATTCAAATGGCTTCTAATAAAAAGATTCATTTGTGTGCTAACTACCAGGGCAACGTATCGAGTGCAATCAAAGTTTTTATGCAACCACCGTGCAACCTTACTAAAAAAATATCAAAAAATTCTGAAAAAAAATCATAAATGTACATCTCAGTCTACCCCATGTATATATACAATTTCAGAGTCAAATTCATCATAGTCTAGCAGCTACAAAAAAGACAAATTTTCTGACAATCAGTAATAGTTCAAATGCATCCCAAATTTGTCTTTTTTTAACTGCCAAAGTAGGATAAATTTGATCATAAAATTTTATATATAGATGAGGAAAGTTAAGATGCACATTTATGATTTTTTTCAGAATTTTTTAACACTTTTTTAGTAAGATTGCAAGGTGGTTGCACAAAACTTTAATTGAACTCGATATGTTTCAGACACGTAGGGTCTAAGATTACCAGCCTTCATGGCACCAACGGTCATGCCACACAAAGAAAAATACAATTCAAGTAGAGCTTGTTAAACTGGAAAATGAATATATGCATCAACTTTCTTGTCTTTAACTTTTTATATAATTAGGAATAGGACAGCTAAATTAATAAAAATGATAGCAAAACTTTTCTTTTGGGAGCTCAATAGCAAAAGGTTAGGAGCTATGATACAGTTGTACTAAATCCATTTAATATCAATCTCAACACGAAATCTGTATCATAAGGCCAAGCATTGTTTTTCACTTGAGAAAACTTGAAAGATCATACTGGAGCAACGGGAGAATCTTTACCTAAGGTGGAGTGCCGACGACAGTGTGCCTACAATACAAGAAATGACCAAAATTACTTGCTTACCGGTGAAGCTGCTGATCACATTTGAACTCCACCAAGTTCCACTACTGCATGGCTCCTCTGTCCATTGAATCCAGCAGCAGCTCGTGCTCCTCCCAATTTTCAGAATGCCTTTTGGGATTAACACAAGAAATGAATAAATTATGTTTTTGCGTCTAAACACAAGAATGCCGCGGGGGCGTGAGGCCGCAGGGGTGGTGGACGCCCCCCTTGCGTTCTTAATAGGTAGTAGGGATATCTATAATGATTTGGGAGCAAATTTTACGGTGGTTGGAAAAAATGAGAGTTATCCATTAGAAAAGATCTAACGGTTTAGAAATAGGAAGTATCACGGTACCGGTACCAGACGATACCAAATAGGAGGGTTCGGTAAAAAAAAATAGTGGGACATATACCCATATTTTTTATTTTTTTTAATTCTACAAAGGTCATAAAGGTATTTAAAAGTTTTAAAAATAGTGGTTCTGTTGGTACCAGTGGGTACCTTCCAACCGATGTCAAATTTCTCAAATGATATGTACTTCTATAAGAGAGTATTATATATTCATATATTGTATAGCATTGTCTTCATTTGGATACCATCTCTCGAGGAGTCAATTGATCGTACATGTTGTAACAACCTATCATGAGATCATTTCGTAAAGCAGAGTGATTCAATTCTTCATATCTGCACTGTATATGCACTTATTTGAAAAACGGTAGTGATGAATCACCAGTTCGCCACATACCTTCTTTGAACCAAACAAGAAAATTGAGGAATGAGATGCCCATCATACTTGTCAACCCAAAAACTCACTTAGGCTTTGGCCCGCTTGCGCAAACCGTGTAAAATCATTACCCCTTTCCCCTGTAAATCATGAAAAAAATTCGTATGGTCGGGGAGGGTATGGGTGTCCCCGGAATAGGGGTGATAGTAGGCCATGATCCAAATGTTTTTTTTATAATCCAATGAGCCTTTAATAATTTTTAGCTCAAAATGAATACGAATATGATCTAATCTGTTTTAGGTTTGATCTTTAAAATTTCTAAGCAAAATTTGAGAACCCTTTGCCACCCCTACTCGGAGTTGTCCACACACCAAATCCAAAGCTAAATATAACTGCCCAGTAATCTTTACCCTCCCCGTAGCCGTAGGCCCGCCCTTCTTCTGAAATCCAAAGCTAAAGTAGATGAGGATTGGATAAGCACTGAAGCTAGCGACCGATTCCTTCTAGTATTGAACAGAGATCACGCAGCAGGGAAAAAAAAGGAACACCCTCATGCAGTATGCACGCATCAAGACACTCGAGTCTCGACTCAAAAGTTGGAGATATGGATGGCACTCGGCTTCGTCTCTTCGTAGTTGCCACAACTTCTGGGCATTCAATCTGATGGGAGTGGGACGGAGATCGTTAAGAGGCCAACTTGAACCATGGAAGCGTGAGTCGACTAAGCGTGTTTAGTTATCTTCTATCTCTAAATAAGTGCACCTTATTATAAGTTTCTCTTGAGATGCATAATGCCATGTTATTAAAGGGAGACACTTAGCAGCAATGCTCACATCATCATCCATTAAGCTATCTATTTATAGCTTCCATCGATTTTTCATGCTTACATGCATTCAATATTATTACGTGGCATATGCCTGGGTAGCTCAAATTCCCACATCCACACATGGAGAATTCATCTAGTTACGTGATGGTAGAGAACAGCATGCGACTCAGTGATGTGTCAATGGTTATAGATTTTATTTTGAGAAACGGCTCATATATTCGCTAACAGGAGCGTTTGAAATACAAACACCATCCGGAGGTGTCAACAGCCACCAGGCACCACTACACATAAGAACCGGTTCCTCTAATCTCTTCCTCATGAATTGATTCGGCTAGTATAAAGTAAATAACAATTCTTTTACAAACTTCATGGGATAATTCTTTTGAAAAAAAGAAAAACGTATTCATAATGTCTTCCTTTACAAATCCGTGGAATATGAACACACCTGTTTCAACAAAATCACTTAGTTGCAGCAAAATTCAGGAGATAGAATCCACTGTTCACCTAAATAGTCGTTTGGTCCATTTACACATGGTTTAAACGCTACACAATTACTAGTTGTGTCTGTTTAATCGGTACTTATTACAGTTTAATGGACTGATTATACTTTTAATTGATGTTTATCTCCAAAAAAACACTAAATGATATGTGATCGGCTATTTAACGTTGCGGTGAAGATGAACAGAATCCAATATAACCTAAAGTTGGCATATTCAATCTACCAGTGTTGGAAGACTTCCCTCGTATACCCTATCCCTAGCCATATCAACCTGCAATTTACAAGCAAAAAACAAATAATAAGAACATATATTTATTAGACTATGAAAATATCGACAGTGTTACTTATGTGTTAGAAGTTTAGTTTTCACTTAGAGTTTGGTTTTGCCAAGTATTAAGAAGTTTTAGAGGTTGTTTGGTTCATGGCCAAAATGGTGGTCTAAATTTGGCTATGGCCAATGCAGTATATTTTTGAACTACATTGGCCATGGCCAAAGTTTGGCCACAATTTTGACCGTCAACCAAACAGGCTCTGAATTGCTTTCTCCATGTTGGATCCAAATATTTGGAGGAGACAACTAGCCCGCAAAAAGCATTGCATGGAAACACACATTCTGACAAACTACTTCGTTACCTCAAGTACTAATAAGGCCTCAGCGCAGCAATATATTTGAAGTTTACAATACATTGAAATATTTTAATCACTCAAACCAAAGTTGGACGAACTTTTAGGCCAGTTCTGTTTCTTGCATACCTGTGCCTTGTGAACTTCAAATGCTTAGATTAGTGATCACTCACTAAAGAACTATTGCATTGTTTTTCAAAATATTGAACAAGGTTATAAATATTGTTGTCAGGATTACCAAAATTACTGAACTAGGCCAGTTTTTTACTAGAGATTATGAAC
The DNA here is from genome assembly GCA_022530915.1 of Paspalum notatum. Classification (NCBI taxonomy): domain Eukaryota; kingdom Viridiplantae; phylum Streptophyta; class Magnoliopsida; order Poales; family Poaceae; genus Paspalum; species Paspalum notatum. Next base: position 38,497,733 of record CM039690.1, on the reverse strand, counting down.
TAGTGTATGTTCACTGAATTCTTGGATTAGTGACGAACTGATCACACCCTAAAAAATCATTGCATTTTTTTAAATATTGTACTAGGTTTCAGATATTGTTGACACGATTACCAAAATCACTGCACTTCATTAATGTTTTACATACTCCAAAATGTATTGAACTAGGTTCAGAATTTGCTGCTAGTTTTCTAGAAACCGTAAAACTATATTTCAAATATTTTTGCTTGTACTCAACTAGGTTTCATTAATTGTTGACATGCTCCAAAATTTGTTGAACTAGGTAGGTTCAGAATTTCTTGCCAGCTTTTCAGAAATTGTAGAACTAGGTTTGAAAAAATCATTGCTTGGTACTAAAATGTTGAGGGTGAATAATTATCTGGTGAATTATGTTTTCAGAATCAGTGCCTGTATCCATTGTCATACCAAATAATTGTTTTCATCACTTAAGGATAAGGGATCAGAGAGAAGCAACAATTGTTAAAATGAAACAATAGAGAAGAAAAGCAATTATCTCTCGCCTGTAGCAGTAAAATGAGAAGCAGCATGGAATAAAGAAAATGGAAAGAGCGCCTACCATCTTCCCCCAGTTTGTCATTGCAGTGATGACTGATAGGAGAGTGACCTGTGTAACTCCACCAGCTATTATGCCAATCCAGAACCCAGCTCCTCCTAGATGCAATGCAAAACCGAAAACAAGTGCCACAGGAATGCCAACAAGATAGAACGCGCCCAGGTTAACATATGCTCCTAAATTCTGCCATCCACAGCCTCTAGAAATACCTGGTGGGACAAAAAGTTTTTTGACCCGGCCCTTTATATAGTTCTCTTATTTGTATGATGCAACAGACAACAAATTATTGTTTGTGAGGGGCAAAAATAGGCACCTGAAAGGACTCCTTGGAGGTTGTCATTAAGAACTGAAATTGAAAGCAACGGTACCATTCTGGTGACATAGTCTACAACCTCCTCTTCATTGCTGAAAGCAATTCCGATGAAATGGCGCAGTGATAGAAGAGTTACGCTCACCAGAACTGCTGAACAAATTATGGTGGATAAGGCGACAACTACTACTAAGCGGGCACCATCTGGGTTCCCTGCACCTAGCTCATTGGACACACGCACACTGAAACATGGACACAACAGATATTAGGTTAAGTAGGCTGTACAAAGCCATATAATTAAAAAATGATGATAACAAGATATGCTTAGTCCTACCTTGCAGCTGCTCCGATGCCATATGGGATATTGTACACCAACAGTATGGTAGACATGCTGTTCAAAAAGGAAATTAATATCGTAAACCTTGTGTTGCAAAAAAAAAATGGTAGACATTGTACCACATAATTAAATAGCTTGTTAGCTATAGTTATTTTTTTAACTGTCAAAGGGGGGGTGTCCCCACCTGAAGTTTTTCATTTAATTGGCTCTATAAACAGCCTCAAAAGTACAGGAGAGCTTGCCGGTTTTCAGCAAGTAGAGTTTGAGAAACAGAGGGGGTTACATAGCGGAATCCAAAAACACCTTTTGCTATAGTTATTCTTACGCTTACCATATAGATAGTACCGAAGTTTCAAGTGCTGGATTTGGTAAGATCCCTGAAAGCAGAACAAGCAGCTCGTACGACCACCATTCAATGCTGTTGTAAAGAAAATTGATTAATTTTCCTAAAAACAAAAGAAGGAAGTACAAGCCAAGAAGCTTATAGGGTCAAAATTATTTTTAGGTTACTCTAAGTACATGTACACCACTTGAAGCTTAATAAGAAAAGTATCGAACAGGATTTGTTGTCCAAACTATGGAACTGTCAAAATGAAGGCATCAACAACATGGAAATGCGGGAGTAACACTTATTTACCATATCATAAGTGCTGAAGGTACTGCCAACCGCATGAAACTCCCAATCCCTCGAAAAGCTTCCCGCGTGAATGGAGCACGAGTTTTCTCACACGAAGATGAGAGCTTAATATAAAGACCAAGGACCATGATTTCAACCCAATCACAGATGCTGACTGCTAAAGCAGCTCCAGCATTACCCATCCCAACTTTGTAAACCATGAACCAGCACAAAGGAATAAAGAGAGTGAGTGTTGTTAAGGAGCTCAAAACCAAGGGGAAAATTAAGCTCTGAGACTGGAGGAACTTTGAAAGGCACTGAGCCACACTGAAGGCAAATAAACCAGGGATAAGCCATAAGGCATACTTCCCGGCCTCACTTGCTATTTGTGGATCCTGACCTATCAGAGGAAGTATGTCCGGGATGAAAACCCATATAATGGCGATGGGCGCACACAGTATAAGGAGTACAATTATAGACCTGTAGGTAAATAAAGCTAGCTTATGATACTGTTCTGCCCCGTAGGCCTGTCCACAAATAGTTTCCAATCCGCATGCCAGTCCCATCTATAAAGGTACAAATGTATCAGAACGAGTCAACTGAAAAAATATAAATATCGCATGGCGCATAATTGAAATCAAACCACCAGGATAAAGTACAGACTACAGCCTACAGGGGCAATCATTATACAGGGGCAGCCATGTCTTCAACTTGGTGATTCCATCGGGAGGTGCGGTTTTGTGTTAGGATACGGGTAAAAATAGGAGTTTTGAGACGGTTCAAGGGTTAAAAATGGACTTGGAAGCATAATTGTCAGCGTTTTTTCAGCATTTGTGCTACAATTACCAACTGATCAAACTCCAACTACTCGTACCATGGTTCGCAGAAACATAGGCTACTAGAGAATTACTGACTCGCGTTCTCAATCTGGCACCACCTATTGCAACGGTCGTGTGTTCCAAGTTGGGGGTGAGCAGTGGGCGCTTTTGGGTTATGTCAAATCTGCGTGCACATCTCTTTCTTTGGTGCTTGCAGTATTACATCGGCAGCGACATTGTCCTAGTCGGCTTATGCTACAGAGTGGGTTTTTGAAGTGAATCCAAGGCTTGTTCGGTTAGAGGGGGATTGGAGGTGGAGGGGATCGGCCGCCAACCCCCCTGTAACCGTCTAAGGTCTTTTTCGGTTGCAAGAGTATTTAAGGGGATTAACCCGTCCAATTAGTGTATCTAACTTCACCTTACATAGCACGTGATGCAACGAGGATTCAGGCATTCAGCAAGACAGCAACTCTGGCCAGCATTAGGCTTAGCGTGCCTTTTGAGTTTTGACCAAGTACCCAATGGCCTCTCTCCTCCCGGTGCTTCTGATCAGAGCGGACCCGATATATAATTCGATATGTGGACAGCACATTCCCACGAACACCTCGTGGGCGCCGGCCGGACGCTGCCAAGGCGGGAGACAATGACACAGACGGCTACCGGCCGGACAGAGAGTTACCAATCAGAGCAAGACACGCTCACAAGCAGACGGCCCCGAGGATGACGAACGCCACCACATTCGCTACACGACATTTTTTTTAAGAAACACTACACTACACGAACAGTCCCAATCCGAAAAGAGAAGGAATCCAAGAGCAGCGCAAGGAGAATCAAGCTTACAAGGACGCTGAATCCGGAGACGTTGGTGAGCGAGTTGGCGATGGCGGCGCCGGCGAGCGGCATCTCGCCGAGGTGCCCCACCATGACGGTGGAGATGAGCTGCATCGTGAGCTGCAGCAGCGCCACCGCGATCATGGGCGCCGCAAGCGCCGCCAGCCGCGCGACCTCCGCCGCCGCCGCCGCCCACCACCCTTCTTCCGAAGCGCAAGCGCCGCAACAACGCCGCCGCCAGCGGCGCTGAGCCCCCGCCTCCGCACCCGCCGGCTCTTCCTTCCCCCGCGGCTGCGCGAGCAGCAGCGGCGCCTCGGAGGAGCCCATCGCTAGCTGCCTCCTCGCGCCACGGGTGCAAGACCAGAAGCGATGCTGAGCTGTTCGTTTGCTGAAGACGTGGATGCAACGGAGACGACCTTGCCTGTCCCCTCACCTGTTTCTCTAGTATTTTTCTTGCCCCTTGCCCTTGTACTGTTTCCTCCTCTCTCTTTTTTAACTTCAGATGGTAGACTTCAGAAGGCCATATAATAATCAAGTCTTGGAACATGGGATGCATCGTTCACGTCACATGATACTGTCAGTCTGAGATCAAGCAAGTAAAAAGAAAAGGGTTCAGAAAGCAACCTTTGATGTTGATCAGATATGAATGCCAAACAAAAAAGTAAAGATCGAAAGCCACACCCCACATGCATGCATGGCCAATGGTTTGCAAACCGAAAGGAAGGAGGGCTTGGCATACTTAAACTTAAAACCCCAGAATGAAGCACATTTACTGATTTTTTTTCACAAATTGCCTTTATATATGTAATAAAGAGGATACTCCTTGGGCACATCTAGTTTGGAAAATGAAAAAGTATACAACACCCCTTGACCTATTATGTTTAGTCTACTTAGGACATATGCAATGCATCATTGCTTATAAAGGTGTTTAAAGAGAGAGAAATGCTAAGCACCACTTAGAAAGCTAATTCCTACAATGCAGAGAGATGCTTATATATGTCTAACCATCTCATTAGCATTTATTAAGCAACAATGCTTAAGTAAGCACCTCATACACCTTTTAAGCACTTAGTGCTGGAAAATAAACCGGTTTTTATTGCTAAGCACCTTCTATAAGCACCCCATTGTACATGCTCTTAACACACTTACATACAAAACCGAATATTCTACCCCCTAAATTATTTAAAATTGTGTAAATAACCTGTTAGGTGGTTTTGTCTACGTGGCATTACACATGAATAGTGACCTAGCAAAGATATGTTTTAGAGTCCATTTCACCCACAAACCATTGATAGTCGTTTGCATAACCCCTCGTTATAGAAATAGATATTTAGCTCCTTCAAGTATTCAATGCCAACTAAATCATCACATGCTTATTATGTTTTTTAATATTTTTTAAAGATATGGAGCTCGTACCCTAATTTTTTCATATCTTTGCACAAAGCTAAGAAGTTAATCTTTTTATTATGTTTGCTATTTAGTTATCTCAGCACCATTCTAGAGCAGTTTTGACAACTTAATATCACATTGCTTCCGTTTTGAATTCTTGTCATACTCTACAATGGCATCAAAGTTTTTAGAGATGACTAGTGCCATGGTATCTCACATGTGCTCCATACCACAAAAATAATATAAAACCCATCACAGAGGATGCTTAGGATTCTAATGAGTATTGGAGGGAGGGGTTTAATGTTCATTTTATATAGGTGAGGGGGTTCTATTGGCGAGCATCAATAGTTTAGGGGTAAAATAGACTTTGTAACATGACTTTGCCATGTCACAGTCCACATGTATGCCACATAGGCAAAATTGGCCAAGAAGTGACATAGACTTTTTCCTTTGTAAAAAACATTAGTCGAATGGGGGTTGCCAATAAGTACAGTACAATACTCACGTTCGAACAACATCAAACTTCTATTGCCAATTGCTTCCCGGGCGACGGCGCTAGAAAGAGCTTGTTGACATCTTTTAGCGTAACAGATTTTACTCTGCAAGTACACGGTGATTCGTTGTAACTTTTTCACACAGAGTGTTCCGAGTATCGTAAAAATCCACGGGGAGTGGTGAATAGATAGAATGATGTAACGTTTGAATAAGTAAACTGTAAACTAATATTACCAGCTAGTTCTATGCATGCGTAAGATAAAAAGTAGTGTACGGTGGAACGAGAGGGCAAAGTAACCAAAGCAATCAGCAACTTGGTATAACCGTCTGGGAGGACAACAAGCGAGATAAGATTTCCAAACTTTAGATCCTAACAACTGCAAAGGATCATTCACGGTTGAGCTAAGTTATCCGAAAACAAACCAGGTCCTGCGTCGAGCAAAATTCTAGACTTCACCAGGGAGGCCGTGGGGAAATATTTGGTCAACGAACAATAACTAGCTAACGCCTACAGGCTTGCCGGATGCAGAGGCGAAGCTAGCGACAATAACACCCTGGTGCACCGCTTGAAGAGAATATATAATTTGTCAAGTTTATATGGTAAATGTTAGCATAATTAGTGCTAAAAATAAAATTTACCCTGGTGCCGGTGCACCAGGTAATCTGTACGTGGCGTCGCCCCTGGCCGGACAATGGGATCGGAATATAGAGGGAACACTCACACTGTCACCGAGAGGACCTATCGACCAAAGCTGCGTAGATAAGATGGAACGCTACACTAGTGATTAGTGAAGCTTGGGCCTGTTTGGGAGCAAAGTATTTAAAACCACAGTATTTTAATACCACGGTCTACCAACTGCCATGGCACAATTATGGCATTTTTTACAGCAATCCAATCCAACATTTGTTTGGAAACGCATTATTTTGGCTAGCAAAGTTTCATTCAAATTTCATTCAAAATTCCTAGTAGCATAGCGATCACACAAGTGCAACAGTAGTAGTATATTACATCCCGTTCTGAAAATTCAGATCAATTAAAAAAAGAGACCAAAACGACGTTTTCCAGTTCTCCAGTTGTAGCATGGCGGTCATTCAAAAGTCTCCGGTTCTCCTCATTCTGCAAGTCTCCTCCAGTTCTGCACATCCTCTCTGCCAATAAACTAACCAACCATGAAGCGATCAGTTTAAGCATTGCAAGTATTAAAAAGATCACTCCCAAAGGGATCTGGAAGAACTAGACTGGAGTTTGGGACACAGCATGATCAGAAACACTGGTTTCACTTCCTCTTCTCTTTGACATTTGTAGATTCCATAACACAAGGTCACCAGAAGGTGCATCCGTACTGTGTACAGTGTGCAATCATTATTTTTTCATTCTGTATACAGTGCGCAAACAGTGTTTTTCACGCTTATTTCTATTTTCTGGAGATCTTAGTCTAACGATGGCATTGCATGAACAACTGAACATAAAAGATGGATCTACGGGCTACGGCTGCAACAGAACACTAGACCTACTACAACAGGCTAAAGTTTGCTGGTGGCAGTGTGACACCCTTGGCTTCTTGTCCTGTCACGAGCTATGCGCTTCCACCTGCAAGCAGCTGCTGCTTCCCGAGCTGCTAACGAGGCAGGGGAGATCACGCGCCTGCAGCCGCTTGGTGCGTGAGCTGATGGACCTTGCCGCCAGCGGATCCGGCAGCTGGGAGGCACCTTCGCGCGCATGTGGGAGAAATACTTTGGTCTGGACCTTTCTATTCAATACCGTAAAAAATACTATGGTAAGTAAAATATGGTTTTGGATACGGAGGTTTGCCGTTATTCTAATACTATGGTTTTTTTCAATACCACAATATTTTTTACCATACTAGAAAAATATTTTATTTTTAAACAGACCTTAAAATTCTTGCTTGATCAGAGGATGAGAACTAACTTAGCCTTAAATCTAAGTAGCTTATAGCACTGACAAATCTAGCAAAATTCAAATAACTCGAGAACAATACAACCCTAAACTTTGCTTGTGGCCTGGCTTGCGCTAGAAATCAGAACGGTTGGCTTCTAGCTGAGCTTAGCAACGATGACTTGCGCCGGACTGCATGTCCTCTTAGGCGTGCGTTGTGTAGTCGGAGCTGCTATGTGGTTGGGCTACAACCTAGCTTAGGCTACTGATCGTTGCTAAGCTGCTTAGCAACGATCACTCTCAGTGCACCCTTTCAACGGTTGCTGGTTTGTCTGTGAGAGATGATGGTGGTTCGGTGAAGAAAATTGGAGTTGGTGGCTACTGATTTTGCTTGGCAACGATGACTTTTGCCGGTTTGCAGGTTATCTCTCATTGTTGCTCCGGTCGTCTCCTGGCTGTGGGGTTAAGTTTTTCTCTTTCTTTGCGGTGGCGTTTATCCTTTACTTCGTTTCTTGCTCTGTCGTAGATCGTCGTGTGTTATTCTTTGTGTTATTTGGTCGTTGTACTTGTTTCTTTCCTTTAATGAAAAACATGCTCCCCACAAAAACCTAACTCGCCTTCTCATTTATACATGTGTCATGGATTTACTGTACAAACATGTGTACGTTTGTATTAAAAAATTAATAGCCGCCGTTTTTTGAGATGTATATCTGCGAACAAAAGTTTTGCTTGCCTATACTAATCTCTTTTGGTAAGATAAATAAGCAAATTGTCGCGTCTAAAATCAACGGTGTCCTATGAGAAACTACGACATGATACGCTGATAGCTATCCCATCTTTTTCAGCATTTCGTTTTCTTAAACATCCATGCATACCACGCCCTTCACCGGCCGCCTTCTAAGGTTTTTTTTTTTTTTTATAACAAACGCCAGCTTTATTATATTAGCAACAGAGAACATGCTGGATAGTACAGGGACCCAAAGAGAATTGGAGCTTAAAGCAGCTAAAACCGGGCATTCCCCATGTAAAGGATAATTACAGGCAAGCGTAGGTTGAGAAGGGAGTGTTTGCCTAGTGGCCAGATTATGGGCTATTGTGTTTTTCTGTCTTCTTATCTTGACGAATGTGCAGTCTGAAAATTTGCAGCTGGAGACTATATCTGCTAAAATTAGCCTCAATCTCCACGAAGGAGCATTTAGAACCGGGTCCTGTGTGTTTAGAGCAGTAATTAGCTCCAGGTTGTCTGAGTAAACGGTGCATCCTTGTGGCTGCAAAGTGGAAATCACCAGAACAGCCATCTTAATGGCTTCAGCTTCAGCGTGCACCGCACTGGTAGTTTGGAGATGATGCGCCTGTATGCTGACTCGGAGTTCGGTACCCTGTAGTATTCCTTTGAGAAACAAGCACAGCCCTGTTGTGTTGAGTCCTGAAGGTACCTGTTGGGGCACAAAAGAGGCATCTACAGAGACAGTCCAATGGGAGTTAGTAACAGTAAAATGTTCTCTGTTTTGGAAGAGAACCCGCAAGGAGTGATCAGTGTTGTTTATGTTATGGGCATCAAGGAGTACAACATGGCTATTTAAATCTGCACTAATATGCATATGGACCTGTTGGGCTGTCCAAGTATTATTGAATCTTTTGTCATTCTTTACTTTCCAAATGTACCAAAGAATGGAGATGGTTTGTTGGAGATGCTCACTAAGGTTGTTTCGAGCAAACCAAAGATCGTGCAGATATAGATGATCAATCGCACCAGCCAAAAAAAAAAAAAAAAGCCAGCGGAACGTGTGTGGTGAAAAGAAAGGACCTCGTGGTGCTGCAGCCCGCAAGCTGACTGCCTATAAGGCCTTGTTCGGTAAAAAGAATATTCAAGGGGATTGGAAGGAATTTAATTTTTTGCTGGTCAAATTTAAATAGGAAGAAATTATTTTTTTTTCAATCCTCTCCAAAACCAGGTCAACCGAACAACGCCTGAAGGGTGAAATAAACCCTGTGGCTGTCTGGGCGGGTCAGCACGCCACATGATCTGCGAGAAAGCGACGGTCGATGGATGCCACGCTATGCCGGTGCTAGTCATCAGCCGTCACTGGGTCACTACGGTGAAACGAGACCGTGGGTCCGTGACGTAGGCCACGCCCACCGTCTCGTTATAAGAAAAAGTCCATCCAGAGTCTTTCTGTTATTGTCTGAATGCGAGTTACATTGGGTATTCAAACTATCAAAACCGATTGCGGTCTTGTTTGGCTATTCGTAGATCAGAGTGGATTTAGAGTGCATCGGAGGAATTGTTGTGTTTAAATCCCCAATAGTTCAAAATCTCTCTCACTCCCTTTCATTCCACTCCAATCCACGAGTAGCCAAACTAAACCTACATAACATCTTTGTTGCAAATCAACTATGGTTTTGTCCTACGTGGCAATCCTACATGGTAAATGTATACTAAGGCCCACATGTCAATCCTATCTTTCTTCCCCATCCTCTCCCCCTTTCCCCTGCTTGTCACCGCCGCTCACGGCCTCCGCCCTGGCATCCGCGCCTCTACCCCACCACTCCCACTGGCACTGCCACGGCGGTCCATTGCCAGCCTCGCCTCCCTCCCACGCCCTTCTGCGGCCGGCCCTGCCGCACATGCTAGCCCCTTCTCCCACGGGCGGTTGTTGGCGAGTGACATTGTTCCAACATACGCGGCGAGGTGATGGATCCTAAGACGAGGCTGGAGATCTCGTTGGAGGATAGGTGCAGCTTGCGGAGGCCACGCATGGACCTGAAGATGCCGTCTGGGATGGCACCGAACATGTGATTCCGCGAGAGGTGAGCACGGCGAGCATGGATACGTTAGGAAGGCGTCGGTGAGCACATTGTCGGAGAGGCTGAGCGCACGACAAGCGGGGGAGAGATGGGTTAGAAGAAGTAAAGGACTGACATGTGGGCTCTAGTATATACATTTGCCACGTATGATAAAACTACAGCAGATTTGCTACCAGAACGTTATGTAACCGGTTTTGATAATTCATAGATTCAATGTAACTGGTTTTGCGGTTCAACGTCAAACTCAGATTCAGACGGCAGTCAGACTCCGGATATGACTTTTTCCCGTTAAAAATTGGCGCTAGCCCTGTTCATGGGCTGGTTAAAATCGGTTACCGGCCCATTCCTAAACCAGCGTGGAACCGTCAAATGCATGGAACCTTCATGGGCTGGTTTCTGGGTCCAACCCCAAAAAAACAAACACACAGGCCGGTCTTTGGGTTGGGTATGGAAGAAACCTACTCTACCCGGTCGAGGAGATCCGGCGGCGGCTCCGAAGGACCGAAGCGGCCTCCCCTCGGGAGATCCGGCTCCGCGGTAGCTCCGTGGGGACCCTCCGCCGCCGGCCAGCCCAAGACTCGGCCTCTGCCTCCTCCTTGCACACTCTTCCCGTGCGCCGGCATGGATGCTTCGCCGCCCGCCGCCATGGAGATGGTCCTCACCGGCTTGAGCGTCGCCCGCCACCTCACAACGCCTCCGCTCCCGCCCCGTCCTCCTCCCGCGACGGCGAGCGGCGAGCAAGGCCAGCGCGCGGCGCGGCTGGCCGGCGGCGCGCGTCCCAGCGGGCGGCGAGCAGGGCCGACGTGCAGCGAGCGGTGAGCAGCTGGGCCGGCGGGCGGTGCACTGCCTAGCACACGGCGAGCACGGCCGGTGCACGCCTCATTGCCCAGCGTGCGGCGCGCAAGCCGACGAGCAGAGAAAGAAACAGGGGACCTCCGCCTGGTAGCACGCCACGACGACCCGCCTCTGGCCATGTCCGCTGTCCTGGCTCGGCGAGGACCTCCGCCCGTCCTGCATGTTCCTGGCCCTGCTACCCACCACACGCACTCTCCGGTCTCCGTCGCGCCTACAGCTTCAGTGCCCGCGAGGCCGCGCTGGACCTACGCCATGAAGCTGGCATGCGATGCGAGAAGATCAAGGACAGCATCGACGAGACGGTCAACTGCTCAAACCAGCCCAAGCCAATCCGGGGCTTCCTATCTGTCTTCCGGAAGATGGTTAAACTATGTATCTTTAAAGCCCAATAGACCCAATAGTATAAAGTTAATCTATTTAAGTGAATAAAAGTATAAAACGGTTTGTTATTGTGTCATACTATCACTGAAAAAATAGTTCACCGATATCTAACATAAATATAGTCAGTATTTATTTTTTTTCAGATGGATCTAATCAACATTTTAAATCTTCAGATTCAATACTTATTCAAACGTTGTTCAACAACTTAAATAAACTATTTCAATAATTCAATGTTGACCTGCCACGTCACAAGAGACCTATACATGTAATGTAGTCAACATTTTAAAACAATAAATTCGACATTTTGTAAAATATTATTCAACATCTTAAATAATCTAGTTCAACAATCATGCTCGTACACGAATCTCAAAGCACATCCTCAAAACATTGTACGTCAATAAAACATAATCAATATTCTGAAACAATAATTTCAATATTTATTCAAATTTTGTTCAACATCTTAGATGAACTACTTCAACATTACGTTATGCACGATTCTCAAAGCGGAAGATACCATAACTTATAAATTTCCGGAAATTATATAGGAAATTCGAGCCAATGCAAGCCGGCGGGGAGCTCAACCCACAAGGAACCCGGTTAAAACCAGACTGGACCGGACCAGTAGCTCCTGGGTTGGGTTGGAATCAAACCGAAAAACCTAAAAACAGCAGAAAAAGTCCATCTAACCACCCTTAACTTTGGGCGCAGTTCGATTTTGCACCTCAAACTGCAAAACCAGAAATCTTTGCCCCCGCAACTATTGAAACCGTGTATTTTTACACCCTGGGCGGTATACGAAGGCGGTTTCGTGTGACGTGGCAGTGGGTCCCACCTGTCAGATGACACGTGGCAGCGGGGTCCCATGTGACAGTGGCACAACCATCTTTTTCCTCCCTCTTCCTCTCTCATACCTCACCGTCGCTGTCGTCTCGTCCTCCCTCTTCGCCTCTGCCCCTCCTCACCGCCGCTCCCCCGCCACCACCGAGCTCCCTCGCCGCCGCTCGCTAGGCACCCGCTCCTCGGCCTGCACTCGCTGCTACCTTGGCCCGCCGCGCTCCTCCGGCACCCACGGTCCCACGTTCACGTCCTCCACCCGCAGTGCAGGCCTCCCACAGCCGCCGTCGCGACACTTCCGACGGCCGCCGACCTCCCGCCGCTCTCCCTCCCGGCCGCGGCGGCCACACTGTCGGCGGTGGTGTCGCTCTCAGACCCGGAGCGCAGGCGGCGCGCGCAGGCGGAGGCAGCGGGCGGCGGGGACAAGGAGGTGCTTACTTCAACTCGACGGGGTTCGAGCGGTGGCGCAAGATCTACGGGTCGATGATGAAGGGCATGAACAAGGTGCGGCTGGACATCTGCGAGCTGCGACGGGGAGCTCGCCGGCGCCGAACGAAGCGGAACAGAGCAAGAAGGAGAGCCGCGGCGCCGGCGGCAGAGGCCGCTGCCCCACGCTCCCGTCCTCATCGCGTCGCTACCACTGCGCCCGTCCCCATCGCGGCATGGCGCGGCCGGCGGCTCGGGTCGGCGCCGAGGTCGTTGCGGCTGGAGGCGGTGCCGCGGCCGGAGCGGTGGGGGGCGCAGCTCGGGTCGGCGCCAGCGGCAGCGAGGGAGGGGTAGAGGCGGAGAGGCGGAGAGGAAGGATGAGGCGGCGGCGACGGTGAGGTACGAGAGGGAGAGAGTGAGGTAAAAGATGGTTGTGCCACTGCCACATGGGGCCCGCTGCCACGTGTCACCTAACAAGTGGGACCCACTGGCACGTCACACAAAACCGCCTTCGTATACCACCAAAGGTGTAAAAATATCCGGTTTCAATAGTTGCGGGAGCAAAGATTCCTGGTTTTGTAGTTTGAGGTGCAAAATCGAACTGCAGCCAAAGTTAAGGGTGGTCAGATGGATTTTTTCCAAAACCAGCCCATAAGGCTAACTCCAACCAAAGACCTAAACCCATAAATGGGTTATGATTTGGAGACTCAAACCTAAAAATTGTCTCCAACCGAGGATCCAAACACGCTACCCATTTTGAGTTTGAGGAGAAAGGTGACCTAAATATGGGTTCCGTCTCTCTGCGAACTGAAAATGGGTCTTCGGTTGGAGATGCCGGAAAATATGTCTTCGCTACGTGACCTAAATATACATTATGGGTTTCCAAAAATGGCTATTCGGTTGGAGTCAGCCTAAGGCTAAGTCCAATGTGGTTCTCCAAATCCCAATCAGTATTTTAACTAACTCTTTCTCTGTCTATACCTACAGTGCAGCATTTATATCATAAAATAGTGTTTTAAAAAACCCATTTATAGAACCCATTGCACTCAGCCTAATCGGCGCGGCCCTTCCCGATATCGTCGTTGGCCCAATCCAAACAAAAAAAGTGCAGAGGCCGAAAGTCCACCCGCCGAAGTGGGAGAGGCGGCGAGGCGATCCACCACACATCTCGAGGCGCGGAAGGCCGTGCCGCGTTCCGTCCCGTCCAGCACCCCGCTCCCCATCGCCATGGGAGCGCTCGAGGAGGCCCACCTCGCCGCCGCGGCGTGCGCGTGCGAGGAGGACGATGGCCTCGAGCTGCTCGGCGGGGAGGAGGCCGAGGCCGCGGCGGCCGACGCCATGGAACCCGCGGTGCGCGCGCTGCTGGTGGGGCTCGGCGAGGACGACCGCCGCGAGGGGCTGCGCCGGACGCCCAAGCGCGTCGCCAAGGCCTTCCGCGACGGCACCCGAGGTATGGCACGCCTCCACCTCCCCGTTCCCCTGACTTCGTGGATCCGTCGCCCGTCGGTAACCGTCCCCGTGCTCTGTTTGAAAAATGATGGGCATACTCTCCAATCTGCGAGCACGCTCGCCGTCGGGGAGTGGTGATCCTCCGCGTCCACCATGCTAGCTAGAAGGCCTGGAGCTATGTCGAGAGTGAACGACAGCGCCGTGTGGCGTTTGAATGCGTATGGCTCTGTTCTGTTCGGATGAGGGGCTGAGGCTTGCGACGAAACTGGGGATTATTCCCTGGCAAATTCCAAGCTAAACGAAGTGCGGTTTGGTGGGTGTCCTCCTTCGCATCTGTCGCAATCTTAGTGCTGGTATGTATGGCAAGGCTTTACTAGCCGGCCACTAGATTGCTTGCGCTTTTGCAGTGTGAGAGACTTCCAGTCTTATTGCCAATCTGGAATGGGCCCATGAAGTGATCTTATCATTGTAGTTTCTTAGTTTGTCTCATGCTACAGCACTAGGGAGTTTTGTGGCTAACCGTGATGGCTGTTGCAGATTTGCGCTTTTGTAATTAAGATTTGGGATAGCGATGTGTGGGGACTTTACCGTTACTAGATTTTGTCTCTTGCTCCCTTACTTTTTAGTTGGACCGCCTTGATTAGCTACTGATTATTAGAGATTTTTTTACAGTTGCCTTATGTCCTAGTTAACATAGTAGTATTAAAAAAAAACACTAGCCTTGCTGTAATCCTCCTTACACTAACCTTTTTTTTGAATTATTTTGAAGAGTATTCTTGACTTAAAATGAACCACATGAAGTTGTTTAATGTGTTATATATTTCCTTATTTATGAATCGATGACTACCTTATAATCGGCAAGAATATTTATATATTCAAGTCATTAAATGGTTTTAAATCTAGATAAAGGTCTGGTGCAACGATCTTGTGTTTTGTTGCTCAGAGCATCGTTTGAAAGTGTAAGAATTACATGTAGGCTGTAGAAGGGTTTGGAAGAAAACCATTTTGCTTTTCTTCTCTTGATATCTTCCATTAGACACTGGAACCCCCTCTTTTATCTAGTCATCTGGAATGTGAAACTTTTTTACTTGTAATGGTAAAGGGAATTCCTGGTGCGCTTTTGTAGTCCTATATGGTTTGCTCATCACTGCCAGCTATTTGTTATTTGGATTGCTGTTTGTTTCTTTGGAAAGAAGCGATAGCTTTTGACTTTTGTATTGAATTCTAAAATGTAGGCCTACTATTTGCTTAATTCCTTTCCCAGTAACAAATTGTGACTTTGAACAAACAAGCCATGGTTAGGACTATCGAGTTGCTGCCTCATCTCCCAAGTTGCACACAGCTGGAAATGTAACGTACTCAAACTTTTTAATTTACACTTGTGCTATAGGCTTTAGCAGCTAGGATGATGTGTCTCTCTGATACTATAAAACCTACTACATTGAGTGGCATTTTAACAATCTGATTAGCCGGAAATCATTCCCAACCTTACTTTGGAGCTGATAGATCCTGTCTTTGTTGGGACAATGAATCTTTCTTATGCGCTTACCATTCTTCACATGGGAGTGATTGACATGTCCGTCTTCTATTCAGCATTTGTGCTGATTTTATCGGAAAATAACAAAGTTTTTTATGTATTGAATTCCCTGACATGATCCGCATCACTTGCTCTGCTAAATAACAAATCATGTGAAATCTGGATAATCTTCTCATGCAAGCCATGTGTAGAAGAGGAGGTCGGCATGGTATTCTTATTCATGGAGACAGAACTGTTTATCCCATGAGGTTTTGTTTTCCTTTATTTATGAGGATTAGATTTCCTTCACAATGTCTCGTTTTAAGACCAGTGTCACCAGGAGGGGCAAAATTTATGCCATCCGTACTATTCCAACTACCCTCCCCTCTGTCTACAGTGCGTAAACAGTGTTTTGCCCCTCCTTTTCCCCCTCCTGGTGACCTTGGTCTAATGAACATCTTTGAGGTCTTGCTGTCTCTACCTTTGTTTAACTGCAATACAGTTGCTTCTTGGTATGTATTTGACATACATCCAAAACTACAGGTTACAGGCAAAAAGTAAAGGACATTGTGCAGGGTGCTCTGTTTCCAGAGGTTGGTGTCGACAGAAGGACCAGTTCTGCTGGTGGAACTGGAGGGCAAGTTGTTGTTCGAGACATTGAACTCTTCTCATACTGTGAGTCATGCTTGCTTCCATTCAGCATACAGTGCCATGTTGGGTATGTGCCCTCGGGTGGAAGGGTAGTTGGGTTAAGCAAGCTTTCTAGAGTATCTGATGTCTTTGCCAAGAGATTGCAAAACCCTCAACGTCTTGCAGATGAAGTCTGTGGTGCACTGCATGCTAGCATCCAACCTGCTGGTGTGGCTGTTGCTCTGCAATGCTGGCACATTCCTTTGCCCAATAACTTGGAATGCAAGACTTTGCAAGGTTGGATTAGAGCTTCACATTCATCTCGCTCTGGAGTTTTTGAGGGTGAAAACAGCACTTTCTGGAATGACTTCTTGGCTCTTCTTAAGTTCAGAGGAATAGCCATGAAGGTTGACAACAATTCTGCCTCTATTCCTTGGTGCCCCTTAAGGTCTCTTGAGGTCCCACTCTCTAATGGGCACTGCAAGAAAGGCTCAACTAATGGTATGGTTTCTGCAGTTACCTCAATGCTCTTATCACTTGGAGAGGACCCCCTTAGAAAAGAACTTTTAGGCACTCCTCAGCGTTACGTGCAGTGGCTGTTGAAGTTCAAAGCTTCTAATCAAAATGTGAAGCTGAATGGCTTTACACTTAGTAACGTCAGCTTATATGAGAGACCGGGTGGAGGCACAGCTGACCATGGAGCAATTCGTTCTGAGCTGCATTTGCCATTCTGTGCTCAATGTGAACACCATCTTCTGCCTTTCTATGGAGTAGTGCACATTGGGTACTTCGATAATGGAAGCAGAGAAGGCATCGATCGGTCACATTTTCAGTCCTTGGTTCATTTCTATGGGTGCAAACTCCAGGTTCAAGAAAGGATGACAAGGCAGATAGCTGAAGCAGTATATTCTGTTTCACATAGTGGGGCCATGGTTGTTGTTGAGGCCAACCACATTTGCATGATCTCCAGAGGGGTAGAGAAAATAAGGAGCAACACGGCAACAATTGCAGTTTTGGGCCAGTTTTTGACTAACCCTTCTGCCAAGGCATGCTTCTTACAGAATGTGTTAGATACAGCTGAATCTGCAGTATGAATTTTGTCGCCGGTGAAGGAAAAATTTGTGGTTGGGGGGTTTCAACCGAGTAATGGCAGTGTGTGCCAATCTTTTGGTTTGGTGTGGTTACCAATTTTTCATACAAATGTCCTGTGCAAGATTATGTTGCCCGAAAGATTGTATCTGAGGACGAGAAAACCCAAACATGGTGCTTAGATTAGGATAGAGATAGAAAAATGTGTGGTGCAATAGGAAAATGAAGACCAGGATATGTTTTATGTTTTGTTTGGATTGTGAGACAGAAAAATATATGTGAGTATATATATAGGGTGAGATAGGAAATAGATAGGAGAGTAGGATCGTCCCACTTTCACCCAAACGCTCCCAAAAGGGTTTCGGTTCTCTGCGTTGTACCATGCCATTGTAAGGCGACTTAAATCTCTGCTACTTAAAATATTTCCACCGTTTCTATTTCACTGTACGGACGATCCACGTCCGCGCTCGTCCAACCCTGGATAGAAAATGTAGGCTAAATTTAAAGATCCGGTGTGGCGGTATGCATTTCACTCATCAAGAATAAATATATATAGTGTAGGGGATTAATTTGACCTTTCTTTCTGCCGGTGCTAAGATAAGTTTATAGTAGAATCGGACAGGTGTCTGGCGCTACAGCCCTGGGCGGCTCCCAGCCGGCAGCTGTCCGCCGTTGAAGCGCCACGCCGCCACCTCGGCCCCCTTTCCCGGACCTTCGGCCATTGCAACAAAAGCTAGCAGCTTCAGGCTTCAGCACGGTGCCCGTGCCCAACGCATACCAAACTGACGGACGACGCTAATCTGATCCATCCCTGCAACTGCATCAACGCTGCTGTGCTGCTGCTGTTGCCCGGGTCGCCGGCGGCATGTCGAGCAACAACACCAACGACACCAAATCCCCAGCCGCCGCCTCCCAGGTAAGTATGCTTTTCTGCTTAATCCATCAGTCGATCGCTTGATGGCTAATGACCTGATGTGCGTACGTTGTCATTGAAGGACGCTGCTGCTGGTGGTGCGGACAAACCGGTGGCGGTGAGAAAGACGGTGCAGACAGTGGAGGTGCGGTCGTCGGCGGGGCAGCCCGATGAGGAAGGCGTGCTCAAGCCTGTGAGGGTGGTGCACGAGATCCCCGCCAAGGAGGCCAAGGAGAATCCCGGCGTCAAGCAGGACTAGCTGATGAGTGACCGGATATTAGTTGCTGTAATGCTGTGTGAGTCTCCATGCTCAGATATTACGTACGTACCATGTTTAGAGATTTGTGGTCTGTATTGTAAAAGGAGTATATGTGATGATGAAGTGGTTTACGCGCGGTTGATCGAGGACCAATTTGCATTCACTGTATCATTACACTCTTTTTACTCACCGTGGAATTGTTGACGAATGACTGCGGCCCTGTTTGGTTCCGATTTTCTCCATCTCGATTATCTGGTGAGCAAGATTACGGAGAAAGCAATATTCTCTAGTGAGCAAGATGAAGAAAATCAAAGTGTTTGGACAACCTGATTTTTGGAAGGCTGCTGACGACGAGGGAGGGCACCGTGGGGGCGCCGGCGGGAGGGCGTCGCGGCCCCACAGGGATGTCGGCGGGAAGGCGGGCGGCGGTGAAGGACGAGCCGGCGGAGGACGAGGTGGCGGCGCGGGACGGGGCGGGCGGAGGCGGATGGGGAGCCGGCGGCGGAGGTCGGGGCGGGCGGAGGCGGAGTGTGAGCCGCCGGCGGACGGCGGGGCGGGCGGAGGCGGAGTGCGAGCCGCCGGCGAGAGCAGCTAGGACGCCGGGCCGCGCGGGGACGCCGGCGGAGGGAGGGCGGACGGGGTGGGTGGAGGAGATGAGCTATGGCGGGCAGACGGGGAGGGTGGGCGGACGTTAATCGAAGCGGCGTTCTGCGAAAGGCGAGGGGCAGGCCGCATACGGGAGAAGCGAGGCCGCTGCGTAAATGCCGCTCGGGATAAAAGCGGCGAGACGTTTGGATAAGATTTTCGTTTCTACTGGCTAGAATCGAGAAATAAGCAGAACCAAACCGGGCCGTTATATGGGGGAATGAATCGTTGGCAAAAGACTTTTTTTTTTTTTTTGAGAGGACGTTAGCAAGACTTTGTGGATGACATATTATCTGTAGGCTTTTTTGGGCAATAGTCGGATCACTTTTATCGTAGAATCTGGCGTTTCTATTAAACTAGTAAAAATGCAACATGGCCGTAGTGTAAGAGCAGAGGGTACAGCTCAACTCTGTTAGGACAAAACCATATACCGTGACCAGAAGAATTTGTCAATCTGAGATTGCAAACATGAAAGTATTTCATCAGATCATGTATTTTTACCGGTGAAACAACTAAAGAGACTGTCGTATAAACCTCCTCTCCAGCTTTGGTTGCACAGATCAACCAATAGTCTGAGGAAAAAACAAAGTAATGGCATCATGAACAGAGAAAGTACAGTGATGGGCAGCTTCAGTCTCAAAATTGAAACTTTCCACTAACCTTTAATTACTCCACTGAGGAAACATGGCCCTCCCTCCAGACACCTTCAGCTAAATCGTAGACTGTCATGTTTTGGCTAAATAGTTTTCCTAACTTAACCCATGGGAGCCACTGGTGGCGTGCACCTCATCTAGCTCCTCCTCTTGATCCTGGACATCTCCTAGCTCCTCCTCATGACTGGAGAGAGCATCAGTAGATAGAGGAAAACTATATGGCATGCTCCTCACGGATCACAAACATGTAATCCATCAAAAATATAGTGAAAGTAAGAAACAAAATGATAGTATTTAAAGATATCATACCATGTAGGAATGTCTGTAACGGCTGGGTCAATGTAGTGCCTATAGCAAAAGCCTGCGGTACGGCCCCTCTTAAGCACACGTTTATCCATGTTGCTGTTCATCAACATACCCAAGGCACACGAGCGGATATCTCTACTCATGGCATTCTCATCTATCATGGAGGCCCTCTTGCCTCAGCTTCTTGCACATCAACTCAGCCTCCTTTGTGACTCCCTTGAAATTATCTATTATATTAATATGGGAGTGTTAAAAGAAGCCACAAGATTCGCTGAGAGTACCAAGAAATTTCCATATTAATCGAAAAAAGAAAAACCCTCCACCGTCGGATTTTATGAAGATCTAACGGTCCACAATCAATAAAGAATTATACAAGATCCATGTAATGTAAAGAAAGATACTTAATACGGTAATAGTTTGACACAAGTCGGACATATGCGTAAAGAAAGAAATATGAATATAACTCTAACACATAATTAAGGAAAGAAATCGGACTCTAATAGAAAATTTTGTAGCAGTTCGGTATCCTAATCTAGCCGGTATTGTTCATCTCCAATAAATACGGTGCCACCTTTCAGTACCAAAAACCCATAATCAAATCAGGTGCCAAAATAATTTTTCTCTCTCCGTAAGATCAATCCATCGTGCACCGCTACCCAAAAAAAAAAAAAAAAAAAAAAACCGTCTTGCCGCCTGCCGGACAGCAAAGGACAGATTCCACCCTGCACCGTCGACATTGTTCCAGGTTCACCAACACCAATATTAGTCCACGGTTCCACCATATTAATATCTGAGATGCTCTAGATTCAATTTATCTCTATCGTTTGAATTATGAATATCTATTGGTCTAGATTCAATAACAATATTGCCAAATAGTACACATTATCCAACTCATGTTATGATATTATAAGGTATGGAAAAGGAATAGATATATAACCAAACTAGATCAGACACACGATCCAACTCATTGTTTGGGTATTCTGATTCGAACCTCTTTTTCATATTTTAATTTGGAGAGAAATAGATAATCATGAGTATGAAAATAAGTCACCACGTCTGCTGAGGGGTACTACAAATTACCATGTTAATAAAAAAAAATGAAGATCTAACGGTATGTATCTATCTATTATATTAATATATGGTATTGCTAAAAGAAATAACCACGTTGACCGAGGGGATTTAAAAATTACCAAGTTAATTGAAAAAAAGCTATCTAAATCTCTAATGATCCATATTCATTTGAGAGTGAATATTCCAAGACTACATTTGGATTTTATGAAGATCTAATGGTCTATATTCACTTAAGAGTCCATGTAGCAGGACATCGATTCTAGCATAGCCTGGAATTCAATTTGGATTAATATATAGGGTACGACTTTGATTTGATTAGGAAAAAGAATAAAAAATAAACTGAATCGGACATGATTTCCCACTTAAGAGTTAGGAATAGTTATATCAAATACAAATAACAAAAACTGATGGATTTTGAAAAAAAAGGAACTCCACCATTTGATTAAAAACACCATATTCTTCGTGAATGCTTTAAAATTATCATACTAATCAATAAAAAAGAGAAATATTAACCGTTGTGGTATACTAGGCCTGTGTGGGGAGATTTATTTATAATAAATTACTAGCAAAAAAAAAAAAGGACATGCATGTTCTTGGGAAATGGCAATGTTGTATCTTGACGTAAAACATGTGATGGAAAGTGAACATTAGAAGACAATACATATGATCTCGATGTTGACAATTTTTGATTGATCATGTTGGAAAGTGTCATGATAATAGCCATACAACAACAACCGTTGTTCGCGATGACAATGGGAAATGGCGATACAATATAGGTGAGATGCCTTGCAAAACACCAGAGGGCGTGAATTCTATGCGGCTTTAGACTATGTTTATTGAGAACTAGAGATGCGCAAAGTCTTTTTTTCTTCCATTACAATGTATGTGCATATTGGCTATAATAAGTTAATGTTTGAAATGTATATTTATTTACCAACAACCACTCCAACTTACTATGTATCTTATTTAGTTAGAGGAACACTAATTATTATAATACATAAGCAGGACAAACGATGCTTATTTTCAGCTCATTTTCTACACTTTTACTATAACAAATGCATAATATTTCAAGTTAATTATCTACCAAAATCTAAGGGAAACAAAGTCTAGGTGGACTATGATATGATTTTTTGGGTTGTTCAATATGGCCTCCATTCTAAATTACAATGGACTTTACCTTTGTCTTAAGCAATTTTTCAAATAGATGCAATATAAAAACATCTTCAATATGAAATAGATGCACTATAAAAACATATTTTACGATATAACTAATTTGATATTATAGATGTTGGTGTCCTTTCTAAAAACGATTATATTAAGTTATAAAAGTTATATCCGAAACAAAGAAAATATATACAAAGTTTTCAATTACCTAAGCGCAATGTCTCAATGGTTACACAGAGGAATTTATATGCTAAAATCCAAAATTTAAATTTATAGTAGTTATATTATCGAATCACACACTAATATGTAAAAGACTTATTAGATAAATATGTTTAACAAAAAATCACTAGCTACCCGCGCTATTTGCGCGGGCCATCTTGCTAGTTGATTATTGAATGTAATGTTTGCAAGCAAGTTGATAAGCAAACATCGAACATCAGTAAATACAAGTACTAGTATACAACAGATGAACTACTTATTCATTTTTTGGGGGTCTGGCAACACTTACCAACAGGACAGCACGAGTAGGAACAGAAGCAGAGCACTGATCTGCACGCAAATATTTCTTGGCAAGACGAAACACTTGAGCACGAATGTCATGGCTCAATTTATTGTCACAGTGGTACCACTCGATCCCCTTTCTCAGCCGCTCAAGGATCAACTCGGCCTCCTTCGTGGTACACTTGAAACAATGATGCTGCAAGAAGTGGAGGTAAATGATGACGTACACTAATTAAGAATCAGCACCCACATGCATAGATAAAGTGTGGTAGTATAAGATAAACAGATCTGAAGCCGTTTCTACACGTACAACAACATCAGGTATGATGCGCCTGTCATCTTTCTGCAGCAGGAGGCTTAAGGCCTTCTCCTGAATCCTGATGCTCAGCCTGATCTCAGGGGCAGCACGTAGCCCGTCCTTCATCCACTCAGAAGCCAATTCTGTCTCCTTATCGCAACACTTGGAAAGCAAAGCAAGCAATAATTAAGTTACTGCAAGCAATAGAAGAGAATGCAAGCCTAGCCTAGCCTCAAATCAGGCTGCAGATGAATCTAGCTAGTACGTAATTGGCAGGAAGTGTGGAGTTACCGAATTGACGAGAGCAGTAACCAAGTAGTCATTGTCATTGGCAGACCCGTCTTCTTGTTGCCCAGTGGCATTAGCATCAGATTCAGTCATTGGCGGAGCCAAGATTTTGGTATAGGAGGGGCCAATCCGCCAATGTAATGCCACATAACTACATAAGTGGTGTAGTTAGAACCTATCTCGTTCAATTTTGGAAAATGCATGTGTATTTTTACTGGCTTGGAACCTTCGCATCAAAATTTTTAGTAAAACAATATAGTGCATCCGTTTCTTACTTATATTTTGATTAAAAAATAAAGTAGCTTGTGACAAATATTCAAGAATGAAGGTAGTGCTAGAGCTATTGAGTCTTTTATCTTACATATAACCAATCAACTAATAAGGGCTGCGTTAAACAACTACCAATCGATTAATCTAATATAATCATTGCATCTAGGCTTTTGGCTCCCACACCCATCAATACTGCGTACCCCTTCCAGGCTTTGCCACTGAGAAGACTAACCACCATGCGCTAAGCCTATAGGCTAATATTATATATGCTAATTAAGTTGAGAAGGGACTGGTCAAGAAGATAGGCAAAATAATATGACGATGAATGATATGTCCAGGTAGAAATGCAGGGAGATTAGGGGGGGCCTGGCCCCTGCGCCCCACCCCCCCTGCCTCCGCCCCTGGATTCAGTAGAACTGCAGGTAACCTTCTTCTCAAGACGCTTGGAAAACCCCCAACCAGCACTACAACAAACCTTGTAATTTATGACGGATTTTTGGTGACGTTTGTAGATAACGTCACTAATATGCTAACATTTGTGATGAATAATGATTTTTCGTCATGGATTTATATGGATAGAATGTTGAGCCCATTTATTGGTGACGTTCTCTCTAAAACGTCACGATAAAATTTGAAACGTCATAAATTTACGGATTATTTGTTGGTGCTATGGTGACGATTAGAAAGCCCCTAATTTATGAACTCTTCTAATCAACCAAGTTTTTAGGTGACAAATAATTAACTTCTTTTTTACATGTGGAGACTTGAGGTGTCACTACTGGTGTGAAAAAACTCATAGAAAAAAATAAATTTTCTGTCGCATTTCAAACAACATATAAGAAATTGTGCAGCGTTAAACTCTTTATGTTTTTTCCCTGCTCGGGCGTGCTTCCATCTTACGTTTTCGTTTTGCCGCCCGTAGCCATGAAAAAACAAAGTCCCGCAGCTGCACTGAACGGGCGGCAAATAAAAAATTCCAAACCCTAGCATCTCCTGCCGTCCTACTCCCACACAAACATATCTCCCATTCCTATCCCCACCCGCGCCGCCACCAACAGAGCCCCGACCCAATCTCACGCGCAGCGTCCTCCGCGGCGCTCTCCCACCGTCGGCCGCCACCGGCTGTTGCCCAATCCCACCTCCCTTTCTCATCCTTGGCCACCGCCCCCGTCCCAGATCAACAGGACGTCCGCGTCGTCACCCCATCCTGATCATCGCCTCAAGCCTGTGATGCCGGATTTGTCGCTGGAGGAGGCATCGACGCCGGATCTAGACCCAATGGGGGCATCCTGCGCGAGGGCCAAGGACGCCTCCTTTATGGAGGCCACCAGGGCGAGCTCCAAATCGTGCAATGACGGGAAGGCCTACGTCCAAGGAGAAGTCGCAGTGTCGTGCAGGGATTAGCAGTGCGGGGTCAGCTACCAAGTTTGCTTGCTGCCGGCAGCAAGGCTCATGGTCTCCCCTGTGTCCTGGTCAGTGCTCATGTTCCCCTCCTGCATGTGCCATCCTGCGTTTAACATCTAACGTACTGTGAAGATGACAGAAGAGTGATTACAGGTTCCTAATGTTTTTGTCTTTCAATGGCAGATCTGGATTTTAGACTATTTTATAAATAGCACATACCTATTTTTTTTTCAAGGGATGACTTGTAGAAACACGAAAAGTGAGTACACTTAGTTCTGTGTTACTGAAAGGCAGAGCTTTTGCATTCTTTGAATTGGGTTCTTCAATTGAATTCAATCTTTGCACAAACATTTTAAAATTGTATAGTAGAAAAATCACAATTATGTACATTGTTACTACTACACAGATAGCAAGGCCTGTGTAAAGTGCATATCCTAAGTTAACATCTTATAGCTTTACAGGAATTTGGATTTATAAATAGGTATGGCTCTGTATCAATTATGACTACATACTTGTCATTTTTGTTTCATCTTGAATTGCACAACTTAGATACTTCTATTACATATATCATTCGTCTTTGGCTGGAGCGCTACCATTTCTCTGTAAACTATGTTGAAAGTTACTTATTTCTGATTATAGATGCTTTTCTTCTTTAAAGAAGGGTGCCATTATTTATTTCACTGTACACTGTGAGGTTCATTGTTTTTTATTCTTATAAGAATCACTATAGCTATCTAAAATGACTCTAGCTGTAAAAAAATTAATGCCTGTAAAGAAGCCTACGCCTAAGCTAGAGTTAAAGATGCCTGTCCATTGTGATGATTTCAATAAAAAATTGTGCTAGTAAATGTTCTGGTGCTCATGGTCCAACATGATAATTCTAATAGATGTTTTAACCTCATATTTTTCTTGTAGATATGTTGAGAGGATATTGTGATAGAGCATCTAAATGTTCTCTAGATGAAATTCATATGTATGCAAATCAAACAATGCGTTGCCTTTCCCTGTTTTGGTATCTTTTATAATCCATAATTCAGTTAGTGTTTCGATTAATTTACAGGTTGCCATGGAATGAGTGAAGTTGACTAGCAGATACTTAGTTTACAAGAGTTGTTAACATGAGTACGTGACCCCCTTGATCCTATGAGGTAATTTCTTCATTCTTCTTGTGCTTTTATTTTTCTTCAATGGGACCAATGGGATTAAGTCAAGCCAGGATTCAGGGTTTATAAATTGGCACCTATGTACTTAGCAATAAGCAGTATTAATCACTCTGATTCTGTTAAGATAAATTGGCTTGCATTTATTTACATTCCTTTTGTTCATTCTTCTCTATAAAGTAGCCACAAATGCCATTTACATGTATAGATTATGCCAACGGTTTGGGCATAAGCTTAATTTTCTTGAATCTTAGTATATTCTCTATTGCAGACTACCATGTACCTTTTGTATCTGTACGTGAACAAGTGATATTCTCTGAATTTTGATTGCCCACTACATCACTAAATATTGCCTATAGCTTATCATTGTGTAGCGTGCTTGAAGGATACTAGACATGATTCTTTCTTGGCTGTTTTGTCTGCAAAATTATTAGCTAATAGCTTTCATTTTTTCATGCAGATCTTTGGATGGAAAATCGAAGAACTATTTTACTAGTCTGTAGTATATTATTTTTTTGTGTTCTGACTTTTGATCTGTGCAAATGTATGGCCAATGCAATTTTTTTTGCATGTATATGTGATCACTTTCACATTGTGATATTCTAGTGTATATGAAATTGGTTTCAATTCGTGATGGTTGACTGAATGAGCCTGGGTCATTTATAATTGAGCATAATTTTCATGCCAAATGGACCTAGCCAAGCCTAGATACGTTTTGATCACATTATGAAAAAAAAAACTAGTGAATGACATTAGCATACATGTGGCCAATCAATCTATGACAGAATATTGATACTGTGTGGCAATAATCTATGACGTTTATTTTTGTCACGAGATCTGGGCTTGGGTTGGGCGGTGAGGGCCTAAAGACATTTTATGACAGCCACAAAACGTCATAGATTGTTTCAATCTGTGACGATTTCATGTAAACGTCATGCAGGTTAATCTGTGACGCTTAATACATGACGAAATTCAAAAACGTCATAGATACCACTTCGTGACGGTTTTTCAGTGGCCTGTGACGAAATTTGTTCGTCATGTATTAAGGGGTTTCTTGTAGTGCAGAGAGAGAAAAAAAAAACAGAACATCTTACAATTGCTGTGTACTAATGAATAATAAGATAAACCTAACGAAGCAATCAGGAAATGCAATAATCCTAACCTAGTCTGAATAAAGCCTGAAATTAAGCAACTCCAATTAGTTTGCTGGGAGGAAAGGGAGTCACCATGTTGGGTAGAGAAACAGTGTCAAAACTGGCCTGCCGTCGCCGCCCGCTGCCCGTACTGGCTCCGGCATTTCGCCGGTAGTATTCCTCAAGGTATCTCAGGTCGCCGGTGGGGAAAAGGCGTTCCCATCCCCACGCTCTCTCAAAAAGGTCTGAATTTTTCGTCAAATCAATTCCCCGGCCAATCGAATGAAAGCTCAAACGGGAAATGGGTGTAGTAGCTAGGTATATGTGAGGTTATTAGGGCATACCACGGAATCTGACGATCGACAGCGGCGGTATCGGGAAGAACAGCTCGCATTCTTTCTTGGTCGCCTCAAACTGCTCGACCCATGTGGTGAGGTAGTCTCTGATCTCGGACCAACGAACGGCAACCCTCTCGGCCCGGAGCTCCACGCTGTGCACAACAACTCCGCGGCCCTTGAGACTGGCGCCGTCGTCGGAGTCGGAGATGACGATCGATGAGGCGCCGAAGCTGCGCCAGGAGCCAACCTCACGGAGGCCTGGTGTCACCGCTATCCCACTACTGATCGACTCCGCGACGCCCACGCCGCCGGAGACAAGTTCACGGAGGCCTGGGGTCCGACGAACCACTGTCCCGCTACTGGACTCCGCGGCGGCGGCGCCATCGGAGGAGAGGATTGAGGCGAGGCCTAGGGGCATCATCGGATCCTTCTCCCCTCGACGGCATCGCTGTCCGCGGCGGCCTCGACTGCGCTAGCTCTAGGGTTCAGTGCGTGAAAAGTGGAAACCCCTTTGCTGTTTTTTTTTTTTTTTAGGATCCTGAGTTCAAATTCCAACACATGGGCTTTTCCTCTCACTTTTCACTCACAGTTTCGGCCTGTTTCCGGCCCACTATCTCAAAGCCGGGAGCAGAGCATTTGCTGTCTTGCTGAGATCAACGGGCACAACCGGCCCACGACCGAGAGCAAAGCATGTTAATCACCAGTTTGCCACTTCATTATCTGATCCATGTATCTTGGCTACATTATTCTAAGCTTGTCTAGAATATGGGCCAATACTTTGTTTTTATTTGATCTGCTGCATTAGCTTTTTGACGATGAAGCCGGAATATATTTTCATTATTGAAAAAACAAAAAAATGATATGCAACGGGAAATGAAAATTAAAGGCGCACGGTTCCATTCCCAGAACTAAATTATTGACCGGTGGACCAACACACAAAGCAGGAGCACACGCAGGTGTCGCTCTGCCCACAACCACGTGACACACGACGACACAACACAACGACACACATGTACCACTACTGCCATCCGACACGCACGCGTACGTGGCTCACATGCGATCTGACCGACTGAGCAACATGCATACACTATTGCGACTCCCTAATAACCGAGACACTCGTACGTAGTACTACTACCAGCTAATCAAACTGCTAATTAATCCAACTCTCAGATAATTAACACCACCGATAATGACAATGGAGACGTACGGATGGCTCTCGACAGCTGAGGAGCTGACACACAAACATGAAACATCCCATCACCATCATCATCATCCTCACACCCCGGGGCTGCAGTAGATGACCTTGATCTCCTGCACGTTGCGGCACTTCCCCCCGGGCACCTGGGCGACGGAGCAGCGGCCTTGGACAGGGCAGCCGACGGCGGGGCACTCGCCCTGGAGCGGGCTGCCGTGCGGCGAGACGACGACGGGGACGTCGAGCCCCGGCTGGCGGACGTTGGAGCCCATGTAGAAGCAGCCGCCGTCGACGCCGACGTGGAACTCGGCGGTGGGCGCCCCCGGCGCGTGCAGCCGCCCCGTCCACCAGCACACGGGGAACTCCGCGTGGCTGTGGGGGCGCAGCGTGTACTGGCGCCCCTCGAACAGGTGCGGGCTGTTGGCGAGTGGCTCCAGGGTGAGGGTCACGTCGTGCGCGCAGTTGTTCTGCACCGTCACCTTCTTGTTCTTGGCGCAGGTGTCGTGGGTCGCCTGCGCCGATGCCGGCGGCGGCGCGGCCAGGAGGAGCAGCAGCGCCATGGCCGCCGCCGCCGCCGCAAGGAGAAGGGACGCCGCGGAGGGGCCCTTGTTGGAGAGTGCCATCTCTCTGTGTCTCAGGATCTCGGCTGTGGTGAAGTGAAGTGATGCTTGGATGGGTTTATGTATGGTTCAGGGCCTCAGGGGTATTTATAGGCGGCGTGCCGGGTGAAGAGGGCACGGTGAAAAAGTCACAGTAAATCCTGTGAAATGAAAGCAGAAGTGGATGGTGCATGCTCTCTAGAGTCTAGACAGATCGAGGAGCTGGAGTAGTGGGATGTCAGATGAGTAGGGCATCCATGGGTGGCCATGGACGATGCACAGCAGGAGCATCTCGGAGGAGGATGCTCTCTGGCTCCTCTCATCTGCTCTCCTAGTGGCCTGCATGAATGCATGCGCGCACGCTTGAGACGACGTGGCAGCGCTACAGTTCGAGGCTGTCCCGGGTGAAGAGGACGAAAGGTGGAAAAGGCGAGGACCCGCAGCTCCTCTTTTCTGTAATTTATGGGGACCCCTCGCAAAGACAGGAGGATGAGTACGTGTGAGAAAGTGAGGTGATGAGCAGGTCGAAAAGGAAATTATTAACATTGTTAACCGAGATTTCACAGAGTAGGGGGGGAAAGGTAATGGTAAATGGGCTGTTGCAGTTAATATGAGTGGTAGTCATCAGAGCTCGAAGCATCGAGATCTGTCTATCACAGCAAAAAAAAAAAAAAAAAAAAAAAAAAAAAAAAAAAAACCGCCGACAGGGCAATGGGCATGCACCAGTGTAGCAAAAGGACTACTACTGATCGAGAAACAAAAACTAATAAAAGAGATGTGTTAACCACTGCATGTTCGATGCCAAATCAAACTACTTACAGTCATTATTATTTTTTTTGATAATTACTGACAGTCATTATTTGTACTACACACTCCACTCGCTACAAGCAGGCCAGGGGCAAATAAAATTTTAACTGAAACTGCGTGCTTCGATGAGGACAGCAGTCTTGGCCGTCCTGACTTGTCACCTCTGATATATCTCTCTCTGCGTGGGAGCGAGGAAAACGCGGCCGTCCTGTGCAGCGCATGCGGACTCTGGTCTTGGGCAGGCTACAGACATCGAAACAGTGCCGCTGATGCAGCGCTATATAGAGAAACTATAGTTTTTACTGTTTACCCCCACGTAAAAAACTTCAAAAACGGATTTGCCCATTTCATCTATCTTGGCATACTACATGTATATATATAAATAGTATTAGTGCTGATCAAATGCAAAGCATGGCTCCCCTTTTAATTTATTTTTTGTAATCTACTGCGTTTTGGTTCAGTGTGCAGCGGAGTGTCTGGAGTGAGCGATGCCTGCAGCCTCTGCTGATCCAGATCCGAGCAGCACGTACTACTGACCAATGATGTACTAAGGGTCCGTTTGGTTGGAGAGCGAGGTAGGATGGAATAGTTCCATCCTAGATTTTAAGAATAGAACGGTTCTGTGTTATGTGTTTGGTTGGAGAATAGAACGGTTCCATTTATTGTTTGGTTGTTGGGATCTGAAGATCGGGATGACGGATGGTGTAGCTCTGCCGTTTGGTGGGGTCCACGGGTCAGTGAAATAAAAGCTTCTTCTACCTCTATCCCCATCCCGAATCCCCCTCCCTGCTCGCCCCCACCCGCCAGCCGCCGTCCCGCCTCCATCCTCCGCTCGCTCGTCGCCGGGTCCGCCTCCAGCCTCCGCGTGCTCGTCGTCGGGTCCATCTCCGGCCTCCGTGCGCCGCCGCAAGCTCCGCCTCCGCCCGCCTCTCACGTCTGCCTGGGAGCCACAGCACTTCCCCGCCTCGCCTGACACCACGTCCCCGTCGGCGCTCGCGGCTCCCGGCGCCGGCGCTGCCTCCCCGCCCATCCGCGTTCCCGCACGCGGCCACCGGCGCCGCTTCCTGCCCATCCGCGAGGCCGCCGGCCGCCTCCCCGCGCGGGCGCCCGTCGACACCGGCGCTCGCTCCGCCGGCACTGCCTTCGGGCTTCTCCACGACGTGCGTGGCCGCCGCCGCGCCTCCGCCTCCACCCGCTGCTGCTTCGTCTCGCTCGTCGTCGCTTGCCCGCGCCCCCGCCTCTTCGCGTGACGGGGAAGAGACGACGTGAGCCGGGGACGAGCGCATCCCACCGATTTTGGGGAACGGACCCGTCCCGCATCTCGGGCGAATATTCGCTCCGGTGGGATGGCTCCGCTCCCGTCCCCTTGCTCACTCGCAAACCAAACGGAGGATGGAATGGCTCCATCCCGTGTCGCTCCCCAACCAAACACATTCTAAGTATCTCGAGCAGCAGCCACCTCACACACCTACTACCATGCTTGCAGGGGGCCACGGGCACGGGATGGAGAATTTTCCACCAGATTTCAGCACCCCAGACTCATTCTCATCAGGCTATAGTCATTCCCATTTCTATACCCATACCAATCATAAGTATAAAACTCATTCTATACCCGTCCCCATCCCCATCCCCATTCCCATCTCCATCCCCATTCGGATATCGGATTTTCATTGGAGCCCTATCTCCATTAAAAAAATACGTGAGCATATAAAAAAATTATCAAAAAATATGTAAGAGTAGTACATTATCGCTGAATGTAAGATGTAAATAGTCTAGGTGGAAGATTAGGTGAACAGTGCGAAAGGATTAGGTTAAATAGACAAAGGATTTTAGGGTTTATTTGTTAGGTCTTGGTTAGACTTTAACTTGTTTGATAGGCTGCATACTAGACTTAAACATATTGCACATTAAATGTAACTAGTGTACATTCCCTATGGGTAACCGGGTTCGGATGTTGCCTCCCAAACCCATACCCGTATACCTAATGGGGAAAGAATTTCTCCCATATCTACACCCATAGAAAATAAATTCTCCCCATACTCTAACCCTAGTAGAGAAATTCTCCATGGGTAACCCGGTATCGGGTCTCCGATGATACCTCTGGGCACGGGCGCCCCTAGGTTAGTTACTGCAGTAAATCAAAGGACAAGAGAGATTAACCATGGTGATTTTGTCGAGCAACGAGAAGCCCGATTGCTTTTTTAAAGTTTAACCTAAATAAGTGCCACTTATAATTAGTTTATTTATTAGGCTAAACTACACGCTTCGTGCTCCGGGAATGTCTGTCCCACTCCCTCGTGATTACATTTAGCGCGAGCCCATGCCATGCATGGCCGGTGGATGAATTCCTATCACCCAAGACAAACATGCGGATCCTTGTTTGGAAAACAGAAACATTTTCTAAAGCATACACTTTTCTATGTCTTTTTTTTTTCTAAACTGGTTTATGTAAAATTATTTATGTGTTATTCCAAAGAGACGCATATATGTGCTTCGATTCGTCCTGATGTGGTGGCATTAGGCTGGTGTCACCAAAAAATACATCTATACTATGTACAGTACGCAAACAGTGTTTTTCACGTCCATTTTCATTCTCCAGTAACACTAGCCTTAGCGTGTATTATCATCTTTATTAAAAGCCACGCCCAATCATGACATGAGTGTACAGTGCCATCTATCGTATGCATCGCGCGCACACACTAGTAGAGCCTAATCTACAAAATGAGTCTAGCAAAGCATCCCCTGCTGCTGCAATTGTCTCACGGGTCACGGCGTGCCAACCATGTAGCCCATGTACGTACTTTACACAATGGGTACGGCACAGAGAACCAACCACGTATACGACAGTACGTATAACTTTTTTTTTTGAACGTAAACAGTACGTATAACTTTTACCCCTACCCATGCAGTTGGAAAGGAATCTATTGGGTCCGCTCGTTTCCCTAGCTGTTGCTGCGTTTTATCTAAAACTGCCTAGGAATAGTGAATCATGCAGTGTTGGTTACTGTGGCTACAGTAGAAAACTGCAGCACCAGCCCGTCGAAAAGAGCCCACCGAACAGGCCCAATACATATTCGATGCCTTTTGCTTGGTGATTGGTACACGTTGTCGCCATGTCGGCAGTGCGATACTGTACTACTCCTAGGGCACGGGCATCCACGCCATGCCTGGCCAGATGCTGTGGTAAACACGTACTACTGTGGTAAAAAGCAGTAGCAGTACTTCCTCCCTTCTAAAAAAACAAATCATTTTAGTTTTGTTTTAAGTTATTTTTTAAAAAAATAACTAAAATTATAGAAAAAAGTAACATTAATGACACCAAATAAGCACCTCATAAAAATATGTGATAATGAATTTAACAATACTCATTTGGTATTAAAAATATTTATACTTTTTATATAGATAGGGTCAAATTTTAGAAAAACTTGACTTAAAGTAAAATGAGAATGACTTTGAGATAGATGGAATAGTAAAATAAAACAGTAATAGAAACTCAATATACGGGCATCTTTTTTCTGTTTTCGTTTGAAAAAGTTCTGTCATGCGGGCCTCAACGAGAGGTTTTTTTTTTAGGATCGCCTCAACGAGAGGTGTTGAGTCCTCTTGTTGACCTGGGCCAAGTTAGGTCGGGCTTATCAGACACGTCCTTGTTTCTGGGCTTTCAGAATAAGTATCATTCCACTCATGGGTCTTAGTTCTTCGTAAACTGCAAGAAGGCTAGGCTGGCCCAGCTATTCATATTGGTTTCATTAAAAGTTGATTGGCACCCCTCAAAAAAAAAAGTTGATTGGTGATTCTCAAAAAAAAAAAGTAGTTTGAGAGGACCGGCCAATCCAATTTGACCCACCGCCCGTGTCGAGTGTGCCATCTGATCCAGCTAATGGTCCTAAAAAAAACTGATCCAGCTAATGCCCTTTTTCTCTGATGCTTCAATCGATAAGCCAGGCAAAGCGTAAAAACCTCAGAAAGTACTGTGACAAGATTCCATGTTCACCCAAACAAAATTAAAGAATTGAATTAAATCTAGGTGATTCTTTTCTCGTTGAATCTTATTCCCAGAATATGACTCTAGAATGACTTTCTATTCTATAGAGCCCACGGTGCCTTAGTAGGGATTTCTAAGTATCTCTCCTGAGATATTGTGTGTGTATTATCAGCTCAATTTCGTTTGAAAATTAGTCCACACACGTGTTGTGTATTTTTTTTCTTCTTTAATTCAGGTTTTGTTTTATTTCTGTTTCTTTCATTTCTTGTTCATCCATGCACTTTTCACCTTTGTTTGATTTTCTTCCTTTTTTTTCCTTTTGTTTATTTTTCCTTATCCTTTTTACTTTTTAGAAACTCAAAATTTTTCGGTGGCATCTCAATAAATTTATTAGTAGAAAAAAGAATAAGGATAGAGATATGGATAAAGAAGGAAGAGGTATGTGATGTAGGTGGTGTTTGAGCGAGCTCCACTCTACCGATTGTCAATTGCAACTCTATTCCAACTTCTTCCCACCAAATGGTACAGCTCCATTAAGTCCTACTTGTGAGAAACAAGCCCTAAAAATAGAGGTTTCGGTGATTAATGACAACATAATATCGTTTATTAATGAGTTCATGCATTGAAGGTTTTATATTAATAATTAAGCTCATTGGTTGATTAAAAGAGACCCCAAATTTCAAATTCTATTGGACGGCTTGTGGTTCGATCGAGCTAGCAAGATGATCGGGTGTTTCCCTAGCTCTAAGTGCCAAAAGGTGAAGAATGGCACTTAGTTTCCTCTTTGCTAGTTTTAGTCGAGCCGTACTATCAAGAGGGGTTGAGGTGAGTAGCTTGAATCACTTCAATTCGAGAATTCTCTAACTTTCGAGTGCATCTAAGTCCTAAAGCTCAAGCACCTTAAAACATGCTAAAACACACTCACCTTTGTCGAATAAGTCAAGAGAAACCCCTCCGAAAAACTTTACAAAACTCCGTTTGAAAATAGCGCTGAAAACCAAACTTTTATGTACCACCGGACTGTCCGGGGGCGCAAAAACCTAGCGCTGAGGTTATATCGTTCGGCTGAGCTTCAATAGCCACCGGACTGTCCGGTGCCACCACCGGACGATATAAACTGAGGGCTGTGTTTCCCTTCGTCCCAGGCAAATCAAGCCCACCGGACTGTCCGGTGGCTAACCACCGGACTGTCCGGTGCCCCACCGGACGTTATAAACTGAGGGATTGCTAAGTGGCCTTCGTCTATCTCATCGTCGGACTGTCTGATGGGTTACCACCGGACAGTCCGGTGGGTCCGGTGGCTCTAAGGCCCTTGGCGCGAAACGGGAATTTGAATTTTCTATACCACCGGTCACCGGACTGTCCGGTGGGTACGCAGAAAAACGGTTGGAGCTCTCCAACGGCTAGTTTTGGAGCTCTACCCTATTTAAAGGCTCCCCCTCCCCTCATTTGCTACCTTTGTAACCCAGGAACACTCACATACACTCAAAGATCATCTACACCACCAATTCCACACTAAATCTTGTGTTTTGGACAAGAGACTTGAAGGGAAGAGAACTCCTTGATTGGAGTTGAATCAAGTGAAGCCAAAACTTGTTACTCTTGGTGATCGCGATCACCTAGACGGCTGCGGTCGTGCGTTTCGCGAGCTCCCGGAGCTTATGGGAGAAGCGGAGCGAGCCCTTTGCGAAGGGGGTGTAACCGGTTCAAGCTCGCCGGTCCGGAGCGGAGAAGAGCTTAATCAAGAAGAGAGTACTTGGTCCGCGGATCAAGAGGTTGCTTGACCTTTGCGAAGGTCACTTTGCCAACCTCATTCCTTGCGAGGTTTGAGGCCGGGATCCTTACGAGGAGCCCGCGAGAGCAAAGCCTTGCGAGGGGCGCCAAACGAGTAGTAGGGGGTTGAGACCGTGTGTCTCCTCGAACCTCAGGAAAAAATCCTCGTGTCTTCTCTTTACATTTCCTCATTTACTTTCCGCACTTTACTTTCTATTTTTCTAGAATTGCATGTTTGGCTCTAGGTTGCAAACCTTTTTGTGCGTGTAGTTCATTAGGATCACTTGTTTAGTCACTAGGATGAATTGGGACTTGTGCGATAGGATTTAATTTTGAGTTTCGAAATTAGAAGTCCAATTTACCCCCTCCCCTCTTAGACATCTTGATCCTTTCACTACTCCAAGAAAAAAAAAGGCAAAATTTGCTCCAGGACATCCAACTTCCATGGAATATGCCACTTCACACTGCCAATACGCTAATTTGCCCAGTACTATTATGAAACGATGGTCATTTGCCACAACACACCGCATCGATTAAAATAATGATTTTCTGGATTTGGGGAGAAAGAGTGGGTGGAAAATGTCAAATATGCCCTTGTCTTCAACCTCTCGCCTCCGTTTTTTCTCTTTCACGCTGCTGCCTGCCTCTGCCTACAGCTACCGCTGCTTGCTTCACTGCCAGGCGCCACCTACAGCTAACCGTTGCTTGCCGTCGCTGCCTACAGCTAGTCACTGCTTAGCGTCGCTGCCACCCGCTGTCTACTGCTAGCCGCTGGTTGGCGTCGCTGCCTGCCGGCTGCTGCCGTTCGCCGGCCCCACGCTGTAGCTGCAGTTGCCACCACCGATGAGGGGGAGTGCGGCCCGGTGCGAGCTCACTGGCGTCCGTGGAGCAGATCCAGATCTTGGCGGCGAAGTCAACGCGCATGAAGGGATTGACTTGGGCGGAGCAGGGCGGCTTGTAGCAGAGCGGAGAGTACGGGAGCAGCGGTGCGGCTCGATCCGCCGTGGAAAGGCATGATGGCGGCGGCTTGGCACACGCGTGAGGTGCCCCTCGCCACGGTGAACTCGTCGGGGAGGTCGTGGAGGCACGGGGACGGCCCGGTGATGGCTCTCCGCTGTGACGTCGTGTTCGCCATGGTGGCCATGGCGGGCAGCGCGGGGAGAGGACGGAAGAAGTGGTGGTAGAGCTCAAGAACCAGTGGGATCGAGAGAGAAGAGTGAGGCGATGGTGGTGTGCACGGCGTTGGGAGCGGAGGGGGTCGGAGGGCCGGTGCGCGAGCTCGAACTCATGTCATCAATGGCGGCCAAGGCGGACTGCTCGCGGGGGAAACAGAGGTGGGGTGATTTGGGTGGACTAGGAGCGGCGGGGAGAGTGGAGCTATGAGAGGCGACGGCCCTGCGCACGTCGAACGAGAAGGAGGCCCGAGGTGGCCGGCGCACGCGAGCTCACCAAGCTCGGGCGCCGAGGTGCTCGGAGGAAAGGAAGGACATGAGGGATTTGGAAACAACCAAATATGATAGAGGGCAAAATTGACATTTTCAACCCACTCTCTCTCCCCAAATCCAGAAAATCATTATTTTAATCGACGTGGTGTGTTGTGGCAAATGACCATCGTTTCATAATGGTACTAGGAAAATTAGTGCATTGGCGATGTGAAGTGGCATATTCCATGGAAGTTGGATGTCTTGGAGCAAATTTTGCCAAAAAAAAACCCAATCTAGAGGCTAACTTCATGTTTTTTTAATCTTTTCAAGGGGTGCTCCCAAAAGCTCCCTTATAGATGTAAGATTTCGTCCTTGCTTTCACATCCCTATCCCAGCCACATATCCATACATCCAATGATCCAAACAAAGGATTGATTCTATCCTTTTCTCTCTTTATCTCTATTCTCTATTCCAACCTCATCTCTATCAATATATCCAAATGACACCGTAAACAAACTGATCACCCAAGTAGTTTCTTTACTAACTTGTTGTATAACTTTTAAAAACCTGTATTTTACAGGGGTCTTAGTCTTAAAACCGTTCATTCAAACACGTCCATAGCTCATCTAGATATGCACCTATAAGGTGGAACTATTGCCTATTATATTGTCTGTAACAACGTCAAAAGAAGAGAATAATTGGTCATTCTCTTTTTCACTTTTGTAGCTATTGACTTTAACCAAAAGATCGAGTCACAAACTAACTTTCATGTGAATTGCGTGAGCAAAACTATGGATTGGGATAACAAAAAAGTACAAAACCGTTCAGTTTTTTCAAAACAGTACTAATTAGATTTATTGCACCCGTTCATCTTGCATAAAATTTTAAGTTTACAGGAAAATGGACAGAACAATGCTTCCCCGATCGAGCTTACTGGGTACGTAGTTTGGCTATTGTATGAACCTTCATAAATCATGGGCAATTGAGCATGTCCACCAGCTTTAGATATACCCTAAGCTCTGCACCATTTTAGTCTACTGGCACAAGTTCAGCTTTGACAAAAGTTGATAAGCTAATGATGACGACATCAGGCATGTGACTTCTACGACTTTTACTTTAGCGCTTTTTTCTTGATAGAAGCAAGGCATATATGCCAAAAGTTACGGCCATAAACATTTTCATCGTCCTCGAGCACATTCAGATGAACCCTTGCCTGTCCAGAGAGAATGCGCAAAGCAAGCATTCACCCATGACGGCATGACCCGTCGCGAACCGGCATGCCCTGTTCTTGATGAAACTGTCAGCTGCATATAGCAACTGTTGCCCTCACAACTGTCCTGATGCAATCCTTGTGGAGAGACCAGAAATTGGGTAAAGGCAATAGATTCACATGAGCTTGCATTGTTATTTTGCCTGAAAGTGAAGGCTGATTTCTACAAACATCGGGAGTACGCAACACACGCGTGGAAGCCAAAGCTCCAACACGTCCCTAGCACAACAAAAACGCATGAACGAAAGGATCCACGACAACGATTCCACCAATGCAAGTAGCAGGACACCTCGACCAATCTAGCTGTCGGCGACGACGGTGCGGATGACCATCTCGCCATCCTCGGCGGCGGCGCCGGTGACAATGGTGGCCTGGCAGAAGACGACCTTGAGCTCCCCGGGCGCGCGGCAGCTCTGCGGCACGGGCTCCACGTCGGTAGGCGTGGTCCGGGTGAGCGGGCACCGGTTCTTGAAGTACGCCGGCGGGCCGAGGCAGGCGGCGCCCTCGGCGGCGCGCTGGTCGGGCGGGCAGTCGCAGTTGAGGTCGACGGGGCAGCCGAGCGCGGGGCACTGCCCGCCGCCGACGGCCTGCGGGCTGACCACGGCGGGCACGTTGAAGCCGTCGACGAGGCTCACGCTGTAGGCCGCCTGGTCCTGGCTCCCGCCGCCGTGGACGGAGACCTGCACGGCGGTGGCGGGTGGCGCGGCGCCCGTCCAGCACCCGGACGCCGCGGCGTCGCAGCCCGTGCGCGCGGCGACGCGCCCCGACCAGGGGGTGGACGGGAAGGAGAGCGAGAGCAGCGCGTTCGGGTCCAGCCGCGCCGTGTTGTCGGAGATGGAGGGGAGGCCCGAGTTGGGGGTGACCAGCGGCCAGACCGGGTGCGGGCAGAGGTTGTGGATGGTGAGCGTCGTCGCCGTCGAGGCGCCGGCGATGGCGGCGAGGAGGACGAGAACCAAGGCTTGAGCTCTGGCCATGGCCATATGGATGGCCTTGGCAAAACTGGCTTGCTAGCTGATCGAGGTGTGACTAAAGCGTGTGGTTGTGAGTTGTGACGAGACTTGATACGGGTCTTGATGGTTTTTATAGGCGAGCTTAGTTATGTGACGACGTCCATGGTGAGATAAGGGTCTAAGACTAAGTCGACAGAAGATCATGGTGATCATTAATGCAATTACAGTAATAGATTATGGGCTACGGTTTTGAATATACAGTAGGCAA
Source organism: Paspalum notatum (assembly GCA_022530915.1). Taxonomy (NCBI): domain Eukaryota; kingdom Viridiplantae; phylum Streptophyta; class Magnoliopsida; order Poales; family Poaceae; genus Paspalum; species Paspalum notatum. The sequence continues at coordinate 38,457,807 of CM039690.1, read as the reverse complement.
GCCGGGGACAAACAAAACTACAAAAGGCAAAAGCAAAAGCAAAAGCGAGAGAAGCAGAGAACAATTAGCTATCTCTAGCACGGCTTTGCACTTGCCGAATGATTTCTATTGTGTTTTCAGCTTTGCTGGTTTCTATCTAACGGTTGGGAAGAGAATATACTATGCAGAGAGCTCGCTCTCAACGGTTAAAGTAGGCCACGACGCGCCAGCATAAAGCTCCGCCCGTCGCCAAAGCATGGCCTCAGTTTGTTGGCCACCAGCATCACCAGACAATACGAGTTTGCCACCAAGCGTAAAAAGACATCCCTGTTCGCATGCTGGGGCAGGAGCACCAGCCAGTAACGAAGGACATGAATAAACGCAGGCGGCAAAACAAAAGATAAAACATTTCACCATGATATTCTCATGATCAACAAATGATATGACTATATGTTGGGCAGCGGGAGGCAGAGGTCCACACCATATAATAATACAATTAATAATCCAAAACAACCTAAACCTCAACCCCGACCACCAACTGCCTCTGCCTCCCGAAAAAACCACTCCAAAGACCTATATAACTCTTTGTTTCTTCACCAGCCCAGCTTCAGATAAAACCAAAATGGAGCAGCATGTAGATTGCCAAAAATAAAAATGAAAAAAAAAAAACAAACGCCCACTGCTCCAATAACACCTGCAAATAATTGATGCCCGCAGAGACTTGACTTGTACAAACAGCGTGCGGCACTGGACCAGACAGGACACAAGTTTTGCCCAAAACGAACCTTACAAAACAGACCGACCAAGAATGGAATGCAATGACAATGCAAGTGATCAAAGGGGAAAAAATGCTTGGAAATAAGCAAGCTACTACCAGCAGGCGGGTATGTGACAATAATGGACTTGGCCGGCCTGAGCAATACAAAATAATACCGTGACAAATTGTTTGTACCCGCTCCTGCTTACTGGAGCAGCAGCAAGCAACGGGGCCTTTGTCCCAAGTGACCACCCGACCAGAGTTCGATGCATGAGATGAATGTAGGGGGAAATGATAGGTCACAGACCATAGGCATGAATGCCGAGCAAACTGTCAGCATGCCATGCGACAATAGAAGCTCATCTCACCTCCAATAAGAAATGAAGGTTGCAGATGCCTTTAGCAAAAGTTAGCAGGCAGCCAACTTGAACCATCTTCTCGCAAAAGCGGGAAGGACAGGCTGACAGGTTGACACATGTACCGATGCATGAGTTAGTGATGACCCTTTGACTCTGCTGTAAGGATGTTGGACTTCACCGAAGAGCAGGTCCGGACATGATGCAATCAAAGACCCGACATGATGACATGTGGATGGATGCAAGTGCAGACTCGAGACTCCGTGTGACATCAACCCGAAACTGCACGGCTGATTGCTATCCTTGCCCAATCGGCTGATTCTTTCACCAAAGGATCATCTGATGCCAAGCATTCCTCTAAAAATGCCTGGCTTGAGGTGGATTGATTGATCAAAGGGCCAGCATGGACACCCAATGTGTCTGCCAGATCTCCTAAGACACCTATTGCAGTCTTCATCACAGTATCATCCCTGCAAAAAAGGTGCAACGTCATAAAGAATTAAGTCAACAAACAATAACTCATGTAGATTAATTAATTAGGAAGGTGAAGAACCAGTATATTATTTTTGACTTACATATCCTTTCCATTGTACAGGGCGTCAAGAAACTGGAGAATATGTGGAGCATACGGCATCAGTAGTTGTGTCTTAGGTGAGCTCTTGAATCCTTGAAGAATACCAGAGTAGGCTTCCAAGATTCCGTTCCTTAGCTGATTGGTATAGTCAAGCATCTCATCATCAGTTGCAGTGGTATGCGCTGACAAATCAGCAGCACTTTGCAGCATAGGCATGGCATAGATCAAATACTTCTCAAAGTTCTCACCAATTGCGAGTGCAATATCACCAAAACATGAAAATATTGGTGGTTTCACAGATCTGTGCAACTGGTTACTGGACAGGTCCTTCAAGAGTTGGGTCATGATGCCATCACAGAAGGGCAAAATTTTGTCTTCAAGTGCCCTGCACAGGTCTCCCACAACACCCACAGTAATGGCACAGACCTGATACTCCTCAAAGTTCTGAAGTCCCATTTCCAAATACTGATAAAACTGTGTCATGTACTTTGCGAAGTTTGGACCAGCCGCATATGCCAATGCACCAATAGCAAGCATAGCCTCCTCATGCACTGTCGCATTTCGACATGCAAAAACTCTCAGAAACAGATCCATCATCTGATCTGCGTACTGTAAGAAAGAGTACTTTGTTGACTCCATCCCTCCCAACTTTTGGATAATGACCTGCAGGCAGCCACAAAGGAGGCCCTGCAGTTCACTCCTCTTCTCCCTCTCATCAGTTGACAACTTTTCAGCTTCCAGTGTCTGATGGAGCTCCATCATGATCACAGGTACTAACTGCATAACAATGGGAGCCGTCTCCTCAGTGGAGCACCTGACAACTTCATTTAAAGTCTCATAAGCTGCTGTCCGCAGTCTGGATTCTCCAGCATCCTCCCTGTGAGTAACCATAAGAAGGTTCTGAACAATATCTTGAAAGAAAGGGGATAACGGTGACGCAGATCCAGCATCAGCATAGCCTTGTGCAAGGAAATATAGGGCTCCGCATGCCTTTTCAGCCACATTCGGGACATCCTTCATGCTGTGAAGCAGCACAGTAAGTATTTGCTGACAGTTCTCGGCCGTGATGATTGGAGGAGTTTCAAGAGCAGAACCATGCAGAAATTCAAAAATTCTTCCAAGAGTCCAAGCTGTTGTGTCCTTTACATGGTTACTCGGATCCTTCATCAACGCAGTCAGCATGAAGTTCAAAGCAACATTAACAAGAGGGGCCAGTTTATCAGCTGATGGGCCCTCCAAGATTGAGCCAAAAGCATATGTTGCAGCTTCTCTTTGCCTCCAATCAGGCTTGGTTATGTTCTCCTCCACGAATGGCATTACAAGAGGAACAATATCATCACCAACAGTCCTTGCCACCAGGCCCAAACAAGTTCCCCCAGCCATTGCAAGATTCCAGGCACCTTCATCCAAGTCTTGGTCTTCCTCCTGCTTGAGTAGAGTCTCCAACAACATTGGCACTAAGGCAGGAAGAGCTTGCTTGATAAAATAGTAGCACGGAACATCGGAATCAGCTGTAAACTCACTGCTGTACTCATCCAGAATATCAATTTCCTCATCACAGATGGAACTCCAGAACTCAATAGCCTGAAGCGCAACTGACTCCTCATCTCCCCTCACAGCCTTTGCAGTTATGTTAAATATATCCTGCATGTACTTGGCCAGCTTATCATAATAAGTAGACGAGATGGCCACTAAACACTCAAAGGCAGCCTGCCTGATCTTCACTTCCGGAGATTGTGTTGCCTCACAGACAACTCTCATGATATATTCACGCTCCATGTCATTAGAGAAGTTAACCTGAGCAAAGCCCAATGCATTATACAATGCCCGTGTAGCTGCAAGCCTCACATCAGAGTTCGCCTCAGAAGCATTCATACCCTGAACAACAGCTGTGAGTATTTTATTGACTTCATTTTGGTCAACAGAGTCTGGAGAAACTTCCTCACATAAATAGCCAAGTGTCTCGAGCGTTGCCTGCTTGACGTTTGGCTGGACCTGATGTATGTTTGAAAGCAATGATCCTATAAGGTCCGGCCATTGCTGCTGCGGAATCTCAATACCAGCAACCTTGGCAATAACCTGAGAAGCAGTAGACCTGGCACTTGCAACAGGAGATGCGAGAGTTTGCAGCAGCAATCCTTTAATTTGTGCCTTGGCACCAGAATCCAATGTCAGCCATCTCTGGAAAAGCTCATTCTTCCTGTGCTGCTCCTTTGCATCCAAAGCATTCTTAAGAATCAGCCCAGCTAACCTGCGGCTCTCCTCAGGTTTCTCTTCATTGGCCAACTCGCTTGAGAGGGAGAGCAAGAATCCTGGAAGATTTTGCTCCTGGAACTGCTTAAGGCTTTCTTCAGCATGCTTCCTGATGGCGCCATCAGCAGATTGTGCACTTAAGAGAACTTGGGTAACATCGAGTGACATATTGACTCTGAACATCAAAAAAAGAGAGGAATGAATCCCTGAGATTATACCATATGAACCAGCAAGGAAAAATTACTCCTAATTCAAATTAGACTATAATAAAGTGCTCTGAATTGTAAAGCCTAACAAGGCACACCAAACTGCTGTATGAAAAGCCAAACAAGGGATGCCAAATTGCTCTAGAATGTAAGATTGAGAATATATATATAATACTCGATATATTAATGCCAATGCTAAACAGTAAAAAAAGGGGGGAACACAAGCGTTATGCTTTTTATAATAGCAATCACAAAAATGGTGATTCATTAGTAAGCAGACCCACACAGTTTGGAGAAATAGTTCATGTCAAGACAACATGATAAGACTCTTTTAGTCTAATAAGGAATCAAGATGCCATATGAACAAGAATGATCAGGTAAACTAGTCATCAGTGAGCATGTACCCCCGTATAGCGCGTGCGAAATCATGGGTAAAGTAGCAGTGCAACAAATTAAGGTAATAACCCTAAGCATCAATCGCATCAGCTCACCCTAGCGTACAGCTGAGTCAGATTGCTAGACTGTAGAGTTCATAGCCTGCAACCTATCACTGAACACTATATAAACCAATGAAGCTATAGATCTCCAGAAAGCAAGCAATCGCATGTGGCCTCACGAAATTGATTGGTTGCAGTAAATTGGGTTATCACAGTTTAGCAGTAGAAATAACAGCAGCTTAAATGAAGCTACCAGAACTACAATCAATTCACGAGGCAGGGCATAATCGCTCCGTTTCCAAATTCCGGTAGCACGCTTTGACTTTTTCACTTATGAGAAGGTAAGCACTACCACGACCGAACGAGGCTAGAAGTTATTAAGTCATACAACAGAAACGGTAGAAAAAAAAATAGCATGCCGAAGTTCATGCGCCAGTTCCAGTTAAAAGTTGAAACAGTCAACTAGACAGAGATAACACGTGCGCATCGGAATCACCGAAGCACGCATCACACACTAGCCCCCATCAACGAATCTAACTTCACAGGTACAGAAACCGCCCAGCCCTCCAACTCAAACCCCACAAACCGACTTAGATCTAGCCACCCACGCCGGAACCGATGACGAACAGCGAAGACACGAGTGAGCAACCATCCGCCAACGAATCGACGGATCGATACACCCGATACCAAACCCAAACCAAGAGAACAGATCGGGGAGGAGATCCGGGAGCGGATCGAGACCGGCCGCTAGATCCGAGTGGAGGAGAGACTAGGGTTTTGACCCGTCACTTACATCGTCGGACGCGCAGTCCCGGGGCCCGGCGAAGCACGGCCGGAGAGGAGCGGGAGAGGCTTCAGCACCAGCGGCGGAGGGGCGGGCTGGGGGCGCGCGCGGCCGGGGAGCCGATCGGCGACGTGGTTGAGGCGGCGGCGGCGGCGGAGCGGGAGAGAGGAGGGTGGGCTTGGGGGAGGGGAAATCAAATAATAACGCGGAGAAAAGAAAAGGAGGGCATCTTTGGTGAGGTCTGGCGTGGGACGTGGGGAGCGGGTTGGCCACGGCCCGTGAGGCGTCTGAGGCCGTCCGATCCAGCGTGGACGGTTGTGATGTGGCCAGAGCGTTTGATTGGGTGCGGCGATTTGTTTTAAATGGTTAATTGGATTTCGTGTGGGTTCCGTTATTGAAATTGGACGCTACCGCGGCCCGTGGCCCGTGGGTGGTGGTTTTCACGGCCCAGATGTTTCGCGGTCGGTGTACAGAGGCAGTTTTCAGCAGTTAACTGGGCCTTCTTCGGTTATGGAAAAATCCAAGAGGATTGGAGGGGATTTAATCCCTTCCCCTCTAGAACTGGGATAACCGAACAAGGTCTAAAAGTGTTCGGTGCCCGAGGAAATCCTACTGCAACAGTAGCACGCTTGCTCCCGCACCGTACGATGAGAGATTACATGTGGTCGGAAGTCTCCAGTGTTGCGGTAGCTTCACCGCCCACACAAACATTCCCCTTGCTCATCATCGAGCTTAGACCGAGAGTACACGTGCCGGTATCTCACCATAATTCTAAGATTTTTTTTAAAAGCATAATTCTGAGATTAGTGAAGATATCTCTCAGAAAAAATAGTGAAGGTACAATAAAAAATTTTCCACAAATTTTATTAGAAAATAAAAACGGTTTATTTTGAAACTAGGTGCGTCTTTTTCCGCAACCTCAGCCTAATAAAAACAATTTATTTTACAACAAAATAACTCTTCACTTAGGAAGAGAGCCAGAGCCTATCTCGAATTCTCAATTGGTTAGGTGGAAGGAGTGGTTATACATACAACCACCCAAGTTTGAAGAGGACCTCTTCAACTTCAATTTGGGTGCATATTCCTTCTTATCGATATTGATTATTGTATTAAAAAACCACCGAGTTCCTCCAAAGTTGGGTTTCCTTTTTACAACTCTACCCTACGCATACATAGCTTGCTTTGTGAAGCTACACTATCTAATTTGATCAAACATGACTCACTCAACTAGTAGACTCTATCAGTGGTTTTTTTGGGTGTTACATGTGCAACTCACTGGCTAAAATTGCAGCATGCCAATATACAAACGGATGGCGCTAGATGGCCTTTAGTCTGGTGTTACCGGATTGTGCATATGGGTGCGCAAAACATTGTTTGTGCGCTATGGACAGAATGGAGTTTGAAATATAGACGGTAGAATAGACAGGCCGGTGATACCAGCCTCAGACCTTGTTGCCTTTATCCACCGCAATGCACTTGCACGAACTGACAATTTCATCGGGCAAAACCTAGGACAACCAAGGGACCACATTAGAAACTACCATTTCAAAATATCTTTAATGGTAAAACAAATCACAAAAAATAAATGACGGTTCATGTTTTTTTCAATAAAATGAATATTCAAATCTTGGAATAAGAAGTCAACCGTGACAATTTTGAGAATGGGGAGAGAGAGAGAGAGTACATAGACTATCTAAGCTGGGAACAACCAAGTCCCACTATGGATATCTATGGGATACTAAGCATGATGTGTAATGTTTGACCAGCATAGAAGGACATGCCACTTATGGCACATGGAGATGCAGACATCAATAAATCGATGGTGTTTTCATAAAAAAACGATGATAGTTCATAGGAAAAATATTTTTGTGTATGAGTGCTATCATGCGTGGCTAGATCAAAATTAGGTCCACCGATTTTCTTTATTGAGTGTCTATATAGATTAATGTAGCTGTGTACATAAACATTCATTCACCGCATAATGCGAAGTCGACAAACAAGAGTCTCTCCATCTTTACATCCACGTGCTCCACTTTTTTGCTCTTTTAATTTGATTGTTCTTGCTCTCTTTCTTGGTTACCGATTCTATCAAACTTTATCTGCTTTCTAAAAGGTAATACTTCATTTTATCTGCTTAGATCTAACAGAATGGACGGTTCACAGTTGTTTCAGTGTACCGTAGCAATTGCCAAGTGATACACCTTACCAAATTTGAGAACCACTCTTGTATTTCACTCATGTTTTTAGGAATGAGGCGTCACTAGTGCTGAAGCTTGAAGCCAAGTTGGAGAGCCAGAAAATGATTTGCTGGCTCAAATTATAATGATGGTCCAATAAAGGCCAAACTAATATTGGCATTCCTAAATTTTTCCATCCAAATCAAACCTGCTAGCTCAAGGTCCAAATGCATCTTTTGAGGTTGTGACTAGAGGGTTGTGACAGATAAACCGTTTAGACTCACGCCCAAATGATCAGTCCTATAGATTAAAAAAAAAAAGATCACCCGCATAGACATCGCCACAAGAGTAGACAGACGCTTTTGGTTCCTTCCCATGTTGTGTTGTGGGCCATGCAAATGTGATGCTACATGGCCCGCACAGATGGTGCAAATGAACAAAGAGCATTTCAAAGCGCATTAGTCCAAAGGGTGCAATCGAATCGTTTCATTGGATTAACATTTTTCCGTTTCTGGACTAGTCCAAATAAATAGATAATGGGAGAGATCATGAAGACCGTTGAAACCATCAAAATGTAAACAATGGAGCAACTCATGGGTATTATGGGAATTTGAAAATACATAACGTAGGACATCCCATTGATAACGCGCCAAACAATCTAAAATACATCGTGAAACACCAATACACCATACACTTAATTTGGCAACTATTGGATTCTGAGGGGGTCGAAGGGATTGAGGTGGGTTTAACTCTATAATAGATCAAAATCTCCTTTAGTTCCTCCCAATCCACATCAACCCTCTTTAAACGATCCAAGAGTATAAGAAGCTTTATGTTGTCTTCGTTAAATTTATTACAAATCAATTTTGAGAGCCGGCCGTTTCAATAGTCATATGTAGAAATGTGTGTTTTTACATGTGGTCGTCTTAAGCCGACCGCTTCTAGAAATTAGTTTTCAAGCATTTCTGGAGGTGGTGTGGTGGGTGTTAGAAAAAAAAAAAATCGGTTGTAGAAGTGGGGGGGAAAAATGAAATAACAAAGGACGGTGCTATCGTGTTTATCATGTTACTAATAATAACAATACAACGAACAACGAACTGAAATTGTTGACAGATCACATAAAGTGGAGGAGACGTCAGTGGAGGAGGTTTGCGGTGCACGGCGGTGGCAGGAGATAGACGCCGAGACGAGGAAGACGCAATGAACGAGAGGAGGGGATGTCGTCGTGGTCAACTGTTCACCGAGGGGAAGTTGATCATGAGCGACGAGCTTTTGACTTTGGTGCGACGAGCACCGCGTTCACGCACGCTCGGTGTTCGCTTTTGGCATAATCGTAACTGCATCGACCAACTGTATTCATCACCGCGCTTACTAATTACTCCAGCTTATTATGTGATCCATCTTACACCCTACACTATTCTACCACTAGCGGTAGGGAACACACACTCAGCCTGCGTTCTCACACCCAAGTCCACTCTCCGGCCGACGGTCCGACCACCGCTCGCCGTTCACACGCACATCACCATATCAGTAGGAGCCGGAGGACGTCGTCGCCGGGGACCGGGACCGGGACCGTGACCCGGTGACGAGGAAGCATGCGACGCGGAACCCCGTGACGAGCGCGGCGGCCGCGAGCATCGCGAACCCCAGGAACCCGAGCGCGACGGCGGCGCCGGCGCGCCCGCACTCCCCGGCGCTCCCCGACCCATCGCACAGCCTGGCCGCGTCGCGGGCGGCGGCGGCGGCCGCGGCGAGCGCGAGGTAGCCGAAGCCCTGGTCGTGGGCGAAGTCGAACCAGAGCTGCAGGGCCTCCGGGAGCGGCGTGGCGCCGCGGGCCGCCTCCCAGGCCGCGGCGCCCGCCTCGGCCGCCGCGTACACGGCCACCACGGCGTCGGCCGCCAGCAGCAGCCGGAACGACGCCGCGCGGCCCAGGAGCGGCGCGCCGGACGCAAGGAGCGCGGCCGCCGACGCCGCGGAGGCCAGCAGCGCGCCCGCGCGCAGCGCCAGGAGCAGCAGCGGGACGGGCGGTGAGGAGGAGGAGCGCCGGGCCGCCGCCGAAGGCGGAGTAATCTTCCCCTGCTCGTCCGCCGCGTGCCGCCCGCCGTTCTGCGGCGGCGGCATCGTGGCTGCGGTCGCCTGAGACGGGAGGCTGATGAGTGCCCGGCAGGCCGGTAGGGTAGCAGCCGTCTACTATGACGCTGGTATTTATAGGCTGGCGGGCTCATGGAGTCGTGTCGTGGTCGCGTCACGGGCTGTGAGGACGTGGCGCGGTAGGTGCGGACATGTGAGCGGGGTTAATGTTCAGAGGTTTTCTGCGTGGCAGAGGTATAGCACTGTACAGTACATGGAGCTGGAGGTCTGGTCGACACGAGGACGTGGAAATAAAGACTCATCACCACTCACGGGCCAGCCAGCCAGATGTTGCCATGGTGTATCGATCGAGCGAACGACGCGTCGCGTGCGCTTTTTTCCTCTTCTCCGAAACCCCCACCCACCCACAGCTCGACAGAGGTTGAAGGCGGAGAGACATTTCATGTACAGTGCGGGCCTTTTATTTCCCCTTTGACACTGTTATTAGTCGTCGTCCCCCGCTGTTGCAATCATCGTTTCTATATATATCCGCCAATGTCCCTGCCTGCTGCCGTTGAAGATACGTACTAGTAGTCCAGTACTACTAGTAGCAGATATAGATACTACGACAAGTCAAAGCAGGTAGCGAGGGAAGGGGAAGGGGGTGATGTGAATGCGACGCGTGGCTTCGCTTTCGCCGCGCGCGGTTGTGGGCGGTGAGCGAGCCCGGCGCTCCGGCGCGCGCGTGCCACCGTATGATTGGGGGTGGTGGTGTCCGCCGGTGCCGAGAAACTGGGAGCGAGATCCAGAGGCAGGGCCGCGTGATCCCCGTGAAGGCCGCTGGACGGATCGGATGCCGAAAGCAGCAGCAGACCCAGCTGGGCAGCCGTCCGGCCCCTTTTCTTCGCAAGACCAGCTAGCTGACGCGGTTGGTCTGTCAGCTGATCATCACAACAGTACGGCGGGCGGGAAGGTCCGCCGCCGCCATGGCTTTGGAGCAAGCAGCGCATGCATCGCCGCACCGTATGTCCGTCCACACTGACGCCGCCGCGCGAGTCAAAGATGGTGAACCACAGCTAGCGCTCGATCTCGACGGGGACCTCGCGAGATAATCACTCCCGCCGGCGCGCGCGCCCCCCACGTGATTGATCGATCGGGTCATCGACCCGAGTGTGCGTGGGAAAACGACGACGGGGCTGTGCGCCACGGCGGCGGTGCCGGTGATCGGGTGGTGCGCGATCCAGCCGGCCGACGAACGCGCGTGGGTCGCGCGCGTGATCGTCGGGTGGCGGGTGCCACACGTACTGCCAGCTCGGCCGGGCGCCTCGCCGTCGTCGCCGACGATGAAGTTAGGCAGGTGGGGTAGCGGTCGGTGCCAGGATAGGAGGATGGTTGCCCGTTGGGGTTACTCTTCCTCGGCTCCGGTTGGTCCGACCGTCGGCTTGACTCCGACGAAGACGCCGGAGGGCGGGCCGCGGGCTCCTCCTCCTCGGCCCAACGGCGATTCCTCGCCCCGGCATCACGTGGGCTGGGCTCTTCTCGTGCGTACGCTACGTCTGGGCCCATCTATACGAACAGGCCCGGGGTTCCAACTGGCCTTGACGGGGGTCCGTCTGCGGACAATGGGCCTCAAGACCGTGACAACTGACGGCTTTGCACTTCACTGTATGGGCTGCGTTAGTCTCAGCCTCTCGTGCTATTCCTTTTTCTTCTACACCCGCACATGTAAGAGATTCTCATATTCAGAATTTCTAATTCTATGCCTCCTACTCCTACGGTTTTGAAATGTAAGAGATTTTGGGTTTCCTCCAAGTCAATTTTCATAGTTTGGCAAAGTTTATATATACAAAAAAAAAAAGAACAATACGGTTTATGGTGTCGGATAACATAATGTAATCCATAATGAAATATATCATTATATTATTATTTTTAATGCGCTGGTACATGTGGAATTGTGGATAGGCCCTTCTACCGGAAAGTTAGCCAAACTTCTAGTACACTGACTTGAGACAATCTTATTAGCATCCCTAACATTTTTCGCAAAGAGATACAACTTTTGTACATTCAATCCGTCATTGAACACGGGCTCAAAACCTACTCTGAAAAATAGAAAAACCTTTTTTTTTTAAAAAAAAAACACGGCTTTGCTTGTTGGTAACTACGGAGGCTTCAAAACTAACTCTCGAAGGAAAATTTTGTTACTCGATCAAAACCTCCAATAGGCTATTCAATAAGGCAGGTTGACGCTAACAAAATTGAATTACTGGAGTAGCACGAGCATCCAAAACGCAGACCGAGATTAGTTACGGAGCCAGCACCAAAGTTTAATACGTCTAGCCACTGAAAGCACACGAACAATAGCCACAGCATATTCAAAGCATCCAAGAAATTCACAGTACCATGGCCTAACAGACCGAAATAATTTAGCACCAAAACATCCGGGCAAAAACTTCTTTTAGGCATAATGTAAAATCCAGACAGCAACCACGAAAACTGACACAATGTTTCACCACAGTACCAGGCAACAACAGATCCATACGGGAACACGCGTCCTTTAACCATCTAATCACGGCAGAGAGGATATAGATAGATAAACAACAACGATGATAATAACTCTAGGTGGCCTTGTCGGCCTTGGCAGCAGTGGCAGCAGCCTGGCCCCTGAGACGCCCAGTCCTCCTGGCAGCGATGAGACCGACCTTCTGGCCGGGGGGAGCATCACGGCGGACGGTGGAGGCATGACCAATGTGCTGGTGGTTACCTCCTCCGTGGGGATGCTCCACGGGGTTCATAGCCACACCACGCACCTTAGGCCAGCAGTTCCTCTTCACACGGTACTTGTGGTAGGCATTGCCGGCCTTCAGCATGGGCTTCTCAGTCCTGCCACCACCAGCAACCTGTCCGATCATGGCACGGCAGCTGCTGGGGACAATCTTCTTGGCACCAGAGGGGAGCTTGATCCTGTAAGATTTGAACAAATATTAGTCACCTTGGCCACAAAAGGAGGATAGTATGATTCTGTATGCAGAGATAGCAAGAACACCTCAACAGCAGACAATTGAAAGGCATTTCAATAGGCAAATAAATTAGTACCGCATCTACAAGGCATTTTTGTAGAAAAAAAATACAACTTAAGCTAACTTCTGTTATAATGGTAATAAAGTCTAGCATCACAAGATGATAAATAGCATGCAACAACATCAGTTAAACATGGGGTATGTAAGCAAAGTAAGACATGAACAACCAGCAGACATACATATGTAACCAATCAGAACCTACATGTACAAATTGTTTATTTGATCTGCAACACAGTACAACCAATCAACTGCAAATACTACAGAACACCAAAATTTACATCACGACCAGAGCATATACTCTAAACCGTTTTATCCTTTAGAACCAACTCGAAATGCAAGCATTCTCGGACAATCAAAAACCGAATCACATGTAACAACGGCTCAAATCCATTTATATAACTAATAACTGTAAAACGCTAATTCTATTTCGAGAAATCCAACTATTTCACATGTGTCAAATCATCATTTAAAGAGAAAATGTCCAAAATGCATAACTACGAGACAAAGGAACACGAAAGAGTGCTACTACTGGTCTATGACAACATATCAGATCTAGCGATACAGTTACAAGTATGAGCGCGTCAGATCTCATCATACGCAAAGAATAGTAAAGGAGAAATGGCGATCATGTCCAGACCTGGAGGTGCCGTTGTCAGGGTTGTGGCTGATGACGATGGCGTAGTCACCGGAGGCCCTGGCGAAGACGCCGCGGTCGCCGACGTGGTGCTCGACGTTGCAGACGACGGCTCCCTCGGGGATGCCCCTGAGCGGGAGCACGTTGCCGATGGAGAGGGTGGCGCGGCGGCCGCAGTAGACGAACTGGCCCGTGTACATGCCCTCGGCGGCGACGAAGAGCTCCTTCTGGTGCTTGTACCTGAAGGGGTGGCGGAAGGTGACCTTGGCGAGCGGCGCGCCGCGGCCGGGGTCGTGGATGACGTCGGTGACCACGCCCTTGAGGTACCCGTTGCGCTCGCCGAAGTCGAGGGAGCGGAACCGGGCGGGGCCCTTGCGGTGGTGGGTGTGCGACTTGAACACGGATCCCGCACCCTTACGCTGCGCACGGATCACGCGACCCATCTTCCCCGGCGGCGGAGGCGGCGGGAGGGGACGCGGAAATGGAGCGCTCTGCGGCTAGGGTTGGTGGCCGGAGAAGAGTCCGGATTATATAGTGTGTGGCGGGGGGTTTGGGCACGGAATACCCTAGGGCGGACGGTGGAGATGGAGCTTGCGGGTGGCTTGGGCCGTCGGATTGGACCTGGATTGGTGGGACCGGTGAGTCAGTGTAATTGGAGTGGCGAGAGTGGGCCGAAGCAAATGGGCCGTCAGTGGTGAGTGAGTCTGCTATGAGGCTCAGTGGAGCGAATTGGTTACTGGGTTGGATTGGGCTCTGGAAGTACCAAATGGTTGGATGAGCAAAGCTTTCTTTTTGGTTTTTGCTAAGAGTGGCCCAGGTAAGTACTCCGTATTATTCACATACAAACAACTTCTTATTCTTTTCTGATCTTCCTACCTACTTTTGGCCTAATAATCTTAGGAAATGACATTGATCAGGTCTCACCATATCGGATAGAGAATATCGAGATGACGCTCTGAAATGACATTGACCTAGAGGTGCCGTTGTCAAGGTTGTGGCCTAATAATATAGTAACTAGGTTTATGTCCGTGCGTTGCCACGGGAGCTGATAATTTGTACGCCGTGCATACCCATGCATTTTATGCAGCAACATCCGAAGTTTACAAATCCTTAACACTATCGCGCAATTTTGTTCATAACAAATTAATCATGACATTATTATATACACCATCAGTCAACTTTCATGTACGGCAGTATCCCTCGGTCGTATCATTCTAGTTCAAATACTCATATCTCCTAGATCCCCAAAATATGTAACAGTAGTCCGTGTATAGTTGATCGGAAAAATGAGAGCACAAAGAGCATGAATTGCATATGCTCTTCGCAAAAACTTAACATATAACATAATATAACGCCCCCTTGTTGTCTGCAAAAGTTATTAATCTCATGTGTAGTTACAGGAACGTTTGAGTAACATCTATGACAATTTTTATTCTATTTGACAAAGTTCAGAATAAAGGAAGGGCATGGTTTAGCAGTTAGAACCGACAAACGAAGAACATGATCGATTTAATAGTTAGAACCAACGAAGGAAGGACATGATTACCGTGGAAAATGTAAATTTATTTAGTTAATTAAATGCAAAACATTTTCAGTAACAATTTGCGGATTGGAAGCAAAGAAAACAAACTCGATCATGTTATACAACGACAAAATAAAGGCTAATATCTAATCGGTATCACTTTGTACCAAAAGATCATATTGACAAACCTAACTCGATGTTCTTGGTTCCATGTCCAAATTAAAATTCCAATTAGTATCAGCAGTTCAGGACCAGAGCATATAGTTCAAGTAGCCTTGAGCATTAGCTATCATGCATTCCTTAAAAAAAAAATTAGCTACCATGCACAAGATCACGTATTATTTGACCCAAAAGCTAACAGGAATGCTCTAAACCTGATCCGCATGCTTGTAGGTAGGCTAAAAGAAAGCGTAATTCAAGTATGTACACTCCAATTCCAAATAAAAAATGCGCTTCTTAAAAAGTTAAAAACCATATTGAAGCTAGCAATAAGCTCAACCTCCACGGATCCAAGATCCTACTCAAATGTACAGTAGATCTTATTTAAAAAAGCATTTCACAACCGCAGTGACGATGTGCAAACTGAATTGAGAGTTAATGTCAGATAATGTTGTTAATGGACACATGGCAATTCTGAATGGCTCAACAATTCAGCGGATAAGATGAGGGCTACCCAGGCTGCAACTCTTCCAGAAACAGAACCTTAATCCCTACCGATTACCAATTTCACTTGACAAAACAAGTTCGACAGGTCATCTATGAATGAAAAAGAAGCGATGAAGGTTTCTGAACTCATGTGGCCTCTTCACTGCTCCTGCCCGGCTATGTGGAGGTCACGGTCGCATGATCGCGTCTGCGGTTTGCAGGGAGGATGCCCTGGATGCTGCAAGCGTCGATTGAGACTTTGAGAGTAGTGTGGAATGAAACGACGACATGCAGCGATGAGATGGACGATCAGCGAGGGCTTGGTGGCGCGGTGACAACGTTCGTTCCTGATAACCAGATCAACAACGATGAGGTCTGTTCGGCAATGAGCGCTCAGGTCTGTCGTAACATAGTTCTACCAGGGTGGGTTGGCCATTAACGGAAGATACATGCAAACCTCAAGATCGATCGGGTTTAGCTTGTCGTGTTCAATCAAGCAGCTGTGTCCCTTCCCGATGGCGTCAAAGCGCATGTGATTAGTTTTCAGTTGGAGAGATTGCAGGGGTGGACTGGCGGGGGCTCGCTAAGTCGCGGAGGCACCGGAACAGGCGTGCAGGCGGTTTTGAGTCAGAGAAAATGTAGGGGCTACGCACGAACGTGGGGTACGGGTGCGCAGGTGGACCGACCGAGGGACACGGAGCGGGGGCGCGTGGGGTGTGATGCCTCCCTTGCGTGCTTGATTAGTAGAGATGTGTCCAAACATAGAGCACGATGAAGCCGACGCCGGCATGCATTACAGAGAAAGATTACTACTGTTCGCGCGGTGGAAATGCATTACAGTCAGAGAAAGATCACTACAGTTCGCGCGGTGGAAATAGAAACTTCGGTGCCTGATCCTGCGCCAAGAAGCCGACGATGGCGTGCAGTACAGCGAAAGACTAAAGTTGCTTGGATGGTTGCCAAATTTTTGGCAGACCAAAATTTTGGCAAATTTGATCGTGTTTAAATTTAAACTAAAATTTATCCAAAGAACAAATTTCTCAAAAAACAAATTTCTCATTCAGATGAGTTAGGTAGGGCCTAAATAACCCATAAAAATTAAAAGTTCATTGTTTGACTAATTTTTTACCTAGATTCAAACACAGTTAAATTTGCCCCGGCAAAAGTTTAGCAACCAACCAAGCCAGCCCCAAAATAATGCAACGTGAAGACTCAAGGTCCAGACTACCAGGCAATTGCTATGTGCTGCAACTGTATCAGCTTCGCATGAGCATGACCACCAGGTGAAAGTAAGCCTGGGAATGGTCTCAAAACCGTACCAAAACCACTCCGAACCATTCAATGGAGAAACGTCTACTGTAGCCCACCCCACCCGATCTCTCATGCTCGCTGATCCAACTAAACCAATCCAGCTGCACGTTAGTACAAAACCAGACTAGAACAAACCGTTGAAACCGGTTCCCCATGGTTCCAGCTTGTTTAATTTGCTTCTGCCGTGCTTATTAGCTTGTTTAGTTGCTTCTGTCGTGCAAAGTACGAGAGCGTATGGCGCCGGTATGTACACATGCTTGCCGGACGCCGGACGGTACGAGCGTCTCCCATCATGCAGCAGCATAATTCCAAGTCAAGATATATAACAATAAATAAACGAAAATAATGAATAAAAATGAGAAAAAGAATACAAGAAAAAAATATAAGACATGGCACTTTGACAAATCGCACAACAGGCATAAAAATTGTCCAGATTATAACTTTGGAGATCGAACATATGAATGCATAAAGTCCAGATTATAACTTAGGAGATCAACTTCTTATCCCAGTGCATGCAGTTATTGACAATAATAAGAATAATGGGTGTCCATAGAAACAGAAAAGGACATGATATCACAGATATCTTTTTCCATATTTGTAGTTGCAAAATGGCCCTTGATGATCAAGTTAAGTGAATCATCTAAGAGTTAAGTGTTGTGATTCAGACACCTAGCTTCTCTTCCTCCACCTGAAACATGTAAAAAAACCAATGTGAGTGTACATGGATGTATAGGTTTGTTTTTTTTTCAAAACTATAGGCGTACTAAACAGGTTCAAACAGCTGTGGTCGTTTTCTCATAATGTTTATAATGTCAACTGACCTTTTCATCACTTTCCATGGTCAAGTTCCTCCTGGGGATTGACATTCCACGTCTTGACCTTCTGAAATTAAAAAGCATGCATCATCAGATTACAGCATACAAAAGTTTTCTACAGAACATATAAGTATGTAGCATAACTCTAGAACAACAATAGAATAGAAACTACTATACCTTCACTATCACTATCTTTGGTCTTGAATAACCAATCTTTTGCACAGACAAGCGCTTCGAGCATTTCTGGAGCTAGTGAGCTTCTATGATCTCCAAGAATTCTTCCACTGCAACTGAAAGCAGCTTCGGATGACACGGTGCTAAGGGGAATCGCAAGGAAGTCACGAGCCATAGTTGATAGTATAGGGTACTTTTGTGCATTGCTCTTCCACCATGCTAACACATCAAAACCTTCTCTGTCAACCTCAGCCTTTTCTTCTAAATACTCATCAATTTCAGACTTTGATGCCCTCATACCTATCATCTGAGACATGTAATCATTAAACTCATCCTCAAGCTTCCTTTTTCCAACAAGCGGGGAGCCTTTGGTGACAGAGGGTTCATTAGCACGTGTCATTGTGTTCATGCTACCTGTCCTTGGATGTTGTTTCTCATATTGTGCAAAGTACTTTCTCATCCATTCCAAGGCCAAGTCCACATGCATACCAATCTGATCATTATCTTTGCACACCTTGTTAAAAAAGAATCTCAAAAAGTATGCCTTTCTTCTTGGATCTAATATAGTAGCTATGACTAATGCTATGTTAAATGCTATTTCTTTGTTCTTTCTACGAGAGTTAGCTCCAGTTTGATGGTTATCTTCACTTGGTTCCAATACTTCTCAAATTTAGAGCACATGGAGGCAGCTAACTCCTTCAACAAGTTAGTGGTTTGCCAAGCAGGGTCCTTCAGTGCGTGTTGAATGCAAAGCACCAATGGCAAAAACTTATGTGCTGTAGGTTCCCGATGGGCTGATACAGCAAGTGTAAGCTCTTCAAATGCTTTCAAAAATTCACAAATAGCTTCTGCTTTTTCCCACTCATCTTCACTCGGAGCAGCTTCATAGTATTTAAGAGCATAAGAGTTAAGGACAGCTTTGTAGACCAATGCTTCTCTGAGCATTTTGTAAGTGGAGTTCCATCTGGTTGGGATATCAAGGTAAATACCATGTTTTGAGGGCAGCCCCTTCCCATTTGCAATTGAATTGAAAGCTTGCAGCCTTGATGGGGAAGAATCAATGTGTTTTAGAAGCTCGCGGATTTTATCTATAGCTGTGTGGATTATCCTCATTCCATCCTGAACCAAAATATTTAGGATGTGAGCACAACATCTAATGTGTAGGTGTTTTCCTTCAAACAACAAATCATGTTTGTGATCTGTTGTCAACAACTCACATGCAGAAGTATTGTTGCTCGCATTGTCCATTGTTAGAGTAAACATTTTATCTTTTATTTCCCAATCAATCACACACCTCACTATTTCTTCTTCAACTGCATAGCCCGTATGAGGATACTCCAACTCTTTAAACCATATGATTTTTTTCTTGATCTTAAACTCTGCACCAATGAAGTGAGCTGTTACTACCATGTAACCTAAATTCTGTGAGGATGTCCAGATGTCTGAAGTCAAACAAACACGTGAAGCCAAACTCAGAAGTTCAACTTGAAGGTCCTTTTTCATTTCCTCATATTTCTTCAAGCAATCATTGCAAATTGTTTGACGACCTCTAACTTTGAAAGTGGGCTGCATAGTGTTAATCCATGGCTGGAAGTAAGGGTCTTCAAATTTTAAAAATGGAATCTCAGCATGGATGGCAAAGTTAATCATCCCCTCACGACAAGCTATTGGGTCAAACATAAAATTTTCTTCCGCATGTTTCTTAGAGATGGAGGCTCGAAATGTATTCCTGATAGAAGGATCGATTGCTGGACATGAATTTGCAACATGGCCCCTTAGGCTACTAGTGCCGGACTTAGTGTTCAAACCTAGCCCGCAATACTTGCAAATAGCTTTAAGTTCGCCATCAGATTGCATTAGATTTACCTCAAAGTGTTCCCAAACCTGTGACCTTGTACGGCGTTGGATTTGAGACGTATGGATCTCCATGTGACGATCAATCCCTGAACTTTCTGAAGCATTGGAAGACATGCTGTAAAACCCACTGATCACAAAAACTGTGGTAGAATGATGCCAATCAGATATCTAGAATGAAACAAATGATGAACAACTTTGATCAGAAATAAAGCCATCTGCTAGCTATGCAAAAAATGCATCGAATGATTGTTCAATACAACAATTCTTGGTACTAATTCAATAGAAATAATTCAACACAACTATGAAGGAAACATATAAAGAAAATCTGCCCTCTAAAGTTATCAAGAGTGCACGCCCACTTAAATTTCTGGACCAATATTTTCAACTAAAGCCCATTCATGATATGCACCGCCTGCTTGTAATAGTACGGTTGTAAACCTCATCAAGAATAAAAATAAAAAACATCGTGTTTTTTTAGTCAAGTTGGAGAAAGACTATGAAACTACCCTTTTGGCACCTTTGAATATTCCAGGATGTAACTCCTCAATGTTCGTTGAAGAACAGGAGACGGGGCCTTCATACGTTACTACTAAATCGCTATGCTAATTAAACAAGTGTTCTTGGGTACTTACCGGCAACCGGCTTCTGGTGGGAGCAGAGGGAGTTGCAGCGGCGGTGGACAGGGGCGGCGGCGGGTGGGCGGCGGCTCGAGGTTGTCGTTGTTGCCCACAGAGCGTCCTGTCCACTGGTCCTAGCGCCGGTGGCCTGGCCAAGAACACATCATCGGAAGTTCGGAACCTTTCCCTGCCTCCGCCCAAGCAAGGATGGTGAGTTCGGAAACCCGAAGGTCAACCATGGAAGGGTGGCGGCGCCAGCACGTTGGGGAGTCAGGGACGAGACGAGGAACAGCTGGGAATAGGGTTCTGAACCGAAGCAAGCCGGTCTCAAACCGAACCAGCCCACAGTTTTCCTCCACCCATACCCACCCAAACTAGATCGGCCCAAAGAGAAAAACCAGCCCACGCCAACCGGTTTGGCCCAAACCATTTCCAGGCTTAGGTGAAAGCATCCACCCCCAAGTGCTTTGCTCTCAAGAGTCATACACAGACAGGAACAACAATCATATCAAAATGTTCTTTTAAGCAAAATTAATTTTCCTACTTACAGGTCCTCCAAGTTAAGTCACTGACAACAAAACAGAAAGTAACAACCAACCAAAATTACAGGTCCACTTTGCTAACTGATGCTCACTTCGTTACAGTTCATGGTGGGGTGAGTAAATGTAAACTTCAAAGCTCTTTCGCTCAGCTCAAACTATTAGGGTTCCTCCTGGTAAAATAACAAGCTCAACTGGCAACAACACCTACGAGTAGATCAGCGTCTCTTCTTGCTTGCTTTTGAGCCGCTCTTCGACGGGCTTGCGACCAGGTAGATGAACACTACAACAAATGTGACAACAGACACCAATGACCCATATTTTGCAACAAGCCTCTGCAGGTGGATATCAATTTGTTAGTATCCAGCTCAAAAGAATGCTAAAAACTACTTAACTGTTCCTTTAGGTGGACTAGGAAAATTGACCGGAGCAGAAGGAAAGAAAGAAATTACCTTAGCCTGAACATAGTTTGAGAGCAAAACCAGATTTCCACAACCCGGCCGAGCACCAGAAACAGCATCCAAACATCAGTATCCGAAATAAATGTAAACTAGGATGTGAATGCAATGGCATGTTTACTTACCCATTCAAACTTCTTTTCCGGAGGTCTCTCAGAGAGGATATCCAGTGCGAAGATGGGAGTTGAGTAAGCCTCCTTAAATATATACAAAAACATTGATTAGCTAATTATCATAGGTCGAGCTATTGCAGTGTAGAAAATAAAGAGTGTAATACAAGATTTGTTCAAAAGGAAACCTGAAGAGCAGTCTTTGTGGGAACACGGTATGTAATGACAGCTGGTGAACCCTGGAACCTGCCCTGTGTTTTGGTCTCCAGGACAAATGTGTGCGAAGCAGTAGCACCACTGAAAGAGTAAAGGTAATGAAATCATTTTCTGTACTATATTGTACATGGACAAACCTATATGAGACCTATCAGCTATGCATTCGAAATGTACTCACGGGTCAAGTCTTTCCAATGTCTTTGATTTCTCTCCAGTGACAAGCTCAAATGCTTCTGTTGGCCAAGAGTCATCATTAATGGTCACATCATAGGCAGTCCTGCAATAAGTTTTACAAGTAAGTCCATGCAGACGCCATAAAAATACATGGAATTGCCTTGCCATGGTACAAAACAGGGGGAAATCGAAGTTACATGTACATATTGAAACGGTGACAAATTTTGCCATGCAAGTAGGCAATGTGCTTCCATGGATTAAGAAAAGAGCACCCAAGACAATGTAGCCACGATGATAAATCAAGTGGCACATAAAAGCCAGCCCAAAACCTATGTGTCATTTTAGATCATCAATGCCAAAGAGGCTAATCTTGTACTTTTGTAACACGTGGCACATCTATCTATCACAGCAACTCACAGTTATTTACTTTGTGGGTTGCTGCATTTGCCTAGCATGGAGAAATTTGATTGTTACTTGTTGCATGGAAATATTCATACCAAACTTGCAAGCACAGCATGTTTTCAAAGAAATGGATTGCTGGAGTTAAAGGGTGTGGCACACTCTGAAGGCCTGTTCGGTTAGGCAGGGATTGAAGGGGATTGAGGGGGATTAAATCCCTTCCTATTCAAATTTGACTAGGGAGGAATTTAATCCCGTTCAATCCCCTCCATTCCCTTTGCAACTGAACAAGCCCTGATAGTGGTAAAGCCAAAGTATAATAATTACAGAATCAAACCAGAAACATCATGCAAGGACTCTAAATCGAGCAAATAAACTGTGCATGGCCAATTCAAGCTTAAGCACATCAAGTATTATTGGACCTGTGGTGCAAGAAAAAACATCAGCACATGTTTTTTTATCAACATCACCACACATTGATTCCTTCACCAAACATTTATTGTAGGACAAAGGGAGTACATCCAGTCATCCACTGTGCATAGACATGCATTAAAGAAGTCCAGGTCATTCTATTAGGTGGTGCTATGTCTAGCATAACCAACCAGTCAAACAGTAATGTGGTTGACTTGTAGATCTAGCCAGATAAGCTAGGATATATCCTAACAAGCAAGATTTCTTTAAGTAGCACAATTTGTGATGTCCCATACAAATGACTAGGAAACATAGATGAGAGAGTGTACACTTCAACCGCAAAGGTAACAATTGCCTTGACTCTGATGCAAACTTTACACACAGTTTTCCAGATAAATCGGAGTGCATATCCTTTTGGAAGTAGGGCTACAAGCTAAATCAAGTCAGTTGCCAGAGCCTATATACAGGTTAGCCGGCTTGCGCATTTGCATCCCTATTTGGACCTTTTGGAGTGCAGACCAAAGAGTAAATTGTTAGAGAAACAGGCGATTCGATGTTCCAAATCAACCCTGAGCATTTCCTTCGTGCCGCAACTACACACACGCAAGTTTAGAAACAGCACAATCTTCAGTGCAGTGACTGAAATCTTCGAGCACAATTTTAGATAACCATTTGTATGCACCATAGATATGCACGAAAATAATTGATTAGCTCGCAATTCCGAATAGCACGCTCTTGATCTAGCAGTCAATTAAGTGCAAGGATAGAGTAACAGAGTGGCTACAGGTCTGCTCCCGTTTCCAGCGAGGGATCGGAAGAATTGGGGGATCTATACGAACAGTAGAGCAATCACAGGTTGGAAATTTCATTAACTCGTCGCGTCTTACAGCACAATTAAGCAAATCAACCATTCAGATTTAGCGACCTACTAGTATAAAAATGCAAACTAAAACCCCCCACCGAGGTCTAAGAAGGAAACCTCACTCCACCCCCGATCCCCTCACCCCCCACGACGCAGATCACAGCAAGAGGAGGCACGTCCGAATCTCCAGAAAAGGAAGGCGTGCCAAGTCAGATCAGATCCCGGTAGCTTGTTGCAGGGTGGGAGCAAGTCAAACTACCAGCGGGAACACACAGATCGGTGGCGGGGGGAGCGAGGATGGAGCGGCGGCGGTACTCACGCGGATCCCTGGTTGTAGAGGTCGAGGGAGACGGCGAGGCGCTCGACGCCGGGCTTGGGGCGGGACAGCGCCACCTTCTTGTGCGCGACGACGAAGGGCGCGTCGCCGGCCGCGGAGGCGCCGGTGGCGGCGGCGAGGCCGAGGAGGAGGAGGGCGACGAGCGCGAGGGACCGCGCCATGGCTGCTCTCGCCTCCGGCTTGCTGGCTAGGGCTACCAGTCGAGGCGCAGGCCGCGCAGCTGCAGGGGAGTTGCAGAGGAATGGATCTCGTCTCGCCCACTCGCTCGCTTCCGCCGCCTGGTAATAGCGCGCGCCCCCTGGCGTGACGCGGCTCGTGAGGCTGCACGTGGGCCCCACCCCTCGCCGCGTCAGCGCGCGCGTGCGACCGCGTGGACGGCTTTGGCTTTGGGTTTCAGCCACCAGAAAGCCAGAAATGACACAAGCAGAGGTGTCTGATTAGATTTTTTTCCCCCCCTTCCCTTCTCTCATTATCTCAGGAACAAAAAATGAAACAACATGAAGCATAAGCTGCCTCCGTGCCAGTAAATTTCACCTCAAGCTCCTGCAAAACCCTTTGTTTGATAACAGTGCAGCATGTGCATTTGTAAAAGGCATTCCCCTTTTTTTTTTCCTTTCACAAATTTCTCCAGATTTTGGCCGCTGGGCCGCGCATAGTAGGCAAAGCTGCCATTTCAATTAGGCAGTAGATTCAATCATGTCAGAATTACACGGTATGCGCTACCAAGTGGCAACTAATGTCAAAATAGAAACTAGGGATGCTCGAGCGGGACGTCGGGCTTCAGATCCTCGGCTTCAAACGCTTGTGCTTGATTCGTGGGCAGCTGCAATCAGCTTGCTGGAGCAGCCAGACGTCCGAGCTTGGGCAACCGGAGAAAATATGTATGCATGAGCAATGTATTGGGCATCTAGTTTAGAAGGGCCTCCCTGCAGCTTCCATCATCTCCTTCATTCGGATCAGCCTCTCGATTTGCTTTACAATCTGGGAAGAAAACCACATGAAGATGTGTCCAGTGTTAATATCAGTTCTATTGTTCAGAATTATGAAGTGATGTGCCTAGTTGCCCAAAATAAAGGCATATGGAGTATAGAAATAAATACGATAAATAATTAAAGATAGATATAACTCTGTCCGTGATGCTAATAATATTGCTGACTTACTTCAAGGACCATGTCCTCCAGGGTCACCGAGTCAACACTGCTGTAGCCCAGCTGAGAAGCCACATCTGAAAGGTGCTAGGCAGGTCAGCAAGAGTTCGCCCAACTCTAAATATTTGTCATTTAATAAGTTTGCCTCAAAAGGGATGAAAGGAAGCTTTGAGGATCTATCTTTACTTTGTACTGAAACGGTAATATCAGAAACTCCATAGCGCTCTTTCAGGTCATCATACCGCTGACGGAGCTTGCTCATAGCCTACATGCACAGAAAGATAATAAAGCCAGGATAGAAGATAAACACGCTGATAACTATCCAGTGGATGTAGAAGCATCTTTCACACAGGAAGAGAATATTAATTTACTATATTAAATTTGCAATTACTTGAATTCCAGTTAGTCATCACGTCCACAGAGAGCATCAAACAACCAGCTATCGAAAAGATAGGGTAACCTGAGAAAAAGAGTCTGGATCTGTAGTAGCTTGTGTTTCTGTGCTCTTCAACATATCGTTTGCCGCCATTTCGAGAGGAACATCAATCCAAATGGAGACACCATGCCTCAGCAGGCCCCTGGAGGTTCATTAATTATACATGTCAGCTTCAATAGATTTACTTGGCAACAGATTAGATAATGGAGACACATCCATACATACAAATTGGTTGAGTTCATGACAGCTCCATCCCCACAGCAAAGAACAAGGCTACCCATGGACGTGAGCTGCTTTAACCCTTCGGTCTAGCAGCAAGGCAGAAGAATGTCAAATTGGTGCTAGGTAATGTAGGACTAGCAACATTGGAGCAAGAAACTAGTAAAAAATTGCTGAGAGAAAGGAAGAAAGAAGGAAAGCACCTCAACTTCAAGGTAGCCCTTCTCATCAGATTCTTTGAAAGCTCTAAGGGCGTCCTTGCCACCAAGAACATCCTCAAGCAGTTCCTCACTGCAGAGGTAGCGGTATATTATGGAATTGGCGAGCAACTTGCAGATGTTGCGCTTGGCTGTGCAATCCGTGCCTGTACATGAAGGAACAATCCAGTCAGTGTCTGCATATCATTGGCCTAGACTAACCAATGCAAAACTTTGATGTAGAGTGACACAGTCACAGTTCTTGTCAACTCAGAAGGGAAAAAAATAACATGAATCAGATTGAACACTCTGTGGTGAGGCAGATAACCAAAACCTTGATGCAAAGTGAGAGATGGTCACGGTTCAAATCAGCTCAGAAGCAAAAAAAAAAAAAAAAAAAAAAAAGGGATCATAATGCACACTCTGCGGAGAGGCAGATATGGAACGGTACTGCTTTCATGGTAGGTGATGGCACCCAGGTTAGATTCTAGCATGAGCATGAAGATTGCAGCAGTTTCAGAACAGCAGGCTGGATATGGCACTTCTCTTAAAGAAATTGCACCAGCAATGTACAGCTTGGCCTAGAGGATACCATGGAAGGTAGCAGCAGCTTTCCAGAATAGGAACTGGATGAAAGGACATCTCAACAACATTTGTGGCAGATTAGCAGTTTGCTAACCTTTGGTGCCCTATCCAAGGCATAAATCTAATACATCAAGAGGAGAAGATATCCTGGTGGTCATATGTTCATGGAAACTACTACTTTGTACAAAAAACAGATGGATTCTGATTTGGATGCAATGGGTTGAAAACAAATGCAAGTTTACCAAAAAACATCTATGACTCCTAAGGCAAAACAGACAAGCTACTGCCAAAGGTTGTGATGCCGTTGCATCCCTAAAACAGCTTCAAAGTAATCTGTGTTTTCTCTCATGTAGTTTGGCAGAAAATTGCAGGTTGGGTGGGACTACAATTGCTTAGCTAGGCAAAAATAGTAAATCTGTTTTCTAGTGGACAGCAGTGATCAACCATAGCGCCAGGAGCCCGGGAACACCATGACAGCGGAGGGATTCCAGCGAAGACAAACATTTGTTGCAAATTGTGGCTGTTGAAGAAACTGCGGAGATTTAGAATTCTATAATGTCCTCACACTAATGGCAGCTGTCCTCTTTCGTGCTATTTCAATGCATACTGACCTGGCAATTGTGTTGTACCTAGGTAACCTGTAAGTACACTCCCCAGCTCTAAAAAGATTTTGTGGTAACCAAGAACTGGCTATGTGAAACTTTGGTCAAGAAATGGTTGGATCCTAACAGAGCCTGGTTCCACACACAATGCCCTCACCTTTTTGGATGGGTAGGTGTAATTTTTGATTTCATTGTACCAAATTTTGATTCGAAATGAGCCAAGTCCAAATGTGATTGTTGTCACTAACACTTGGGCATGGTTGAGGCCTGTTAATCCCAGAAATTTCCCAAAGGAAGGTAAAGAATCATACCGACGACATAGATTGGCGTTTTCCTGAAATCACCGACGGCCTCGGCAGTTTTCCTCTGCATGAGATCGCAACCAACAAACCAACCGTGTACATAAGCAAACTAACGATTATTTCAAGAAACCACAGAGAGAGAAACATATGATAGAAAGAGGGGGAGAGGGAGAGGGAGGGTGCCTACAAGTAGATCGACGGATGGGTTGAGTTCCTCCAGAGGCAACTCCGAATCTGCACGGAAAATGGAGCTAGAGATGTTATTTGTTCATTGAAAAAATCAGAACACCAAAGAAAGAAACGCAAGGAGAGCAGCACAATACTTGGGAAGGCGCGGATACGGTGGTGACGTTGGATGCAGCGCCCGGTGGAGAGAGACGCCGGCGGTGCGGCGTACGAGAAACGTCTCGTGGAGACGGAGGAGGGGGTCAAGAAGCCTGTCGCCGCCGCCGGAGCTGCTCGCATCGCCATGGCGCCTCTCCCGTCTGCGGTCTCCCTCGCTGTCTTTCCTCCTCCCCGTTATCCGCAAGGCGCGGAACCGAAGGAGGCGAGGTGAGCAGAAAACGGACCTCCGCCTTTGATGTGAAGATGGACGGCGCCCAGGTGAACGCGATCTCAAGGGATGGCAACGGGGCGGGTTCGGGGCGCGTGGAGCTTCTGCGCACCCGCCCCAAAAACCCGAGGATGAAACCCGCCCCGCCCCTGAACCAGTCGGGGATCTGAGACCCGACGGAGAACCCGCACCCGCACAGCAATACAACTAGCGCAGAGGCAGAGGCAGAGCTGCGAAGACACAGGCGGAGGCGGGCCGCAGAGCCAGGCTGCCAGTGGAGGCGCGGAAGCAGAGCCCGGCTGCCGCCGGCGAGGCGCGGGAGCAGGCTGCTGGACGTCGCGGGAGCCGGGGAGGAGGCGTCGAGGCGGCCTTGCGTCCGCGATCGTGGGGAGTCAGGGAGGCATGGCAGCCGTCGGCCTCGATGCGGAGGACCGGCGGCCACGGGAATCGGGAGGAGTCCGGGAGTTTTTCCGTTTTTTTTGGAGACGGAGAAGGCCAGGAGTTGAAGCTGTGAACTGCCCTAGGTTAGGATGCAGTCGTGGGCCATTTTTGGGCTTCTCGGTGGTAATGATTTGGTGATTTTGGTCTATATTTCCACGCTTCGGATCCTACGAAAACCCGCGGATGGAGATTGAAACCTGCCCCCACCCTGCTCTTGTTCAAAGTCCTAAACCCGTAGCCCCACGGAGGAGAATCTAAACCCGCTCTGCCCTCACCGGGTTTTGGATCCAAACCCACCCCACTGCCATCCCTCTTAGCTTGGTTTTTTAAGCTCTGCGCTGAAATTTTCTTCTTGATTCAATAAAGATAAACATTGTTTAAAAAAACAATAGTTTAAGTTGCATTGCTACAATGACGGAGGCAACAATGTACATATATTACACTATTATTATTGTGTGACCCACATTGATTTTTTCTAAGAACATTCTATTTCATCAAAGTGGACATGCTCCGTTGTCCACTCACCCCCCGTCTCTCCTATTTTTCTCATGATTTTTTTTTACAAATTTCACCTAATACCTAACAACACCTTCTCTCCACCTCACAAGTGCCACTACCGTCAGGCTGAGTACAACAAGGATGACCAAATGGGAGGACCAAATGCCCCGTCAGTGCCACAATGCCACGTCAACGCCATGTCATCGCCACATCAGCGCCACATCAGTGCCACGTCAACAATATCGCCACGTCAGCGCCATGTGGCTGCCAATTGCAATTTGGTCCTCCATTTGCTCCCTATTGTTGTACTCAGCCTCACCATCTCCGTGCATACCTGGGAATGGATTTGGTCTCATCCAAAATCCAATGTGCTTTTGATGGATTTTGATGGATTTGGACCTGATTGGATATGGATGTTCAATTGATTTAGATCCAACATGGATGGATTTTGATGGACGTTTTTAGTCGGCTCCTCACAGCTCACCTCGCCGCCCAGGGGAGTTCCGCCCCACCGCCGTAAAGGTCTCCTCGGCGTCAATGGAGCCAAGGGTGACCGCCGTCGCGAGCAAGGAGATGGCGTCGAGCCATCGACGGCAACAAGGATGCGCGCGGCGGGGAACATGTAGCATGTGCCCCGCGCGGCTGGTCGAAGAGGAGCGAAGGGAGCGCCGCGGGCGGGGGCAACGAGGCGCGCGCGGCCGCGATGAGGGGAGGAGGTGCAGCAGTGCAGCATGAAGCCGACGAGGCGGAGCCGGAAGTGGTCGAGGCGCGCGGCGATAGAGAGCGACGCCGGCGTCGATGGTTGGTGGCGACGGCGGCCGCGTCGTGGCACTCGCCAGTGAGCGCAGGGGCTGCCTCGGAGAGCACGCGTCGAGGGCGGGGGCGACGGCGGCCGCGTCATGGCACTCGTCGGCGAGCAAGGGGGCCGCCTCGGTGAGTGCGGGCGCGAGCACCAAGAGGACCGCGACTCACGTGAGCGCCGCGTGCGAGGCAGCGGGAGCAGGCAGGGAGGCGCGAGGTCAGGGCGACCTCATAGTGTGCTGCCTTGTCAGGCTGCCACGGCCGGCGACCGGCGGCTGGACTTGGGCAGGCGGCGGAGTGGTGGTGCCTGTGATATTGGATTGAATGGATGGATTTGGACTTGCTGCTTTTTTATTGGATTGGGCTAGACTGTGTTTTCTTAGTAGTTGGATTTTGTTGGATTTCATTTGTTTGGATTTGGATGTTGATCCATTCCTAGGACCGTGCTATAGGCGGTAGCGAAGGCTCTGCCGATTGGGCAGCAGTGGATGACCGGTGAAAAGGTTGGAGGCAGAGGAGAGTATTGGCACTAGGTGCCCTAGGTTATTTTGGTGACTACGATCACCTAGACCATTAGCAAGTCGTTCTTTTTTGTGAGCTTTTTGAGAGATTGTGGACGAAGCAAGAGAAGACCTCTTTGCATGGACACTGTATGTGGTTTAGAGTCCATCGCTCCAGAGCAGAGAAGTAGATCTAGCAAAAAGAGCACTTGATTCTGCGTGGGCCAATTGGAAGCAAGGCCCTTGCACGGTGCTCCAACAAAGATTATGGAGAGTCGTTAAGTCTTGATGTCTTGGAAAAATCAGCTTACAAATTACACTCTTTTTCTTTACTTTCATACAATTTCAAATTTAAAAAATACATGTTAGTGTAGGATTGACCCTAGGTTGCAAACTATTTTTTACTACGAAGCATTCTAATTCTAATCACACTATGTAGGCATTATAATAAATTGAGACTTGATCGATATATTTTAAATTTCAATTTTTGAAATCAGAAATTCAATTTGCTCCTCCTCTTGATCATTTCAACTATATAGTTGTTAGCGTATCTGGGGGCCCATACCCCAAAAACGCATACTTGGGAATTTTTCTTAAAAATAAAGACAAGAGTACCAGACTCAGGGGCCCCACATGAGCTGAGGACCGAGAAGACGAAAGGACTAGCGATAAGGTGGGCCTGCCCACGGGGAACCCCGGGCGGCCGGGCTCGTCTCCACGAGTGGGCAACCGAGCTGGCTGCCCAACCTCGGTCTCCCCGCTCCTTTCGGGAGAAGGAACCCGTACCTACCGTATTAAATGTGGTAGGTGCTCCCTTTTGGAAACACGCCTGCACATCGCTGGACGTGCAGAGTTACCATCATGACCAATGTAAACATGGAAAGAGCGCCGCCCGCCATAACGGGAGACGTGCGAGGCTACAGTATGCTCCTCGCCGCCCGTGTCATCCGGAGACGTGCATACCTGCAGTGTACTCCACACCAAGCACTGTGACGCCGTAAGCTGCCCATGGAAGAGATCACAGAGCAAGGAGACGTGATAAGCAGGGATTCGCACAGTGTGACCTCTATCATGGGGCCATACTGTAAACTATGGACAAAGAGACAGCTACTGTAGCCATAAGCTATCTACTCTGTACTACCGCTTCCACCCTTGGACTATAGAAGGGGCGAGAGCGGTGCATAGGGGGGGAGGGGGGCGGGCAGACACACATTCTCACACATTCTCATCCAATACACACGCTCACCAGAGCTCATTCCTCTGCCCAAGACTGCTCTTGGGTGGTAATCCATGTTCTACTACATATATTGAGATCACCTCAAGAGGACGCAGGGTGTTACGCTAACTTGGTGGCCCGAACCTCTCTAAACTCCGCTCTTCTGCTCCACCCTCGCTAGAGATCTTGCGGTAGCTTCCACGCTCTTACGCTCCTTCATATGATAGGAGTGCCTATACGGTACCTCGGTGTCGAGAACGTCGACAATAGTATTCCCTCCATATTTAAATATAAATCGCGGTATATTTTTTCTAAAATTACAATTGCTCGTCTTATTCAAAACATTTTATATAATTTATTATTTATTTTGTTGTGATCTGCTTATCATTGCAGAGAGTTTGAATATAAATAGTTTTTATATGTTTATATAATTTTTTTGAATAAGACGAAGGATTGAAGTTTTGGAAAAAAATTATCCGCGACTTATATTTAAATATAAAGAGAGTATCCTTCTGCATTCCTTTCTATATTATTTAATACATATAGGAAAAAACTAAATTAAAAGAGTAAAATTCATGGCCGACCTTTAAACTTGCGTGGGTGTGTCGTACTGGTCCATAAATCACAAAGTATATCATACCGGTCTGTAAACTTGTTTCAGATCTCGTTCAAACGGATCGTGGTCTCACTGTGTTAGGTTGTATCTGACATGTCAGTCCTTCTCCCTTCCTCTCTCCGCTTTCTCATCCCCCACTTGCCTCCGTTGCAAGGGGGGCGTTGCTGCTGGTGGCACCATACATGTCTGGCACCGCCATCTGCAGGTGGTAGTTGTCCATGCCCGCGCAGCCGTGGAAGCCATAACCGCCGCCCACTGTCTGCATCTGCATGTCGGCGGCAGTGCAAGGCTACAACTGGAGGACGTTGGTGGCGCCCCACATGGTCGTGGCCTGGTCGATGCTGGCATCATCGGGCGCGTGCGACAGCAGGTAGGCAGCGCCGTCGCCTCCCGCAACGGGGCTAAGGCCGAGCGGGCGACCGTCGTTGTCGTTGCCGTCGGTAGGTGGCATGCTCAGCGCAGCCTGCCTGTCGTTCACGGCCCGTATCACGGCGTCGAGGGTGTAGCTGCTGCGCCTCGTCCACCATAGCGACGCCGGCGTCCAGTGCCTTCTTCCTCTGACTGCTGGCCTCCGAGGCGAAGCAGAAGCAGCGGCCTGCCCGCTCGCCTCCGAGGCGGGGCGGCGGCGGCCACGGTCGGCGCGCCCCACAGTGGGGGATGAGAGAGAGAGAGAGCGGGGAGGGGAAAGAAGAAGGGTTGACACGTGGACTCCACATGTCATATGCAGTCTAGTATGGTGAGACGACGACACGAAACGAGACCCATAATAAATTTATGGACCGGCACGACGCATATTGTAAATTTATGGACCGGAATGACACATCCATACCGGTCATGAATTTTAATCAAATGAAAATATACATGCATGATTTGAGCAACAGAGGGGGGCATACGGAGAAGATATGTCTGCCTTAATTTCTCTTATGCTAACTTTCAACACTGTCCAGAAAGATGACTTGCCATCGGATGCCTTGGGTTCAGAAGTTTAAAGGAGCTCTACATTTACAGTTTTCCTGGTGGCTGGTGCGACAAACGTGTTGTTTGAGGAAGGGGCACTGCCAAAGCCTAAGAAGCTTCATCTGCCTTTCTTAGTTCAAGTGCAAAATCCTACGGGTTCTACCTAGGCATTGCCCACCTCCCATGCCTGAAACATGCTACAATGACTCTCTGTACGGAGGCTGGTCAGTGGCGGATCCAGGATTTTTGAAAGAGTCTGAGCGGATTTAACACTTAAGAAAATATATTTATCTATAACATAAGAAAAAAGAGACATGACGACAATTATTTCATTCACTAAAATTAATTGTGCCTAAGAATTTTCCATCAAAAATCTTACTCCAAAGGAGACGCAGATGTGACGACAATTGTGGTCTTGCAGGCAGCAACAGGAGCTCGTTGATTGGAGGGACTCACTTCACGAAATCATGGACTGTCAACGCCGGCGGCCGGCACTCTGGCAACGGGTAACTACCCGTCGGGTAACGCCATTCCATATCCGCACCCGCGAAGAAAAATCATACCCGCTATAATACCCATACCCGCTCGCGGGTATAAAAGTTTATCCATACCCGTACCCGCGCGGGTAAAAATACCCGTTGGGTAACCCGTACCCGATTAACTACCCACTACACACATGTTTAAATGGCATAAATATAATAGTTAATGGCATAATTAAAATAATAAATCACTAAGTATGAATAAAATAAATTGAAACAGTAATAAATGATATTGAAACATGCAAGTTTACAATATTTTTGTCCAATATACACTTATATTTGCTTAATTATGTAAAATAAATGTATGGTTGAAGCGGGTATAAATTACCCATGGGTACGCGGGTATCGGTAGTATGCACCTGTACCCGCACCCGCGTACCCGACGGGTACAAGATTGTGCCCATTAACGTACCCGCGGATGAAAAAATCATCTCATACCCGCCCTTATATCGGGTAAAACCCATCGAGTACACGGATTTCGGGTACCCATTGTCATCTCTGCACTAAGGCTCAACGGCAAGGGGACCTCGGCAGCTCGCCGTTCACCACTCAGCACACGACGAAAGTAGAATTGGAAACGTCGTTGGGCGCTGGCAGCCTGCCGCTGCTACCGTCGACATAGAAGTGGAAACATCGCTGAAAAAGGCACTCTCCATGGTTGGCCTATTATCGTTGGTGGGCTGTCATGGTTGGATTTTGGCTGGGCGAGTTGGGCCGTGCCTTTGTCCAGTATCGATGGACGATGGCCTCAGTCCTTTAGATTCTAATCCATTCTGTTGTTTACGTATATACACATATTTCATTTTTTGCCGGCAGAAGAGCCCGGGCAGGCGCCCAGGGCTTGCCCAGCTATGGGTCCGCCCCTGAGGGTGGTGCCCCATCTTCAGGAAACAGGGCCGCAGAAGCTTCCATGAGGAATGAAGTCAATGTGAATTTGAATCAATTCGAGGTTAATTATCATCCGAGAAGAGATTGATATCAACGAGGAAGAATTTGAGAAAGACAATGACGCCAGCAAGGAAAAAAGCTAGACACTAGAATCTAGAAGAAAATGTAATCATCACAGCATTTCATTACTATAATACAAGAGGTATCGGTCATAATTTCCCATTACAAAATCAACCCTTTCTCATGCCCACATGTTTTTTAATCATCATTTAGGGGAACTTTCATAAAAGGCAGGTGCCGTATGCTGCCCTGCCTGTTTGATTGAATACCGTGTTGAAACCTGAAGCTGACATTTGTTTTACCTTTCAGATGTGGACGCATCATGCATGTGGCGTTTTGGAAGAAGTGGTCTTGGTTGCTTTGCCACAGGCCCACAAGGTACCGTCCAGTTCTCTGCTGGGAACCTTGATAAGAAGTTCTTCACTGGTTACTGGTTGTTAAGAACTAAGCTCACCTCTAGGGTGGAGTTTAGTTATTGTGTACTTGAATTACTTGCGTGTAGGTTAATTTGATGTACCATAAATCGAGAGACCTATGCTATCAGTTTGGGGGTCTCAGGTTTCAGAGATGTAGGGTTTTGTCACTGTCATACTCTTAACTGCCCTACCGTGGCTCAGTGATGTAAGGCCATCGGCAGCAATAAGTGCGTTGGAATGTGCATTTTGCACAACCCGCACATCACGCACTCACAATATGCATATGCACAAACCGATGTCTATCTTTCAATTATGTAAAATGCACATACACAACCAACTGCACATATTGCTCCACTCAGCCTAGGTGGGTTCTTAACTTGTGAACAATGTCCCTGCTCTGATTCGGTTGAGGTTTAGTATAAGCAAACCGGTCGTCGATCACCTTGAGGTCTTGTTTCGGTTGCGAGAGTATTGGAGGGGGCTGAAATGAATTAAATCCCTTTCTAGTCAAATTTAAATAGAAAGAGATTTAATTCTCTTCAAAATCCCCCCAATTCCCTCTTGCGACCAAACGAATGCCTAATCGATATTTTCGCTTTCAGTACCAAAATAAATACCAGACACAGACTGATTATTTGGTTTGGACTAGCCGACTAGGACTGGGCTTGAGGCTATCTGCAATGGGGGTTTGTAAAGTCCCCCCAAAGCCTTTACAGTCAACCCGATGCGTGTAGCGGGCGACTGCAAAGGGCTCCCTATGGTACAGTTGAACCCTCTCTCACCTCACATGCAGCGCTGTACGGCGGTGACTCTATCGTCTCTCTCATCCACACGGACAACCGCCGGATCGTAGCTCCCGCCATGGACGACAGGACAAGTGACGATGGCCATGCTCGAGGGCGCCGCCGAGCAGAGGAAGACAAGGTCGCCGACACCTCCTCCACGGGCGCCGGAGGCGGGAAGAGGTGCCGGCCGGCCTCGCTCGCCGACGCCGCCCGGCCGCTGTGGGAGCCGCTACGGCGCTGGCCTCCCTCACCGACGCCGCCAGCCGGGAGCTACTCCACGAGGATGAGGAGAGGCCTCCGCGACCGCCGCCGCTCTCCCCCCCCGCGGCGGACTGGATCCGGCCGGCGGTGGGCTTGATTCATGTGCGGCGGCCGGAGTGGAGGCGGTGGTGACCTCCATTCGCGCCGACGCCGTCTTCCATGCCTGGGAGAAGAGGAAGGAGCGGGGAGTAGGGACGAGGAGGGCGCGGATCCGGCGGGAGAGGACCGCCCCTGCCTTGTCGCCGCCGACGAGAGGACGAGGAGGAAGAGGGCAACCGTGCGGCGCGCGGGTGGACATGGCGGGGAGGAGGCGAGGCGCGGGCGGCGTGCGGCGCGACAGCAACGGGTCGGGGGACGGCGCGAGGAGGCAGCCGGCGCGGAGGAGCCCCGCCGGCGCGGAGGGAGAGGCCGCGGAGGGGCCCCGCCGGCGTGGAGGGAGAAGCCGAGGAGGGAGCCGGGTGTGGGGGATTGGGGGAAGGGGAAAGATGGAGGGTGGTGAAGTAATAAAAAATAGTAAAAAAATGTGTTAGTTGGTATAGGGTTGAGATACAGAGTCAATATGAGCGCAGAAGATTGTGGGATAAAGTTGAAAATATTACTGAGTAGAACGAAATATTCCTTTTAGAATTGAGATATAGAATCGGACGAGTGCAGATAGCCTGAGGTAGAACTAGGACAGAACTGTAACTGCACGGTACAACGGCCGACCCCGGCGAGGACAACTAGGACTAACTGGCTCTGTGAATGCTATTTCTTTATACATACGAAGAGTTTTTTCCTTGCACGTCGTGCATGACCGTCAATAAGAAGTACATAGTAAGTACTATATTATACGTATTACATCTACTGTATTTGTTTTCTGAAGCTGCTCCCATTACTCTCCACTCTCCAGCCTCCACAAGCTGATGGCTTCATGCCTTCGTCGATTATAGTTATGTTTGTTCAGCTCGTTTCGCCCCAAATGTCATCATCGTGTTCTGCCTCTGTTTGTGCCACATAATAACGTATACTAGTAGCAAATTAGCGATGCACCGCTTATATTACACCGCTAGCTGTTTAACTCGTACAAGCAACCCTCAATGCTTTTGTGGCCTGTTTGCATCCATATCCTGAGTTTTTAATTTGTAAGTACTTGGAACTTCCTGCAGGTACAAGTGGATTTGTGTCATCCATTTATCGAAGACGAAGAATTTTGGCGCGCGGGCTTGGATGACCAAGTCATTAACTGCAGATAATTAAAAAGTGCTACCTACTCCTTGATAGTAATGTCCAGTTACATAATTTTAATTTGTCAATTCATAATTCGGTTTGACTATGGTATAGGAAGTGGCCGTTGTATCTGCTGTGGTTGGAACTGAAATCCATTTCAACAACACGAGCAAATGCATGACATCTGCTCTATGAGAATACAGGATCGCTATTGTTCCATTTAAACAAACAACTTACAATGCATAGCTGATGCCTGGTCAACTCTTGATTGATTCCAAAAGTGACGCATGATTAAATCCGCGTGATAAGACCAATGCAAGTTCGTTAATAATAATGTAACTGCGGTTCTTCATCGATCAATCTTGTGTTTATCCTATCCGAACATTTTTTTTTTGAATTTACAAATTAAAATGTTAACCTCAAACAATACACCCACTTGCAAATCGCAGCAATGTCGACATGACATATGGACTTCCGATTCTTTTCCCATCCAAATATCCAATAATTATTCACTCATTTGAATGGTATATATAATCTGTAATCTCCAATGCGCAAACACAGACTGACGGACACACCAAGAGGAGAATTCACATAGCATGGAGATGGGAAGGCCGGCCTTGCTGCTGTGGCTCGCGCTCCTGTGCGCCTCCTCCCTGGCGTTCGCCACCTGCGCCGCCGGCCTCCGGCTCCAGCTCACCCACGTCGACGCCAAGGAGAACTGCACCGTCGACGAGCGCATGCGCCGCGCCACGGCCCGCACCCACCGCCGGCTGGCGTCCATGGGCGACGTGACCGCGCCCGTCCACTGGGCCGAGACGCAGTACATCGCCGAGTACCTCATCGGCGACCCGCCGCAGCGTGCCGAGGCGATCATCGACACCGGCAGCAACCTCATCTGGACGCAGTGCTCGACCTGCCGCCCCGGCTGCTTCAGCCAGAACCTCTCCTACTACGACCCCTCCCGGTCGCTCACGGCGCAGCCCGTGTCGTGCACCGACGCCGCGTGCCACCTCGGCGACGAGACCCGGTGCGCGCGCGACAACAAGACGTGCGCCGTCCTCACCGCCTACGGCGCCGGGGTCATCGGCGGTGTCCTCGGCACCGAGGTGTTCACGTTCCAGTCGGAGAACGTGAGCCTCGCGTTCGGCTGCATCACCGCGACCAGGATCACGCCGGGCTCCCTGGACGGCGCGTCCGGCATCATCGGCCTAGGCAGGGGCGCGCTGTCGCTGGTGTCCCAGCTCGGCGCCACCAAGTTCTCCTACTGCCTCACGCCCTACCTCAGCGACGCCGTCAACACGAGCCACCTCTTCGTCGGCGCGTCCGCCGGCCTGGGCGGCGGCGGCTCGGCGGCGAACGTCACGTCCGTGCCGCTCGTCGAGAGCCCTAGCGACTCCCCGTACAACACGTTCTACTTCCTGCCCCTCGCCGGGATCACGGTGGGGGGAACCCAGTTGGACGTCCCCGCGGCGGCGTTCGACCTCCAGCAGGTCTCGCCGGGGCAGTGGGCGGGCACGCTCATCGACTCCGGCTCCCCGTTCACGAGCCTCGTCGACGTGGCGTACCAGGCGCTGAGGGCTGAGCTGGCGCAGCAGCTGGGAACCAGCCTCGTGCCGCCGCCGGCAGGATCATCACAGGGGTTTGACCTTTGCGTGGCGCTGGCCGACGTCGACAAGCTCGTGCCGCCGCTGGTGCTCAACTTCGGAAGCGGCGGCGGGGACGTGGTGGTGCCGCCGGGCAATTACTGGGGGCCTGCGAACGACACCACGGCGTGCTTGTTCGTGTCCAGTTCGGCGCAGCCCAACGGGACGCTGGCAACGAACGAGACGACCATCATCGGCAACTACATGACGCAGGACATGCACCTGCTCTACGACCTCGGCAATGGCGTGCTCTCCTTCCAGCCGGCGGACTGCAGTTCCATGTGATTCCGGCAGTCAGCAGCCGGACGTATGTGTTTGTGTACATGCGCGGGGGCGGGCGTTTGTACGATCGCCACCGTTGACGCTCACACAATTGCATGGCTTTATCTGTAGTTTTGTTCTTTTAATCTCTACCGGCTGTTCAGCCATTATCTGCACGTACGCGCTTCTTACCCTCCATTGTTTCTATACATTGTTTGACTTTTGTAATATCAATTTTGACTCTTTCGTTTTATTCAACAAATTTACAAAAAAAAATATACACATAAAGTATATATTGTATGATAAACAAAACCATATAATTATGAATTTTTTTAATAAGATGAATAAATCAATTTTGGTGTCAAAAATATCGAACGACCTGTAATATTTGAAACAGAGGGAGTGCTGTTACAAGCAACTTTTTCTCTTAAATTGATTTCCAACACAATATATATTTTTTTAGAAAAAGGAAATTTTATTTCAGCATCTAACAATATATATGGGCGTAGACATCCCCTGATCGGAAAATACGTGTACTCGTCACTCATGCATGTTACATTTACGGCTTTATGAGTACGTTTGAAAAATTACGGTTAATAAATTGACCGAAGATGCATCGTCATCGATGGCCGCACAGAAGAATACTTCACTGAAAATGTATGCACCCTGCTGAAACGGACTTGAGAACCCCAATCGGTGGGTGTCACCGATGTAACCACTTATTTATACTAAGGTCTTTGTGTTGCTTCAGTTGAGTAGTGTTGATGGTGCACTCCATGAAGTCGGCAATGTTAGTTCAAAGGGTGATTTTGGAGTTCATCAGGGGATCCTTGCATTGGGAGGTGGCCAGAACCTTAGCCGCCACGACTAATACATGACGGTTGGGGATGGGCAGGTGTCACTGTCATCTAGACTCTATAGACTCTAGAGGTTGGACTAAGAAGATTAAAAGTGATTTAATCTCTTTCTAGTCAAATTTGAATATAAAAGGATTAAATCTTCTCCATTTCCTCCCTAGATTTTCCCTAACCGAACAAATCCTAAAGTTTGTAAAACCGGACAAATCACCCTTTGGATGGTTTTTTAGGTAGTTTTGCTGACATGTCTGTGGACCCCACATGTCATCTCTTTTTTTATTCTCTCTCCTCCTCTCCTCCCTCTCCGCTCTCCGCGCCGACCCATCCGCGCCGGCGCTGTGCTGCGCCCCGCGGCGCCACCGCCACACTCGCTGCAACGCCACGGCCACCAGAGACAGCATCGAGGCAGTCCTCCCGCGCGGCCCCGAGGCCGCTCGCCCGTCGCCTGCAGCTGTACGCGGTCGTCGTGACAACGCTGAGGTGGGTCGCGGGGGCCGTGGCCGCCGGGCGCTACCGCGGCGTGCGAGAGGTGCTGCAAGCCACGCAGTACTGCCAGTACGTCGCCTGATGCGAGGGCATGGCAGCCGATCAAATTGGGCGGGATCATCCGACGAGACTAACTAATAAAACTAAATCACTAGATCCTTTCTGTACACATAGCTCATCCATAATCGTATAGATCAGCTGACTGTGATGATGGAGCATTAATTATGAGCTCAACCCGGGAGCCGGGATCGGGTACGAGACCGCGCTTGCGGGCTCCAAGGCCGCTGCGGCAGCCAGGGCCAGGGCCAACCGCGAGTTCAACCATGTCTCCACAATGGCCACCGCGCTGCTGAACAAGCAGGTCAGCTAGGCTAGGAGCCATGCCGCTCATGCTTCCGTGCGTAGGTGATACAAAAAAGAAAAAAAAATCCAGTTGACATGTGGGGCCACGGCCATGTGGCAGCAACATCAGCAAAACCACCTATGAAAACCATTTAAAGGGTGATTTGTCTAGTTTTGCAAACTTTAGGGTGTAAGAAATCCTGTTTTGAAGTTGTGGGTGTTATGTATCTAATCCATTGAACATCAAGGGTATGCAGACTTTTTCCTATATTCTACGTAATTCAATTCTTGATGAATCTATTCCTAGAATATAATTCTTGGAATGCCTTTCAATTTTAGAGATCCAAACAACCCTTTTTATAGATCATTGTACCGAGTATTTCATAATCAGCAGAATTGAAACCACATAATCTTTTATATGGGTGCCGGTGGTTCTTGAATTTCTTAGGGCACCTGCAATGGGCCCGTTAAGCTCCCTATAGTAAATCGACGCAGAAGAGAGAAACAAAGAGAGGAAATCCTTTCCCCAGAGATAATAGCATTGTTTCACGTCTTTCCACACAATAGAGCAAGGCCCACCACGTTCTTCTCTCTCCCACCCTTCCTCCCTTTCCCTCTACACTCCTTTGTCTCTCGCCATGGCCAATGGGAGGAATCAACACAGGAAGATGCGCGATGGGGTTGGACTACCAGAGCGTGGATAAGCTTGGCTGGGAAGATCGGGTGCTGTGCGTGTGAGTTAGGGTTTCGCCGCTGCCAAAGTATGGAACTACGAGTCTAGATACACCGCAACTGGTGCACCGTGGCGGGTGCCAGGCGAGGCGGTGGGTCAGCGTGCAGCCCCGCTGCCACGCTGAGCAGTAGTACGAATTTGCACAATTTTTTAGGACCATATACTTATCAGGCCCTTTTATATACATTATATAATCCAACTTAAACAAATTTAAATTGAAAACAAACAACTCAGTTAAAAGTATAATTTATTAGAAGATTGGTGTTCATACCTTTACTCTAAAGGTAGATCGTTTATACACCAAATCTATAAACTACTCTACGATTTTAGCTTATTCTAATCAACCTATCACAACATCCATAGGATTTACACATGTTTACCTTATTATAAGATAGCTTATATGATACACGATAAATAAGCTAAATTATATAGTCTAACAAAAAAAATGAACATGGCCTTAGGCTGAGCTCACTAATTTGACTATAATCCGTAAATAAGTTAGATTATATAATCTAACAAAGAAACAAACAGAGCCTTAGGGCTTAGGCTAAACAGAACCTTAGGCTAAGATTATCGGTCCATCTGTTTTAGTGTTTGTTTTTCAAACTCTACTCATACGTGGTGCGTATGTTTTTACACATGCATTGATCTGAACCTTTTTTTTTTTTGAGGGTCAACGGGGGGGGGGGGGGGGGGGATATCCCCACCTGAATTCATTACGTTTTGGCCTTGAATGGCCTGAAATTGGTTACACCAAGTTACATTTTTTTTACCTCTTGTTTCTATAGGTTTTGCTAAAAAACAACCAGCCACAGCAAAGTCACATAGCTCTATTGAACACTGAACACCATTCAATCGCCACCACTGCATCACCCGAGGGGAGACGATAACCCCAGAGGGCTTTTTCAGCTCTGCACGCCATTAGGATTTGGTTTAGTGATTGGGCCTCTCCTCGGAAGATTAAGTTGTTGCGACGCTTCCAAAGTTGCCACCCGCACAGCAAGACGAACATAGTGTAGTGCTTGGCAGGGACATGGCTTGGCCTCTGCAGCTCCGCGATGTCTCCAACATCAAAGCCTGCAGGGACACGGAAACCAATCCTGTTCCAGAAAGCTTGTGCCACCCTGCACTCAAATAGGATATGTGATGCTGTTTCGCAGGCGTCGCCGCACTCCTCGCAAGCCGCAGACTGAACAATGCGTTTCTTCATAAGATTGTTACGACATTGGATGCGTTTGTTCACAGCCAACCACCAGAAAAACTGAACCCGGGGAGGCGCCCGGTTCTGCCACACAAAATCAGCCGCGCTGGAGCTATGTGAACCTTCATGTTTGAGGATTTTGTAAAGTCTGGAAGTGCAGAGTTTACAATCGGCATTTGTCAGATCACTCAGTCTACGATCCGGTGTTTCAGATACCAGTGTCGTGTTGATGATGACATTCAGTTCAGCCAATTCCTCTTCGGCCCTTGGTGTTAACCGGCTGACAAGAAACGGCTCGATCCCTCTGTCTACTGCTTCCCGGACTGAAATATCTGACGGTCTGCAATGGCTATGTAAGGCAGGGAATTTGGTGGTCAGATCATCCAATCCATGCCACGCATCATGCCAAAGCGAAGTGCACCGCTCATCCCCGACCTTCACAGACGTGATTGCTCGGTACAGTGGAAGCAGGCTTCTCAGCACGTCCCAGTGGTTCCCGTGGAGGTCGCCATAGGTGCTGTTTGGTTGGCATATTTGTAACGTCAATCGATTACAGCGGAAACAGATAACGCTTCCTACTGTTTGTTTCACAGCAAGTGTAATCAGATCCCTCCGTAATCGGATAACGCCCTATTCAAATCCGTTACCGCTGGTACTCGAGGTTGAATCGTTACCGCTCATCGTCGTCTTCTCCGCTGGTACCCAGGCTCCTCCATGCGGTTGTGGACAAGGGGGCCCTATGCCTAGCTAGCGTGGACAATAGCTGATGGCGTGGTGGCGTCCCAGCTCATTCGCCGGCCGTTCAACGCTACAGAGGAGTCCGCGAGCCCGTGGCTTCCGCGCAGCAGTGTCTGCGTCCAGCCGCCGAGGACAGCCTGACCCTGACCTGCGGTGGCAAATTTGCGTCCATGGGCTGAGATGGACAGATGGTGGTGGTTGCCGTGGGCTGAGTCGCGGCGGCGGCCGCGATGGCGACGACGGCGGCGGCCCGTGGCCATCAACGCACCTGTGGGCTGTGGCAGCTCACGCGGCTGCGGCACCCCCGAACCACAACGGCCCCGCTAATCTGCTAATTAAACAAACCCGCGTAGCTGCAACGACGCCGGCGGCGGCGCTTCTCCTTCGACAACGCCTGCGGCAACGCTCTCCTGCTCATGTTCACCCCGAGGACCAAGCCTGTAGGTGCGCTGTTGTGGAGCTCACAGCTCAGTACGGCAGCGGCTCATGAGAGCTGGCATTTCATTTGCGTTTCCAGTGTCGAAACCAAACAAAGTCCGTGACCTGTTACTTTTGTAACATTGCCAGTGTTTTCCCTTTACGTTAACGTTTACGTTACAATTTTTCAACCAAACAGCACCTTGGTGTGGCGAGGCAAGCATGTTCTCTTACCCAAGAAGCCCAAGATGAGGAGGCAGCCACGTAGAGTCTGTGAAGCAGTTTCAGCATCAGGCAGATGTTTTGGATCTTCAGATCCTTGACACCCAGCCCACCATGCATTTTGTCAGTGCAGACCTTGTCCCACGCAATCAAGCAGTTGGCACCTGCAGCTTGGTTTTCTCCACACCAGAGGAACCCACGCCGCCTCTTGTCAACCTGGGCTATCACACCGGGCGGTAGTGGCATGGCACACATCATATAAACCAACTGCGAGTCCAAGACTGCATTGACGAGAACAGTGCGTCCCATATGATTCAGAAGGGCAGATTGCCAACCTGCGAGATATCTGTCAGCTTTTGCGATTAAGGGGGCAAAACTCGACAGTCGGAGTTTTGTGTCCGACAGTGGCAATCCAAGGTATGTCTGAGGAAATCCTTCCACATGGCAGCCTAGGATGCCAGCACAAGCGTCGATCATCTCCTTTTTCATGTGAACCGGTACTGCAGTGCTCTTACCGTAATTTATCCGCAGCCCCGTCGCGGACGCAAACATGTCCAAGATTATCTTCAGTTGTTGTACATCCTCCGTGTCACCGCGCAGCAGTATCAGTGTGTCGTCGGCATACTGCAGCACGGGACACCAGAGGGAGTCTTGCAGAGGGTGTCTGATCTCACTGCTCTTGATCATTGTCTGAAGAACATCGGCCACTAGGAGGAACAGATACGGGGACAATGGGTCACCTTGCCTCAGCCCGCGCTTGCATTGGAACCATGGCCCCGGACACCCATTGACAAGAACTGCAGTTTTGGAGGAGCTCAGAATCTGACTCAGCCATCTGCACCAAGTTTCATTGAAACCCCTCGCAGTCAGGATAATCATGAGCCCGTTCCAATCCACAGTGTCAAATGCCTTGGCGAAGTCAAGCTTCAAAACTATTGTCGGTACTCTCCTAGCATTGCAGCATTGGACTAGTTCAAGAGCATAGATGAAATTTTCAGTAATGGAGCGGCCTTTGATAAATCCCGTTTGATCCAGGTCGACCAACCTTGGGATATCTTTCTGAAGGCGAGTTGTTAGGATTCTGCACAAGATCTTCACGCTGCA
Source organism: Paspalum notatum (assembly GCA_022530915.1). Lineage (NCBI taxonomy): Eukaryota > Viridiplantae > Streptophyta > Magnoliopsida > Poales > Poaceae > Paspalum > Paspalum notatum. Next base: position 38,412,823 of record CM039690.1, on the reverse strand, counting down.
ATTTTGCAGACTAATGGGTCTAAACTTATCAACAGTCACCGCGCCAGGTGCCTTGGGGAGTAGGACCACATATGATCTGTTGATTCTATCAAGGTCTACTCCATCATGTTGGAATGCTGTGAGGAATCCCATCACCTGAGGCGCCACTGTCTTCCAAGCAGCACGGTAGAAGCTAGGGCCAAAGCCGTCGGGCCTCGGAGCGCTCTGTCTATTCATGCTCCGCACTGCAGCCAAAGCCTCACTCTCGGAGAAAGGTGCAGATAGTTCCTCACTTGCCTTGCATCTTCCTAGATATAGCCTGTTGATGTCGAATGACCAAGTCGTTGGCGAGGCCGTGCCCAGGACAGACTTGTAATGGGCGGTTAGGGCATCAGACTTGTCTTTGTGGTTCGTCTTGAGTTCACCACCGACCTCGATGCGCTTGATCTGATTCTTGCGCATCCGAAGCGAGGCGTGGGCGTGGTGAAACGCCGTGTTGGCATCACCTTCACGGACGGCTTTCTGCTTGCTGCGTTCTTTCCAAAAGGCCGCGCGCTCTTTGATAGCTAGCACAAGGCGATCTCACGGACCTGCAGCTCGGCGACAGAGAGGGAACGTGATTCTTCAAAGAAATCAAGCATTTGAATAATGAATTTGCAATTTGAGATTAGCGTAGGCAGCGCCCTGTTACGCCGAGCCCAAACCTTTGCTGCCGCACGGGTGGCCTTGAGACAGCTGGCGAGGCAGCCAGCAGCATCATCGCGAGGGGAGGGGGGGCTTGCCAGGCATCGATGGCACAGGGTAAGAAGGATTGGTTCAGGAGCCAAGAGTTTTCAAAACGGAAGACAGACGAGCGTGGGATATTTATGGAGAAGGAAGCAAGGAGAGGGGTGTGATCGGACGTGGGGCGGACTAGAGAGACTAGGGACGCTGTGGCGTAGGACAGGTTGAGATCGTGGTTGACAAAGAAGCGATCCAGGCGCACAAGGGTAGGGATGGGGCGTTTGTTCGTCCAAGTGTAGGAGCAGTTCTGGAGATCGAGTTCGTGGAGGCCAAGAGCATCTATGTTCTCATTGAAAGAGACTCACAGATGGTGATCAACAAGCCCGTTGTTCTTGTCTGTGGGGGAGCGGGTGAGATTGAAGTCCCCGGCAAGGAGCCACACCCCCTGAACGTGCTCCTTTAGTTCAAGGAGGCCCTGTAGGAACTCTAGAGAATCACGGTGATCAGAGGGAGCATACACGTTTGTGACTGTGAGGGTGAGGTTGGTTACGGTGCTTGAGAGGATTGTGGTGAGAGTGTACTTTCGGGTGATGTAGGACTCAAGATTCAGGGTGGCTTCATCCCAAGATGTGATGATACCACCGTGAGATCCTGCAGCATCTAAAGAGAAGAAGGAGTGTTTTGGGGGGAGGAACGAGCGAGCTACGGTGTTGGAAACATTGCGGAGTTTTGTTTCTTGGAGGCAGGTTATTGTGGGGGAGGCAGTGATGATAGCATCGCGCACGATGGAGCATTTATCAGGGTCGCCTAACCTGCGGACATTCCAAGACAAGACATGGAAACACTTGAACGCGTTACTCATTTCCGAAACCTAGAACACCAGAGGCCAGCTCGACCACGAGAAACAAGGGACACAAGGTGAACCAGAACACCGACTCGGCAGCTACGACAGCACTAGACACGACCAAGACGAGAGCGGCTAACCGCGACCAAGAACAAAATAAAACACGGCCACAATTGGCCAGACTCCACGCAGGGAGTGAAGACACAGATAACATCCCGGAGGTGATCTCTAAGCAGCAATGTGTCCGGGGAACCTTGCGGCAGGGATTGGCCCTAGCGAGGTTGATCTTCATTTGGAGGGCTGCTGCACCGAGCCCACAGCCATCGCGCTCTTGCACCCAAGGCCGGCCGCGCGCACCAGCCTGCACAAGGAGAGCACACAGATCGGAAGCTTGGAGCTGGCTAGCAAGCCGCACTTCTAGACCTCTTTCTGGACCGCCGTGGAGCAGGATTGCAAAGTGTTCTTGAGGGCCTTCCGCTGCATTGCCTTGTCCGTCATGCCCACGAAGTTCTCCGGTGCCTTCTCGGCAAGGCGAGAGCTGCGGCGTTTGGGAACCTGGGCGTGGGCTGCCGCGCAATGGACACGACGCACCGAAGCCCTGGCAGCGCGCGCAGCAGGTGCAGGGGAAGGAGGTGGCCCGAGGGGAAGCTCCTCAGGCTCTTGAGCTGGGGCAGCAGGAAGGGCTAGGTGTGTGGTGGCGTGGCGCACAGCAAGGCGAGCTAGCAAGGCGGCAAGCGCGAGAAGCTGGGACCCCTGGTCAAGCTGAGACCTTGGGTTTGGGGGGTGGTTGGTGGTGCTGCAGCTGGAAGAAAGCCAGAGGACACTTGGAATAGGTCATGCGGGGGGCTTGGAGGCTGCTGTGAGGGTGGTGGGGGAGGTGGTGAGAAGAAAGGAAGCAGGTTCCCGTCGGGACCAAGGAGGTCGCCCCGCGGCATGACTCGCACCGGCATCACCTGAGCGATGCAGCCCTCGCGGTGCCAGCCTTGGTGCTCAGAAACCCAAATCTCTGACGGGACATCAAGGTAATGATTGACTTCGAGCAGGACGCGCAGGGGCGCAAAGTTGTGACTAGCGAGACACACCGGGTCGATCTCCAGCACCTCGGCACCGGACCCGAAGCAACGCCTGATGGTGTCCTCGTACCAGTGCTCAGGGGGGTAGTCGGTGACAGCCACCTCCACAAGCCACTGTGGTTCGAAGAAGAACCTGTTCAAGGTCTCCTTCGGGCGCTCCACGGTGATCTCCACACCCTCGTGGTGCAAAGGGCTGAGGGCACGCACCAGGTCGCGATCCGCCTGGGAGGCGAATCGGAGAAGCATGGCGCCGCGCGATGACGGGAGCAACTCCACTGGGTAGCAGGGGCCACATTGGCCAGGGCAGCACGGAGGAAAGGAGGGACGAGCGGCACAGCCTCTGGCTGGTCTAGGTGAAACGACCCGGATTCCGCAATGCCGAAATCCAAGCCTTTACTCATTGCGATAGTCCCAGGATACACATAAGATATCGCAATTCATATGTTTCAATCGGTATCACATCCACAGCTTCGAATAACATTACATTTATACATTAATGGCCTAAGCCGGTACAAGTCCAATAGGACTGAATCAAGCAGAAATCGTAATCTAGCAGCGGAATGTAAGTCTTCGGGTCCATCTCCACAGGCATCCTTGAGCGAAGCACCGTGATCCTCAGTTGTTCTGTCCTTCATGGGAATGATCGTCGTCCATCTCATCGCCTTCCGTCGGAGAAGACGTCGTCATCCAGCTTATCTCCAAAACCTGCGCGCTAGTAGCGCAGGCCACCCTGAGACACTCCCCTAAGCGGCAGCGTAATAATAAAAGGGACTGGCACAAGTGGAAGGCTCTAGGCTTCCTATGCAAGCAAGTATATAAATAATATTATCCAGTTTTTCATATCCTTGTTCCATTCGGGAATTCGATCACACGACCGATTTCCCTGCTCATCACTCATCCCAACGCATACAAACCTCACCACCATACACCTCTTCCATAACATACACACTCATCATACTACATCTGCGGCATGACAGCTTCCACCCGTCCATGCCTCAACGGCCACAGCCGGTTTCCAAACACTCGAGGGAGAAGTGAAGAAATCCCATGCTAGATGAAGTGACTCCGCTCTTGGATCGTACTTTGACCGGGGACGGCGGCTATACATATAGATCATACACTCTCGAGAGGATGTTGTACATCTGTACCCACACGAGATGGGACGGAGGCAGTAGCGATCTGCCCCGGGCCCACCACACCGATAGATAACCCTCCCTTTCTGACACCTTTCCTGCTTTCCTGAGCTAGAAACTGTGCGGATACAAACCCACCGCACTCTCAGAACTGTGAGCTCGACTGATCCGGGGCCCCACGGGTCGAGTATATCGGGGACGAGAGATTACCCCAGCAACCGTCATCGCCCCCTAACACTATCGCCTTACGCCAACAGTTCTAGTGCCATTGGGGAAAGTCAAGAACCGGGCCTGAGGTCGCGTGGTATGCACGAGTCATAGTCCAAGATACTGTCACCCCTACTCGGTCCTTAATCGGCGAGAGCAAGCCTTCCAAGGGTCGGTTGCCACCCTCAGCGGTGGGCCGCGCACCACCACACACCTCTCTCCACTCTGAAGAGAGTTCTAGTCTCTCCCATGTTTCCGGTGCCGACTCTCGCCACCCATCTCACACACCATCTCGCTCTCAAATCCACCCACTTCACACACGCCAAGAGTTATCGCATCCCACCATCATATCACCCAATCTCACATCATGTTCATTTTACTTAGTTATAGCAGTATAATGGTGGTGATGTAGCAAGCAAGGTAACAGTGGCTATATGGAAAATGCTCCCTATCTTTAGGTTAACAGCAAGCATAAATAATAAAAGTAGCAGGAGCAAGTTGCGTGTCTATAGGTTACGAAGCGAGGGAAGTGTCTGAATGGTGACCTCGGTAGAGCTGGTTGCTCTAAATCTCCGGTGTAGTCGAAGTAGTTGTACTCGTCAGTGTCCTCCGAGAGCTCCTCCGGACCTATATGCGAAAGTCCGAATAAATCGAATGCACACAAACTCCAAAATAAGATGCATAAAGAACCAACATCACTCAAACAATAGCATTAACTCATAGAGCTGGATTTTAGATGAATTTAGGGACTGGTTTCATATTATTCGGATTCCGTATGAATTAGTTATGAATTTCCAAAGTTTAAAACAGGGTTTAAAATTCCTAAGGCCAAAACTGGGGTAGGGCTGGTCATCGGGCCGAAACTCGGCCCACTCGGCCTGACTCCCGGGCGCGGCCCACTCTCCTTCTCTTTCACCTGGACGGCTCGACCTGCCAGGCCCGCGTCACGGGCCGGCGGCGCGGCCTACTCCTCTCTTCTCATTTCCCCGGCCTACTGCGCTCGGCTTGGGCCGAAACAGGGCCCAATCCCCGACTCCTCTCCCTCGGCCGGCCTGCGACGAGTGGAACCGGCCAAAGTCAGCCTAGCTCTCTCCTCTCCTCTCTACTCCGCTTCCCACCCCGCTCGCCGGGTGCTCGACAGATTGCCTCCAAGGATCTTCCCGCCGGCGGCGCTCGCTGCGGCGGCAAGCTACGCGCCGGGGCGCGACGCCTTCCTCCTTGCACAACTGCGGCTCGAAGGCCGGCTCACACGAATGGTAGCCTCTCGACCGGCGGCGAGGCTACGGCGGACGCCATGCGTGGGGCGAGTGTGTGCGGACGCGAGGAGTTTGTGCGCGGTTCAGAGCGAACCTGGCCGCGGCGGCAAAGCAGATTCTGCGCAGGAGTCTGGCTCGGGGCAAGGGTGTGGCCACGGCGGCAGCAAAACACGGGAGGCGGTCAGATAGCTTCGCTCCGCGGCGCGGACTCGCGTAGGCACGGGACGAACCCCGGACGCGACGGCAAGGCAGATTTCCTACACGAGTCGGTGACAAGGCAATCGGCATGGCCTTGAGGCATGGATTCCTTGGTGGGTTTCACCAACTTTGGCTCACCGTACCGCGACGGCGTGGGCGTGCGCGGGCGACACGGCGCACACGGCGCGTCGCGCATGGCGTGCACGTCGTGCACCTCGCTCGATTGGGAGTAGGCTCGGGTCTACGCGGCTCAAGACCGGTGTCCCGGCGAGAGGGTGAGCGCAGCGGCGCTGCCTAGGGCCATCTACGACGGTGACATGGCCTTGAGTCACCACGCGACGGTGGAGCTCCAGGATGGCCATGGCGCGGCACACGGACAGTGAAGACTCGGCGAGTCCGGGTCCGTGGCGGGGGTTGGATTAGGGACTAGGGGTGCTCTCACCATGCTCCTCTTGCTGAAGTGAAGATGTCCCCGGCGGTGTAGTGGTAGCAGAGGGTCGGAGAGCTCGACGGCGAGGCGCGGCTCTGGGTCTCCGGTGCGGCGACGTCGTCGAACGGCCTTGGTAGTAAGGTGGCGGTGTCGCGGCCACCTTCGGCTTAGGCTGGTACTCCTCCGGCGGCGCGCTCCGGTCTTCTTCCCCGTCGCCGGCCTCCTCCCGTGACCCTCTCTCTCCAAGTCCCTCTGACGGCGGCTATGGATGGGGATCGACCCCGAATGGCGGCTAGGGTTCCAGGTCTGCTCGCTCTCGGCTTTATAGTGGTCTAGGGTTGCTATTGAGGCTGATGTGGAGGCGGATTCGCCTGGCGGTGGCGGGAACCGACGATGGCGTCATCTCTCTGCTCCTCCTCCTGCTCTCTCTTTCTCTCGCGCGCGCGCCCGACAAGATCACGCAGGATGCGTGACCTGGGGCCCGCGCGGCGCGACGGCGGTTGGAGTAGCTGGCGCGGGTTCATCCCCTCTCCCTCCCCTGTCTTGGCGCGCAAGTTGGTGGCGAGGCCAGGCAGGTGCGGCGTGAGCTCTGGCTCCGTCGGCTCGGGTGGAGGAAGGAAGAAAGGGGAAAGAAGGGAAAACCCGACGGACGGGTCCCACTTGGCAGCCTCACTACGGCAGCGGACCACCTGGCAGTGGCTATCGCGGGGGATGGCGTCGATTGGGCCAAAGTGGTGGTGATTTTAGCCCAAGCGCGGGTGGTTGTCTAGATGGGCTGGCCGTGTTGATTCGGACGGTTGGGCCACAAGGCCTTTTTCTTTTCTTTTCTTTTCTTTTCTTTTCTTTTCTTTTCTTTTCTAATTTTGCTTTCCATTTAGGTTTGTTCCCATTTGAATTTGATTTGAACAAGCACTCAATCAAAGATCCAAAATAAGAGCCAAATAGATAATGCACAAGTTTAGACACAAGATAAAACATAAGTAAAGTTATTTATCAAATTTTAATTAGGGTTGATTATTCAATTTAATTGTTTATCCTATTTTCTAGGTTATATGCAATGCAATAATCATAATTAGAAATGAAATTTTTAGGTTGTGATTTTTGGTTTACAAAAATTAGGGTTGTTACACCAGGTAGACGAAAGCAAGACATGCCTTCACATCAAGTCTACCCGGGGGAACCCAGGCCTCGACAAAATGGGTGCGCCCATCCCAGTCGATGCTTGAGCTGTCGCTCTCCACCTCCTCCTCCTCTGAGCCGCCATCACTGCCGTCGCCGGGGTTAGAGTTGTCTGCGCCATCACTGGGGTTTGGAGCCCTGGCAGCGACGCCGACACTCCCAGAGCCCATCACAGAGGCGGCGAGAGGCGGAGAACGGCGAGCAGACGTCAGAGAGGACCAGGCGGAGCTGACCGGCGACTCCTCGAGCTAGCCGTGGGCAACCCTGATGGTTTTGGGTACAGGGGGAGTCGTGGCGGCAGAGTGATGGGGTGTGGTGAACGCGGGGGCAGCGGTGGTGGAGCTGGATGAGGCGACCATGTTTATAGGCGCGTAGGCGGCGGCAAGGGTGGCGAGGATGGGGGAGGCTGGCGGGGGTGGTGTCGCAGCGGAGGGAGGCGGTGATAGATCAGATTGCCCAAGGGGCGACTCCCGAGCCGGCGAGCGCGGGGATGGAGCCGGGACCGCCAGGCGCCTGGGGTAGAACGGGGTGAGGAGGCGGTGGATCGGCATCTTGCACTCTCGTGAGCGGTGACCGTAGCCGCGGCAGTTCCGGCAACGAATCGGGTCACGGCAGCTCTCAGCACGGTGGTCAGAGGAGAGGCAGCGAAAGCAGCCGGTGGTGGAAGTGATGGGCTTGGGTTCGCGGCGTGGGTTCTTAAGGGGAGGTGAAGGGGAGAGGAGGGCATGGAGATAGGGGGAGATGTGGGAGTTATGGGGCTGTTTGGTTGCCTGGCTAACCCGCTAGTCAGGCCACACCAGGACGTGGCCAGTGTTTGGCCAGAGACCCCGTCCCCCTGGCCTGGCCCCGAGCTTGCAAATTGAGCCCCGCAGGGTGGCTCTGGCCGAACGGCCGATTTGGGGTTTCTAATCTGGCCCGGCCAATTTGGGCAGTGGTGAGCCCCGGGTGGCTCTTTCCCCTTCCTCTCCGTCCTTCTCCCTACGTCGACGACGACCTCTCCCCTTTCTCTCCGTCCTCCTCGTCGATGATGGGCCGCCGCGGGAGCACCTCCCCCCATCCTCTCCCTCCCTAGGTCGACGACGGGCAGTCGCCGGGCAGCGGTGCGGCCGCGGGAGCACCTCCCCATCCTCTCCCTCCCTGCGTCGAGAGCGGGCGGTGGCTAGGCAGCGGCGCGGCCGCGGGAAGTGGAGCCACGCCGGTGCCGACCGCGAGGAAGGGGAGCCGCGCTGGCGGCCGCGGTGAGGAGAGGGAGCCCGTAGGAGGAGGGCTAGCGGCAGCACGGATTCGGCGGATCTGGCGAACCTCTCGCTCGAGCCGAAGGAGAGAGAGCGGAGGGAGCGCCCGCGGCGCTGGCGAGGTAGGCGTCGAACCTGTTGTGCTCGTTGGAGGGGCGTTTCGCTGCGTCCACGCCGTCGAGCAGGTCGTCCAGGGAGATGGCGGCGGTCGAGGTGGAGGTCCCGCGCATGAAGGAGGCGATGGAGAGTGCGTGCCGCGAATGCAGGGGAGGCGGCGGCGGCGAAGGCGGTGGCGGCGAGGGACGAGCGGGAGGTGGAGGCGGCGATGGCCTCACTGCGGCGAGCGACGCAGGAAGGTGCGGCGAGGCTGCGGCGATGGGGGGATTTTGGTGCGTGGGAGAGGTGTCACAACCAAACAACGCCTACATCTAGACAGGCCACACAAAAAAACGAACCAAACACAAGCAAATGGAGTACAAGAGCTATGTGGAGCCTGGGTACAGCTAGCCTGGCCAAGGGGTGGAGGCGGGCTACGACTATACATGCAACCAAACACACCCTATGTCGTCCCGGTTGGCGCAGAGCATCGAGCTTCGGTGTTGTGTCGCGGGTAGAGCGCTCTGTCTCGCCAGGAGCGGCAGAAACCAGGTTTGCTCCTTTTGTCGCTGGCAACCTCGGACCGGCGTGCGACTGACCCCTCAAAGCGTCCAAGACCACCTGACGTGAATGCACAACGGAGTCTCTCGTGGCCCTCTTTCCGTCTTGATCAGTGCACCTTCCCTGTTGTAGGGCCTGGCCGCCATAACCACACGACTGAACACGAGGCGTAGCTGTTAGGTGCGCAGTAAACGCACCGTCTCCACTAACCCCGGTTTGAATTTTCAGGGGCGACGCGAGTCGTCGTGCAGCTTGGACCGCCGCCGCCATGGAGTGGTGCAGCGTGAGGCTGGAGCTGGCAAGACGAAGGCGACCCCTAACAAGCAACGCGTTCGCGACCAAACGACTAGCGACAGACATACGGAAGACGCACGGAGCGACTCGAACGATAGGTAGGCGACCCGGATGAGCAGTGAGGAGGTGGTCGACGGCGTTACGGATGAAGAAGAGGTTGTACGCTGGAGCACGAGAGGGGGGCGTAATCCAGACGAAGGAGATGGTGGTGGGATTGGGGATGATGGCACCTGGGAACACTGCGGAGTGGTAGTCGCGGAGGAAATGGTCCTGGAGTGCAGCACCTGGCCTGGCATGGCGAACTCCATGCTCGCGGTGACCGCCCTTGCGTCGCCGCTTCTCGCGGCGCGACCCAGCAGACAGCTCCGGCTGTGAGGGACTCATCGGCAGGGGGAAGGTGGACGGCTGGTGGTGGTGGGTTTGGGGCTGGTGGTGGTGGATGGGAGGGGTGGCGGCGTCCGGCGGCTCGGAGGCGGAGCCGCCGTCGCCGTCGCCACGAGAGCGCTCACCAGGGGTGGGCATTCTCAGTCCCCGAAAATGGGCTGTAAGTCGTGGGATGTGCAAATGGAAATGGGGTGGCAGGATCTGATCCCATCATTGATCTGAACCTTAGGCTGTGTCACCTATCACTCTGATCGCCATGATAGTGATGTGGACCATTTGGGCCCGTGACGTCTACTGGGCCTGAGGAAAACGGTTCCACACGGCCTTGCCCAGCCCAACCCGGGTAGGTCGCCGGCGTCCTCCTGGCCGCGGCCCCTCATCTCGGGCCGTGCCGCCGCCGCCTCCATCGGTGACCTCTGCGCTAACTCAGAGATGATTCGTTGGTGCGTTGAATTAATCGTACCCCCGCAATGTGGGTTCGATTGTTTTCAGAGAAATCTCAGCTTGATTATTCAACACTGTCCACTTTTATTGATTATTACTATGTTCATTCATAATTCATTTATCGACCCATATAGTATATTGCACAGAGGCTGCTTGTTTAAGGCGCTTTGGCTTACGGCTCAAAAATGGTTAGAGCTATAATATTTCACCAGCTGCTTGTCGTCTGTAGTCAGCGAGCTACTGCAGTCTTTTGCAATGTTGCAGGTATAATGACAGTTGTTGATAATTTCGGTATTTGCTATGTTACATAGGACGCAAAACCATGATTACCTTATGCAGTAAGCATTTTGTTATTCACCTTTACAAAAGTTGCTGTATGTGAGATGGAACCACCATGGCTAAACTAATCTTGTGTTGTTTTTTAGGTGAAGGAAAAGGTCCGGCCTCAACACTCAAGAATGAGTGAGTAGGCCAACCAGTCTTTGTTGTGTTCACTTCAGTTATATACTTTGTCAGATTAATCCCTATTCTGTACAAACAATTTTATACTTAGATACTGAGTTCTGTCTTGTAACCTGATACATATATGTGGTGGGGATAGTTCAGCTTTGTAAAAAAAAAAAAATCTGCATTCTCTGCGTTGTGTTTCAACTCTGTGGTTCTATGCATGAGAACTGAGCAACAATAGAAATATGTATGTATAATGCAAGAAATTGATTAATCTTTTCTGAAATATCAGATTCTCTTCACCCGGCTTACAGGTCAATTATGAAACTGGGATGGCAAAGAACTCATGTGACACTATAGTTTGGGCTATCGAAGGAGTGGAAAATATAACTAGGTCATAATTCGCAAATTCTTGGTCTCATACTCTCATTAGGAAATGAACCCTCTATGTTTGGTACTGTTAAATGCCTATCAATCTCGTATAAAGGGCTCTGTGGCATGGATTTCATAACTATCTTCTGGTCACTGGAAATAGCAGTTAAGTATAATAGACAAACTTGTTCACATCAGATGCTGTTGATACCCAAGAATCATAGCAATTGGGAGAAATGATTTTGAGTCTTGATTTTCTTTCCTATCTCTGTTAAACTTTCTGCCTCAATTTTGAGCTGTTATCAAACAAGTTTCTATCTAGCTGATATGTACATCCAGTCCACTTGGTATTTACATCTATAATTTATATCGTATAAGCATCCAGCATCCATATAAGGTGAGTTGTGCAAGTACAAAGTAGTCTATAAGCATCCATCATCCATATAAGCATATAATTTATAACATATAAACATCCATATAAGCATATAATTTATATACAATTTTTAAGGTGGTTGAAAAAAATAAGAGCCGTTTATCGAGCGAGATCTAACGGCTTATAAATAGACGGAACCGGAACCAGATGGTACTAAATAGGTAGACCCGGAACAAAAAATGGTGGGCCTGGTACCAGTAATTATTTTAATTTTATGATTTTATAAGAAAGGGTAAAAGGGTAAATGCACTCGTCCGTAGCCGCCCGTAGCGCTCGTCCGCCCGGCCGGAATAGCTATCTCCGGGTCGCTGGAGGCCGCTCGTGTAACCGGAACCACCGATCTGCCTCCCCTAGAAGCCGATCTCCCACCTCCGCGAACCAATCGCTAGGAGGTCGGGTGCCTGTAGGTTCAGCCGCGCAGGGCGGTGGGTGGCACCGCGCCGGGCAGCAGACGGCGGGCGGCGGGAGGCGCGAGGATTGAAGATGCCAGTTGAGCTCCACAAGAGGTGGGTAGCGCGGCGAGGGCGCGCTGCGTTGGGTACAGAGGACCGCGCGGCGGCCGGCCGGAGGAGGACTCGCGGCAGCCGGCGGGCATGCAGCGAGGCAGAGGCTATGCATTGCCGGAGAGACCGCGGCGCGGCCGGCCGGAGGCGCGGCTGCCGGCGGGCAGGCAGCGAGGCAGCCGGCGGGGAGGCAGTGCGCATCCTGCTGCTGCCGGAGAGACCACGCGGCGGCCGGCCGAAGGAGTCCTCGCGGCAGCCGGTGGGCAGGCACCGAGGATGGCGGCGGGGGAGGACTTGAGGACGCGGGCGGCGAGGAGGCATTGCGGCGGCCTGCCGGATAGACCGCGCAATGGCCGGCGGAGGGCGCGGCAAGGGCGCGCTACGTTGGGTGCAGGGCGGCGCGAGGAGCCGAGGAGTGAAGCTGCCGCTTTGGGAGCGTGGCGTGGACGTGCCATGTCGTGTGGAGGGCGGCGCAAGGAGTGAAGCTGCCGATTGGGCCTCGACAAGGAGGTGGGGAACATGCTTTGCCGATTTATCCTGCTGCTTGTGGTGCTGAAGGCTGTGGATAAATAAAATGAGCTTAAGAGCACATATATATTCCGCAGGTCAGTATAGGAGTATGATCGCGCAGCAGACATTGCACTCAACTGACCATCCACAGCCCGCAATCACCAGATACGAACAAATAATAGATACTTCGTACTTTCTAGGCACTATTTGTGGTCTGAAAACGGCAATCAACGCGGCCTAAAGCTAAACATGATAGGCTTCAACTTGGAGCTTTGGACGGTCACCGTGCGTCTCCAAAGGAAGTCGCTGAAGGGGTATGCTTGCTGCCGTTGCCGACTTCTTGTTCTGCTATCTGCTCGCCTGAATAAGCTTTCTTCAGAGTCTGCTACCTGCTTCCAAAATGACTACGCCCAGGTGGAGTCAATAAAGCCTTCAATCCAAGCAAAAAAAAAAATAAAATCAGAAAGCATGATTACTGTTACAATTGCTAGAGAACGAAAATATATAGATTGAAAAGGAGGCCACAATCTGAAAGCATGGTTACCTTTGAACCTGCATTTGATTCAGAAAGGTATTCACACCCTGTATATGGACATTTTGTGTCAATCTGTACGGACTTTGTTAATTCATATCTAGACAACCATTAACAATGAACCATGTTATACCAGTAGAATCAGACACGTTATTTTGTTAATTCATATCTAGACGTGGAGGCAGGAAGGGGAGGCCGCGCAGCAGCCTGCGGTGGAGGGCACCACGGCGGGCAGGTGGGCCACACGGCGGTTGCGGCAGCCGGCGGGCGCAGCAAGACGGGCGGCCTTCCCGGCCACGAGGAGTCCGGCGGCGGGGAGGCAGTGCGTCGGCCTGCCGGAGAGACTGCGCGACGGCCAGCAGGGAGGCAGCGCGACGGCCTGCGGGAGAGGCAGCCGGCAGGGAGGCAGCGCACCGGCTGGTCCGGGAGACCGCGCGATGGCCGGCGGGGAGGCAGCGCAGCAACCCGTGGGGGAGGTCGCAAGCAGACCGGCGGCGGGGATCGGGGATGCACCGCGTGGCGGCCTCCACAACGTTTCGAAAATGCCGAAGGGATGCCCAGCTGCGTCGCGTGGGGAAAGAGAAAATAATCCAATGCGAAAACGGATTACCATAATACCCTTTTGTTATTTTTTATAATTATTTACATAATTCGGCCATAAAAATAAAAAAAATAAAGGGTACCGGCTGGTACCGTTTAGTATCGGTGGGTACCGTTTCAACCACTGTAGAAGGTCTCTTATTTATATCATGAAATGTTTTACAGTGGTCGGAACGGAACCCACCGGTACCAGGCGGAACCCCTTATTTTCTATTTTTTATGACCGAAATATTTGAATAATAATTAAAATAAAATATGAAAGGGTATTATGGTAATGTGTATTCACATGTTCTTAGCCCTGTTCATCTACGGTTTTCAGCGGGTTATGTTCCAAAACCAAGTTGACCTGTCGTTATCTGGTTTAGGTGGTTCGGGTTGGTGGTTTCTTCAGTTTGGAATCGGGCAGTATTTCTCTCCATCGGTAACGGTAAAATGCAAACCTCGAGCTTCTCCACGGAGGCCACTTCCCCAGCGTGCTTAGCCTCGTCCCCCGTCGCCGCGGGCACCTTGTGCCAGTGCCGCGCTAGCCGTACTGCTATCCAGGATTAGGCAGCGATGATAGAGACGACTACGTGCTCTCAAACCTTATTGGCGCGTTCGATTAACTCGTCGCTTTCGTCATCCAGAATCATGTATCACCGTGGCCATGGCGTGCGTCTGTCCATTGCCTGCAGCAGCTCTAAGCCTTACACTGCTATCCAACGTAGCGCACCCTCGCCGCGACCCCCGCCGGCCGCCGCGCTGCCTCCCCACCGGCCGCCGCGCGGTCTCTCCGGTAGCGCACTGCCTCTGCCTCGCTGCATGCCCGCCGGCTGCCACAAGACGACCTCCGGCCGGCAGCGGCACGAGGTCTCTCCGACAGCGGCACGAGCGCTACAGGGCGAATACGGGTGGTCGGGGATGAAAGAGTGGGGATGAAGATAACGTTCCAGTGCAATTACCTTTTTATCCTTTTTAAAAATTATAAAATTAAAATAATTATTGGTACCGGGTCCACCATTTTTTGTTCCGGGCCCACCTATTTGGTACCGTCTGGTTCCGGTTCCGTAGTTCCGTCTATTTATAAGCCGTTAGATCTCGTTCGATAAACGAATCTCATTTTTTCCAATCACCGTAAAAATTGTATTATATCATATAAGCATCCAGCACCCATATAAGCTCAAAAAACATGATGAATACAATTTTCTGATGCATCTTTGACTTATTCCTTAATTCTAGTCCCTTAACCATACAATTTGAATGATTGGTCTCATCGTGGTGCAGGACCTTCTTGAGTTGCTGATCTATGTTCCAATTCCAACTCAAGCATAGTTTCCTGTCTTGCATCGTTTGCTTGTGCATCACTCTGAAAGTCAACACTTGTGGCACTGAGGTTGACTGTGCTGCTTGGAACTGAACTGTAATATCCCATTGCGTGCAGCGCATCGAGCTCCACGCTCTCCTTGAGCTCCACCACAATGTCAGTCATTGTTGGCCGTTGCTGCGATGGTTGCTCTTTGCACTGCAGAGCCAATTCTGCAACTTTCCAGACAGAATTGACATCATATTCTCCTCCCATCTTCGGATCAACAATGCTCTCAATATTACCCATCGAGAGATTCTGGCGCACCCAAAGTGCAATGTGGATGCTCTCGGTGCC
This sequence comes from Paspalum notatum, assembly GCA_022530915.1. Taxonomy (NCBI): domain Eukaryota; kingdom Viridiplantae; phylum Streptophyta; class Magnoliopsida; order Poales; family Poaceae; genus Paspalum; species Paspalum notatum. Next base: position 38,397,751 of record CM039690.1, on the reverse strand, counting down.
AGTGACAGGGACTGCTGGAGGCTGGCCTGTGATGAGCTCCAGTAGCACAACTCCGAAGCTGTACACGTCACTCTTTTCACTGAGGTGGGATGTGTTATAATATTCAGGGTCCAGATACCCCAGGGTACCTGCTGGTTGGGTTGTGATGTGGGTCATGAAGTCATCAGCAAAAACTTTTGTGAGCCCAAAGTCAGATATCTTTGCCTCAAGATCAGCAGATAGCAGAATATTTGTTGTTTTCACGTCCCTATGGATCAGCGGTGGCTGGCATGCCTTATGTAGATACTCCAATCCTGCATTCGTGTGCATTCGCCATGGATTAGAATGCATTTGGTTAAGCATTGGGTAAATACAATCAGCTTAACTTGTTTTTCAGGCATTTCCAGATTTAATTTGGGCAATCAGATGGATAGTACATGCATGTAAGTTCCATATACCATGATGCAGGATATATCTGTTCCTAGATCCTACTAATATTACTATTTCAGGTGTGTATAGGCTTACAAACCATGAGCAGAGTCGAGAGCAATCTTGAGACGTTGATGCCACGTGAGGGATGTAGCAGCAGAGGTCTCGCCTGCAATGGATGATCACAAAAGGTTTGTTATAGCTAGGTTTGTGAAAAAGAACTAAACGATAGCATGTGTTCATTGGTGAAACTGTACAGTAGTTTGTCAGTTACTCGATTATTCCGATTCTCATGACAAAGCTCAAAGTGTGTTTTAGCAGAAGAACTAGGACCCCTAATTATTCTAGATAAATAAACTTGAAAACATTGCAATTTAATGAGTTTAAAACCATAACCAACCAAATATCCCGATAACCAAACAAAGCTGAAATAGAAATCTGAAACTCACTTATGAGTTAAAGAGTATGTCGAAGTAGCTAAGGAACTAAAGCGACCTTTTCCCTTTTGTACTGCTACCATACCTCTTAGACGGCCCTCTAGGTTTCCACCATGCATGTATTCATAGACAAGGGCTAGATGTTTCTTGTCTTTGCAGTATCCAATCAAGGAAACAAGGTTTCTGTGATGAACTCTAGTCAAGTGTTGAACCTGAAATGTGCAGCAAGGTCATTTCTTTCAGTTTTCAGGCTCACACAGAAGATAAATTCAACTGAATGGGCTACCTCAGCTGAAAACTCTTGATCCCCTCTGGATGTTTTTGAACACATCTTGACAGCAACTGGACTTCCATCCTCCAAATATCCTAGAAAGACAGCACCAAACCCTCCTCTCCCTATTTCTTCTTTGAAGTTAGCTGTCATGAGCTTCAACTCTTTGTAGGTGAACTGTCTGTTTTCAAATACACCCGTCCTTTCTCGGGGGATAGGAAGCCTTGAGTTGTTTGTCGCCCATGAAACTAGAACCAAACAACATCCTATATGAACCATCGTCAATGAAATGCAGATGCTGTAGTAGTTTCGTTTTTAAAAAGTTACCTCGTTTATGTTTCCTTCTACAAAGGATGAGAACTACCGACACAACTATTAGAGTTGCTATTGCTATTGGAGCAACTATTGCAATGGGAAGTATTATGCTTCCGTTCTTGTTCTCCGGCTCACAGGCAGAAGCAGCATTGTCACACAAGTTTACATTGTTGCCAGTCCTAGCATTGGAGCAACATTACCTGAGTTTGTTAAGTTCAGAGAGAAAGAATGTAGGTGACTGTACTTGTTCGATTCTAGTAGTGAAAGTTATTTCACTTTTAACTTCTCGTCCATTGAGCATGTAGGAAATTAAATGAACTCTTGAAAGTTTATTCAACGATCCAAACCTTAATACAAGAGATCCATTTTGACGTTTTTGTAGTAGAACTGCAGGAACCGGTCCACTGAGTTTGTTGCTTGACAAATCACTGTAGGAACCCAGTTTAATATGTTGATGCAATTAATCATAAAGCAATTTCAAGTAAACAGAGATACTTACAGGAATGTGAGTGATGGCATTTGCGTAAGAAAATCAGGTACTGGACCCGTTAGGCTGTTATTAGACAGGTCCCTGCAATTACAATTCTTAGGAAAAATACTAAGGTAGGTATTTGAACTGACAAGTAGAACTTGAACATTGTTCTATTTCAAGTTTTTGTAACCATAATTAATACTCCTTCCGTCTCAAATTGTAAGGGATTCTAGCTCTTTTTATTTGTCCACATTCATATAGATGTTGATGAATCTAGACACATGACACACATACATAGAGGAATAAATGAACCTAGTTAAGACCTAGAACCCCTTACATTAGGTGTTTTAGCCCTGGAGGTGAGAACCTGAAGGCTTATTTAAATTTGTTATTCACAAAGTACTACGTATTGTCTGATGATGTTGCCTTACATGCATTGGAGGGATTTTAGATCTCCAAAAGAAGTATCAATTGCACCGCTCAACCCACTAGATGACAAGTCCCTGCAGAAAATCCAATAGTTTGTTGATGTACTTATCTAGCATCAATGCAAGTCTGTAATCGTGCTTCTTTGTGGTAGAATGCCTTTATGTGTCTGTACTTACAGAGCTCTGATGCTTGCAGGGCCAGATGAAGAATAATTGCAGTTCAATCCATCCCAGGCAAATGCTTTCGGTGCACAAGGATCACCCATCCAATTTTTCTTCAGTGCATACTTTGTGCGAATTGTCATCATGGCCTTAGCTGTTCATATTGAAAAAGAAGGTAATTCTGAAATCAATTTTCTTGGCATCCGGATCATTGAAAACTGAGCGTGTAAATTCGAGTTTAGATTAAAATATGCTGGCATTCAATTCTTTGAACACAACACGATGCTGATGGATGCAGGTTGACTGAAAGCATTTCGAGCAAAGTTTTTAAGTGTCAAAACAGATACCTTCTGCATCATCTGTCGCAAGCTCAGTCATTGGAAGCTCTGAATATATCTCGAATGCATTCAAGATTGGTGGAAGAGTCGCATCTGATGTGGCAACAAGCGAGACAGTGTGTTGGCTTGACCCCAACACCTTCCTTTTGACAAGATCTGCAGAAAGGTACTTTGGAGCATAGCGCTGGCTGCCATTCCATGTAGAGTTGTCAACAAGGATATCAAACCGCCTCAGTGCATTGCTTGGCAACCTCTGTACCTCCATGAAGTAAAGCATCAGGAGTAATGATGCGTTGCCATCGTTTGTGGAGGAAACCGAGCTCCATGTGAAGTCGATCCGGGTTCCATTCACTGGAGTGGCAGCACTCCGCAGTATTTTCAATGGTATACTACTGATGTTGGAGACGTCGATGTCTATGAAGGTTGTTATGTTGGTCCATGCATCAGTATTTCCATAGGACTGCCAGAGCCGGTCATGTGGATCAAACGGGTACCTGTTGTTTGCATAAGACAAAGTGAAAAGAATTGACAAAAGGTGCTTGAATATAAGGCATTACTAGGAAACTGGAAAAAGATACTCTGTCCAGTATTTTATTTGATGCATGTTTTTTAGTTCAACAGAATACATTTGCAGAGGAGGAATCAGGACTAAAGGCGATGGTACAATAAACTTACCCACCGAGCATGGTCCCAGGTATTTGAAATTTTACTAGCGAAATGCATGTAAATAAACAAAAAAAAAGGACTATATTTATGATTGAAAATCAGGGCATGATATGGCCATTTCTGAGTTCTGACGCTCAAACTTAACTACAGCAGGTAACAGCAGCCGCATCAATGGACCAACCAGACTTACCTAAACACACGGTATGTGCTGGCCGGCCGCCAGAAGTGGTACCGGTTGAAGCTGTATGCCGCCGCCGGTCGGCGGAAGTTGAGCAGCGCCAGCGACTGGTCGATGGTGGCCTCTGGGTACATGTCGGCCTGGAGGGGCCTCAGATCAAGCCCGGAGATGAACGGTGTGCCCATAGCTCGGTTCACCAGGCACACCTTGTTTATTTTTGCATTCATCAGTTAGTTCATATACTTTTTTTACCATAACAGCTAGCTAGTCCTCAAAACTACTTGTCCGGATCTCGTCCTATATATACTATCTCCAAATTATAAAATTTACATATTTAAATCCCTAAATATTGATTGTGGCACTTCAGGTTCAAATATTATTGCTCAACATCATATCTGTGAGAGAGAATGATACTCCAACATGTGTAGGGTAGGTTTCACATTACATAATTTTCCATTGGCTGCCACGTACGTAGTGATAAGATGATGAATGGTGATATAATGTTAAGTAAGCCTGTCACCACCATCATCATAACTTATAGTAAGTATAAGGACTAATAATGGACTGCAAACTAATAATAGAGTAACAGTAGTAATGTGACTTTTGGAAACCGCCGAACAGATATAAGGACGGCCGGCCGGAGCATTTATTTTACCCTTTGGTCAACAAGAGCAATCTAGCTACTAGTGCACATTTCACATACAGACACAGCTACACGGAAACGGCCGTACAAGACCATTCCCACTGGCAGGTTGGAATGGCAGAATGCCACGTTAGATTTTATTAGGTACACATGCATCCTAAGTTTCATCTTGATGAAATTCTCTCTCCTATAAATCTCTCTCATAAATACATTGCTATGTCACCAAACAGACTAATGTGTCAAGGCATTTAATAAAAATGGAACTTCCACTAGGAATAACTGAACGCTAACCAAAGCAGGCTCACTCCTCGCACGCCGCAGCGCACCATGGACCCCACACGGGGCAGTGGGGGGGGGGGGAGGGGGACGAGGCGTGCACACCGCATAAGGATTGGGTAACCCGAGACCCCGCTTCCGCAACCCCTCGTCCTCCCAAAGCCGAGCTCCGCCACCTCCTCCCCCAGCTCCGACAGTTTCACTGCCGCCACCGCCACCGCCTAACTTAGGTGGATGTACACCTCGCCATCGGCACCACCTGACCGTGCCATCCTTTGCCACCGATGCCAGCGGCGCCCCGCTGCCCCGCCGCCTCGATCCGCCACCACCGCCAGGCCTCGACACCCCATCTAAGGGCCGTAGATGACGCAGATAATCCCACCCCCAACCCGAACCCTAACCCCCACCCCGAACCCTAACCTTGCCGGTGGCCGTTTTTTTTTGTGCTAGGATTCTTTCTCTTCCGACCAGATTTGTATTTCCATTTAAGGGAGGGTCTCGGGTTAGAGCCTTAGAGCCTATACTATATACTGCTATAATGACAGTAATTGATTGAGATATATTTAGTACGTATATATCCTCACCTGGAAGAAGTCTGCCCTTGACATCACCACTGCCTCGAAGATGTAGATGTCGCCGGCGGAGGTGACGTTGACGGTGACCCAGCGGTTGACGCCGAGGTGGAGGTCGAAGGCGGGGGGCTTGTTGAGCGCGTCGTAGTTGCCGTAGTAGAAGGTGGCTCTGACGAGGTACCGGCCGCCGGGGAGCAGATTCCGGAGCGTGTAGCAGCTGCGCGCGGCGCCGTCGTCGTCGGGGAAGTAGCGGACGTTGAGGTAGCGGTCGGCCAGGCCCTCGACGTTGTACGGCGGGTTGATGCCGGCGTTGTGGCCCGCGTCGGTGAACGCGGCGTCGGAGACGTAGCGCAGGCCGCGAGTGGACTGGTCGGGGTAGGACGTGCCCTCCGGGATGCCGCAGTCGATGCTGATGAAGCCGAGCGTGTCGAGCTGGCCGACGACAAGGCCGCAGAGGTGGTGGAGGAGGAGGAGGAGGGTTAGCACCGCCGGCGCCGCCATAGTTGCATGCGTGAGCTGCTGGTTTTCGATCACCTGAGCCTGAGCGTTTTGGCTGGTGCTCGGTGGAGTGTACTGGTCCTACTGGAGTGGCCAATAATGCATGGGAATTAATAGAAGGAGCAGCGTCGTCGTGTCGTGGGTAGGTTGCGCCAACGTTCGCCGTGATTATTGGAGAATTTTTAATTATCTCTCTGTGACTATAAGTACCACTAAAACCATTCAGCGGGAGCTTCATTTGAGTTCCATTCACATTAAATATATTGACATATCAATATCTTTGGTGACATGTCAGTGTATTTATAAGGAGAAAGATATAATTTTATTCACATGCTGACATAATTTTATTCATAGAAAATTATGCTGACATAATTTTATTCACATGCTGACATAATTTATTCACGGAAAATTACGCTGACATAGTTTTATTCACGAAAAATTACGCTGACATAATTTTATTCACATGTTGACATAATTTATTCACATGCTGACATAATTTTATTCATGAAAAACTTACGCTGACATAATTTTATTAACGGAAAATTATGCTGACATAATTTTATTCATGGAAAATTATGCTGACATAATTTTATATAGCAAAAATAGTCTAGTTTTGTTCGAAAAATGTTAGAACAATATGAAATCAGTTTGACGATTAGTTTTTAATTAACCCGAGGATTAGCATGGAACACACTGTACGTACCTAGGTTTGTAAACTTTCAATCGACACCTTCGTTTCATTTTACGATGCAATCTCGGGACAGAAAATATCAAGCAATCATATGCCATGTTGGCCTTAATCCACCGACAAAGCATGCGGTCCAATCTCACTCGTACGTCGTACAGTGGCCGGATAGGAGTCGCTCGCTCGATCCCACCCGAGCGAGCGCTCGTGAAATAGACAGCCCCAGTTGATGGTCATATCAAATTATGAGGTGTGTATATGTATGTATATATATATATATATATATATATATATATATATATATATATATATATATATATATATATATATATATATATATATATATATATATATATATATATATATATATATATATATATATATATATATATATATATATATATATATATGGGCTAGGCCAGAAGGCTATGGGCCCTCTAGCTTAGTTGAACTTGGACCCATTCTAGCCCATCATTGATGCTTGTGATCGTTACATGAATTCTTGCATGTCTACGCCTCTATGGGCTTGGTTTCGCCCAATATCCTTGCAAAAATCAAGCATGTCATGCAATCAAAATCAATGTATAAAATCTGTAATATTTCTTATAAAATCAAAGAATATGATGCATGCATTACTCATTTTATATGAATATTAAGAAAAACGCGGTATGTAATTTGTTCATAACAAGCATCATCAACATGGAAGACAACATCACTTGAAAAATGGTGTCTTGAAGAAGGTTAAATTGGGAAGATACTATTGGATATTTCATTTTGAGACTAGACATATGACGCTTTTTAGTAGAACACAATATCAATCTTTTATAATTGATATTTGATATATTTCTAAATATTATACAAAATAATCCAAATTGAAGTTATATTATTGAGTGAAAGTATTCCTCTTTGACGTTTTTTACTGTTATCGGTGCCCAAAGAATCGTCTAATTTATTTGATTCAGGTTTGATAATTTCTGGAGAAGCTCGGTTCTTGTTTGGAGTATGAAGTGCACATACTCCCCAAATTGCCTAAAGCGGTACTCTACGGCATCAAGCGGTGTGCCACATTGGCTCAATGCTAATGATGAATGTAGTGTGTCTAGACCGGATGTCTAGAACAACAATACTAACCGCACCACATGAAGTTGATGTTGCACCATTATATTCGTTTCAGGTGCATGAACTTGGGAATACTATTTTGGATGAAAATTTGGAAGTATCGTATTTATAGGTAAGGTCTTGTAAAATTCATTTACCAAAATTTCGCATATTGGAGTTATCCAAAGCATTAATCTTGTGATAAGTTTGTCTTGTTTCTTTATTGTTATATAGCGATATAAGCTTAGATTAGGTAATTTATTTTTAAAACATCAGTTTTTGATGTGATATTTTTGATTTTACACGTCTTTATCGGTGAAGGTCCAATAATATTTTGTTTAGCAGAAATGTGAGTGTCATTGATTAGACGTAGACCACAAAGAAAATTTATTATTTGATGATCCTGCTCACGCCTTATCTAGTCGCCCTTGCGTTCTGCATCATCGATGTGACCGATCGGTTTCAATCCACGAATCATATTAACGTGGAATGTTTAGCCAGCGGCCGGCTTAATACTAAACCTGTAAGCCACATTAGTTTTCACGCTGATGATCATCAATATGCGTCCTGCTTGCATTGTTGCTTCAACTCGTAAATTAATGTTTTGTTCAACTATATTTTTCAACCGACATGCTGCTTGTTGCCGGTCTCTGACACACTAGATGCCAAGATAGCACCTTTTAAACCACCGTATCAGGGATGCTATTTTCGTTCCTAAGAGTACTAGATACTATATATAGCCTGTTACTTACGTCTATCTCAGTTCAACAAATAGGTTCTTTTGGATGGTTGCACCATTATTCCTCCATATTGTCCTTCTGAGATCGGCTGGTTCCACTTCCACAAGCCCCCACAACTCTAAATGGTTGGCGCTGCCGGCGATGCCGGCCGCGGTCACGATAGTGGCGGGGGCGGCGTCCCTCGCCGTGGCGTACGGGCAGCTCCTGAGCCGGCCGGACGACCTGGCGCTGGCGTGCGCGGCCTTCACGGCGATGTTCTTGATGGTGCACTACGCGGCGCTGGCCCTGCAGCAGGGGGACAACGCTGCGGCCGGATCGTCGCCGTCGTCGTCGGGCGGCGTTGGTGAAGCCGATGAGAGGGAGCACGGGAAGCGCATGGCGCTGGTCCTGTACGGCCTCGCGTGCGGCGAGGTCTGGGACGCCGCCGCGAGCCCGGAGATCGCCGTGGCCGCGCTTGCGAGCTGGTGCGGCGCGGCCGTGCTGCTGCTGGTTTACCTTGCTGTAACGAGCGCCGGATGCTGCCGTGATGTCGTTGGGAGTGACGTGTGCTAATATAATAGCCGTGATGTCGTTGGGAGTGACGGATGCACACGATGAGTGGCAACTGGCAAAACTAACATATATATACTCCTATAGGACACCTGTACATGGCTACGCGGGCTTCGTACTCCGTAGTTCGTAGTACGATATATCATATATGAGTATTATCTGTGCCAGGACAAGCGGCAGGCTCTCTTCAACAGCATTGGCAATTGGGTTGGCAAACCTAAAATGCCTCTCCGTGTGCACTGCAGCCCGAGGCATACATACTATAACAGAGTTGGCAAAGGGAAAAGTCATTTTGGGTTTGTGGAGAGAGGAGAGCCAAAATGTGTTTTCTCTCTTCATGTCCATTCTTGTTGGCGCACTGTGTGCAGTGTGGTGAGAGGAGAGAGAACTAGTTGAGAAGTAAATATATTGCTTCTTTATTGATTTAGCTACCTCTTTAGATTTGCTGTTGGAGTATGTTGCAAAATGCATAGCGTAGGCATTTTGGTATGGGTTGGCAAAAGGCCAAATGCCAACTCCAAATAGCTACCGCTTTTGGAGTGAGCCTTAGGTCGTCATTCTGTGTCTATATAGACTATACTCCGTATATATTATATGTGATATGTGGTTAAACGTGAAGTGAACACCAAGTGCCAGTGATACAGCAATTCATGGGATAGGAAACATAAGAATGATGGACATGGCCAGAGAAAGATCCTCCTCCATTTAGTTTTACATGGAGACCTTGTTAAAAAGAAAGACTCTGCTGTAAAAGGAAAGGTACTCACCCGCGCTCCCCCCGCACTGCTTGCACGCGCCCCGAGGAGAGAATCTTTTAAGCGTTGTAGTTAAAAAAAGCCATAACTTTACAAGCAAACATCTAAATCAAAATCTGATCGCACCATCATGTTTGTTTTGACAAGATCTTCGAAACAAGATCTCAGTTGAATATATTTTGATGATTCCAAATAAATGTTATTTTCTATAAAAGATATGTGTTATAGGATGTAATTTTTTTACATCCTATAAAAATTTATTACTTTTTATAAAAGATGTGCGGAGACCGTGATGTAAGTTATGGAAAAAAATTATATCTTATAGGAGATTTGTTACTTTTCTATAAAAGATGTGTGTTATAAAGATATAACTTATGAGAAAAAGTTACATTCTATAGGGATTTTTGTTATTTTCTGTAAAAAGATGTGTGTTACAAGGATATAACTTACGGGGGAAAGTTACATCTTATAGGAAATTTATTACTTTCTGTAAAAATGTGTGTCACAGGGATGTAACTTATGGAGAAAAAGTTACATCCTATGGAAATTTTGTTACATCCTCGTGCCTCCTCTGCCTGCTCGGGCTGCCGCCTCCTCGGCCGGTCTCCGGCGCCTCTCCTCCCCACTCGAGCCGGCGCCACCGTGGAGGGCAGGGGAAGGCAGCGGCGCTAGGCGGGCGTCGCAGAGCAGGGGGCCCGATGGCGGCTGGATGACGGGCATCGGAGGGAGAAGGACCTGCGGCGCCTGGAGGAGGACCGGCGGCGGCTTCGAAGGTGGGCGGCCGGTGACGGGGAGGTGCGACAGAAGGGAGGCGCCGAGGCCGGCGGCAACAGGAGAGGCGATGGGGCGGGCGGTTTTTTAAATAAAAAATAACTTTTGTTCGTAAAAAGTAACATTCGATGTCTAAAAAGTAACATTTAATACGTAAAAAGTAACATTTATATAAAAAGTAGCTTTCCTCGAAAAATGTAACTTTTATTTCGTATAAAGTAATTTTCATGATATTAATTTAAAACGTCAAAATATACTCAAGTGAGATCTTGTTTCAAAGTTTTTGTTGAAACAAACATGATGGTACGATCGGATTTTGATTTGGATGTTCGGTTGTAAAATTGTAGCTTTTTTAAGTACAACACCTAAAAGGTTTCTCTCTCCTCGGGCGTGTGCGGGCAATGCGGCGTGTGCGCGCAGTGAGGGGAGTGGTAGTGCGGGTCCGTTTTTAACCGAAGGATTCTAAATGGACGGAGATGAAGAGGGGTTTCCCTCTATCACTAAATGGAGACCGGCCTCCAAATAGATTGAAGGTAAGAATGATATATACGCGGTTAGTAATATATTCAATGGCCGGCATATGAAGAACCAATATACCCACCGTCTCAATCAATTTACGGGGTGTTTGACTCTTTCAACACCAAATTTGACCAACACATCTTATTCAAATTTTTTTTATAATTATCATTTATTTTTATTGTGATTTAATATAGCATATAATATACGTTAATTATGACTTTAATTTTTCATATTTTCACAAAAGTTTTGAATGAGATGAATTGTTGGTGTCAAAAAAGTCAAACGAGTATCCCTTCTGAAATGGATGTCTTTTGGATAGAGCAGTTACATAGAGATAAACTAAAAATTCATCGGCATCACACTAGTCCATCAACCCGTGCTCTCGCACGGGTTAAGTGATATAGATTTAATCTTTAGTAACCTTAAAAATGATTATTTAAATTTATCTTTTGTAAATGTACTGCGAGTAGCTTATATGCAAATTTAGGATTATTTAGATATATATTTTATGATGGTATATTGGATAATTTATTGCAGACTAAGGACTTATTTTAATTCATCTTTTATAACAGCATATGTGTAATTTATATGTAAATTTAGGGTGTTATTTAATTTATAGTTTATAACAGCACGGTGAGTAATTTTTATGCAAATTTAGGGGGTTATTTTAATTTGTATTTTACAATGGCGTGGCGGGTAATTTTTATACAAATTTATAGGTTATTTTGTTTTACCTTTCGTTATGGTATGTTGGGTATTTTTTTAGAAAATATAATTGGCTAACTATTATTAGAGTTACATGATGGACAGCTAGATGTTTCTGATTTTTATGAGAATTTCTAGAATTTATCCTTTTTTTCTAACGTGTCTGGTGAGAATTAACACGAAGACTCTTCAAAAAAACTTCCAATCAGTAATAGTAAGATTAGTAAGGTTTGATGTACATCGGTGGAGTAGCTAGCAGCAGAGAGCTAGCCAGACAATATATTGCTATGATTTGCATCGTGTAAAAGTGTGAATATACCTGTGGCATAATAAAACCACAGCAGCAGAAGAAGGAAAAAAATCTACATGATGTTTGGTTGCCACACTATATATTTTGTACTATCGTTCACTTAATATATATGAGCGAGAGAGAAAGAGTTATAGGCTTAGAAGCATTGGGAAGTATGGCGACGTCTGCATGTAGTCTGCAGCAGCTATTTTTCTATGCTTAGCTTGCATGGCAGCGACAGTTTTCAGCGAGCATGGTAAGCACGTCATTTTTAATTTAGAAGCTGTAGGTTGGACCATCGGTTGGACCATCATTCGATCATGAGGCAGTTATGAGGACCGGAATCTCCGTGTCTGGATTTTATAATGGCAAAGTGGATAATTAATATATAATTTTTGGTGTTACTACTTAATATTATTTTTATAATTAATCTTATAATTGATGATAGGATGTTTCTGGTTATTGTAAGAATTTCTATGATTTTATCTTTTTTAATGCATCTTGTGAGGATTAATAAGGAGGCTCTAATAAGGGTCTCTAATTAGTAATAGCAAGATTAGGCACAATATATCTGTTTTATAGAAAGATTTCTAGCATCTTTATCTAAAAAAAGTTACGTGATCGTTTAGTACGGTAAATTTGTAAATGTGAAAAAATTTGACAAAAAAATAAGGATAAATTTGAAAATAAAAAAACTTTAAAAAAATAAGAAATTTGCTTTTGGTAAGAATTGAACTCAATCTTTCACAGTGGCAGAGGTGGAAAAAATCTTTAAAAAAAAGAAATGTGTTTTCATTAAGAATTGATCTCAAAATCTTTCATAATGGCAGAGGTGGGTAATTATTTTGAAAATGGATCTAATGGCTATTAATATTCCAGTATGGTAATGGATGGTCGAATGTTTTTGATTATGGCGAGAATTTCTAGGATTTTTTTTTAGCGCGTCTCGTGAGAATGAATGTGAAGGCTCTAATTAGTAATATTAAGATAAGTTAGAGATATATAATTATATAGTAATCAAATGGTCAATATCATTATCCCAACAGAACAAGAAAACATTTTATGTTTTTGAGACAGAGGCACGCCATCGCTTTCTTTTGACTTTGTTTTACGCGCGGGGAGTCGCGTCCATGGCCTGCAGGGATAAGGACATCTGCCGTTGTTAATCGCATGCCGGGTTTGTTTTGATCAGCAGCTCATCACATACCATGTGGTTCAAGTCTTCAACACCAGCTTCAAACTAGCTCTAGCCAGATAGGAGTAGTTATTTAGCTTAGCCTGTTGACTTCGACCTGTACTTTCCAGGCCATTTCCTCGTCCGCTACCGGCGACAAATCCCAGCGCTTACGATACGACGTTGACCTAGCTACGTGCATTCATTTGCTTCGCCAACACCTGTCGACCGTACCATCCAGTACATATAGCAAGTGATGATCTGCTAGCTGTAGCTAAACCAACAATCCAGATCAATGGCGCCATCATCAGCATCTGTGCCGTTCTTGGTCGTCGTCGTCCTCGTGTGCTTGGTAGCACCACTGGAGCTCCCTTATCTCGTCCATGGCCAGCTCGATTCTCCAGGCAACCACTAACAATTCATATTAGTATTGTTTACGCTACTCTCTTCTTCGATTATTATCCCCGAATTAAATCTTGGAAAAATGCATGTTCGGCCGGCGGGCCGGCAGGTTTCATCAGCATCGACTGCGGCATCGCCGAGAACCGGACCTACTCCGACCAGTCTTCCAGCGGCCTCCTCTACGTCTCCGACGCCGGCTTCACCGACGCGGGGCTCAACGCCGTCGTCAGGCCGCCGTACGACGGCCCGGATCTGGCCGAGCGCTACCGCACCGTCCGCTACTTCCCGGCCGGCGACGGCGCCGGCGAGCGCAGCTGCTACACGCTCCGGCCGGTCACGCCGCTCGGCAAGTACCTCGTCAGGGCCGCCTTCTACTACGGCAACTACGACGGTGGGCTCGGCGGCGACGGCCATCAGCTCCCCGCCTTCGACGTCCACCTCGGCGTCAACCGTTGGGCCACCGTCAACGTCACCTCCGTCGACGGCATGTACATCTTTGAGGCGGTGGCCGTGTCGCCGGCCGACTTCTTACAGGTTAGTCGGGTTGCTCTACGATCACCTACATAATTTCTCTACAAATTTAATTTAGAATAAAGCTAAAACGACTTATAACTTAGAAGAAGGGGGTACTCTCAATAATTAATTTGAATGCACCTCTATAGCCACTGAACTTATGGATTATCTAATATATTTTTTGCCATCTCTACGTCTGCAACAAATTAAACAGCACTACTTGACAAACTCCCTGCTGACATGATACCGCTGATAGACATACAAAAGACTTCAAAGGTTTGACCTGTTGCATTGTTAACTAACCTACTTAACCTGCCTGGAGCCTGAAGGCCCTCTGACTTATAGACATTGATTGACCTGAGAGCGAATCCATTTCCACTTTGTGCATTGTTTTGCGCACCAAGTAGGCGCCTCTAATGTTTCAAGGACGCAAGGGCTTCGTCAATAGTATTATCAGCAGGTTCAAAGTTGCATAACAGACGTTTCTTCAATAATTGTTTTTTTTTTTGCCTCAGCTCAATCAAACAGACCATCCCAAAGCATTCCAACAATATGACACCAGTTTAGCTGAGAGCCTGAGAGAACGAGCTATGTGGCTTTTAAAGCAAAATCTAATCAAAATTACTGCGAAATCCAATTCCTTCTCTTCAAACAGTTCTGCTTTTAATATCTTGTTTCAGAGGACTTAATACTTATCATTGAACTACTGTCTTCACAACAAATCTAGCCTCCCTAAAGATACTTCATTCTAGCACTGACAGCTATGTTGGAAGTCATCTGTCTTCACAGCTATTTAGTAGTGTGTTTTTCCAAAGAAAATGAACAGCTTCTGGATAGTAAATTCACCATAAGCCTATAATGAGCATGTGCATGTACAGGTGTGTTTGGTGAATACAGGGTTGGGTACACCATTCATCTCTGGGCTTGATCTGAGGCCACTCAGAGCAACCATGTACCCAGAGGCCACCATCAACCAGTCGCTTCTTTTGCTCAGCCTCTCCCGGCCATCAGCCAACTATGGTTTCAACCGATATCAGTTCTGGCCAGCTGGTTATCCACTGTTCAGGTGAGCATGATTGTCAGATTCCCACCACTCTGTATCCATCTGATGGTACCTGATGTAAACAGATATTGTTACTAAATGCTCTCTTGCAAAAAGATTCCATTTGACATCAGCATTCAGTGGTCAATTTCTGCAGATGGTCTCACATCAGTTTTGTTTCTTGAAAACAATAGGTATCCTTTTGATCCATACGACCGCCTTTGGCAAAGGTATGGCAATGTTGCTGCATGGACCAACATAACAACCTCAAACAATGTCGATGTCTCTAACATCACCAGCTTCGACAAGCCATCAGTGATACTTCAGAGTGCCATCACTCCGGTGAACGGAACACGCATCGACTTCTCATGGATGTCAGATCCTGCCTTGGATGATGGCAACTCAACTTACCTCGTGTTTCTCTACTTTGCGGAGTTACAGAGGGTGCCAAGCAATGGGCTGAGGCAGTTTGACATCCTTGTCGACAATGCTACAGGGAATGGCAACCAGGGCTTCACCCCAAAGTACTTATCTGCAGAGTTTGTGGGAAGGATGGTACAGGGGTCAGGACAACATACCGTCTCTCTTGTTGCCACAGCAGAGGCCACACTTCCACCCATCCTGAATGCATTCGAGATATACTCAGTAAAGGCAATGACTCAGGTGGCGACGAATGATGCCGATGGTTTGTGTTTAACAATTTCACCTGGTCAAAATGCTCACTTACATCAGTGTTGTGTTACATAAATACTACTTCCATAGGGATAGGGATACACACATTTTGATTGCAAGTTTCATCATAGACTTGTGTCTTTGATATTTTTGCCGATGATAATCTCAATTAAAATCGACAAGTCTTAGTGTTTAATCCTTTCTTCCCAACCATATGAACAGCTAAGGCCATGATGACAATTCGCAAAATGTATGTACTGAAGAAAAATTGGATGGGTGATCCTTGTGCACCAAAAGCATTTGCATGGGATGGCTTGAACTGCAGTTTTCCATCATCTGGCCCTGCATGGATAACAGCTCTGTAAGCAGTGCACTTAAAATTGTTCCACCATTAATTTCAAGAGCATCAAAGTTAACATAGATCCTACAAAAAATAACTTAAAAATACGCATATTTTTTATGCCATATTATTGACCTGCTATTGGACTTGTTTCAGGAATTTATCATCTAGCGGGTTGACTGGTGACATTGATTCTTCTTTTGGAGATCTAAAATCCCTCCAATTCCTGTAAGTGGCCTATATCATCATACAGAATATAGTGCTTAATGCATAAGAATAGAGTTATCTTATTAACTCCATCAAGTTACCAACTCTATAAACATAACATTTACTTTTCTTATGTAAACTTGAGGTAGCATAGCATTTGATTTTTACTAATTGTTTCTGATGTCTACTCAAGTATTTTCTTAATAAATGTATGTAATTGCAGGGATCTGTCAAATAATAGCCTGTCAGGCCCAGTGCCAGATTTTCTAGTGCAAATGTCATCACTGAAATTCCTGTAGGTATTTCTGTTTACACAAAATGATTTATGATACTTGTATCACCGTATTGAATGTGATCTGAGCTTCTACAGAGATTTGTCAAGCAACAAACTCAGTGGATCGGTACCTGCAGTACTACTAGAAAGGCGTCAAAATGGAACTCTTGTATTAAGGTTTGCATTATGTAACTATCTTATATTTCAAGAGTTCACATCATCCAAATGAGGTTCCTTGGATGAGGATCATGAAATCTTTTGAATCATAGTTGATTCCTGATATTTTAAATCAAATAAGAATGCCACAGAATTTTCTTTCTCTAAATTTAATTAATTCAGAAAGTGTTGCTTCAATGCTAGGACTACCAACAATGCAAATCTGTGTGATAATGGTGCTTCTACATGTGAGCCGAAGAAGAAAAGCAACAGAACACTTGTCATTGCAACAGTAGTTCCAATAGCAGTAGCAACTCTACTGTTTGTGGCAGCATATCTTATCCTTTGTAGAATGAGAAATAGGCAAGGTAACATTACATCAAGGAGTTCGTTTAAGTACATTTTATCTAGGAAACCACTAAATTTGTATCCACTGAAGTATTTTCATTCATATGTCATTGTTTTCTAGATAAATGGATGGAAAACAAATCAAGACTTAATAACTCCCAAGATAAGTCAAACATATTTGAGAATAGAAAGTTCACCTACAAGGAGCTGAAACTCATGACAGCTAACTTCAGAGAAGAAATAGGGCGAGGAGGTTTTGGTGCTGTCTTCCTAGGATATTTGGATAACGAAAGTCCAGTTGCCATCAAGATGCGTTCAAAAACATCCTCTCAAGGGGATAAAGAGTTTCTAGCAGAGGTAGGATGTTAATTTGTATTTATCTCCTATGTGCATTTGAAACTCGAAATAGATGTTCTTGTTACATATTACAGGCTCGGCATTTGAGTAGAGTTCATCACAGAAACTTGGTTTCCTTGATTGGATATTGCAAGGACAAGAAACATCTGGCCCTTGTCTATGAATACATGCATGGAGGAAACCTAGAGGACTGTCTAAGAGGTAACTAATCACCACTCTGCAAAGAAAGAAAAACTCACCTTTAGGTGCCTAGTTTATTAAACATTTTCTTTCAGTCATTACCATATTTCATATTTGGTTCCAGCTTTGTCAAATACATAGACAACAAATATGGACGAAACAAAGAGAAATCCCGTGTTTGTTATGGGATATTTGTTAGGTATTTCAAACACATTAAACTGTAATACGTCTTGTTTATTATCCACTGTATTTAACATGTGTTGTAGAGGTACTAAAGGGTTCTAATTTTTCTGCCATCGCACACTTTTGACATGATAACTGACATATTTTTACCAAATTACGCCATCAACTACATACTTTTTCATCATTTTGCAAAGACCTTTATAACCATTTTGTTGTGATAATTCATAACAGGGGAGGCCTCTGCTGCTACACCCCTCACTTGGCATCAACGACTCAAGATCGCTCTTGACTCTGCCCAAGGTTTGTAATTCTGTACACACCTGACTAACAAATATAATAGTAAGAGACACATAATGTATCATGTTTTTAACTTTTTATAGAACTTTCATGCATTGACCTGTTTTTTAATAACTAGCCTGAATAGAAACTTTAGGTTCTTGCACCTAACACTTGCACATGATATACAAGCTGCAAACTAATAGCGGGCTCTTCCTCATGGGGTGCAGGATTGGAGTATCTACATAAATCGTGCCAGCCACCCCTGATTCATAGGGATGTGAAAACGAAGAATATTCTGCTATCTGCTGATATTGAGGCGAAAATAGCTGACTTTGGGCTAATGAAGGCGTTTGCCGATGAGTTTAGGACCCACGTCACCACCCTCCCAGCAGGTACCCTGGGGTATCTCGACCCGGAGTACTACAATACATCCCAGCTCAGTGAGAAGAGCGACGTATACAGCTTCGGAGTTGTGCTACTGGAGCTTATCACGGGCCAACCACCAGCAGTCTCCATAAGCAGCACCGAGAGCATCCACGTTGCACTATGGGTGCGCCAGAAGCTCTCTGAGGGAGACATTTCAAACGTTGCTGACCCACGGATGGGAGGGGAATATGATGTCAACTCTGTCTGGAAAGTTGCAGAGTTGGCCCTGAAGTGCAAAGAACGGCCATCAAGGGAGCGACCATCTATGACTGACGTTGTGGCAGAGCTCAAGGAGAGCTTGGAGCTGGAGGTGTCGTATGCAATGGGCTACTACAGCTCAGAACCAAGCAGCACAATCAATCTCAGTGCAACAAGTGCTGATTTGCATAGCAATGCTCAACCAAGTGATGATATGGGGCAACAAGCTGTGCTTGAGTTGAAACAGGTAGGCATTGAATCAGCAACTCGCATAGGTCCTGCACCAAGATGAGACCAACCTTTAAAATCTGTATGTTTTAGTCTAGGGCCTTTTGTATATAAGACAGGGATGCATGATATATTTGTGTGTTCTATAATTTGAGCTATCGATGTACCTATGAATGTTGAGAGGTCAGAGTGAGAAATAGACGATGGAATTTCAAAGTGGATCTGCTAGATGTCTAGAAATATGGAATACTATTACTCAATCAATAATCTCACTATGGCAGGAATTGGTGCTGGTAGTAAAATGAAAGAAATCAATAACCAATATGGTCATGCTTGCCATGGTATTCAGATATATCAGCTAAGCTGTATGTGATCGAATTCATTTATATTGCACCCTATAAACAGAGGAGATAAACAATTGCAAGCACCCTATCACATCTTTGGACTGGAACAAATCCATGTACTGAATATAGATAATTCAGAAGCTCATGCAAACCCGCAGTTTCTGAGTTGGCACTTTGCAGTACCTCTACTTCAACAATCAACAGCAATTTTACTAATTTTAGTGTACAGTTCACTAGCGAGTGAAGTCTGAAGAACAGGGCAGTTGTCATTTCAGGCAAGACTCATGATCTGAAGACAACGGAGGAAACAGACCAATTGACGAAGGCTATGAACATATGTGCCCAAAAGAAGCATCAATCGTCCAGCTTGATTGATAGAACGACGATATTGTATCGAATAGCAATTTAAGCCTATTCCAGCATAGGTCCCAATCTCTCAAGTGGATTACTGAATCCATAAAGCCATACAAGGAGCACTAATATATGCTAGTTGCTACCCGTAAATCTAACCATTGGCCAAAGCATTTTGCAAAAGAAAAAGGATAGCAACCAGATCCACTGCTACAGCACACGAATGTACGTACAAGCAATACCTCCAAAAGGTCACCTGGTATATGTCTAGTTGTCTACCGTCTACGCAACCGTCAAGAGGTAATTGCCTTAATTTTCCAGAAATTAAATGGTGGAAGAAATCATTACGATTTAAGAGTACGGCATCTAAGGCAACAGTTTGGTGATTCCCGCTGAGATGAGTGCACAAAATCTCTCATAATTAAGCACCGCAGAGTAGATCTTACCGGCGGCGGCGATGTGGTCAGTGTCGTCGGTGGGTGCGGCAGGGGCACGAGCAGGCCCGTGCGAGAGGGTGTGGTGTTCGGTGGAACAGGGCCCCTAAATCACTGGGGCCCCCAAACGTGTAACACTGCAGCCCGTTTAAAAAACAAAAGACCCTGCATTAGTCCCCAATCCTTTACTCCAGCATGCTTGTTTCTATTCCGTGAGACCGTGACGGCGTGACCGTGAGTTCGTAGTGGGCTAGTCGCAATGTTTTGTTCATGGTTTACCCAGCGGCCGGCGCCCTAGCTCGACTCTCGCCACGTCGTAGGACGTCCAGTCCAGCTGCCGATGCCTAACAGAACACGGAAGCAACCGGCATGGCCCCTATGTGTTAACCAGCCGACTCCTATATTTTTTTATTATACTCCATCTGTTAACAAGTGTACGACGCGGTTGATTTTCTACAATTTTTTTCATTCGTCGTATTTAGAAATGTTCGCAATTTATCATTTCTTTTGTTATGATTTGTTTTGTCATTAAACATATTATGAGTGTGTGTGTTGTGTTTTTACATGTTAGAATGACTTTTTAAATAAAACCGCATCATACATTTATGAACAGAGGTAATATATATTTGATATCATAAATGTAATATATTTTTTTATGAATTCAATTAAAGAATTTCATTCTACACGGAGGGAATACTATTTTATGTTACTATAGTTCTTTTTTTCTAATAAGAAAGGCCTCATTTCAAAGTATGTACAGGGCCTCGGATTTTGCCGGCACGGCCCTGGGCACGAGCGTCGGGTAGGACCGTAGGAGCGTGGAACAGGGCAAAGCTTTCCGGCCCAATCATGTGCATATATAGGACGACGCCGAGTCATGGGCTCTCCAAGCATGCGACCCGCCCGCCTCCACCACCGCCCCTGGCCGCGGCCACCGCTAATATCGCCACCGTGCCTTTTCTCCGGCCTCCTCCCCTACTTCCATCACCCACTGGCCATCCTCCACCGGCTGGCTACAGCAGCTCCCGCCGCCTCTGCTCGCCACTCGCCTCCAACACCTCGACCTCCTTTTTCAGCTCTGCCGGACATAGAGAACCCCAGCAACCTCGAACCAACCACCCACAGTTAACCTTGCCTGTGGCGGCGACGCGTGCCCTTGGTCCTTGGAGTTTCTGGGTATATAGATTATCCCCGACCATTGCCTATATCCACTTGCCTATCCACTATTCCTTCACTATTCCAACTACCTTCCTCTCTGTCTACAGTAGCGCTACAGTGTCAAACAGTGTATAGGCAGTACTACGGGCAATCCCCATTGAGGATGGTCTAATGAGCCTACCCCCACTCCATTGGATAAAAATTTATCGTACATTGGTTTTCTTCTGGTCCACCGGAGACCTTTTTGAAAAAGTGTATATGGAGTTAAAAGGGGGCAAAACTTTTACCTAATCGCCTGTTTCGTTTGTCAAATTTGGATATAAATATCAAAATTAAATGGTCATGACTGGCCATCATGAGCGTTTAAATAGAGTAAATGATTGTTTTAGATAAGAATGCATTTTTCTACTCTCTTTCAATTTATAGGTCATTTGACTTTTTTTACACTAAGTTTGACTTGTTTCGTCTTATTTAAAAAATTTCACAATTATCATTTATTTTTATTGTTATTTAGTTTAGCACATGATCTATATATATACCTAATATTAAAGCAAATAAGGTTTTTCGGTCCGTCGTGTGGATCCAGCGGCTGGTCAGCCCCTCCCGTCCTGTATTCAATACGTATCTGATTCAGACTGCAGAAAAAGCCTACACAAAAATGGGCGCCCAATTCGCATACGAACTCCCGCATACGAACTCCGTTTTCGATGTATCGACGGAAAGTTAAAATAATAATCTTTCCAATCCAATTGAAACCACTTTAAAATTTGGTCTCAGTCAATGGAAATCTTTGAAAAAATATGATGTAGAATTTATTCGCGAGCCCGAAGTGCAGAAACAGCTCACGCGAAAACGGACGCTCAGATTGCATACGAACTCCGTTTTTGACATTCTATATATCGATGAAAAGCTAAAATAACAACCTTTCCAACCCAATTGACATCACTTTAAAATTCGTTTGCAATTAACAGTAATGGTTAAAACAATATGGCCTACAATTTATTCGGAAACCTGATTTAGACGGCAGAAGTAGCCTACGTGGAAATATGAAATTTACTTATTGTTCTTTGGGTAAAGTCTACATTACAATCCTATATTTGTCATGGTAGTTTGCTTCACAACCCAAAACCACAAAACCATGTAAGACACACCCACTGTACTTTTAAATCTGTCTAGAATACAATATTGAGTGATTTTGTGGCTGGTTGTCGCTGACGTGGCACTGTGGGGCCCACATGCCAGCACCGACAAGTGGCCCCACCTCTCTTCTTCTTTCTCCAGCCGCACGCCGCGCACCTCCTCCTTCCCGGTGCCGCCCGCCACCGCGCACCCTCCTCCCAACGTTGTCGCTCGCCTCTCTCCACCCGCCTCCCTCCTTCGCCGGTGCCTCCTGCCACCCCCACCTCCCGCCGTGAGCGTGAGGAGAGCCCACGGCTTGAGTAAGCGATGGCTGGGCGCGTGGCCGAGGTGGTGCGGCGGGGGCCAGCATGGGGAAAGAGGAGGCGAGTGGGGGAGGGAGGCAGGCGACAGCACGAAACGCGGGGAAGGAGGTAGGCAGGCGACGGCACGTGGCGGCCGGCGGCGCAGAGAAGGAGAAGGCAGGTGGCTGGAGAAAGAGGAAGAGAGGTGGGGCCACCTGTTAGTGCTGACATGTGGGCCCCACAGTGCCACGTCAGCGAAAACAGGCCACAAAACCACTCAAGGTTGTGTTCTAGACAAATTTAAAAGTACATAGGTGTATCTTGCCTGGTTTTGTGGTTTTGGGTTGTGAAACGGACTAGTATCACAAGTATAGGGTTGTAATTATTTACCCTTGTTCTTTTCATCACCCAAGAACAACGTAGCATGGCACCTCAAAGACCAACTAACGATCTCGAGCAAACATTGTACACACCTTGTTCATCGCTAGATGCATCCCCTCAGTTGATGAAGGCTAGATGTAGCACTCTTGGCTCTTGCTCTACTTGGAGGGCCTGAACTAGTATAAATTGCCTACATAATCCAAATTTAGTTATCCCTGTGATTTCACATTATAGCATCAACGTCTAGGCCAACCCATAGAATAGAAGTAAGCTCGTAGTAGGGATGCCATATTCCAACAGCCGATACTCTTTTGCTATTTTGCTCTTGTTGTATCCAAGCATATTTTTCATGTAACATGCATCAACTCAAAAAAAAAAAAAAAACATGCATCAACTCGATGGCTGCATTGATAGATGAAAATTAAAAACACTGCTACATAATCGAAACAGGCTCAACAAACAAGGACCATATAGTGTCTTTGATGACATGACAGTTTGTGTACCCGTCATCTTGCTTGTACATATACACCATTGTTCTTGTCAGGTTGAATATCCTCTCAAGTAACTCCTTTGGCTGGTGATTTTTCATGTTCAGCCACTCCTCGTTAAATACTTTCCACGTTTCATCTATCATGTCTTCTATCAGCACACGTGCCTCTTGAACTGGGACTTTGTGCTCTTTCATGCAACTGTCTATTGTCGAAGCAACATGTGAAGTCATTTTCTCCCGCTGCAGACATACACAAGTGCTTGGTTAGCATATAATATGTTTCCCATTCTTTTTCTACAACAGCTAGTACCAAAAACATGCTTTTACGATAGGGTGCAGTATCCCCATTTTCTGTTATATTTGAGACCGCAGTGACTTGGAGAGTTCTGAAAATTCAAGTACTGCTTCTGACAACAAGCTCATATAGGATGCTAAATCAGAATAAACGTTACCTCATATGACTTCAGATCGTCAGAAAGTCTGAGAATAATGCAGAGCGCCTGTACTATTTTAGGCACACTACAAACCCATTCAAAAGATTCTTCGGTTGCCACATCTCCCATTCCAACAAATGATGTGCATGACAAGAGGTGGCAAGCACCACTTCTTGCTGAAACCTGCAAGTGTTCCTCAACGGTTGAAGGGACGTACCCTTGCTCACGCCATTGTACCTCCTTATTGTACGCTCTTACTAGGTCAGCAATCTGCATATATTCAGGGAAAATGTTGGCACCTCATAATTAATTGTACCTCTTGGTATCTTTGGAAAACGTCAATGCATACAGATACAGAAATACCATAGCTAATTTGGTCATATAACCATGTGCTTTTTAATGTTAATATGTCATGTACTCCTCTATTCTCTTATATATGATGCTGATTAATTTAAAACTGAACTAGTTAGTGTTATATAAAAGAACTCTGTGTGTGTGTGTGGGGGGGGGGGGGTATATGTGGTCTCCCAAATGAAATCTTCCCTGAAAATCTCACCCTAGCTACAGATTAACGGTGTTAACTGGGGCACTATAGTAGTGAAATGACATAATAAGTTGCAAATAGGCCGATAGATAATGGAGAACCAGAACAAAACTATGAGCAGGGCACATTGTGCTGAATGGATATTAACTTTTGTGTCAAAAGTAAATATGACCTGTAGGCTCAATAAATTTAGAGCAGAGGAAATGTTACAGTACCTACGTACTGAAGATAATTACAATAGGAGAATGGAATAGGTGCATGGTAAAAGTTCGCTTACAAAATTCTTGAGGTAGGGCATACGGTATTTCTCTTCCGGTGCTAGATCATCCTCAATGCTTTGACAGGTATCCAAAAGTTTCCCAAATAAGAACCTCATGTTCTGTGGGAGACCTGTTGCAACTGCTGGGTTCCAGCTAGATAAATGTGATTTTCATCACATATACAATTTTATCATTTATCCACAAACAATTGTTCTAGTGCAGCATGAAAGAAAAATATACCATTTTCTGTACTTATGAGCAAGGAAAAATGTTTCTACTTATTTGGCATCCTCATAAGAAAAGATTTATCCTAAATATAATTCGTCATCAATTAAACTCTGCATTGAGCTAATAGCAATGTTCGTTCCTTCTAGCATTCTCGGTGAAAAAAGTTTAATTTCAGTCATCGAGAATACAAACCTTTCTACACACTTGGTAAATAACTCGCACTCTTGTGAAGTACCATAGACATCATAAGTGTCATCCAAAATGGACACAAGGGCAAGCACCTTTGACAATATTATTCGCGCTCGCGAGTAACTTGGTTCAAAATATACTCCTACTATCCAAAAATAGCACTCCACAACTCTATCTCGAGCAAATGATAGTGTTGATCGAAGTTCTAGACCATTCCACCACCTGCATATTCTTAAATCACATCTGTAAATCTGAATTGAAATGCCCACAAAAAATCAAGTTATGATAGTCTTCGTATACATTTTTTTGTGTAATTACATATGCAAGTTTTCATGTTTCTAGGTCATTAGGGCATCCACCTCATTTAGTAGAATTAATATAGATTTTGAAGTAAAGAAAACTGGATATATAGATGAACCACCGACTTAAAAAGACTAATTTGTTTGACAAATTGCATCCCTAATTGTGGTACTTTGTGATAGAAATTACTAAGAGATAGGTGACATCACCTTGTTATGATTTTCAGCTCCTCTTGATATTGGAGCTGCACGAGATTATAGTTCAGCTTTGCGAGTTCCATTATCAGTTCATTAGCTTCAGCCTCTTTTCCATATTCAGACATATGTGATTTGGCTTCATAAATTCTTACACTTCTGGGAAGGGGGATCTCAAGCGCACACTTTATTTCACTGGCTAATGATGCGTCCATCCAGGGCATTATTGATTCTAAACACTTTTTCGTGAAGGAAATAGCCTCATCAAGTATTATCTCTCCATGAATTCTGAGAGACGCAGCATTGTAAAGGCTCAGTAGATCCCTTGGATTGTTTGCTGCAAAGCTCCCTTGTTCCTCTCTAAAGATCGCAAAAACATCTGAAACAGACAATTCAAAATTATTTTGGTACATTAAAAGATCAACTTAACTTTTTTTTCTGAGAGATTTTACAGTGCTTGGAATTAATCGTAACCCTTCATTAGAGTAGATCCGATGGCCAAAATAGAAAAAGAACCTATAGGGAGGAACTTGAGTTGTGGACCAGAACTAAAAAAATAGTGGGCCAGGAACTTAAATCTATGACCAACAAAATAATAATAAAGGGTATATACATACTTTTATAACTTAAAGCATACTCTATTTGCGTCTTATTTTGCCGTTCCATGATTACCCGTTCACGGCCGGCATTTTCTCCCAAGCTCGATGACATCGGCGAGCCCGATGGCTGTGGGTGACATAGCCATGGAAAAATTGTCGCGAACTCGCGATCCGGATAGAAAACGCCGCAGCGCCATCCCTCACCGGCCACCATGCTACCCCAATCCCGTGCTCTTGGGCTCCAAGGCGCCATCTTGGACTCATTGTCCTCGTCGATTGTGGCAGCCAGAGAGAGCTCGTCCATGATGTGCGCGAATGCAAATGATGCATATCTGTGAAGGGAGGAGCGGTGGCTCAAGATAAACCTGACTACCTGAGAATCAACGTCTGCTAGGAGCAGAGGTGGTGAGGAGCCATGCCGTCGAGTTGTTCTATTTGAACTGCAGGCGAGGTTCAGATCGCCAAGCCTCTTGTGCACGCCGTATGGTGGGGCTGGCAATTGCGCTCAGTTAGTCCAAGAGCTGATGAACGATGGCTTCGTATGGTGGAGGATTGACCCTACACAAGCAGTCGGCTTGGAGTCTCTGCGGCGGTGGTCGGTGTCGTCGCGTCGAGCCCCTACGGCAGTGGCGCTCAGCTTGTTTGGGGGCGTGCAGGAGGCCGGCGAGTCGGAGGACGGCACCAGCGGCTGCACTTGGTTTGCGTGGTAGTGTGCAGTACAGTGCAGGGCGGCGGCGGCGGCGCTCAGCTCCTGCCGGCGGCTGCAGCTCTTCGAGCGCGAACGATAAGTTCAGGAGAGTAGAGGATGGGATTTGATTTTTCCTCCCGTTAAATTCCTAAATTGCCCCTATTGCTAATAAATCAATGATCAAATTATACTTCGAGCATCAATGGTTGAGATCAATTTAGAGGACCGGAACTGTTAGTTCCGGCCAAGCACAGTAAAATATCTCTTTTTTTCTATGTATTATCCATTCTGGATGTTCCTATAGCTAATTTTCAATGGAATCTTTAGGTTTCATAGAAATTTTGTCTTTTAATAACCTGCAGCCCAATTAATGAGCAATATTTTTTTTCTAAAGGAAGCAAATTAGGAATTGAAAAAAAAACTCTTAACTGTTTGGCTGAGCCCACCAGAGAGCTCAAATGGGGGTGTAAAATACTGTATGCGCACTGTAAATTTGAAATATATACGGTGAGATAGGCGGGCTGGTAGGTTCAACCTTACGATTAGCTGATTTTCAACCTAAACAACGAAACCGGGTAAGTTGGGTTCCACAACTATCTAAAACAAGATAAAAACACCACCGAGCCACTTGAAAGTGGGTTTAGTGGTGATTTTTTCTATTTTTAGAAACAATAAAATCACATTTAATATTAAAAAATTCATAATTTTTTAATAAGAAAAATAAAAACCTTGTACCAATTTTTTTGAAAAGAATTATCAATTGATGCTCTATTTGGAGACACATTTGAAACTAACTTATTCCTACAGCTACTATTTATTGCTCAAATGGAACATTAAAAATAATAACAAATAAGGTCCACATAACTCTAAGCATAGTAGTTATGCATAGATTATATATATTTAAAAACCACATGTTACACGTTTAAAAAACTTTTGATTGGGAATAAATTAAGTATAGTTTTTTGAGGTAAACAAGATTTTATTATTTAAAAAACAGAAAGCCACCACTGAAACTGCTTTCAACTACTTCAGGGGTGTCTCTTTAATTTTATCCAATTTTGGATAGTTGAAGGACCTAGGTTATTTGGTTTTGCAATTTGGGGTTGAAAATTGGATGACAGTTGAGGGTTGTAAAATAAACTTCTCTTTGTATGTGTTACCTGGTGACACCCTGTATCCATGCTTTCGGAGAAGATAGAACCACATAGCGACCGTTTGGAGATCACAGCCACTGACATCAATGTTGTTCATTTGATATAGCACATCATTGATCTCCTCTTCAAAAAGATGATTCAGGCAAAGACGCTCCAAAACATCAATGAGATGAATCCTCTGATACAGGCTACAAGTACTTGAAATTGCTATCAGCTTTCCCACTTGTTCCTTCAATTGCTCTGCTCGATGTACCATCCATGCTTGCTGAGAACAATACAGTAGGTTAATCAGATGGCACCAGCAACAATAATATATACGTCCTAATCTCTGGGATCGACACTTACTCATTGGATCATAGGTAAACCAGAAAATCGTTATATAGTACCTTTCAATGCTATTATACAGGACATTTCCAACCGTTATTTTCAATTAGATTTTCGTCTCATCAGAAACCCTAAAATGACCAGGCCCTAGCTGAGTTAAACAAAAAATGCTTCAGTTGACAAACACCAAGAAGCAAACACCATGGCAAGCAAACACCATAAGCAAATAGCTTCCGAGTCCCGATAGTGAGCGAGGGTGGACAACATCCTGAGGGCTCGGTGACAGCATATAGTGATGCACAGATGACCACTCCAAGCCCATGTCTAGGAGATTGTATGACAGAAGGCTTGCAAAGACTCCTTGGGCCGTTAAACATGGTGTTGCAAACTAATTATAGAGTCTAACCACCTAATACATTCTTTTGAAATTCACACGATGTAGAATTTCTAAGAGAAGTTTAATCAGTTTATCAAATGCTATTCAAATTGCTGAATACTTCGCCTGTTCCCTAATGGGGTAAAGTCTATTTTACAAATTTATATTTATCATGATTGTCTAATTTGTAAATCAAAACTACAAACTAGACAACAGACACCTCGAACTATCCACAACCGAACAAAATATCCCAGAGCAGTTTTGAGAGTTCTTTTTGCTGACTTAGCACTACGGGCCCCACATGTTAGCGCTGATAGCTTGGCCTCACCTTTCTTCTCTATATTTCCTCTCTTTATCTCTCAACGCGCTGCCACCACCTTTTTCCCCCATCGACAATGCTGCCTCCTCCCCCTTCTCTCACACCGTTGCAGCCTCGTCTACCTCTTCTAGGCTGCTGGCGCCGCCGCAAGGCGAAGCAGGGTCTGGCGGCGCAAATGAGCTTCAACGAGTGAGCCCCTCCAGTTGGGATGACACGAGCAAGCTCTCGCGTGTGGGTGAGCTACATCAGTCGGACAATGAAATGAGCATCATTGGCTGGAGAACTCTGACATGGGCGAGTTTCTATAGCGGAGATGGCGCTGGTGAGCTCCACCGATGAGGATGGTGTGGGTGAACCGAGGAAACCCATTTCTATTACCA
Organism: Paspalum notatum; assembly: GCA_022530915.1. Classification (NCBI taxonomy): domain Eukaryota; kingdom Viridiplantae; phylum Streptophyta; class Magnoliopsida; order Poales; family Poaceae; genus Paspalum; species Paspalum notatum. The sequence goes on along the minus strand of CM039690.1, from coordinate 38,368,429 downwards.
TTGATAACAAATTATTAGAGATATGGAGAGCAAAGCATGTGCATTTATTATTATTTTTCTGCATTGATCTCATTCAGATTTACTATCTACTCTATCCGTTCCAAATTGTAAGGGGTTTTAGGTATATATGTTCAATATATGTCTAGATTTATTAATATTTATATGAATGTGGATAGATAAAAACAGAGTTAAAAACCCTATAATTTGGGACGGATGGAGTAAGATAGAAAGAACCAGCAGGTACGGTCAGGGGGTACATATATATACCCAATATTGATCTTAATTATTTTGTATATCTCGTCCTAAGAAATGTTTTCAGATATATAGATCACCAAATAAATGTTGGATAATCCAGGTGCTGCCTGCTCCTCTCCTTTACTGTCTACGTTTAGCACGTCTATTTTGGGTCTTAGCACAAATAAGTTAGCCACATCCGCAGCTGATTAGCGGTTGCATGGGCGTTGGAGTCGGGCTTGACACGGGCTGCGTTCTCGTGGAGTCTATTTTCTGTTTTGGCCGCCCGGGACTTGTGGCATGCGTGAGCGACGTGGGATGGCACGGCGTGGTGAAGAACATGGCGCAAGGTCCGGGCGTAGCGGCCGATCATGGCCACGATTTCCTGTAATCGTTCGTGTATATATAGTCAATATAGAGTCACAGAAAAGCGGTTGGTTTTTGCCGCACAAATTCCAGGTGTTCTAGCTCTCGCGTGCGTGTGTGCGTTCCTGGGGTGTCCCGGCCTTCTTCCTCGGCTCCGGCGGAGTACCGGCGAGCGAAGAACAGCTCCAGCGGGTGGAGCTCGTGGCCGCGGATCGATCAACTGGTATCAGAGCCAGTTACGCTCGGTGGAATCGAGATCGTGCGATCGCTTGGGCGTTCATGCCTCGCCATCGGTCCAGCTCGCCGCGCGGGCGTTCTCATGGGGAGAACAGCGGCGGCACGGGTGGCAGGCGCGACGGCGGTGGCCTGGTGATCCACCGGGTCACCAAGGAGATCAGCAGCAGCGGCAACTTCCCCACATTGACGCGCACCAACTACTACGATTGGGCGGCGTTGATGCGCGTGATGCTGCAGGCGAGGGGCCTGTGGCTTCCCGTGACGCTCGGGACGAACGACGTCACGGAGGACAGGATGGCACTGGAGGTTCTCTCCAAGGCCGTCCCGACGGAGATGATGGGTACTATCGCCAGCAAGCCGTCGGCGCGGGCGGCGTGGGAGGCGATAAAGGTGATGAACGTCGGCGTCGAGTGCGTGCGCAAGGCGAAGGCGGGCACGCTCAGGCGGGAATTCGATTCCCTCAAGTTTCGCGATGGGGAGACCGTGGATGACTTCGGCATACGGATCGGGCGCATCGTGACCCAACTCACGGTGCTCGGTGACGCCATCAAGGAGGAGCAGGTTGTGCGCAAGTTTTTGCAGGCTTTACCGCCGAGGTTCGAGCAGATCGCGTCGTCCATTGAGACCCTGCTCGACCTCAGCGATGTCTCTGTGGAGGAGTTGATCGGTCGGCTCAAGGCCACGGAGGAGAGGCACAACCTCGGCGGCTCCAACTCCGTCGCCAGCCTCAACCTCACCGAGGATGAGCTGGTCGCGCGCCTGTCGTCGCGGCTGCAGCTGACCGGCGGTGGCGGAAGCAGCTTGGGAGGCGGTTCCTCGGGCAACGGCGGCTCCGATCGGGGCAAGGAGTCGTCGTCATCATCAAGCAGCAAGAGGGGCCGTGGACGCGGTCGCTGCGGAGGGCGCAGCGGCGGCGGGCGATCCGGCCCTGATGGCGGGAATGTCGCCGGCAACGAATGCCGGTACTGCGGCAAGAAAGGGCATTGGGCCCGTGAGTGCCGCAAGAAGAAGCGAGATGAAGCGGCCCACTCGGCCCAAGTGGAGGAGGGGGAGTCAGACCAGGCCCTGTTAGTGGCCACGGCAACGGTCAACGCCACATCTTCTTCCTCTTCCCCAACGGCGGCGCAGAGTGAGCCGCCGGCAATCCACCTCGACGAGAACAAGCTCTTCGTCCAGCTCGGCGACAAGAAGGAAGGGAGCCGCGCGCAATGGATCCTCGACACGGGGGCCACGAATCACATGACGGGGCAGCGCGCGTTCTTCTCCGAGCTCGACACTGGCATCCATGGGACCGTCCGCTTCGGGGACGGGTCTGTGGTCGGCATTCCTCAACCTCACCGAGGATGAGCTGGTCGCGCGCCTGTCGTCGCGGCTGCAGCTGACCGGCGGTGGCGGAAGCAGCTTGGGAGGCGGTTCCTCGGGCAACGGCGGCTCCGATCGGGGCAAGGAGTCGTCGTCATCATCAAGCAGCAAGAGGGGCCGTGGACGCGGTCGCGGCGGAGGGCGCAGCGGCGGCGGGCGATCCGGCCCTGATGGCGGGAATGTCGCCGGCAACGAATGCCGGTACTGCGGCAAGAAAGGGCATTGGGCCCGTGAGTGCCGCAAGAAGAAGCGAGATGAAGCGGCCCACTCGGCCCAAGTGGAGGAGGGGGAGTCAGACCAGGCCCTGTTAGTGGCCACGGCAACGGTCAACGCCACATCTTCTTCCTCTTCCCCAACGGCGGCGCAGAGTGAGCCGCCGGCAATCCACCTCGACGAGAACAAGCTCTTCGTCCAGCTCGGCGACAAGAAGGAAGGGAGCCGCGCACAATGGATCCTCGACACGGGGGCCACGAATCACATGACGGGGCAGCGCGCATTCTTCTCCGAGCTCGACACTGGCATCCATGGGACCGTCCGCTTCGGGGACGGGTCTGTGGTCGGCATCGAGGGGCGGGGCACCGTGCTCTTCAAGTGCAAGACGGGCGAGCACCAGGCGCTCACCGGGGTGTATCACATTCCGCGCCTCACCGCCAACATAGTGAGTCTCGGGCAGCTGGAGGGAGACGGCTACAAGATCCTTCTGGATGGCGGATGCTTGAAGATCTGGGACGCACAGCGGCGTCTTCTGGCGAAGGTGGTAAGAGCGGCTAACAATCTGTATACCCTGAGCCTCGACATTGGCAAGCCGGTGTGCCTGGCGGCGCAGGGATCGAGCGCGGCGTGGCGGTGGCACGCGCGCTACGGCCACCTCAACTTCCGTGGGCTGCGGCAGCTCGCGGAGCAGGACATGGTGCGGGGACTGCCGCAGATCGATAATGTTGATCAGGTCTGCGACAGTTGCCTGGCCGGGAAGCAGCGGCGACAGGCGTTCCCGTCCGAGGCCAAGTACCGCGCGGCGCACAAGCTGGAGCTTGTTCATGGCGACCTCTGCGGACCCGTGACGCCGGCGACCCCGAGCCACAACAAGTACTTCTTCCTCCTCGTCGACGACCTGAGCCGCTATATGTGGCTGATCCTGCTGGGCACAAAGGACCAGGCGGCGACGGTGTTCACGGCGTTCCAGGCGCGCGCCGAGGCTGAAGCAGGGAGGAAGCTGGGGACTCTGCGCACTGATCGTGGCGGAGAATTCACCGCGCGCACGTTCGTCGAGCACTGCGCGCAGGAGGGCATCCAGAGGCACTTCACCGCGCCATACTCGCCGCAGCAGAATGGTGTGGTGGAGAGGAGAAATCAAACCGTGATGGGGATGGCCAGAAGCATGATGAAGGCCATGATGATGCCCGGTTGGTTCTGGGGGGAGGCAGTGACCACGGCGGTGTTCATCTTGAACAGGTCACCCACCCAGAGTGTCGACGGGAAAACGCCATATGAGGTATGGTACGAGAACCAGCCTCCAGTTCATTTCTTCCGCACGTTTGGATGTGTGGCGCATGTGAAAGCCGGCGGCAAGCCGATGACGAAGTTAGAAGACCGGAGCACGCCGATGGTGTTCGTCGGCTACGAACAAGGCACCAAGGCGTGGCGCTTTTACAACCCGGTCACGCGGCGCGTTCACGTGTCGCGAGATGCGGTGTTCGAGGAGGACCGTCCCTGGGACTGGGGCAAGGAGAAGGGAGCGGGACCGAACGACGACAGCGAGCCGTTCTGCGTCGAGTTCATCACCATCGGTCAAGCACGACGCGTGGCTGGGGCCGCAGAGGCGCCGCAGACGCCTCCAACGTCGCCCGCTCCACCAATACCAGCTACTGCATCAAGCCGCGCGGCAATGCCCACGTGCGGGTCTGAGCCCCGCACACCGACGGCCACTCCACCAACGCCGACGATGATCCAGTTCGCGTCTCCACCGTCGGGGGAGCCCGACCTCGACGACGATCATGATGAGGCGCCATTGCGGTTCCGGACTGTGGACAATGTCCTTGGTCCGGTGTCGCCCCCGGGGCAAGCTGAGAGGGAGCTCACGGAGGAGCTGCTGGCGGCGATCGGGGATGAGCCAGCGACGGCGGAAGAAGCAAAGGGCGTCAAGGAGTGGCGCATGGCCATGCTCGAGGAGATGGCCTCAATTGAAGAAAACAAGACCTGGACCTTGGTTGATCTACCCAAGGGACAGCGCGCCATCGGCTTGAAGTGGGTGTTCAAGCTAAAAAGGGATGAACGCGGCGAGGTGGTAAAGCACAAGGCCCGACTCGTTGCGAAGGGCTATGTGCAGCGGCAGGGCATCGACTTTGAGGAGGTGTTCGCCCCTGTTGCACGCATAGAGTCGGTGCGCGTGGTACTGGCCGTGGCGGCGCACCGCGGCTGGTCTGTGCATCATATGGATGTGAAATCCGCCTTCCTCAACGGCGAGCTGGCGGAGGAAGTCTATGTGGCACAGCCCCCTGGGTTCACTGCCGCTGGACACGAGGAGAAGGTGCTGCGGCTCCACAAGGCGTTGTACGGGCTGCGTCAAGCTCCCAGGGCATGGAACGCGAAGCTGGACGCCAGCCTGCACGAGCTCGGGTTCAACCGGAGCAAGTGCGAGCATGGGCTCTATGTGCGCGGGGCCGAGGCATCAAGACTGGTGGTGGGAGTCTATGTAGATGACTTCATCATCACGGGGGAGATGAACAAGGAGATCGACTCTTTCAAGCTGCAAATGAAGAAGCTGTTCAAGATGAGCGATCTGGGGCCTCTGTCCTACTATCTGGGCATCGAGGTGAGACAAGGGGTGCGCGGCATTGAGCTGCGCTAGAGCGCATACGCGTTGAAGCTGCTCGAGAAGGCAGGGATGGGCAGCTGCAATTCTTGCGCAACACCCATGGAGGTCAGGTTGAAGCTGTCGAAGACAAGCACGTCGCCATTGGTGGATGATCCAACTCTGTACCGCAGCATTATCGGCAGTCTGCGGTACCTGCTCCACACCCGGCCTGATCTATCTTTCAGTGTTGGGTACTTGAGCCGGTTCATGGAGGAACCAAGGGCGGATCACATGGCGGCAGTGAAGCACCTGCTTCGCTACGTGGCGGGCACGATTAATTACGGGCTGTGGTACTCCGGTGGCGGCGGCGGTGACCTAAGCTTGCTGGGGTACTCCGACAGCGACCTGGCTGGAGACGTCGACGATCGCAAGAGTACGACGGGCGTGGTCTTCTACCTCGGCGCCAGCCCCGTGTCTTGGCTCTCACAGAAGCAGCGCGTGGTGGCGCTCTCATCCTGTGAGGCGGAGTTCATCGCCGGCGCGGCAGCAGCCTGCCAGGCGACTTGGCTTGGGCGCTTGGTCGAGGACGTGACGGGGAAGAAGACGTCTCCACCGCGGCTGAAGATGGACAACATGGCCGCGATTGCACTCAGTAAGAATCCTGTGCTCCATGATAGGAGCAAGCACATCGACACTAAATTCCATTTCATCCGCGAGTGTGTCGATCGTGGAGACATCACTGTCGAGTTCGTGGGCACCAAGGAGCAGCTCGCGGACATTCTGACGAAGCCTCTCGGGAAGGCTCTCTTCCAGGAGCTGCGGGAGAGGATGGGCGTCATCAAGCTTAATTAAGCAGCACATGAATTAGGGGGAGATTGTTGGATAATCCAGGTGCTGCCTGCTCCTCTCCTTTACTGTCTACGTTTAGCACGTCTATTTTGGGTCTTAGCACAAATAAGTTAGCCACATCCGCAGCTGATTAGCGGTTGCATGGGCGTTGGAGTCGGGCTTGACACGGGCTGCGTTCTCGTGGAGTCTATTTTCTGTTTTGGCCGCCCGGGACTTGTGGCATGCGTGAGCGACGTGGGATGGCACGGCGTGGTGAAGAACATGGCGCAAGGTCCGGGCGTAGCGGCCGATCATGGCCACGATTTCCTGTAATCGTTCGTGTATATATAGTCAATATAGAGTCACAGAAAAGCGGTTGGTTTTTGCCGCACAAATTCCAGGTGTTCTAGCTCTCGCGTGCGTGTGTGCGTTCCTGGGGTGTCCCGGCCTTCTTCCTCGGCTCCGGCGGAGTACCGGCGAGCGAAGAACAGCTCCAGCGGGTGGAGCTCGTGGCCGCGGATCGATCAATAAATGGTCAGCAAGGTTAAGAGAGTTTGAATCAACAGGCTGTACTACACATTACAAACCTGATGAGGGGACGTGGCCAGAGGACTGGAGTGGGTAAGGAAGAAATCTCCCCAGATGGACGGCTGAAAGCTCGCGATGTTTCTGCTCGCACGGTCCTCCGTCACTTTAAGCTGGATTCTTGCGTTGGCGGTGGCACTAGCAGTGGCACTGGTAGCCCGAGTCCAACGTGAAGAAGGCTCATGCCTCTCTGAAAGGCTCGTATTGACCTGTCCAACCAGCTGCAGCAGTACCTGGGTGCCAGGCGACGCCACAACGCCGGCGACGAGTGGCCACCCTGCCGCGCCAGCGGCAGGACAGCCGCGACGGCTGTGGCCTCCACCATTGAATGTTAGCTTCATGGGCGGGAAGGCCGAGCACGTACGTTCTTGTCAATTGCAAGAGATGTGCTTTGCAATATGCTGCTGCTACAATTTGCAACAATGCTGGATGCCATGTGTTATATATACAGGCCAAATACCAATGGCTTGTTAGACGCTTGGGAATCGGTGCCTGGGCCACACAGCTTCTCCACACCGTAAACCAAACAGGCAAGTGTTGTATGACTCAGTCGGGATAGCACCAAAGGTGATGTTGACGCAGACACCGCCGACGCTACACCACAAAGTCTTCAACACGTTGACGCCTCTTTGTCCACAAGAATGTATGTAGGTAGTATATATACATCCTATGATGTACACAACAAGAAACTTTGTGACCAAAAGATGGACACCATAATACACAAAAAAGAAACTTTGTGTCCACAAGATGGACACCGAAACTTTCACAAGATGCTTCAGCAATGTGTTTTCAATGTCGTCCTCTAACATCAATAAGGTGTGAGTGTGACTTGCTCTGTTTTGTAGCGCTCCAGACCCTTGATATGATTCATGTTCACCTGGCACTTGCAATTTGTAAATTAAAGTAAAGTTTAAGTAATTATATACTTAATTTAAAAACAATCTTCAAGAAACCCATGGATTTCCTCAATCTAGTGCTCTCTACCAAACATGACCTGCAGTTGTCTTTAGATATAACATTTTTTCTGCCTTTAGATATGTGTGTGTTGATACTAATGTGTTATCGAATGATCTTGCACACTTAATGTGCAACTCATATAGATGCACCTTGGAAACCTTTTTGCGAAAACCGTGCATAAGTTTTTTGTAAGGGTCCAATCACAATTCGTCTAGCGAGCTCTGAAAGCTCCAACAATCTACCTGTAATTTGTGTTGCAAGGTTTCAAGGTGCGAGCCTCAGATGAATCTCCATGGCTGAGAAGAATGATCATGTTCCCCAATTTAGAGAAGATGTACTGTATGAGCTTTCATTGCTTATCACCAGATATGGATTGGATTATTTCATAGTCCTCAACATACCATGATTGACCTCTCCTATGCTAGGACTGAGTTACTATAGAGGCACTCAAAACATGATTTATCTATAATAATTTGGAACGGAGAAAGTAGTTACAAACACGGGAAAGAAAAGAGAAGCTACGTACTGTTTGTGCTACATCCAACAAAAGGGCCGGAGATGTAACGCTTGTCTTCGAAACTGATATCACCGTTGGCGGCTTGGCGCTGGTCCACTTTTCTTGTGTCCCAAATCTTCCCGAATATTGAACTATTGATGCGTCCCGAACCTTCCCGAAGAATCTTCCGGCCAGGATCTTGTGGTTCAGCGGAACAATTAGAATCCAGGCGCAGAAATTTGCTCCACAAAAATGCATGGTTGGCATGCACCTAGGAGTCTATGATCACTAGTCGCTTGTGCACGGGCCTGCTTACATTTTTCACATGCATCTGCGTCATTCGTGCCATTTAGCAGCTGCCTTTTAGCGCTGCTGGAATGTCTAGCTACCGCCGTTGGTTGTGAGTTGTGACTATAGTGATTAGGCGGATCATGCTGATTTTAAGTGACGGGTCATGCTTATACTCCCACCATGAAACAAGGCGCATAAGGCCTGGACCAGGGTTAACAATTTCCCTTTAGACTAAAATCCCGGTGAGGGGCGAAAACGGAATTTCGTCTGAAAATTCTGCAGTTTTCGAAATTTCCGAACGAAAAAGCAATTCAAATTCATAAAACGAAATTTCGTTTTTCTCGGTTGGAATTTCAGAAATTCCGGCCAGAAAACCGAAGAAAATACCGAAAAAAGTGGAGGGGTACTGAATCTGTTTCTGTTTTCTCATACCAGAGATGCATAGAAAGGAACCGAGACCCAAACCTTGTCCAGCAGAGGAAAAAAGGTTATATAACCCCCTAAGGTTTGGTGGGTCGGATACCTAGCACACTGAACTTTAAAACCGGATATAATGCACCTTAAACTTTGCACCTGAGTACAAACAACCCCCTATGGTGGTTTTGCAAGGCCGTATTGTCCGCGTGGCATGCCACGCTGCCTCCCCCCGCCACGGTGGCATATGGCCCGCGTGTTAGTGCCTTGAGCCTCCCCACCTGTCTTCTTCCTCTCCCTGCCTCTCCGCCGGTCCGTCCTCCCATGGCTCGCCTCTGCACGCCGGCAGCCGTGCCACCCGCATCTGCGCCACTACCGTCCCCGCACGGCCGCCTCCGCCATCGCCCCGCGTGGCTATGGCTCACCTTCTTTCTCGGCCCTGGCCGTCTCCCTCCTCGCCTTTCCCCTTGCCACCTCTCCCGCGCTCGCTCGCTGGCCGCTCCGGATCTGCGCCCCACGCCCCGCTCCCGCAGACGGCCGTCCGTCAGCTGCGGCGCCGGTCGGCTCCAACCTGCTATCCGACGAGGCAGCCGCGTTCCGGAGCTGCGTGACTCAGGAGAAGGAGCGCGCGGGGTCAGGACAACGCGCACGTCGGGGCGCCGCGCGGCCGATGAGGCGCAAGGTCGGGCTGCCCGCGCAGGCCTAGGCGCCGGAGGAGGTCGCGCACCGCACAGGTCGAGGAGGCGTGAGGTCAGGACCGCGCCGGGTTGCGCGTCGGAAGAGGTCACCGCGGGGCCGACCTCTCCCTTGGTGCACCGCCTCCCGCGGCGGACGAGGAGCTGGCATGCTCCATGGCGTCACCAAGTGCCTGCCGCTCCGACCGGCCCCCTCTTCCCAGCGCAGAGGTCTCGACCCGGAGCCCCTCCGACGTCGCGGCTGGGAGTGCGCGCGGGAGCAGCTCCGCCGCGGCTGGGCGCGAGCGCGGTGCAGCTCCGCTGTGGACGGGTCCACGTGCGGGAGCAGCTCCGCCGCGGCCGAGAGCTCGTGCGGGAGCAGCTCCACCGCCGCGGCCTCCTCCCTCGCCTGCTGCTCGCCCATCTGGTGGAGAGATGAGAGAAAAGAAGAGGTGGGGGCTGACCGGTGGGGTGCAGTGCCATGGTGGCGGGAGAAGACACCCTGATCTGCCACGCAGGCAAAACCACTCACTGAAACCGCTTGAAGGGTTATTTGTCCGGTTTAGAAAAGTTTGAGGTGCACTGTATCCGGTTTTATACTTCGGGGTGCTATGTGTCTAACATGGTATACTTCGGGGGGTTATATAAACTTTTTCCTCCACCAGAATCAAGAATGCAGATAGTATCTAACCATCGGTAGCGAGAAAGGGGCATGTAATCGAACTCAAAGATGAGAGGGATGGCTAGGGAATGGATGCACTCGAGAACTTGTTGCAGGTGTAGCAGATGAGCATGCAGGTCTCCTCGACGGCTCCGTCGCCAACCGTGACACACTTGGTGAACTTAGAGACCGAGCTCGCCGCCACCGTGCTCATCGCTTCCCCTCCCTGCCGTGCCTCACCGCCGCCACCGCACGAGCCAGCAACACCTGCTTTTGCTGCCCTCCTCCAAACCTCAATTCCTGCCAGAAGCGCTGTGCAGGACTGCTGGAGAGGTGCGAGGCGGGATTCTGCTCCCTCCCATCGGGATCCGTTGCGTGCCGAGCGGAATCTCGGCGCCGGCAGCCGAATCTTGCAGGGGCGGCGACGCACCGGGATTCCGCTGCTCCCAGTCGGGATCCGGCGCTTCTCGACCGGCTTCACGTCGCCTGGCCGCGGAAAGCGCGGCGCGGCGTCGCCGGGAAGGGTACCAGAGGAGGCGTGTCGAGTGGAAGTCGAAGGGAGTTGGCTTGTCGGGTGGGTAGGGCGTAGGGGTGAACAGATAAGGTTGGAACGGGTTTCAATTTTTAGCGGGTTAAAGGGTTTTTAACGGGTCTGCAAACAAATTGCAATTTTAACCAAGCAAATCTTCTTAGATTTTAACGAGGTCTAGTCCTAAACACTCAGAAAAACATCTAGTTTTTTTATCATATTTTTCTAAAGATGTTTTTACAAATTTTTTGAATTAAAATCAAAAAGAAATTTACCGAAAAATTCCGAAATTTAATTTCCCGTACATGTCCGGAAACAAAAAAAAATACTGAAATTTTGCTGGATTTCAAACAGAAAATGAAACCCTGGACACGAAAATTAGCGTGACGCGGTCTTTTCCACCGGCTGACCCTGCATGTGTGGGCGAGAGAATCTGGCGGAAGAAAATCCTATGCGGTGGTGCCGCACCAAGCTCGACGTGCGACAGCGCCTGAATGCCTGGGCGTGGAACGATTGGTTCACCCACTCTTTCATCGTCGAGCCTCGTATGTGAGAAGTCCAAGCCGACCCTACCCTGCACAGACATGGGGAAAGACGAGACGTGAGCGAGCGACCTAGTTAGCCTCTCCTTTCATCTTTCCAAGCCGATGTGGACTCCAGTCTAGGGACGGAGCGGTTGCACAGTGGCAATGGCCATGGCCTGGTCGAGGCCGACAATGCCTATGCGCTCGTTGGTGATAACTCGATCTGCTGCGTATGGCCAAACAACTGATCATTCGCTGACAGCGTCGTCGCCCAGTCCTGCTGAAACGACCCCAATTTCGCGGTACCGGAATCGGAGCCTTTTACAACATGCGATAGTCCCAGAACACATAAAAACTATCACATGTAGTGTCACAGCATAGTATCAGCTCCAAACTCCACGAATTTAATTTATTACATGCCGTATCTCAGCGATACTTCGGCTCGCAGGCCGTTAATTAAGCAAACAGAACAAACATCACGATCAGAATAGCAACGACGTAGTAGACCCCTCCACAGGCTTCCTTGAGCGTAGCTCCAGCCTCAATCCTCGTACCAGTCGTCTCGGGTGACGATGTTATCCGGCTCGTCGTCACCTGAGTCTGCACGATAAGCGTGTAGGTCACTAGCCGAACACCCCAACCAAGCCTAAGTAGTAATCAAGTGGAGACTAGTTTCCTAGCAAAGCATAAAGAGAAAAGAGAGCTGTATTTCCAGATGAATTTTCTGGGTAGTCGGTTCCACGACCGAATCCCGTTCTCGTCACTTATCCCAACACTTATATCGCCTTACCACCAAAACACCTCTTCCATGCACCCTCTCATTGTCAACTATTTCTGCGGCATGGGAAGCTCCCACCCGCCCATTCTCAACGGCCTCAGCCGGAATCCAATCACTCGAGGGAGAGGAAAAGAAAACCCATGCTAGATGAGATGAGTTTTGCCCTTGGTCCGTCCTTGACTGTGGACGTCGGTTTTACGTAAAGATTTACACTCTGCAGAGGTTTGTACAACTGTACCCACTTGAGATGGGATAAGGGCAGTGTTCCGCTGCCATTGGCCCACCACACCGGTAATGATCTCCCCTTCCTGGCATCATTCTGCTTTCCTGAGCTAGAAAACTGTGCGGATATACTATCCACCGCACTCTCAGGACTGTGAGCTCGAGTAGTCCCGGGCCTCCACGGGTCGAGTCTATCGGGAACGTGTGGCTGCATCACAGACCCACCATCATTCCCTAACACTATCGCCTTACGCCTGCAGTCCGAGTGCCATTGGGGAAGATCGAGAACCGGGCCTGAGGTCGCGTGGTATGCACGAAATATCCAAGAGTTATCACCCCTACTCAGTCCTTATACTGGCGAGAGCAAGCCTTCCATGGGTCGGTTGCCACCCTCAGCGGTGGGCCGCGCACCACCACACACCTCACTCTACTCGGGGCAGAGTTCTAGTCTCTCCCATTATTCCGGTGCCGACTCCCACCATCCCATCCTCACCACCATCTCGCACACAGATCCATCCCACTTCACGCACGCCAAGAGTTATCACATCCCACCACAATATCATCCAACTCACATCATGTTCATTTTATTAAGTTGGGTATTAGTTGTTCAAAACAATAGCATAAATAAAATAAGTATCCAGTTGGGTCGGCTTAATGCGGAGCAAAATTATTTTCACCTATGCAGTACTACCATTTGCGCGTGTCTATGGGTATGGAAGCGGGGTGTTCGCTGACCTTGATCGTCGGCGTTCTCCTCGGGTAGGTACTCCGGGTCCTCCGGGTCATTCTCCTGGCTCTGGATTTAAAATAATTACGCGTGAGATGCTAGCAGAAAGATGCAAATATCAATTAAGATACGACACCAATCAACGAGACTTAGTCCCAAATGATAGAGAATGATTTTAGATGAGAGTGGGAGTTGGTTTCACAATTTTCGGAGTTGGGATGAATTTATTATGATTTATTGAAGTTTAAACCGGGTTAACTAAATAAAGAAAAGGAAATAAAAACAAATATGGACAACAGGCCGAAATTCGGCCTATTCCACCTCTCTATTGGGCTCGGCCCGCTCGGCTCCCCTGCGCGGCCCGCTCCCTTTTCCTCTCTTGGCCGGCCCGCTCGGCTTCCTCACTGCGCTCGGCCCACTCTCTTTTCTCCCTCACTCGGCCTGCTTCTCCATCCGGACCGAAGGCAGCAGCAGCCCGCAGGCCCGGCCTGCCTCTCTCTCTCGGCCTTGTTACGAGTGGAACCAGCCGAAGCCGGCCCATCCTGAGTTGAGCCCCGACTCGTTTTCCCCTCTCTGCTCTTCTTCCCACCTCGCACAAGGCGTTCGACGAAAGGCTTCCAAGGAGATCCCCGCCGGCGGCGCTCGTTGGTAGGACGGCAACGCGCGGCGGCGCGACTCCTCCCTCTCTGCACAACTGCGGCTCGAAGGCCTGCTCACAAGGGTGGTGGCCTCTTGACCGGCGGCTATGTACTACGGTGCGGCACGCGCGCGAACATGGAAGGAATCCCGGTCGCAGCGGACGGGATCAGAGGCGAGGGCATGGTCATGGCGGCTGGGCGGATTTGGCTGGCGGCGTGGAGCGGCAGCGAGGCGGCTATGCGCTACGGTGCGGACACACACGCGAACACGGGATGCACCCGGTCGCGGCGACAAGCAGGGTAGTTCTTGATTCGGCAGTGGACAGGAGCAAGCGCACGGTCTGGCAAGAACGAGGGCGGCGCACGCTCGTTACCGCGCGGATGCGCACGGCACGGGTCGCGCGGTTGCGGGCGCACCCGGCCGCGGTGGCGTTCACCACGCGCACGCGGCTTGGCGTGTACGGCATGCGCGTCGCGGCGCGGCGAGCACACGCTCAAGCAGTATGGTCAGGGGCGGCGCGATTCTTCCGATCGGTGCCCCGATAGTATACCAGCGCCACGGCACTTCCCTATGGCCATCTACGACGGCGACATGGCCTCGAGTCACCACTCGACGGTGGAGCTCCAAGAAGGTCACGGCGCGACACACGGACAGAAAGGGCTCGGAAGCCCGGGTCCATGGCGGGGGTTGGAAGAGGGGCCATGGTTCCTCACCTAGGGTTGCTTGGTGGTGTGTAGTGTGTTCCCGTTGGGGTGGAGGCTGCAGGGCGGCAGAGGCGTCGACGGCGGCGAAGATCGGCTTCGGTTTGGCGACGACGTCGCGGACGGCCTTGGCGTCGGGCGGCGGGATCCTGCCGCAGGCAGGACGCAGCTTCCTCCCGGGCTCGCGGCCGCCTACGTCCTTGGCTGGTGGGCTCCGGCGACGTCGTCCCCTTCCTCAGCTCCAGCGACTTGCTCCCAACCCTCTCTCACCAAGTCCCTCAACCGGCGGCGGATTGGGGAAGGGGAAAGACCCCAAGCGGTGGCTAGTGTTAGAGGTGGTGAGTGTCTCGGCTTTATAGGGCCCTCCTAGGGTTGGATTGGAGCCAACCCCCCCTCCCCTTGGCGGTGACGGAAACCCGCCAGGGCGCCATGTCTCTGCTCCTCTCCTCCCTCTCCCGCCATCGGCGCCCGACAGGGTCACGCAGGGTGCGTGACCCGGGCCCCACGAGGCCATGGGCAGTTGGGCTCCGTCCTCACCCCCCCCTCGGTTCGGCTTGGAGCGCAAGAAGATGGGGAGAGTCGGGTTGGATCGGCGGTGTGGCGCGCGCGAGCTCTAGCTCGACTCGCCTGGCTCGGTTGAGTTCGGAACGAAGGCGGAGGAGGAAAGCTGCCGGTGGGCCCCGCGTGTCAGCGACCCAGCGGAGGTGGTTCACCCGGCAGTGGCTCGGTGCGGCAATCTGGGCCTGTCTAGTTGTTTCGGCCCAGGCGGGGAGGAAGGCTGCCGGTGGGTTGGTTTGGTGGGTTTGGGCCGAAATGGCGTGTCCATTTTGGTTCCAATTCTAGAGTGGATTTCCAATTATTGGATTGGCAATTGCAATTGGTTTGCTTTGGTTTAAACACACAATCAAAGAAGCAATAAATTCCAAAGATGATGCAAGCTTTGCATGAGATATAACATTTAGACATGTTAAATTTACTAACAACATAAAGGTGATTACTTGAATTAATTTTTAATTAGCAAATTTTAGTGAATTTATATGCAATGCACATACTCTAGGTAAAAAAAAATTTAAATAGTGATTTTTAGATTAAAAAAAAAGGGTTGTTACACCTGCGGCACGACGGCCTTCTTCTTCGTGAGGCTGCCGTTCACGGTTCACCGCTTGGAAGACATCGCCGTAGCGAATGGCGCCGTGGTCAAATTGCAACCTGCAGATTCAGCATCGAGCCTGACACCGACCATCTATGACCCCCAGAGGTGCCCCTCCCCCGGCCTCTCGCCGTTCGCCATCAATGAAGAACGCCTGAGGACTGGGCAGCTCGATCTGTTTCTGGATGCATGGCGGCTTGGTCGCTCTGTCTGGAATGAAAAATACGTCGGCTCGGCTCACCTCCTGTGAGGCTCGACGATCGAAGAATAGGTGGCTAATCGTTCCACGCGTCAGGCATCTAGGTGGTGTCGCACGTCGGGCTTGGTGCGGCACGCCGCATAGAATTTTCTTCCGCCAGCCGAAGGAATTTTACGCGCCAAAGTTTGCTTGCCGTGAGTCAGAGGATTATGGATTATGTGTCGCCTGGGTGTCTCTCTACTCTGGTCATGGCAAAAAATTTGGCTCTCAAAATTTCAGCCTTGAAAATTTTGGTGGATGAGAAAAGGCTGAGACGTATGGCACCTATGCCGAGAATGGACAGAAAGACGTCCTGTATGTGAATGGAATTAAAAAATTTTGGAGGCAGACTTTTAATTCCCGCAGAAACGAAGATGAGCTGTTTTTCGTTGGCTAAACTAAAAACCAACGCAAAAGGAGGTTTAGCGTAAGCCAAATCTATATCTATATCTATATATATATATAATATTAAAGCGAGTAAGGATTCCCGGTCCGTCGTGACAGGTGGACCCGGCTGGTCAACCCTTCTCCCTCCGGTATCCGATAATTCGAATCATAGCTACAATACGAACCAGATTCGGACTGCAGAAGGAGCCCACGCGAAAACGGACGCCCAAGTCGCATACGGATCCGTTTTCGATGTTTTTTATATCAATGGAAAGATAAAATAATAACCTTTCCAATCCAACTGAAACCACTTTAAAATTCGGTCTCAGTCAACGGAAATCTTTGAAACAATATGACATTGAATTTATTCGGGAGCCCGGAGTGCTGAGCAGTTCACGCGAAAACGGACGTCCAGATCGTATACGGGCTCCGTTTTTTACATTCTACGTATCGATGGAAAACTAAAATAACAACATTTCCAACCCAATTGACATTACTCTAAAATTCGTTTGCAATTAATGGAAATCATAATGGCCTACAATTTATTTAGAAACCCGATTCAGACGGCAGGAGCAGCCTACGTGAAACGGATACCCATGACGTATATGGACTTCGTTTTTTATGTTCTATATATTGCTAGAAAGCAAAAAATAATATTTCTTACTAAATTGACACCACCTAAATTTTGATCACATGTAAGGAAAAATTCGAAATAATAGGATATGAAATTTATTTGTGAGGCTTTATGTATTGATCCAGAAATGTTTAAGGATTTTATTCTCTCGTTGCAACGCACGGGCATTTAGCGTAAGCCAAATAAAAAAATGAAAGGAATTAAATGTCGGCATACTTTTAGCCAAGAAAAATAATTTCATCTATAAAAGCTGTCCTTTTATGTGACTAGTGGAAGTGTTGATACACATGAGGCATGCACACCGTGAACTGTTGTATGGCTGCATATTTGATGGGATATACGGATCACAAGAAGAATGAAAGACGTGAAAAGAAATAAACTAATCGGCCAGGAAATTAAAAAAGAGGAAAAAAAAAACAGAAAGAAAGAATTTTAAAAAGAGTTGACTGGTGGGGCACTTGAAGCAACGAGCAAAATCCTGGCGTTGACCAGTTCCAACCCCTCTTCTAGCACTATACTCCCTCCATCCCAATTCATAGTCTTTTTAATTTTTTCTACATCAAATTTGACCAACTCATTTTATTTATTTTTTTCGAAAATATGAAAAAAATTAAGTCATAGTTTATGATATACCAAACTAAATATATATTTAATATTAAAGTAAATAAGGTTTTTGGGTCCGTTCTGACGGATAGGCCCCACCTGTCAGTCTCCTAAGCCCTGCGCATCTTTCTCTCCGCGCGTCTGGTCCAGTGGTCCCTCGCCCCGCATCCGAGTTTTATCCGCGTCGTGGGATGAGGAGCGCCCGGCGCGGCGGCCTGGCGCCGTGGGCGGATCCACCCCGGGCGGCGGCCTAACGCCGCGGGCGGAGGAGCGCGGCCGAGGGCGGTGCAGCTCGCGGCTTGGCGCCGCGGGCAGAGGAGCGCTCTGCATGGCGGCCGGACGCCGCAGGCGGAGGAACTCAGTCAGGTGTGGCGCAGCTTGCGACTCGGCGCCGCGGGCGGAGGAGCGCCCAGCGTGGCGGCCCAGCACCGCGGGCGTCTCCTTCCCGGACGGCCGCCGACGGCACGACTCGGCGCCGTGGGAGGACAAGCGTCCCCATGGCGCGGGCAGAGGAGCGCCCGGCGTGGCGGCCTGACGGCACGGGCGGAGGAGCGCGACCGGGGGCGACACAGCTCGGCGCCGGGGCCGCAGGCGGAGGAGTGCCGGGGGCCGTGCCGGCGCCGCGGCCGGAGAAGCGCGGCCGGAAAAGGTTTCTTCATCCGTCGTTCCGATATGTGGGTCCACCCAATCGCCCCACCGCTCCTTCGCCTGCACTCACGTAGCTTCACTCACCCGGCATCCTTTCTGTGCCATCCGCTCGCGCGTGATGATCGGCGGCCAACAAAATCCGAATCTGAAAACTTTCGATCAACAGTGAAAGAACCAAGAAAACAATGAATAGATGCATAACAACCCAATGCATCAATCAAATACTCCACGTACAAATTTGTTTATGCCTTCTTAACTGGTCATTACAAACCATCGGACAACTGCGTGTAAGGAAAAAAAAATCTGAGATTCCTAAAATAGGGGTATCAATGAAAAAAAAGGATAAAAACCCAAACCAGATCTGAAGCTACATGCACTAAAAAACCTCCACGGACCAGGTCCTAGCAGATCGACGGCGCTGGCGGGCCACCTGTGCTCATAGACGGGGCCTACGGCGGGAAGGGCACCGAGGAGAGGAGGAGAGGAGAGAGCAGGGCAGAACCTGTGCCGCTGTGCGTACCGTAGACGAGGCGGAGAGAAGAGGAAGAGGAGAGCAGATCAGGTAGCGGCGGTGACATGCCGGCGTCGTGGATCCTCCGCTGCTGGCCGCCGCCTGACTAGAGCAAAGAATACGATAGGACTGAGCGGTGAGGAAGAAATTAAGCTGCTGCAGGAGTGGGACCCATATTGCCTTGCTCACTAGCTGGTTGTCCGCTGAATTTACAGAGCTATGTGTCTGCTTGTGCCGGCAACTCAAATTTCATTTAATATTTTTGGTTCTTTTTGCTATTTCAATCACCCTTTCAACAATAAAGGGTCCAATTTGATATTTAAAATTTCGTTAATATTTTTTTGCCCATGGCCATGTCTACGCTTGAATATATATATATATATATATATATATATATATATATATATATATATATATATATATCTATATATATATCCTTTTTACTATTATATTCAACTACCCCTTCAACAATATATGGCCCAATTTGATCTGCTTATATTTGTCTTGGCAAAGTGAGCATGTGTAAGATTGAGCATACGTAAGATATAGTATTGCCTTAGCAACAATGTCTCTCAAGGTAGGTAGGCAAATCACTAAGATATAGTTCTACTTCTGCAACAATGTCTGAGATAGGAATGCAAATCAGGGCTTCATGGAGTTGAAAGATTGATTTGAGCTTTCGTTTGGCTTTGTGTTTGAGTGTGGAGGAAACATAAATCCTAGACTTGATTGAGTAAATTGTGAGGATTGCGGAAAGACAATGGGCGTACTAAGTGAAAGAGGGCCATTGCTTCCATCTCGCCACATTAGCATATGATTAAATGATCAATTTACTTTTTTATGTTGCATTTGACATAATCCCTGCATTCACACACATTGTGATTAGATGGACACAGTGGACATAGTGAGGATGCCGAGGAAGACAAAAGTGCCTGTAGCGAGCAATTTGACACTGAATTTAAAAGCACGGGCATTCAGGTGGTTCTTGAACCATATTTGTTCGACTAGAAGCATGCAACGTTGTTTCCCGGTACAATGTACGGGCATATTTTCTAGTCACAATAAAAAATAATAATAATTGTGAATTTTTTAAATAAGACGAGTAAGTTAAATTTGATATCAAAAAATCAAACAATCTATAAATTGTGATTGGGAGTATTAATTAGCTAGCTAGCGTCAAAAAAGATGGACGCACGGCCATTGAACCCTTGGCAATTTCTTTCCTTCCATAGCATCCATGCATGAGCAAGAGAATGACGAAGGTGTTGAAACCTTTGCGGTGGCCTCTGCCAATTACCCCTTCAGTCCAATAAAAATAGTATATAAATTTTTGATACGGTCTTTAAAGCGTAATTTTTAGTATCATTTTTTCAAAAATTATGTTATTAACAAAAACAAATCATCATCATGTTAAAAGTGCCTTTTGAATATGAATCCAAATACGTAGCATGCATACACTAAAAATTTACGGTGTTGACTTAATTATTAGTCAAAAAATAACACTACTACAAAACTGCACTGTATGAGTGCCTCCCTATTTACGTTAGAAACGGCTCCAATAACGAGTTGATCACGTGATTCTCAGGATGGGCCCTACAAGGAGAGCCGCTCCTGTTGTCAATTTAGCAGAAACGGTGGATGGAATGAACAGCTCTTGCTATTTTTACGAGAGGTTCATGTCTACTTAACACTGGTAGGAGCGATGAAAGGCATGAACCGCTCCTAAAACGAGGCCCTCGCACTGCTCCGCCGCTCCGCTTCGGCCGCACACGCATTTTGCCACGTCGGCCGTGCCGACGAGGCCCTCGCACTGCTCCGCGAGATGCCGCGCCACGGCTGCATGCCCGACGCCGTGCTATACCAAACGCTTCCTCGTCGAGGCCTCTGGCTCCGGCACGTGCACGACGCCGCCAGGCTGATGGATAGGATGATGATGAAGGGGTGCACACACCGACCAAGCTCACGTAAGGATTTCCCGGCGTCGCTGTCCACTACCGAGGCCAACTGGCCTTCGTGGCGCCGCCGTCGTCGCCTGCCGCCGCTGGCATCCGTGGCGCCGTTCGTCGCCTGCCACCACCGTCCGTGGCTCCGTTCGTCGTCGTCGCTGTCCACCGCTGCCGTTGTCGCCGCTGGCATCCGAGGAGCGCGAGCGCGCGGTAGGTGGCGGTGGCGGCGAGCATAGAGCGGAGCAGGAGCGAGGAGACCGATGAGAACGCAAGTAGAGCGTGGAACTTGGCGACCGCAGCGCAAAGAAGGCGACAGATGAGCGCCTAACGGTGAAACTGACACAAGATAACAGAAGGGTCAAGAAAGGAGCGCAAAATTTAGTTCTGGTCATATAGAAAAGTTTTGGTTTTTAGAGGCAAGGAAAGAACCACATTTTTAAGTTGGGCCAAATAATGAATTATCTCTAAAAGGATAGACCACCCAGCCACCTACCAACCAAACTAAGGCCTTTGCGACCATCTCCAATCTCGATATAACCCACCCCTAGTCCACAATATGGTATTCGCCGTATTGTTCTACAGAATCTGAGAACGTAGACCAAACACAATCATCGATCGCACTGGCGTGACAAAGGCACTCCAATTGGAACCTTAGCGCATATACTACCTATTAGTCAGTTTCTAGTAGAGCGTGCAAATGGACACCCATGAAAACTAAACATTATATATAACTACAATAAAATAGAGTTTAAATATAGATGGTGGGATGAACGATTTGTTGGACTCAACTTTAATGTGAGGTTAGGAATTCTAAGGCATACTGGCTCTTTAGGTATACAGACCTAAGGCTATCTGTAGCATCATCTTGTGAAACATCATAGCATCCTGTAGCGGTGGCTCTTGGAAACCACCGCTTATCTTCCAGGACGCAATCTTCATCCCTAGGGAATTAGCACTTTTTGCATCGTCCCTCTCCTCGTCGCATAGGAGCATCGGGCCACCACGGGTTGGGGTGTTCTCAGGTGGCGCCGCCGAGCAAGGGCACGGAAGCCGAGCCACCACACGCGTGATCAAAAACACCAATCTCTCTATTGTCTAAGACTAAGAGTAAAGCTCCCTTTTGGCAGGGCTTTGGATCCTCTAAAAACAACTCTGGTTTTGGCTTCAATGCTTTTTTGGCTTTTTTGGAGAAGCTGAAGCCTTAAAAACCATTTGGTAAAACAGGTTCTTTTGTTTTTTCCAGAATGAATGAAGCACCCTTGTTTTATTTACTTCACATGAGATATATCGTTTGACCTCAAATTGCAATGTCACGAGAGAATTTAAAATAACCCAACAACAAGAAGTGAGAGCTTAAGGAATTGGAATTTGGATCAAATGATATTTCCATGGCAGGATGGGTACAAATAGCCCATCGGCAGATAGGCACTACAAGAAGCAAGCAGGCCTATAGGATTGCATTGCATGCATGCTAAAAAGCAAACAAACAATAATACACCTTGACGTGCATGGGCTTTGCATGGTGCCACGTGAGGCATGCGGGTCGCTGTGTCATCTCGTGTAGAGTCAGGTTAATAAACATGGATATATACTTGGGACTTGGGAGAATGAAAATGTTCTCAGCTAAAACAGCAGAGGCATTAATGAGTATGTCGACTGCATTTAAAAGTTTTTGGCCCCGCTATTCTGAGGAGTAGAAGAAGTCCGAGATTGACAAGATGACTACATGCAATATGCAATAGTAAACAGGCCGTCCAGCCCACCATGTGTTACATTGAGCGAGATGACTGGGCTCAAAATTTTTGGCCCATGGTGGTTTGCAATACTAGGCCAGGCCCATTGGGAGCTTTGTGAGGACTTCGTTTTAAATTCGTTGGTTTTAGCTTTTGCTCTCGACTTATATATTGGCGGAGGGGAAATCTTCGTCTTCAGATAATGTGATCAACAAGAACTCTAGCGGCGGCTGGAGGCAAACTCCTGTACGGCTGTACTCGGATCTTCCGATCCTGCGAGGTTATTGAATGCAGTAGCAGATCACTAGCAGTTATAGAAGTTGGCATTCTCCCTCTGCTTGTATCCACATGCACACAACAACAATTTTCTATTTTTCCCCAATTATAATTTTTTGATCTCCAATTCGTGTCCACTATTAAATTCTTTGTGTTCTAAAATATCAGGTGAGAATGTATTTATTTGAAAATCAAATCATGTAGTCTTTACTTAATAATTCATCTGACGATTTGAAAACTGTATGTCAAGCATGTAGTTTCATTCAATTAATAATTCAAAATACTTAATAAATGGTCACATTCTTATTACCGCAAATGATATATTATAAGAAAAAATGTTTGTTCAAGATTATAAAGTTTGACTTTTTTAAAATATATGCGCATATCATAGTTTTAGATGGAGTTGTTAGATTTAATCCAACGTCGATAATTGACGATGGGGGAGCCACGACATATAAGGCGGGGGCAGCCCTCACCTAGCATATTAGTCTTTTGGGCTGAATTAGGTATGTGGGCTTTATGTGTCTCTATACAGGACCTGTTTCTGTTCAAACCTAAGCTGTTTCCAAGCTCAATGCTTGCGTATGACCGAAGAATGCCACGTGGAGGAGGGGGGGTAGCACCATATTATTACAACTTCAAGCGAGGTACTTCACGGTACAACACTAAGTTTAAACACTTGTCCCGTTCAAAAAAAATTTAAAAACCAAACAAAAAATTTTAAATCATTTTTAAGTATATATGATATAATAACCAAAATCAAAGTGAAAATAAATAATAATAATTTTTTAAATAAGACAAGTGGTCAAAGCTAGTGTTAAGAAAATCAAATGACCTGTGATTTGGAATGTAGGGAGTAGGTAAAAGGACTTGACCACGATACTGTCCCATCGTTGCAATGCAATAGGGTCTCATTGGTAGCCTGCACAAGTCCTGGCCAGACCCGTGGGATGCAAATTTGACGTGTTTGGTAGCCCGAATGTACTTCCGAGCCAGGCCCAGCGTGTGCACGAGAAGGCCTTGGGCCAGGCCCAATGGATGCGGCAAAATCAGGCGTATCCCGCGAGCCTGGCTCGCGTGGTGAGCGAAAAGGGCTGGTTGTGAGTAACTTTGCATGCAATACAGCCAACCAATCATTATCTCAACTGGATCAGGCTGAGTTCACCTAGGCAACCAATCAAACCACCTTTGCACGCGTTGGGGCAGGTTCTGTAGGGCCTGGCTCCTAGGATCGGACCAAGCTGCACTCACTCAAGCTACCAATCAGACCCATATTGCATTGCATTTTGATGAAATAAATAATCTGAAATTCTCAATCACCTTTCTCGGTGGCGATGAAGGGCTCGAATTCTAGTGCTCGCATTTTATATAAAAGGTAAGATTCCTGGTACTGTGTGGCACGTATTAAGCTGGCAACTTTTAAGATTTGCGGCTAGTTTTGCACTGACATCTAGTTGTCGTCCTCGTACATGCAATGTGCCATGCATGCATTATCACTGAAAGAAATGAAAGTTCCAAAGTGAGGACAGTAATCATTTGGAAGCATGCATGTTATAGAATAAAATTATATAAGAACGGATATTTCTGTATGATCGATGGTCACATATCAACCAACTGTGTGCGTGTGTTTTGTCATTTTGTGATATAGGTTTGGATGCTAAGTCAATATATAACTTCCAAAATGCTACCTACTCCTTGATAGCAATGTCCATTCATTTCTTTAATAGTATTGATACATTGACTTAAGTGTATACAAATGACCTTTGTGTATCTCTTGTTAAATCATAATTTCATTTAGAAAACAAAGCATTAATGCCTGATGTGATATATCTAGTAGCCTATCTAATACTGTACAAGAATTTCTTGCTTTTAGTTTGCCTAAGTGAATTTTAATAACAAATAAAACAATTCCACGTCTACTAGAGTATTCTTGCACATGAGAGAGGAATTTATTCATCCGATGGTACGTTATATATGCCCATTGTTGCCAAAGAGCATGTAGCCCAGTGGTTGCACAACAGCTCGAGCGGCACCTGAGATCCTGGGTTCTACTCCCGCTGGAAGCGAATTATTCCGAGATTTAACGGCTTTGTTCATTCAGTGGTAAGCGACGTTCTCGTCGACAGCGAGGCACCCGTGGTAACTTCGTCAATCTCTCAAAATATGCTGGTACAATCTTTCAGAGGTGCTCTTAGGGGTAGGGTGAGTGTGCGTGCGTATGAGCGTATGCTACCGGTGTAAACGGTACGGATACTATCCGTCCGTATTCGAGTTCGGATCTGTTCAGAAGGGTTGAGATCTGACCGTATCCGAGTCCGGACATTCAGCATCCAATCCGTATTCGATTTATATCCGTATCCGATCCGAATTCGAAGGAAAAATATGAAAACAAATATGGTATCGGCAGTATCCGTCCGTATCCGATCCGATTATACCCCTAGCGTCTGCGTTTGTACTGTGTTTCTTAATATATATATATATATATATATATATATATATATATATATATATATATATATATATATATATATATATATATATATATATATATATATATATATATATATATATATATATATATATATATATATATATATATATATATATATATATATATATATATATATATGCCCATTACTGACGATGATATGCACGCGGAGACTTAGATGTTCTTTTTGGAACAGCTTAAACTAGATGGTAGGCTCACAACTCGCCTCAGGAGCCACTTCTTGTATATACAAAAGCTCCTCGAAAATTGGACTCCCAATGTTAGGGACTGCACCAAAAATGGTGGAACTGCCGCCGGTGTAGAAGAGCAAAAGGCTAGGCCAAGGCACGGCCGCATGGGTAGCCATCGGAGATACCCACTCGGTCATGTGTCACTTCGGGTGACAAGTGACAACCCGTCAATATGGCGGCGAATCTCGACTGACGGTGAACGATAATAATTTACATTGAAACATGGATTTTTATACACGATGGTTATAAGTGATAATGACCGCCTTTATTATAACAACAGCACGGAATTTTTATTGAAGTTGAGCAAAGAACGTACTCCGTATATATGATTTTTATCTCATAGCAGCATCGAACATGCATAGCCTAGTATATTATTCATTATTGAGTGGATTGCAATCGTTCATCTGCATTTCCATCTAGATTCATGAACTTTTAAAGTGTGCATATAGGTCTGTGATAAAATGAACCTACTCAGCCAATGTCCAAACAATGCAGATGCATTTTGCTTATATGGACATACCAACATGGCTAATTTATATACACGACACTGCATGGCCACAGTAGAGGCTGTTGCAGGATTGCAGCTTGCCACCGGTGGCAAGAGCGCACAAGTGGCAGACCTAGCTTTTAGATATAGGATATGTCAAGAAAAAATAACAAAAAATTAGCAAAGAAAAGCTCTATACTACAGCTTCAAACTCAGATCTATAAGTAGATAACAACACTCCTTACCACTAAGATATGCATTGTTTCATGTTTCTCGGATATGTCGTAGCATATATGAAATATCCGCTGGGTCTACTGAGCAGCCGTGACCGTGGTGGTGGTGGTGGTGGTGGTACGGATGAGGCCAAATGCCACCTCTACCCAAACCCACGCACGCATCACATTTCCCACCTCCACACGCACCTCACGCATCCATCCCCAACCATGCAAGAACATCGGAGCCGCTTTATTTTCTCACTTTGATGAATTTGAAATGTCTCCACATACTGCCAACCGTCTTTCTTTATAATCATACTTAATGGTCGATCCTCATCTATGTTTGTTTTAGCAACGACAGAGGAACTAACCTGCCTGCTGTGGCAGAGCCCATTATTCGTACTCCTGTGATTAGGGGGTGTAAATGGTACGGATATTATCCGTCCGTATTCGAGTTCCGATCCGTTTAGAAGGGTTAAAATCTGATATGTATTCAAGTCCGAATATTTAGTATTTGATCTGTATCTGTATCTGAATACTCAAAGTTGAATAAATATAACGTCGATAACCATTCAAGTCTTATCCGACATATTTGATCAATATCCGTATCCGATCCGAATCTGAAGAAAAAAAATAAAAACAAATACGGTACGATATCAGCAATTTCCGTCCGTATTCAATCCGATTGCCCCTACTTAACCGATAGCTTACGAGTTTACATCCATCCTTGGCATTGGCCCTCTCCATCCAACCCGTCCAGTCAAGAACGCCCCCAAGGATCGATATGCCTCGCCGCCTTGGTTATGTTGATGGTGGTACTACATTTGTAACCACTGAGGTAGCCGCCGGTCCATGCATTGAACGCTCCATATACAAAAGCATGCTACATTGGCAGTGCCACATAAGCGCTACATATACAAAAATATCCGCATGGCTAGCCTTGTAAAGATAATAAGCAGATTCGTTAGATTTGGGATATAGATATGCACTACAAAAGTTTGTCGAGAGAATACGAGAATGTGGGATAACTTTAAATACCTATAGTACAATTTAATCTTAATTATTCGTCATCAGTCATCCATATGTGTGTATATATATAGCGTATATATACACATAGTGTATATAGAACTGTTACTCTATAGCCGGCCACAGAATTACTTATTCTATGGCCGGACCCAACCTACGGCCCTCGGTCCCCAGAGACGCATGGCTCCAAGGCTGGACCAAGCCAACAAGCCGAACGAGATGGCTAGCAAGCCGGCTTGCTGCATGCTTCGTCATACTACTGCCTTCCGTAAAAAATGGCTGTTAATTAAGTCCGTAATCAGCGCTGAATAAAGTATAATAGTAAGACACAGAGACTGCTATGCACCGATTCCCTATCCTCCGCAACAGGGTCATGGGCTCATGGCCGCCGCCGTTGGAGACGACAACGATCCGGCGTCCATCGGCTTGGTCCTGCATGGCTACTTGGCTAGAATCTCAATCACCGGCGTGCTGAAAGCCTGCCCATGCATGTAGCGCAGCACCAGCTCTTCGTAGGCATGCTATATATTTGAGGTGAGCCTCCGCACATGAGACTACCAAAATCCCGGTGTATGTTCATATCATTTTGATTGTGAGGTTTTCTGCCTCGTAACATTTGAGGTGTTATATATTTGCGATTGATTTCCCTGTCGTATGTTATTCAAATGCTTACCCTCCATGCTGATTGGAAATTAACTAATTTCGTTTTGCAAATCCAGGTGAACGAGAACGGTGATCCCGGATTCCGAATACAAGCAACGACATATCTTTCAGTCAGGCAGCGATTAAGATATCCACACAGACTTGCTGGAATTTCCTTTCTCATCATATCTAAAACTGATTTTGGCTGATGCTATTTGATATAGAATTTAAGATTTCCCAAATGATGTAATAGCTCTTTTTTTTACTGTATGTAATAGCACTACTTGTATATTGAGAAATAAGAGCTTGACACTAAAGTGATGTAATTTCTACGTATTCTCATCTTGAGTCAATTTGAATTATTGTGATTGTATGGTAAATTCATTCCGTCATTATAGTAAATTATTCATAATAGCATCAGGATGCTAATTTGTATAGTAAATTACGACACATACATCTAATTGCACAGGTGTAGTCTACATACATACAGACTCATGAATCGTAATGATCAACTCAAACAATTGTAAATTTATCCCAGCGTTCTAGTAACTGGTTGCTTGTAACAGTTTGAGGCTAAATTGCAGTAACTCGTCATTTTAAATATCATATCAACTATATAAAGTAAGCATCAGGATGCCAATTTTATAGTAAATTACGACACATCCATTTGCACGGGTGTCTACATATATAAAGACTTATAAATCGTAATAATCAATTTAAATTCTTGTAAATTTGTCTCAGCATTATAGTAACTGGTTGCTCAGCACTGTTCGATGCTAAATTGTGGTAACTTGTCGTCTTAAATTATCGTATATAGTAATTTGAATTATTGTAACTTTGTAATTACAATTTTAACTAGTTATATAGTAACTGGCTTGCGACCAAATTGTTGTAATCATACTGATTATCATCTACGCACATAAGAATTGTACTAGTACTAACTATTTCAATTATAAATTGTCGTAACTCTTCATTTTATCTAATATCGTCATTCGAGACACTTTGTAGTAACTCACCGTATCTACTAATTATTGCCTCAACCATTTGAATTGTCTTAACGTCATTATAGTAACTTGCTCATGTACTATCGTAACCCATATGTAGTATACATATCGGATCGCTGCATGCCGCCTGGACTCACGGAATAGAAGAAAACTGACGCGCTAATTGCGGATCAGGCTTGTCCACGTATTGAAGCCACACGGCTGTACCGGCTCGGCTTGCTGTCTGAGCCGAATTTGAAGTGGGGACCAAAGCATGCATGCAAACCCAATTACGCTCCACCTGATGCGTCTGATGGCCATCCTGGTGCACCAATCGGACCTAGCTGCAGAATAAGGTATTCTGTGGCTGCATGTAGAATATACTTACCCTAGTGTGTATATCCCTACTACCTATTAAGATTGCAATGGGGTGTCCACCACCAACATGGCCTCGCGCCCCCCGCGCCCCCGCTCGCTCCCGTGCCCCCGCCCAGACCCACTGCGTGCGACCCCGCCGAGGCGCCGACGCCATTCTCGCCCTGACGCCATCACCGCGCCCCACGGCCCCACCCCCGCCATTCTCGCCCCGGCGCGCGTCGCTCTCGCCATCACCGCCATCCGCGCCGGGGATGGCCTCGCTTCCCATGCCCCCTCCCCGCCCCGGGCGCCCCGCTCCGCCCATCGCTCTCCCCGGCCCCGCTGTCCCTCGCAGGCATTCCCGCTTCCGCATCGTACTGTTTCGCCCGACCTCCCGTACGCTCGTCGTCGCCCTCCCCCTCTGCCACCCTCCCGTACTCTAGTGTCGCGCCCCCATACCAACCACCCTGCCCTCCTTGCCACTGCCGGAAGTCCAAGGACAGTGCCGTGGCAAATCAACCCATCCCCTCCTTTCCCATCTGCTACGTGTTACAAATGCTAGATTCACCATAGTTGGGCACCTTGATGGCTGCAGCACGTTGGCCATGGGGCCAGGAGGCACAGCGATGGCCGTGGTCGGAGGAGCCGAGGAGGCGAGGACCAACCAGATCTATGCAGTGCTGCACAGAGACTATGCATGCCAGGAACGACGCGAGCGTGGCCACACGGTGTGCCTAGGGTTCCAGTTCAAGCGCGTCCTGTAAATGCAGTTCCCGATGACCAGACTCGGCTGACTATCGAGATGCCAATATCATCCAAAAGGCCCACCATCAACACGGTACATGATCTGTAATCACCAAACTTAATTAGGATCATCATTGGTGTTTCTTTCGAATGGCATGAGCTTTCTGTATACATGCTTCCTGAGGGTGAGGGATAAATTAGTAGTAAAGTTTCTCTTGTGTAGGGCCACATATATATTACAGTGATGAAAAATTGCACTGTCCAGTGCGACTGCAGCTTGATTAGATATTAATGTTCTTATTCTTATATTCAAAGAGAAACTCAGTACGGATTCATCTTTAGGGAAAGTCATATACACAAAGTTGTCATTTGTTTGTGAGATATGGTGCTGATTCTGGTGCGCTTAACTCAGCTAAATTCTTGTGATTGGGCATGCTGGTATTGGTCCGATGGCTCCAGTGACCGCTACGTCTGTTAGCCTCTGTCTGTTGTCAGCCTTCCGAGCTCTTCGGACTCATCAGGTACGTCTCTCAGTAGCTCTCACAATGCTTGACAGTTGTTTCATGAAATTACCAATTGAAAGAGTAGTGCTTTGGCCGCTAGGTTGTCGATGAAATTACCGATTGATGTTATATTTTCATTTTTTTTTTGTAAAGTTGCTCTAGATGTGTAGAAGACATTTTGGACAACTTGGAGAGAGAGGAAAAGGACATCCATACAGAGGGCGTATAGCACACACATTTTGGTATCAGCAAATATCAAAACAATTGCTTGATAAATTTGTCAATTCAGTTACAATAGAAATTATTAACAAATCTCTATATTTACTTCACAACTTGATGAACTTTCAATCTTGCATTTACAAATCTCTTTCTGCTTCCACAGTTTAACTTACCTTCAGTCAGCATGACACTTGCAGTCAGCAACCTGCAGTCATCATATATTTCGAAATTCTTCTCTTTACAAATATTGGTGATTTTCTTAAGATAACAAGGTTATCACCATTTTTCCCAACACAGACCTTTTTAGTTAAATTGATACACCAGAGAAATGACGTCTAGCATCTTGGATTTGCATGCAAGGTCCTCCAATAGCCTTCTTAACTCATAACAAGGTGACTACCTATTTCAACCATTGGTCCCTGTCATTGAATTAGTTTTATTTTTCTAGCACTTGGTTTCTGTCATTTCATTTTCATGGATTAGTTTTACTTTTTCACCTTCACCCAGAAGCATCGTATCGTTCCTCATCTGATAGTTCACTTTAGCCTGTTGTGGGTCAACCAGCAGCAATGGGGCTTGAATGTGGATTGGTGGAGAGCGATCGGGGCCAGGGCCCTCTTCTTCCTAAATCATTATTTGCATTTTGTTCTGCAAAGAGTTATCTTTGATATCTGTACTAGAGCTGTGGATTGCAGGTTCATGATTCACATGCCTATGACTGAACTGCAGTGATCTTAAATTTTCCATGATTTTGGACAGTGCTCGGTGATCGTGTTTGAATCCGAGGAAAAACTAGAATTGCTTCAGGGTCTGATTTTGTGCGGCATTGAAGATGACACTTTTTCAAAAAGATAGTAGCTCAACGACCTGATAAAAAGGTCTGGACTCAATTTGTTTTACTCTATGACCATTTTACCAGATCTGTAGCCTATCACTACCTATTAAGCACCTAAGGGGGGGCGTCCACCAGCCCCCGTGGCCTCGCGCCCCCGTGCCCCCGCTCGATCCCGCGTCCCGCGTCCCTCTCGCCCCGCACCTTCCGGCTTCTGCGCACATCTCGGCCCCTGCACCGCCCGCCATCCCAACGCCACGCGTATCCCGGACCCATCCCCGCCCCATCGCGCAGTACCCACGCTCCTCATCCCCGTCGCCGCTCTCCTCGCACCGCGCATCCTCATCCCCGCCGCCCGAAGGCGCACCTTGCCCCGCCGCCATTGGCAGCCCTGCCCCGACCTCAAGAGAGCCCCAAACCCTTATCAAACCCAACTTAATCGGAGATGGCGGCGCAAGGGCGTTCCATACGGGCGTGGCGTGATCCCTGATCTACGCTTCAGGGGACATGGATCAGGTGCTTGCCATCGGTGCTCGTGAGCAGGAAGCCCTCGATGGTGCGGCCACCAGCGGCGACGACGGTGACGGTGGAGAAGGAAGCGTCGTACAAGTGCTGGTTGCCGGAGAACACCAGGTGTGTGGTGCGCCTCGCCGCTCCCTATCCTGCGCAGCTCATGAGCTCAAACCCACCACCCCTCACCCCCTCACTTTTTTCTGGAATTAGGTGGGCTCTCCTGTCTCCTCTCACCATCTCCACCCGTCCAAGCCCAGATCCGGTGTCCCTTGGGACTGAATCTGATCAATGTGGTGGTTGTGCATGACGATGGCACTCGTGGCCTCGTGGGTGCAGTTGTGCTCCGGTCGATGGATAAGACGGCTATAGTGATACGGTGAGGCTACACTTGGGCTTGGCAGCAGCGGCTCCTGTCTCCGTTCAAGGTGAGGTTGAGCGCAGGGGATCGAGCAACACATGCAGAGGCGGGTAACGTGCCTCGATTGCTATGTGTGCATATTTTATTCTTGGTCATTGCATGATTCCTGAAGTCAGCTTGTTCTGATTATACGATACTCATTTCTTTATATCATGGGCATGCTCAATGGTTAGTTGAAAATGTACATGCCTATACTCTTGATTTTAACATTTACCTTGGAAAGTTAAAATTTTGCATTGCCAAAATGGAGTAATCAATTGTGGCTTTGGTTCCTTGCGACATAATTGTTTTTTGGGTGTAAATTCTTAGTTAAGTTCTGCGAATTTGCCTGTTTACAGGTTTCCTATATTTCTCAAGTAAGATATTAGTTAAGTTCTGCGAATTTGTCTTTGGTAAAGGGTATAAGAAATTGATTTAGATTAGACCAAATATTTGATTTTTATGATACGGTTCCAAACTAATGTTCATTGCTGCTCCTGTCATAGAGTTTTGGTGTGTTCTGTTCAGCAACCTTTTTTCACTAGGGTTCAAATAGTTATGAATATTGTTAAATTTTCTTGTATGACTGAGGTTAGATTATATTTGTATTTGTTAGCCTATGCTTCTAAAAAAACTTTATTGCTTGATACGATCTTGTCATTTGAAGATTTTCATGGTGTCCTCACTCCACATTTGCTGATATAGCTGAGACGGATGAGAATCTGTCCACCTGTGTTGCATTTATATCAAATGATGTTTCAACATGTTTACTAGATATTTTCATTTTCTTTTTTTACTGAATCTTGCTGCACTTAAGCTTGGTTTGTGTTGGTGGAGCTTCAGGTACTTCTTTTGATAGACTATCATTTATGTATCTAAGCTTGAGGAGTTATGATCTCTTAATTTATGGTGTGGAATTGGTCTTCACAGAAGCAAGGTTGAAGCCTTGAATGTCATTGTTGTTACTGGCTAGAAAATGTCCTTGGAGGCTGCAAAATCGCAAATTATTACCTGCACGGTGTTAATTTACATATGGCAAAACATGGTCATTGCACGCATTGCTATCTGTCCAGTGTATGAAAACAACTGCATAGAAAATGAAACTTCATCTTTGTATAACATATTTTCTTGGCTTGGTGCGAACTTAGGAGTTGTTATTGTATACTCAGTAATCACCAAGTTTAAATGTGTTGATTGAAGTTTTAGTCAGCTCTGAATCTTGAGCCATATACTTTCTCCTGCAGAGACAAGCAATATCAGGCTTATCCCTCGACTAGCTGCTATTGGCTGCTTGGGATTGGGTGGGTGGTGACCTCAGAACAGAGCCATCGTGATCGGTTCATTAATTAATATGTATTGGGGCAGCATAGGTAATCATGGTCAGATTATGACAATTGCTCAGTTTAACATCTCTACTTTTATCTTTTTAGAGACATCATATTGTACTTTCACCTTAACTTGCTGAGAACGATCTTTTTTTTACTCATGAATCATGTGCTTCCTTTTCTGGTTCTAACAAATCCATTTATTGCTAAATGATTTGTTCTGAACTCTGTAGAACAGGCGATAAATTGGGCCTTTGTTTTTTTAGTGAGGACCCAGTTCATTGTCTGTCATTTCCACTGCCTAGGACTATATATTGGAAATTTCTCAGTCTTGTAAGTTCTTTAATCTTTCCACTGACCTAGGATTTCTTCAAGCAAAAATAGTAGTCCAATTTTTTTTTTCCAAACTGCAACTAAGTAGTAGTTTGTCTATATCACACCCATTCTCCATGCAATTCTAATTATCTTCCATGTATTTGTCAAGGCAAGTTTGAGTATTGCTTTTGTATGTGTTGTCTTATATAAGATGTAGTTGCCTCCATGAGAAACATTTTGAGCGTCTACCATACCAAGTGATGGTCCAAATCCCTGATTCTGCTGCTTGCTCAATCATCAAGTATTTGCCGGGTGCTCAGGAGCTTGTGTCTAGAAAAATTCTGACCGATGATGCTAGCCTTCTCATCAGAATGGCACTCGCTTCTAGGTATAGGCCGATGAGGCATTTGGAAAGACAACTATCTAATGTGATTATAGATAATTATCCCTTATTAATGTGGTATGGGTACTTGGAAAATTATCCTCTATTCTTGATTGTCGCGCCGTGGCAACGCACGGGCATACACCTAGTTATCCATTATTTGTAGATATATTACCTGCTGGTGCTACTATATATAATTAAACTTCTTTAATTTCATGGCCACGATACAACTAGAGAACTGAAATATTAGGACTTCTTGTACTGTAATGTCAATCTTAGCCAATACATGTTGCCTGTTGGTATTCAAATCATCTAATATTACTAACAGATGACACCGATTGCAGATGAAAATTGACATTCCTGTATCCATGTCAGAAAAACAAACTTGCTACTCATCCATGTAAGATGTCACTGACAACATCAAAGAGACAACATTTCCGTTGTCCTGCTTTTTACTCAGGTGAACCTCTTGATGCAGATATCTTGGTTTCTTAGCCATGTTTATTTCTTGGTCCTTGTGTTTTTATACTTGATGGTCTAGAAAAAAGTAATCTTGCTACATGAAAATAAACTATCATTTGTGCAACTATGATACTGGGCTTCTAGGATGTCTTGCTTGTTGAGATGATGTACCTACTTTATTTCTACGGACATTTTTCCTTATTGGTTCTTATGTTTAATGAAAGACACTTGAGGCTGTGAAAATTCATCACCTATACAGATAGATAAGGTGGCCTCTTTGCTGTGGCATGTTGCCTATACACGAGTTAGACATTTTGTAAATGGATCATACTGATGCTCCTTTGCTATCAACTATGATTTTCTTTGTTTGGCTCTTCAACATGATACAATAATTGTAAGTTTTTCCATACTTCTCTGTTCATAAGCACACATGCACTTGCGGTCCAATTAGCTTGGCCCATCTTTTTCATTCTTTCTTGGATGCAACACTGTTGCTTTTCCGGTGACAGTAAATGAGGAGCCGAGGCTAAGCTTTGGGTTCAAGCAGAAAAGATAGGCCTGATATGTGGCAAACAGGCACCCTTTTTTTGTTTTTTACATTGGTTATGGTCAAGATTTTGTTTTGCTCCTAAAATCTGTACGATTTCATTTTGATCAGCATCAGTTTTCTTTTAGAAAAATGATGAAGTTTGAAGTTTTCTTTTCTTTTTACTAGCATTCAGTATACAACTGGCTCAACAAGGGCATGACCCTGTGAGGTGAAGCCAAATATTCATGACTTATCCCTATGTTGTCTACACCTAAAAGAAGATACTATTAACTGTTAACCATTGTGCACATCTACTACTGCAAATCTCAACCTTATGAATCAGTCTTCTCTTTCGCTAGGCATCTTTTCTTTAGGAAAGATTCATGGTGAGTTGCATCTTTTTTTATCTCTATCTGGAATTGATCTCCTGGAAATGGGGAGAGATGGGAACTTACCTTAAAACCCTAGATGGTGCCATGTGGCAAGGGTTCAAAAATTATCAAAGAAATATTAGGCTTGCCAGGAAATATATGTCTGCATGATGGCCTCAATTACTTAGGTTGATTGTAGGGCACGAAATATTTGTTGAATCCTAGTCCTTTATGTGGGTTACAATTGGAATATCAAAATTAAGAACTTGTTAAATGTTATGTTAAATGCATCACAAATTCACAACCATGCCATTGTGCTATGTCGTATGTATTATTTCTTCTCTGTTAACTTCAGTAGAGAGCATGAAGCACACGATGACAAGCATACACAGCTCCTGGTAGGCGAGAGCTCACTGGTAAAGAAATCCAAACAAATGCAATGGCTCCGCAACAATAGTGTGTGGGCCACAGCGGCACACCTTTTCTTCTACCATTTTTTTGTTTTAGATGCTGACAGTGACACTAATAAAGTAGGGTTGGTTTTACTGTAAGCATTTCATAATAACTCTAGAACATTTTCTAAAATTTTACGATTGTCATTTAAAATTAATGCTTATGCATTTCAATAGGACTCAAAATAAAATGTTGCTATGATCATGTATAATTTATACTCTTCACGATTACATTGAGAAATTTGTAGCTCCCGTGGCAACGCATGGGCATAGACCTAGTATGTGTATATATATATATATATATATATATATATATATACCAGTGTTTTGGAGGGGGGTCGCGGCGGCGAACGGCGGACGGATGCGAGGCTGCGAAATCCCGAAACACAGAGCAACAAAATATACGAACGCGAACCGGAACTATTCAAAATACTCTGTTACTATTCAAATTCTTTTTACTATTCAAATTCGCTCTGGTACTATTCAAATTCAGCACTTTGGAAGTTGGATGAGCACTCAGGGAGCACTCCACTTCTTTGCATGCAATGGTGGGAGATTACTATTCCCACTACTCCAATTCTTCGGGATGAATTCTAACGTCGCTTTCAAGATTATATTACGCGGGTATTAACTCTTTTGCGGTATTATATTTCTCAGGATCTTTGGCAGGCTGGCGAGACCAAAAATATTCGGCCGGGTTGTGCTCCTATGCTTGCTTAGTCCTACTCGGTACTCACCGTACGATGAGCAGGTTTGCTTCAGAAGTAGCTAATCTTTCCCAAACTATCCCCAGTCTATGCATACGAGGCAAGGTTATGTCGTCTCCCCAGGCAGTTCCACCCGAAGGGAACACTTCTCCGCGGACACGGCTCTCCAGACGCCACAACTCCGGGCTAAACGAGAGCATCAAACGCAGAGGTTTCTCCTATAGGGTCCCTAGCACATAAACTCTCTCCATATACGCGGACTAGAATGACAGCAGGGATTTTCAAAGGAAAACTACTTCATTTCCACAAACACAGCTTACATACGGCTTTCCCTTTCGGGAAACCCCAAGCACTTAGCACAAACTTAGATTACCTTACAAACGATGCCTGGATGCTCCACGGCTTTATTCCTTATGCTAATACTACTACCATTACAAGGTGGGTGGTGTGTGCGGTGATGGTGGATGAGTGGGTGTGGGTGTTGATGTTGATGGTGGGTGGCGATGGCGATGGATTTTCTCTGATGGATGGATGGTCTTCGGATTGTCGATGTATTGGCGGATGTCTTCAGCTGATGCCCGGTGCTCCGTTTTATAGCCGAGCAGGGCCTTTGCTTCGTTGATAAGGATGGCTTCAATAATTCACGCCTCCTGTGTGCTTTCACTGTTGCCACAGTAGCTCGTCCTTTTATTCTTCAATAATTGTACC
This sequence comes from Paspalum notatum, assembly GCA_022530915.1. NCBI lineage: Eukaryota > Viridiplantae > Streptophyta > Magnoliopsida > Poales > Poaceae > Paspalum > Paspalum notatum. The sequence continues at coordinate 38,331,376 of CM039690.1, read as the reverse complement.
TGGCACAGTATTTCGTCCTTTTATTCTTCAATTATTGTACTGAGCACAGTACAATATTCGTCCTGCGTCTTCTTTTTGCTGTAGAATTATTCGTCCTTGCTTTGTCTTCTGCTTCGCAATTCTCGGCGCGCTTGAGTGTCTTTGGAAAAATCTGGATACCGTCTTCCACGCCCGAATGATTGATATTCCATATCAATTAAGGTATATTATATGAATTTATGTATATGTCTTCCCATGCCCAAATTGTTGATATCCCATATCAACATATATATAACTATTATCTTCAACATATCTTATCTTTTTTGGGCTTATTTTTACTATTATATTTTTTGGGCTATTTTATTCTGACCGTTGGCCATGCCCTGCAATATCATCATTCTCTTCACTGCCGGAGAATGATATATCCATTTTTGCATCCATATCTCTTTTAAATTCTTCCAATTTATTATATAATTCCCCTTTTAACTCCATCATTATTTCTTCTTTCAGAGTTTTCTTCCATTCAGGGGAAATCATTTCAAATTTTTGTGCTATTTTCATTTCTATATATTGTCCGTCCATAGGATCAACTCCTTTGGTCAGACAGTCTTTATATGTATCTTTCTTTGCCATATCTTTAATCCCGGATGATGTTTCTGGGATTTTGATACCTTTTGCCTTTCTGTATTTTTGAATATATTCTTTTGCTGCTGGCTCCATATAATAATTTGTTCCAAGTATTTTTCTTGCTTGAATCATTGCTTCATCTATATCTCCATATTTTTTCCATGATATTCCTCCATCTAACTTGCCATCTTTCTTTTGAGCCACTACTTCTTCAAATGATATATATAAACCAGGCATTTTTCCTTCAAATATTACATATAAGGACCTTCTTTCAATATATTCATGCTCTTTTGTTGGTGGCATCTTGCTATTTATTGTATGAAAATATTCAGCAAGACTGTTTAATATTGATAGCATGTAACCTTTTTCTTCCCTTTTATGATTATATTGGTACCAGAAATTGTCTAGTATACATTCTTGGACTTCATCTAATATTATATGATCTTTTGGTCTGAACTTATATGAATTTGGTGGGAATATTCTTAACTTATTATTTTCTGACCCAAACGTAAAGGTCTCAATTCCATTGAAGCTAATTCCCTTCTTCATTCCTGCAAGATAGAAGATCGTGAAAATATATCAGGCAAACTATTATCTTTTCCTTTTATATGCTCAAATATTACTTTATAGCCATTTCCAGTAATAATGTCTTCAAACAAGACCCATCTTCTGGTTGAACTTTTCTTACTATTTATCTGTTTGTAATACCTACATATTGCTTCACAGTCCGTTCTTACCATAAATTCTTTAAAACCGAGATACAATCTAAAAGCATTTATTGCATTAATGATTGCTAATATTTCTCTATCAGTATTATTTACTGCCTTCAACTTATAGCTTCCAGAGGCATATCTACATATCTTTTCTTCAGCTTTTGGAGAATACTTATTGGGTTTTTGTTTTAATATTGCACCCCATCCTAATTTAGATGCATCTGTTTCAATAATGAAATAATAATCATCTAGAGGTAATTCTAAAGGTTTTAGGTCTTTTACCTTTTCTTTTATGGTTCTTACTAACTTTATATCTTCTGAATTAAAATATTTTTGACCATTTTTTCTCAATTTTGCATATAGCGGTCCTGCTAGCTTGGATAAATTATCTATATAATTTCTAGCATAATTTACAATTCTAAGGAACTCCTGTAATTTCTTTTTGTCATTCATAACATCAGGAAATTGTAGTATTTTCTTAGCAATATGCTCTTGCAAATATATTTTGCCTTCTCCAATCTCATGACCTAGAAACTTTATTTTTTCCTTGCAAATTTCCATTTTCTTTTTAGATAGAATCAGCCCGTTTTGTTCTACCTTTCTAAAAAATACTTCAAGATGGGCTATATGCTCTTTATAGGTTTTTGAGAAAACTAATAAATCGTCTATATAAACTAATATAAATTCTTGATTCTCATTAAATATATTTTGCATTTTTCTTTGAAATAAAGCAGGTGCATTTTTTAATCCTAAAGGCATGACAAGCCATTCAAAGTGACCTTGAGGACACGTGAAGGCTGTCCATTCTATAGACTCTTCTACCATTTTTACTTGCCAAAATCCTGCTTTCAAGTCAAATTTTGAAAAGTATTTGCTACCTTGTATCCTATTGATCCATTCTTGTTTATTAGGTATATTGAATGCATCATCTACTGTATTATCATTAAGTCTTTTGTAATTAATAACCATTCTTGATTTTCCTCTTACTATTTCAGCATGATTTGTTACTATAAAGGCTGCAGACCTATGAGGACTTCTACTTTCTCTTATTGCTCCTAATTTTAGCAATTCTTCAATATGCATCTTAAATTCTTCTATGTCTTTTGGTGTAGCTTCTATTGGACTTGTTTTTATTATATAATCTGGATTTATTATATTTATTTTGCATAATATAGAATTTTTATCCCAATGTTTCATGGGTATTTCTCCAATTATTTGAATATCTTCTAGTCTCTGCACAATCTTTTCTATATCTTTTTTAGACTTTATATCTCTGTACCAATTTGGAGCAAAGGATTGCAAACCAAAACATTCTATATATGAATGTTCTATATAGAAATCTTCTATGTTACCACTTAAATCTTCAATTTCTAATCCAGCTATACTAGCGTCAATAGTATTACTGTAAGAATTTTCTAAATGATGAGCTCCTCCATGTTTTTTAACTTCTGAAATATAATGAATATTATCTTGATGAGGAATAAATGTAATACCTTGCTCATGTATGATTGTGGTTTGACATGAACGCTGCAAGAATCTTAACCCTATAATCATTTCATCATGTATCATAGATAAGTCTCTTATTGTGATTTCATCAATTATATATTTTGTTCCATTTATTTGTGCTTCAATATTATATGCTAATTGGTTATGAATCTTTTTAATTCCAGACATATCTGTAGAGGTTTCTGCTTTATCTTCATCTATTGTATGGACTATTTCTGGACATCTTATAAAATATTTGTCATGTATTATATTCTTTGTGCATCCTGTATCTACTAAGGCCAATATTTTATAAGTAATATTATTTTTTAACCTTATCTTTATAGGAATCCTTATTCCTAAAATTTCTTTGAATGGTAATTTGACTATATATTTACTACCAAAACTTGTTATGACATCTTTTAATTGTATAAGCTTGTTTTCTTTACTGTCTTTTATCGTAATCAACTGTTCTTTTAATTCAGTATTACTTATAGCCTCATTTGGTTGCTTGTCATTATTTTTATCTTGATCTAACTTATATTTTAATTCTTCTAATTCTACTTCTAATCTATTTATTCTATTTTCTAAAATTCTGACTCTTGTTGATAACATTTTATCTTCAGGTTCTACTTCTGTTTCTGCTTTCCATCTTTGATTGTTAGATTTCAAACATGAAGCACATGCTTGTTTTAAACAACTAGCACAAGTAAATCTATTTTCTTGGCTAGGATAATATATACAAAAGGCACACTTTATGTTAAAGTCTCCTCTTCCTTTAATCCAATCATGTTCACAATCTTCTTGATTCATCATTTCTATTGAGAAAGCATCTATTAACTCTAACTCTTCTTTGCTTAAATTATTTATTTCTTCATAGCTTTCTAGCAACAGTTTATCGTTTATATTCCACTGTTTATTTTTGCCAAATGAATCTATAGCTTCTTTATATATTTCATTAATCTCTTTATCTTTTCTTTCTTCATCTAAATTAACCTCTTCTTCCTTCACATTATTTTCTTTATTTGGTTCCTCTTGAATTTCTTTTCCTAACTCTACTTCTTTTACATAATTTTCTTTATTAAGATTATTCTTACATTCTTCTCTTAACTTATTTTCTACTTCTCCGTGACTTTCTAATAACAACTTATTATTTATATTCCAATGTTCTTCCTCACTTATGCTATTATTGTTATTATGACTTTTGTTTTTATTATTTACAACCTTCTCTATTTCTATAGGACTAATTGATCTTACGACATCTTTCTTTATTTCTATATTGGTTACAACCTTCTTTTCTTCTGAATTCTTAATGTTCAACTCTTTTTCTCTTTTTAACTTCTTTAGCCTTTGTATTTCTCTGAGAAAATAAACTTCTTTTTCTCTTATTTTACCCCATTCACATATCATAGAGCTATTGTATTCATCTGATGCCTTTTTTAATTTTATTTCATAATGCTTAATTTCATTGTCTATATCTACTATTTCCATGAATTCACACACACTATGCCTTCTATCTTCTTCTATATTTGATTCTGAACTTGTTGCTTCTAAATCATCTAAAGCCCTTTCTTTATAATTCATAAATCTTATACTAGTGTTGCCTTTCTTATTTTGGTAACTGATATAATCTTCAGGTTGTTTTAAAATCTTAGGTTGTATCAATTCGCTTATATTCCATTCTTCTCCTGCTCTTTCTTCAGAACTAATCTTGAGAGGACTCATAAATTTAATTCCCTTAGACTGCATACTTTCTATAACATTGTTCACATTTACCTTATATTTAGTACCACTTCTATTAGTTAATCTTCCAATAAATTCTAAGCTTACAAGTAAATTTGTTCCCTTAAAATTTTCATAACCCTTGGTCTGAAACCCAAATGCCATTTTTTCTATGAACTCTTTAATTGGCATCATTAAATCTGGTGCTATATAGGTTATTAGCATATTTTTATTCATATCACCTTCTAAAAATCCCATTGCGGCTTTGTTTACTGTATCCCATCTTTTATCTAACAAAGTTATTAAGACCTTAGTTCCTAACTTCTTTCTTGTCATCCCTTTAATTCCTATGATATACATTCCTTGGTGTATATATTTATATCCTGAATATTTTAGACTATTTTCAAATTGCTTACTTACTATTCTTAATTCTACTGGCTGAGTTAAGACACTTAACTCCACCTCTCTTGATATTCTATATAACCCATTTTTATTTTCGAACCAACCCATTTGGTAAATTTGTTGAGGCCTTATTTTTCTGAGAGAGTCTCTTTGATATCTTTCTAAATCTCTTTCTACGTCTATTACTTCTTCAAGATTATCTATATTATCATATTTGCACTTTAACTTATCCATTAAAGTTAAAGGTTTTACATCTCTATTTACTAATTGGAGCTCTCTGTCTCTTCTGATGAGATTTTGAGGTACTTCCATTTTCCTGAATTTATCTCTCTGGTGGATGAAACTATTCCTGATGAGAGCAGCACTAACTCTTTGCCACTTTCTTCAATTTTTATTTGGTTCAGATTCTGAGCTACGCTTTTTACTTCTTTGACTAACTCCTTGATTTCTTTTAAATCTTCGATACACTCTTCTGATTTCTTGGATTCAGTAGTATTATGCGGGACTTCTATTCTTTTGTATAATAAAGATAAATCTTTTTTAAAGTAATCACTATTTTGACTTATCTTTCCTTGCTCTGATTTACTGTAACTCAGCTCTTGCAGGGCTAAGTCAAACTTATTGCTTATGATCGAATATTGTTCTTCTAACTTTTTATGCTCTTTATATAAATTTTCAAATTTTACTTCTCGCAACACTCCGCCGTTCGCCGCCGCGACCCCCCTCCCAAGACACTGGTATCAGAGCCTGGTTTATATTTTTAAGCTGTTAATTATATCTGGTTTATATTTTTAAGTTAATATTTATATTTGTTTTATATTTTAAGTTGTCAATTATCAAGTTTATATTCAAAGTTGTGCTTGTTTAATATCTTAAGTACCTGTTTAATATTTTATCTATTCAGTTTTTTTGTGCAAGCTTTAAATTTCAGTTATATTTAGAAAGTTTGTTATATTTTGTGGAAGTCATATATCCTAAAGCTAGAAGTCTGAAGTTATCATCAGTCATCATTGAAAAGCTCAAGTATTTGAACTTAGAATTCAATACAGGTAAGACTGTCAATACTAAAGAAAATATTAACATAAGGTGCAGAATCAATCATTTTGAAGAACATATTTGGCATACCTCACAAGGACAATTAAATTTAGTAGTAGATTTAATACATAATTTTTATATAGCGTGGGGTAAAAGACAAGACGAATTAGAAGTAAAATTTGAAAATTTATATAAAGAGCATAAAAAGTTAGAAGAACAATATTCGATCATAAGCAATAAGTTTGACTTAGCCCTGCAAGAGCTGAGTTACAGTAAATCAGAGCAAGGAAGGATAAGTCAAAATAGTGATTACATTAAAAAAGATTTATCTTTATTATACAAAAGAATAGAAGTCCCGCATAATACTACTGAATCCAAGAAATCAGAAGAGTGTATCGAAGATTTAAAAGAAATCAAGGAGTTAGTCAAAGAAGTAAAAAGCGTAGCTCAGAATCTGAACCAAATAAAAATTGAAGAAAGTGGCAAAGAGTTAGTGCTGCTCTCATCAGGAATAGTTTCATCCACCAGAGAGATAAATTCAGGAAAATGGAAGTACCTCAAAATCTCATCAGAAGAGACAGAGAGCTCCAATTAGTAAATAGAGATGTAAAACCTTTAACTTTAATGGATAAGTTAAAGTGCAAATATGATAATATAGATAATCTTGAAGAAGTAATAGACGTAGAAAGAGATTTAGAAAGATATCAAAGAGACTCTCTCAGAAAAATAAGGCCTCAACAAATTTACCAAATGGGTTGGTTCGAAAATAAAAATGGGTTATATAGAATATCAAGAGAGGTGGAGTTAAGTGTCTTAACTCAGCCAGTAGAATTAAGAATAGTAAGTAAGCAATTTGAAAATAGTCTAAAATATTCAGGATATAAATATATACACCAAGGAATGTATATCATAGGAATTAAAGGGATGACAAGAAAGAAGTTAGGAACTAAGGTCTTAATAACTTTGTTAGATAAAAGATGGGATACAGTAAACAAAGCCGCAATGGGATTTTTAGAAGGTGATATGAATGAAAATATGCTAATAACCTATATAGCACCAGATTTAATGATGCCAATTAAAGAGTTCATAGAAAAAATGGCATTTGGGTTTCAGACCAAGGGTTATGAAAATTTTAAGGGAACAAATTTACTTGTAAGCTTAGAATTTATTGGAAGATTAACTAATAGAAGTGGTACTAAATATAAGGTAAATGTGAACAATGTTATAGAAAGTATGCAGTCTAAGGGAATTAAATTTATGAGTCCTCTCAAGATTAGTTCTGAAGAAAGAGCAGGAGAAGAATGGAATATAAGCGAATTGATACAACCTAAGATTTTAAAACAACCTGAAGATTATATCAGTTACCAAAATAAGAAAGGCAACACTAGTATAAGATTTATGAATTATAAAGAAAGGGCTTTAGATGATTTAGAAGCAACAAGTTCAGAATCAAATATAGAAGAAGATAGAAGGCATAGTGTGTGTGAATTCATGGAAATAGTAGATATAGACAATGAAATTAAGCATTATGAAATAAAATTAAAAAAGGCATCATATGAATATAATAGCTCTATGATATGTGAATGGGGTAAAATAAGAGAAAAGGAAGTTTATTTTCTCAGAGAAATACAAAGGCTAAAGAAGTTAAAAAGAGAAAAAGAGTTGAACATTAAGAATTCAGAAGAAAAAAAGGTTGTAACCAATATAGAAATAAAGAGAGATGTCATAAAACCAATAAGTTCAATAACAAGAGAAAAAGTTGCAAGTAGTCAAGAAAATAGTCCAAGTAGACATAATAACATAAGTGAAGAAGAGCAGTGGAATATGAACAATAAGTTGTTGCTTGAAAGCTATGAAGAAATTCAAGAGGAACCAAATAAAGAAAATAATGCGAAGGAAGAAGAGGTTAATTTAGATGAAGAAAGAAAAGATAAAGAGATTAATGAAATATATAAAGAAACTGATAATGCAAAAGAATATAAAGAATTTATATATTCATTAGGAGAAGATGAGCAGATTAATTTAGACAATATGATGGAAGCTATGGAAATAGGAATGAGTAATTCAAAAAGAAAAAGAGAATATGGTGACAGTTCTGTAAAAAATGAGGGAGAAAGAGAAAGACCTTCTAGAGCTTCAGGAACTTGGCCACCTGAAAAAGAAGATACCTCTTATAACTATATAACAGGAAGATATAAATATATGGGATCTAGAAGAAGAGAATTTGAAAAACCAGTAAAGTTCCAAAACTACAAAAATGATGGTGCAATATTAAACTTGGCAGCACATGACCCTATAGATTGGCCAAACATAATAAGTGTATGGAAAGGTTTAATAGTTCAGAAATATATACAGAATCAGCATAATATTGGAAATAGGGTAGAAGATATGATAACATATTTAGAAACCTTTTTAGGAGAATCTGTAAAAGTTTTATGGGAACAATGGGTAGAAGCATATCCTAATAGTTATGAAGAGTTAAAAAGAGCTGGAAGTAATCCCTATAATTTTGTTAATATCATATCAAATATAGTTATAGCAGAAGATCCAGAATTAGGTTTTACCACGTTGCAAAATGAAAGGTTAAGGGAAATAGAAAAGCTGACTTTAACAAGTTGGAAAGGTATAAAAGAATTTTCACAACATTATTTATACAATGCTACAACTGCTAAACAAGGGTATAATAAAGGAATAGTGGAAAGATATTTTAACAAATTACCAGATCCTTTGGGATCAATAATATTTGAAGAATACAAGAAAGAAACAGAAGGTGTTGTTATTAATATATCTCAAGCTATAACTTTTGTGTTTAAACACCTAAGAAAAATTTGTACAAGCATACAAGCTCAAAGATCAATGAAACATTCAGATTATAATTTTTGTAATAAGATAGTCCAAATACCTTTAACATATGGAGAAGAGAGGTCAAGAGGAAGGAAATACAAATCCTCAAGAAAACCATATAATCAAAATCTTAGAACAAAGAAACGCTATTTTCTAAGAAGATCAGATAATAAAGCCCCTTTCTTACATAAAAGAAATGTAAGAAGATATAATCCTACGAAAACATATGATAGTACATGCAGGTGTTTTATATGTAATTCTCCAGATCACTTAAGCAAAACATGTCCTAATAAAGATCAAAAAAGATATTCTAGCAAATATGAAGAGCAAGAAAGAGTTTTGATTGTAGATAGCGTAAATGAGAATATTTTGGTCTGTGATGACGAACTCAATGATGATGAATCAATATACTCAATCATAGAGACAGAAGAAATAGAAAATAGAGATATAGATTATAGTTCAAGTGAAGATGAATTAGATTTAGTAGAAGAATTAGCAGGATTAAAAATTGAAATGATGGAGCAAACAGATAATACCATTAAGAATATCAAGGATATTGGTTGTACTAATACAGTTTTTTATTCTGCAGGTATGGAAGCAAAGAAAGGAACAATGAAAGCTGATTCCTATAAGAATATAAATGAAGAAAATTCAATAGTCTCGAAGAACAATTTAATATCAGAAGAAAGCAAGAGAAATAAATTTATGGATAAAATTTCCAAGAATAATATCAATATTCCATATGAATTTCTCATACCAAGATTAAGCTTCAAGACAGATCAGATGTTGTCTTGTTTCAACAAAGACATCAAAGATCTAATATGGAAGAAATATGCAGAAAGACAGAATAAGATGTTTCTAATGCTCCAAGAATATTTTAAAAATATATATATTGGAGAAGAAAAGATCAAAGGCATAGCAATTGAAGCTCATACATTTCCAATAATTCATTTTGATGGTAGGATGATAATTCAGCCTTATCATCAATATCTTATATTCAAGGCAAATATAGATCTGAAATATTTCAGAAATATCAAGAATATATCATTACAAACCATTATAGATCATGGGCTAATCCATGCTATATATGGTACAATAGAAGATATCCTCAATTCAGAGCTTGGACAAGCTATCAAAGAAGCTTGCAAAAGATTTGTTTATACCAGAGGGAAATATAAGATCATATTTTGTTCCAATCCTCCAAAATTTACACAGCCAATAAGACCAGCTTCTCATGATATCTTTATTACCAAAGGGTATTATGCATTCCCTAATATGTGGTACTCAAAGCTCTCCAATTCCTATGAAGAATTATTCTCTAGAAATACCAATCATGATAATTGGAGAATATTCACAGAAGCCAAAGAGCTCGAAGGAAATATCAAAGCAGATCCGAGTTATAGAATGATATATCAAAATAAAATAATAAGAATTTTCCTCCAAATGCAAAAAAGTAATTTTGGTGCATTAACAAAAAATGTAGGCAGACTTATAAAACCAGAATTGGGAAAGGAATTACAGTTAAGAAAAGAATATAGAGAATTATTATCATGGTATGAAATATGGGAGCCTGAGCAAGCAGATAGCATAGAAAGTGCACCATGGATTGAAGAAGAAAATGTCTGGCAATAAGGTCAGAATAAAATAGCCCAAAAATATAATAGTAAACATAAGCCCAAAAGATAATATATGTTGAAGATAATAGTTATATATATGTTGATATGCGATATCAACAATTTGGGCATGGGAAGACATATACATAAATTCATATAATATACCTTAATTGATATGGAATATCAATCATTCGGGCGTGGAAGACGGTATCCAGATTTTTCCAAAGACACTCAAGCGCGCCGAGAATTGCGAAGCAGAAGACAAAGCAAGGACGAATAATTCTACAGCAAAAAGAAGACGCAGGACGAATATTGTACTGTGCTCAGTACAATAATTGAAGAATAAAAGGACGAAATACTGTGCCAGGTACAATTATTGAAGAATAAAAGGACGAGCTACTGTGGCAACAGTGAAAGCACACAGGAGGCGTGAATTATTGAAGCCATCCTTATCAACGAAGCAAAGGCCCTGCTCGGCTATAAAACGGAGCACCGGGCATCAGCTGAAGACATCCGCCAATACATCGACAATCCGAAGACCATCCATCCATCAGAGAAAATCCATCGCCATCGCCACCCACCATCAACATCAACACCCACACCCACTCATCCACCATCACCGCACACACCACCCACCTTGTAATGGTAGTAGTATTAGCATAAGGAATAAAGCCGTGGAGCATCCAGGCATCGTTTGTAAGGTAATCTAAGTTTGTGCTAAGTGCTTGGGGTTTCCCGAAAGGGAAAGCCGTATGTAAGCTGTGTTTGTGGAAATGAAGTAGTTTTCCTTTGAAAATCCCTGCTGTCATTCTAGTCCGCGTATATGGGGAGAGTTTATGTGCTAGGGACCCTATAGGAGAAACCTCTGCGTTTGATGCTCTCGTTTAGCCCGGAGTTGTGGCGTCTGGAGAGCCGTGTCCGCGGAGAAGTGTTCCCTTCGGGTGGAACTGCCTGGGGAGACGACATAACCTTGCCTCGTATGCATAGACTGGGGATAGTTTGGGAAAGATTAGCTACTTCTGAAGCAAATCTGCTCATCGTACGGTGAGTACCGAGTAGGACTAAGCAAGCATAGGAGCACAACCCGGCCGAATATTTTTGGTCTCGCCAGCCTGCCAAAGATCCTGTGAAATATAATACCGCCGAAGAGTTAATACCCGCTTAATATAATCGCGAAAGCGACGTTCGTATCTCATCCTGAAGAGTGAGCCAAGTGGGAATAGTGATTTTCCACCGTTGCATGCGCTTAATATAATCTTGAAAGCGACGTTTGAATTCAACCTGAAGAATTGGAGTAGTGGGAATAGTAATCCCCCACCATTGCATGCAAGAGTGGAAGTGCTCCCTGAGTGCTCATCCAACTTCCATATTGCGGAATTTGAATAGTAGCAGAGCGAATTTGAATAGTAGCAGAGCGAATTTGAATAGTAAAAAGAATTTGAATAGTACCAGAGCGAATTTGAATAGTTCCAGTTCGCGTTCGTGTATTTTGTTGCTCTGTGTTTCGGAATTTCGCAGCCTCGCATCCGTCCGCCGTTCGCCGCCGCGATACCAGTGTCTTGGGAGGGGGTCGCGGCGGCGAACGGCGGACGGATGCGAGGCTGCGAAATTCCGAAACACAGAGCAACAAAATATACGAACGCGAACTGGAACTATTCAAATTCGCTCTGGTACTATTCAAATTCTTTTTACTATTCAAATTCGCTCTGCTACTATTCAAATTCGCTCTGCTACTATTCAAATTCCGCAATATGGAAGTTGGATGAGCACTCAGGGAGCACTTCCACTCTTGCATGCAATGGTGGGGGATTACTATTCCCACTACTCCAATTCTTCAGGTTGAATTCAAACGTCGCTTTCAAGATTATATTAAGCGCATGCAACGGTGGAAAATCACTATTCCCACTTGGCTCACTCTTCAGGATGAGATACGAACGTCGCTTTCGCGATTATATTAAGCGGGTATTAACTCTTCGGCGGTATTATATTTCACAGGATCTTTGGCAGGCTGGCGAGACCAAAAATATTCGGCCGGGTTGTGCTCCTATGCTTGCTTAGTCCTACTCGGTACTCACCGTACGATGAGCAGGTTTGCTTCAGAAGTAGCTAATCTTTCCCAAACTATCCCCAGTCTATGCATACGAGGCAAGGTTATGTCGTCTCCCCAGGCAGTTCCACCCGAAGGGAACACTTCTCCGCGGACACGGCTCTCCAGACGCCACAACTCCGGGCTAAACGAGAGCATCAAACGCAGAGGTTTCTCCTATAGGGTCCCTAGCACATAAACTCTCACCATATACGCGGACTAAAATGACAGCAGGGATTTTCAAAGGAAAACTACTTCATTTCCACAAACACAGCGTACATACGGCTTTCCCTTTCGGGAAACCCCAAGCACTTAGCACAAACTTAGATTACCTTACAAACGATGCCTGGATGCTCCACGGCTTTATTCCTTATGCTAATACTACTACCATTACAAGGTGGGTGGTGTGTGCGGTGATGGTGGATGAGTGGGTGTGGGTGTTGATGTTGATGGTGGGTGGCGATGGCGATGGATTTTCTCTGATGGATGGATGGTCTTCGGATTGTCGATGTATTGGCGGATGTCTTCAGCTGATGCCCGGTGCTCCGTTTTATAGCCGAGCAGGGCCTTTGCTTCGTTGATAAGGATGGCTTCAATAATTCACGCCTCCTGTGTGCTTTCACTGTTGGCACAGTAGCTCGTCCTTTTATTCTTCAATAATTGTACCTGGCACAGTATTTCGTCCTTTTATTCTTCAATTATTGTACTGAGCACAGTACAATATTCGTCCTGCGTCTTCTTTTTGCTGTAGAATTATTCGTCCTTGCTTTGTCTTCTGCTTCGCAATTCTCGGCGCGCTTGAGTGTCTTTGGAAAAATCTGGATACCGTCTTCCACGCCCGAATGATTGATATTCCATATCAATTAAGGTATATTATATGAATTTATGTATATGTCTTCCCATGCCCAAATTGTTGATATCCCATATCAACATATATATAACTATTATCTTCAACATATCTTATCTTTTTTGGGCTTATTTTTACTATTATATTTTTTGGGCTATTTTATTCTGACCGTTGGCCATGCCCTGCAATATCATCATATATATATATATATATATATATATATATATATATATATATATATATATATATATATATATATATATATATATATATATATATATATATATATATATATATATATATATATATACCCTCCACGTGCATCCTCATGATCATAAGCAAGTCAAGAAGTTCTCGACAGAAAATAATGCCGAGACCTTTGCTCTGGCTCGTGCTCTTGTGCGCTACTCTTACTTTAGCCACATGTACAGCCGGCCTTCGCCTCAAGCTCACCCACATCGACGCCAAGGAGAACCGCACCATCGAGGAGCGCATCCGCCGCAGCCTGTTGTCCATGGGCGAGGTGACCGCGCCCGTCCATTCGGCTGGGCTGCAGTACATTGCCGAGTACCTCATCGGTGACCCGCCGCAGAGGGCCGAGGCCATCATCGACACCGGCAGCAACCTCATCTGGACACAGTGCTCAGCCTGCCTCCCTGCCGGCTGCTTCAACCAGAGCCTCCCCTACTACGACCCCTCCCTCTCGCGAACGGATCAGCTCGTGGCGTGCACCGACGCCGAGTGCCGCCTCGGCGACGAGACCCAGTGCGCGAGCGACAACATGACGTGCGCTATCCTCACCAGCTACGGCGCCGGCGGCATCGCCGGCGTCCTCGCCACCGAGACCTTCACGTTCCAGCCGGAGGAGGAGAAGGTGAGCCTCGCCTTCGGGTGCATCACCGCCACAGAGCTCTCGAACGGCTCCCTCTACGGTGCGTCCGGCATCATCGGCCTCGGCAGGGGCGCGCTGTCGCTCGTCTCCCAGCTCGGCGACACCAGGTTCTCATACTGCCTCACGCCCTACTCCACCAACACCAGCAGCCACCTGTTCGTCGGCGCGTGCGCCGGCCTGAACGGCGACGCGCCGGTGACGTCGGTGCCGTTCGTCAAGAGCCCGGACGTGGACCCGTACAACACGTTCTACTACCTGCCCCTCGCTGGGATCACGGTGGGAGAATGGAGGCTCGCCGTCCCGGCGGCCGCGTTCGAACTCCGGCAGATCGCGCAGGGGATGTGGGCGGGCACGTTTATCGACTCCGGCAACCCGTTCACGTACCTCGTCGACGTGGCGTACCGCGCGCTGAGGGACGAGCTGGCGCGGCAGCTGGGCGCCGGCCTCGTTCAGCCGCCGCAGCCGCCGGCGGCCGCCGTTGACGGCATGGCGGTGGACCTGTGCGTGGCGAAAGGGAACTTCAGCCGCCTGGTGCCACCTCTGGCGCTGCACTTCGGCGGCGGCGGAGGGGATGTGGTAGTGCCGCCGGAGAACTACTGGGCGACGCTGGACACGTCCACGTCGTGTATGGTGGTGTTCAACTCGGCCGGACAGAACTCGACGTCGCCGATGAACGAGACGACCGTCATCGGCAACTACATGACGCAGGACAGGCACCTGCTCTACGACCTCAGCAATGGCGTGCTCTCCTTCCAGCCGGCGGACTGCAGCTCCATGTGATGATGTTCTTGAACTCAGATCGTACATGTATGAAGATACATCGTATAGTCCGTGCTTTTCCCAGTTGTTTTTGTGTGCACAATATGTTGTACTTGTATGACATGGGTAAGTCAGTAAGACAGTAAGTGCACCATTCCCAAATAACTAGCTTAGATTAATTGCTCATGCAATTGCATTAATGGCTAGATATATATATACTTGCAATATTTTCAGCTTCAGTTCTATATATAATGCTCGTTTCAGACTTGCAGCTCTTGTTAATACTCCATCCCAAGAAAGAAGTCATTTTAATTATGTTCTAAGTTAAACCTTCTAAAGTGTAAATATCAATATTTACCATACAAGAAGTATCATTATATTATATGCATCATGCAACAATAGATCTGGCCTTCTGCGACGTTCATAAAAAGTTACTAACAACGGGCAAAATTATTAAGTTTCACATTTAATTTTTTCTATTTCCATAGTCTTTTCATTTATGTATTACATTATTATATATGCAAATTCTGCTTTAGGACACTGAAGAAATGAGAAATTAGCCAAATCACACACCCTGCGCTACCCCACTTAGCCGCACGTCCTCCTTGTCTCTGCCGGCTGTGCATGTGCTCCCCTCCGCCACACGCTGTGCGCTGCTCCCCTCCCCGTAATATCATGTGCATATATACATATGTGAAATCATGTGATGAAAAATTGGTTTAAATTGAAACTAGCATTGCAAAGTGATAAATTATTAGAGAGATTGTTGTTTAAAACTCTAATTGTGTTTTTACACATGTTTTTTAAACTTCGTGATTTTACCTCTGCGTTTTCAAAATGAATACTCTGTTTACCCCTATTTCTAACCCTATTAGATGCAGCTAGACTAAAACATTTGAAACACATATAAAAACCTTTCAAAGTAGGGAGATAGACTCAAATGCCCCTTATTATCCTTTCACCCACAACCCCTTAGAGTCCCACTGGAAAAAATTTGGGTGTGACGTGGCCTAGGCATGAGACGGCATGGGGACACCCCGTAGCGGCAACACAGTTCTCTAGGTGCGACCTGCTAATGGCGGCACAAATAGGGGTATTATCCCAAGCCGCTAAAAAAATAGGGACAAAATCATATGGACATGATGGCCTTTTGGCGCCGGAATTGATACTGCTAAGAAAAATTAGCTAAATAGGTGTAAACTCTATCTTCGTTTTAAAAAGATAAGGGTAAATTCACAAAGTTAAAAAAAATAAGGGTAAAATCACTATTAGACTCCAAAGTGATGGTACAAACGCCAAAGCCAGTAAGCTCTACCTAATATTAAAGAAAATAGGGTTTTTTGGTTTGTCATCTCACAGATATGACATGTGGGACCGACCATACACGTGCGACTCCAATTCGGACGGCAGTAGCAGCCCATACAAAAACGGACGCTCCGAGCGCATACGGACTTGATACGATTTTGGTGTATCAAGTGCGGCTCTAAGTTTGCGAGACTCTCCGAAGTGTGGAGTGGCCGCCACCATCTTGTGAGAGGGAGGAAGGCCCTCAGCGGTTTAGCCAAAAGCTTCCCATGGTGAAGACGGCGGGGTAGCTCCGCGAGAAGTACTTGGAAGACCCCAATGGCCTTGTCCATCCTCCAACCCCTGCGTTGGGAGATGTTGTAGTTCGTGAAGGACTTCGCGTCAGAAAGGCACCGGTGGTTGTACCAGGGATATCTGGAGACCCGACCGTGGTTGCTTGGCTTCCGCGGAAGTCACTTTGCCATCCTCCACCCTTGCAAAGGGTGAGGTCATATTCCTTTGAGAAAATACGTGAGAGCAAAGCCCTTTGAGAAGCACCAATAAGGACTATGGGTAGAGACCGCAAGTCTCCCCGAACCTTAGAAAAAATATCGCCGTGTCTTTACCGTGTGCCATCGCCGACATTGTCATTGGAAGTTTGCATTCTCTATGTCATCTCCTTAGCTTCTGCATTTACATTCTTGCTTTTGTGTGCTTACTTTCCTAGACTAGCTTGATAGGTTAGTTTCTAGGTGGAACTAGATTTGCAAGATTTGGTCACGGTAGAATTAGCAACACTTAGCAAAATCATAGTGCACATAGCTAGTTTATCTTGCATAGATTTTGCTTAGTAGTTGTAATTTCTAGAGGGCCTTAGTTTTTTTAGAAATCCTAATTCACCGCCCCTCTTAGGCGTCGGTCCTACCTTTAACCTCAACTACATATTAGAAGATAATTCAAGTTAGACTATGTGTTCATGTTATGCACTTATTCATTCATTGATAAACATATGGATCAAAATTCACCCAGAATTCGTCCGACGTAACTGACTGACAAGTCCTCCAGCGAGACCTTGTTCGGTTGTGACTATAGAAGTCCCTCCAAGCGGAGCAAGTTGCAAAGAAGTGTATGGTGTACTTTCTTATGTCTTTTTTTCTTATTTTGAGGTGATGTGTGCAAAACTCTGAATGTATATTGTGTGCGCCTTATTTTAATATATACCCCTTTTGATGTAAAAAAGGAGTGTCTCCTAGAGGTAAAGAGAGCTATCAGCATTACAATCAACCCAAAACTACTATCTCCAAGGATTGCCAATGCAAATATACTGTAGCAATAGGAGCTTATGATGACGCCAATCATACAAATAACAAAAGATGAACTAAACATAGCTGAAATGAGCTTTAGTTTTATATAGAACTAAAGATTTAAATACATTAACAAGTATCTTGCCGTACGATAGCATGAGCAATTTAAGCGAGGTAGTCAAGGGGTGCACTTATTCGTACCATACTTTGTATATAGTGTGCACCCACAAACAGACTAACACGGACGTGAATCATCATGCATGTACGATCTAGGTGCAAAACATGCTCAAATGGAACTGCAGTCCGCCGGCTGGAAGGAGAGCACGCCCTTGCCGAGGTCGTAGAGCAGGTGCATGTCCTGCGTCATGTAGTTGCCGATGATGGTCGTCTCGTTCATTGCCAGCGTCAAGTTCGGCTGCGCTGAATTGGCCACGAACAAGCACGCCGTGGTGTGGTCCGCAGGCCCCCAGTAATTCTCCGGTGGCACCACCACGTCCCCGCCGCCGCTTCCGAAGTTCAGCACCAAAGGCGGCACTAGCTCGTCGGCGTCGGCCAGCGCCACGCAAAGGTCAAGCCCCTGTGATCCTGCCGGCGGCGGCACGAGGCTGGCGCCCAGCTGCCGCGCCAGCTCCGCCCTCAGCGCCTGGTACGCCACGTCGACGAGTCTCGTGAACGGGGAGCCAGAGTCGATGAGCGTGCCCGCCCACTGCCGCGGCGCGACCTGCCGGAGCTCGAACGCCGCCGCGGGGACGTCCAGCTTGGTTCCCCCCACCGTGATCCCGGTGAGGGGCAGGAAGTAGAACGTGTTGAACGGGAAGTCGCCAGGGCTCTCGACGAGCGGCACGGACGTAACGTTCGCCGCCGAGATGCCGCTGCCCAGGCCGGCGGACGCGCCGACGAAGAGGTGGCTGATGTTGACGGCGTCGCTGAAGTAGGGCGTGAGGCAGTAGGAGAACTTGGTGTCGCCGAGCTGGGACACCAGCGACAGCGCTCCCCTGCCCAGCCCGATGATGCCGGACGCGCCGTCCAGGGAGCCCGGCGTGATCCTGGTCGCGTTGATGCACCCGAAGGCGAGGCTCACCTTCTCCGACTGGAACGTGAAGGTCTCGGTGCCGAGGACACTGGCGATGTCCCCGAGTCCGTAGCCGGTGACGACGGCGCACGTCTTGCCGTCGGCACCGCACCGGGTCTCATTGCCGAGGGCGCACGCGGCGTCGGGGCACGCTACGGGATGGGCCGTGCTCGACAGAGAAGGGTCGTAGTAGGAGAGGTTCTGACCGAAGCAGCTGGGTTGGCAGGTTGAGCACTGTGTCCAGATGAGGTTGCTGCCGGTGTCGATGATGGCCTCGGCACGCTGCGGCGGGTCGCCGATGAGGTACTCTGCGATGTACTGCGAAAAATTCCAATGGACGGGCGCGGTCACGTCGCCCATGGACGCAAGTCGGCGGTGGGTGCGCTCGGTGGCACGGCGCATGCGCTCCGCGACGGTGCAGTTCTCCTTGGCATCGACGTGGGTGAGCTGGAGCCGGAGGCCGGCGGCGCAGGTGGCAAACGCCAGGGAGGAGGCGCACAAGAGCGCGAGCCACAGCAAGGCGGGCCTCCCCATCTCGATGCTATGTGAATTCTCCTCTTGGTGTCTGTCAGTCTGTGTTTGCGTATTGGAGGTTATATATACTCTGAATAACTAGTCACAACCTTGTTCTACATATCAGGGCCACATGCTTTGTTGGGACTTGCATTTTCAAAGCCCACCACGTAACATTTTTTTGTATCTTATCGTAAGGCTTCTTCAAGTCTACGAAAGCCATGTGTTGGTCTCTCTTCTGCTCAAAAATTTAGATTAATTTAGACCATGGGATGATCATAATAACTAATAACATTAACATTATTTTTTTTAATTTTTTTATTTAGTAAATTCAATTATTCATTTTCCTTCTTTCAATTAATGTGATAATTTTTTAGGTCATGTCATCGACACAATGTCTTCTTTTAACTCTATATAGAGGAAAAAGTTTTGGTCCAGATACATCTCTAAATTATACTCCCTCCATCTTAATTTATAATTTATAGGTCGTTTGATTTTTTTGGCACCAAGTTTGACCGGCTCGTCTTATTTAAAATATTTATGAAAAAGTAAAAAATTTCAATTCATAGTTAAGATATATTATATGTAAGACTAAATCACAATGAAAATAAATAATTATTATGATTTTTTTAAATAAGACGAGCCGGTCAAACTTGGTGTCAAAAAAATCAAACGATCTATAAATTGTGACAGAGGGAGTAAGAATTTTATGGAACTAAATATCCCCTATATCTTTTTTATCACCTGCCAATATTTTGAAGAATCTATATCGGTACCTACCTAATCTATACCTAATATTAAATCAAATAAGGTTTTCTGGTTTCTTGGTTTTCCGGTCCGTCATGACATGTGGACCCAGCTGGTCAGCCCATCCGTGTTCTGTATCTGATAATCCAAATCACATGTACAATACGAACCAGATTCGAATTGCAGAATAAGCCCATGCGAAAACGGGCGCCCAAGTCGTATACAGACTCCGTTTTCAATGTTCTATATATCAATGGAAAGTTAAAATAATAACATTTTCAACCAAACTAAAACCCAGTCATCGGAAATTTTTGAAACAATATGACGTGAAATTTATTCGCGAGTCCGGAATGCAGGAGCCGCCCACGCGAAAACGGATGCCCAAATCGCACACGGACTCCGTTTTTTTACGTTTTATATATTAATGGAAAAACTAAAATAACAAGCTTTACAGCCCAATTGACGCCACTCTAAAATTCGCTTGCAATTAACGAAAAACGTCAAGACAATATGGCCTACAATTTATTCAAAAACCCGATTCAGATGACAGAAGCAGCCTACGTGAAAACAGATAATGTTCTATATATTGCAGGAAGCAAAAAATAATATTTTTACCAAAGTGACATCACCTAAATTTCGGTCACATACAAAAAAAATCGAAACAATATGATATGAAATTTATTTGCGAGGATATTCTTATATGTATTGATCCAGAGGTGTTTAAGATTTTTTTTCTCCCATTGCAACGCACGGACATTTTTCTAGTAATTTTAAAGCAAATAAGGTTTTCTGATCTATAAGTTTGCGGATCCGTCATCTCACGTACATGACAAATGGGACCGCTCTCATACAATATGGTTGCTTCCAAACCCTTTTCCATCCACAGAACAATATCGATCCAGGTACGCAACTGAACCGTCGTACATGCATACTCCGTGAGCGCGGCGGACTTGAGTTCTAATCCAACACAAATCGATCCACGTACGCAACTGAACCGTTGTACATGCATACTCCGTGAGCGCGGCGGACTTGAGTTCTAATCCAACACTAATCTCCGTGAGCGCGGACTTGAGTTCTAATCCAACACTAATATCTCATAAATAAATTAAATTTCTGGACTCGATCATACTACTTCATATAGATACACGCTCGACGGCAGGACGCACAGCCGAAGTCTTGACGCCGTAGATGCCCGTACGGCCGGCGGGCTACACGCCATCGCAACTCAAATTGACAATCTCAACGCCGCCTTGGACAAACAAAAATCTGCCGCGGAAGCGCAGCCAGCACGCTGTCGATCCACCACCATCGAAGCTGCGGCCGCGCGGTTGGTATGTGTGGGCTGTGGGGAGAGGTGAGAACTCGACGCAGCACCGCTTTGCCAATCGTCGCCATGCGCTAACCATTCACTTGCACATTAAGGATGTGTTGGCTTAGGCTCCACTATGATCTGAGCTCACGGATGGCGCCGTCGCACCCCCAGCATGAAGCACGCCGTCGATCCACCTGGATGTCGAGAAGGTGGAGGTTGTGCCCCCACCGTCTCAATCCAGCAATTGATGGGTGCATAGGGCCATAGGCAATTAGGCGTATAAAAAAAGAGCAGGCTAAACTGTCTGGGCAATCTCACACACGTACGGCCGCACAAGAGGATGTTGGCTGATCAATGAGATGACGCACGCGGTAAGACTTTGCTGCATTAATTTTCCGGTTAAATTTGATTATATTTATTTGCCGGAAAGTAATAGTATTTTTCATTCGCCGTGAATGCATACCGAAAGTTTTGTAGTCTCCATGGCTCGAGTCTATTAAATAGACCATCGGTTCCAAATAATAAAGTTCTAAATCTACACTATATTAATTTATTTATTACTTCATATATGTGTTTAACATGTGTTTAGATTCATAATATCCATATGGATATGGACGGATAACAAAAGTTAACAAATTGGAACAGAGGGAGTATATATCAATTTTAAATAATGCTCCCTCTAAACTAACACATCTATATAATGCTAATTTGTCTAAATGGACTTGAACAACAGCAACGATAATATATCCATATGACCTTCTCCGATGGGGAAGCATTGGAACAAATGATGAAATAAGAAGGATGGAAGAATAAATAGAAACATGGGCCTCTGGGGTCGCGCAGGCTTCGCTAAAATCGCTTTGTTGCAGGTTAGGAGGCTTTTTTTTTAGTTTGTTTATCGTTTTCGGTTACGTTCTTTCCTTTCTTTTTTTTTCTTTTTGGCTGCCTTGGACGGCATTGCAAACCTCGAAGGGAGATTTTTTTTAAAAAGTCAATCGCCTCTTGTTTAAATTCGCTCTCGAACCCAGGACCTCAACATCCCTAAAGAGGTGGAGTACCATTGGGCTACAAGCCCATTGGTAAGATTGATCGAAGAAGAACCGCAATTACATTATTATTAGCGAGCTCGGTCTTATCACGCGGATTTAGTCATGCGTCACTTTTTGGAATCAATCAAGAGTTGACTAGGCTTCAGCTATGCATTGATAAATTGTTTAAAAGGAACAATTGCGATACTGTATTCTCCATGAGCAGATGTCATGTATGAGTATGACATTGATGGATGCATTTGTTAATGTTGTTGAAATGGAATTCAGTTCCAACTTCCAACAACAGCAGCAGTATAGAACGGCCACATCCTATACCACAGTCAAATTGAATTATGAATTGACAAATTAAAATTATGTAACTGGACATTACTATCAAGGAGTAGGTAGCACTTTAAAATTAGCTGCAGTTAATGACTTGGTCATCCAAGCCCACGCATCAAATTCTTCGTCTTGGATAAATGGATGACAAATCCACTTGTACATGCCGAGGAGGAGCGGGAGAAGCAGGCCAGTGTTGGTGTGACACTGCGTGGCAGGGAGGAGCTGACACGGTGGCCAGCGGCGGTGGTCAGAAGCAGAGGAGGCGCCCTTGCGGGGTATGAAGGCAGCGGGAGGTGGGAGGAAGAGGCAGTGGCCTGAATGATTGGGAAAGAAGATGTTGACAGGTGGGTTTGTGGTGTGAGAGAGAGGAGTGGCGTTTCTGTAAATACGAAGATTCATACACTGCATGTGGGTCCAATGTCTTCAGATACATATCCAATGGCATATTCCAGAGGTATAGGAAATTTTTGTGGCCTGTATGTAATTACTATAATAGTAATGTAA
Organism: Paspalum notatum; assembly: GCA_022530915.1. NCBI lineage: Eukaryota > Viridiplantae > Streptophyta > Magnoliopsida > Poales > Poaceae > Paspalum > Paspalum notatum. The sequence goes on along the minus strand of CM039690.1, from coordinate 38,308,269 downwards.
GATTTTGTAACCGCGAAATAACCCTAAAATTTCCCCCTCGACATCCCCTCACGCTCTTCGCTCCACCTCCGGCCGCCGGAGGCCATTTTCCGACACCGCTGAAAGGAATGTGCCCGGGTATCCGACCCAAGAGGGGGAGGTGGTGAATTGGGTTGCTAATCGCTCAACTAATACCTAGGGCTATCTAGTGCATAAAGATAAACTTATCGCGTCCTACGCATGCTAGTTAAGTCTAAAGTTTATCTAGCTCTCTCTAACTTACCTAAAAGACTTGCAACCTAGAGCAAAACCTAATCAAACTAACTAGAAAAGCTAAAGGCACACAAGCAAAACATGAAGAAACGTAAATGCGGTAAGTAAAGAGGTAAGGGCAAGGGGATGCAAACTCCCGAGGAGACACGAAGATTTAAAGTGGTTCACCACAAAGGGCTACGTCCACGGGTTCGCCACCAAAGACAATATCCGAGCCAAGCACCAAGACTCTCCCGATCGCCATCATCTTACGCTCGCCACCAAATGGCTCACGGCAAGTAAAGGCTAAGTGCCACCAAGCCACCAAGGCTTAGCCACCGCCACCGTCTCTCTCGGTCACAAGGCGTCGGATTCTTCACTATGGAGTTTGTAGGGTCTCCTCATCCCAGCATAAGTTGTCGCCGTCTCTCCACACCAAGGAAGGAGGGTCTAGCAACGAGTACAAGTGGCTTGACCGCAGCCAAGGCTTTTCTAATTGCTCTCGCAGGAGCAACACACAAGAAGAGCTCGCAAGCTCACTCTCTCTAAGCTCTAACCTAGCTTGGATGTGCACTAAGCTCTCATATGGTGGTTGGAGTGATGGATATGCTTGGAATACTCTCTCACACTCTGATTTTCAGTGGCTCCAACACACTTGAAATGGTCGGATGGGGTGGCTTATATAGCCCCCAAACACAAACTAGCTGTTGCTCCAACGGGCTGTTGATGCGGTGTAGACCGTACTATCCGCTCCTGGCATTTTTCATAGACCGGACCTAAAGATAAACCTATCGCATCCTACACATGCTAGATGCTAGTTAAGTCTAAGGTTTATCTAGCTCTCTCTAACTTACCCAAAAGACTTGCAACCAAGAGCCAAACCTAATCAAACTAACTAGAAAAGCTAAAGGCACACGAGCAAAACATGCGGAAACGTAAATGCGATTAAGTAAAGAGATAAGGGCAAGGAGATGCAAACTTTTGAGGAGATATGGAGATTTAACGTAGTTCACCACAAAGGGCTATGTCCACGGGCTCGCCACTAAAAGCAATATCCGAGCCAAGCACCAAGACTCTCCCGATCACCATCTTGCGCTCACCACCAAATGGCTCACGGCAAGTAAAGGCTAAGTGCCACCAAGGCTTAGCCACCACCACCGTCTCTCGGCCACAAGGTGCCAGATTCTTCACTATGGAGTTTGTAGGGTCACCTCATCCCCGCACAAGTTGTCGCCGCCGCTCCACACCAAGGAAGGAGGGTCTAGCAACGAGTACAAGTGGCTTGACCGCAGCCAAGGCTTCTCCAATTACTCTTGCAGAAGCAACACACAAGAAGAGCTTGCAAGCTCACTCTCTCTAAGCTCTAACCTAGCTTGGATGTGCACTAAGCTCTCATATGGTGGTTGGAGTGATGGATATGCTTGGAATACTCTCTCACACTTGCTCTGGTCTTCAGTGGCTCCAACACACTTGAAAAGGCCGGGTGGGGTGGCTTATATAGCCCCTAAACACGAACTAGTCGTTGCTCCAATAGACTGCTGATGCAGTGTAGACCGTTCTATCCACTCCATGCATTTTTCATAGACCGAACCATCCGATCCGCTCACTTTTCCAGCAATCACTGAAATCCCACGTCACTATACCTTAGTCTGAAGGTTAGTACGGTTTATAGAGACCATACCATCCGGTCCGTTGTGCACTGCAAGTCCTTCAAAGTCCCAGCCTTGAGTTCCTTAGGACGGTCCATGGACGGTCTTGTAAGACCGTACTATGTTACCTTCAGTCCGAAGGTTTGGTACCCTCGAGTTATTTGGTACGCTCCTTGGACGGTCTTCTAGACCATACCTTTCGGTCTTTGTATCTTTCAAAGCCTTCACATCTTCGCCTCCTCGAGAAACATGGTCCGGTCTTCATAGACCGTACCATTCGGTCTTTGTAACTCGCAGGCTTCTATTCCTTCACGCCTTCAGGAAACTTGGTATGGAGGTTAGTCCGGTCTTCACAGACCGTACCATCCGGTCCTCATAATCCTGTGAGGTTTCAGGGCGGAACCCCCGTTGGGGCGGCTCCTCGGGCCTATCTGCTTTTCTTCTTCTTCATCCCTTGGACCTAAATACCTACGAATGTGCATCTAGACAAGTTCATTAGTCCAAGTGTTGGTTGTCAATCAATAACCAAAACATAGCCATGGAAATATGGCACATGAGGCCATTATTCTTATAGCCACTGACTCTGAATCTGATGGGAAAGGGCGGATCCGCGGCGGGATATCCGGATCCTGAGCGAGGCTTGCGGCTGGCCAGGCGCTGGCCTGCGTGGCGCGGGAAACCAAGGTTTTCGCACGTTTTTCTGGCCTTTTTGACAGGAAATATCTTCTTCTGTCCTGGATCTGTGAGGAGGCATCGTCGAGGGAGGCGAGGAGGCCGCCCATCCCAGGGTCGGACGCGCCCGCGAGCCCGTCCAGTCGAGGCAGATGACCTTGTTGGTGAGCGCGGCCGCAAGGTGTGCGCAGACGGCAGGGAGGCTGATGGGCACTGGAGTTCCCGATCTTCCATCACATGGAGATAACCATCGATTTGGCTGAGGCACGACACACGATCCGACTTCCAATCAACATAATTCGAACCCTACAATCGCAGCACCATGCGTTCTCTGCTTATCAACCGTGCGCCACCCGGTTGACCTTGCCACGAAGGCTAATCCCTGCTAGTGAATTGAGAACACTAGCAAAAACACCCGATCTTTCGTCAGGTGGAGATAACTATCGATTTGGTGGAGGCACGACACACACAATCCGGCTTTCAATCAACACGATTCGATCTCTACAAATGCAGCACCACGCGTCCTCTGGTTATCAACCGTGTGCTGCCCGGTTGACCTTGCCACAAAGGCTAATCCTTGCAAGTGAATCGAGAACACGAACAAACACAAGAAAGATGCAACAGAAATTGCTGATTAATGATTAAGTTCACATATATGGTCTCACAAACCGGAGTATTCTCCAAACGGCGAAACTGTTCGATGACAGAAAATTCTAAGCAAAACCCATCTATCCTAATGGTGGTTGCTGTGTATATAGAAGAGAGAGGCTAGGGGCGGCAAAGGAGGTGGCCACGCAACCCTATGGTGTACAAGGCCAGCGGGCCCAAAAACCATTCCAGCGGCACCCTGGCAGATTCTGGACGAGTTTCTCAAAAAAAAGCTTTGTTTCGACAATTCCCATAGACTCCGAACAAATTTTGACCTGGGACTAGTTGGGTTCGAAAGGTTATCTCCTTATCTTTCCAACGATACGTAGAACGCCCAAAACGGGGCCCGTATTGGGCATGGGCGTCCATTTTCGTGAGGCCTGCTCCTGCAATCCGAACTGGCCTCGCGAATAAATTACACCTCAACTCAGATTGGGCTTTACACTCCATCTTTGCTTAGGCCTTGGTCATATCCTTGGTTGGCATGTTCTAATCATTCTTCCCTTCATGGTTTTGAGTTTACCCTGCCGTGACACAACAAACAAAGAACAAGAGGAACTTGACGTGATATGATTAGCGTTATTGCAGCCTTCTAACTGATCACATTCACGACAAGAGAGTCCAAATTTGATGAGATATAAAACGATGCACCATATTATTCTCTTTTGCGATTGTATTGCCCAGTACCATGATAAACACAGACGTGAATCATCATGCCTGTACGATCCCAGTACAACACATGATCAAATGGAGCTGCAGTCCGCTGTCTGGAAGGAGAGCACGCCATTGCCGAGGTCGTAGAGCAGGTGCATGTCCTGCGTCATGTAGTTGCCGATGACGGTCGTCTCGTTCGCTGCCAGCGTCCCGTTCGGCTGCGCCGAACTGAACACCAGCATGCACCTCATGGTGTTGTCGATGGGGCCCCAGTAATTGGACGGCGGCACCACCACGTCCCCACCGCCGCTTCCGAAGTTCAGCACCAGCGGCGGCACTTTGTCGGCGTCGGCCAGCACTACGCAAAGGTCAAACCCTTGTGTCTCTGCCGACGGCGGCACGAGGCTGGTTCCCAGCTGTCGCGTCAGCTCAGCCCTCAGCGCCTGGTACGCCACGTCGCCGAGTCTCGGGAACGGGGAGCCAGAGTCGATGAACGTGCCCGCCCATTGCCCCGGCTCGGCCTGCCGGAGCTCGAACGCGGCCGCGGGGACGTCCAGCTTGGTTTCCCCCACCGTGATGCCAGCGAGGGGCAGGTAGTAGAAGGTGTTGTACGGGTCCACGTCGGGGCTCTGCACGAACGGCACGGACGTCACCGGCGCATTGCTGCTCAGGCCGGCGGACGCGCCGACGAAGAGGTGGCTGGTGTTGACGGCGTCGCTGAAGTAGGGCGTGAGGCAGTAGGAGAACTTGGTGTCGCCGAGCTGGGACACCAGCGACAGCGCGCCCCTGCCCAGCCCGATGATGCCGGACGCGCCGTCCAGGGAGCCCGGATCGAGCGTGGTCGCGTCGATGCAGCCGAACGCGAGGCTCACGTTCTCCGACTGGAACGTGAACACCTCGGTGCCGAGGACCCCGGCGATGGCCCCGGCGCCGTAGGAGGTGACCACGGCGCACGTCTTGTCGTCGCGCGCGCACTGGGTCTCGTCGCCGAGGTGGCACGCGGTGTCGCTGCACGTGACGAGCTGATCCGTGCTCGAAAGTGAGGGGTCGTAGTAGGGGAGGCTCTGACCGAAGCAGTTGTTGGGTTGGCAGGCTGAGCACTGTGTCCAGATGAGGTTGCTGCCGGTGTCGATGATGGCCTCGGCCTGCTGCGGCGGGTCGCCGATGAGGTACTCTGCGATGTACTGCGAAAAATTCCAATGGACGGACGCGGTCACGTCGCCCATGGACGCAAGTCGGCGGTGGGTGCGGTCGGTGGCACGGCGCATGCGCTCCTCGACGGTGCAGTTCTCCTTGGCGTCGACGTGGGTGAGCTTGAGGTGGAGACCGGCTGCGCAGGTGGCCAACGCCAGGGAGGCGCACAAGAGCAACCAGAGCAAGGGACTCGCCATTATTTTCCTACGGTCAATTCTAGCTTCCTCTACGTGCTAGAGAGCAAGTACATGGAGGGAAGTGTGTGTATGTATGCATATATACACATGTAGTAGATGACTGAGGAAAAAATGGATGAGAAAAATAAGTGATAAAAAACATCATTATTACAATTTGCATGCAAGTGGAAGTGAGTGGCATATCAATTTCAAAGCATGAGAATTCAAAAACGTTATTTCATTTCAATAGGATAAACATGTGATTTTATAGCGTTGATGTGAACAACAGCGAATACTACAAGTACTATTTGCATTATCATGAATCGATCTCTTTTGGAATGAAGTAAGTTGACCTAGACCTGAATACAAATAGTACGTTATTACTTGGTCGTTTAAACCCAACATTGATTGAGATGTTGCTTTTTTTTAATTTCATCCTCGCAGAGGTTGTGTATTGAACATGGATTTTCCACATGTATCTGGGCACACATGTAGTATCTCAGCCATCCATTTTTAGGTCCAACGGTGAGATCTCATAGGATAGGTGAGAGAATCAGGAGTAGGTGTGAAATCAACGGTTAGATGTGATGCATGTGATACAAATGGATGGCTGGAGATATTGCATGTGTGCACATATGCATGTGGCCATGCTTTTTCGGTTGTGTATTCCTCCAACTTTTTACATATGATGTTGTTGAATAGTTCAAAACGTCATATACAAAAGATTTGGGGTACAATATGTATTGACGTTTCCAAAGATTTAGCAAGGGATAACATATACTCTCTCCCTCCCCAAATGTAAGTGGCTTTAGGCATATCTACTAGATTTATTCATTACTTCATATATGTATGTTCGATATGTACGTGCCTAGATTTATCAATATTTATATGAATGTGGACCGATAAAAAGAGGCCTAGAACTCCTTATAATTTTGAACGAAGGGAGTACAAATCTACGCTCATTATATATCCACGTGCACGCGAGTCACCAAATTTCGCTATCCATGCATGGATACAATTGTGGAAGATTGCTAGTTGTATAGGTAATTTTGGGAGTTATATATTAAGTTTCTTTGTGTAAACCTGGATGTCAATTTCTTTGAAGAAATATGTTGTTGTTGTTGTAATTATTTGCCAAATGAATTACAAATTGACAACTATCCCAGCGACGTGCCAACTTGGCCATCTCCATAAGAATTTGGATCATAATTCAACAAATTCTTCCTCTACGTGCTAGAAGAAGTACATGGGGGGAAGTGTGTGTATGTATGTATTGAGGGATAAAATGGATGAGAAAATAAATGATAAAAAACATCGCGCGTTATTGTAATTTGCATGCAAGTGGAAGTGAGTGGCATATCAATTTCAAAGCATGAGAATTCAAAACGTTATTTCATTTCAATAGGATAAACATGTGATTTTATAGCGTTGATGTGAAGAAGAGCGAATACTACGAGTACTAGTTGCATTATCATAAAGATTTAATCGTCGGTCTCTTTTGGAATGAAGTTGACCTAGACCTGAATACACAGCTAGTACGTTATTACTTGGTCGTTTAAACTGAACATTGATTGAGATGTTGCTTTTTCTAATTTCATAATACTCGCAGAGGTTGTGCATCGGCGGCGCGGCGCATGCGCTCATAGCCAGTGCAGTTCTCCTTGGCGTCGACGAGGTCACGAGGGTACGGTGAGCTTAAGGCGGAGGCTGCCGGCTGTGCATGCAGGTGGCGAACGTCAGGGAGGGGGAGGCCCACAGGAACACCAGCCAGAGCAAGTGTTTCCCCATTGGTATGTCTTGTGAGCTTTTTGGTGTGTAGGTGTTCGTGGGAAATACTGGGGGTTAAAGTATTTATATGTACATGTAGATGAGTGGAGATGGGAAAAGAAGTTATAAATGTCAACCGTGCATGCAATTTGAATGTCGCGATATGATTTACATTAACGTGTAAGCTACGATCAACCCCACACCATTTGTGCACACGGCCAGTAATATAAATAAACCTTATAAATCTATGAACACACTTAGACCACAACTACTAAAATGCTAACCGTACCTCTATCCATCTATCGTAGATTTTAACTAACTATTACTCCCTCCGGTCATTAATATATGAATCTTTTAGTACTATTAGGAAAAGGAGGTAGTACTATTTTAAATTATTTAATTACATATATATTGTTAGTGTCAGGAATAGACAATTTAGAAAATAACTTTATATTTTGATTTTCTTATAGTAGAATATGTTGGTAATTTAAATTTAGAATTCAGAGCGTCTTTTATTTTAATAATGACATAAGTTGGTAATTTACATGCAAATTTGCTCCAACGAGCTATTATTATATCAACAAATTTAAGTAATTGAAATTTATATGTATTTAGGGAATTTTACTAAATTATATTTTATAGTGTAATATGTGGATAATTCAAGATCTATGGTTATGTTAAGTAATATTTCACAATAGCGTAGCAAGTAACTTTTAGAAAAAAAAACAAATAGATGTGAATATAATTGTAATTAAGAGACTAGCAGATAGCCATAGCAGGATGTTTTAGGTTTTCTTAAGATTTCTGTGATTTTTTTTAGTGCGTATAGTGGATATTACCTGCTAAATTCTAAGGTCATTCTCAATGAAAGGTTTCATATTTATGTTTCCAAGGTGCCACACATAAGTAAGAGAACAATGAAATTATGGTTGAAATAACCCCTCATATTGCATAATTTAATTTAGTGTGGATTCATAGGTAGCATGCAAGACACAAAATGTCTAGATAATTGTGTATACATAGTTTCATCTAAACAAAACACATTTCATCTCCTCCATTAACCCACTGCCATATCATCAAAATTGCTGACATGACGCTTTATTTAATGAAAATAAAACTCATAATAAGAATGGCCAAGCTCATGTTTGGAGGCACGTTACTTTTCAGTATCGAAATGCTTTGGATGTTCTCTTCCATGGTATAATTATAAGATGGCAAGAGATACAAAAACTAAAGGCCGTTGTCCATGCTTAGTCAAATTTATTTATATTATGAAAAGATGATTTGGACATTTCTATCGAGGTAGTTAGCAATTTGGAAGTTATATGTTGACTTAGCCAAAATTATTGTATCACAAACATGTGTCAAATTAAATAACGTGTGCACACACGGTTGATGTGACATCATATAGATCTAGACGTATCTGTTCTTATCTTCTACTATCCAATATGGTTACTATCCAGGTTGGTTCTTTTTTCCCTCCCTTCTTTGTGTTGAGTTGTGATCCAAATCTCATTGAGATGGCCTGTTGCGCTCGCCCGGGAACGCCTGGGGGTACGGCCCCCGTGGTATGGTACATGTTATAATGCCGTGATTAGGGTTTTTGTGATATTATCATTATCGTCTTATAAGCCGCCGTCGTTGGTGCGGCGTTCCTGTAAACACTCCAAAACATAGTGAAAGTGTGGCTGGCTGGTGTCCGTAGTTTTTCCCTTCGCATTGAAGGGTTTTCCACATAAAAATCTGTGTGTCGTGCGCTGCGTTTCTTGGTTGATCATCTTCGTTTTGCCTATCGTTTTGCTAACACTTTGGATGACAGGTCTATTTATTCCTCCACAATGTATATAAGTCAGCCTATAGTGAGATTTTACCATGGTAAAAGGCTAACCTAGAGTCCTAAATAAGATAATAAGGTTACAGTAAGCTGACATATATAAGCTATAGAAAAAAAAGAAACAAGACATAATAAATGTGTGACACATTGCTTGTGATAGGAAGCCTCCTTTTGGGGTGTTTGATTTGGTGAATTTGAATGATACCTTATGTGTTTGCCACATAAAAGCATGTCATGCATGAAAGCACAAAAAAATGATTGAAGAAATAAATAGAGAACTCAGTAGACGATGAATTAATGGATGATGATGTGACATTCAATTTAGCGGGGTCTTGAGATGGCAATAGCTTTATACATGTCTATATAAATAAATAGTGTAGTAGGGTATACCTATTTAGGTATAGAAGATAAAGTGGTGTTTGGTTTGAGTGTGGAATGGTATGAATTGATCTATTATCACCTCATTCTTCACACGGTAACGATTAGAATATATATGAAAAGTGAGTTCACCCCACCAAATTCTATATAATGAGTTGATATATCATTTCCTCATTCCTCATGGGTAGCCAGCTTCATCAAACCAAACGCCTCATTAACTATTGTATTTTCTGGTAATAGCTCTACCACAGGGCAACCACCTATCATATATATCTATATAGATGGAGGCCACTAAAATCTAAATCTGCCTCCACAGCGTGCCATGTCAGCACTAACTAAACATCCTTACTCCTTAGAAATACAAAGCATCAACAGCTTAACGAATTAATGGAGACTCTTCGGTTCCCTCTGTCCCGTCCTGCCCTTTCAGTTGATCAACAGAGAAACCACGCGGCTAGCCCATTCCAAACGACACAGTGCAGACAAGCATCCACGCCATCCAGCAGTGGCCCTCCATGCCGTGTCGCCGCCCCATAGGTGCGCCGCCTCCGCGCTTCCTCCGGAGGCACATCATCCCAGGCCGCTGTTAGCAGGTCCCTTCTATGGCACTCGGCACACGTATCGCTGCACCGCACCATGGTCCAGAGACAATTGCGCAGAGCAAGCTGCCCCTTCGTTCTTCTTGCCGCCCTTTCTATGTGTTGCCTCGCTCTTCCCCTTCCGCGGCCACAGTCCATGATTGAATGATTCTCGCTGGAGCATTGATGAACCTCCGTAGAAATGCATCAGCCATCCTTAGTTGCCATGAGATATTCATCCGTCTAGGGCTAACAATTAGTGGTCATCAGCTTCACACCGGTTCTCAGTGCTTTTTTCAATAGTTTGCATCGAAACTGTTCCAACATCTAATTCCACTTACATAGTCACCAGCAGCTAATTACATATGTCGATGTCTCTTCCTCTTCTATTTCCACTTAGATGCTGCTTCACTACACCCATACGCTTATATCTCTGTCACAGGTCTGAACTTCAGAGCCGCAACTTGGCCTTCTTATCTGGTGACCTGCCACATCCAGCGGCCAAAGCATCCCCCCGCATCATTCCTCCTGCATGTGACCATGACCAACCTAGCATTCTTAGATTTGGGAGGTCTGAAGAAAGATCATTCACTCATTTATGAGGGAGCCTTGAATTCGGTTGTTTATCTGGTGATTCACCCTCTGATCTACCATCGGCTACTTTTACCATCCACAGGTGAAGATTCGACTTTGGAGCAACCACACAGAGAGCCCTGCTGCTGCGTGTTGCCGTTTTTCTCTTGAGTCGTGCCCCAGATTAGCACCGGCCAATTACATTTCTTTACCATGATCCCATTTCCATTAATTCACTATATTCCAGTTCTCTTTTGCTTCTTCTCCTGTTAGCCCAATAACACTGCTTAAATTGTAATTTACCTTTGTTTACAGAAGTCATCCACCTGTAGTATGTGGATAATACATGATATTCACTCGATCCTTTTTTAGATATATATCAGTTAAAGTTGAACGCACTTTTTTACATTGCCATTTTATGATGGATTATTCATCGTCACCATATATATACATGCCCTGATTTAGCTATATGTTTCATTTTAATTTGTAGGTTAGGTCACCCTCACTGTTTCATTTGTTCCTTGCAGGCAAAGGTTGTACAGCCAAAAAACCTACCCTTGAGGCAAAATGATCTTCCTTTTACCTTCACTCAACCAATGTGGTAAGCTCCTTATAGGATTCGATGCCACTACTTTCAATCCTCTCTCTCACATGATTCGACTATGTCATGGTCCAGTAGTTACTCACTTTTTCAAACATGTTTGGTTTAACAGAAAATAGAGGCCAATCCCAAGTGAGTATTTTCTGAATCATAGCCAATGAAGAGTCAAAGAGGTGTGTACTTAAAACACAGTACATTTTTACCAATATGGTCATATGGCACATTGGCACATTCGGTAGTCTATCGCTTGGAGCATTTTAGTCGCAACCATCTGCAAGATGGGCATATGATAGGTGTAGTGATATGTCCATCCTTTACCTAAATCTGTGGAAATTCTTTAATATTAGTCCAATTCTTCTTCTCTATTTTTCTATTTGGTACTATATGATGCTTTTCGTGGCTCCATTGTTTTAATTTGTTCTCCCCTAATGGATGAATTGGTTATTAGCCTTTTCTTTAAAAGTACATCTGAAATCACTCATCAAATCCCGAAGCAACGCGCGGGATAACCACCTAGTATGTTACATGAAAGAGTCCCGTGAACAGACCAGTATCCCACAAGCTAATAATCAGGAATACAAATGGACGTTTTAATCATGCATCTCAAAAAAATAGACGTTTTAGTTACCTCTTTATATAAAATGTGAGCACTACAATGTGAACCTTCACTGTCTGATTGAGATTACTTTCCAAAAAATTCTAAAAGATCAAATGGCACGACAGTATCGTGGTCAAGTCTTCCTGTACTTATCGTTACTCAACTTGTCGCAACTCGCAACGCACCAGTGATGCGCTAACGATGATTACAACCCTACTTTATTCTCGGCCCATGAAATACATACAACGCCAGTGTCTTTTTTTTCTCTACCAGTCAAAATGCACGTGCGCCACGCGTATTTAAACTAGATGAATTCTTCGCGCGTTGCTGTAGGAATTTAAGGTACACCCTGCGTGTAAACCACAAAAAAGAATTGCATGCATAACGTCATAGAAAATCGTTGAAAGATATAAATAGATGGCTTAGAGGATGGTGATGTGGGGACTTAGTGGATGATGATGTGGCATGGCTGCAAGAAATAGGTAGTGGGTGTCTCCTATTTAGATATAGAAGATAGAAGATTATATGCATAAAAGGGGATACATGTATTGAACGGATCTCAAAAAATTCAAACGACCTACAAATTGAAACGGAGGGAGTACTTTTTTAACGCCCTTCTTCAATGTACTAGTTTTGGAAGCCACAGGAATTCAAAGTTCAACTAAAAACGTGTGGCTGCAGCTTTGCTCTTAACCAGGGGAGCATGGCGGGCGTTTCAGGCCAAATGGGATGCACGACGGAGGTATTTTGACCTGGGGCCATGTTAGGGAAGGGTGGGAGGCCTACAGAGGGGTTTCTATGGGCCCAATTTAGGCTATCTTGTGGTATTTCTATCTACATTTATGTATACATAGCATATACATACATATATACATCATTTTTTGGCAGAAATATGGGTATTTCAACTAAATACCCAGGAATTGAAGTGGGTCAAGAGTAGCTGAAAGAAAGTCCAATGATGGACCTGGTTTACACTTGAATAATCATACTACCCTGACTTACACTTTTAAGACTTTATAGATTTAGAGCGGAATGTAGGAATAGCTTAGGGCTTGTAATGTAATTCACTCAGAAAAATTAATAACACTCATTCATCATTATTATTGGATCAAAATGTATAATACCATTTCTTTTACAAGGAATAAGTCCATTTTGAAACCTCAACTCTTCCATCTGTCCAACTTTAATTCCAAACTGGATATCTTAACTAAGGAAAGCGATTAAACTTGACCCTCAAGATGGTTTTGAGTGGTATTTTGGATGACATGGACAATGTTTTTGCTACTTAAGTACTGATGCGGACTGGACCCACTTGTCATACATTGCATCTCTCCCTCCTGTCCCTTCACCGCACTCCGCCCTCTCCTTTCAAGCCCTACTGTCGTTCCACTAGAGGCCTAGCCTCACTGCTTCGCCAACGTCCCTATCCCATCGGCCGCCTAGCCTGTTGTCCTCCACCTCCTTCCCGACCATCACCACCACCAGCTTTCTCACGGCCTCGCGCATCATCCTCACCCTACTGCCCGTGCAACACATAGCCACAGCGCCACCACTACGACCTCCCATCCTGTCGGCCCCACCCAGATCATCCGCCTGCGCAACACGATAGCCACAGTGCCACCACCGCCAGCATGAGCGCAGGGATGGCCCCCCAGCCCTCACCATCGAGCACCGCGGCGCCGTTTGCGTCCTCTGGGACGAGCGCATCAACGACAGTCCGTTGTTACGTCCGCGGACAGAACGTCGACCAAGGACATTAGCGAATGAGAGCAGTGCCAGCACTGCGCAGTCGAGGACGGCAGACATGATGGATGCTCACTTCCCTGTCTCCAGCATGATCTTGGCAGCTAGCGAGCGCACGCCCTTCGCTGTGGCCATGGGCTCGTTTTGCGCGACGGCGAGCTGCGACATCACTTCCTCGGGCCATGGGCAGGGCGACAACGTGGCGATGTGCAAGTGGATGAGGTGGCGCATGAGTAGGTTCCAGACCAGATAGGTGGACCCTAGCAGTAGCCACGTGGCCGGGCGGGTTGTATGTGGCACTGGTGGAGCAGAATAGGGCAAGGGCGACAGATCGATGGAGGGGGGGCAACAACTGACAGTGGGTGCCCAGGTAGAGGGGCTCGGCAACAGGGCGGAGGGAAGGGAGTGGAGAGAGAAAAAGAGGGGGAAGAATAGAGGGAGTGTATATGGAAAATGGGCCCAGTCCATGTCAGCACATAGGTGGCAAAAACCATTTTCCATGTCATCACAAACCACTCAAAACCGTATCGAGTGCCAATTTTAACTAGTTTTGTCAGTTGAGGTGTTCGGTTTGGCTAAAATAAAAGTTGGAGGCTAAGTTGACAAACAAAAGAGTTGATGGGTGAAAAGAAGACTTATTCCTTTTTACAGTGCAGTTGATCTAAAGTAATAATCTGGCGCCAGCGCTTTTCCACTACGATTATGGACATGTACCCGTCGATGATTGCAAATAACCTTTTTAATGCTACTTAAGATTATCACTGCTGCTTTCGTCGACTGCATGATAGAAGCATCGTGCGTTGTTAATTGGGCTCTTGATCGTTCATAGAACCTTAGGTTAGTAGCTCGTGATACGAGTTATCTGCGGCCAATCAACTATCTAAACAGCTTATATTTATATATATTAGGTTGTTGACTTGGTATAGCATGATACCTCCAGCTGGACCCTTTCTGGTCCTTCTCCCTCCTAATAATTCTAGCACATTTGTTAAACGATGTTTTATTTTTGTACTAGTACTACTAGTCAATCAACCCGTGCTTTCACACGGATTAGAGCCTTAAATATATTATGCGTAACCGTACAACAAATATAGATCTATTTTTATACTTAGGTTTTTATAATAGCATATCTTGCTACTTTGTATGTATGCTTAATTGATTTAGATAATCTTTGATCGATGTAAAAATATGTGTTTTTAATAACTAAGGTAAACAATTCAAATATAAATTAAAAGAGATATTTGGTATTATCCTATCAAAATAGCAAAAGTGAGCAATTAGATATAAATTTAGGGTGTTATTTTTTTCTTTTATATTGGCAGAGTGGGTAATTAATATATAGTTTTAGGGGTTATTTAATATTATTTTGATAATGGCAAAGGTGGGTGATTACCTAATTAGAAAACAGATCTAATGGCTATTAAGATTCCAACCTGTCAATTGATGATAGGGTATTTTTTTATTATTGTGAGAATTTCTATGATTTTATTTTTTTCTAGCGCATCTTGCGAGGATTGACGTGGAAATTTCAAAATGACTCTACAAAATATCTATATCACGGAAAGGTTTATAACATCTTTAATGGAAAAAAGGACAAAAACTGAAAGTAAATTTGAAAATATGAAAAATCTAAAAAAATGATGTTTGTTTTCGTTGAGAATTGAACTCAGGATCTTTCGTAATGACAGAGGTGGGTAATTATTTAGAAAATATATATAATAAAAAAATGAGGATATTTGCTTTCGTTGAGAGTTGAACTCAAAACCTTTCATAATGGCAGAGGTGGGTGATTACTTAGAAAACAGATCTAATGGCTATTAATATTCCAATCTGCCAATTGATGGTCAGATGTTTCTGATTATTGTGAGAATTTCTAGAATTTATTTTTTTTTCTAGCGTGCTTTGAAATTGGTGTAACTTTTAGAACTTCAATTAGTAATAGTAAGATGCTATGAACTAGTCGATTCTCGCACGGGCTAGAGTCTTAGATGTATTATGTGTTACAGTACAATATAAAAATCTATTTTTATACTTAGATTTTTATAATAGAATATCTTGCTACTTATATATGCTTGATTATTACGTAGTCTTTGATACGATAGCAAAAGTAGGTAATTTTATATAAGTTTGAGGGTTTATTTTTATTATACTATCGTTCATAATAGCAAAGACGAACAATTACATATAAGTTTGAGGGGTTATTTGGTATATATTATTCATCATTATAGCAAATGCGAGCATTTAGGTATAAACTAGTCCATCATCCCGTGCTCTTGACCGTGGTAGAGTTTTATTAGGATATAAATTTAATTTTAATATAGGATTAGAGGTGGTTATTTTAATTCACCTTTCGTAACGACCTAGTGGGTGACTTATGTGAAAATTTAGAAATTATTTTAATTTATCTCTCAAGATAGCATATAGGTTAATTTATATGCATATTTATGGCTGATTTTTAATTTATCTTTTATAATGGCATGGTGAATAAATTTTATGCAAAATTAGGGGTTTATTTTAATTTGTATTCTATAATGATATGGTAGGTAATTTATATATATATTTAGGGGGTTATTTGATTTTATCTTTATGGCATGATGTGTAATTTTTAGAAAATATAATAGATCTAATGGTTACTATTATTAGAGCTATATGATGGACGGCTGGATGTTTCTAATTTTTGTGAGAATTTTTAGGATTTATCTTTTTTTCTAGCGCGTATGGTGAGGATTAACATAGAGGCTTTGAAAGAAACCTCCAATTAGCAAGATTAAAAAAGTTTAGAAATTATTTTTATTTATCTTTCACGATGACATGTTGGGTAATTTACGCAGATTAAGGACTTATTTTAATTTATTTTTTATAATGGCATGTTGAGTAATTTATTTGCAAATTTAGATAGCTATTTAATTTATATTTTACAATTGGCATATAATGACTATTATTATTAGAGCTACATGACGGATGACTGGTCTATAATTTGAGCTACATGATGGACTGTGGGATGTTAATTACATAGAAAACTTATCTAACGGCTATTAAGATTTCAATCTGCCATCGATGATAGGATATTTCTGATTGTTGTGAGAATTTCTATGATTTTATCTTTTTTTATTTAGCGCATCTTGTGACGATTAATAAGAAGGCTCTAAAAGGATTTTTTTTTTCAATTAGTATTAGCGAGATTAGGTACAAAATATTTATTTCGTATAAAGATTTCAAGCGTATTTATGAAAAAAGTTATTGGATCATTTAATAGCGTAAATTTGCAAATACGAAAAAATTGACAAAAAACTGATAGTAAATTGAAAATGAAAAAAAAATCTGCCAAAAAAAATTTATTTTCGTTGAGAGTTGAACTCATGACTTTTCATAATGGCAAAGGTGGGTAATTACTTAAAAATAAATTAAAATGGAAAAATCTAAAAAATTGCTTCCATTCAGAATTGAACTCGAAACCTTTCATAATGGCAGAGGTGGGTAATTACTTAGAAAACAAATCTAATGGCTATTAGTATTCCAATATGCCAATCGATGGTTGGATGTTTTCATTGTGCTTTGAAATTAGTGCAGCTTTTTCTTTAAAATTAGTGCAGCTTTTGAAACTTTCAATCTGTAATAGTAAGATAAGATACTTAGAAAACAAATCTAATGGCAACTAGTATTTCAATATACCAATTGATGGTTCGATGTTTCTAGCGTGCTTTGAAATTAGTGCAGCTTTTGGTTTGAAATTAGAGTAGCTTTTGAAACCTTCAATTAGTAATAGTAAGATTTAGGGCGTTATTTCATATTTTTTTCATAATAGCAAAGTGGGTAACTAATATGTAGTTTTGGGTGTTACTTAATATTATTTTCATAATGGTAGAGATGGGTAATTTTATAAAAAACAGATATAATGTCTATTAAGATTCCATTCTACCAATTGATCATTAAATGTTTCTGATTATTGTGATAAGTTCTAGGATTTTATCTTTTTTAGCGCATCTTGTGAGGATTAATATGGAGGCTTTAAAAGAAATATCTAATTAGTAATAGTAAAATTAGGCATAATATATCTGTTTTATCGAAAGGTTTCTAGCATTTTTATCAAAAAAATTATGGGATCATTTAGTAGGGTAAATATGTAAATGGGAAAAATGTGCTGGAAAAAAAAAGTTTGCTTTCCATGAAAATTGAATTCAAAACCTTTCGTAACGGTAGAGGTGGGTAATTATTTTGAAAACAAATCTAATTGCTTGAAAATAGAAACAAATTTGCCAAAAAAAAGGAATTTGTTTTCGGTAATAATTGAACTCGATCAAAACCTTTCATAATGTCAGAGGTGGGTAATTATTTTGGAAATAGATCTAATGGCTATTAATATTCTAGTCTGCCAATTGATGGTCGGATGTTTCTGATTATTGTGAGAATTTTTAGGATTTATTTTTTTATAGCGTTTCGCGATTCGTGTTTCTTTTGTAACCTTCAATTAGTAATAGTAAAATAAGATGATGTTGACCTATATATACACAATGTGTAAGTGACACGTCTAACATCGTAGCCTAAGCTGAAACCTGAGACTCTGAGAGTCAGGGGGGGAGACCATGGAGTTCTTGTTCTTGGCCCTCCTATGCTTATTGGTCGCATCATCATTGGATCTTGTCGCTCGCATCCATGGCCAGGTCGATTCTCTACGTAATAGACAAGATTTCCATGCTCCTGAACGCATATGCGTGCATGCCAATTAATCCAGCGGATTAAGTGTAAAGATTCTTTGCATGCGTCTGGTCGTCAGGTTTCATCAGCATCGACGACTGCGGCATCGCCGCCAACACGTCCTACTCCGACCAGTCCTCCCGGGGCCTGCACTACGTCTCCGACGTCGGCTTCGTCGACGCCGGTGACGGGCTCAACGCCTTCGTGCGGCCACCGTACGACGATCCAGCCATAGCCGACCGGTACCGCAGATGCTGCCACACCCACAAAAAAAAATTTTCCGATGCCTTTTAACCGATGCCCAAACGAGATGCTGAATTAGATAGAGTTAAACCAATACCTATGTAGTGAACAATTCTCCAAATTTTTTAGCGCGTTGGCATTCAAAGAACAAGTATTCAATTGTCTCATTGCAAAACAATACTTTTGACTCCCATGCCAGATTGCCAGTTCCTATGAGTCAAGTTATCCTTGGTTGAAATAACTCCATTACGCAAATACCATAAAAAAATATCTTTATTTTCAATGGAATCTTTAACCTCTAAATAAAATTGCTAATGAAAGAGGTATAGAAAATGGAACATAAACTATACTGAAAATTGACCATGTCTATGCAAACCGCGGATGAAAACCCCGGATAAAATAAAGGTCATTCGTCCCTTCCAATAGATAGCTAAAAATTAGCTATTTTTGCTAATAAGTTACTGCCGCTATCAAATTGTCCCCGACTAAAAATCTTCGAAAGGTAATATTTAGCGTCGTTTGAGTGAAGACATTTGCGACAGTTTTATACGGCTAATGGACTATGTTGTAAAGGATAGGAAACTGATCCATAAATGGATTAGATCCCACCCAAATGTCTTTCCAAAACCCAGTTTGTGAACCTAGTCTATGAATTATCGCTTAGATCCCACTCAAATGTCTTCCCATAACCTAGTCTATGAATCATCCCTAACTTTCAAATAATCTTTCCAACAATGTGAGTCCCATGGTTTAATTTAAACTTGGGACAAACATTTTGAACATAGATACTTATTTCTTAGCAAGTTCTGCGAAATCCCTTCATCATTTAGTAATTTAAATATCCATATACTGAGGAGGCTTTTAGGACTATAAATAACCGATGGGACATATATCTTAATTTAGGAAGTTAAAATTAGGGTTCGTTTAGCTAGATGGACTTATCGTACAAATCTCAGAACTATAAATATGTAACTTTCTGTTCCGAAATAAACTAACGATGCCATACGTTCCTTAGCAGTGTGTGTCTCATTCACCTCAATCTCGGCACATCGCCACCCCTAGGTCCTAAGGTTTTTCTCCAAGTGTCATGTTGCTCTAATGCTTCTTTACGGTCGTGTGGCCATGTTTAGCATTTGCTTACGCAATGTCCGTTCGGAGAGAGCTCGCCCGGAGCGAATCGGGCGAGCGGCTCCCCTCCCGCAAGTGAGGGGGAAGGGCCCCACGTGACCCCGCACAGCCGTACGGTAAGTTTTTCCATTTTTTTTTAATTTTTAACTTTTTCTTTCTTTTTCTTCATAATAATTTTATGATCATCAAAATTTTATGGTAAAAATTATTACAACATAATTTATGCTAACATAAATTTATCGAACTGTATGGCATAAAACTATACTAACATAATTTATGCTGACATAATTTTACAATAATTGTATGACATAAAATTATGCTAACATAAATTTATCATAACTGTATGACATAAAATTGTGCTAACATAATTTATACTAACATAATTTTATCATAACTGTACGACATAGAATTGTGCTAACATAATTTATATAAACATAAATTTATCATAACTATATGACATAAAATTATATTTTTATTACAACTTATATATAAATGTGGTCTTGTTTTGTTTATAAAAATTAGAGAATCATAAATATGAAATCGGTTTGGTTAGTAGACATCTTCATTACGAGCTACGTAGGAAAAAGAAAATTGAAAGACCTTTCATTTCCATGCATGCTTGCAAGTAGCAGCCGAGTGAAGGAGCCGAGGGGGTCCGCGACAACGACGTGAGGGGGAAAAAGGGGCAGCATGAGCACGGTGCTCGCTGGGGTTGGAGCTGACCGGGGCCCACACAGCAACCTCAGGGGAAAAACGCGCTGTGACCATGTGCACGTGGGGATTGCCGGTCTGATCGCTCGCGTGAATCAAACCTAACGAGCGCTCGCGGAACGGTGAGCCCCGTTTCCTTACCCAGTAGACTTCGTACTGAAACGTTTTTTATGGTAAAATCTACACGAGTGAGGTATTTTTACCTTGGGCCACGTAGGATGGGAGGCCTACAAAAGAGATTTCTTTTGGGCCAAATTATGCTGCCTTGTAGTATTTCTATCTAGAATTATGTATACTAATCCATCAACCCGTACGTCGCACGGGCTAGTCTCAAGACGCACACATATTATTATGTGTATATCAAAATATGGATAGTTTTAATATAAAATTAAATAGTTATTTTAGATATTTTATCGTAATAATTAAATATGGTTAATTTAGATATAACCTTGAGAGGTTATTTTATATCATTTTTACCATAGCATAAGAAATTAAGACTTAGACCATTTTTATAATTGTGCATGTGTGTAATTATTTAAAAAAAGATCCTATCTGATCACTATTAATGTTTTAATCTATCTAATTAATGGTTAGATGTTTTCGGTTGTTATGAGAATTATTTTAGGTTATCCATACAATTGATACTATTGCATTGTAGATGCCGCTAAATTGATGGCCGGATATTTTTATTTTTTTTGTGTGAGAATTTCTGAAATTTGTTTATTTTTCTAGAACGTCTCGTAATTAACATATTTTTTAGAGCTTTGAATTAGTAATAGTAAAATTACCTATAAATCTATGTTTTTATAAGATTCAGAGTCACATGAGACATCAGTGTCATAGGTATGCTCTCGTAAGATTTATTGTTATACGGGACATTTGTGTTATCAATTCATAGATAAATTTAGTAGTGATGGAAGTTGAAAATTCAAAACTTATGCATATTTTATCTATTTTTGCTTTAGACAATTGCTATAGTGTTCTGAAATAACTGCAGATCATGAATTTAATTTATCGAAAATAGATAGATATGGTGGTTTTGACATCCTCGAAGGTAATAGATGAAGTATATATTTCTCTATTTTGTTATGTAAAATAGCATAAATTGTTTTCTACCACGGTAACATGGCAAAATACCTTATACGATCTATGCTCATATTTACGTGACATTAAAAAAATAACGTATCTGGCCTTTCAATGTTTGGCAAAATATTATACGGCTGTGCGTTTCATGTAATGCCATATGAACTATATGTTTTTTTAATTATTATTGATATTTTGCTCTCCAATCTCTACTGCTTAGCTTATTAAATATGTAGCGTGGAGGTCAACACCCGTGATCCGTCGCCCGCGTGCCCCTCGCTCCACCTCCAAGAAAAAAACGCTGCCCCACGCCCTTCCGCACACAGCAGCCTCTGCCCCGCGCCTCCAGCCCCAGCGTGCCCCCTGGCTCCCTCGCCACCCCCTCCACCCCGCCCACCTCGCCGCTCGCTGCCGCCGTCACCGTCGCGATGCCACCCTCGACCGATGCGCCCAGCCCCTCGGCGGCGCCCCTCGCCCCGCGGCACTGCCCTCGCCGGCAGCCCCCACCTCCTCCCACATCCCCCTACCCTCATGCAGCGCCATCGAGCTGCCCCCGCCCCCGCCCCCGCCCCCGCCCGTGCACTTGGAGCCCTGGCCCCGACCACCGCCGCCATCCCCGCCCGCGATGCGTCCCAAACCACTGCCGTCCGCGCCCGCCATCCTCTCCCCCCACCCCGCGCGCCCACCCACGCGTGCCGCTCGCCTCCGCACGAGTTGCTTCCACCCCGCCGCGATCCCGACCAGTGCCACGTCTGCTCCGTCCCAAGCCGGCGCCGGCGTCGGCGGCTTCGAGGAACGGAGACAGCGGAGGCGGAGCGACGGAGGCGACGCCTCGCTGCGCTGTCGGCCGGAGTGGGCCTAGGCCCGGCCTCGGTTGAGCCGCGAGACGCTGTCGTCGGAGCGGTAGGCCTGGGGCTTTGGCCTCCTCGACGTCCGCAGCCAAATAGGGATAGGGACTCGGTGGCCAGAGCAGCGTCGCCGGCTCTCTTCTCGGCCGCGCGTGCTTTCATTTGTTTCTCCGGCCCTCTTCTTGTGCTCTGTGTTTGATATAGCCTGCATTTCTTCGTTGATTGATTGCAAGGGATCTGTGGAGCAAGAGAGGCTTCGACCATACCATACTACGCATGCCTTTGCTCTCCTCCTGCGCTGGAAGTTCGTGGGACGGCGCTCCTGCGTTTCTTTCTGTTCTTCCCCTCGGTGAATGTCTTGCCTCCCTTTGCGTCCATGTGCTTGTCTATGAATGCTCTGTCCTTGTTGGCTTGCTACTGCTGTATGCTGGTGGGATACTGCTTGGAGCAAAGCAAGCGCATTACATGGTCATTTACAGTTTGCTCATTTGGTTCCTTCTTCCTCAGCTGCTGCTCTCTTTCTCAGTTTCTCTTGCAGTCTGTCATGTACTAAACATCGGAAAAAAAATTGCATGTGTTTAGATTGACGTCTGCATATTTTAGATTAAAGCTGCATGATTGCGTGTCCATTGAAGTACACTACCATTCTTGTACCGGTATATTTTTTGGTTTATTGATAGAAAAAATCTTCTATGTTTCAGTACATTGATCTCTTAAGGGTGGTTGCTTTTCTTGTTCCATTGAACAAAGTTTTAGATTTGCAGTGTACTAAATGAATAGCTTGACAATCACCTGAAGTAAGCTAATTATTCCCATGTAACCGTTATCTCCCTATTCTTTTCCTACCTTTTAGAGTTTATATTTGCACAATGAAGTCTCTATCAAGAATATTATAAATCTCTATGCTAATTCTTATAGTGATAGGTAGGTTCCTTCTTGCAATGTATAGCTTCCTGTTAATCCTTCGACTGTTACCTAACACATAATTTACTTTACAGATCTAGCTCATTTAAGTTACACGCTGACAACTAATAATGCACATATGTCTGCTACAAGGTTTTACGAATATTAGCCATTAGTTTTGTGCGCTTTCGACCTCAACTGATGCTGGAGCTGTGCAGTGAGTGCGTCCACCGAGCCTAATTTGTTATGTCCAAACATAGATAGGCCTATTGTTCCATATGCCATCAATGTGCTCATGCGGTTGTTTGTTCAAGTTTCAATTTGGCCTAATTTGCTGTGTGGTAATAAAGATGGATCTATTGATCATTTTGTTTGGAACAAAGACAAGTGTTACAGTACAAACACATACCAAAAGAGCTACGAGTTTATGAACCCATTTCTGTATTAGTAACATTGAAGATACTATTCTTCTTTTATAAAATTGATCTGTCCATTTTTTTTTCAGAAGTGCCATTTGTACATTGGAGATGAAGAAAACCGAGGAATAAATCAAGTAGTTTTTAGTGTTTTATGCTACCTGTGCTGCTGTGCTGTGCAAAGTATAAAGAGTGTTGAATGACCTCGTGTGGTGCACTCTTATCTTTTACTCAAAGAGTATGTCACGGACAGGGAAAATGTTTTACTGTATATAAGTTTATAGGTCAGGATGTACATTGCCGAATGCAAAACAATAATAATTTCTCAGGTTTAGTTTTCGTGCACGC
Organism: Paspalum notatum; assembly: GCA_022530915.1. Taxonomy (NCBI): domain Eukaryota; kingdom Viridiplantae; phylum Streptophyta; class Magnoliopsida; order Poales; family Poaceae; genus Paspalum; species Paspalum notatum. The sequence goes on along the minus strand of CM039690.1, from coordinate 38,284,598 downwards.
AATATTATGCTCTGAAGTTATTTTCTCAAATGTAATTGGATTAAATTTATATAAATTTCTGGATTGTTATCTACATTGAAATTTAAAATATCTTGTTTGGTTTATTTTAAGTCCCATTGCATCGCACGGGCAATTACCTAGTGAATCTATTAATTTAGACATCGCTCTCCAATGGATCCGAATCTTTTAGCCATCTAATTAATAATAGTAATATTTTTAATTAATACACCAAATGTTGCCGGCATGGAGATTTGAACCGTGGTCTCCTACTGCCATAGGATTTATTTTTTTAATTAATACGCTAAATGTTGCAAGCGTAGAGATTTGAACTCTCGATCTCTTGCCTCTACATTTGCTATAATTGGCTTTTTTAATTAATACGCTAAATGTTGCCGGCGCGGAGATTTGAACCCTCGATCTATTGCCTCTATTTTTTTTAGCGCGCTTTAAAAACAGTGTTTCTTTGCTTTAAAAATAGTGCTACTTTTACGACCTCCAATCAGTAATAGTAAGATATAGCATATACATACATATACACATCACTTTTTAATAGAAATAATGGGTATTTCATCTGAATACCCATCAATTGAAGTGGGCCCACCCCTCAAGAGTAGCTGAATGAAAGTCCAATCATGTGCCTGACTTACACTTGAAATAATCATCATACCCTGACTTACACTTTTGAGAATTTATAGATGTAGATAGGAATGCAGGAATAGATAAGAGACCTATAGTGCAATTGACTCAGAAAATTTAATAACAACACTCAAATCAGCGTTATTATTGGAGCAAAATGTATACTACCATTTTTTTTGCAAATGCAGTTGATCTAAAGTAATCTAGCGCCGCTTTCCACTATCATATGGACATGTGTCCGATGATTCCAAATAACCTTTTTAATGCTACTTAAGATTATCACTGTTGCTTCGTCGCATCAGTGGCCTGCATGATAGGAGCATCCTCCGTTGTTAATTGGGTTCCTGATTGTTCATAGAACCTTAGTGAGGTTGGTAGCTCGTGATACGAGTTATCTGCGGCCAATCAACTCTAAACAGCTTATATTTATATATTACCTTGTTGACTTGGTTTCGCATGATACCTCCAGCTGGACCCTTTCTGGTCCTTCTCCCTCCTAATAATTCTAGCACTTTTGTTAAAACGATGTCTAATTTTTTATTAGGACTATGTTATGCATGACATTGACCTACATATACAGAATGTGTAGGTGACACGTCTAACATTGCAGCCTAAGCTGAGGGTCAGGGAGGCGACCATGGAGTTCTTGTTCATGGCCCTCCTATGCTTATTGTTCGCATCATCATCGGAGCTTGTAGCACGCATCCATGGCCAAGTCGATTCTCTAGGTATTAGGCAAGCTTTCCATGCTCCTGAATGCATGCACGCCACTTAATCTCTCGGATCAAGCGTCAAATTCTTTGCATGTGTACGTGGTCATCAGGTTTCATCAGCATCGACTGCGGCATCGCCGCCAACACGTCCTACTCCGACCAGTCCTCCCGCGGCCTGCACTACGTCTCCGACGTCGGCTTCGTCGACGCCGGTGACGGGCTCAACGCCTTCGTGCGGCCGCCGTACGACGACCCTGCCATGGCCGACCGGTACCGCACGGTCCGGTACTTTCCCGGCGCCGCGGGGGCGCGCAGCTGCTACACGCTCCGGCCGGTGGCGCCGGGCGGCAAGTACCTCGTCAGGACCGCCTACTGCTACGGCAACTACGACGGCGCCAATGAGCTCCCCGTCTTCGACCTCCACCTCGATGTCAACCACTGGGCCACCATCAACGTCACCGACGCCGGCGACAAGTACATCCACGAGGCGGTGGCGGTCTCGCAGGCCGACTTCTTGCAGGTGCGTGCTGGACTGATGGCTGGTTGCTGTTCAGTGTTGAGTATGCAATCATTTCGTTTTTATGATTGAACACTTGGCAGTACAGTTTTATTTTAGAGACCTCTCTTTGATCTACACCTTTTGCGCATCAGCTTAAGTTGACCTCTGAAAAATACTCTCCCATTCCAAATTACAATTCTTGGTTTTGTAATGTGAATAAATCTACTAGTTTTTTTTTTTCTGCGGTGGATCATTTCTCTGTAATTTCCTGTTCAGGTGTGTCTCGTGAACAGAGGGCTAGGCACTCCGTTCATCTCTGGCCTTGATCTGAGGCCACTCAGGGCAACCATGTACCCGGAGGCCACTGTCAACCAGTCCCTGCTTATGCTGAGCCTTTCCCGGCCATCAACCCCATTTGTTTTCAACCGGTACCAGTTCTGGCCATCCGATTATCAAATTTACAGGTGAGTTTGAGACTATATTACACCAGCTTTCCTCTGCAGCAATCCCTCAGATGGCGCCTGACGTGAGCTTCAATTGGATTAAAATTTCTTGAAAACAACAGGTACCCTTTTGATCCATATGACCGCCTGTGGCAGACATATGGCGATATCACTGGCTGGACCAACATAACGACACCGGCCGCCGTTGACGTCTCAAGCATCACCAGCTTCGACAAGCCAACGGTGATACTGGCAAGCGCCTCCACTCCGGTGAATGCAACCCGGATGGACTTCACATGGAGCTCAGATCCCTCCATAAACAGCGACGACACACCGTACCTTCTGATGCTCTACTTTGCAGAGCTCCAGAGGTTGCCAAGAAGCACACTGAGGCAGTTCGATATCCTTGTCGACAACACTACATGGAACATTGGCAGCCGGCGCTACAGCCCCAAGTACCTGTCTGCAGAGGTTGTGAAAAGGGTGGTGCAGGGATCAGGCCAACACAATTTCTCACTTGTCGCGACACCAGACGCCATGCTTCCGCCTATCCTGAATGCATTCGAGATATATTCAGTAAAGGCGATGAATGGGGTCATGACGGATGATTCAGATGGTATTGGTTAAACACTTTAACTTGGTTGGTAAAAGTGCCATCAGTGCATTGCATCCATCAGCTGTGATATAGATATTGAAAGTTCTTACATTGTGATGTGAATTTTGATAAGCTATTCAATAAAAAATATCATGCTCAGTTTTCAATGCTCTCATTGTAGCAGAGCATAATTTCAGAATTACCCTTTTCTCCTCTATGAACAGTCAAGGCCATGATGACGATTCGCACAAACTATGCACTGAAGAAAAATTGGATGGGAGATCCTTGTGCACCAAAAGCATTTGCTTGGGATGGCTTGAACTGTAGTTATACCCCATCTGGTCCTGCACGGGTAACATCTCTGTAAGTAGTAAGCTGGCAATCGTTCTATCATAAATTTCTAAAAATTACAGATTTATTGCAAGAATTTGTATTTTCATGAGTCCTGATAGTAACAATTGCTTGATTTGCTTCAGGCGCTTAGCATCGAGTGGTTTGACTGGTGCAATTGATTCATCCTTTGGAGATTTAAAATCCCTCCAATACCTGTAAGGGCCCAATGTCATCATAGTATCATACAGAATGCTGTGCTTTGTACATTATAACTTTTTACAACCACTTCAATTTATCTCACCTCCATAACACTTAATTAGCTACTAATTTGGCTTATGCAAACTTGAAGTAGCAAAACATTAAACTTTAACTTATCAGTACACATGCCTGCATCAGTATTCTTATAAGAACTAAACATATGTGGTTCCAGGGACCTGTCCAATAACAGCCTATCTGGTCTGATACCTGATTTTCTAGCACAAATGTCATCACTCACATTCCTGTAAGTATTTTGTGTACCTTAAATAAGATCATTATAAAATTGCATCAATTATTAAACTTGTGCTATGAATTCACAGTGATTTGTCAAGCAATGACCTCAGCGGATTGGTGCCTGCAGATCTACTAGAAAAGCACCAAAACGGGTCTCTTGTATTAAGGTTTGCATAATGTAGCAAACTTAATTCCCACAGTTCACTTAACCATGGGCCACAAAATTTGAAAGCAATTACTTTTATCTTAGCCAAAGGATCTTTTCAGATACTATTTATCTATTAATTAACCAAGTGTTGCCAAATGATAGGATCGGTGACAATGCAAATCTGTGTGAGATTGGTGCTTCTACGTGTAACACGGAGAAGAAGGGAAAAAATAGAACACTTGTCATTGCAACAGTTGTTCCAATAGCAGTAGCAACTCTACTGTTTGTAACAGCATTTTTCATACTTCATAGAATGAGAAAAAATCAAGGTAACACTTCATCAAGGAAACAACTAAATCAGCACTCACTGAAGCTTGTTGATGCAAATACCTCGTATGATTACAGGTAAATGGATGGACAACAATTCAAGGCTTAGCAACCCTCGTGACAGATCGAATGTATTTGACCACAAACACTTCAACCACAAGGAGTTGAAGCTTATGACAGAAAACTTCATGGAGGAGATAGGGAGAGGAGGATTCGGTCCTGTATATAAAGGCTACTTGGATAATGGAAGTCCAGTTGCTGTCAAGATGCGTTCACAAACATCCTCTCAGGGGGATGAAGAATTTTTAGCAGAGGTTTGAAGTTCATTTGAAACTTGCCTTTTGCATGCATTTGAAAACGAACTGAAACAAATGCTGTCGCTACATATTGTAGGCTCAACACTTGACTAGAGTACATCACAAAAATCTGGTTTCCCTGATTGGATATTGCAAGGAGAAGAAACATATGGCCCTTGTCTATGAATACATGGAGGGAGGAAACCTATGCGACCGTCTAAGAGGTATGAAAGAATTAGCTTCCTCTCACCACCTTCACAAAGAACAGAATGACCTTTAGGTGTATCTTCTTACTTCATCGGACTATTTCACTAACTACCGAGATTCAGATTTATATTTAAATTTCACCAAGAACATTTCTAGAAGTTGTGTTGAGAAATGTATGTATCTGGAAAAAAGAACATTTCTTTTGTTGGGGATATATGTGTGGTGGTTGTTTGAAGAACATTTCAATTTGATCAAGTTTCCTCGTAAACATTTATTATTTAAAAATCAAGGCCACATATTTGAGATGATATGCATGCTATAGACAAGTTTCACAAATAAACTAGATGATATGTTTTTCACCTTTTTGCACAGACCTTGCTTGTGATTAATGTGTTGTGATCATCCATCACAGGAGAGATCTCCGGTGCTACAGCCCTCACTTGGCATCAGCGTGTCAGGATTGCTATTGACTCTGCACATGGTTTTCACACCCCTCGCTGCATATTTTTATGTGATGTTGAATACCAACTGCAAACTGATTACAATTGTTTCATATCAATGCAGGATTGGAGTACCTCCACAAGTCATGCCAACCTCCACTGATCCATAGGGATGTGAAAACCACGAATATTCTGTTATCTGCTGATCTCGTTGCTAAGATTGCTGACTTTGGGTTAATGAAGGCGTTTGCCAATGAGTTTAAGACCCATGTTACCACTCGGCCGGCAGGTACACTGGGGTACCTGGACCCTGAATACTACAACACATCCCAGCTCAGTGAAAAGAGTGACGTTTACAGCTTCGGAGTTGTGCTACTGGAGCTAATAACAGGCCAGCCACCGTCAGTCCCTATCAGTAACACCGAGAGCATCCATATTGCACAGTGGGTGCGCCAGAAGCTCTCAGAGGGTGATGACATTACGGGCATCGCTGACCCAAGGATGAGAGGGGAGTATGATGTCAACTCTGTCTGGAAAGTCACAGAGTTGGCACTGCAGTGTCAAGAACAGCCGTCCCGGAAACGACCAACGATGTCTGAGAATGTGATGGAGCTGAAAGAGTGTTTGGAGCTGGAGATGTCTCATGCAATGAGCTACGGTAGCTCTGTCCCAAGCAGTGCAAACAATCTCAGTGCAACAAGTGCAGACTTGCAGAGTGATGGTCAAGCAAGTAATTATCTGGGACAGCAAACTGCGCCAATGTTGGAGCAGCTAGGTAAAGCTTCATCAACTCACGTAGGTCCAACGCCAAGATGAAACAGAGATCAATGGAATTTGTATGTTTTAATGATCTAGGGATCCCTTTGTATGTAGGTCGTGGATGAATTGAAACCTTTTGTGTGCTCTGTAATTTCATTTGCTAATTGATTCTGCTTGCTGTGGTTTTCATAGTATACCAGTAAAGTATTGTGTGATCAAGTTCATTTATCATTTACAAGTACTTGCTACATCTGGAACAAGACGAAATACAACTTATCAAATCTTTAGAACAGAGAAAATCCATGTTGTAATATAGCGTTTCTACAAAGAAAATGGTAATATAAAATAGTAGTGTTCAGAACACCATGTCAAGAGAAATTTCATCAGTAATAATTACCTGATGCAGATATACTATTAGTGAATTACTCCATTTATGTCCATGCCTATGCTACAAGCACAGATCCAGGTGGTTACCCCTGCTACCAAACGCCCTGCTTTATCTGAACCACATTTCAATTTGATCAAGTTTCCTCGTAAACATTTATTATTTAAAAATCAAGGCCACATATTTGAGATGATATGCATGCTATAGACAAGTTTCACAAATAAACTAGATGATATGTTTTTCACCTTTTTGCACAGACCTTGCTTGTGATTAATGTGTTGTGATCATCCATCACAGGAGAGATCTCCGGTGCTACAGCCCTCACTTGGCATCAGCGTGTCAGGATTGCTATTGACTCTGCACATGGTTTTCACACCCCTCGCTGCATATTTTTATGTGATGTTGAATACCAACTGCAAACTGATTACAATTGTTTCATATCAATGCAGGATTGGAGTACCTCCACAAGTCATGCCAACCTCCACTGATCCATAGGGATGTGAAAACCACGAATATTCTGTTATCTGCTGATCTCGTTGCTAAGATTGCTGACTTTGGGTTAATGAAGGCGTTTGCCAATGAGTTTAAGACCCATGTTACCACTCGGCCGGCAGGTACACTGGGGTACCTGGACCCTGAATACTACAACACATCCCAGCTCAGTGAAAAGAGTGACGTTTACAGCTTCGGAGTTGTGCTACTGGAGCTAATAACAGGCCAGCCACCGTCAGTCCCTATCAGTAACACCGAGAGCATCCATATTGCACAGTGGGTGCGCCAGAAGCTCTCAGAGGGTGATGACATTACGGGCATCGCTGACCCAAGGATGAGAGGGGAGTATGATGTCAACTCTGTCTGGAAAGTCACAGAGTTGGCACTGCAGTGTCAAGAACAGCCGTCCCGGAAACGACCAACGATGTCTGAGAATGTGATGGAGCTGAAAGAGTGTTTGGAGCTGGAGATGTCTCATGCAATGAGCTACGGTAGCTCTGTCCCAAGCAGTGCAAACAATCTCAGTGCAACAAGTGCAGACTTGCAGAGTGATGGTCAAGCAAGTAATTATCTGGGACAGCAAACTGCGCCAATGTTGGAGCAGCTAGGTAAAGCTTCATCAACTCACGTAGGTCCAACGCCAAGATGAAACAGAGATCAATGGAATTTGTATGTTTTAATGATCTAGGGATCCCTTTGTATGTAGGTCGTGGATGAATTGAAACCTTTTGTGTGCTCTGTAATTTCATTTGCTAATTGATTCTGCTTGCTGTGGTTTTCATAGTATACCAGTAAAGTATTGTGTGATCAAGTTCATTTATCATTTACAAGTACTTGCTACATCTGGAACAAGACGAAATACAACTTATCAAATCTTTAGAACAGAGAAAATCCATGTTGTAATATAGCGTTTCTACAAAGAAAATGGTAATATAAAATAGTAGTGTTCAGAACACCATGTCAAGAGAAATTTCATCAGTAATAATTACCTGATGCAGATATACTATTAGTGAATTACTCCATTTATGTCCATGCCTATGCTACAAGCACAGATCCAGGTGGTTACCCCTGCTACCAAACGCCCTGCTTTATCTGAACCGTTGAAGGACCCGAATGTCTATCTCTTATCTCCTCTTATTTCTTCTTCTTCTTACTATGAAGAGTGCAAGGGAGGCACCAACACCCATACCTCTCTCCTCAGTGTAATCCCACCACTGGCTGCTGTGCAGCTACTCAGCTAGAGACACATGTACCTAAAAATTAACCATCCAAGAGAGGTTTCGAACTCAAGACGCCACCGATGTGCGTTTTCCACTCTAACCAACCTACCTTAAGTACAATTGTTATATATATAGAACAGCAAACTTAATTATAAGTTTAGTAATGTGAGGGAGTTTCCTTCAACATTTGAATAATTTTTAGAGTTCAAAACATTTGAATAATGTATCTCTGAATGTTACCATTACTTTTGCTCATCTTCATAATGTGTCATGTGGCTTTGGATAAAAAATTTTAGTGCAACTTTTTGATTTTAGGCTCCAAATTCAAGAGAAACCAAGAGTAAGATAAATCAGATAATGACATAGGGATGTGAGGATTTCGCGCATGGCAACTTTCCACAAAAATTGTAGAGTGCCCAGTCGAATAAGAGGAAATATGCCATCACCTTATTGATCTGAACTTACGAATGAGAGGAAACCTTCACCTTATTGATCTGAACTAGGCCTCCAAAACAGTCTACAGTAGAAACGAAAGGGGTGTATAGAAGCAAAGTTGGAGCATCTGTAGAGGCTTCAAGTATTTTTAATACAAGATGGTGAGTAAAAACTACTCCCTCCGTGTTAAATATATAAGTCGCGGTTAATTTTTTTTTCAAAACTTCAATTACTCATCTTATTCAAAAACTTTTATATTTTATAATTTATTTTGTTGTGATTTGTTTTATCATTGTATAGAGTTTGATCATTAGTAATTTTTTACACGTTTATACAAATTTTTTTAATGAAACAAATGATCGAAGTTTTGAAAAAAGTCAAGCGTGAGTTATATTTAAATACGGAGGGAGTGTTATAAATGAAACACGCTAGGTTGGACCAGTGAACCGGTGCCACATTTTCTCAAAAATAGTTTTTTATATGATTTGAAATGCCATTGCGTGGTATATTTACTACCATGAAATCTATCTACTACCGAAAAATTGCTGTTGCATTGATCTAAATTGCCAAATAAGAATAAGAAGATGCATGCAAGGCTGTGCAGTGGGCCTTATTACCGACGGGCCGGCCCGTGCCCTGCGTTGCTAATCACCTACCACGAGCAGGCGTCCCGTTCCTCGCTCAAAAAAAAAAAAAAAAAAAAGCAGACGTCCCGTTCCGTTCCGTTACCACGCGCGCGTCCATTCCCCAAATTTCCAACTCCACACTTTCACAGCCATGGCCTCTCCACCGCCGCCGGCGGCGGCGGCTCCCACCACCATCGGCGCGCTCGATGAAGACCTTCTCCGCGAGATATTCCTGCGCCTCCCCAGCGTCACGAGCCTCGCCCGCGCGGCCTTCGCCTGCCGCGTCTTCCTCCGCGCCGTCCGCTCCTCCCCCGCCTTCCGCCGCCGCTTCCGCGAGCTCCACGCGCCGCCGCTCCTCGCCGTCTGCCTCGCCCCTCACATGCGCGCCGTGGTCCCCGCGGCCGCAGACCGTTGCAGCTCCGTCGTCTCCGACCCAGACGCCGCCGCCGACGCCGACGAGTGGCGGGCAGATCCGGAGATCCCCTACAGCGAATGCTACGTCGCGCTCGTGAACCGGGCCACCAACCAGACCGCCAGCTACAGCCCGCACTCGCAGTCCCTGAAAATCTACCCCAAGGAGCCGCCCCACGGCGGCGGCGACGCCTACCTCGAGTTCCACACGCTCTCCCCCGACGATGGAGATCCAGATCAGCGGCCCTCCCGCGTGGTCTGCGTCCTCCACGAGCGCTCGTGGGCGTGGGCGCGCGCGGCCGTCTTCTCGTCTCGCACCATGGAGTGGCGAGTCTTCCCGGAGGCCGGCACGCTGCTGCCTGACGGCGACAGATACACCGCCGGTACGGTTGTTAATGGGTTGGTCTGTTGGGTGCACAGCGGACGCGTCCTCGCGCTCGACACCGCCGCATTTCAGTTCTCTCTGATATATCTGCCGCCGCCGCTGAAAGGGCAAGGGCCATTCTCAAAGCTTGGTCAGACCAAGGATGGGGAGCTCTGTCTCGTAAGCGTGCATCAATGCGACCTTTCTGTTTGGTTCCCCACAGCCGACGATGAATGTGTCCAGTGGTTTACGCTGCACAGGCTGTTTCCACTGCACACGAGTGTCAAGGAGATCACTGAGCATTCAGGGGAGGATCAAGCTGCATACCGCTGGTGGGTGCGGCCTATGGCGGTTATCGATGGATTTATGTACCTATCTGTTGCCTACCGCAGCTGCATGGAACCACGATCTCCTGAGTGGTTCCTGTCCTTCTGCCTGGAAACAGCAGAGATGAATTTGCTCCATAAGGAAAGCTGTTTTTTACCCTGCTTAGTTGATCCCTACATCATGACCAGCTGGCCATCTTCTCTGATACACAACAAGGTCAGCCCATGCTTATGTTTGTAAGATGCAGATAAAAAATATGTTTCGGACCTGTATTGTTGTCTGCAGTTCACATAACATTTAAGTGTGGTTTTTTTATATTGCTGCAAAAAATCGTGCCATCGGCTTTCAAGTTTACAGAAGTAGCATGTCTCGTTTCATAACTCGTAGTCGTAGCACACAAGGTCAATTGCTTGCTGTCTGTATATGATAAGCGTGAGGGTTTGTGCAGATTGTATAGTACAACAAAGAGTTGTGTTGCCAATATTGAGTCTGGAATTCTTTGTGTGCTTTATAGTGCTAACCAATATGAGATGGCAGTGCTGTATGCAACACTTCTTATTTCAGTCTCAATGCTTCCATAAAAGCTAAATAAACCAATCTTACAATTAGAATATATTTCCCTGCAGAAATTCTGTCTATGCAAAAGCTTAGATTGTTACTTATATGAATTCTCCTTGTGTGATAGCAGGATTTGGAGACTGGAGTCATAGGACAAATTTTTGAAGATGATGGTCCAACAGGCACAGAAGAAGCTTCCCCTGTCCTTTTTACTGCATTGGAATCATTCAAAGAAGCTTTGATTGATGATGACAACGTAAATTTCACAACGATAGGTGCCTTCTTACTCGATGATGAGAAGAACTCTCTGCAGAACAAAATCAGCACTTTAGAGTCAGGATTAGCAACTGCAAGAGACCGTGCCCTGAGAATAGGTTCTGGCTCTAACAGCAGGGAAGGGATGGAAAGAGGCAGCTGGTGGCAAATGTGGAATGGAAGGTTGGGAAGTGCTTATTCCCAATTCCTTTGGCTGATTGTGGCATTCTTCATCGGGATAATGATGTGCTTTCTGTTGTAATGACATGCCGCGAGTGAAGGTTGAAAACAACCTTATGTGGTACTCAGTGTCTAGTTGGCAAGGGACTTATCTATGTCTAGTTGGCAGGAGACATATCTGCTTTTATATGCAGTGATATTAAGTGACATTGTCAAAAAATGTAAGCCATGAGCTTTAGCCTAGAGGCTTCTTGTCCGTGTTCTGCATGATTGATCAAAACATTCACTTTGGGACCACTATGCTAATCTCCAGATTCACTTTCTGTATGAGTTTTACTCTTACATTGTTACGTTGGTGCTGCTCAGCCCGCCTCTCTACGCACGCAAGGAATCTAGTAGTCCTGCTGCGCAGTGCAGCTGTCCGGTGTTGCTTGCATTACGTGCTTGCTGTCTAGCTCAGGATTGGTGCGCCATTTTTCCGAGAATCTCTAATTTGCCTGCTTTTTTTAGAAGATGCTGATCAGCATGTTCGTTTCATTAAGTTTTGCATTACGCTGGTTACGGAACTCTTAAAATGTGTCATGCCAGTCTTTATACTCACAAAATGCATCCTAATATTTTTTAGTTTCTCCAAACTATTTTAAATTTGACCTAGTTAATAGAAAAATATTAATATCTATCACACTAAAAAAGTAAATTATAAAAATATAATTCATGATAACGTTGGCTATTAAAAATATTATTTAATAAACATGGTTAAATTTAGAATAGATTGGCTTAAGATGAACCAAAAACACTATCACGTACAAGACGGAGAGAGGGAGGATAACCATGCAACACAATTTAGGAATGTACCAATTATATTTAGATAAGCAAAATCTGATATGAATTCAGAGTTGAGCACACTGTGTTAGGGCCTTAGGAGAGAATAGTGATGGTTCTGTTGGTGATGGAGCATACATGGACTTATGGCGGTGCCCTGCCTCTGATGCCAAAAGACGACGACGACGACGACGACGGAGGATTCTAGGAGACCCAAGACTGGCACCTGGGCGACGCCGCGCGGCGAGGGGATCCAGGGCAAGATGAATGCCCCAGGCAATGGACCCTGTGGACTGAGGATAGGCTGGATTGCACCAAAGCATTCGCAGCCTCCCAAACATATGAAGTAGACTATCTACTGTTATTAATTAGAGGTTTTTTTTGAGCCTCCACGTTAAGCCTCACGAAACACATAAGAAAAAAGACAAGTCATAGAAATTTTCATAAAAATCAGAAACATCTGGCCATCAATTGGCAGATTGGATATTAATAGCCGTTAGATCTGTTTTCTAAGTAATTACCCATCTCTGACACTACAAAAGGTTTTGAGTTCAATTCTCAACGAAAGCAAATTTCTTTTTTTTTTCGAAGATTTTTTTTATTTTTTAAGTAATTATCCACCTGTCATTATAAAAGGTTTTGAGTTCAACCCTCAACGAAAGTAAAATTTTTTTTGACAAATTTTTCCATTTTCAATTTATTTTTCAAGTAATTATCCACCTCTGTCAATATAAAAAGCATGAGTTCAACTCTCGACGAAATCAAATTTCTTCTTTTTTGACAAAATTTTTTCATTTTCAAATTTACTCTTAGTTTCTTGTTAAACTTGACCGTTTATGAATTTGCACTGCTAAATGATCCTGTAACTTTTTCTTATAAAAATACTAAAAACCTTTCTATAAAACAGATATTTTGTGTCTAATCTTACTATTACTGATTAAAGACTTTTTTGGAGCCTCATTATTAATTCTCACAAGATGCGTTGAATCTACGCTATAAAAGAGCGAGTTTTCTAAAAATCTTTTTTACCCAGAAAGGCATAGGTATACCCCTCACGCTGGTCCCACTGTGCAGTTTGGAAAAGGTTGGAAAAGGATGGAAAGATCCAAAACACATAGATGCAAAATGCTTCATCCACTTTCTCTCTTTATTTCTTACCTCATTTTATACCCACACCCACGTGTTATTTTCCTTCTCTTGGTTTTAATGAGAAAGGAATGAGACAATCAATCAGGTCTCTTTCTTTTTAATTATATTTTTTTCTTTTTTCTATTGTCTGCTCGATCATCTCACAACACGTGTATGTTGCACGTACATCTATACCAGTAAAAGATAAAATCATAGAAATTCTCATAATAATCAGAAACATACTACGATCGATTGCAGATTGAAATCTTAATAACTTTACCGTTTACAAATTTGCATTACTAAATGATCCTGTAACTTTTTTCATAAAAATGCTACGAACCTTTCTATGAAACAGATATTTTATACATAATCTTGCTATTACTAATTGAACACTCTTTTTTTTAGGCCTCCTTATTAATCCTCACAAGATGCGCTGAATAAAAGATAAAATCATAAAAATTCTCACCATAATCAGAAACATCCTATCATTAATTGCAGATTGAAGTCTTAATAGCCACTAGGTCTGTTTTCTATGTAATTACGATACTGCCATCCATCATATAGCTCTAATAATAGATCTGTTTTCTAGAAAGAAGATAAATCTTAAAAATTCTCGCAAAAATCAGAAACATCTGTCATCCATATGCAGGTCTAATAATAGTTTCTAAAAAATTACTCACCATGACATTATGAAATAAAAAATAAAATAATCCACTAAATTTGTATAAAAATTGCCATCATGTCATTGTGAAATATGAATTAATTAACCTCTTAAATTTGCATATAAATTACTCACCATGCCATTATAAATGATGAATTAAAATAAGCTTTAAATCTGCATATAAATTACCCAATATGGCATAATGAAAGATAAATTAAAATAATTTATAAATTTGCATATACGCTACCGTAATTTTGTTACGAAGGATGGATATTACTAAAAATTAAATCAATATCTCATAAACTCCAACACGTGCGAGAGCAACCTTTTGAAGCCTCCATGTTAATCCTCACTAGCGCGCAAGGAAAAAATTTGCCATCATGTAGCTCTAGTAATAGTAATCATTAGATCTATTACATTTTTAAAAAAAATTACCCACCATGCCGTTACGAGAGATGAAATAAAATAATTCTCTAAATTTATATAAAAATTACTCATCATGTTATTATAAAGTATGAATTAAAATAACTCTCTAAATTTGCATAAAAATTACCCATTATGCCATTATAAAGTATGGATTAAATAACACTTTAAATTTGTATATAAATTACTCACCATGCCATTAGAAAATGAATTAAAATCAACCATAAATCTGCATACAAATTACCCAATATACTATCATGAAAAATAAATTAAAATAATTTATAAACTTGCACATAAACCACCAATAACGCTATTATGAAAGATGAACTAAAATACCATCTCTAATATTACTAAGGATTAGACCTATATCTTCTAATAAAATTTCAACCCGTGCGAGAGGCTAGTATGTCAAATGGCCGATGCCCGGAAAAGTCTGTTTGTGATGTGTCTGGAGAGATCTGATTGACATGGCGACGTGTTTGGAGATCTGGAGTAGTTTGTTGATGACCCAGTAGACGGGAAGGAATTCACTCTCCATATTTTGGCAGCACTTCCCCGCCGGCCGCTGCTACAGTGCTTTTGCCTTGCGCGACCACAGGCGTTGCAGCAACAGTTGCAGCAGCTCTGCTGCGGCCAACAAGGTCGCCTAAGCTGACGTGGTGTCCACTGCTGGAACCTGTTTGGGATCCGGCCTTGGCTATGCAGATACTTGTACAATTCAGTGGGGTAGGGAGGGTTCCTGTGGCTGAACGTCCGTGGGTAACTGCTGCTGTCTTTCAGAGCCCAAGTCTTGGTGTCAATCTGAAGCAGGTGTGCCTTCTCCTCTCCGGCCACCGTGAGGTACAAGATGTCCCCGTCCATGCTCAGGGCAGGGAACAATGGCGGCAGAGAACCTGAAGAACTGGTAGCCTGCAGTGTGCTGCAAGACGACCAGAGGCTCGGACTGAGGCTCCCGGCAGCTTCTTTCCTCCATGACCGCCTACACGATTGCAGATGCAGAGTCCAGATGCCAGCCTCCACAGAATAGTGGTTGCGGCGATGGATGTTGACAAGCTTGATGATCTCACCGTCGGCAGTACAACCGATGCTCCGAAACTGCTCTGGGCGCCCTCTCTGATCGTCGCCTTCCGCTGGCCGTGCTGGGGGCATGTTGTGAGGGAGACGAACGTACTTGAGCTCGGTGCAGCTGCTGTCGTCATCAAGAAGGTTGTGGCACAGCAGGATGCCTTGCAAGAGGTCGACCCACATGAGGGAGTCGCCGTCACCGAATGGGAGAACCAGGTCGGTCTGCCACTCGCGCAACAAGAACTCCTCGTCTTCCTCCTCGGCGAAACGCAGCGTGACCAGATGTTGGCTCCATTTCTTGTCCCTGGACCTGGACCAATAGCGGTCCATGAACGCCTGCATCTGCCAAGTGCGTGGGTGTACCTGAAGGCGAAGATTAGCGACGACATAGTGATCGCCGGCGGCGGCGCGCAGCATGCCGACCGAGTTCCTGGAGTAAATCCCGTGCTTCATCATGGGAAGCCTGATCACCCAAGGACGACCTTGCTGATCATCATCGTCATGGTGGTGGTGACCGTAGACGAAGTACTCTGTGGGGAAGTTCTTGTGGGGGCTAGTTAGCCGGAGGAGGACGATGCCGTCGTGGGAGCAGACCACCTCGGGGAAGTAGCGGATGGCGCGCCCGCCATAGGGGTTGGGCGTCTCGAGGTTGCTCGTGTGGAGCTGGAGCAGGATGATGCGGTCGCCGACGGTGACCTCCTTGAGCCAGAACTCCACTTCACGGCCTATGCTCGTGCAAGCTGTGGCCATGGCGGTGTGCTTCTCTGCGCACTGCTCGGTGATGCCCATGACATCGAGCAGCACGGTCTGTGGCACAGGAGAGGCTGGTGGCGCCATGACGCTAAACCACGGCCAGCCAAGGATCGATGGACCTGGGATGAGCAACTGAGTTTTGGAGGATGAATTTTGACACACAGGTGGCTGAGTTTTAAGGATGAATCTATCCGAAGGATGGGGGCTGGCTGGCGGGAAGCACAGTTAGGCTGTGTCCATAACGCCTGCAATACATGACAGCTAGCGGGAAGCAAAAAGATCTTTGTGGAACGCAAAAATTTTATAAAAATATACGCGTGAATTTTACATAAAACAATCAATTTCACAAAAAAACGTTTCTATGTTCCAAACGTACCTTTGTTGTGTCCCAGTGCGCATCGAGCACATAGGTGTGTATAGCACAAAATACACCCTACAGCGGAGTGGAGTTTGAAATAAACGGTAAGATATGCGATTTGCGACTTAGCCCAATCCTATTATGGCAGTATGCCAGTATCATCTAATGCCATATTGTATCTTAAAATACTTAGGGGAGTTTGATTTCCATGAAAATTTAAAAATCTGGATAATACACACGATTCAAATATATGAGATAGAGGATGATAACATAAAATTGTTTCTCATGGCACAAAATCGAAGACTGAGAAAGCGAATAGCGTTTGATTTTTTATGAGATAAATTTATCTGGATTTTTATTATCTCTAGTGACCCAAAACACCCCCTTAGTGTGTTGTGACTTGGCATCATGATCACAGAAACAATATGTTTTGGCTTCGAAGTTATCCATGAATGGGTCCCAGCGTTCTAGACGCTTCTTTTTCTTTTGCCGCTTGGTTTTCTCCGTCATAGCCCAGCCAATTAGACATGCGTATGTTTTTATTGTTTTAGCGTACCGGTTGGTTTCTTCCATAAGCGTGCGTTCCCACTACCTGACGTAGGTATCGCATGTGTCACAAGCAAATATGTATTATGAGACGATAACTACGAGAAGATCCACGTCCTGACAACCTGTGTGAGGACAATTCCTCTCTAACGATGGTTTAAGACTATGGCTCTATTTAAATTAGCAAGAGCTTTTTTTTTCTCTAAATTAACTAGCTAACAAACATGTTTGAGGTAAAACTGATCCTTCAACTTACAAAACAAGACACGTAACCTAGGTCCAAGTCATCTTAGGTGTCATTCTAAAACCGCTATGTCGAACCATTTTCTTTTCTATTCTTTACATTTGACAGATGAGGCCGGCCGATTTTGTAATAAATGATTTTTTTTCTCTATCTCTTTTTACCATCCCCTTACCTCCTGTCGTCGGGCCTTCTCGGTCATTGCATTCCTCATGCCGACGGCCATCTTCTAACATTGTCCATCCTCCATTGTTGTCCCTCGTCAATTTCGCTGGTGCTCCTCTATTACCACCTTCCCTACCACCACCGAACCAGCTAATTAACCTTCTTCCTCTTGACACCACTCCCCCAAGTGCCAGTCTCCCTTTCTTCCTCACGTCACTACTTGCCTTGCTGCTAGCGCGTGCGTTCATGCGTTCACCTCGCTGCTGCTACCCTACACCTATCCTCCTTGTTGTGATAAACCGCCTCATCATCGCTGCTGCAGGCCATCCTTATGTCATCATTTCCCATGCTCGCATGTGTCGGAAGAGTAGGGCCAGCCCACTGCACCGGCCCACTCAAGTGACGAAGGGAGAAGAGGTGTGGCCTTACATGTGGGCCTCACATGCATAGCCCATGTCAGCATGCTACATCTGTGCTTGGAGAGAGAAGAAAAATAATTTTGGAGAGTGGTTTGACCCTAGATGACACCCAACCTAACTATAGGGATTCGGATTTTTAATTTTCTAAGTTCGGCGCTAGATCTAAGTGAAACATCATTACCAATTTCAAGAATCACGTACTTCTCTCTATATCACTGCTAGTTTTTGCCACAAACCAGCAGTGATTGCAATACCTTTCACTGTCACTTGTTCAATGCTAAGGTTGAATATCACTACAGGAAAAAACTATTTTTTCTAGACCAAAAACCCATGAAATTAAGTCTTTTTCGTCGGTATGCGACGAAAATATTACCCGAAATAAAAATAGACGAAATTACTTCGGCCCCCACGAAAATAACGTAATTTCGTGGGCTAGCCGACGAATTTACGTGGGCCGACGAAATTAAAGCCACGGGCCAACGTATAGCCCGTGGCTATCTGACGAAATTACAGTCACGTAGCTGTAATTTCGTGACGGGCCGACAAAATTATGTGGCCCGTGGCTATAATTTGGTCGGCCCGTCGAGGCCGGCCAAAGTCAGTTGGCCGACGAAATTACGCCCAGCACCCTCCCTCCCCCCCAAAACAGCTCCATTTAAATCACAGAAAATCACAAAAATTCACAGAAACTCACAGAATACAATATGTCCAGATCACACATCCACATTCACAAACAATACAAAGACATAGGTTTATACAAAGTCCATCGATCCACGCATACCCATCAACCACATAGTCTATATTGGTTCGACAAAAGCAAGTTCAACCATGCGAAATACATAGGTTCATACAAAGTCTATTGATCCATGCATACCCATGCAGCGCCACACAGCTTACTCCTGCGGATTTTGATAGTTGTAGCTGCTCGCTCCTCCGGAACCCGCTAAGTCATCATTCCCTTCCGCATCTGGAGTTGGGCCACGAGAGCATGAGGCCAAACCCTACAAAATAAACTCAAACCGCTTAGTGTAGATAGATTTTGGCTAGGTTTAGCTGGAACTTGCTAGATTTTTCTAAGTTGGCCTAGGGTAGCTAGATTTTGCGAGGTTTTGTTAAGTTTGGCTACTTTAGCTAGATTTTGCTAAGTTTAGCTAGTTTTGCTAGGTTTAGGTAGATTTTGCTAAGCTTAGTTAATTTTGCTAGGTTTAGCTAGGTTTTGCTAAGTTTAGCTTGTTTTGCTAGGTTTAGATAGATGATTTTGCTAAGTTTAGCTAGTTTTGCTAGGTTTAGCTAGATTTTGCTAGGTTTCGCTAAATTATGCTAAGTTCATCTAAATTTGCTAAGTTTCACTAACTTCTGCTAAGTTTGGCTATTTTGTATATATACCTGTGATCCATATTGCTGAAGGGGTGATTGCATCCATGGGTTGAAGTGTGGTGTAGCAGCTGGCATCCACCCTGAAGGTGGCTGGGAGCCCTAGGGTGTCATCCATCCCAGAGGTGGCTGTAAGCCCTGCGGTGCCATCCAATAGGGAGGTGGCTGAGAGCCCTGCGGTGCCATCCACCCCGAAGCTGGCTGAGAGCCCTGCGGTGCCATCCACCCACGAGATGGCACCGAGCCCTGCGGTGCCATCCACCTCGGAGGTGTCTGGGAGCCCTGGGGTACCATCATCCACCCTGGAGGTGGCTGGGAGCCCTGTGGTACCATCGTCCACCCCAGAGGTGGTTGCGAGCCCTGGGGTGGTGGCATCCACCCTGTCGACCCCTGCATAAGTTAATTATGAGACCAAAAATCATTCGGAATAATTTCATAAAAGTTGCTTAATAGGGAATTGGTGAAAAGATTAGTCAGCTTTACCTGCTGCGGAGACATTTGAGGAGGGCAAAAGGGTGACAAGTTCACGTTGGGTCCTAATCGAGCTGTGATATCCTACAAATGGATCAAATGTTAGATTCGCAACATAACAACCTAAATTGAAGCGTGTTTTGATAAACAAACTACCTGTAAGTAAGAAGCCATGTAGGCTGTCATGTTTGTCAGCCGCTCGACCGTTTATGTTGCCTGACGAGCCTCCTCTCGTGCTGCACGAGTCTCCTCCTCTGCCTGGGTATCTCGAGCTGTCCTTGAGGAGCGAGAACTCCCAGTCGACGAACCCGATCTCCTTGCTTGAGATATACTCTAGTCGTAGTCTACAACCCCGGTGCCAAAGGTATACCTGCAAACTCAAAAATATCCCTTAATCACAAAGGCCAACCTGCACACACAGTCACGATTCATGAACACATCGACGCAATCAAATTTGTATCACCTGCCATGCCTTCTTCCCCCGCCACTTGCGTGCAATGCTTCAGCGTCTACCTCTGCCTGCCGCCAATCAAAGTTAGGCCCATGACGCTGAGTTGTTTCCTCCCCATATGCTATCTACAAAAAGAGAAAGAAAACATAGTCAGAGTCAAATCTTGCAACTGCATACATGTTGACTAAACATGGTTTACCATCTTCTCTCTTGCCGCCTTGGTGCATAACACTTTAGGGTTTGTTGGATCGGGGCCTCGGTGACCACGAACAAAAAACATCCATAAAACTTGGTGGCACACCACTTTCATGTTCCTGCATGTAATTAATGTTGTGTTAAGACATGCAATCTAGACAAGCGAAATGAAATTGAATAATATGCAAGGATAACAATATATTTTCTTACCATGCGTCTCGCAAGACTGTAGTGTCCATCAGCGCCGAACCGATGCCCTGGTCCTGCCTTCCCTCGGTTTTCTCGGTGCGACTTTGAGGAAGCAATCCATTCAGGTGTAGACCATTTTTTTGCCAACCACCTCCAAGCTTTCACGTCCTTCACGATCCAATCAACAGAGACTTGGAGGTACTGTTGCTCTGTGAGGTAAATCTGACTAGCCCCTTTTTCCTTGCTCATGTTCTCACCCTTTATCCTCTTGTAGTACTGGCACACGGCCAAGATCCGTGCATTATAGAAGGCATCATCGATGACCTTCTCAGCTGCCCTACAAAAGTCCCTCCCGCTACGGCCGACGAATTTAACCCTATTTTCATCGGTCTCCCCGGCTCACGAATTTAAGTTGCTTAATTTCGTGGGCCGGCCCATGAAAAAAAATACAATTTTCCTGTAGTGTATCTGCAGTGAGGGGGAGGGAGCGGGGGCGGTGTTGAACTGGCAACACAGGCAGTAGTTTTGATACTTTGGTGACAAGGTTTGGCTTTCAATCAAAATACTATTAATATTTATTGTTTTTTCAAAGAAAGCTAGATACATTTATATTCATGAATAGAGAGTAATATCAATAGTGAATTTCACGCCAGATCTCTAAACTTATCCGAGGTTATGTGCGTAAAATTTCAAAGTGCTCATCTGAGTCCTTTTGACTTTTCAAGTGGGTTTTTCTGGTGTGAATCCAAAATTGGACCTTGGTGAATTAAGAATAGAAAGTTGGTGGCAATGATCATTTTAGAAGTTTATGTACTTGCATGGACAAAAGAAAGTTCAGAAACCTAACGTGCAATTCGCCCTAATATCAAGGTGCCGCCTGCCGAAGTTATCCAAATCATACGTCGTCGTGATAAGAAAAACAGGCTGCATCATCCGCACAAAACCTTTTTCATGTCTGTTGGGGGAGGGGCAGATAATGGCGTGACTCAGTTTTTCAGGTATTTGCGGCGGCGAAGATGGCAGGACCAGAAGGGGCCTTTAGGGCCAGGCATCACTGCAGACAAGAGAGTGTCGACCCCGAAGCCCCCACTGCCCGAAGAGGACCTTTGGGAGTCCGGCTCGGTGAAGAGCGAGACGAAGCCAAAGACGAAAGCTCGAAAGTAGAGGCACCCTGAACACGGAGAATGGCCCCTTCTGAGTGAGGAGGCGCACAACTCCAAAGAAGATGAAGAATGGACAACTCACGAGGTACCCACAGGGTTACAGTCGCGAGAAGAAAGATTGTAATGCCTCGAATATTCCGAAAATCTAGCAGTTAACTAGGTCTTATTGTAAGTTTGTACTTGGGTGCTTGGTATTCCTATAAACTAGCCCATCAACCCATGCTCTCGCATGGGTTAGAGTTTTAGAAGAATATAGACTTTATCCCTAAAATCATGTTAGAGCTTTAAAAGTTATAGATTTAATCCATAGTATTATTAGATGTGATTATTTTCATTCATTTTATAATGGCATTCTAGGTTATATGCAGATTTAATAATTATTTTATTTTATTCATGATAACATATTGGGTAATTTATATATATATTTAGGTCTTATTTTAATTTAACTTTTATACTGGCATGATGAGTAATTTATATGCAAATTAAGGGGGTTATCTAATTCATATTTTATAATCCATAGTGGATAATTTTATGCAAATTTAAAGAGCTATTTTAATTTATATTTTATAATGGCATGGTGGGTAATTTTTATGCAAATTTAGAGAGCTATTTTAATTCGTATTTCATAATGGCATGGTGCGTAATTTTTTAGAAAACATAATAGATCTAATGACATTATTAAATCTACATGATGGACGGCAGAATGTTTCTAATTTTTGCTAGAATTTTTAGAATTTATTTTTTTCCAAGCGCTTTTGGTAAGGATTAACGTGAAAGTCTCAAAAGCCTCAAAAGGAGCATCTAATTAGTAATAGAAAATACCCCCCCTCAGGCTGACCTTGTGGAGGGATGAATGCAAGAATTTGCCACTCATAGACTGTCTTACTATACTGTTGTCTACACCTTGGAGTGATCTCCGGATTACTTCATCAACAATATCCAACCATATATTTTGTTTTTAGTTCTTGGACGGTACACGCACTCGTACGTACCACGAGGTTGTCAGAAAATATAATACTAGTGGTGTAGGAAAAAAGGAACACGGCCATCAATAAGTGATGGGGGAGATTATTGGCTGTTTCTGCACATGGTAACATTAACAGGTAAACTCATTAATTATATAACTATGGTTGATCAACCATGACCAAAAGCCTCTTTGTTTCGGTCGTAATCGGGCCTAGGCCAGCTCTTGTAAATATAATATATACTACCTCCTTTGCAATACTTATTGGCGTTCGGTCATAAGAAATAACTTGCTTGTTGGTTGAATTTGCCTGTTGGAACAAGTTTTATTAGCGATTCGACGTAGTGATAATAGAGTAGGAAGAAAAAGGAAACGCACACATGTAATTAAGTTTTATTAGCACAAATTAACAAAATTATCTTTCTGCAGAAATGCGCGTTGTGTGATTGCTCAATCATGAACCTGACCAAGCCTCGTCTTTGTTTTCATCGTTTTGTCCTACGTCTTTTGGTCATATATGTAACAAGGCATTGATGACGATGACAACATAGTACATTAATTAGTAGAAACAAAGAATATCTCGGTTTGATCAACTTGCAATGTCCATACATGTTCACATTTATATGTTGACTAGCTAGCAGTACATCTAGAGGTGGTAAAGGATTTTCAAATTTTGCCTAAGAAATTTAAGGATCGGATCCGAAACAAATCGGGTCATATCTCTATTTATTTTGAGCTAAGAATCGCTAAGTTCTCATTTAGAGTGTGAAGAACCATTTGAATCATGATCCATTACCACACCTAATAATTAAGTATACCACAAGTCTGCAGAGCTGCAAAGGTCTTCACCTGCTATATGTTTATAAAAGGTACCCATCCGCGCCATCTGAAAATATAAGGTTGAAACCCTATGTACCTTGTGCTTATAAAAATATTGATGGCAGAACAAGCAACACAATGTAGAAAGTAATCAAGTTTGCTACATACACGGTTTAATTCTGAAAATATATGCTATATATAAATGTTAAAGACCCTAGAAGATCAACTACTACAAAACCCAAGATATCAAGCAATTGAATCTTGGACAAAGGCACGGTAGAGAACAAGTCATAATCTTCCGAAACACATCACTGGACAAATGGATGAGACACAGCCAAGACAGAACACCTGACTAATGTAGTAGTACGCTCACACAGAGGAAACGAGCACCGGAATTAATTCCTCGGATTGT
The DNA here is from genome assembly GCA_022530915.1 of Paspalum notatum. Taxonomy (NCBI): domain Eukaryota; kingdom Viridiplantae; phylum Streptophyta; class Magnoliopsida; order Poales; family Poaceae; genus Paspalum; species Paspalum notatum. Next base: position 38,260,838 of record CM039690.1, on the reverse strand, counting down.
TGGTTCGTTACTTCTCGAAATCACGCCATTAGGAAAACAACACCGGTCTCCCAACGAACAACTAGTCAATAGTCATTTAGAAAACCATGAAATATAAGTAATCCACCAGTAGCGGTGTGCTTTTATTTATTTTTAGCATGAATCCTGCCTTGCCTTTCAGTGTGAGCGCAGGAGGTGGGATAAGCAATGCTGTAGCTTACCGGTGAGCAGCGACTCCACATGGCAGCATGTCATTGTCCCTGCCTCTTGCAAGGCTCATTTGGCCGTGGCCCACATTAGCTGCTAATGCTAGTGGTCCACATAGGGAACCTACAAAACAGTGGTTAATGATTGCGTCAATGTGATCAGAAATATCAAGAAAGGAAGTACTATGGGTCAGTATGGCCATATATAGTGAAGGAATTAATCGAACAGGCGAAGATTTTTCAAGCCAATGAATTTGTACACGAATGAAGAGTATCAAACGGGAGCATCGTTTAAAGTGGTTGACCCAAAAGAAACAAAATGGTGGCTATCAGTAGTTCTTTCTTTCTTTCTTTTCCACTTTGGCTAACGATCAGAAACTTTGGCTGGTTTTGAAATATTATGTACAATTTCTTTGTCTCTCATCCTCATGTTAGTATGGTGCTATCATTTCGACATGGTTGTATTGGGAACCGATATCGATATGTTCCCAATTTTTGTACCATTCCGTGCCAAGGAGCTTGAAGTCCAATGGAAGACAAGTTCCTTTGGCACCTTGAGGTCGCGAGTTCAATCCCTCGTTCGGACGAATTTAATAAAATCACCCTCGCCAGCAAAGCTACAAAGTTAGGGGTGTTCTGAGCCCCGTTGTGGTTTATTCATCCAGGTATCACATATGGACTACATAGCACCCTGGCCCTGCTTGTTAGGCTTAAACACGGTGTTGCTACCTATCTGTCATTACACATCAACCTCCCACTGTTTACCTCATCTTCTCCACCCCAACCTTCCTCCCCACTTCCGGCATCACCCCCTGCCACCTCTCCATATCTGCCCACCTCCCACTCTCTCCTTTCTTTCTCTCTAGTTTGCCCGCCTCTGTTTACCTCATCTTCTCCACCCCAACCCAAGCTCCTCCTCAAAAAATGTTGACCAAGCATGGTGTTTGCATCTCCCCCTCGGCTCCCCCACACACCCCAACTATGATGGTTGTCAAGATGCTCCACTGTTCTGGCCGACCTACCACACCACTGTTTTCCTATGTGGGTGGAGGCCAATGTGAACCCATCTTTTGCCACTCACCCTCACAGTTCCCCAACTTCAGCTGATGATGAGACTCACACGCCGGCGCCCCTAGCTTCTAGCGCTGCTCATTTTTGTCACCAATCAATGCGCATGTGCCATCTTAGCTTGGAGTTTGCCAAATTATATTGCATGTCACATGCGCCATGCCCCTAACTGCAACAACCATGGCAACCTCTGGTCCAACTCCAAGCTAGTCTAATTAAGGCCTCATCGATCACAGCACGAGATGGATCAGGTAGTAGGAGGCTAGTTGATGACCCAACCCTGAGCCCACGAGCACTACCAGCCAGGCCTTCCGCGTGATGTCGTGCTATGCGGCTATGCCTACCCATGAACTGTTGCACCCGTTGGGGTTTAGGAGGTGGGTGAGGACGTATTGGAGTTCGTAGGGAGCTCCAATGTCGGGGATGATGATTGAACTGGGGAGGACGCATGGTGTGGCGGCACTAGAGTTTGAGCGTGAGGAGACGGCATATGAGTTTTTAGTGGCTGACAAGGGGACCCAAGTGCTACCTAGGACAGCAAGATCATCTAAACCGCCTACAAAAACTAGGACAAAAGGGGCTATTTATCCGTTTTTTTCAAACTTTACATCCAGTTTTAAAGGTTATGGGTTGATGTACACTGCCCTCTTTAAGCTAGGAGGGTATGTAGATTTTTCCTAATGCAGTGTTGCCGTAAACGGCCGTGTACCCTGTGTACACACCGTGTACACGCTACTCAATAGTCAATCGTGTTAGCCGTGTAGTCCGCTTAATCCCGTTTAACCCCATTTAATCCGTTTTAGACCGTTTAATCGGCCGTGTAACTCCGACTACTTGCTAAACGATAGGTGACCGACTGTTTAGCGTTTCTGTTTACAATAACCTTCTCCTAATGTATTCTTACAAGATCAACTCCAGGATTCACCACGGATTAGATGCAAATAGAGAAAGGTGGGGGGGTTTTTCACCAAACTTACCAAATCTCAAATCTAATGTGTACATGGGTTTAATGGATCAAGGCATAGCCTATATTGGATCTCAATGCCATAGAACCATGTAAAAACGACAATCAGAGGGCAAAAGTTGAGCTGAAAGAGAAATAAAAAAAAAACGCAACAGAGAGGCCAAAAACAACAAACAAGAGCGGGTGAGGTAGTGATTGGTGCATGTATCAAACCAAGTTGCTGCTAGACCATAAAGTTGTCCTGGTGCATAGAGAACCTTTTCTTCATCACCGCGGCATTGAGCAGCATCATATCACGTTACATTATTTATTATTACATAATGACCCGTAGGTTAAAAAGAAAAGTACATTCACTATTTTAGCTGGAAGTGAAGCTTCATAACCACATGCAATCAACTGGGGGTCACATTCTAGATCTTTAATTTGCCTCCAAGCCTTCATGTCCAGAGCAGCGTGTCACAAAGATACAGCAGGGGAGATCAAATGGAAAAGGGCAAGTACAAGGGAATTGTACTCAGCAAGAGTATGGAAAAAAAGACGCATGCTAGGCTTATAACATGGATGGTTGTTCGATAACACTGATTTTAATTTATTTGCTGTAAGCTTTTGATTGATTGGTCAAATTTTATTAAGTAATTTAACTAGACTAGAGTTGTTTCAACATTAGTGCTACAGAGTATCAGGCAAAGCTTAGCCACCTGCCCGGCCCAACATAAAGGCTACTCCATCTTATAACTAGGGTTACCCACTCTGTCTTGTTAAACCATCAAGAACAAATCCAACCAAAATCAACAGAGCCACCATCTAATCATGTGAAGGTCTAGGTCACTCTTTACCATGAGCATGATTCCTTTTCCAAAAAACCATGACCATGATTGATATATCAATTTTACACTATCTAGAGGTTGCACACTTTCTCCTCGAGTACTTTGTGTTTGGTTTCTTATTTGTAGAGTGTGCATCAACATATGTTTTTTGTTAAACAAATGTTGAATCTTTCTTTCGTAATTTTAGATCATCTTGATTTACTGCTCTTGAAAAGATAATAAAGCTTCACGGTTAAAAACAATAAACAACACCCATGAAAAATAGAGTGGCATTAATAGAAAATTTTCGAAGAGGGGGGCAAACACATATAATGGCTCCACTAAATCAGGCATTTCACCTTATTACACTTGATCCGCTTATACTAAACAGATGGAAAATCAAACCGAGTTGCCGTTCCAATGCAATAATTAGGCTAAGAAACAGTGGAAAAAAGATGAAGCTACATATTGATAGCAAGAAGAAAGCACGCACGGCTGTAGATATGGATTCGCTCAGTGACGACCAAATTTTTGCCGATCGACGATCTGGGTTCCCAGCAGTCAGTCGAATACATAAAATATTCTCCAGGAACGATGTCGTAGTTATATATGTTCTTGTTCAAGATAGAGGAACCAGGCTGCGCACATGCAGAACAAATAAGTAATTAGCACTGGAGGACAGAATTTTCAACACTTTTAAATTGAATGGGATCAACAACTTACAATCCTGAAAGATCAAATATCGGGTACAGTTGCACCAGAAGATCTCGCATAAAAGTATTGAAATAGTAGGAGAAGATGTAGTCCAGGTCTCGTACTTGTGCCTGTGGAGTATTTGCTGGTGGAGCCTGCATGCAGAGATCCAGACAGAAATTGACTAAGGCTGAGATCACCAAAATGCATATATAAACGTGCTATACAAACACTATATGCATAGTATAGTTTGAAATATTAATAGACGGGCTGGTGGAGAAATGAAGTGTATATACATGCATATGTTAATTTCTATGTTATCTGATGGCATGTGATGCATTCTTTTGTCCCTTATCTTGTTCTTAATGTCTTGACATTTACCTGGTGTTTTTTAGCCTAACTGCTTTGTGAATCTGTAATTTTATCTATATACACTCGTTTATGGGTGTTGAGGCAAGCTGCATACTTATTCCGTCCATCTAGAAAGCACAAATATATGTAAGGAGGGGGGGGGGGGGGGGATCGAGAGAGTACCAATTGCTGGTTTGGCACATGCGTGAACCAATTCCTCGCAAATTGGAGCAAGCCCCATCCATCCTCTTGGACGTATGCCCATCTGTTGTGATTAAACACCAATGTGAAATTCGGGTGAGCATTAACAAATTTCCTCCAACGATTCCCCTGTGGGTACGCCCTCCTCGCGGCGTCTTCAAACTGCTGCTGCAGCTGCCAGTGACGCAACGACTTCTGAAACCTGACGAGGTTCCACCACATGGCGGCCATGACGAGGGGATCTGTCATCGCCGCCAGCGCATGCAGCACCTGCGTGCGTCTCTCCACGAGCACATCACCCTCCAGCACCTCGCTGCCGTTATCGTATGTCCGCAGGTTCCCCAGCAGTATCGTGAAGATGCTCTCCACGTGTGACGGGTACGGCCGGCCGGCGGCGGGCTGGAACACCTGCCAGATCACCTCTGAGAGCTGTCTGTAGTCTGCCTCCTGTCTACCCTCCGTCAGCTGCCGATCATCGGCGGCACCGACGACGCCATGGATGACGCCGACGGTGGTCGTCTCTGGGTTAACCCAGAGATTGGCCACTTCCAGCGCGCCAGCGTATGACCTGTCGACTCGGTGTTCTTTCACGACGCAGGAGATTATGCCACGGATGAGCTTCTCACCGTCGTCGCTGAGCACCTCGATGCTCTGTGGATTGGGGTCGGGATTAATCATCACTATCGGCTGGAAGTCGGGGCCAAACCCTTCTCTGATGTTGAACCCCTGGATATCAACGCTTCGACTCAAGGAAACGTCTTCTCGTTCCAGAAACACACTTAGGGGCCTGCGGTATATATCTATGTATATGACATATATGTTGCACGATCGTCAAGTAATAAATGAGCATGCTGAGGTATAAACGAACAGTAATTTGGTGTACTAGCTTGGGTAGTGCAAACAATATTACTGTAGTTATTAATAATTAGTTAACCAATGGACTTACTCGCATCCAGGAGGCAGCTGAGGAATGTTGTTGTTATGGGCCGCCATGAACATAATGATCTGATTAAGAGGAAAGCTAGAGAAGAAGTTTAATAACCGTGCGCTATATATAGCTATAATAAGCTCTCCTCCCACAACAGAGTAACCAACTGCCAAGTGATACAAGTATATATAGCTTCTTCACCAGGCCTAGCTTAATGGCTCCTGGTCTACCAGCCATCACGCGTAAACGCGTAGAATCCAGGTGCTTCAAGTCGTCGTCTACCATGGCGTCTAGTCAAGGCGTTCTCTACGCGGTGCATGCATGAAAAGAAAAGAGTACTATCCTACTACATTTTTATTTTTACAACCAGCCTTTTATTGGTGAGCTGAGCTCAGCCTATACCGTAACCACTGTACGTGGTGGCCCTGCACACGGCCCGTTCAGCCGGCATTGGTTGTCTCTGTTCCTGGATCAGCCTCTTCCCCGTGCTGAATTTGGATCATTTCTCTTTTACCTATCGCTGGTGGAGGGTGCAGATTGAAAGTGGAGAAAAATGACCGCAAAGATTTCGACGGTCTATGCATCTATTTTTGGTGGGAGCTCTGCAAAGAAAGAAATCGAAGAGTTTTTCAAGGTCTTGAGAAGAACGAAAGAGAGGTGGCTGGTCTTGCCAAGGTGGACTTTGATCAACCGCGTGTCTCGTTTTTCCTAGTGTCCGTGCTGTGCCTAGAGGTGGCCGTGTAAGGGTGTTTGTAGTGCCACCCTTCGCGGGGTACCCAGTTGTTGTTCTTCCCCTCTATACTTTTGTCCTTCTAATAAAATTCAGCTGCGGCAATTCTCTTGCCACGCTTTTTGAAAAAAGTTACTAGACCGGTCATTGCATACTACTCCCTCCATACTTTTATAGATGTCGTTTCGGACAGCAAGTATAGTGTAAATTGAATTAACTTTGCTTGTCTTAACGTCAAATAAAAAAATATGGAGGTAGTACTCTATTTGCAATGGACAGCTCACCGATATTCCTCTGGATCTAATTAACATAACGATTTGTTTGCTAGAATATATTTGATCTAACTAGTTCCAACGATGCAAGTAATAATTTGAGGAACAAATACCTTGAATGAGTGATAAGAGTACAAGAAGACTAAAACATCACCTAAGTGACCCAAGACATCCCAATGATGAAAACCTCGGAGAAGACCTAGAAGATTACTAGTTGAGTGGGTGTGTCGACCGGCGACAGTTAGGGGTACGACAGTGACCCCTTTTAATGTCGGGACAACCGGAAGGCCACTGAGTCTACCCTACCTCGGACTACAGACGGACACTCTCCAAACGGGGAAAGAAACTCAGGTGGAGATGCAAACGTACACTAGATAGATTTATGTAGAGAGGTTCGGCCCGCCTCAATAAACACGGCCTCCCATGCTACGTGTTTGTTTTGGTGGCGTGGACTCTATATGTGCCGCACCACCAAAACCACCTTTGTTCATTTTTACATAGCTTATGGTGTTAGAAGTCAGATTTTAAAGACAGTGGGGTGAAGTAGATGACCCTCTAAACGTTACTGGTTATGAAAAAAACTCGGCCGGAAGGGGGAAACCTGTCCCCTCCGGTATTTCCGTTGGTCAGCACCGAAGCGCACACAACTGTTACTGGGGCTAAGAAGGCCAAGGCACAACCCCAACTGAGAAAACCCCCGAACCCCAGTGACCGGCGCCATAGCGCACACAACCATTACTGGCGATGGGATTTTTTTGGTGCCACAGGGTCCTAATGGCATTGAAACACTCACTAAGGTTTGATCCCTAGCCGGCTAGCAGCGTATCAGCTGAGCTAACCGATGCGACCTTCGGTCACTTTGCAACGTTGGTTATGTGTACTTATTTTTAAAAAAAATCAAATACGATACTTCAATAGAGTGATCATCGACACCACGTGGAACATGTGGAAAGAGCACAATCGGAGGTTCTTTTTTTTTCAGAATGAACTCCTAAACACACAACAATTGGTGGAGAGAGAGAGAGAGAGAGAGAGCATGGAACAGCACATGTTGGCATTCCGGCCTAGATCTTAATGGTTAGAGAGCTCTTGTGTGGCTTGTGAATATCTCCCAGTTTGTGTTAGAGGGGTTGTAGTTGTTGAGCACAGGCGTTTTGGCAAGAGTCGTGTGAACTCTCTGCTTAAACTCTTTTCCACTTAATTGAAAAAGAAAAAGAAAAGAAAAACCAAATTAAAGTATGCAACAACGGAACAATCGGAATAGCCTAACACCAGCACACTATGTCCTCCATCTAATGCCGGTTGCCGTAACAGAGCATCTTGAGGGACAGCGAAGAAGATGAAGCGCTGTAGCCTGTGCTGCTGCTACTGCTTAACTTTGCCGCCGGTTTCACATTCTTGACCAGGTTATTTTCATATTGATCATGCTAGATCCGAAATGTATGTCTTTGGAACTCAGTCCGTGGTAGAATGATTTGAACTTATATATCTTCGGCCCCACATCTGTGTGATCAGGGCTGGTAAATTTGAGCTCCAAGATGTCCAAAAATGGCACAACGAGCACAAACTTCAGTGACCTGTGATCGCTAGTCCCATTTGAATTGTCATATTCACCGTCAAATAGTACAATTTCATCAGCAATGTTCCCCATGCGAGCAGTCAAATGGAAATTCAAGCCTTTTGGAGGCTGAATTTCGATTTCAGCCTCAATTCCTTGAGTGAATCGAACAAACTTGAGGTTTAATTCCTTTATTACACTGTCACCTTTTATAGGGATGGATGCTTGTATAATTTTAGAATTGCTAGAGTAAGGACAGCTCCTCCCCTCATACAATGCATTCCCTCTTATGTTCTCTTCTTTGGACCCCTCATTGGTACTCCATATTATTTTCATGTCATAATCGAAAAATAGATCACTGTAAAGTATGCCTCGGCAAGGAGTAGTTACTCTAATCTTGCCCACACCCTACAATAAAGGTCCAAAAATACCATCACAATCTTTTGAAACTTTTAACTATTTAATTAATATATGTGCATTATACACTTGATTATGGACTGGTGGATTATCCTGCAAAAGTGTGTTAATCAAAGTGTTATTTGTATTTAGCCCAAAGCATGTTTAGACTTTAGAAGTGTCCCAAAGACATTTAATTTTCGCAACAGTACCCGGACTACTACTCCCAACTATTTTTAAGGAAACACACCACTGCCCACCCACTCTTAGAAAACTGAGATACAGATTTTTCTAAGAGCGCCAAATTAACCAGAAAAATAACAAGTGACAGTTGAAGGGAACTCTCGGTCACTGCCTTTACCAATGGCTTTTAGAAAAATGGCCAACAGTTTTCACATTTATTACTAACTGATTAAAAAAATCTTGGTTATAATCCTACTGACAGTACATGCTAAAAATTTCTGGCAATAAAATCATTTACAGATCAACTATGTGATTGAATCGATAATGGACTCTCAGGGGAAAAGCTTGATTTAGATTTTTTTTTTATATAAAATGGCCTATGGTTTTCAGAGCTTGTGAACATATATAGTTGATCTTGCATATCCAAAAGTTTGACAAAAGTGTTTTATTAGATAATACCATGCATGCGTACCTTCACTTGTCCTATGACTCTTATATATCTATCTGAGCAGCTGATGAGCTGAAGATGTGCATCATACAAAAACTAGAGTGTACACGAAGGCCAAGTGTATCACATTTTATTTTTGGAACCCTATTTTTGTTGAAGCTTAATTATATTGCAACATATTATCTAATCTCTGCATGCATCACTTAGCTCTACCTTATGCTAAAATTGATCATGTAATAACAGCTAGACAACGAAAACTGTTCATTAAAGGGTAAAGTCTAAATTACAACCCTATACTTGTCATGGTAGTCTAAATTACAATCTAAAACCGCAAAACCAGGCAAGACATGTCTCTGTACTTTTAAATCCATTTAGAACACAACCTTGAGTGTTTTTATGGCCAGTTTTCACTGATGTGGCATTGTGGGCCCCACGCAGCAGCACTTACAAGTGGCCCCCACCTCTCTTTTTTTCTCTCTAGCTGCCTGGCTCCTCCTTCCCCGCGCCACCCGCCGCTGCAACATCGTTGCTCGCTTCTCTAGCTCTGCCCGCCTCCGTCCTTCGCCTCCACCTCGCGCCGCCCCCACCTCCTTCCCCGCGCCGTCGCCCAGCTCCCTCCCCCGCCCGCTTCCTCCTTCCCCACACTGGCTCCCGCCGCTATGCCACCTCGGCCACACGCCCAGCCATCACCTACTCAAGCCGCGAGCTCTCCTTACGCTCGCCGCCCTCACCTCTTCTAGGCCATCGCCGTTGCACACCATTGATGGCGAGCCGAGCTCGCTTAGGAGACCGCAGCCGGCGCCTCAAATCTCAACGAGGACACAACCGCAGGATGAGGTAAGGGCGACGGGAGGCGTGCGGCGGCGAGCGGCGTGGGGAAGAGGGCGCGCGGCGCGGCGGGTAGCGCAGGGAGGGAGGAGGCGAGCGGCGGGAGAAAGAAGAGAGCTGGGGGCTACTTGTCAGTACTGTCATGTTAGCCCCACAGTGCCACGTCAGCGAAAACCGGCCACAAAGCCACTCAAGGTTGTGTTCTAGACGGATTTAAAAGTACATGGGTGTGTCTTGCCTAGTTTTGTGGTTTTAGGTTGTAATTTAGACTACCATGACAAGTATAATTAAGGTTATAGGATGCAGGCTAATTCCCATATCTAAAACGTCATATTTTAGTTGACCGGAGGGTAGTACATGTTTATTATTAGTGTTATTGTATTAAGATTTGGGCTCATTAATAAAAGAATAAATGAGGGATTAGTGTTAGTGCGGTAGTGGCGTATAACTTACATTTATAAAGTTTATGGTGGAAGCTGGGTTTCTCATTTCATGATAATTGAAGATGTAAATCCTCCGCCTGTCATAGTAGTCTCGGATTGCAAAGAAACCGGAAATATCTGCTTCTCCCATTATGTTATTTTGTTCCTTGCAAGAAACAGTAAGCTCATAGACTTGCAACCCTTGAGCTGGATAGCATTGGCATGAGGCGAGGCAAGTGACTTCTGGATCCCTATTCCGCATGGACAATATCTTTGCTGAAACAAACCACTTATGAGTTATAATGTGATTTTTGCAGGGTTTTTTAGCGAAAAATAGGGGCAACATACCACAAGTGTTAATGTGTGTTAATGTGGTTGGAAAAAAAAGAGGTCGTCCATCAGATAAGATCTAACTGTTTAAAAATAGTATGTACCATGGTACTATTACCAAGAGGTACCAAATAGGAGGGTCCAATACTAAAATGATGGGACCTGTACCCATATAGCTCGTTGTGACATGATGGATGTTGTCATGCTTCTTTTTATTGGTTGTGTACACCCTAGAGAACATGAGTGATCTTACTAAGTTTCTATCATCTCGATGTAATTTACTAGTTGACCGAAGTCATTAAAACTATTATTGGAAGGCAGGGGTTAATATGGAAGAGAAATGAAGAGAAAAGATTTATTTTAGTTATCATTGACTTGTTTTTAGGATACGAAGAGATATCATTTTGCATAAAACAGGTAACTCCTTGCTATTTCCTTCAAGGATAACATAGATACCAGCTAGCACACTGGAACAATTGAAACGATACATAGGTGGGAAGTACTATTAACGCTGCAATGGGTATGCAAGGTTATTACTAACAAACTTCAACTATATCCAGATAGTAAAGGAAAGGATATCTATCATTCAAAGATTCAATAAAAAGACAGTTGGCGGGTATCTTCGTATATATCGAGCTGAAGCCTAAAGAAAAAGCGTGTCTCGATCTATCAAAACGTGCAAACAATTCGGACATCAAAAGAATTCTTGAACTTACTTTCAGAGGGGTCATCCGTCTTCCAGAAAGTAGCCTGCTGTTCCGGTTCTTTTGTTTTGACAGTAATCGGCTCTTGGAACTCGGACATCCTCAAGTTACGTTTGGCGCCATCACTGGTCGCTGTTTCTGGTACTGAGCAATCAGTAACCAACACTTTTGCTTGTCCGTCTTTTGCAGTCGACATATCGTGCCGATGATCGGATGGTTGCATGCTTTTCGTTGGACTCCGGATTCGTTGACCTATATCTATATATTCATGGAAAGGTGAAGAACGAACACGAATGTTTCTTCTAATGTTTGTCTATCTAGAGCTAGCTTATTTTTGAGCTATGAAACGTCGAACAAAAGAATCGGAGGGAGTATTAATCATAGAGAGAAGAGTATTCAGTAAAATACAAGCAAAGAATATTGATTGAGCTACTAGAAGAGTAGCAGGTTTGCCAAAGGACCTGTAGCCTAGTGGTTGCAGCAGCTCGAGTGGCACATAAGGTACTAGGTTCGACTCCTGGTGGGAGCGAATTATGCGAATTATTTCAGGATTTAACAGTTTTATTCTTTCAGTGGTAGGTGACGTCCCCGTCAACAGCGTGGCGCCTGTGGTGACTTCGTGAATCTTGAGATAGCCGGCTCTTTGCACAGTGCCGGCTCTTTACACAGTGCTTTGGAGGCGTTCATAGGGGTAGGGTGTGCATGCGTGCATTTATAGAGGTGAGTGTACGTGCGTGTTTGTGAGTGTCTGCGTTGTATTGTGTATTCGAAAAAAAAGAGTAGCAGGTTCAGGACTTCAGGCAACAGCTAAGAGCTCTATCATCATGTTTCGAATTCCAATATATATTTTGTTAAAAAATTTCAATATATATGATGTTTTCAGCTTGGAGCAAGTGTTCTACCTCCTCACGAAACAAAGCTTCCTTGCCGGGATGTTCTACCCAATCCTTCGAGGCAAAACTACTGGCGTCCAATTCAGCTTCCGCGCCTCTGAAAAACCCAATAATTCGTCAATTTGCTCGTGATGGATTGGAATAACCTTTTGCTTTTTTGGCATGACTAAATTACAAAGCAGGAATGTTTTTTCTCAACAGTTTTTCCGTCGTCAAAACATTAGGAAAGATGGAAGTCAGAAGATGGATACATACCTGAACATACACAGCTCGACGAAACCTCGTCTACAACAGCCAAGCAGGATAGGTGCCGGTCGAGGGACGAAGCTTCCACCCCTCCAGCTAGCCTAAGCTAAACGGCAATAGTTGCTCTTGCGCTTGGATTCCCAATTCTTATATAGGCAGCTAAACAATGTACTACATCTATTCAGAAATGTATGTCGTTTCAGACAGTGCTCATGTACTAGAAACAAGCTAACAAGTTTGGTATGAACGTCATTAGAAAACAACGGAGGGGGTAGGTTTGTAGCACCACCTCCGCCTCAATTCGAATTATTTTTTTACTTCGATCAGCTACATGCACAAAAAATACGAAAACGAGAAGGAGATTATAAGCACTAGTCCATCAACCCGTGTTCTCGCACGGGCTTGGTGATATAGATTTGATCTTTAATAACCTTAGAAATGATTATTTTAATTTATCTTTTGTAAATGTATTGTGGGTATTTTATATGCAAATTTATGAATTATTTAAACTTATCTTTTATGATGGTATATTGGATAATTTATATGTAGACGTAGGACTTATTTTAATTCATCTTTTATAATAATATACGTGTAATTTCTATGTAAATTTAGGGGTTATTTAATTTATATTTTATAAGGGCATGGTGGCTAATTTTTATGAAAATTTAAGGGGTTCTTTTAATTCATATTTCATAATGGCATGGTGGGTAATTTTTATACAAATTTATAGGCTATTTTATTTTTACCATTCATTATGGTATGGTGGGTATTTTTTTAGAAAATATAATTGGCTACTGTTATAGAGTTACATGATGGACGACCAGATGTTTCTGATTTTCGTGAGAATTTCTAGAATTTATTTTTTTCCTATCGTATCTGGTGAGGATTAACCGGAGGTTCTAAAAAGAACCTCCAATTAGTAATAGTAAGATTAGTAAGGTTTGATATACCCGTGCATATAGGGAGTATCAAATTTCCTACTATAGATGGAGTAGCTGCCAGCGGAGAGCTAGGTAGACAATATATTGGTATGATTTGCACCGTGCAAAGGTGTGAATATGTCCATGGCATAATTAAACCACCGCAACAGTATTAGAAGCAAAAATAAATCTGCATGATGTTGGTTGTCACGGTACATATTTTTCACTATCCTCCACTTATGTGAGCGAGAGAGAAAGAGTCATAGAATTAGGAAGCATTGGGAAGTATGTCGGCGTCTGCACGTAGTCTGCAACAGCTATTTTCTATGCTCAGCCTGCATGGCAGCAACAGTTTTTAACAAGCATGGTAAGCATGTCTTTTTCGATTGGAAAGCTGTAGGCTGCGGCCATCATTTGATTATGAGACAGTAACGAGGACCGACATCTCCGTATCTGGATTTCGTAATGCCAAAGTGGATAATTAATGTATAGTTTTTGGTGTTACTGCTTAATATTATTTTTATAATTAATCTGCTAATAGATGATAGGATATTTTTAGTTATTGTGAGAATTTTTATGATTATATTTTTTAATGCATCTTGTGATAATAAATAAGGAGATTCTAATAAAAGTGTCTTATTAGTAATAGTAAGATTAGACACAATATATCTGTTTCATGGAAAGGTTTTTAGCATTTTTATAAAAAAATAGTTACGTGATCATTTAGTAGGGTAAATTTGTAAGTAAAAAAGTTAGACAAAAAATGAGGTTAAATTTGAAAATGGGAAAATTTTTAAAAGGATGAGATATTTGCTTTTGGTGACAATTGAACTCAAAACCTTCCATAATGATAGGGGTGGAAAAAATCTTTAAAAAAAGAAAAAATTTGCTTTCAGTGAGAATTAAACTCAAAACCTTTCATAATGGTAGAGAGGGATAATTACTTTGAAAACGGATCTAATGGCTATTAATATTCTAATATGCCAATTGATGGTCGGATGTTCTAATTATCGTGAGAATTTATAGAATTTTTTTTCTTAGCGCGTCTCGTGAGAATTAACGTGGAGCCTCTAATTAGTAATATTAAGATGGAGAACATGTCGCCTCCACACCATATGTATGGTAGCTACCACACCATATGTTTGCTAAGCTAGCACTGACATGTACCGGTCCAAACCACCTAGAGAGTTATTTGTTTGGTTTTACATAGTTTAGGGGCGATTTGGGAACAACATTTTCTATAAGGATGGGAGGGGATTGACACGTGGAAAGTGGGGCTCCAAAACTAGCCCTTAGGGTGTTAGGGTCTGTTTGGAAAGGGAAAGGGGAAGTTTTTCCGTTCCTGCGTTTTTCTGTTAAATTGAATTGTTTTCTGTTAAATTCCTACACTATTCTTATAAAATTTCTGTGTTGCAAACACGCTCTAAAATCCAGTTTTAAAGGTAGAGGGGTGAAGTAGAGGACCATCTAAAAATTAATGTTATGGAGTCGTGTAAATTTGTTCATGAAACTTTGATGCGTGTGATAAGGACTTTTTTCTCAGACACGTAGGTGGCGGTCTAGCGTTTGGATTGAGAGTGTGGTCACTTTTTCACACTGGATTTGTGCTTGCATATATAAGTTGTGTCGGAAAAAAAAATTAAGAACTTGTACTAACTCAATGCAATGGTCCTAAAATATAAAAAAATCTTTCACTATAAAAAATTATTTTCGTACATTCTATTTTTTCTTCTTTTTCTTAGAGGTGGACGTAGGTATTTGTTCCCTCCATTATTGAGCCTTTTTAATATCTGCAAAAAACTTGTCGCTTTTACAGTTTAGTTTTTTTAATGAAAAACATCACATCTGATATAGCTGACGACGTCCAGGCAGTGGTGGGTTGTTTTGGACAACTATGAAAGACAATTTTGCTTGACCACGCATTCAACCGTATAAAAATGGTCGTACATGTGCAGCCAAAAAATGCATTTTATTATGACGCTAATTGCATCCGATTCCTATCTACTCCAATCCACACATGATAGCAGTTGTTAGAATATTTGAAGCAATGGCACCTTTTATTTTGATTATAAATTTCAAGTAAATGTTAAATACTAATAGGTGTTATTTTTTTTGAGGCTATTAAGTTTATCAATTTATGGCTGGTTATGGTGGCCACAAATAACGGTCGTTGAGAGCGCTTAAAATGAAATAGGAACATCACCTGTGCGAGAGCTTTTCAACTGTTGCATTGCGTTCTACCATTTCCGGTTCTGTTGCTTGCGCGCAAAAGACACAGAGTAAGCAGGCTCCCGAAACCATCGTCGCTATAGAGATCCTGCTCAGGATAGGCGGCCGATCAGGTTTTTGGATAGCGCACAACGCGACTGCTTGATCGGCATCGGTTCGCGAGACACAGATATCGACATCGGCTAGTTCGTGAGATCGGCATCGGCTTGTTTGCGGGATTCTGTTCGTGTTCTTCTTCCTGGTGGACGTTCGTGGGACGGCACTGCGATCCTCTCCCTGCAACATCCACGTCGATTTCGACCAACGATGACGGAGCTTCCGGTACTTTGAGCATGGGATCCTCCGCGGGGTATAATTTGATACTTCTCCTTTCGTTCATGTTTATGGCTATGATCAGTATGTCGTGCGCTGCTATTGCGTTTGATCTCACACACGTACACATAATTATCGTTACAAATCTAGCATGGTTTATATAAACTAAATTTAACGTGAAAATGACTAAATTCCTAACAGCATTTAGTGTTACATTTTTGCCGTCGTAGTAGCTGGTTACTGAATATAAATACAATCGAGCGCCCACCAGGCGGTCTCTCCACTTAAGGGCTTAGTTGCATCAACCAATCGTTGGGGTGCGGCCCTACCCTGCATATACTGCCCCCGCTTGATAGAATCCATAGTCTCGGGCAAGTACATATATATAGATAGGGTATGTGAACTTCTATGATTGTAGAAGTGGGTGCAGTTGTGCACAGATTATGGCATGATAAAGGGAGGGAAGAAGGCTGGAGTTGTTTGTCGCCGCCGCTGGTGGAGGCTTTGCCAGCAACACACGGTAGCAGAGATAGCATCAGATCCAAAGCGGGCGGCATAGATGACAAGGTACACGTGAAGAAAACATCTCCAAGCACAGAGAAATTAACAATCATGATAAGCTAGAGCAGGAACGAGGTCCATAAGGCCACAACTGAACATATGTTGTCTTACCCTATACTCGCAAGGCATCCCACCAAGTCAAATTTAGATGACATTATGCGCAAACTCAATTTGATAGCAGATCCTTAAATTGGTCAGGTACTGTCATTCGTCTCAGTAAACATCAATGATTCAATGTATCCTCCTGGGTGATGGTAATTTGCCGCTCGTAGCCTTGTAGAATCTGAAAGTGCCAAACATATAGTTTGAAATAATTCCACGTCGCACCATATACCATTTACATGTGTAAATATATGAAGTTCATTTGTAAAACCACAATGCGATAGAGAGCGCCTGTTGTGTAAATATTTGCAAGCATACTAAAATAAAAGATATAAAAAATTAGACTGTGATTTCTATGTGCAATTGTAAAATTCAAATATTGGGTTTTATTATCTGACTTTCAAAATAGCCATAAGAGAACCAAAATAATGCATAAATTTTCCTCCAGGTTGTGGAAGCAAGCAAACAAGAAGGTGAGGCACATCGTCAGGATAGGATGCTAGCATTTGAAACAAAATAAAAAATAATCTATCTCCTCATAAGGCAACTAAAAAAATGTTATGCATCAGTCACATGTCTTGGCCATTAGATATTGATCCAACAGCTCATTTTTTTAATTATTGTTTAATTTCATTCTCAGAACAATTTCTCATGAGGTGCATTTCCCTTTAAGAGGAATTCTTTTTTTCTTAAGTGGGATATTAAAAAACTCAACTGGTGGAACATTTTTCTTCTTAAGCGAAATATTCAATAATTTTGACTCATAAACATTTTCCCTTAAGCGTAACTTTCTCTCTTAAATTGTAAATCTTTTTAGCGAGAGATTCACAAATGGGACTGATGGGTATATACAAAATATCATCCAAGAACTTCTAACAAAATCAGTGTGATCTTTCGACAAAGCCATATATCTCATTTACATAGAATTGACAAAAATATATACAAATATCAGCCAATAAATTATAATAAAGTCAGTGTGATCTTTCAACAAAGCCATATATACAGAACAAGGCAAATGTAGATAAGCAGACTAAGCAGTACAGTGTGTGAAGCAACAGAACACCATACCTGGAGTGTAGAAGCTCATGAAGGGGAAGACGGCGAAGTAGTTCCCAGGCTTGCTCACCTTCCGCTCCTGAAGGTGAGCGACCACCGGGCGGCCGCCGCGGGCGGCGAGGGTGTTGAGGAAGCCGAGCAGAGGCGGCGCTCCGTGGAACGCGCGGTAGCGGCGGAGGAAGCCCCGTCGGAGGGGATTCGGCGCCAGAGCCTGCATACGAGGGAGGCGCGGACGAGGTGCGCCGTGCGCGGGCTCGTCTGGCGGGAGGCAGAGGAGGATCACTGCGACGGCGTCGTCGACGAGCTCCGGCGGCAGAGCCATGGCGCGCCCGTGCAATTATGCGTGGGCCTGGGCTGGGCCGCTGGGGAATGGGGAGGGAAAAGGCCCGGAAGAGTGAACACAGCGTGGGGCGTTTTTTTTTTCACTCAAAAAACGCGGGGCACTTTTTCTACTTATATATTTCCTAAATTTTTTATTGATAAAAGTATATATTTAAATTGAATATTTAATTTTATTGACAGGAGGCCAGTCGTCCCCTTTATGTAAGTAAACAAACAAAATAAATTATAATTAGATCAATAGGACCGGTTGCTAGCAAACCTTATCGTTTATCTAAATAGGATTAGCGTTGTTATCGAATAAATGCTTGTATCAAAATAGTTATATTGTAAGAAAACCAACTTTTCTACCAGAGTTTGATGGATCCCCCCATCAACGTTTTTTTTTTTTTTTTTTTTTTTTTGCGAAAAAGTCCAAAGATAAGATTAGGAATCAAACCTGGCACTTCATGTTGAGGAATACAAATGCTTTAGATGGTTGGACACACATATGGGATTTGCCATGTGAAGCATAACCTTTATCTTAAAGATTTGGCGTTGCAGGCTACAATAAATAACCGTGCTGCATTGTTTTCTCAGTAAAAATGTACACCTACACCCCTACTGCCCTTTCTTTGGGCAATTGATTTCTTGGCACTTGGCAGGGCGCAGCTGCCATGCTCGCCTCCTCGACGTGTCCCAGACACCGACAGGTGGCCTTCTCCGCTCCTCTCTTCTCTGCCCCTCCCTCCGCCCATAGCCCTCCTCTCCCTCCGACCGCAGCGTCGCCCACCGGCCGGCTCCTCCCTCCTAGCCGTGCTGCTAAGGTCTTCCCACCCCCTGGATCTGCCGAGCCACAATGGCAGCACTTCTAGTGCGGGCGGATCCGGTGCGGGAAACGACAGCAGCGTGTCTGCGCTACGAGAGAGAGGGAGGGGGTACCGTAATCGTTCATACCGCGCTAATCCTGGCAGAACGGCGAGGTTCAACTTGGTTGCCGTAGCCGGTGACCGGCTGAAGCATTTTCTCCTCCATATGTTTATGGCATGCAGGTGGCGGAAGAGGTGGAGGAAATGGCTACACATAATCTTAGTCTGTGAAAAAGAGCTTTGTCGTTTTAAAAGAAGATCCTTTTTGTTTTTCAGTTTTTATTGATCCAAATAAATTACATCTAAGATGATACAAAACATTAAGAGATGACCTCTTCTAAAGAAGATGACTGATGGGAAGAAGAATTGGACTGTCAAGACCTGCGCAAACCACTCAAATCTTCTACCTGCAGCAAGTTTTGGGCGGCGCACCCGCTGTCCCCGTCCCCGGCCGCACTTGGCTTCTCCACCATAAACATGGCGCTGCCATGGTTCGAGCCCCATCCGACCGCGTACAGGGTCATCTCCGGCTGCCGTGCGAAGCATTTCGGCGCCTTGGATCTCAGCATCTCGGCCGCCTGCTGTATGCAAACATCTCCGAGGATTAGGCTGTCTTCAACAACGTCGAGCGCCCAACTCCCCTGCTCCTCCTCCTCTTCCTCCTCCTGAGCTTGACACGCATGAGGCAAGAACAGCACCGCCATCTTCAGATACCCACCAGTAGCCACGCCGGCGCGTCCATCGCCCTCTTCTCTAGTGCTCCTGCTGCTGCACTCCAGTGCCGCCGCCGGGATGCAGCACCAGAACGTGAACACGATGATCTGCTCGGGAAAGATCCGGGACATCTCCGACGAGGAGGCAGCGAAGGAGGCTCCATGGCCGCCGCCATTGTTTCCTCTGCAGCACACGGGGTCTTGGCGGAACGCGTGGCTGGTCCTCATGTACTCGCCCTCGTCCACGTGGAGCCACGGCGGCGCGGTCGAGAGGCAGACGTCGTGTAGGCCGGCGAGCAACGCGAGCTCCCCGACGGCGGTGCCGCCGACGTTGGCGAGCCCCATCTCGGACATGGCCTGCAGGCACCGGATGGCGGTCCCGAACAGGTCCGTGCTCTCGGACAGCCGCAGCACGAACTGCAGCAGGAAGCTCCTCTCCGGCGCCTCGGCGCTCCGGTAGTGGTACTCGACCACCGTCTCCACGCCGCGGCCCTCGAGGCAGATGGGCCACAGGTCGAGGCACCGCACCGCCCCGCCGGCGCCGCCGCGCCGCCGCGGCCGCGCCTCGTACCGGAGGTGCCGCCCCGCCAGGAGGTGCCGCACCAGCGGGCTGCAGAAGGTGAAGTGCCGCAGGGCGCAGCCGGACTCCACGTCCCGCACGAAGCTGCTCGCGCAGTCCGCCAGCCACTCGAACCGCCGCACGGCGCACGCGCTCAGACCGGCGGAGGAGGAGGGTGAGATGGCGGCGCCGGTGAGCAGCTTCTTGGCGGCGGCGATCCACCGCCGGCGCTTCGGAACTCGGCCGCCGGTTCCTTCGTCGTCGTCTTCGCCGTCTCCTCGCTGGACGCCGTTGCGGCCGCCGGCTTGCAGTCGGCGCAGGTGCTTGTCGAGCAGGAGCGAGCCCTCGGCGTAGGCGAGCTTGAAGGTCTTGCGGTGGTCGAGGAGGGATGCGTCGGTGATGGGCACCTTGCCGGTGCGCTCCAGAGCGGACGCGAGCTGGCAGAGCGCCATCTTGAGCCGCTCCGCCTCGTGGCCCTGGTTAAACGGCGGCGGCGGCGGCTCCTCGACGCGTGGCTTGGCTCCCAGCATGAAGGAGACGGCTCTGCCCATGACCTCTTGCGCCACGGCGGATGCCACCGCGCCGGTTATTCCGGCTATGGAAATGGAGTCCGCCATTGCCGATGTCAGCTACCTCGGATTACGGCATGCAAGGCGCTAGCTACTGGTTATTTCCTCACTTGCCCTTCATCCATGGAAATCCATAATACACAAGTAATCCTCACCTCTTGTGGAGTCTGTCGTCGATCGGACCGGCTGATCTTGTCCAAATAGTAATCATAAAGAGACCCAATGGAGCTTTTTATTTCTGTAGGCTGCGAGAGTGGAAGGAAAGAACCTAGTAATTTCGACGAAGGGGATGACGCTGCGATGAAGAAGAAGAGAGCAGCACAACGTGTGCAGTGGGACTCGGACGACGCGACCAGCTAGAGGCTTTACCAAAGAGGCAAAGACACGGCAGGAGAACGAGAAGACCCCATGCATTTCCATTCCATGTGCATTGGTCGTCGTCTCGGCTAGGACCGGCGGCTCTGCATGCGTCCACGGTCCAGTGCCACTTTTCTCGATTCTTTCTTTCTACCTACTGAATAAGGCAGGCAGGTGGGTCCACAAATTTCATAAATCTTATAGTTTCTTTCACAAGTTAATTGGAATGGAAAAAGACCTGACGACCATTTCTTATTAGAGCCTGCGGCCAAGTCTTTCGTTGCTTCGTACTCTAACGAATGCCAAATATGCGTACTTCTTTAGAATTTGACGTCGCATCACAATGACACGTAAAGTTATCGTTGTTACTGACTCCATATGGTACGGAGTTTGGATATGGTTCACAATGCTATGGGCTATGCGGCCACTACGACGACCACGCACCGTGTTTGCTTCCTTCCAGGTACGTAGACGACTTTCCACTCCCCTAGACTGTAGTGCAGGCAAACATTCCATGAAGCTGTAGCCTGTAGGGTCATCCGGTCAGTATGGCGCACTCCAAGTCACTCTGCAACTATAGACGGGCAAATGAGCCGGGCCAAACGGGCGGCATGAGGCACGACACGATTAAATAGGGTCTAGGCACGATACGGCACGATAAGCATAGTGCCGTGCCGGCACGACACAATGGCAGTGACGTGTTTGGGCTGAGGTTGTGCGTGCCCGGCACTGCACGATTATTCTTTTTATTTTTCTATATGAGTAAATGTATATAAAAATATATTATCTAATCTCAAACTCAAAAGAATACATGCTTGGTTGGCTAGCTAAGTGCTGTGAGTGCAGAGAGATCTAGTATTCAAATCTCGTTGAGCACCATATTTTTGCACAAATTTTCCGCCATCACTCTCCATCTTGCTGGGTCCGCCGTGCCCGCAGGCCGGCACGTGTAACACTCTAAAAATTTCGTTTTGGAAGTTGGCTTAAAATTCAATCATAACATGCTTAAGTTGTTTGACTAGTGATCATGTCATGATTTAATTAATTTTTCTTCTCAAGCTAAGTGCTAAAATAAATATAAGTTCCACTTGTTTGTACATCCATGCCTCTGCATTTATTTTTTGGATGTTAGTATTTGAATGATCAAATGTTTACAAATTTCTGGTATGGTTTACTTTTGCAAACCCTTTGTTTAAGTGCATAAATACTCAGTTAAAAACTCCAGGAATTCCTGTGCATCTCGGGTTGCCTTTTGGGCTGTTTTCTCTTTTTCCTCGGCCTTCTTCCTCTTTTCACCGCGGCAGCCCATTCGGCCCACTCCCCTTTTCGGCCCAACCCCACTAGCGCGCCCCGCCTTCCCTCACTGCCGCGCCGGGCCCACCTGTCGGCGCCTCCTTCTACCTTCAACCGCCGCCTCCGCTTCGCCCGCGCTGTACGCGTCCACGCGCCGTCCGCGTCCACGCGCCGAGCTGGGCCGAGATGAGAGCCGCGCCCCGGCCTTAGCTCCGCGCCACCGCACCCCATCCCCACCCGCTGACGCGCTGGGTCCACGCCGTCCGCGCCCCCTTCCTCGCGCAATCGTCGCCCGCGTAGCCCGGGACGAGCTCGAGCCGAGCCGCGTGCCCACGACCTCGTCTCCGCGTCCGCGCCCACGTTCTCTGCCTCGGCTTCAAGAATCTCACCCCCACACCCGGAGTCAGTTCCGCTTTCGGTTCCACACACGCCCGCTCTCGCAGTTCCACCTCCACACGCGCCGACGCCACCGCCGCTCGGAGCCGCCATCGTGCGCCGGCCTCGTCGCCCGTTCGCCGCCGCCCAGGTCTCAACGGTGAGCATCCCCACACTCACGCGTACCCGAAGCACCCCTCAGTTTCTTCTTTCCCCGCGCGGAACCCATCTAATCACGTGAACCGCCGTTTTTTAAGCTCTCGGAGTGCCGCCGCGTCGCCGCCGTGTTCCGACGTCCCCGTCCGATCTCCATCGTCCAGACCACTTCGGTGAGCCTCGCCGTCCTCTCGTGCACCCAACGCACCTAATGTTGGGCTCTACCTCGCACCGGTCGCCTCTAATCGTGCCGCGCCGCGCCGCCGTTCTTGTAGAGCACCGGCCGCCGCCGCGATTCTCCGTCCCCGCTGCCTCCCCGTCGACGAGGTATCGTCCCGGAGCTTCTCTTTGAGGTGAGGAACCTCGCCATCCAATCCTCGCCCCGAATCCCCCCTCTCACCCGGTGGTAATTTCTCGCCGTGGCTCCGTCCCGCGCCGCCGTTGCGTCTCACCGCCGCGCGCCACCTCGGCCGCACGAACGCCGTCTACACCACCACCACTGACTCCGCCAGGCCACGCTCGTGCTCCTCGGCCAAACCCCGTGCCTCCAGCCCCTCTGGAGCGCCCACGCGCCGTCGCTCCGGCGATGCGCCGCCGCCAACCGCAACGCCGCTCGCGCCGAGCCGTCGCCGCCGGCCAAAGCCTCGCACCCGATCTGATCTGTGCCGTCCGTCTTCGATCCAACGGCTCACGCCCGCGCGTACCGGTCAGACCGCCGGTCAGCGCCGGCGTTTTTGCCTAAAAAGACCCTGAGTTCTTCTAAAATAAACCCGCCGTCCAGTTCTAAAGAAACCGAGCCCCTGTATTTATGTTTTAGCCCCTGTTTCTTTAGTTATATTCACATATCAGTCCAAGTCAGGGTTTTTAGCCCTTTAAACCCTCGGTTTCTATGTTTTTGAACCCGAGACGCATGAATTTTGTCGCTGAACCCCTGGAACTTTTATTTTTATTTAAATTATGCCCCTGTTATCTTATTTTATGCATAACTTTCTCATTTTAAGTCCAAATAAAATGATTTTCAAACTGTTGAGCTTGTAGCAGTAAGTAGAATAATGTTTTATGCTTGTTAGTTTCTGTTCATATTGACTGGTGTACTGTTTTATCCTTTTAGTCCATGTTTTGATTGCATTTTGTGTAACGTGTAGATGAGGAGTTCGTACCTGAACCTGAAAACCTAGTTTGAGAGGATTCCGAACAGACTTTTGACGAAGGCAAGTGTTCTTTGACCTATTTGTCCCTTACATTGAAAACTTACATTCCTGCATAACTTTTAACCTAGGGATGACTAGCCAGTTATTTTATCTTGATATATCCCTAGGCTGTGATGTAGTAGCTTTTGCTAACGCTCAACTTTACTTTCTGAATCTTATGTTTATGGTTAGGAATAATTAATCTTGATAACCGCTGGAACTTAATGGAACTATTGGAAACATGTTGTTTTGGGAGCTTGGGCCGAATTTCTCACCATAAGGATCGGTTCACCGAGCGACCACCCAGGAAAACAGTACAACCATATGGGATGAAATGGGGCATCCTTGACTGACTAATTAGGGAATCTAGAGTTGTAGTTGCTTCCCTGAAATATGGCGTAAGAAGTACCTCAGGGCATAGGCCTTCTTTTGCCAAGGATGGTGTAGTGGTTTATTCGTTTGTCTCTTTTGTCAGTCACCTCTTGGAGGGAAGTCTATGCTTACTAACTGAGAATCCTTGTAACGGACGGCTACACTCTAGTGAACCTTTGTAAAGGTCTCGAAATGAGACTATCTGTCACACATCAAGGATAATGTGTAAGGGTCTTGCAAACCCGAACAATGGGAAATCACGACCCGTGGGTAAAGTGTACAACCTCTCGAGAGTGTTAACCAACTGATGCATCAACCGTGCTCACGGTCATGAGCAGCCTGAACCCTCAATTGATTAGAGAAACATGTGGTTTGGGCTGAGATGTTGATCAATGATAACCATCGACTTATTTATTTATGCTTTACCTTTATGCCATATCTTAATGTTATCTCTGTTGGGTAACTTTTGGATTAATAATTGCTAACTTATGCCTAATAAAAGTTGACCAACTAAAAGCTACTGCAATCAACCAGTCCACTATAAAGCCAGTCCACCTTAGCCTAAATGGGACACTTGCTGAGTGCGAAAGTACTCACCCTTGTTTTTTTTTCAACAAAATCGTTGCGATCAATGCCACCGCTGTTCAGGACATGGAGAGGCTGTGAATTACACCTAGACCTTCCAGGAGTACGACGAGTTCTAGACTGGTGGCCCCCAGGCAGCTGCTTGTGGATATGATAGACCATTTTCCGTTGTTTACTCTGATAATTAGACTTTGTTTATGTTAAAGACTTCCGCTGTATCGTTCGAGTTGTAATAAACGATACATGTACGCTCTTTGCACTGTGTAATGAATCATTTATGTTCTAATGTATGCGATTCCGATCCTAGCACATACATGGTCTACTTCCGGTATTTTTTTTAAAACCAGGGGCGACAGCACGGCACGATTAGCAGCCGCCGTGCCGAGCCTGAGGCACGCAGTGCCGTCTGGCACGGCACAGGCCGCCGTGCCTCGCGAGTCGTGCCCTAAATGGACCGTGCCGAGCCGTACCCGTGCCGCGCAGCCCGTTTGGCCATCTATATCAGCAACCACACCCAACAATGCGGTGCTAGTGCGGGAACGGAGGCCTCGATCAAACGTGCGTGCTGGGAAACTGGCATATGACATTATCGTATCAACGAAATGTGGAGGATCTATTTTATTTCAATTATCAGCACGCGTCGTTGTCATCGGTATGTCGCAACAAAGGGACGTGCGTGTACGGTGCACCGCATGCACCACGCAGATCTGGGCACAACACAACAATAGTACATGCATGCAGGTTTTAAACAACAATATATATACACTCCAGCAATGTGCAAGGTCATCAGCTGCCGGCCTCTGCTAAGTTCAGTTATTCCTTCCCCGACATATCCACTCTCGACGATTGATTTATGCATCCACGATCCAATCCGTAAAATTATTAACCCAAATCTTGGGTTAACTAAACCAGCCAGCATGACGTCGTACAATTATCGACCTAGTACCTTCCATCTGAACAAGATGCACAGAACTTGGCCTAACACTGACACGACACAAAACAGAAACCACAAACAAGAAACAACTACAACACACGTGAACTACACGGTTCACTCTTAAAGGGATGCTAACCAAAGCAGAATAAAACTCCACTACCCACATGTAAGAGGGCAACTG
The DNA here is from genome assembly GCA_022530915.1 of Paspalum notatum. NCBI lineage: Eukaryota > Viridiplantae > Streptophyta > Magnoliopsida > Poales > Poaceae > Paspalum > Paspalum notatum. Next base: position 38,234,981 of record CM039690.1, on the reverse strand, counting down.
GATACCTCTAACTACAGACCACACTGTTTCACTCCCGGAGAGAGCTGGTGACTTCATCCGGAGATGACTCCCTGGAGCTAATGTTGATGAGCTCTGGCGGTAGAACGATCGAGTTTTCTTCTTCGCAGGACGAGACAGAGCTCGCTGGTTCTAATTCAGCTTCCACAAGGGGAGATACAGCTCGTATCCTTAGCAGCTCTTCCGAAGCTGGTGATCTGGGCAAAACAGGGCTTGGTGGTGGAGGGTTCTGCTAGCTCTGGTGGAGGAACTGGAGAGAACTCTGGAAGATTCGGCTGGCTCTCATCTTCTAAGTGGGTGACTAGTATGCCTTCCAAGACGTGCGTGTACGATGCACCGCATGCACCACGCGGATTTGGACACAACACAACAATAGTACATGCATGCAAGTTTTTAAACAACAATATACATATATATACATATATATATATATATAGGGTAGGTAGAGTAACAGTTCTAAGGGTAGGTATATTCTACAGCCAGCCACAGAATACCTTATTCTTATTCTGCAGCCAGGTCCGATTGGTGCATCAGGATGGCCATCAACCGCACCAGGTGGGGCGTAAGGCTGTCCCCAACGGCAACATTCATCTACTTCCTCAAAACACTATTTCAACTATTTTTCTCTCTGTCTACAGTACAGCATTTATGTCAAACAATGCTAAACAGTGTTTTGAGTCATCTTTTTTGAGCATCCCATTGGAAACAGCCTAACTGGGGTTGCTCCTCAAATTCGGCTCAGACAGCAAGCCGAGCCGGTACAGCCGCGTGGCTTAAATACGTGGACAGGCTTGATCCGTAATTAGCGCGTCTGTTTTCTTCTATTCCGTGTGTCCAGGCTGCATGCAGCGATACATTCGATATGTACTACATATGGGTTACGATAGTACATGAGCAAGTTACTATAATGACGTTAAGACAATTCAAATTGTTGAGCCAATAATTAGTACATACGGTGAGTTACTACAACTATGTCTGGAATGACGATATTCGATAAAATAAAGGGTAACCACAATTTATAATTGAAATAGTTTGGAGAATTATTATGTGCCTAGATGATAATTAGGATGATGAGTTACAACAATTTGGCCTCAAGCTAGTTACTATAACGGTTTGGCCGAGATCTACCCCCTTTCCCTGCTGTAATACCCTGTTAATCCCAATATTGCTATTGGGCTTGGTAATGAAATCAAGGTGGGGAAATTCTCCCCCTCCCCCCCCCCCCGTTTCCCTCAAAAAAAAAAATAAGTGGTTAAAATTCTAATTACAAAGTTACAATACTTCAAATTACTAGATACGATATTTTAAGATGACAAGTTACCACAATTTAGCATGGAATTGTGCTGGAGTTACTATAATGCTGAGACAAATTTACAAGAATTTGAATTGATTATTATGATTTATAAGTCTCCATATATGTAGACTACACCGTGCAAATGTCGTAATTTATTATACAAATTGGCATTCTGACGCTTACTTGATATAGTTGATAAGATATTTAAAATGAAGAGTTACTACAACTAGTAAAAATGCACGTGCATCCCGCACGTGACAATAAAAAAGTGATCATATAATTAAAATTTTAATTTATATGAATATTAAGTTTAGTGTGTTATTTTTCATTCAATGTTTTAATTAAAACATGATATAAATTATGCTTTTTATTTCTGCCACATGTGGTACTCTTCCGAGGCCACTTTAAATGTCTCTTTGGAATGTATGATTCTAAAAACACAATAATAAAAATTCCAAAGGGTCTCGTAAGCATACTCCGTATAGGAATTGCATCCTCCGCTTTTCCTTTTCTTAATCTCCTTCATAATAAAGAAACAATGATATTTTCTAAAATATAATTCATTATAATTCATGAATGTTGATACAAAAATACTATTCCTATATTATTTCTATATCAAAAAGTTATTTATTTAGTAAGCAAAATTATTAATTTTGCTGGAAATATTAAAATGCAATGGTTTAAAAAATAGCTCAAACTTAACCATGTCTACAAAAATATGCAAAATCACTAACTAAAGAACATAAAGTAAAACTTAATTATATATAGAGCAATAAATTTATAAAAATATTTAATTTTTAAGTTAGTTGTGTAATAATCACAAAACATCACTCAAATTCTCGTCAAAATAGTAATGTAAAATTCACTCTACAATAAATGAAAAGCAGAATTTTTAGGCCCGAAAAGTAAAGCTAGTGAGGTGGCGCTCTCAATCTATGGCCCAAAATCAGCCCATTGCATGTTTCAAATGGCCAAATCTGAGCCATTGAGCAACATCAACGGTTAGAACTTCGTTCTCACTAGGAATATAAACCTGGCTGAGTGGGTGTGCCCTAAAAAAATCCTAGCCCTCACTCAGTCTCACTCCCCGCTTCTCTCTCACTTCCTATTCCTAAGCGGCGACAACGACGGCGGCAGCTACGCAAGAACACCCGGCGGTGGCTACGCTGCACACACGCACTCTCCCTCTCTATTTCTCCCTTGCACCATGTAGATCCAGTCAATAGAGAAGGATTTTGTTTTATTTCCACCTACGATTTCACGACGTGAATCTCTATTTTTTATTCCTTCCTCCGATTTCTGTTAACGATTGGTGAGCTGCTAGCTAGCGCTGCTGTGCATGATCTCTTGATTCTCCGGTCTATTTTTTATTTGCTCGATTGGTCAGACTTTCCCCATTCCCGTTCGATCTCTCTCTTGACTTCAAGATCTGAAATTTCAGAGACTAAAATCAAATGTATTTTTTATCTCAAATCCTTAAGAGATCCGAAATTTTAATGGCACTACTCTTTCCCTTTCTCCCTATTCTTGACTTCAAGATCCGAAATTTCAGAGAGTCAACCTCTTCCCTTTTCGATCTTTCTCTTGTTTGTTTACTATTGTCCGATGACCCTTGCTGATCTTTCACTTGGCCTTTTGTTTGTTGCTGTCGCTAACAAGATGGCCTCATCGTCTTTTCATTTCTTCATCTCCGCCGCCCCGGCACCAATGGCGCAGGAAATCTAGTCATCAAGATGCTTGTTGGTTCTGTCCCCCCTTTAACCGTTCTTTCTTAGTTGATTTCAGCTTGATCTCCCCATCCTGAGTTGGTTCAGCTTGGTCTCCTTGGTCTTATCTGCTTCATCATAGTAGGTGCGGTAATGCATATTTTTCAGGCCAATGTTGGAATATTTGATTCCTGTCTTATTTTGGCATTTCTGAGGGATGCTGTTTACTTTGCCCAGATCTCATTGGGTGGGTGGTTCTTATTCCGATTTTGCGCCCTGTGATGTGTTTTTCAGGTGGGCTTGGCATTCAATTTTGTTTTTTTTTTTTTTTTTGTTTCTATGTGGTAAATCATGTTGAATGTTTTCTCTTCTCACTTTTTATGGAATGGTGCTAATGTGTGAACATTCCAGTAGGGCAATTCAGGTGCTGTTAGTTTAATAGAATGAGATTGTTCCTGATACACCCATCCTCTCTTTTTTCTCAAGACACATAATGTTTGCAATCCCTTTATTATTTTTTCAAATGTCTAGGTCATGTTTATTTTTGAATTTATGCCATGTGAATATATGACTGTACTACGGTAGAAAAATTGCATGCTAATTTTAGATTGTACTACTAATTTATAGACCCAAAATTTTTTATGAGTAGCAGTCTATTGGGTTGCATCTTTCACATTAAGGCACACGTTTTTAGCTATCTCTATTCATATGATATCATTGTTTTGTCGCGAGCATCAATTCCTAGTCTTAATTACTGTTGGTAGTAATTATTTTTTACGGTGTACTATTCACTGTAGTTTGTCCTTAAGATAATTGCCATAAAAAATTTGGAGTACCGCTTTTAGAGTTCTATAATTCTACCAATTTGGAGTACCCAGATTTTATTAAATTTAGAATTGTGTCCACTAATCTGTTGTGGACTTCAGTTTATAATATTATACCCAAACCATGTGGTAGTTTGAGTTTTTGGCATTGCTATCATGTATGAACAAGTCCTGCATGTGCATGTAGGCCACCCAGTTTGACGGCTTGAGATCTGTTTCCTATGTGTGACTGCCTTGTGGGCTTGAGATGTGTTTCCTATGTGTGTGACTGCCTTGTGGGGGAGTCGTTTAGCTAGAGTAAGTATTTTTTTATAGGATTCTAATTCATAGTTTGTAATTTTGATGTGATTTTCAGTGTTATATAAGCTACATTGATCTTTTATGGTTACAGTCTTAGCTAGTAAATAGAATTAGACTGTTTGTGATAACTGTAATTTGAATGTTGTGAAACTGTGATTTGGGCTGTTGCGAAGGATGGGGAGAAGAGGGAACACAACTGTACATGTACATGTCCTTTCAGTGATGCTTGCAGCTGTCAGTGTGAAGATGAAGACAATTTGAGAATGATCCGCAATTGTGTTTCTCAGGTGAGATCTTAATGCATGATCATTGTTTAGATTGCCTGCTTAGTTGTCAAGCAAACACCAATTTTCCAAATGCTCAGATTATCGGAATTAGTAGCTTGAATAATAAATGAGATCTTAATGCATGATCATTGTTTAGATTGTCTGCTTAGTTGTCAAGCAAACACCAATTTTCCAAATGCTCAGATTATCGGAATTAGTAGCTTGAATTAAAGGGTGAACTTTCAGAACAAGATGCAAAAGAGGATTCATTTTATTATTGGATCACCAGTATTGTGCTTTGAAAATCAAAGATGTGCCACATTTTTCAAAATATGCAGATTTTTTTAAAATCAATGCTTAGATCAGTAGTTTGTTGGCAACTTAGCTTCCTTCTTTTCCTGTGAAGATAGGGGATTATATGTCTTATACAGTTAATAACAAGAGAAATATGGACAATTGCTTTCTCGTAGAATATTTTAAATTGTAATCAATTAAAATTTTTGGTGTGTACGTACTTGCTCATGAATTATAATTTGTATATAGTGCTAGCTGCACACCTTCTGATTTGAGCATACATCTTTCTGCAGAAACTTATATGCATATTTCTTTATTATATCCATATCTGGTATTTTAAGTTGTGTCAAAAACTTGATTTTTTTTTTGCTGATTGTATTATGCTTTGCACAGATTTGTGAATTTCTTCCAGCATAGTTGCATGTTGATACAAAATGAACCATTATTTCATGAGCACCAATCATCAGTTTTTGCCCCTTTGATTTGATGCAGAAAGGAGACAGACCAATTAACTGCTCGAATTGCTCGTCTCTTTCCCTCACAAGCCAACTTTCCTAATGCTTTTGCCCTTTGATTTGATGTCTTTCCCTCACAAGCCAACTTTCCTGATGCTTTTGCCCCTTTGATTTGATGCAGAAAGGAGACAGACCAATTAACTGCTCTCCTTCCCTCACAAGCCAACTTTCCTGATCCTGACTCTCTCTCCAACCCCTTCTTGTGCCATGCTCCCATATTTGTATGTTCTGCAAGGCTCCCTTCCGTTGGCCCTAATTTTTTGGTTTCTTCCATCTGGGTCTCTGTCCAGTTCCCTTTGCAGCTCTGGTTTATGGCATCTGGGCCCTGAGACTCTGTCCTACCCCTTTCGCGTCCACCTGGCTTACTTGAACTCTAGACCTAGTATTATGTATAGGATAGTCTAATATTGCGATGGCGGTGTGGGATTTCGTCTGTGTTGTATTTTGATTAAATCTATGTTTTCATCGTTGTATCCTGATGTAGTGTATATTTATTGGGCCTGGTGAATTTGACCCACAAACATAAAAGGGCCGGCATGCATATATTTATGCGTTTATCTTTTGAAGATCTGTTATGTTCATCCCTTGATGGGAGGACTCTAATAATTCCTAGTAGCCAGAAAAGATAAACTGCGTGTGGGAAGGTGGGTACATAAAAATTTGATGGTGAGAAAAAACAACCGGAGGGTTACGCTCTTGATCGATTTATATGGCAGGAACGGTGCGTTCTGGCGTTTTGCCATATCACTCCGTGGGCCTCGTTATGCCACAGTTTAAAAAGTGGGCCCATCTCAAAACAAATGTTAACCACCGTTAGATTTGCCATCTAAAATAGATCTAATGGTGTAAAAAGAAGGGTCTAGGGGACGTACGGGTAAAAAAGTGTTAAGTTAAACTGAAACTTTTATAGTTTAGATAGATTTAGCCTCAAACGTTTATAAGCAACTGGTTACTACAACGCTGGGACAAATTTACAAAAGTTTGAGTTGATCATTACGATTCAGGAGTCTGTATATATATGTAGACTACACGCGTGCAATAAGATGTGTCATAATTTACTATACAAATTAGCATCCTGATGCTGTTATGAATAATTTACTATAATGATGGAATGAATTTACCATACAATCACAATAATTCAAATGACTCAGGATGAGAGAATAAGTAGAAATTACGACAGTTTGGTGTCATGCTCTTATCTCTCCATATACAAGTAGCGCTATTACATACCGTCAAAAAAGTAGTGCTATTACATCATTTGGGAAATCTTAAATTCTATGTCAAATAGCATCAGCCAAAATCAGTTTTAGATATGATGAGAAAGGAAATTCATGCAAGTCCGTGTGGATATCTTAATCACTGCCTGACTGGAAGATACGTCGTTGCTTGTATTCGGAATTCGGGCAAGTACGCAATCCTATCTGTGCTGATTAAGTAAAATACAAATCAGAGTTATGGCATTCAATCTCATATTGCAAAAAATCCATTCATTTCTGGGAGCACTAGCACAAGCAAAAATGGTTGAAAAGTCTACTGTTTGAAAGCACCTAGATTTGCAAAAAAGAATTAGTTAATTTCCAATCAGCATTGGAGGGTAAAGCATTTGAATAACAGGGAAATCAATTGCAATTGTGATCGATGTCGTAGAATCCTATCACAAATATATGAATACAAACATAGATCATTTGTGTGAACTACAATCTGTGAAATGAGCTGAGCGTGCCAGCGTCCCGTGTGCGATGCACATCAACTATGGTCCTCGAACTGCCCAGAAGATAGCAATAGCAAACTAATAAAACATAGACACTTTAAATGTTACAAGGCAGAAAACCTCACAATCAAAATGATATGAACATACACCGGGATTTTGGTAGTCATTTTGGTAGTCATGTGCAGAGGCTAACCTCAAATATATAGCACGCCTACGAAGAGCTGGTGGAGCCCTACATGCATGGGCACTTGGGCAGGCTTTCAGCACACCGGTGATCGAGATTCTAGACAAGTAGCCATGAAGGACCAAGCCGATGGCCGCCAAATCGTTGTCGTCTCGAACGGCGGCGGCGGCACCAGCCATGACCTATTGCGGAGGATAGGTAATCGGTGCATGGCAGGATCGTTGTCGTCTCCGGCGGCGGCGGCGGCGGCAGCCATGAGCCTGTTGCGGAGGATATATATAGAGAATCGCTGCATAGCAGTCTGTGTGTCTTACTGTTATTGTTTATTCAGCGCTGATTACGGACTTAATTAACAGCCATTTCTACGGAAGGCAGTAACATGACGAGCGAAGCATGCAGCAAGCCGGCTTGCTAGCCATCTCGTTCGGCCTGTTGGCTTGATCCGGCCTTAGAGCCACGCGTCTCTGGGGACCGAGCGCTATGGGTTGGGCCTGGGCGCAGAATAAGTAATTCTGTGACCGACTGTAGAGTATATATATGTACATATGTATATATATATGTATATGTATATGTATATGTATGTATATGTATATGTATATACTGCAGCAATGTGCAAGGTCATCGGGGCAGACAAATTGACAAGCGCTCGTTGAACTCGGATCGAGCGAGTGATCAACGAGCGACTCAGCCCAGCAACAGGCCTGGTCCCTCACCCAGTGCTTCGTTCAATAGAAGCCAGTGGTCCCCGCTCCTACGCGTTCAACAAAGGCCTGGTCCCTCACATGATTTTTTTCTTGGTCTGCACGGCCAGGTGAGGTTCTTTTGATTTTCTTTTTTTTTTTACTCTTTTTTCACTATCTTTTTATTTTTTTATTTTCTCTCTATTTTTTAATTTTATGCTGACAAAATTGTTTATGTAACAAATTTAAGATGTAAAGTTTTTATTATAACTTTATGGTAAAAATTATGACATAAAATTATGAGAACATAATTTATGCTAACATAATTTATCATAATTGTATGACATAAAAATAAATTATGCTAACCTAATTTACCATAACTGTATGGCATAAAATTATGCTAACATAATTTATCATAATTGTATGACATAAAATTATGCTAATATAATTTATGTTCATTATAACAATTTTAGGATCTATGTTTTTTATCATAACTTTATGGTAAACATTATGACATAAAATTATGAGAACATAATTTATGCTAACATAATTTATCATAACTATATGACATAAAATTATGCTAACATAATTTGTGCTCGTTATAACAACTTTAAGATGTAAGTTTTTTTATCATAGTTTAGTGGTAAAAATATGCTAACATAATTTATGTTACAGTAGCATAATTTGTCATAACTATATGACATAACGTAGCTCGTTGGTATAATTTATTAGCATAAAACTATGCGAACATAATTTATTGTCGGTAGAATTGTGCTAAAGTACAATCCAATACTTTTAGATATACATGGAACGGAAATTATGATCATAACTTTTGATATAATTTTAAATATAATTCAGCATTTAATACTTTGAAACTTATAAACATAACATGATGCAAATATATAAAAAAACATAGGCTGAAACTAGCTAGTAATAGGCATGCAATATTATAAAAAAGTGAAAAAAAAGGAAAAGAAAAAAATAAAACCCGCCTAATAGCCCCAGCTCGCCGGAACCTACTCCGTCAGACCCTCCTCCACCTCGCTGCTGCCAGAGCTTGCTGTCGGGAAGCCCGCGCCGGGGGCTAGGACGGCGGCGGCAGCGCTCCCTCTCCTCTCTCCAACCTCCTCCGTCCTTCCCGCTCATGGCCGGCGTGGTGAAGCGCTCCAGCCCGTAAGCGGGACTAAAATGTGTTTTATTATCATTTTCAGGAATATGATAACCACATTCTTACATCAGAGTAGTACAGATCCGTCCTAACGGGATAGACCAAACGGGGCACAGCCCGAAACATACAACTGCAGCGGAACTTAAACGGTAGACCCCAAGCTTTCCTACTTCACACTGTTGGGATAGGCCGCAACCCTTACACGTACAAGCCTTCTTTAAAAGGCGACCTCGTCTTCTCCGTAAAACAACAACAAGGGGGAGTGGGTACGAAAACGTACTCCGCAAGCCCACCTTCCTCCATAAGGAATTAGGGTCAAAGCTATTAGTATATGCCGGATATATCTGGAGCTCAGGATAGTTTTGCTAGAAAATATACAAGGCTCATTGATTCTCAGTTTTATTTTCTAGAAAACACTTTTTCCAAATGGGGTGCCACTGGACTTGCCGGTCCATCGTGGCTCATGGCATGCAGGCCAACATTTTTCTCCACTGCTTCCGGACCACGCCCGCAGCTTCCAAATACATCATTTTCACTCACCAAATCCCAATTTTATAAATCACTGCTGGTAGAAACCAAGCCGTAACTCGTCCATACCAGTGGACAACGGACTATCCGGATAGATTTATACTCTAGCCAGAGGTGCACACTTTACCCACAAGTTTGGTCCAAGACTTTCATCGTCATGAGGTCCTTTCCCGCTCAAGGCTCTACCCCCGCAAGTATTTTCCCGACCTCAACCAAGAGAGAGACATGGGATCCCTGTCGCTTCAGTGCCAGCAGACACGCGACGCCGCTTCAGTGCCAGCAGACACACGGCTTCCACCATTCCCAGCCCCCTGGTGCTCCCAGCCTACGGGTAGCGGCTGGTTATTCCTTGCGAGTTCCGGCCAAGTGTTGCCGCATACAATATCGAGTGGTTGTACGATAAAGAGTTAGGCAAGATGAGACTCCAACTCGGTCCTTAGAAGAGCAGAGCTTCCTCAAACACCGCTCGGTCCTCTCCACGAGGCCGGGCCCCAGTGTAACCGTGAGAACGGTACCCGGGCTCTCCACCCTTCTGATCACATGGCGTAGTCGATCGAGATCGGCTGCCGGGGTCTTTTTCCATATTTTCGCAAACGCACACCAACCCATTTCCAACCCAAGTTCCACAACAAGATTAATATGTATGATATTAAGTGAGCGCTCCACCTGTGCGCGCTACGTCTAAAAGGTTCGGGTGGCTATCCTATCAGGTTTTACTTAGCAAGCAAAACATGCAGGTTTTATCATTAATCAGGGCAATGGGTTGTGTATCAAAAACTGGGTAATTTATGTATCAAGTGAGATTCCAGTGGACTTGCCGTTCACTCCGTTGGGTTTAACGGGACATCGACGGCTGGGGACGAGGGCACGTCATCCTCCGGATACGTTGGAGCACCAACCAGGATTTCCGGTATAACCTACGTGCAACAACAGAGAACAAACAAACAAGGCATATTATAAGCTCAACAAGGGTCTGTTTGTTGAGAGAAGGCTCAAAGGATTTCTCGAAGGACTGCACTGGCGGTTCTGACTCCTGTGGCTATGTTGCTCCACGGTTCGACGCTGAGCCGAGGGCCGAACACACCGCTGGGCTCGGTAATGGTCGAGGGAGGGGTACCATGGCAGCAGTTGTGGCTGGCCATAGCGAGGGCGACGGCGCAGGGAGCGAGGAGTTTGCATGGCGACGAGGAGAGCTCCTGTAGCCAACAAGGCAAGAAACGAAATGGATTAACACAAGGTTAGCGGGACGAGACAAGGTTCCTGGTCAAAGGCTTAGACCATTCCTCTTGTCGTGACTGTGGTGCTGGAAAGCTAACCACTAGTGCGACCGAGGAAAAGTTCCCGGCCTTGACCGGAAGTGGTTGCATGTTCGGTTTGTTAACGGGTCAAGTGTAGCCCCATTAAATGAACCGATGTGGAAGCGGTGAAGGGTGGTGGAAAGTTTACGGATGTGTAGGGATTGATTTATGGAGAATTTAGGCGCAAAAATCGCCTAAATTAGAGTCCATACGGTCGAGATATGAAATTCTTTAGAAAAGAAAATCATAAATTGAAAAGAAAAAGGAAAAAGGCTTCGCGGGCCAAGAATCGGCGCGCGCGGCCCATCTCCTTCGTCGCCCGGCTCGGCCCACGGCCGCCTTCCCGCCCATGGGCCTTCACAGGCCGGCCCTTGGGGCGAAACGGCGCGCCGACGGCGCGGCCTGACGGCAGGGCAGTGGGCCCCACGCGTCAGTCGCACCGGGAGAAGGACGGCGCAACGACGGCGTCACGGTTTGGCTCGGCCAAACCGGACGGCATCGCGGCCGCGGCTCGCCGGCGGTTCTCCGCCGGCGGCCCGGTTCCGGCGACGAGAGTAGGCCGGGGAGGTCGAGCGGGGAAGGGCGAACGTGATGGTGGTATCATGGAGGTGGATAGGGCGGCGGGTGGACCTGGCAGCGGGTGACCCGAACGCCGGTGAGAGAGGGAGGCTACGGTGTAGCGGCGCTCTGGCGTTTCGAGGCGGCTCCGGCCAGGGAAAGCAGTGGAGGAGGTGCGTGCAAGGGTGACGGAGCTCGGGCTCGCCTCAATTTGAAGAGGGAGTGACTGGAGGGGTGGAATTTTGGGGCGGCGCCGGCGGTACGCACGGCGATGTCTTCTCGGTGGGTTGACCCACCGCGGGACTCTGGCGAGGGGGAGGGGGTGGAGGCATGTGTCTGCGCGTGTGTCCGAGTGCGCGCGGGAGTGTGTGCGTATGAAGGGGCGGCGAGGCTCGTCGAGGCTCCTTTTATAGGCGCGGCGGCTGGGCGTGAGCTGGCGGCGGACCGACTCAGCGACGCCGACGCGGCGGTGAGGTGGCGTCGAGGTGGAGCCGGAGAGGGACCGTGGCGGGGCCGGGCGGGGCGGGGGCGACACGGCAGCGGGGCCGGGGCGGAGCGGGGGCGGCACGGCGACGACGCGCGCGGTCGGCGCGACGTGGGGGACGGGGAGGAAGACGACTGGCGAGCGGGCCCCGCTGTCAGAGGGAGAGGGGGTGTTGGGACGGCTTGGTGGCTGGGCCAGGGAGGAAGGCAGAGGCAGGCCGCCTTGGGCCGTTCGGCGCGGCCAGGGAAAAAGAGGGGAGGGGGAGAGGAGAAGATGGGCTTCGGCCCGAGAGAGAGGAGGGGAGTTTTTCTTTTTCTGAATTTGGAGCTTGGAATTTGAATTAGAATATTTGGAGAAGGAATTTGAGAGGACTTTTGGTGGGAACTTTACCGAGATTTTTGGGAGGGACTCGAAGGGGACGGAACTAGGCTTTTATAGGATTTTGTTGAGCTCATAACATACACTCAAACAAACAAGATTTGAAAATCTAATTTTGAATTAGAGGGAGATTTAGAGAAAATTCTCAGGGTCACATTTTGGGGCGTTACACGTGGGTGGAGCTCCGGTATGCCAGCAGCCGGATCCCGACCCCTCACCGCCGGATCCGTGGTCCTCATCTCCGGATCTGGGCCTCCTCCGGCGTCTGGGCCTCTATGCGCACGTCTCCCGAGAGGCGGCAGGCTGCGTTCCACGACGGCCTCTCTCCCTGGTGGCCATGGCGGCTCTCACCAAGGGCGCGGTTGTTGCGCGTATGAAGGAGGCGCGTGCGGCGTTCATGGGCCGAGGCGGTACCGACGTAGGCACCGTCCGGGTGGGTCTGGTGGTGGCCACAACGGCTAAGCACCGCTTGCCCCGCCTCAGATCTGTGTGGGAGCGGCTACGAGGCTCGCCATCACTTGGATCTGGGGCTCCCTTTCGGTTCGGGATTGCGGCGGCGTTCCTGACATCTCACAGGCAATGACTTACTCCTAGTAAATGGTTCGGATCACATGGTTAGTTTTGCAGAGCTGGGTTCAATGGTGAAAATCATGCTGAATTTTGTTCGGCACGACGATGGCGTCGCCCTCAGGCGTCGCTCCCTCCATGGAGGCGTCGTCTTGATCTCAGTACTTCTGCTTTGTTCTACAAGGTGAAAACCTCGTCTTTTGGGACGGACGACAGTGGCGGTCTGCGTCGTACCCTTCATGAAGGTGTCGTGGTGGAAGACTTCTATGTTTGAAGAGCCTTGTTGCTCAGATATCGTCCAATGCTTGATGTGTGGCTCTCTACTCTCAACATACTCAACAATCTTCGGTGTCGTCAAATCCTTACATTCTGTGGCCATGTAAGGTCTTTGTGGTGGCTCAGTTTTGGTTGTCGGAGTAAAATCGATTTAAGCTGTGAAGACATTCTTCAGCAAGGGTGGAATCATGATCTTCTTTCTAGTGCATGATGAAGGTTACAAGTCAGGAGAAGTTTTGTTTAGAAGAGGCTTATCAAAACAAGCCATTGAAGACGTATACTGGTAGAGTGTGTTGGAGTTTTAGAGCCTTCTTTTTTCCTTTTGTCTAAGTGTTTTGGCCACATACTTCTAGTTTATGTATCAACACTTTGTAATAATTTGGTCTGATGCATCATCTTTGGATGGTGTCTGAAGCCAGAATTTATTTTCCAATATCTTAAAAAGAAAAAAAGAAAGGAAAAGGAAAAACCCGGATGGGAACTGCTCGTTGGCCGAACGACCGATTGCTCCAAGCCCAGGCAGTGGGAAAACAAAAAAAGAAAGTGCGCTGATGCTGTCGCCGGTCGTCACGTTCGAATCGCGTGAGCGATTGTGGAACAGACATTGCGAATGTCATCAGCTGCCGGCCTCTGCTGAGTTCAATTATGCCTTCCCCGACATATCCACTCTCGACGATTGATTTATGCATCCACAATCCGATCTGTACAATTATTGACGCAAATCTTGGGTTAACTAAGCCGGCCAGCCGGACGTCGTACAATTATCGACCTAGTACCTTCCATCTGAACAAGATGCACAGAACTTGGTTTAACACTGACACGACACAAAACAAAAACCACAAACAAGAAACAACTACAGCACACGTGAACTGCACGGTTCACTCTTACCGGGGTGCTAACCAAAGCCGAACAAAACTCCACTACCCACATGTAAGAAGGGAACTGGATACCTCTAAATATAGACCACACTTCTTCACTCCTGGAGAGATTTGGTGACTTCATCTGGGGATGACTTCTTGGAGCTGATGTTGATGAACTCTGGCAGCAGAACGATCGAGTCTTCTTCTTCGCAGGACGAGACAGAGCTCGCTGGTTCTAATTCAGCTTCCACAAGGGCAGATACAGCTCGTGTCCTTAGCATCTCTTCCAAAGTTGGTGATCCGGGCAAAACATGGCTCGGTTGTGGAGCTCTTGGAGTTTTCTCTGACAATGGGGAGGTCGGTGCAGCTTTCGGGGCTTCTACTAGCCCTGGTGGAGGAACTGGGGAGAACTCAGGAAGATCCGACTGGCTCTCATCTTCTAAGTGGGTGACTGGTATGCCTTCCAAGACTGGAAATCCATATGTGAGGTCTTCGACTTTTCTCTTCTTTATAGGCATCTAATATTGGCTTAGGTGGCTATCCCCTACTAAGTTTCCTTAGCAAGCAAAACATGCAAGTTTTATTATCATACAAGGCAATAGGTTGTGTATATAAAACTGGGTAACTTATGCATCTAGTGAGGATTCTAGTGGACTTGCCGTTCACTTTGTTGAGGTAGTAGAAACGACGGCTGTTGCATCGTCGAACTCCTGTCCTGGTCTCCGAGTCGAAGATCTCGGCGACCGGACCGAATGGCTCTCTGAGAAAGCCTACGCGCACAGACAAGCAAAACACACCAGTAAGGTACAATATGAGCACAACATGATATGGATTTAATGTGGTTAGACGGACCTCGATTTTAGAAGGAATTAAGCGAAGGGATCATTGGAGTCCGGATTGAGAGGAGCATGATACAATTTTTCCTGCGGGAGAGCATTTCTGCTTACAACCATATGGAAAGAAGTCCCATGGACCATCTCATGACGCATAGGGCCCATTTTCACCATGCCAAGTCGTGCCAAGACAGCGTTTCCGCCAGCGCGAAGGGGAGGAAGGAGATGACATTTTGATTACCATCCACGATGTGCCCACGTGACCGAAATACGATGACATGGGGAAATGGGGCAGCGTCTTCATGGTCTCTAACTGCTTGGCGGCGGAGACAAGGATATTTCTGACGGCCATACCAATGGGCTACACCTAGCAGCATTGGATGGATAGACAAAAAGTGGTAGAGAAAGCATGAGAAGGGTAGGAGCAGATATAGCTTGATTTTTAGAGAATTTAGGCGTAAGAAACACTTAAATCGGTGTTAAGACGGAGAAGATATCGAATATATAGAGTGGAGGGGTAGATATGCACTTTTTGGAGAGTTGAGGGAGTGGGAATAGATTTTTGGTAGCGAACTGCGGCATGTGGCCCTTGTGGAACAGCATTGGGCCGGGGAATGATTTTGGCCTAGAGGGCTCTTTTCTTTTTCTTCCTTTTGTCTTCTTTTCCTTTTTTTCACTTGTGGCCCGTTGGCCTGCAGGCTGGCGACTTGGCCAGTGGGCCGACCCAGGCGGCAGGAGGAGGGGCTCGGGTGCACAAGGGATCTGAGCGCCTTCGGCTGGTTTTGGCCGCCGTCACCGGAACAGTCCTGGGGCACGTCGGAGAACGTCGGAACGGGGATTCCCGGCCTCTGTTCGCAAATCCGAGGGCACCGGCGCAAAGAGGAGAGCAGTGCAAATCCGTCCTTGTGGTTCTGGGCATAGAGATGCTTATAGTAGGAACGGACACGTGCGGCCATAGCTGCGGCCATGGAGCTCCGTGGGCGGCTCTGGCTGTGCGAGCAAAACAAAAATTGAAGACATGCGAGGGTGGAGGGTGGTTTCGTGGTGCTTCCCGTGAAAGGAATTGGACTAAGGCGTTAAGTAGGTGGAGTATCTCGTCGTGCCTTTGCTCGCCGGTGAAGAACAGAGCAAGGCTAGGCAAAGGAGTTGGTGCGGATGGCGCCTGGGTTGAACTAGAGGTTTTATCCACGGCGGAGCGGTGCGGTGTGCGTCGGTGTCGTGATGGCACAACGTCAGCGTGGTTCACCGGAGGTGAGCAACACGGAGCAGCACAGAGGGGAAAGAAGAAGGAGCTCGCGGCGGATGACACACAGCTCGTGACCGAGCCGGGCGTGGTCCAAGGCAACGGAGGAAGCAGCACGCGGAGGCATTGGCGCGGCTCGCTGCAATACAAGCAGCACGGACGGCACGAGGGAGGATGGATAGGTGCTTGCAGCGTCGGCAGGGCTCACCACGGGGATGGGCGACGCGGGTGGGAGAAGGGAAAGGAGGGTGATGTCAGCGCGGCTCGCTGAGACGAGCGGCGTGGGCAACGCGAGGGACAGGGAAGGAGAGGATAAGGGAGCTTGCAGCTCTGTTTTATAGACGCGATGCGCAGCGGTGCGCTGGCAGAGGGGAGGGACAGTATGGACCCTTGCCGGCGGTATGGCACAGCACAGTTGGCGCGGCGTACGCGGGTGCGGCGCTGCGCACTGCACGGTGAGCGCGCACGCAGCAGGGTTGGTGGACGAAGGAGGAAGGAGAGAGCTCGTGGGCACCTCCAGTTTTAGAAATAAAACCAGAAGTACACCATATATGTACTAGGATCGGATTCTCATATACGGAACAGAAATGGTCTATTACACAGTGCAAAAGAGCGTACATATATCACTTATTACAACGCGAACGATATAGCGGAAGTCTTTAACATAAACAAAGTCCAAACGACTAAACATCAGAGTATTGCAGAAGGGGGCTTTCCATGTCCACAAGCAGCTGCCTGGAGGCATCACCAGCCTAGAACTCGTCATAAACCTAGAAAGTCTGTGTATAATCCTCAGCCTCTCCATCTCCTGATTAGTGGTGGCATTGAACGCAACGAGTTTGTTAAAAAATAAAACAAGGGTGAGTACTTTCGCACTCAGCAAGTGTCCCATTAAGGCTAAGGTAGACCGGCTTTATAGTGGACTGGGTGATTGTAGTAACTTTTAGTTGGTCAACTTTTATTAGGCATAAGTTAGCAGTTATTATCCTAAGAATTACCCAACATAGATAACATTAAGATATAGCATAAAGGTAAAGCATAAATGAGTACCTAGACAGTTATCATTGATCAACATCTCAGCCCAAACCACATGTTCATCTAATCAATTGAGGGTCCAGGCCGCTCATGACCGTGAGCATGGCTGATGCATCAGTTTGTTAACACTCTCGAGAGATTGTACACTTTACCCACGCGTCGTGATTTCCCATTATCTAGGTTTGCAAGACCCTTACACATTGCTCTTGATGTGCGACAGGTAGTCTCACTACGAGACCTTTACATAGGTTCACTAGAGAGTAGCTGCCCGTTACAAAGATTCTGAGTTAGTAAGCATAGAGTTCCCTCTAAGAGGTGACTGACAAGAGGGCAAACGAATAAACCAATGCACCCTCCTTGGCAAAAAAAAGCCTATGCCCTGAGGTACTTCTTGTTGACGCGGCTTATGAACGAATATTTTGTATCATTTTATATAGTTTTTCATAGATTTTAAGCGTCAACTATATCTTTTATTAACAATTATCACCGATTATTGTGGATTTTGCAACATTGTCTTAGAAATTTGCTATATGTGATTTTTACAGGTTTTTGACTAATTTTTTACGAAATTCACAACGATCTACGTCGAGTGAGAAAAGACCTCTGTGATGACATTCATTGAAGATGATGAACAAAGAAGGCTTGGTTAATTCATGACCCCCCTCTGTGTTAATCAAGACTTTCTAATCAGAAGCTTCAAGAAGGTGTCAAGAGCTACAAAGAATTGAAGATAATTATTAAATAAATATATCAAAGACTAAAAGACTCCGTCAAGTCTCCGCCCATATCAAAAATTCCACAAGCCCAAGAGTCTGAGAGACCCCGTACAAGTATTTCTTAGGCGACAAGCAACGTTCTCGCGAAAGATGGAAACAACCAGACGAAGGAGGAGTCAAGGTCGGACGACCCAGACCCCCTAGTCGGCCGACCGCCCCCCTTCAAGCATCGTCTCGTGTTCCTTTTTCTACCACGCCTCTTCCAGAAGAGTCCAAAGACATAAGGATTACTTGGGTACGAATGAATTGAAGATAAGGAAGGTTTATTTCGAGATCCATCCAAGCTCAAATTAAATCTCGAGATATTCTCGGATTCCAGGACAGCAGTATATTGCGGGCCCAATTCAGAGACTTTAATGACGTCAAATGGAGAAAGTTTTAATACCAAAATTGTAGATCTTTTCGAGATATACAATTTAGATTCCGAGTTTGCCTTATTTGGAGTCCAGATGATAGAGCTATGGTTAAAATACAAAAGTTGCAGAAAACAGAAAAGTCTGATTTCGGGGAAACAAGAGTCCTACTCCAAGTCCAAGCAAGAGGAAGGTGGAGGACGCCCCAAGGCACCTCCGGGGTATAAATACAAACCACCATGAGACCCCCAAGACCATCCAATTTAATCCAATTCATTATCAAGGCAATAAAGATATAGAGAGCAGGGACAACAACAAGATGAGACTAGAGGGTCGAGTTCTAGTCTAGAAATTAGAGATTTTTCTGGTTCTTAGAAGTGATTAGAGGCCTTGCATAGCTCTCTAATTATCTAGCTCCAGAGGTCTAATTGTATCATCAAGGGAAGGTACGGCCGTGGTCGTAAGTATGATACAATTTATTAATGAAGAATTGTTCTTGTCTAATTATCATGTTCTTGTTCTAATTATGCTTGTTCTAGCTCTAATTAACTTTAGGTCTAGATGCATGTTAATTAGAGCATATTATTAAGGGTTATATTCTTCTAGCGTTCTAGGGTTATATATATTAGTATAGTTTAGACCTAGATTAGATATAGTTTAGAGCTAGATTAGAACCCTATTTTATACCCTTAGTTTACCATAAACTCTTCTTAATTAGTTCTCAGTTAGTTCATTTCCTAGATTGACAAAACCCATGATACTCATCCTGTGGAAAAGCTTCACACAATACTGTCGCTTGCAGTATGAGGTTTGCTGTGTTTAAGTGCCGTCAACACTTCTTACACCATATTTCAGGGAAGCAACTACAACTCTAGATCTCCTAGTTAGTCAGTCAAGGATGCCCCATTTCATGCCACATGGTTGTACTATTTTCTTGGATGGTCGCTCGGCGAACCAATCCGAACCGATCCTTACGGTGAAACACTCGGGTAAAAGGCCCAAACTCCCAAAACAACATATTTCCAACGTTTCCATTAATTTCCAGCAATTATCAAGATTAAACATTCCCAACCATAACATAAGATTCAGAGAGTAAAGTTGAGCGCTAGCAAAGCTACCACATCATAGCCCAGGGATATATCAAGATAAAGTAATTGGCTAGTCATCCTTAGGTTGCAAGTTGTGCATGAATGTAAGTTTTTAATGTAAATGGGGACAATTGTGTCATAGAACACTTGCCTTCGTCAAAAGCTTGCTGAGGTTCTTCCCAAGCTGAGTTCTCACATTCACCAACCAGCTCCCCATCTACACGTTTACACAAAATGCTAACAATCATAAAACATTACTATACTCACTGCTACGAGATCAACGGTTCGAAAATCATTTAATTTGGACTAATAAGAAAGATATGCATAAACTAAGATAGCAAGGCATAAATTAAATAGATACAAAAGTTCCAGGGGTTCCAGTGCCTAAGTTCAGGGACCTCGGGTTCAAAACCAGTAAAAGAGAGGGTTTAGAATGCTAGAATCACTGACATGGACTGAACTGCGAATTAAATAAAAGAAATAGGGGCTAAAACATAAATACAGGGGCTCGGATTCAACTGGAGTGGACTGCGGGTTGATTCATCAAAAACCCGAGGGCTCTTTAGCAAATATGGCGGCGCTGACCGGGGAGTGGACCGGTACGCGCATCTGCTGGCCGTCGGATTGGAGGTGGACGGCACAGATCAGATAGGGGAGGGTGTCTGACCGGCGGCGGCGACCTGCGCGCGTGCGGCGGTGGCGCGTCACCGACATGAGGGCGCGCGGGCTCTCCAGTGCAACTGGAGCCACGAGATTTTGCCGGGGAGGAATAGCGCGACATGGCGAAGCCAGTGGCGCCGGTGCGGACGGCATTCATGAGGCCGAAGGTGGCATGCGGCTGTGAGATGCGGCGGCGGCGCAAGGTGAAGCCACGACGAGCAATTCCCGCCGGGGTAGAAGAGGATTCAAGACGAGGATAGGACGGGGAAATTTCTCACCTCAACGCGAACGGCAGGGACGCGGTCTCGTCGGCGGGGGGACGGTGGAGGCGGAGAATTGCGACGGCGGCCGATTACCCTGCAAGGACGGCGGCGCGGCACGATTAGAAGTGTTTCGGTGTGAGATAGAACCCACGGTTGGGTGCGACGAATGCGCAAGGGCGCTGAAGGTTGGACCTACGCTTAAGAGGGGGTGAATTAGAATTTCTAAAAACTAAGGCTCACTAAAAACTACAACTACAAAGCAAAACCTATGCAAGTAAATCTAACTATGTGCACTACGGTTTTGCTATGTGTTGCTACTATTATCGTGGCCAAGTCTCGCAACCTAGTTCCACCTAGAAATTAATCTATCAAGCTAGTCTAGAAATGTAAGCACACAATTGCAAAAATGTAAATGCGGAAGCTAAAGAGATGGGATAGAGAATGCAAACTCCCGATGACGATGATAGTAGCACACGGTGAAGACACGGAGATTTTTTCCCGAGATTCGAGGAGACTCACGGTCTCTACCCCTTGCTCCTCGTTGGCGCTCCACTAAGGGCTTTGCTCTCGCGTAG
This sequence comes from Paspalum notatum, assembly GCA_022530915.1. Lineage (NCBI taxonomy): Eukaryota > Viridiplantae > Streptophyta > Magnoliopsida > Poales > Poaceae > Paspalum > Paspalum notatum. The sequence continues at coordinate 38,214,246 of CM039690.1, read as the reverse complement.
TCCTCAAAGGAATACGGTCTCGCCCTTTGCAAGGGTGGAGGATGGCAAAGTGACTTCCGCGAAAGTCAAGCAACCATGGTCGGGTCTCCGGATATCCTCGGTACACACCTACCCGAACCTATCACTCGGGTAGTCCTCCATGGGCTACGGCCTCGCCCACATAAGGGTAGAGGATGGATACGGCCGTTGGGGTCTTCCAAGTCCTTCTCGCGGAGCTACCCCACCGTCTCCACTAAGGTAAGCTTTTGGCCAAACCGCCGAGGGCCTTCCTCCCTCTCACAAGATGGTAGCGGCCACTCCACACTTCGGAGGGTCTCGCAAGACTTACAGCCACACTTGATACACTAAGGTCGTGCATACAGGCACAGAGAATAGACAAGGTGGCCTAAGCAAGGATGCACTAAGCACTAACTATGCCGGATGTATCTAGTTTTGCTTTTGTGGTGGTTGGATTCTCAAATGGTGTTGCTACACTTCAAATTGGCATGGAGAATGTGTATCAACACTTGTGCTAGATCCGATTACTCCAACCACAAAGTGGAGGCCGGCCAAGGGCGTATATATAGGCCATATCTCCAAAACTAGCGTTGGGAGCTTCCTGCTCATTTCTACGTGATCACCGAACCGTCCGGTGATACCGTCCGGTGTGCACTCCCAACTAGCCGCTGAGTCGACCAATGAACTGGAATTTGACCGTTGGAATCATCGGATGTTTTCACCGGACGATATTATATCATTCAGTAAGTTTAACCACTGGCATATTCAGCGCTTCCTCTCTTCTGTCTATATTGTCCGGTGCTCACCGGACCGTCCGGTGAGTTCAAGTGCCAGTTTTCATCCATTTCAGCACCCTCTGTCTATATCGTCCGGTGCTCACCGGACGATATCACTGGACCGTCCGGTGAGTGTAATCCACATGGGGTCTTGAGTCTTCAGCTCCGGGCTTTTTATTCTCACCGGTTAACTCGATTGGGCTGCTCATCGGTTAGTGGGACCGCCGAGTCAGGACCCTAGCTTACACCTTGATAGCGGCTTGGGACTTCTCTTGAACCTTTTATGTTATTCTTTGAGGTGTTTGTACCCCAAGACCACCTTTTGCACCCTGAGACTTTAGACAAAAACACTTGTACACAAATATTAGTCCCATGGCACGTGTTTCACTTCAACCACCAAAACCACATTAGGGAACTAAGCACAAGGCTTAGGGCCTATTTTCCTTACAGGCACGACGAGACTTACCAGCGTGGTCTGGGTGGCGGAAGAGGAACGGATACGGTGCAATGTGACGGCGACGCTCCGACGCTCCGGAACACTACACAATATCGGGTCGACGGGATTAGACTGGTTCTAGCGGGGAAAGAGGAAATGAAGGCGTGCACGGGGTGCGCGAGAGTGCGGCGGTCCTCACCGCAGTGACTGGCGCGGCGGAGAGCAGTCGACGGGGCCGGAGTACGGTGGCGGCTCTGTGCGGCGGCGGCGCGTGCGGCAGTGAGGGTGGGAGCTGTGCGAGATTGAGCGAGACGAGAGTGGAACTGACCCCGAGATGCGTGTGCGGGGTCCTTTGAAGGCACAGCGAGAGACGTGGGAGCGGGGAGATGGACCCGGCTCATGGGTGCATCTCGGCCCGAGTTCGGCGGACGGAGCGGGCGGCGGTTGCGCGAGGAGGGAATGCCGCTGACAAGCGTGCCCGGGGAGACAACGAGAGGTAGCTGGGGCGCGGTGGAGAATGTGGCACGAGTTCATGGCCTTGGGTCGGGCGTGGCTGAGCTCGAGCTCGTCTCTGGGCAGAGCGGGGGCAGCGGTTGGAGGTGGAAGGCGAGACCGACAGGCGGGCCTGGCTTGGCAGAGACAGGAGGCTGGGGCACGCTGGAGGCCGGCGGGCCGAAAGGTGGAGTGGGGGCCGGTTGGGCTGCCGCGGTGCGAGGAAAAAGTAACCGGGAGGAAAAGAGAAGAAAAGAGTTGGGCCCAAAACCGACCCGAAATGCATAGGAACCTTCAGGGTTTTTAACAGGGTATTTTCAGCACACAAATAAAAGATTAGCAATTGATTCAACACCAGAAATTTGGGAAAAACATTTAAGCACATCAACACTAACATTCCAGAAAATATATGCAGTAGCATGGGTGCACAAACAAGTGAACTTATATTCATTTTAGCACTTGACTTGAGAAAGAAAATTAAATAAATCATGACATGATCACTACTCAAGCAACTTAAGCATATTATGTTTGATTTTAGACAAAATTCCAAAAATGCAATCTTTAGGGTGTTACAAACCTACCACCCCTTAAAAGAATATCGTCCTCGAGATTCATGGTTGGTTAGCAAAGAGACTGGGAAACTGTGCCTTTAACTCATCTTCCCTCTCCCAAGTTGCCTCATCCTCTGTATGGTGACTCCCATTTCACCTTGCACATCTTGATCACTTTGTTCCTGGTGACCCTCTCTGCAGTTTCTAAGATATGAGTTGGATGTTCTGTATATGTTAAATCTCCATGTACACTCAATTCCTCCATTGGTAGTTGTTCCTTAGGAACACTCAAACATTTCTTTAGTTGAGACACATGGAAAACATCATGCACGGCTGACAAATTCTCAGGTAACTCAAGTTGATATGCTGGTTCACCTCTTTTAGCAATAATTTTAAATGGTCCAATATACCTACGTGCTAACTTGCCTTTCACTTTAAATCTGTGAAGCCCTCTCATAGGTGACACTTTTAGATACACATAATCATCGACTTCAAAAGATAGCTCTCTTCTTCTGTGATTTGCATAGCTCTTCTACCTTGACTATGTTACTCTCATATTCTCTCGAACAACCTGCATTTGCTCCTCTGCCTCTTTTATAATATCTGGTCCAAACACTTGTTTCTCTCCTGGTTGGTTCCAATGCAAAGGAGTTCTACACCTTCTGCCATACAGTGCTTCAAATGGTGCCTTCTCAATACTGGCCGGATAACTATTGTTATAAGAGAACTCTGCATATGGTAAACTCTTATCCCAACTAGACCCGTACTACAAGGCACATGCTCTCAACATATCCTCTAAAATCTGATTAGTTCTCTTTGTCTGGCCATCGGTTTGAGGATGTTAAGCAGAACTGAAATTTAACCTAGTATCCATAGACTCATGCAATCTTTGCCAAAAATGAGATGTAAACTGAGTACCTCTACCAGACACAATCTTCTTAGGAACACCATGTAAACAAACAATTCTAGAGATACATAACTCAGCCAACCGAGCACCAGAATATGTAGTTTTGACATGAATGAAATGTGCAACCTTAGTTAAACGATCAACTATTACCCATATAGAATCATATCATGCCAAACCTGTAATGAAATCCATCCCGACTTCTTCCCATTTCCATTCTAGAATTTTCAATGGTTGCAAAAGTCCAGCTGGTCTCTGATGCTCTGCCTTTACTCTCTGACATATATCACATGCTGCCACAAACTCAGCTATCTCTCTTTTCATACCATACCACCAAAAAGTCTTCTTCAAATCATGGTACATCTTCTCACTGCCTGGATGAATTGAGTAAGCTATTTCATGTGCTTCCCTGAGAATCAGCTCTCTAATTGCTTTCACTTTTGGCACACATGCGGTTCTTGTACCAAACTGTCCCATCAGTATCCTCATGAAAATCCATTCCTTTACCTGCAGAAATTTTCTGTTTGATCTCCTTTATCTTCTCATCATTAAGCTAACCCTTTCTGATTTCCTGCTCAAGAGTTGGTTCTAGTTCCATTGTGGTCGCACCCAGATTATGCAGAAATCCCAAACTCAACCTGTCAAATTCTTCTCCCAATTCTGTTGGCATTTCGCGATCTATCAAAAAGTTCACTTGACACTTTCTGCTCAAAGCATCTACTACAACATTTGCCTTGCCTGGATGACAGAGAATCTCCAAATCATAGTCACTTACTAGTTCTAACCATCTTCTCTGTCTCATATTCAACTCTTTCTATGTAAAGATGTACTTCAAACTCTTATGATGTGTATAAATGCAACACTTCTGTCCAAATAAATAATGTCTCCAAATTTTCAGAGTGTGAACAACTCTAGCTAATTCCAAATCATGAGTCGGATAATTTTTCTCGCTATCCTTTAGTTACCTTGATGCATAAGCTATTACCTACCCGTCTTGCATAAGAACACATCCCAAACCAAGACGAGAAGCATCACAATACACTGAGAAATCTTGTGAAGGTCCGGAAATGCCAACACAGGTGCGGTGGTCAGTCGCTTCTTCAACTCCTCAAATGTAGCTTGACATTCCTTTGTCCACTCAAACTTTACATTCTTCCCCAACAAGGTAGTCATCGGTTTTGCAATCTTGGAGAATCCCTCAATAAACCTTCTATAGTAACCAGCTAAACCCAGAAAACTTCTGATTTGTGTCACTATAGTGGGTATCTTCCAATTCAACACATCCTTCACCTTTCCCGGATCAACTGTAGCTCCACCTTTTGATATGACATGACCAAGAAATGGAACATCATCAATCCAAAACTCACACTTGCTAAACTTGGTATACAACTGATTATCCCTAAGTTTTTGCAAGACGTGCCTCAAATGGTCTGCATGTTCTCCCTTGTCTTTGGAATACACCAAAATGCCATCAATGAATACCACAACAAACTTATCAAGGCAATCCATAAACACATTGTTCATCATATACATGAAGAAAGATGGAGCATTGGTCAATCCGAAAGACATGACTATGTACTCATATACACATAGTGAGTAGTGAATGTTGTTTAGGAATATCTGATGGTCTAATTCTCAACTGACGGTAACTAGATCTATTTAGGAATATCTGATGGTCTAATTCTCAACTGACGGTAACTAGATCTCAAATCAATCTTGGAGAACACACAAGCACCTCTCAGTTTATCAAACAGATTTTCTATTCTGGGCAGAGGGTATTTGTTCTTAATTGTTACTGCATTAAGTCCTATATAATCCACACACATCCTTTGTGACCCATCTTTCTTTTCCACTAACAAACAGGAGATGCCCCAAGAGATGTACTAGGTCTAATGTAACCCTTTTCTAGCAGTTCATCTATTTGTTTCTTAACTTCATCATGTTCACTACCGGATATTCTATAAGGTTTCTTGGCTATTAGGGCAGTACCAGGCAAACGCTCAATAGAAAACTAAATGTTGCGTTCAGGTGGCATACCTATCAACTCCTTAAGAAACACATCAGGAAGTTCTGAAACCACATGAATAGCCTCTAGCTATGCCATATCTGTTGCATTAAGTGCTAGGCGACCTCCAGAAGCATTTTCTGACGGCGGTGTAGTTACCATAAATTCTATCTTATCCCCAGCTGTTGTTGTCACTTTCACTTTTCTTTCAGCACAGTTTAATGAGGCATCATATTTCATTAATCAGTCCATCCCAAGGATAATGTCTATTCCATTTGTGTCCAAAACTCTTAAACTTTTTGGAAAAGCTACCCCCTTATGTTAATACTAAGATTCTCACACATCTGGTTGATTTCTAGCTTACCCCTAGGTGAATTAACCAACATTGTTTTCTCCATTGATGTTGTAGGAAAATTACATTTGGCCACAACTTTAGCAGTAACAAATGAATGTGTAGCACCAATATCAAACAACACAGAGGCAAGATGTGAGTTGACTAGGAATATACCTAGCAAGATGTTGGGTGCCTCCTGTACGGATTCAACAGTCACATGATTCAGCTTGCCTCGAGCATAAATCTGTGGTCCCTGGTTGTTGGAGACTTGGTTGGGGGCGCCACTCTTCATCTGCTGGGGTAGGTTCTGCCTCGGAGCTCCCTGACTGGACTGTCCCTGCTGCTGTTGTCCAAGTGTCTTTGGGCACTGCCTCGACCAATGTCCTGAATCTCCACAGTGAAAGCAACCATTCTCAGTAAGAGGAGCAGTGTTGCCTGTCTTCTGTGCACCTGGTGGAACTGGCGGACGTGGTGTCTGATACCCCTAACACTGTGTTTGACCCTTTACCTGCTGTTGGTTCTGGTAATTCTTGCGCTGACCCTGATTATTGTAGTGGTAGCTCTGCTGCTGCCCAAAATTACGAACTTGGTAGCCCTGCTGTCCCATGGTGCGAGGATGGTTGTTGTTGCTGGAAGATGCATTGTTGTTGAACTTGCGCTTTCTGTCTTCCATTTCTTTCCTCATGTTCTCAGCCACAATTGCCCTGTCCACCAACTTATTGAAATTGGGAAAAGTGTGGTTCATCAGTTGGTACTTCAAATGGTCTACCAGTCCTTTCATGAACCTGTGCTGCCTCTTTGGGTCACTATCAACTTCTTCTAGCGCATAACATGACAACTGGATAAACTTGTCATGGTACTCACTGACAGTCTTGTTGTTTTGCCTTAGTGCCAGAAACTCTTCTTTCTTTAAATCCATCAGACCATTTGGGATGTGATGCATTCTGAAGCTGTCCTTGAATTCCTGCCAAGTGATACAGTCTGGGTTCCGATGGGCAAAGCGATATGCTTCCCACCACTCCTGGGCTGATCCCTGAAGCTGACGAGGACCATACAGCACTTTCTCCCTATTGTTGCACTGAGCAATCTCGAGTTCCCGCTCCATAGTGTGAAGCCAATCCTCTGCATCCATTGGGTTTGCTGAATGGGTAAACACCGGTGGGTTCCCTTTGAGAAACGCCGAGCGCTTATCTTGCGGGGAAGCCTGAACTGGCGGTGCCTATTGCTGCTGGTGGTAGCACATGAAGCTCAGCGTCTAGCTGACACTGTTCAACACTTGGGTGTGCATTCCCATCATCTGCTCATATGTTGCATGTAGCGGTTGTGGTTGGTGGGGATGCTATGGTGGAGGAGGTGGTGGTGGCTGTTGGGGTGGTGGTGGAGGAGGTGGAGGTGGCGCTTGGAATGGTCATGGTGGTGGTGGTCGAAACGGTGGTGGTGGGGCATAGAATTGGGGTGCTGGTGCTGAGGTGGGGGTGGTGCTCCATACCCTCTACCATACGCCTGGTAGCCAGTCCGTGGTCTTCGTGGAACTCCATTACCATCTATCTGTTTAAACAAAACCTTTTATGTGAGACACTGATTTTATTTGTCATAATATGTGAATTGCAGTGAAAAAAGTGCTATTACTGGTTTGAACTGAACACTGGCATGGTATAATTTTAACATCTCACACATAGTTCTCATGTAGCATTTTGTTGAAACGGACATGATATATTTGTGATTATTCTGACAAACTCACTGACATCACACATATATATCTGATAGGTCATAGATAAAGACAAAAGATAGACAGATATAAGATAAGACAACAGAACTCAAGGTTTACTAAACCCCCAATTAAGTTTTATTAAACCATTTAACAAACAAACAGCAAACTGACCAAGTTGTGGACAAACCCCACAATTCTTGATCTCACACAATCAAAGAACCAAACATCCATTGTGCATTATTACAAACAAACGTTCGATACCAAACGAGTTCAACTAGACGTACTAAACGTATTAAGTCCTGCATGAGGGGGAATTCCTATCCTATTACATAAAAGAGAGATCATCTACAGATCCATGCGAGTTCTAGCCTTGCGGGACTCGTATGGGAGCCTAGGATGCTGTGGTGCTATGGTGGTGTCGAAGTACCCATCAAGAGTGACGGGTCCTCCCAGCTCTGCTCTCTGGTTGTCACAGATCCTCCTCAGGCGTGCATTCTCCTCCTGAAGCATCCTGATCTCATCAATGGCATGGTCCAGCTCAGTGTGTACTACTGCATTCAGGTTCACTGTGGCATCCATTGTTGAGCTCCCTTAATGCAGTGTGGAGGCAATGATACATCCTGCCTCGCCAAGGATCCTGCGAGGGTAGTACCTCTCACTCCTATGCTCCAATAAGTCATAGTGCTTATCATTGTACACCAAGAACGCCTGGCGTGCTGCATCCTGAATTGCAGCAGCTAAAGCCATCCTGGGGGCAGCACTCTATTGAACGGACAGCTCTCTGGCACCTTCTAACACTTTGTGTGCTGCTCTGACTGTGCAAAGGACCTCCCAATGGCTTGGATACCTCTCTGTGCTGTAGTGGTATAGGTAACACTCATACTCCACACCTGCACGTCCAATTCCATAGGCCCTCTCGAGCACCCTCATAAACTCCCTGTTAAAGTAGCCACCACCTAAGTCCCTAGTAATCATAGTCCTCTCCCAATGCTCCCGTGTTGTGTCTTCCTCCTGCTCCTGCTCCTGCTCCACAGTGTTACTGCCTTGCTCACCATCGCCATCATCATCACCACTGCTATCACTATCGCTACTGTCTTCTCCATCATTACTATCATCACCATCATCACCGTCATCACTATCAAGGTCCCCTACAGCTGCAGCGTCCTGTCTTGCTACCTATCCTTCTCCTGCAGCTTCCTGTTGACCAGCTCCACCCATACCTTACTGATGTCTGGATAAACCTCTTGCATATCTTCCAGCCATACCTTGTACTCATCAATATCTTCCTCCACATATGGTTCATCATTCATTTCTCGTTCCATACAGCGCTTTACGGGACTTGTGCTCACCCGCATAGCTGTTAGTCGATCCTTTGTCATTATTATTCGTACTTTCTTCTCAGCCTCATTGTTTTTGATCATTTCTCGTGCTTGTTCTTCTGTTTCGATCAACTGTAGTCTTGCTGCATCCCTATCACATTGCTTCTTGTAGTACATATATTCCCTCGCAGAGAACACCATCTTCCTTGCAGGAGAAGTAAGTTATAAAATGAAATATAGTCCCTATCAAGACTGAGCTCTACAACATCTCTATATCGTGGTGCCCCGTTGCACTCAAATAATATATTCCACAGCTCACCCGTCTCACTACAATTACAACTGAATCACAAACAAAGATTTTGTTACCTACTGTAGTAAGAATAGAAATAGACAATAAACAATTAAATAGTAATAGTAATAGCTATATGTCATCAGAAGTTATATTCAGATGCTTAGAATAGCAGTGTAGAAGATGCATGATTCTGTGAAAATAGATCTACTGAGAAATTAAATGAAGAATAAGGTAAACACTCTACTTAGAATACATTAATGATATATTCCAAAACACACTGGTTTGTAACCAGTACAACAGATTCGTTAATATAAGACACATTTATTAACTATCCTGTGTTACGAAGGGGGTTAAAACACACTGGTGTTGCCTCGTATTACCGCTCACACACCAAGTTTAGCTTATCAGGCCGACGCAATCGCGACTGCCAGCTAGCAATGCCGCTGCCGGTGGAGCGACAAGGCTGCAGCCGCGACAACGACAAGGAGATTACGAACTTGCCGGATGACCAGGTCTTTGAGGTGCTCACGCGCATGCCCCTAGATGACCTTGCCGTGTGCCGGGCTGTGTCCACCCGGTAGCGCACCAACACCTACGAGCCGGCGTTCGCACCGCTGCACTGCCGTTGCACTGGCACCTTCTCAGGCTACCTCGTCCAAAGCACGACGCGCTAATTATCACATCACACGGTGGCATGTGTCCAAGAAGGTGACCCCCGACAAGTCAAGGTGTTGTAGATCGAGAATTGCCCCCGAGCCATCCCGCAACTCGTGCAACAAGCGCATTAGGCTCACCCTCATCTTCTTCTCCCACCTTGCCTCAACGTAGCTGGTTATCTCCTAGACCTCTAGCACCTTCTCCCCGCCGACGTCGGTGGTGGTGACCATCAGGCACAGCCTCCCCTCCATGACCGTGATCAGCTTGCGCGACTAGGGATCCCGTGCGGTAACATCCTCCACCTCCCGCAGCGGCGCGAAGAGCCGCCACACCCCTGTGCCGACGTCGAGCGCGAACACAATCTGCGTGACGCCCCGACGGTCCCAGTTGGGCTAGCACAGCCAGTGCGCGGCGCTGTGGGCATGCACGGTGGGATCCCAGCCGTGTAGCGAGATCGAGGGTTGCTGCAAGAGACCTTGATCATGATGATGATGATGATTGTGACAGGAACAACAGCGGCAGCAATGGTGAGGATGCTGATGATGACGGTGAGCAGGATAGCAACACTATTGAGCAGGAAGAAGAAGACCCAACGGCGCTGGAAAAGGACCAAGATCACCAGGGATTCAGAGGATAGCTACTTCCATAGAGAGCTCATGAAGGTACTTGAGAGGGCATATGGAAGAGGATAGGCAGGTGTAGAGTATGACTGCTACCAGTATCACTACAGTACAGAAAGATATCCAGATCGTTGGGAGGTCCATTGCAAGGTCAGGGCAGCTGATGGATAATTAGAAGGTGATAGAGAGCTATCTACTCACCAGAGTGCTGATCGTACCAGGCATTTTGGAGTACAATGGTAAGCACTACCGCTTGCTTGAGCACCGGAGGGAGAGGTTCTACCCCCATAGGATCACCGGCGAGGCAGGATGCATTGTTGCCTCCACAATGCATCATAGGAGCACCACCATGGATGAATGGTGGACCTATCTACAGTCCTACACACTAAGCTGGAGCACGCGATTGATGAGATCAGGGCACTTCATGAAGAGAATGCACGTCTCAGGAGAATAAGTGATGCCATGAGAGCAAAACAGGGAGGGCCAGTCACTCTTGATGGGTTCTTTGACACTTCAATAGCACCAAAGCGCCCCAGGGTTCCTTATGGGTCCCGTGAGGCTAGAACTCGCATGGATCTGTAGATGATCCTTCTCTTTATGTGATAGGAATCCCCCTCTTGTAGATTTAGTTCGTTTAGCACGCTTGGTTGAACTCGTTTAATTGTGAACGTTGCTTATAATAATGAACCATGGATGATTTGGATCTTTGATTGATTTGAGATCAAGAATTGTGGTGTTTTGTCCACAACTTGGTCAGTTTGCTTGCTTAGTTGTTAAACAGTTTTAATGAAATTTAGTTAGGGGGTTTAGTAAGCCTTGAGTTCTCTTGTCTGTCTATCTTTTCTCTTTATCTGTGACCTGTCAGATATATGTGTGATGTTAGTGAATTTATGTCAGAATAATTACAGATACATTGTCTGCTTCAATCAAATTCTATATGATATATATATGTCAGATGTTAAATAATATCATGTCAGTGTTTAGTTCCAACAGTAATACTACTGACAAATGAAATATTTTATTGCTGCAATCCAAATATCATGACAAATAAAATCAGTGTTCTCACATAAAAGGTTTTAATTTGTTTAATCATATGGATGGTGATGGAGTTCCTTGCAGACCATGGACTAGCTATCAGGCGTTTGGTAGAGGATATGGAGCGCCACCCCCACCACAGCAGCAGGCACCTTCATTCTATGCACCACCACCACCATTCTAGGCGCCACCACCGCCACCGCCACAATAGCAGCCACCATTCCAGGCGCCGCCACCACCTCCTCCACCACAGCCTCCACACCCGCAACCAACACCACAAGAAACTTACGAGCAGATGGTGGGGATGCATACCCAAGTGATGAACAGTGTAAACCAAATGCTGAATTTTATGTGTTATCAGCAGCAACAACAGCAAAGGGAAAACTAGTTCAGGCTCCTCCATGGGATAAGCATTCAACATTTCTGAATGGAAAACTGTCTGTGTTCACTCATTCTTCCAATCCAATGGATGTTGAAGATTGGCTCCGTACAGTGGAAAGAGAACTAGATATTGCGGGAAAAGGTGATGTATGGTCCCCGTTAGCTTTAGGGATCAGCAAAAGAGTGGTGGGAAGCGTATCGATTTGCCCATCGGAACCCGGATAGTATCACTTGGTAGGAGTTCAAGGACAACTTCAGAATGCACCACGTCCAGATGGTCTGATGGACTTAAAGAAATTTGAATTTCTAGCACTTAGGCAGAATAACAAGATTGTTAGTGAATACCGTGACAAGTTTATTCAGTTGTCACGCTATGCACCAGAGGAAGTGGATAGTGAGCCAAAGAGGCAACACAGGTTCATGAAAGGGCTGGTAGATCCTCTAAAGAAATGGAGGACAGGAAGCGCAAGTTCAAAAGCAATGCATCTTCCAGCAACAACAATCATCCTCACACCATGGGATGATAGCAGGGTTACTAGGCTCGCAACTTGGGGCAGCAGTAGAACTACCGCTACAACAACCAGGGTCAGTGCCAGAATTACCAGACCAGCAGTAGGGACGGGTGCAAGGTCAGGCACAATGTCAGGGATATCAGGTACCACGTCCGCCAGTTCCACCGGGTGCACAGAAGACAGGCTGGGAATGATTGTTTTCACTATGGAGACTTGGGACATTGGTCTAAGCAGTGCCCCAAGAAGTTTGGTCAGACATGGTTTACTTCTGGTTTTCTTTTTAAAACTGGGGGTGACAGCGCATCAGGACTTGAACCTGAGCCTTATCGTTGGCAACAAAGAGCTCCAACCAACTCGGCAAGTGTTTATGTGATGTAGTCTTTGCCTACCTGAATATTAGGGTATGCCTCACCATACCTTGGCCACCCATTGGGTCTGCCCCTAGGCACGCGTGTGAGCACCTCGTGGACCTGGTCGTTCGGCAAGTTCGTGGTCTCCTTGGTTGTCATTGTCGTCACGGGTGCAGCGTTCTCGCTCCGCCGCTTGCTAGCTGATGATCACGGTTGCGGTGGCCTGTTAAGGCAAACGTGGTGTGTGAGAGGTAATAATTCAGATTATATATAAATAAAAACCATACTTAAACTAGTCATATATTTTATTTATAAATATTTTATATAACATTCATCATTTAACATTAACTTTAGAAAAGAAAGACATATGTGAGCATCTAATCGAAGCATAATAGGTGTCGGTTTAAACTAAATAAGTTAATAAATAAAACGTATTAAAACTGTTATTAAACATATTAACATTTTTATTTAAAAAGGCTGGAGTTTAAACATAGGTTGGCTTTAATTAGAAAACAAATTGAATAAACATTGAACAAATTAGCATTAAATAAAATATATAAAACACGTTACAGGAAAACACATTTTTATTACGTGCGGACAAAGATACTACGAAGCTAACATAGATTGAATGAACTAAACCGGAGCCGAAACGAATTAGATATGCTGGACTACATGCTTGAGGGGCATGAACGCGAGATAACCACTTAGGGGCTGGGAGACATGATCTGCAAGACTCAATGATCAGTTCTTGCGCGATATAGCCAAAGGTTAGGGTTGGATCTTCAAACGGCTTAGCTCGGATCTGATCGTGGAAATAGATATTTATAGTGGGTTGTGCATAAGATCGACTGCCAAGACACACAAACGTGTGATTGATTCTAGAGAACATAGATTGCCTGGCAGAACCGGCATCTTCTCCACCTACGGGATGCATCTGGTGGCAAGCAGGTAGGACTTACCGTGCATACGAATAATGGGAGGTTGGGAGGGAAGCTGATCCGGCTTGATATGGCTTGATGGAGATGTGACTGGAGGGCACACGACGGACGCTGGTGACGGCCAGGCCGGCCTGCGCGGCAGTACGCGACGCGAGACCGCCGATGGAGGATTCACGCTGGGTGATCGACGGCCGTGCGATGGCTTCAAGATGGCAACAGCTTGGAGCTCGGGCAGCGGTACGGTGCACTTGATAAACGATGGCGGCGTGGCTGGGCAGCGCATAGAGACGGCATCAGCGCTGTAGGGGCGAAGCTGAGTGGCGGCGCTAGGGTTCATGCGGCGGCGGCAGCAGGTGCGCAAGGGTACGAGGCCCCCTACTTTATAGGGCCATAGCGGAGCGTGAGTGGATCGGCTGAATAAATACTTTAATCTTGTGATGAAAATATTTCTAAAATAGGTTCCAAAATTGAATTAGCTTTAGACAAATAGGAACCTAGACAATTTTGAGAATTTCTCAAAATAATCTAATAGTAGCTAAGGGTTTTCTAAAAAACTTTTAGTAGCAATTATACTCTGTACAAGGTGCCTAATCCTTAGCGGGCGCACGCGCTGCCGACGCACGCCGCGTCCCCCTCACATGCCCCGCGTGGGCCCTGCGGCGTGTGCATGTGCATGCAATAGGAATGAATGCATTTGCATTAATGCGTGTTGCATTCAGGTTGGTGACGTCTTGTACAGGTTCAGTGTGCGACGACGGCATTAATGCAAATGCATTCATTCCTATTGCATTCATATTGGTTGTATCATGTGTGTTTATATTAGTCATCAATTAGAATGTTTTGAGAATCTTCCGTGTTTTAGTTTAATGTTTGTTTTCCACTTTTCTAGAGCTAATTGTAATTTATAGAATCATTTCTACAGATATTTTCACAAGCTCTAAATATTATATATATACACACACACATATACAAAATATACATATAGAATAGTGTGTATCTCTTATAATTTGAAACGGATTAACTATTTACCATATTTAAATAAAAAGATGATATGTCTAAAATCATATTTAATCATATCGACGAAGAGGTAATTGTTTAGTGTTGGAGTTTCAGGACAGATCTACTCGGGCGATAGTTAATCGGAAAGGCTGTGGCTCGTATAGATGTCCATACAGTGCGGGCTGCCCGTTTGACCCGGGGCCCGGCACGGAGTTGGCCCGGTCCAAACACGGCCCGACCCGGTGGCCATCGGGCTCATGCCGGCACGGCCCGCTGGGTTTGGACGCGGATCGCGGCCCATCGTGCCTGGCCCGGCACAGCCCGCTACAACGGGAGGCACGACGGCGGCCCGGTGCCTTGGAAGCTGGGGATGTTTGGATCCTTTGCTTCTGCTTGCCAAGCCTTGATAAGCAAGCACGTGTTTGGTAGTGTGTGAAAAATCTTGTTTTGCTAGGCTACCCTGCTTCCAAAAGCAAGGAAATCCTTGTCCAGCCAGGAGAGCCAAATCTGCTCTCCGTTGCTGGCAAAGCAAGTTGCTGGTGCACGCATGCCCACGTATCTAGTCTGCCCTTCTGATATGTAGCAGTGCAGCTGACCCTTTCTGCACTTGGTGCTATAAAAAAAATCAAAACACAGACAAGTAGGCAGCCACGGGCAAACACAACTAAACGCGAAGCTCGCCTTGGCTGGTAACCTGGCCTCACCTCGCTTTGCCTTGCTGGCTGGCTAGGCAAAGCCTGTCAAAGGATCCAAACATGACCTATATAACCCCGGCCCCCGCGGCGCCCCCCTCCCCAATCGCAACCCTAGCTCATTTCGTCCCCCACCCCGCTGCCTCGCATCTGGATCTCGACCTCCTCTCTAGCTCTCTCGTCTTCCTCGACGACGACGGTGGCCTGACGGCTCACCGTCGACGTCGTGTGCCGGCGGCCTGGCGTGCAGCCTGTTGGACATCTATACCCCCTTCTCTTGCCTCCTCTCTCGTCTCCCCATCCGCCATCCTTAACCCTAACCCTAATCCCCTTTGGTGGTCCTCGCTCCTCGGCTCCGGCCGACATCTCTGGTGCTCCGGCTGCGCAAGGTACGTTCTCTTCCTTTATTTGTTCATCTTCACACCTTCCTCCTACAAATCTCTAGATCTAGGTTTAACGCTCGATCATTTTGATGTTTCTTCCCAGGTATCGGTGAAATGCCGGTGCTGCGTAGTCGTTGAGGAGCCGGAGGTGTCGTCAGGGAGACGGAGAGGAGGAGGAGTTCATGGAGCTTGACCCGGCTGCAGAGGAGGAGGAGCGGCGGCTCGAGGACCACAACGAGGCGCAGGGTGCCAGAGCCTTCATGGGTTTCGGTGACACCCATAGAGATCCCATCGAGCTAGATGGTGTGCCAGTCTATGACCCTGGCACTAGCACCGGTACCGGCACTGGCTCCACGACCCCGCCAGCAGGAAGCAATGCCTGTGATGATCATGTGATTGAGATGTAACTTGAAAAACGTGTCTGGCACCGGCACGGCACGGCCTGTTGGGGCATGCCGGGCCACCGGGCCAGCACGGCACGATAATGGCTTGGTCGTGCCGTGCCTAGGGAGGTTGTCTGGCACGCGGGCCGGCACGGCACGGCCCGGTGCAGAAATCGTGCCGTGCCGACCGTGCCCGTGCTCGAGAGTCCGACACCTTCAGCTCACGTCGGACGCTTTCGCCGTAGCCTCCATCATCGGGGCTTGGGCTGACTAACTGTGCAGACCCTCGTAGCTAGGCCCATCTACTACGAATTTCCATCCATCCCACGCAGGCAGCTGCTTGCGTTGATCCTCTCAACAATGTTTTGCTAGTTAATTTTTTTATACATTGTATAAGGTGATCCAAAATGTTTTATTAAATGATTTTTCTTACCACATGGTTTAAATTATAACATGTTGCGGTGGGTAAATGGATGTTTCATAAAACAGACGATGTTGCGCTGGGAATTTTTTTGTTGTCTCGAGTCGAATGAACGCGATGGATTTTAAATTCAAATATTAATGTTGTAATAGTTGATTTCAAGTGTTACATACACTGTCTTTCGATGTTGAAGATATGTGTTTCCAGTGTTGGCTAAATTTTACCATTGTTTTTTTATATTGCGTGAAACATGACCCATTCTTGTGGTAGGATTTTTTTTTCTTAAATCGGATGGACGCGATGAGTTTTTTAATTCAAACATTGATGTTGCAAATGTTGATTTCAGTGTTGCGTATGCTATTTTTCGATGTTGAGATTACACATTTTAAATGTGGCACACAACATCCTATGTCTGGTGCCTGGATCGTACGTCTGGGCGCCAGCACTTCCGTTAATATTTTCTCATGTTGTATAGTATAAGTTGGGGAAGTTCGTGAAGAGAATTGATCTTTTTGCAGAAGATGAACTTGTTGGATCAATCTCCATGTTCTTCGTCATATTCCCGGGCAACACGATGTGGGAGGCAGCTATAGCCTCGCGATGGCGCTCGAGTAAGCACGGAAGCAGTGCACGTTGTTAATTCTGATAATACTCTCTCAGTTCTTAATTGTGAGGGGTTCTAATCCTCTTTTTGATTTGTCTAAATTCCTCTAAAAGTTTCCATTTGTTTTCGAGTGCGCCCAGCACAGCAGCACCGGCGAAATGTTCAGAAGCATCTGAAACTGAAACCTCCTGCAAACAACACACGGAACCAAGTTCTTCCAAGAGGACCCAACTTTGACGTTGAAGTTTTCTCCTCAGTGTTCCGCAGAAACAACTGATTAGCCTCCTTTTAATTTGTCGATCAATCAACAATTTCCACACTCTTAAACCTGACATCGATTTGTGATTAATTCAAAGAAATGGACCACTCACCAACTGACCAACATCCTGATGAACCAACCAAAGCCACACTCTGGCCAATAATGCTGCCAACACCAATTTCCCTCGGAAGGCCGAGTCTTCGTTACCGGCTTAATTACCACAACTCTACCCTGCCTTGAAAACCATCCGGTGCAGATACAAAGAACTCGCAAACGACTTACCAGGTTTATTCTGATCAGGCTAGCTTAGCATGCAGTTGCATATATATAATAAGTACTATATATTCAGTTCACAAATTATTGTTACTCTACTGTGTGTCGTTGCGTTGCTTCTGGAGCCTGGCCCGGCGCTCCTGCGACAGCATCTGCGCGAACCGAACGAGCTCCTCCTCGTTGGTGCCCCTCTCGACGTCCGGCTCGTTCCTGCCGGTCTCGATATTCACCTTGCACGCCGGCTTCTTGAGCAGCGCCTCGCCGACGGCGATGAGACGGCGGAGGTTCTCGCCGGTGGACACGTCGACGGAGGCCGCGTCGCCGGTGAGCTCGTCGTCCTGGATCCGGAGGTAGCGCCGCTCGCAGTGCAGCGCCTGGAAGAGCACGGAGGCGTGGATGTCGACGAGGTCGGCGCTGGCCTGGCTGAAGCTGTCGATCAGCGGCGACGCCGAGGCGCCCCGGTTGTAGAGCCACCCCAGGACGCCCCACCTGCTGCACTGCGCCGCGTCGAACGCCTCCTCCACCTTGGCCGAGCCGGTGCCCAGCGACAGCACCATGAACTTGCCGTAGTCGGCGGTGGGCAGGAAGTCCGGGTTCCCCAAGAGCGTCTCCTTGATCACGTGATTCATCGCCAGCACCGTCTGCATACGTGCGCGCAACGATGTTTCGTCAGATTATTAGCATCGGTTCGGTGGTTGCACGCCATCGACGATGATCGGCCACTCACCGGATTGTTCGCGGCGACGCCTCCGTCGATGAGGTTGAAGGCCCGGCGGCGGGGCTTGGCGCCGTCGGTGAGCTCGGTGTGGAACTGGTGGCCCGGGAGGTAGGTGGGGGCGGCGGAGGTGCTGATGCACACGTCGGAGAGCAGGGCGTCCTTGGAGGCGTCGCCCATGGCGTCGTTGGTGGTGAAGACGGTGGGGTGGAGGAGCTTGATGTCGAAGGTGGGGACGACGACGTTGGTGAGCGCCTGGCTGACGCGCGTCTCGCCGAGGATCTCCCGGACGACGCACCGGAGGTACCTGCCGTCGTACTTGGGGCCCCACAGGCTCCTGAGCAGCCCCAGCGCGCCGCCGCGGACGGCGGGGAAGATCTTGGGGCAGTGCCGGAGGTAGAAGCCGATGATGTCCGCGGCCGCGAACAGCGGGCGGCCGTCGGCGTCGGGCGCCGTGAGCATGGCCGCCACCAGGCCCCCCGTGCTCGTCCCGGCCACCACGTCGAAGTAGTCGGCGATGCGCGCGCCGGGACCGTCAAGGTGTTGCAGCTGGGACTCGAGGAAGCCGAGGATGGTGCCCGGGATGAGCCCGCGCACGCCGCCGCCGTCGATGCTCAGCACCGTCACGATGCTCCCGAAGGCAGGAGGAGGGGACTTGGGCGTGCTCAGCGTCGACGCGCGGCGGCTCAGCGCACGCCGCGCCGCCGGGGCCGGCGGCGGCGTCAGCGTCAGGGCGGGTTCTGCTGCCGGAGTGTACACGGGCGCCATTGCCGGGACAGCAGAGTGTAACTAAACAAAGACCCGATCGTGCGATCCTTTAGCCTGCGGTGCGCGCGGATTTATATATGTACAGATGGAGCGCGTCGCGCGCTCGCCACAGTGTCAAACGTGCGTCCTTCTTCCTCGCTCGCCAACCGCTCCATGCTTGTTTAAATTTAATTATGAGATTTCTGTTCATCACGAGCTGCTGCTATAGCTACATGTACGCAGATAGTCAGATACGGCACCTTTGATTCATGTGATCAGCATTTGATTCATACGTCCCAGTCGTCCTTTACATCACTGAGGTGTGTTTCTATCGCTTGGAGGTGATAACCATAATTGGTACAGCTGGTTCTATATGACTCACCAGGGCCGTTCTCTCAACTTCCGTTTCAGTCTGAATTTCTGATTAAATGAGATGTCATGTCATGGATCTGGATGATTTGGCATGCATTGATAAAGGGAAAAACATCTAGATATGGTTTGTCTTACTTGTATTCTAGATGTTGTAGATTTTATTTACTTCTTGCTTACTTAGCGTATATATGTTTTTAGCAACGCCGGCTAAAGCGCCACTACACAAGGGACGTAAAGATGATTTTAGACACATTTTCCACAATGTCTCAAATTGACACGATGTTAGACACGGATAAAGTGTTGAAAGACATGAAGTGACGCTTGTTGTCACGTTATTTAAAACATCTCAACATAACATGCAGTTAGACACGTTATAAACCATCAGTAGCATTTAGACACGACATCCAACGTGTCACACAAACATGCACATGTATGTAAATACGTTTTTTGTACAATTTAAAAATATCTTGAAATAACACGAATTAAGAGACACTTTTAACCGTCAATAGCATGAAGACACAATATAAAGCGTATCAAACAAGCGCATTTATAGACACACAAAGACGTTATTGGACACGATATTGAAAAGTTGAAATCGTTAATGGTAAATACAAAAAAAGAGTGCATCACTTAACGATTCATGTGATATTGTGGTCCAGTAGTGGGAAGCCATCACGATATCACGTGAGATATGAGGTCATCGGTTCGATTCTTGGCAAATTGCATTGCATAAAACCCAGTCTTATAGTAATAAATATCTTTTACTATTTTTAAATACATATTAAAGCGTTTTTACAAAATGTAACAATATCAATAGACACGTTGTATAAATGTATTTATAAAAGTGTATTAAAATACATAGACATGCATATAACATTTCTATGAAACGTTTCTTCATCAACTGTAGATACGTTTAATAATCCGTCTCTATAAACTCTGACACGGTGCTTGCGAAGACGCTCCTAGCACGCTTTAGAAAAACATGCCAACATTGATGTAGATACGAAATAAATCATGTCTATCATATAAATAAAGCGTATCTATAGGTGGGGTTTCCTATAGTGTGCATCTTGTAAACACAACTATGATACCTTGGTCTGGTGACAGATGGGGTCACAAGCAAGTTTCCCATTTAGGTTAGAAGGGTGAGGAGAGCACTCTGGATCATCGATCATACGCAGATGAACACGGTAAATCTAGAAAGATTGTGGCAGCCAAAGCATAACATTATACATGACTACATCCTCTACGACGTGGGTTGAATTGCGTGAATATGTAAGTTAGTAAGCTCTAGATAGTACCCATTTGAGTTAGTCCCGCTTTACCAAGGCCTTCTTCTCCATTTTATAGGCCTTCCCTTCCTGCAACCCAGTACCTACCAACTACATACGATGGCGGCTTCCTCTGCACATGCTTTTGCATTGTGCACGTGCAACGAGCACTGTTTTTACTTGCTAGTAGCTTGCAATGCTTGTAGTTGTTGCTTGACCGGGGTCACGCAGCGAAGGCGTTGATCTATCAGGCGCACCATGTGTGGGATTTCACCACCCTCCTATCTCACATTTAATGCGAAGGTGGCCATCCTCATCTTGCACTACCCTACACAACAACGCAGGGGTACACCTGTACTTTTCAGGGCTCAACCAGTCGTGGTCTCTAGAGTTCACATTTTTGGAAAAATTAAAATTTCGCTCCTCACCAAGAAGGTTGAAATTTTAGGAATTTCAAGAATTTTTGGCTAAATTTAAATTCAAACAAATCTAAATTCAAACAAAAACTGACACCAAACAGTGCCACTTAGTACTCTCTCCGGTATGATGTTTTTAAGTATAATTCATATCTACTTATTATTTTCAGATGTTTATCGATCACAAATCAACCAAATTAATATGCCAAAAAAAAGAGTCATTCAATGAGGCCATATATGATGAACTTTTTTTTAGATAAAAAGAAACAATTCTGGCTTCTGAACTCGATCATAGATAAGGTTTCCAGGCCAAATTATTACAACTCACGTTAAATAAAACCACAAATCAAAATCCAATCCGAAACGAAAAGGCCATCCAAATGAGAAAAATAGCTCCATAGGAAGACTTTAAAATTCCGCATGCCTCCACAACCTCTTCCCCCTTAACATCAAAATCTATATATGATGAACTATACGCCAAAAAAATCCCTTGTAGGAAAATTGTTCCTTAGTTTTTTATATCAATGTTGTACTTGAAATTATCATGCTACGAGGGTATTTTGGCTAAAGAAAAGTAAAAAAAATAAAAGACCCAATTTCATTTGCAAATGCTAGCCTAGCTAAATAATACTCTCTTGCAGATAATCTTAAAAACAGAAAGATATTTTATTATCCTTCCCCGCACTACCAAAATGTGTTGAGATATGAAGTCATATATTGTGTATATGTTTCTAGTAGACTAGTCCGAATTGCGGTGGCACATATCTAGCTCATGCTGTAATACTTGCTAAATAATCTTAGACAACTAAATATGCTTCTTAGTTGTTGTTTTCCCAGATAAATCTAAGAGATAAAAAGCTGGCATGTAATTAATAGGTGTGCTCCGCTAATGGTAGTATATAATTACCAGCTGTCACACTACCAAACAAGTTTTTACTCCCCCCTGTCTCCAAATAAGTTGTTGCCTGATTGTCATTGCCTCACTTCCCAATAATCTTAGAAATATATAAATGTTACCAGCTAGCAGCTAGATGTCATTAGCGCATATATGACTCACAGTTGTCACACAGACAATAATCTTAGCAGAAAATTTATTGTATAAACATTATTACTGGATGGGCCCCACTCTCAATGCCATACAACTTTACAAGGTAATCCTTCCCTATACATCGTGTAATATAATCCCCCACTAGTCTGTCCTGTCTCTAGTCTCACCCTCCATTGGTGTAGCCTTGCCTCCTGTTGTTCGTTGCTCAAGCGACCTCGGCAGCATTCCGGCGTCCCTGTGAGAGGTACTCTCCTTCCTGCACGTCCCTGTGTCCTCCCCCTCCTCCTTCTTGCATTACACTTCGTTGTGATTTGGTTTTGCATGTTGAATAATCCACTATCTGCGGTGAATCTCGGGCTCGCGTGTGCAGCACTGTGGCACTGTGGGGGACGTGTGCTGGGGAGTGGGGGACGTGTAGATTCAGCACACCTCTGATAAGCGAGGAGCAGCACTGTGGCATCGTGTCTTGAGTTTTCTACAAGCTCGTCAGAAAGTTGTTGGCTGCTAACACTGAAATTTTATTTCATCTGCCGGTATGAGCAGATTACACTTTTTATCTCTCTGCGTAATTAAATCAGAGCAAAATCCATCATGATCTGTTATGTTGGATCGAGGACGGAACGGAGGAAGCCTCTCCCTATTACCGACCCAATGGTTGTGCCCGTTGCTTGGCTTAATCATCCCTAGTCCTCACTGTTAGGGTTACCCTAACGGTGCTTTGTGTAAGGACCTACATTTGGGTGCCTTTGAATGGATTTTGTGAGAACACTAGCTCGATGGTGCACAAAAACCAGCTGTGATGGTTTTTGCTCCACTGCACTATATTCATGATTATGTACCTTTTGTGTTAATTGCTAAATGCATGGTATACCAATAAAGTTCAAGCGAATTGCATGTTTAATCTTGTCTTGTTTAATCTACCGATTCTGTTATCCTTTTTTTTCACTTCAAGTTTACAAACTTCGTATGTTTACTAGAATCTGGATATACCCGGCCTATAACTAGAAACCATATTCCATAAGTCTATTTGCAGGTGATGATATGTACTGATGTTTTAGAATACTTTTTTCGAATGGACAAAATGAGATTGGTATTCAGTAGACACATAATCTCAAGACATAATAATGTTTTGCTCTCTCTGTTCCAAATTGTAAGGGGTTTTAGCCCTCATTTATTTATTTGCCCACATTCATATGGATGTCGATGAATTTTAGACACATATTGAACACACATACATGGAGGAATGAATGAATCTAGTTGAGATCTAGGTCCCCTTACAATTTGGAACGGATGGGGTATTTATCAGGGAAAAGTCCACTTTTGACCCCTCAACTTTTAAGTTTATCCGATTTTAGCCCTCAACTTTCATTTTGGTCAAACCGAACACCTCAACTCACAAAACCAGTTAACCTTTGATACCCAGAACCGGTTTTGAGTTATTTTTTTGATGATGTGAATAGTTGCATTGGCCACCTAAGCGCTGACAAGGACTAGGCCCACCTGTCATACCTTTCATCCATCTCTTCCCTTTCTCTCTCCACTCCCTTCCCACCGGGCCATCGCCGCCCCTTATGGCTCCTCCACCAGGCACCTATGCTGGGATGCCACCCCTCTGCCAAGCCGCGTGCAGGATGCCAAGCAGTTCCGCGTGCCCGCCTCGCCTCGCCTCGCCAGGGGCTCGGAGGCCGAGGAGGAGGACGAGGCCGATTCAAATTGGATTTTTCTCTGCTCGGTTCAATTTGCGTTCTCTTTTATCATTTTTGCTTCCATGGCTGTAGTGGAGGAGCAGCAGCGTCCATCCCATGTGGGCAACCTTTGCCTGCAGTCCGCAGAGGTGCCATTCCAGGCATAGTAGCAGGCACGGCTCGAAGGCAACACAACACAACACAACAGGGCGGGCAAGGCATGGAGGCCGTCGACACACACCTTGGATGCGGCATGGGCGTGGAGGCCGCTGGCGCAGGGGTCCGAGGTGGCCCAGGCATGGAGGCTGCGGGTGTGTGGCTCGGAGGCCGCCGGCATGTGGCTCAGAGGCGGCGTAGGCCAAGAGGCCCCTGGCGCAGGGCTCCGAGGCGACGCGGGCATGGAGGCCGCTGGTGTGTGGTTCGGAGGCCACACGGGCCTGGAGGCTGCGGGCATGGGGCTCCGAGGCGGCGTCGGCGTGGAGGCCACTGGCGCATGGCTTGGAGGCGGCACGAGCGTGGAGGGTGCCAGTGGGCATCCTTGTTTACGGGTGCGGGTGCTAGTGTGTAAGATGGCCTCGGGCTAGGTGCGCATAACATTGGAGTGTGAGCGTGCCAAGGGCTCCACTGCGGCGCTCCCGGAGACGACGGCCGGCGGCAAGAAGCTAGAGGAGACGGTGTGGCGAGTGCAGCGGTAGAGCGGGGGTCCAGCAGAAGGACAGGATGGGAAAGAAAAAGAAAGAGGAGAGATGGAGTGTATGACAAGTGGACCTAGTCCACGTCGGCACTTTAGTGGCCAATACCACTATCCACATCATCATAAAAACCACCTAAAACCATCTTGGGTATCAAGTTTAATTGATTTTGTGATTTGAGGTGTCCGGTTGGGAGTTAAAGTTGGGCAAACAAGAAAGTTGAGGGATCAAAAATAGACTTCTTCCTTTTTTTTTTTAGATAATAGAAATAAATTCCGGCTTTGGGCACCATCCAAAGATGATGAAATCAAACCAAATTATTACAAAGTATTGGCACATAATTTAAAGTATGAATGTTGAGCTATGCTGCAGCATGGTACTTGCATTTCGCGTATTGTATTTTAGCAACCTGTATATTGTTTCTACAATGTCCCTTGTGCCAGTGGTAGTTTTTTTTCTTATATTCTACTATTCTTGAGTTTTTGATCCATCCCATTTGTTTCTATTGCAGCTTCTGCCTCAACTCCTGATCATATGGCGCTCGTTCCTGTTGTCGATGCTGATGCTGCCCTAGTTGAAGTCGCAGTCCAGAAACCTGACACTTTCTGGTCATTATGTGATAAGTGTGGTTTGCAACTTGAATATGAATATAAATATCTAAACCTCTCAATCCTCTGTCCCTTGTGCTCTGAACCCTTTATGGCACATGATATACCCCTGAAATATTCAAATGAAGCATCGTCAACTATGGAGTCTGTCTGTCATACTCCTGAAAGGAATATCTGTGTTGCTTACAAGGACGAGGTGGCTGCAAAAAACTTGGAGGTTCATCAACCTGAACCTGAAGTGATTGTTAGTGTGCCTGAGAGTTCTCAACCAATTGGAGGCGATGCAGCCGTCATGCAATCAAGAGATAAAACAGAAGACCAAGATCTGATTAAGCCGCCAGCTGGTGCTGACTACAAGGTGATCGTCATTTCTGTAATATTTTTTTTTTTGGCTTTCCGTAGTTTCTTCTGTTTAAGTGCCAAGATCTCCTAGCTTTTATATCTATATTGTTGATAATATTAGTAAATGATACTTGAGCCTCATCACCATTTATTACCTTACATTAAGAATAATATAAATCTAAGAGATTTTAGGGTGGTTGAAATGGTACCACCGATACCAAGCGGTACCACTATTCTTTAAATTTCTAAAAACCTTTATGCATTTTATAGGAATCAAAAAATAAAAATATGTGTACCGGTCCCACCATTTTTGGTATCAGACCCTTCTATTTGGTACTGTCTGGTACCGGTACCATGGTACTGCCTATTTTTTAACCGTTAGATCTTCTCTAATGGACGGCTCCTATTTTCTTCAACCGCCGTAAAATTTGTACAATAATAAATCATGTTAAGTCTTTTTTCTTTTGCGCCATTTAGGACAGTGCACAGTGAAAAATTAATAACCATGTGGGCGATATACTAATTTTGTTTATTAGAAGGTTATGAAGCTATCTTACTGCTTAAGGGCCAATTAATTTTTCGGAGGGACCAATTGTACTAAATTTTTTAATTTTATTTGAATTTAAAAAATTTTGGTGTAAAATTTTTGGCCATGGGGCTAGGCCCCTGCCCTCCCTCTCCCTGTCTCCACCCCTGACTGGCGTACACATAATAGTCAATTAGATGTTTGCTACATTGTTCAAAAAAAATACAATTTCTCTTTAAGTACATAAATCCTCACTGATCCTTAGCAAGATGTTTATATGTCTTATGTAATGAAACTGATGACGAATGTACGATGCTTGTACTTTCCAAGAGATTTTTATTAATCAAAATTTGTGGTTAGGTGGTACTTTATGTTTTACCAACTGGTAAATCGAATATTTAACTAGATCTTCTATACAATTTGGTATCCAGGATGCACAAGATGAATGTCTGGAAGAGCCACCGGTGCCTCAAGAAATATGAAAGAAAGCCCCTCCTGAAGATGTTGAAGAACTCCAAAAGATAGAAGACTTGACCAGTCAAGATTTCCTCAAAGCCTACAATATACTTAGACGTGATGATTTCCAGTTCAGATAACTTAAGGCATTTCCAATGGAGTTGAAGAAAGAATGGCTACTGGAGGAAATGAAGGGCAATTGAAGTTTTTCCTACTGCATGCTCAGCTAGCTAATGAGCAGCATATCGTTGATGAGATTTTTTCTATGTCATTTTTGTACTGTGCATCAACTTACTCTTCGATTTTACAATCAGTTATTCTCAGTGTAATTGTAGTCTTCCTTTGAGGTTACCATTTAAAATATTTTGTGGACCGAATTTGTTGTGATGCTATTGTTGTGTGCACATTGTCTTCATATATATATATATCTTATTAGGATGTGGCTGACCATTCGTTAGGTTATTGAGTCATCTGGAGGTGCAGCCGATTTTGTTTGTCATTCGACATGACCTATTTGGCTAATTGTTTTGCAATTTTCGAAATAAGTATTACATGTAGATTCCATGCATGGTATTAGGTATATGAACTCTACCAAATATGATGTTATTCTTTTCTTTTGAATGTGTAGAGAAGCTATATAAGTAATTTCCTGTATACCTTATTCCTTTGCTAGTTTCAGGAACTGTGCAATTATTCTTTGCAATTTTCTTTCGGAAGACCATGTGGAAAACACAAATCAAACTAAATGCTAGTATAGTGGTACCCATTAGCGTTGATCTTTGCCACCTGTCACTACAAGAACCAGGATAAAATTCGTCGGTTTTCAAATTTCATCGGCCTTTGGGCAGCCGATGAAACTAAAGGAAATAAGTTCGGTGGGTTGGCTGTGGCCGACAAAATAAATTTAACTTCGTCGGTTTCGTGCTATAGCCGATGAACATATTCAACTTCATCAGCCGGAGTGCAAGCCCGACGAATTTATTCGAGACTAGGGCACCGAGGCTGCGCATCTCACATCAAGGTGACTCGTAACTTTTCCCCACGCTCTCAAATCTTCCTATTACATAAATAAAGCGTCACTACAGCCCTCTGGAGTTGCTATATGTGACTATATAATGTTCTACTATTTTTCTATGATTTTTTTTGAATTTATTGTGAATTATTAGATTTATTATGGGTATGACATTATTTTTTTAAATTAAAAAATGAATAAATTCGTAGGCTCATAAAAACCGACGAATTTAACTGCCACGTGAACATTAAATTCGTCGGCTCTACCTATGAATTTAACTGGGGCCACATGGATAAATTCGTCGGACACATGGAAACCGACGAAATTAATGTAAGTTCGTGGGGCTATGACGAACTTATTTGCATAATTTCGACGCGTTAAGTGCGATGGATAAGTTTATCGGTTCGCCGACGAATTAGACTAAGTTCGTGAGTTATGGCCTAAATTTGTGGGTATGTGACCGACGAATTTTAACTGAATTCCTATGGTGTGTTTCTGTGCACGTGCTTTTGCACTGTGCATGTACAATGGGCACCGTTGCTACTTGCTAGCCGCTTGCAATGCCAGCCATTGTTGGTTGACCGGGTCATGCAGTAGAGGCGTTAGCGCTGTCAGGCACACGATGTGTGTGATTTCACCACCCTACTATCCTCACGTTTAATGCGAAGCCCAACATCCTTATCTAACACTGCTATGGGATGCAAGGGTATGTGTGTCCTCTCAGAGAATCCAATGGGCAGTGATCTCTAAGGTTCACATTTTTGGAAAAAAAATAAAATTTCGCTCCTCACCGTGAAGCTAAGGACGAAAAATGTCGTATTGGAAATTATCATGCTACAAGGATGTTTGGCAAAATAAAAGTAAAATAGGCCCAATTTCATTTGGAAATGCTAGCCTAGCTAAAAGAATACTCTCATTCCAGATAATCTTGAAAACAGAAAGATATTTTATTATCTTTGCCCCACTACCAAGATGTGTAAAGATACGAAATCATTGTGTAAATGATTTTAGTAGACTAGCCCCAAATGCGGTGGCACAGATCTCATGGTGTAATATACTTGCTAAATAATCTTAGAGAAAGAAATATGCTTCTTAGTTGTTATTTGGCCAAATACATCTAAGAGATAGAAAGCTGGCATGTGATTAATAGATGCGCTTCACCCATATATGGTAGTATATAATTACCAGCTGTGTCATACACTACCAAACAAGTAAATTTACTCCCTCCGGTCTCCAAATAAGTTGTGCTGATTGTCATTTGCCTCATCACTTCCCAATAATCTTAGAGATATAAATGTTACTACTAGCTAGCAGCTACATGCCGTTAGCGCCTATATGGCTCACAGCCAATAATCTTAGCAGAAAACTTATTGTATAAACATTACTAGGAAAATGCCCGTGCGTTGTAACTGGAGAAAAAAAAAAATCCTTAAGCACATTTAGATCAATACATGTAAGAATAGCCTCACAAATAAATTCCATATTATATTGTTCTGAATTTTCTTTTGCGTGCGACCGAAATTTAGGTGGTTTCAGTTTGGTAAAATTTTTTTTTGCTTTCTGACGATATATAAAACATCGAAAACGGAGTCCATAGACGACATTGGTATCCGTTTTCACGTAGTCTGCTCCTGCCGTATGAATCAGGTTTCCGAAAAAATTGTGGGCCATATTGTCTTGATGATTTCCGTTAATTGCAAGCAAATTTTAGAGAGATGCCAATTGGGTTGGAAAGGTTGTTATTTTAGCTTTATATCGAGATACAGAACGTCAAGAACGGAGTCTGTATGCGATTTGGACATCCGTTTTCGCGTGGGCTGATCTTGCACTCCGGGCTCGCGAATAAATTCCACGTCATATTAGTTTCAAATATTTCCGTTGAGTGAGACTGAATTTTGAAGTGGTTTCAGTTGGGTTGAAAAGGTTATTATTTTAGCTTTCCATCGATACATAGAGTATCGAAAACAGAGTTCGTATGCGACTTAGTCCTCCGTTTTCGCGTGGAGAAAGAAATATGCTTCTTAGTTGTTATTTGGCCAAATACATCTAAGAGATAGAAAGCTGGCATGCGATTAATAGATGCTCTCCACCCATATATGGTAGTATATAATTACCAGCTGTGTCATACACTACTAAACAAGTAAATTTACTCCCTCTAGTCTCCAAATAAGTTGCGCCGATTGTCATTTGCCTCATCACTTCCCAATAATCTTAGAGATATAAATGTTACTACTAGCTAGCTACATGTCCTTAGCGCCTATATGGCTCACAGCCAATAATCTTAGCAAAAAACTTATTGTATAAACATTATTACTGGATGGGCCCCACTCATTGCCATGTAAAGGTACTAATCCCTAATTCCCTATACCCTTTATACATGAGCGATCCCCCACCAGTCTTTGTCTCCTGTCTCTAGTCTATCCCTCCATTGCTGTAGCCTTGCCTCGTCTTGCTCGTTGGCTCAGGCGACCTCGGCTGCATTCCGGCGTCCCTGTGTCAGGTACTCCTCCTTCGGTCCTTCCTGCACATCCCTGTCTCCTCCTCCTCCTCCTCCTCCTACACTACACTTCGTCGTGATTAGGTTTTGCATGTTGAATCCACTATCTGCGGGGAATCTCGGGCTCACGTGCGCAGCTATTCCATCGATTTGAACTTCTGCAGGGGAGTGTCGTCTTAAGTTTTCTACAAGCTCGTCAGAAAGTAGTTGGCTGCTAACACTGAAATTTTATTCCATCTGCCGGTATGAGCAGATTACAGTTTTAGCTCTCTGCGTAATTAAATTAGAGCAAAATCCATCATGATCTGTTATGTTGGATCGAGGAAGCATCTCCCTATTACCGATCCAATGGTTGTGCCCATTGTTTGGCTAATAATCGTCCCTAATCCTCACTGTTAGGGTTACCCTAACGATGCTTTGTAAGGGCCTAGATTTGGGTGCCTTTGAATGGTTTTTGTGAGAACATTAGCTTGATGATGCAATAAAACCTGCTGTGATGGTTTTTTTGCTCCCACTGCACTATTCATGATTATGTACTCTTTTGTGCTAAATGCATCGTGCCAATAAAATTCATGCAAATTCTATCATGTAGTTTCGTCTATCATGTAGTTTCGTCTTGTCTTGTTTAATTTACCGATTCCATTTTCTTTTTTCACTCCAAGTTTGCAGACTTCGGTCTTGTTTGATAGCAAAGTATTTTTGGAGTATTGAATCAAAAACATAGTATTGATGAATTCTGTCGTATTTTTGGTCCAAAGGCGTTTGGTTGGTCTTTCCAAAACACAGTTTCAGATACCACAGTATTTTTGAAGTTTAGGGTACTGCAGTCCGGCGCGTCTCCGACTCTCCGTCCTCCCGGCGTCCATTTCCCACCCGACGCCACGCCGGCCCCTCCCGCAGCAGCCCAGCCACCTGCCGCCAGCACCTCCGACGGCGACCACTCCTCCCACGGCGACCCCGCCGCCAGTGCCGCCGGTGGCCGGCTCCTCCTCCCGTGCCGCCCCCTCCTCCCAGGGTGATCCTACAACCCGCCGTTGGCCCGGCTGCTGCGGCCATAGCTCCAGCCATAAGCCCCTCCCGCATCGGGCTGCTCCAGCGCCACCTTGCACCCGCGCACGCCCTCCCGCGCCCACGTCGCTGCCTCGCCGAGGATCTTCCACACCGCCGTGTGCTCTGAAGCGGCCGCGCCGTCCAGCGTCGGGCTGCTCCGGTGCTGCCGTGCACCCGTGCGCGCCCTTCCGCACCGTGTCGCCCTCCTCCGTAGGTGTCGTCACTGCCGGAGCAAACTACAGGAAAACCTAGTTTTATTTATATAATAGACACGTTTTATTTCGTATCTACATCAATGTTGACATATTTTCTAAAGTGTGCTAGAAGCATCTTCGCAAGCACCGTGTCAAAGATTGTAGAGGCGGATTACTATATCGTATCTATAGTTGAGAGATGTTTCATATAAACGGTATATGCATGTCTATGCATTTTGATACACTTTTATAAATACATTTATACAACGTGTCTATTGACGTTGTTACATTTTGTAAAAACGCTTTAACATGTGTTTAAATATAGTAAAAAATATATGATTTTCATGCAATGCAATCGCTAAAAATTGAACTCGTGACCTCATACCTCACGTCATACCTCCCCACCACTAGACCACCATATCGCATTTGAATAGTTAAGTAATGCACTTTTTTTATATTTATCATTAATGAATTTTAACTTCTCAATATTGTGTTAAATAATGTCTTTATGTGCCTGTAGACACGCTTGTGTGATACACTTTATGTGCGTCTCTATGCTATTGACGGTTGAAAATGTGTCTTAATTTGTGTTATTTTAAAATACTTTTAAGTTGTATAAAAAAAACATATTTACATGCATATGCACGCTTGTTTGACATGTTTGATGTCGTGTCTAGATGCTACTGATGGTTAATAATGTCGCTAACTACATGTCATGTTGAGATGTTTTAAATAACATGACAAAAAGCGTCACTTCATGTCTTTCGACACTCTAATCGTGTCTAACATCGTGTCAATTTAAGACATTTAGAAAAACGTGTCAAAAAGCATGTTTACGTTTTTTGTGTAGTGACGCTTTAGCCAACATTGCTACCAAAACATATCTAGAAGGCATTTTTCCTGTAGAGGTATACAAGGGCTGTGTCGAGTGGGTGACCAGAGAGGGTGCTCCTGCGGCGGGGGAGACGGAGAGGGGGGTCTTGTTGGCCACTCGCTGGTGCAGGGAGAGAGCGGCGGCGGAGATGGAAGGGCAACGGATGTGAATTCAATACTGTGACAGTTCATGGTTTTAAAAAATACTGTAGTTTTATTGGAGTAAAACAAAATCATAGTATTTATGTCATGTACAGATGCAAACCATAGTATTTCAAAACTATGTTATTAGAAAACTTTGTTATCAAACAAGGCCTCGTATATTTACTAGAATATGGGTATATAATGTAACTAGCTAGAAAGCATATGGCAGAAGTCTATTGCAAGTGATATGGGCATAAGGCTTTTTTTTTGTGAGGAAAACAAGGCTAATGTTTAAAAATACTTTCTTCAATTGGACAAAATGGGATTGGTATTCAGTAGGCACACAATCTCACATAATATCTTATTTATTGTGAATGTTGAACCATGCTGCAACATGGTACTTGCATTTTGCATGTTATATTTTAGCAACATGTAAATTGTTTCTACAATATCCCTTGTGATGGTGGTACTTCCTCCGTCCCAAATTGTAAGTGGCTCTAGCTCTCTTTTTATTTGTCCATATTCATGTAGTTGTTGATTAATTAACCTAGACACCTATTGAACACACATACATAGAGGAATGTATGAATCTTGTTGAGGTCTAAACCCCTTACAATTTGAGATGGAGGGAGTTTTTTTTTTTTGCTTGTATTCTTGAGTTTTTGATCCATCCCATTTGCTTCTACTGCAGTGCCTCACCTCCTGATATGGCGCTCGTTCCTGTTGCCGATGCTGATGCTGCCCTAGTTGAAGTCACAGTACAGAAACCTGACAGTTTCTGGACATTATGTGATAAGTGTGGTTTGAAACTTGAATATGAATTTAACTATCTAAACCTCTCAATCATCTGTCCCTTGTGCTCTGAACCCTTTATGGCACGTGATATACCGCTGAAATATTCAACCGGAGCATCATCAACTATGAAGTCTGTCCGTTGTACTCCTAAAAGAAAAGGAATATCAAGGATGAGGTGGCATCAAAAAATTTGGAGGTTCATCAACCTACAGTGGATGTTAGTATGCCTGAGAGTTCTCAACCAATAGGAGGCGATGCAGCCGTCAGGCAACCAGGAGATCAAACAAAAGCCCAAGAGCTGATTAAGCCGCCTGGTGCTGACTACAAGGTTTAATCATCATTTCTGTTATATATTTTTTTGGCTTTCTCGAATTCCATAGTTTCTTTTGTTTAAGTATCAAGATCTCCTAGCTTTGGTATCTTACATTAGAAATAAATCATGTTAAGCCTTTTTTTTGTTCTTTTGTGCCATTTAGGACAATGCAGATGCACAGTGAAAAATTAACCAAGTGGTCGATAAACTAATTTTGTTTAATTAGAAGTTTATGAAGCTATCTTACTGCTTAATTAACTGGCTTACACATAATAACGGCCCCTTCTGAGCAAGGAGGCGCACAACTCCAAAGAAGACGAAGAATGGACAACTCACGAGGTACCCACACGGTTACAGTCGCGAGAAGAAAGATTGCAATGCCTCGAATAATCCGGAAATCTAGCAGTTAACTAGGTCTTATTGTAAGTTTGTACTTGGGTGCTTGGTATTCCTATAAACTAGCCCATCAACACATGCTCTCGCATGTGTTAGAGTTTTAGAAGAATATAGACTTTATCCCTAAAAACATGTTAGAGCTTTAAAAGTTATAGATTTAATCCAAAATATTATTAGATGTGATTATTTTCATTCATTTTATAATGGCATTCTAGATTATTTGCAGATTTAATAATTATTTTATTTTATTCATGAACATATTGGGTAATTTATATACATATTTAGGTCTTATTTTAATTTAACTTTTATACTGGCATGATGAGTAATTTATATGCAAATTAAGGGGGTTATCTAATTCATATTTTATAATCCATGGTCGATAATTTTATGCAAATTTAAAGAGCTATTTTAATTTATATTTCATAATGGCATGGTGGGTAATTTTTATGCAAATTTAGATAGCTATTTTAATTCGTATTTCATAATGGCATGGTGGGTAATCTTTTAGAAAACATAATAGATCCAATGACATTATTAAATCTACGTGATGGACGGCCGAATGTTTCTAATTTTTGTGAGAATTTTTAGGATTTATCTTTTTTCCAAGCACTTTTGGTAAGGATTAACGTGAATGCCTCAAAAGGAGGCTCTAATTAGTAATAGAAAAATACCCCCATCAGGCCGACCTTGTGGAGGGATGAATGCAAGAATTTGCCACTCATAGACTGTCTCACTATACTGTTGTCTACACCTTGGAGTGATCTCCGGATTACTTCATCAACAATATCCAACCATATATTTTGTTTTTAGTTCTTGGACGGTACACGCACTCGTACCACGAGGTTGTCAGAAAATATAATACTAGTGGTGTAGGAAAAAAGGAACACAGCCATCAGGTAAGTGATGGGGAGATTATTGGCTGTTTCTGCACACGGTAACATTAACAGGTAAACTCGTTAATTATATAACTATGGTTGATCAACCATGATCAAAAGCCTCTTTGTTTCGGTCGTAATCGGGCCTAGGCCAGCTCTTGTAAATATAATATATACTTCCTCCTTTGCAATACTTATTGGCGATCGGTCATAAGAAATAACTTGCTTGTTGGTTGAATTTGCCTGTTGGAACAAGTTTTATTAGCGATTCGACGTAGTGATAATAGAGTAGGAAGAAAAAGGAAACGCGCACATGTAATTAAGTTTTATTAGCACAAATTAACAAAATTATCTTTCTGCAGAAATGCGCGTTGTGTGATTGCTCAATCATGAACCTGACCAAGCCTCGTCTTTGTTTTCATCGTTTTGTCCTACGTCTTTTGGTCATATAGTATGTAACAAGGCATTGATGACGATGACAACATAGTACATTAATTAGTAGAAACAAAGAATATCTCGGTTTGATCAACTTGCAATGTCCATACATGTTCACATTTATATGTTGACTAGCTAGCAGTACACCTAGAGGTGGTAAAGGATTTTCAAATTTTGCCTAAGAAATTTAAGGATCGGATCCAAAACAAATCGGGTCATATCTCTATTTATTTTGAGCTAAGAATCGCTAAATTCTAATTTAGAGTGTGAAGAACCATTTGAATCATGATCCATTGCCACACCTAATAATTAAGTATACCACAAGTCTGCAGAGCTGCAAAGGTCTTCACCTGCTATATGTTTATAAAAGGTACCCATCCGCCCCGTCTGAAAATATAAGGTTGAAACCCTATGTACCTTATGCTTATAAAAATATTGACGGCAGAACAAGCAACACAATGTAGAGAGTAATCAAGTTTGCTACATACACGGTTTAGTTCTGAAAATATATGCTATATATAAATGTTAAAGACCCTAGAAGATCAACTACTACAAAACCCAAGATATCAAGCAATTGAATCTTGGACAAAGGCACGGTAGAGAACACGTCATAATCTTCCGAAACACATCACTGGACAAATGGATGAGACACAGAGCCAAGACCGAACACCTGACTAATGCAGTAGTACTCTCACACAGAGGAAACGAGCACCGGAATTAATTCCTCGGATTTGTTGGTTCGTTACTTCTCGAAATCAGGCCATTAGGAAAACAACACCGGTCTCCCAACGAACAACTAGTCAATAGTCATTTAGAAAACCATGAAATATGAGTACTCCACCAGTAGCGGTGTGTTTTTATTTATTTTTAGCATGAATTCTGCCTTGCCTTTCAGTGTGAGCGCACGGGGTGGGATAAGCAATGCTGTAGCTTACCGGTGAGCAGCAACTCCACATGGCAGCATGTCATTGTCCCTGCCTCTTGCAAGGCTCATTTGGCCGTGGCCCACATTAGCTGCTAATGCTAGTGGTTCACATAGGGAACCTACAAAACAGTGGTTAATGATTGGGTCAATGTGATCAGAAATATCAAGGAGGGAAGTACTATGGGTCAGTATGGCCATATATAGTGAAGGAAGTAATCGAAGAGGCGAAGATTTTTCAAGCCGTTGAATTTGTGCACGAATGAAGAGTATCAAACGGCGAGGAGCGTCGTTTAAAGTGGTTGACCCTAAAGAAACAAAATGGTAGCTATTAGTAGCTCTTTCTTTCTTTCTTTCTTTTCCGTTTACCTTGGTCCTTGTGAACTTTGGCTAACGGTCAGAAACTTTGGCTGGTTTTGAAATATTATGTACAATTTCTTTGTCTCTCATCCTCATGTTAGTATGGTGCTATCAATTCGACATGGTTGTATTCGGAACCGATATCGATATGTTCCCAATTTTTGTACCATTTCCGTGCCAAGGAGCTTGTAGTCCAATGGAAGACAAGTTTCTTTGGCACCTTGAGGTCGCTAGTTCGATCCCTCGTTGGGATGAATTTAATAAAATCACCCTCGCTAGCAAAGCTGCAAAGTTAGGGTTCGGGGAGGGGGGAGGGTGGTTTCGAGCCCCGTTGTGGTTTATTCATCCAAGTAGCACATATGGACTACATGGCACCTAGCTACCTGGCCCCGCTTGTTAGGCTTAAACACGCTGTTGCTACCTATCCATCGTCACACATCAGCCTCCCACTATCTCCTCTCTTTATCTCTAGTTTGGCCACCTCTGTTTAGGGGTCGCCATTCGGTTCCTCGGTTCGGTTCGGTTCTTGAAAAACTGAAATCGAAATAGTGTGGGAAAGAAACCAGAACCGACCAATTCCGTTCTCGGTTCTTCGGTTCTAACCGAATTGATCGAACTAGAACAAGAGGCAACAACAGTGAGCGGTGATCGTGACTGCAGTGACCGGCATCAACCCCTAGGAGCCGGCGGTGAGCAGCGACCGCGATGGGGACGAGGGAGCAGTGCGGGCCGGTAACTGCGATGGGGCCGACGGGCAGCACGGAGACGGCTTGGCGCGGGATGGGCCAAGGGGGAGCAGAGCCAAGTGCCATCGCCGGCTCGCTGCGCGGGAGGGGGAGGGGAGCGGAGCACTGCCGCCGCGTAGGAGGAGAGTGGAGCGCCGCGGCTGGCCCGCCCCACGAGAGGGGGAGCGCCGCCGACGCACCGCAGGGGAGTGGCCGAGCGTCGCCACAGGTGTAGGAGCGGAGAGCAGGGTTGGGAGAGGAATCAAGGAGGTGCGGTGTGCGGGGTAGCGGGGCGGCTAGCGGGGCAGGTGGGGTGCTGCTGGAGGGAAGAGGAGTGAGGACTGAGGGAGTTAGGGTTCAGAGGATGTTATTGGGCCTCATTCCTCTCTTAATGGGCTTCTTCTTCTGGTTCGGTTTTCTTTGGTTATTTTGGTTCTTTGGGTTTTGAAACCGAAATTTACTCGGTTATTTCGGTTCTCTCAATGTTGACAGAACTCAATATCGGTTCTTTCGCTTTCGGTTCCTTTCGGTTTCAGTTCCGCTTTTTTCGGTTCCGTTCCGGTTCTTTTTTCCCAGGCCTACCTCTGTTTACCTCATCTTCTCCACCCCAACCTTCCTCCCCACTTCCGGTATCACCCCCTGCCACCTCTCCATATCCACCCACCTCCCACTCTCTCCTCTCGTTCTCTCCAGTTTGCCCACCTCTATTTACCTCATCTTCTCCACCCCAACCCAAGCTCCTCCTCACAAAATGTTGACCAAGCCTGGTGTTTGCATCTCGCCCTTGGCTCCCCTACACACCCCAACTATGATGGTTGTCAAGATGCCCCGCTGTTCTGGCTGCCCAATATTTATGTCATGTACAGATGCAAACCATAGTATTTCAAAACTATGTTATTAGAAAACTTTGTTATCAAACAAGGCCTCGTATGTTTACTAGAATATGGGTATATAATGTAACTAGCTAGAAAGCATATGGCAGAAGTCTATTGCAAGTGATATGGGCATAAGGCTTTTTTTTTGTGAGGAAAACAAGGCTAATGTTTAAAAATACTTTCTTCAATTGGACAAAATGGGATTGGTATTAGGCACACAATCTCACATAATATCTTATTTATCGTGAATGTTGAACCATGCTGCAACATGGTACTTGCATTTTGCATGTTATATTTTAGCAACATGTAAATTGTTTCTACAATATCCCTTGTGATGGTGGTACTTCCTCCGTCCCAAATTGTAAGTGGCTCTAGCTCTCTTTTTATTTGTCCATATTCATGTAGTTGTTGATTAATTAACCTAGACACCTATTGAACACACATACATAGAGGAATGTATGAGTCTTGTTGAGGTCTAAACCCCTTACAATTTGAGATGGAGGGAGTTTTTTTTTTTTTTTTTTTGCTTGTATTCTTGAGTTTTTGATCCATCCCATTTGCTTCTACTGCAGTGCCTCACCTCCTGATATGGCGCTCGTTCCTGTTGCCGATGCTGATGCTGCCCTATCACAGTACAGAAACCTGACAGTTTCTGGACATTATGTGATAAGTGTGGTTTGAAACTTGAATATGAATTTAAATATCTAAACCTCTCAATCATCTGTCCCTTGTGCTCTGAACCCTTTATGGCACGTGATATACCGCTGAAATATTCAACCGGAGCATCATCAACTATGAAGTCTGTCCATTGTACTCCTAAAAGAAAAGGAATATCAAGGATGAGGTGGCATCAAAAAATTTGGAGGTTCATCAACCTACAGTGGATGTTAGTATGCCTGAGAGTTCTCAACCAATAGGAGGCGATGCAGCCGTCAGGCAACCAGGAGATCAAACAAAAGCCCAAGAGCTGATTAAGCCGCCTGGTGCTGACTACAAGGTTTAATCATCATTTCTGTTATATATTTTTTTGGCTTTCTCGAATTCCATAGTTTCTTTTGTTTAAGTATCAAGATCTCCTAGCTTTGGTATCTTACATTAGAAATAAATCATGTTAAGCCTTTTTTTTTGTTCTTTTGTGCCATTTAGGACAATGCAGATGCACAGTGAAAAATTAACCAAGTGGTCGATAAACTAATTTTGTTTAATTAGAAGTTTATGAAGCTATCTTACTGCTTAATTAACTGGCTTACACATAATAACGGCCCCTTCTGAGCAAGGAGGCGCACAACTCCAAAGAAGATGAAGAATGGACAACTCACGAGGTACCCACACGGTTACAGTCGCGAGAAGAAAGATTGCAATGCCTCGAATAATCCGGAAATCTAGCAGTTAACTAGGTCTTATTGTAAGTTTGTACTTGGGTGCTTGGTATTCCTATAAACTAGCCCATCAACCCATGCTCTCGCATGTGTTAGAGTTTTAGAAGAATATAGACTTTATCCCTAAAAACATGTTAGAGCTTTAAAAGTTATAGATTTAATCCAAAATATTATTAGATGTGATTATTTTCATTCATTTTATAATGGCATTCTAGATTATTTGCAGATTTAATAATTATTTTATTTTATTCGTGATAACATATTGGGTAATTTATATACATATTTAGGTCTTATTTTAATTTAACTTTTATACTGGCATGATGAGTAATTTATATGCAAATTAAGGGGGTTATCTAATTCATATTTTATAATCCATGGTCGATAATTTTATGCAAATTTAAAGAGCTATTTTAATTTATATTTCATAATGGCATGGTGGGTAATTTTTATGCAAATTTAGAGAGCTATTTTAATTCGTATTTCATAATGGCATGGTGGGTAATCTTTTAGAAAACATAATAGATCCAATGACATTATTAAATCTACATGATGGACGGCCGAATGTTTCTAATTTTTGTGAGAATTTTTAGGATTTGTTTTTTTTCCAGGCGCTTTTGGTAAGGATTAACGTGAATGCCTCAAAAGGAGCATCTAATTAGTAATAGAAAAATACCCCCATCAGGCTGACCTTGTGGAGGGATGAATGCAAGAATTTGCCACTCATAGACTGTCTCACTATACTGTTGTCTACACCTTGGAGTGATCTCCGGATTACTTCATCAACAATATCCAACCATATATTTTGTTTTTAGTTCTTGGACGGTACACGCACTCGTACCACGAGGTTGTCAGAAAATATAATACTAGTGGTGTAGGAAAAAAGGAACACAGCCATCAGGTAAGTGATGGGGAGATTATTGGCTGTTTCTGCACACGGTAACATTAACAGGTAAACTCGTTAATTATATAACTATGGTTGATCAACCATGATCAAAAGCCTCTTTGTTTCGGTCGTAATCGGGCCTAGGCCAGCTCTTGTAAATATAATATATACTTCCTCCTTTGCAATACTTATTGGCGTTCGGTCATAAGAAATAACTTGCTTGTTGGTTGAATTTGCCTGTTGGAACAAGTTTTATTAGCGATTCGACGTAGTGATAATAGAGTAGGAAGAAAAAGGAAACGCGCACATGTAATTAAGTTTTATTAGCACAAATTAACAAAATTATCTTTCTGCAGAAATGCGCGTTGTGTGATTGCTCAATCATGAACCTGACCAAGCCTCGTCTTTGTTTTCATCGTTTTGTCCTACGTCTTTTGGTCATATAGTATGTAACAAGGCATTGATGACGATGACAACATAGTACATTAATTAGTAGAAACAAAGAATATCTCGGTTTGATCAACTTGCAATGTCCATACATGTTCACATTTATATGTTGACTAGCTAGCAGTACACCTAGAGGTGGTAAAGGATTTTCAAATTTTGCCTAAGAAATTTAAGGATCGGATCCAAAACAAATCGGGTCATATCTCTATTTATTTTGAGCTAAGAATCGCTAAGTTCTCATTTAGAGTGTGAAGAACCATTTGAATCATGATCCATTACCACACCTAATAATTAAGTATACCACAAGTCTGCAGAGCTGCAAAGGTCTTCACCTGCTATATGTTTATAAAAGGTACCCATCCGCCCCGTCTGAAAATATAAGGTTGAAACCCTATGTACCTTATGCTTATAAAAATATTGACGGCAGAACAAGCAACACAATGTAGAGAGTAATCAAGTTTGCTACATACACGGTTTAGTTCTGAAAATATATGCTATATATAAATGTTAAAGACCCTAGAAGATCAACTACTACAAAACCCAAGATATCAAGCAATTGAATCTTGGACAAAGGCACGGTAGAGAACAAGTCATAATCTTCCGAAACACATCACTGGACAAATGGATGAGACACAGAGCCAAGACCGAACACTTGACTAATGCAGTAGTACTCTCACACAGAGGAAACGAGCACCGGAATTAATTCCTCGGATTTGTTGGTTCGTTACTTCTCGAAATCAGGCCATTAGGAAAACAACACCGGTCTCCCAACGAACAACTAGTCAATAGTCATTTAGAAAACCATGAAATATGAGTACTCCACCAGTAGCGGTGTGTTTTTATTTATTTTTAGCATGAATTCTGCCTTGCCTTTCAGTGTGAGCGCACGAGGTGGGATAAGCAATGCTGTAGCTTACCGGTGAGCAGCGACTCCACATGGCAGCATGTCATTGTCCCTGCCTCTTGCAAGGCTCATTTGGCCGTGGCCCACATTAGCTGCTAATGCTAGTGGTTCACATAGGGAACCTACAAAACAGTGGTTAATGATTGGGTCAATGTGATCAGAAATATCAAGGAGGGAAGTACTATGGGTCAGTATGGCCATATATAGTGAAGGAAGTAATCGAAGAGGCGAAGATTTTTCAAGCCGTTGAATTTGTGCACGAATGAAGAGTATCAAACGGCGAGGAGCGTCGTTTAAAGTGGTTGACCCTAAAGAAACAAAATGGTAGCTATTAGTAGCTCTTTCTTTCTTTCTTTCTTTTC
Organism: Paspalum notatum; assembly: GCA_022530915.1. Lineage (NCBI taxonomy): Eukaryota > Viridiplantae > Streptophyta > Magnoliopsida > Poales > Poaceae > Paspalum > Paspalum notatum. The sequence continues at coordinate 38,172,603 of CM039690.1, read as the reverse complement.
CGTTTACCTTGGTCCTTGTGAACTTTGGCTAACGGTCAGAAACTTTGGCTGGTTTTGAAATATTATGTACAATTTCTTTGTCTCTCATCCTCATGTTAGTATGGTGCTATCAATTCGACATGGTTGTATTCGGAACCGATATCGATATGTTCCCAATTTTTGTACCATTTCCGTGCCAAGGAGCTTGTAGTCCAATGGAAGACAAGTTTCTTTGGCACCTTGAGGTCGCTAGTTCGATCCCTCGTTGGGATGAATTTAATAAAATCACCCTCGCTAGCAAAGCTGCAAAGTTAGGGTTCGGGGAGGGGGGAGGGTGGTTTCGAGCCCCGTTGTGGTTTATTCATCCAAGTAGCACATATGGACTACATGGCACCTAGCTACCTGGCCCCGCTTGTTAGGCTTAAACACGCTGTTGCTACCTATCCATCGTCACACATCAGCCTCCCACTATCTCCTCTCTTTATCTCTAGTTTGGCCACCTCTGTTTAGGGGTCGCCATTCGGTTCCTCGGTTCGGTTCGGTTCTTGAAAAACTGAAATCGAAATAGTGTGGGAAAGAAACCAGAACCGACCAATTCCGTTCTCGGTTCTTCGGTTCTAACCGAATTGATCGAACTAGAACAAGAGGCAACAACAGTGAGCGGTGATCGTGACTGCAGTGACCGGCATCAACCCCTAGGAGCCGGCGGTGAGCAGCGACCGCGATGGGGACGAGGGAGCAGTGCGGGCCGGTAACTGCGATGGGGCCGACGGGCAGCACGGAGACGGCTTGGCGCGGGATGGGCCAAGGGGGAGCAGAGCCAAGTGCCATCGCCGGCTCGCTGCGCGGGAGGGGGAGGGGAGCGGAGCACTGCCGCCGCGTAGGAGGAGAGTGGAGCGCCGCGGCTGGCCCGCCCCACGAGAGGGGGAGCGCCGCCGACGCACCGCAGGGGAGTGGCCGAGCGTCGCCACAGGTGTAGGAGCGGAGAGCAGGGTTGGGAGAGGAATCAAGGAGGTGCGGTGTGCGGGGTAGCGGGGCGGCTAGCGGGGCAGGTGGGGTGCTGCTGGAGGGAAGAGGAGTGAGGACTGAGGGAGTTAGGGTTCAGAGGATGTTATTGGGCCTCATTCCTCTCTTAATGGGCTTCTTCTTCTGGTTCGGTTTTCTTTGGTTATTTTGGTTCTTTGGGTTTTGAAACCGAAATTTACTCGGTTATTTCGGTTCTCTCATGTTGACAGAACTCAATATCGGTTCTTTCGCTTTCGGTTCCTTTCGGTTTCAGTTCCGCTTTTTTCGGTTCCGTTCCGGTTCTTTTTTCCCAGGCCTACCTCTGTTTACCTCATCTTCTCCACCCCAACCTTCCTCCCCACTTCCGGTATCACCCCCTGCCACCTCTCCATATCCACCCACCTCCCACTCTCTCCTCTCGTTCTCTCCAGTTTGCCCACCTCTATTTACCTCATCTTCTCCACCCCAACCCAAGCTCCTCCTCACAAAATGTTGACCAAGCCTGGTGTTTGCATCTCGCCCTTGGCTCCCCTACACACCCCAACTATGATGGTTGTCAAGATGCCCCGCTGTTCTGGCTGCCCAATATTTATGTCATGTACAGATGCAAACCATAGTATTTCAAAACTATGTTATTAGAAAACTTTGTTATCAAACAAGGCCTCGTATGTTTACTAGAATATGGGTATATAATGTAACTAGCTAGAAAGCATATGGCAGAAGTCTATTGCAAGTGATATGGGCATAAGGCTTTTTTTTTTGTGAGGAAAACAAGGCTAATGTTTAAAAATACTTTCTTCAATTGGACAAAATGGGATTGGTATTAGGCACACAATCTCACATAATATCTTATTTATCGTGAATGTTGAACCATGCTGCAACATGGTACTTGCATTTTGCATGTTATATTTTAGCAACATGTAAATTGTTTCTACAATATCCCTTGTGATGGTGGTACTTCCTCCGTCCCAAATTGTAAGTGGCTCTAGCTCTCTTTTTATTTGTCCATATTCATGTAGTTGTTGATTAATTAACCTAGACACCTATTGAACACACATACATAGAGGAATGTATGAGTCTTGTTGAGGTCTAAACCCCTTACAATTTGAGATGGAGGGAGTTTTTTTTTTTTTTTTTTGCTTGTATTCTTGAGTTTTTGATCCATCCCATTTGCTTCTACTGCAGTGCCTCACCTCCTGATATGGCGCTCGTTCCTGTTGCCGATGCTGATGCTGCCCTATCACAGTACAGAAACCTGACAGTTTCTGGACATTATGTGATAAGTGTGGTTTGAAACTTGAATATGAATTTAAATATCTAAACCTCTCAATCATCTGTCCCTTGTGCTCTGAACCCTTTATGGCACGTGATATACCGCTGAAATATTCAACCGGAGCATCATCAACTATGAAGTCTGTCCATTGTACTCCTAAAAGAAAAGGAATATCAAGGATGAGGTGGCATCAAAAAATTTGGAGGTTCATCAACCTACAGTGGATGTTAGTATGCCTGAGAGTTCTCAACCAATAGGAGGCGATGCAGCCGTCAGGCAACCAGGAGATCAAACAAAAGCCCAAGAGCTGATTAAGCCGCCTGGTGCTGACTACAAGGTTTAATCATCATTTCTGTTATATATTTTTTTGGCTTTCTCGAATTCCATAGTTTCTTTTGTTTAAGTATCAAGATCTCCTAGCTTTGGTATCTTACATTAGAAATAAATCATGTTAAGCCTTTTTTTTTGTTCTTTTGTGCCATTTAGGACAATGCAGATGCACAGTGAAAAATTAACCAAGTGGTCGATAAACTAATTTTGTTTAATTAGAAGTTTATGAAGCTATCTTACTGCTTAATTAACTGGCTTACACATAATAACGGCCCCTTCTGAGCAAGGAGGCGCACAACTCCAAAGAAGACGAAGAATGGACAACTCACGAGGTACCCACACGGTTACAGTCGCGAGAAGAAAGATTGCAATGCCTCGAATAATCCGGAAATCTAGCAGTTAACTAGGTCTTATTGTAAGTTTGTACTTGGGTGCTTGGTATTCCTATAAACTAGCCCATCAACCCATGCTCTCGCATGTGTTAGAGTTTCAGAAGAATATAGACTTTATCCCTAAAAACATGTTAGAGCTTTAAAAGTTATAGATTTAATCCAAAATATTATTAGATGTGATTATTTTCATTCATTTTATAATGGCATTCTAGATTATTTGCAGATTTAATAATTATTTTATTTTATTCGTGATAACATATTGGGTAATTTATATACATATTTAGGTCTTATTTTAATTTAACTTTTATACTGGCATGATGAGTAATTTATATGCAAATTAAGGGGGTTATCTAATTCATATTTTATAATCCATGGTCGATAATTTTATGCAAATTTAAAGAGCTATTTTAATTTATATTTCATAATGGCATGGTGGGTAATTTTTATGCAAATTTAGAGAGCTATTTTAATTCGTATTTCATAATGGCATGGTGGGTAATCTTTTAGAAAACATAATAGATCCAATGACATTATTAAATCTACATGATGGACGGCCGAATGTTTCTAATTTTTGTGAGAATTTTTAGGATTTGTTTTTTTTCCAGGCGCTTTTGGTAAGGATTAACGTGAATGCCTCAAAAGGAGCATCTAATTAGTAATAGAAAAATACCCCCATCAGGCTGACCTTGTGGAGGGATGAATGCAAGAATTTGCCACTCATAGACTGTCTCACTATACTGTTGTCTACACCTTGGAGTGATCTCCGGATTACTTCATCAACAATATCCAACCATATATTTTGTTTTTAGTTCTTGGACGGTACACGCACTCGTACCACGAGGTTGTCAGAAAATATAATACTAGTGGTGTAGGAAAAAAGGAACACAGCCATCAGGTAAGTGATGGGGAGATTATTGGCTGTTTCTGCATACGGTAACATTAACAGGTAAACTCGTTAATTATATAACTATGGTTGATCAACCATGATCAAAAGCCTCTTTGTTTCGGTCGTAATCGGGCCTAGGCCAGCTCTTGTAAATATAATATATACTTCCTCCTTTGCAATACTTATTGGCGTTCGGTCATAAGAAATAACTTGCTTGTTGGTTGAATTTGCCTGTTGGAACAAGTTTTATTAGCGATTCGACGTAGTGATAATAGAGTAGGAAGAAAAAGGAAACGCGCACATGTAATTAAGTTTTATTAGCACAAATTAACAAAATTATCTTTCTGCAGAAATGCGCGTTGTGTGATTGCTCAATCATGAACCTGACCAAGCCTCGTCTTTGTTTTCATCATTTTGTCCTACGTCTTTTGGTCATATAGTATGTAACAAGGCATTGATGACGATGACAACATAGTACATTAATTAGTAGAAACAAAGAATATCTCGGTTTGATCAACTTGCAATGTCCATACATGTTCACATTTATATGTTGACTAGCTAGCAGTACACCTAGAGGTGGTAAAGGATTTTCAAATTTTGCCTAAGAAATTTAAGGATCGGATCCAAAACAAATCGGGTCATATCTCTATTTATTTTGAGCTAAGAATCGCTAAGTTCTCATTTAGAGTGTGAAGAACCATTTGAATCATGATCCATTACCACACCTAATAATTAAGTATACCACAAGTCTGCAGAGCTGCAAAGGTCTTCACCTGCTATATGTTTATAAAAGGTACCCATCCGCCCCGTCTGAAAATATAAGGTTGAAACCCTATGTACCTTATGCTTATAAAAATATTGACGGCAGAACAAGCAACACAATGTAGAGAGTAATCAAGTTTGCTACATACACGGTTTAGTTCTGAAAATATAAGCTATATATAAATGTTAAAGACCCTAGAAGATCAACTACTACAAAACCCAAGATATCAAGCAATTGAATCTTGGACAAAGGCACGGTAGAGAACAAGTCATAATCTTCCGAAACACATCACTGGACAAATGGATGAGACACAGAGCCAAGACCGAACACCTGACTAATGCAGTAGTACTCTCACACAGAGGAAACGAGCACCGGAATTAATTCCTCGGATTTGTTGGTTCGTTACTTCTCGAAATCAGGCCATTAGGAAAACAACACCGGTCTCCCAACGAACAACTAGTCAATAGTCATTTAGAAAACCATGAAATATGAGTACTCCACCAGTAGCGGTGTGTTTTTATTTATTTTTAGCATGAATTCTGCCTTGCCTTTCGGTGTGAGCGCACGAGGTGGGATAAGCAATGCTGTAGCTTACCGGTGAGCAGCGACTCCACATGGCAGCATGTCATTGTCCCTGCCTCTTGCAAGGCTCATTTGGCCGTGGCCCACATTAGCTGCTAATGCTAGTGGTTCACATAGGGAACCTACAAAACAGTGGTTAATGATTGGGTCAATGTGATCAGAAATATCAAGGAGGGAAGTACTATGGGTCAGTATGGCCATATATAGTGAAGGAATTAATCGAAGAGGCGAAGATTTTTCAAGCCGTTGAATTTGTGCACGAATGAAGAGTATCAAACGGCGAGGAGCGTCGTTTAAAGTGGTTGACCCTAAAGAAACAAAATGGTAGCTATTAGTAGCTCTTTCTTTCTTTCTTTCTTTCTTTTCCGTTTACCTTGGTCCTTGTGAACTTTGGCTAACGGTCAGAAACTTTGGCTGGTTTTGAAATATTATGTACAATTTCTTTGTCTCTCATCCTCATGTTAGTATGGTGCTATCAATTCGACATGGTTGTATTCGGAACCGATATCGATATGTTCCCAATTTTTGTACCATTTCCGTGCCAAGGAGTTTGTAGTCCAATGGAAGACAAGTTTCTTTGGCACCTTGAGGTCGCTAGTTCGATCCCTCGTTGGGACGAATTTAATAAAATCACCCTCGCTAGCAAAGCTGCAAAGTTAGGGTTCGGGGAGGGGGGAGGATGGTTTCGAGCCCCGTTGTGGTTTATTCATCCAAGTAGCACATATGGACTACATGGCACCTAGCTACCTGGCCCCGCTTGTTAGGCTTAAACACGATGTTGCTACCTATCCATCGTCACACATCAGCCTCCCACTATCTCCTCTCTTTATCTCTAGTTTGGCCACCTCTGTTTAGGGGTCGCCATTCGGTTCCTCGGTTCGGTTCGGTTCTTGAAAAACTGAAATCGAAATAGTGTGGGAAAGAAACCAGAACCGACCAATTCCGTTCTCGGTTCTTCGGTTCTAACCGAATTGATCGAACTAGAACAAGAGGCAACAACAGTGAGCGGTGATCGTGACTGCAGTGACCGGCATCAACCCCTAGGAGCCGGCGGTGAGCAGCGACCGCGATGGGGATGAGGGAGCAGTGCGGGCCGGTAACTGCGATGGGGCCGACGGGCAGCACGGAGACGGCTTGGCGCGGGATGGGCCAAGGGGGAGCAGAGCCAAGTGCCATCGCCGGCTCGCTGCGCGGGAGGGGGAGGGGAGCGGAGCACTGCCGCCGCGTAGGAGGAGAGTGGAGCGCCGCGGCTGGCCCGCCCCACGAGAGGGGGAGCGCCGCCGACGCACCGCAGGGGAGTGGCCGAGCGTCGCCACAGGTGTAGGAGCGGAGAGCAGGGTTGGGAGAGGAATCAAGGAGGTGCGGTGTGCGGGGTAGCGGGGCGGCTAGCGGGGCAGGTGGGGTGCTGCTGGAGGGAAGAGGAGTGAGGACTGAGGGAGTTAGGGTTCAGAGGATGTTATTGGGCCTCATTCCTCTCTTAATGGGCTTCTTCTTCTGGTTCGGTTTTCTTTGGTTATTTTGGTTCTTTGGGTTTTGAAACCGAAATTTACTCGGTTATTTCGGTTCTCTCAATGTTGACAGAACTCAATATCGGTTCTTTCGCTTTCGGTTCCTTTCGGTTTCAGTTCCGCTTTTTTTGGTTCCGTTCCGGTTCTTTTTTCCCAGGCCTACCTCTGTTTACCTCATCTTCTCCACCCCAACCTTCCTCCCCACTTCCGGTATCACCCCCTGCCACCTCTCCATATCCACCCACCTCCCACTCTCTCCTCTCTTTCTCTCCAGTTTGCCCACCTCTATTTACCTCATCTTCTCCACCCCAACCCAAGATCCTCCTCACAAAATGTTGACCAAGCCTGGTGTTTGCATCTCGCCCTTGGCTCCCCTACACATCCCAACTATGATGGTTGTCAAGATGCTCCGCTGTTCTGGCTGCCCAACCACCAATGTTTTCCTAAGTGGGTGGAGACCAATGTGAACTCATCTTTTGCCACTCACCCTCGCAGTTCCCCAACTTCAGCTGATGATGAGACGCACATGCCGGCGCCCCTAGCTTCTAGCGCTGCTCATTTTTGTCACCAATCAATGCGCATGTGCCATCTTAGCTTGGAGTTTGCCAAATTATATTGCGTGTCACATGCGGCATGCCCCTAACTGCAACAACCATGGCAACCTCTGGTCCAACTCCAAGCTAGTCTAATTAAGGCCTCATCACAGCAAGAGATGGATTAGGTAGTAGGAGGCTAGTTGATGACACAACCATGAGCCCACGAGCACTATGAGCTAGGCCTTCCGCGTGATGTCGTGCTATGCGGCTATGCCTACCCATGAACGGTTGCACCCATTGGGGTTTAGGAGGTGGGTGAGGACGTATTGGAGTTCGTAGGGAGCTCTGATGTCGGGGATGATGATTGAAGTGGGGAGGACGCATGGTGTGGCAGCACTAGAGTTTGAGCGTGAGGAGACGACATATAGGTTTTTAGTGGCTGACAAGGGGACCCAAGTGCCGATTGGACACCAAGATCATCTAAACCGCCTACAAAAACTAGGATAAGGGGCTATTTATCCGTTTTTCAAACTTTACATCCAGTTTTATTAAAGGTTATTGGTTGATGTACACTGCCCTCTTTAAGGAGGGTATGTAGATTTTTCCTAATGCAATGTTGCCGTAAACGGCCGGGTATAGCCCGTGTACACACCGTGTACACGCTACTCAATAGTCAACCGTGTTGGCCGTGTAGTCCGCTTAATCCCGTTTAACCGTGTTTAATCTGTTTTTAGACCGTTTAATCGGCCGTGTAACTCCGACTACGTAACCGACTGTTTAGCGTTTCCGTTTATGATAACCTTGTCCTAATGTATTCTTACAAGATCAACTCCAGGATTCACCATGGATCAGATGCAAATAGACAAAGGTGGGGTTTTTTCACCAAACTTGACCAAATCTCAAATCTAATGTGTACATGGGTTTAATGGATCAAGGCATAGCCTATATGGGATCTCAATGCCATAGAACCATGTAAAAACGACAATCAGAGGGCAAAAGTTGAGCTGAAAGAGAAATAAAAAACGCAACAGATAGGCCAAAAACAACAAACAAGAGCGGGTGAGGTAGTGATTGGTGTATGTATCAAACCAATTCGCTGCTAGACCATTAAGTTGTCTTGGTGCTTAGAGAACCTTTTCTTCATCACTGCGGCATTGAGCTGCATCATATCATGTTACATTATTTATTATTACATAATGACCCGTAGGTTAAAAAGAAAAGTGCATTCACTATTTTAGCTGGAAGTGAAGCTTCATAACCACAGGCAATCAACTGGGGGTCACATTCTAGATCTTTAATTTGCCTCCAAGCCTTCGTGAAGGTCTAGGTCACTCTTTACCGTGAGCATGATTCCTTTTCCAAAAAACCATGAGCATGATTGATATATCAATTTTATACTATCTGGACGTTGCACACTTTCGCCTCGAGTACTTTGTGTTTGGTTTCTTATTTGTAGAGTGTGCATCAACATATGTTTTTTGTTAAACAAATGTTGAATCTTTCTTTCATAATTTTAGATCATCTTGATGTATTGCTCTTGAAAAGATAATAAAGCTTCACGGTTAAAAACAGACACCCATGAAAAATAGAGTGGCATTAATATATAGAAAATTTTCGAAGAGAGGGGCCGGGCAAACACATATAATGGCTCCACTAAATCAGGCATTTCACCTGATTACACTCGATCCGCTTATACTAAACAGATGGAAAATCAAACCGAGTTGCCGTTCCAATAATTAGGCTAAGAAACAGTGGAAAAAAAGATGAAATTACATATTGATAGCAAGAAGAAAGCACGCACGGCTGTAGATGGATTCGCTCAGTGACGACCAAATTTTTGCCGACAATCTGGGTTCCCTGCAGTCAGTCGAATACATAAAATATTCTCCAGGAACGATGTCGTAGTTATATATGTTCTCGTTCAAGATAGAGGAACCAGGCTGCGCACATGCAGAACAAATAAGTAATTAGAATTGGAGGACAGAATTTTCAACCCTTTTAAATTGAATGGGATCGACAACTTACAATCCTGAAAGATCAAATATCGGGTACAGTTGCACCAGAAGATCTCGCATAAAAGTATTGAAATAGTAGGAGAAGATGTAGTCCAGGTCTCGTACTTGTGCTTGTGGAGTATTTGCTGGTGGAGCCTGCATGCAGAGATCCAGACAGAAATTGACTAAGGCTGAGATCACCAAAATGCATATATAAACGTGCTATACAAACACTATATGCATAGTATAGTTTGAAATATTAATAGACGGGCTGGTGAGACATGAAGTGTGTATACATGCATATGTTAATTTCTATGTTATCTGATTGCATGTGATGCATTCTTTTGTCCCTTATCTTGTTCTTAATGTCTTGACATTTACCTGGTGTTTTTTAGCCTAACTTCTTTGTGAGTCTGTAATTTTATCCATATACACTCGTTTATATATGGGTGTTGAGGCTAGCTGGATACTTATTCCGTTATCTAGAAAACACACATATATGTAAGAGGGGGAGATCGAGAGAGTACCAATTGCTGGTTTGGCACATGCGTGAACCAATTCCTCGCAAATTGGAGCAAGCCCCATCCATCCTCTTCGACGTATGCCCATCTGTTGTGATTAAACATCAATGTAAAATTCGGGTGAGCATTAACAAATTTTCTCCAAGGATTCCCCTGTGGGTACGCCCTCCTCGCGGCGTCTTCAAACTGCTGCTGCAGCTGCCAGTGACGCAACGACTTCTGAAACCTGACGAGGTTCCACCACATGGCGGCCATGACGAGGGGATCTGTCATCGCCGCCAGCGCATGCAGCACCTGCGTGCGTCTCGCCACGAGCACATCACCCTCCAGCACCTCGCTGCCGTTATCGTATGTCCGGTGGACACGTCGACGGAGGCCGCGTCGCCGGTGAGCTCGTCGTCCTGGATCCGGAGGTAGCGCCGCTCGCAGTGCAGCGCCTGGAAGAGCACGGAGGCGTGGATGTCGACGAGGTCGGCGCTGGCCTGGCTGAAGCTGTCGATCAGCGGCGACGCCGAGGCGCCCCGGTTGTAGAGCCACCCCAGGACGCCCCACCTGCTGCACTGCGCCGCGTCGAACGCCTCCTCCACCTTGGCCGAGCCGGTGCCCAGCGACAGCACCATGAACTTGCCGTAGTCGGCGGTGGGCAGGAAGTCCGGGTTCCCCAAGAGCGTCTCCTTGATCACGTGATTCATCGCCAGCACCGTCTGCATACGTGCGCGCAACGATGTTTCGTCAGATTATTAGCATCGGTTCGGTGGTTGCACGCCATCGACGATGATCGGCCACTCACCGGATTGTTCGCGGCGACGCCTCCGTCGATGAGGTTGAAGGCCCGGCGGCGGGGCTTGGCGCCGTCGGTGAGCTCGGTGTGGAACTGGTGGCCCGGGAGGTAGGTGGGCGCGGCGGAGGTGCTGATGCACACGTCGGAGAGCAGGGCGTCCTTGGAGGCGTCGCCCATGGCGTCGTTGGTGGTGAAGACGGTGGGGTGGAGGTGTTAGAATAGATAGTAGCATATCGAGTCCTACTAGATATAGAAGTCCTAAATATAGAAGTTCTAAAGATAGAATAGAATCAATTACAATCTGTATCTTATTAGGACTCTAATTCCTGTACCGTGAAGCCTCTATATAATGAAGCAAGGGCGGCTGCCGTTGTTAAGGCAGGCACGCATATTCATCCATACGATTTACATGGTATAGAGCCAACTCCTCTACACATCCAATCTCGCCGAGCACCTCCTCCAGCGACGAACTGCTATTCGTCATGGGTTCCACCATCGTGCCATCAACTTCATCAACCACCGCCATCCCCTCCATCCTCGCTGTCCCGATCAGCGAGAAACTCACGAAATCCAATTACCCCCTATGGAGTGCTCAGGTAATGCCTCCCCTTCGAGCAGCACAGCTTGAAGATCTCGTCACCGGCGCTGAAAAGCCGCCGGAGAAGACTATTGATGTCGCCGTCGACGGTAAAACCGTCAAACAACCAAACCCGGCGTACACCAACTGGGTTATCCGGGACCAAGCTGTCCTCGGGTATCTCCTTGCGTCTCTAACCAGAGAGACCATGCTACATGTCGCTCGGTGTCCGACTTCGGCGGAAGTCTGGAGTCTCCTCCGCGACCTCTACGCTTCGCAATCGCGGGCACGATCTGTGAACACGCGAATTGCACTGGCTACAACAAAAAAGAATCACCTGTCGGTGTCTGACTACTACGCCAAGATGTGCACCTATGCCGATGAGCTTGCGGCGTCTGGTGCACCGCTTCGTGACGATGAACTCGTCGCATATATTCTCGCCGGCCTCAATGAAGACTTCAATCCAGTATTCACTGCAGTGGTTGCCCGGGTGGATCCCATCAAACCAAGTGAGCTTTATAGCCAACTTCTTAGTTTTGAGCATCACACTAATCTTCAGGAAAATTCATCTACTGGCGGCTCATCCTCGGCCATGTCTGCTTCCCGCGGTCGTGGTCCTGGTGCTGGCCGTGCCCCTGCTGGTTATGCTCGCGGTCGTGGTCGTGGCCGGGCTCGCGGTCGTGGCCGCGGTGGTTCATCTAACCGGGGCGGTGGCTCTGGTAACTCATCCAGACCAGAGTGTCAGATTTGTGGTAACCTTGGGCATCGTGCCAAGACTTGCTGGTACCGGTACGATGAAGATGATGCCCCTGAACAGCGCACTGCGGCTGCAGCAACCACCGGCGCCAAAACTTGGTACACCGACTCTGGTGCTACCGATCACATAACTGGCGATCTCGATAGACTCACCATGCATGAGCCTTACACCGGCAACGATCAGGTTCATGTAGCAAACGGGTCAGGTATGGACATTAATCGCATTGGTAAAACTATTATTCCTACATCCGATCGTGATCTTGTTCTTAATCATGTCCTTCATGTCCCATCCACACACAAAAATCTGATTTCCGTTCATCGCTTTACTCTTGATAATGACACCTTTATTGAGTTTCACCCCTACTTCTTTTTGATTAAGGATCGAAAAACGAAGAAGGTGCTGCTGCACGGACCATGTAAGGGTGGCCTCTACCCACTACCGCCCTCCACATCCAAGTTTCGGAAGCTAGTGTTTAGTGCCATCAAAATTTCCAGTCATAGATGGCACAGTCGTTTAGGTCACCCCTCTCGTGATATTGTTCGACGGGTAGTCTCCAAATATAATTTGCCGTGTGCCTCCTTTGATAGTACTCATGAGTCTGTTTGTGATGCATGTGCCTGTGCCAAGGCACATCAGCTACCATATCGTGTCTCCACTAGTCGGTCGTCCGCTCCTTTAGATCTTATCTTTACAGATGTCTGGGGTCCGGCACTGGATTCCTTTGGTCATAAAAAATATTATGTTAGCTTTATTGATGATTACAGCAAATTTACCTGGATTTATTTGTTGCGTCATAAATCTGAGGTTTCTAAATATTTTCTTGAGTTCCAACAACTCGTTGAGCGTCAACTTAATCGAAAAATTCTTGCTGTGCAGTCTGATTGGGGAGGTGAATATGAAAAGCTTCATTCCTTTTTTCGCTCAATCGGCATATCTCATCAAGTTTCATGTCCTCATACCCATCAACAAAATGGTGCTGCCGAAAGCAAGCATCGTCACATTGTTGAGATGGGCCTCGCCCTACTTGCTCATGCTTCCATGCCTCTCAAATATTGGGATGAAGCCTTTCTTACCGCTACCTATCTCATTAATCGCACTCCCACCAAGCTTCTTGCCTATGAAACTCCTCTACAGAAGCTTCTTGGCGCCACACCTGACTACTCTAGCTTCCGTGTCTTCGGTTGCGCCTGTTGGCCTAACCTTCGTCCCTACACTCAGCATAAACTTGAACTCCGATCCACTCGTTGTGTTTTTCTGGGTTATAGTAACATGCATAAGGGGTTCAAGTGCCTTGATATATCTAAGGGCAGAATCTATATTTCAAGAGATGTCATTTTTGATGAAACCGTTTTCCCATTTGCTTCCCTTCATCCTAATGCCGGCAACCGATATACCTCAGACATCCTTCTTCTTCCTTCCACAGCTTCCGGGGATAATAATTTTACTAATTCGACTAATGATCCTGCTATATCTGTTTTGCCTACTGACCTTGTTGTGCAGCCGCAGCTCCCAGGGACCAGTTCTGCTCCAGGACCATGCCAGGAACAGAACCATGACGATGGTCCATCGTGTACATCAGAACCGCGTCCCTGCATGCCGACAGCGCCTCTGATTGGCGCGGCTCCATCTGTTTGCATGCCAACAGCGCCTCCGATTGGCGCGGATCCGTCAGCTGCGCCTGCGCCTACTGCTGGCGCATCAACCACGGGCAGTGCTCCCGCATTGTCTCCGACAGTGGTCAGGGTTCCTACTTTGGGATCGTCACCTGACCCGGCGCCAGGCGCAGCACATGCAGCTGCTGGCAGGTCTACCCCATCTACCTCGACTCCGCTGCCCAGATCTTCTCCACCAGCACCGGATCCCATCCCTGGGCCACCTCCTATTGCTGCACCACGAACACGCCTACAGGACGGGATTCGCAAGCCGAAGGTTTATACTGATGGAACGATCCGCTATGCGTGTCTTACCACCTCTGCTGAACCATATAATCTGCAGGAAGCATTGTCCTCTCCCGAGTGGAAGACTGCTATGCAAGCTGAGTATGATGCATTAATGCACAATAAGACTTGGCATCTGGTTCCTCCTCAAGCAGGTCGTAACCTAATTGACTGTAAGTGGGTTTATAAAGTGAAATATAATGCAGATGGTTCCATTGATCGTCACAAAGCTCGGCTTGTTGCAAAAGGATTCAAGCAGCATCTTGGCATTGACTATGATGACACGTTCAGCCCTGTTGTTAAGCCTGCTACTATTCGGTTGATTCTATCTCTTGCAGTATCTCATGGATGGGTACTTCGCCAATTGGATGTGCAGAATGCGTTCCTTCATGGCATTCTAGAGGAGGAAGTATACATGAAGCAACCACCTGGGTTTATTGATCCTGTGTTTCCATCATATCATTGTAAGTTGGACAAGGCTTTATATGGATTGAAACAAGCGCCTCGTGCGTGGTACTCTCGCTTAAGTGATAAATTGCAGTCTCTTGGTTTTCTTCCGTCCAAGGCCGATATATCTTTATTCTATTTTTGCAAGGGCTCGGTAACAATATTTCTTCTTGTTTATGTCGATGACATTATAGTAGCAGGGTCTTCTCAGTCTGCTGTTGATGCTCTACTTCACGCTCTCAAAGCTGACTTTGCACTGAAAGATATGGGTTCTCTGCACTATTTCTTGGGCATCGAGGTCAATTATGGTTCTGCTGGTATAACTCTTACACAGACAAAGTACACTAATGATCTCTTGCATCGTGCGGCTATGGTTTCATGTAAACCAGTTCCGACGCCATTATCTGCCAGCGGGAAACTCTCGGCACATGAAGGTCAGCTCTTGTCACCTGAAGATGCTACCAAATACAGGAGTCTTGTTGGCGCTTTACAATACCTCGCGCTTACCCGTCCAGATATTGCATTCTCAGTCAACAAGGTTTGTCAATACCTTCATTCACCAACAACTGATCATTGGACTGCAGTCAAGCGTATCCTTCGATTTCTTAAGCACACCGTAGGCGTTGGCCTTCACATTCGGCGGTCTCCTTCTACCATGGTCAGTGCCTTCTCCGACGCCGATTGGGCGGGGTGTACTGAGGACCGGAAATCTATAGGTGGTTTTGCAGTTTTTCTTGGTCCTAACTTGATCTCGTGGTGTGCTAAGAAACAGAAAACAGTCTCTCGCTCCAGTACCGAGGCTGAATACAAAGCAATGGCAGACGCTACTGCTGAGATCATGTGGGTGCAATCAGTCTTAGCCGAATTGAATATTTCATCTCCAAAAAGTGCAAGGCTTTGGTGTGACAATATGGGAGCCAAGTACCTAGCATCGAACCCTATCTTTCACGGGCGGATGAAACATGTTGAAATAGATTATCACTTTGTTCGAGATCGAGTTGTTAAGAAGCTGCTTGATGTCAGATTTATATCTACGGAAGATCAATTAGCTGATGGTTTCACTAAGGCGCTACCTCAAAGAAGATTCTTAGAATTTCAACACAATCTCAACTTAATCAAGTTGTGATTGAGGGGGGATGTTAGAATAGATAGTAGCATATCGAGTCCTACTAGATATAGAAGTCCTAAATATAGAAGTTCTAAAGATAGAATAGAATCAATTACAATCTGTATCTTATTAGGACTCTAATTCCTGTACCGTGAAGCCTCTATATAATGAAGCAAGGGCGGCTGCCGTTGTTAAGGCAGGCACGCATATTCATCCATACGATTTACAGGAGGAGCTTGATGTCGAAGGTGGGGACGACGACGTTGGTGAGCGCCTGGCTGACGCGCGTCTCGCCGAGGAGCTCCCGGACGACGCACCGGAGGTACCTGCCGTCGTACTTGGGGCCCCACAGGCTCCTGAGCAGCCCCAGCGCGCCGCCGCGGACGGCGGGGAAGATCTTGGGGCAGTGCCGGAGGTAGAAGCCGATGATGTCCGCGGCCGCGAACAGCGGGCGGCCGTCGGCGTCGGGCGCCGTGAGCATGGCCGCCACCAGGCCCCCCGTGCTCGTCCCGGCCACCACGTCGAAGTAGTCGGCGATGCGCGCGCCGGGACCGTCAAGGTGTTGCAGCTGGGACTCGAGGAAGCCGAGGATGGTGCCCGGGATGAGCCCGCGCACGCCGCCGCCGTCGATGCTCAGCACCGTCACGATGCTCCCGAAGGCAGGAGGAGGGGACTTGGGCGTGCTCAGCGTCGACGCGCGGCGGCTCAGCGCACGCCGCGCCGCCGGGGCCGGCGGCGGCGTCAGCGTCAGGGCGGGTTCTGCTGCCGGAGTGTACAGATGGAGCGCGTCGCGCGCTCGCCACAGTGTCAAACGTGCGTCCTTCTTCCTCGCTCGCCAACCGCTCCATGCTTGTTTAAATTTAATTATGAGATTTCTGTTCATCACGAGCTGCTGCTATAACTACATGTAGGGGTGTAAAAGGTACGGATATTATCCGTCCGTATTCGAGTTCCGATCCGTTTAGAAGGGTTAAGATCCGATCCGTATTCGAATTCGGACATTTAGTTTTCGATCCGTATCCGTATCCGAGTACTCAAAGTTGGATAAATATGATATCGATAACCATTCAAGTCTTATCCGACGCATTTGATCAATATCCGATCTGAATCTAAAAAAAAAATATGAAAACAAATACGGTATCAGCAATATCCGTCCGTATTCGATCCGATTACACCCTAGCTTACGTGTACGCAGATAGTCAGATACGGCACCTTTGATTCATGTGATCAGCATTTGATTCATACGTCCCAGTCGTCCTTTACATCACTGAGGTGTGTTTCTATCGCTTGGAGGTGATAACCATAATTGGTACAGCTGGTTCTATATGACTCACCAGGGCCGTTCTCTCAACTTCCGTTTCAGTCTGAATTTCTGATTAAATGAGATGTCATGTCATGGATCTTGATGATTTGGCATGCATTGATAAAGGGAAAAACATCTAGATATGGTTTGTCTTACTTGTATTCTAGATGTTGTAGATTTTATTTACTTCTTGCTTACTTAGCTAGATATGTTTTTAGCAACGTCGGCTAAAGCGCCACTATACAAGGGACGTAAAGATAATTTTTGACACATTTTTCGCAATGTCTCAAATTGACACGATGTTAGACATGGGTAAAGTGTTGAAAGACATGAAGTGATGCTTGTTGTCACGTTATTTAAAACATCTCAACATGACATGCAGTTAGACACGCTATAAACCATCAGTAGCATTTAGACACGACATCCAACGTGTCACACAAACATGCACATGTATGTAAATACGTTTTTTTGTACAATTTAAAAATATCTTGAAATAACACGAATTAAGAGACACTTTTAACCGTCAATAGCATGAAGATACAATATAAAGCGTATCAAACAAGCGCATTTATAGGCACACAAAGACGTTATTGGACACGATATTGAAAAGTTGAAATCGTTAATGGTAAATAAAAAAAAGAGTGCATCACTTAACGATTCATATGTGATATTGTGGTCCAGTAGTGGTAAGTTATCACAATATCACGTGAGATATGAGGTCCTCGGTTCGATTCTTGGCAAATGCATTGCATAAAGCCCAGTCTCATAGTAATAAATATTTTTTATTATTTTTAAATATATATTAAAGCGTTTTTACAAAATGTAACAATATCAATACACACGTTGTATAAATGTATTTATAAAAGTGTATCAAAATGCATAGACATGCATATAACGTTTCTATGAAACGTTTCTTCATCAACTGTAGATACGTTTAATAATCCGTCTCTACGAGCTCTGACACGGTGCTTGCGAAGACGCTCCTAGCACGTTTTATAAAAACATGCCAACATTGATGTATATACGAAATAAATCGTGTCTATCGTATAAATAAAGCGTATTTATAGGTGGGGTTTCCTGTAGTGTGCATCTTGTAAACACAACTATGATACCTTGGTCTGGTGACAGATGGGGTCACAAGGAAGTTCCCCATTTAGGTTAGAAGGGTAAGGAGAGCACTCTGGATCATTGATCATACGCAGATGAACACGGTAAATCTAGAAAGATTGTGGCAGCCAAAGCATAACATTATACATGACTACATCCTCTACGACGTGGGTTGAATTGCGTGAATATGTAAGTTAGTAAGCTCTAGATAGTACCCATTTGAGTTAGTCCCGCTTTACCAGGGCCTTCTTCTCCATTTTATAGGCCTTCCCTTCAAGAACTGCAACCCAGTACCTACCAACTACATACGGTCGCGGCTTCCTCTGCACATGATTTTGCATTGTGCACGTACAAGAGCACTGTTTTTACTTGCTAGTAGCTTGCAATGGTTGTAGTTGTTGCTTGACCGGGGTCACGCAGCCAAGGCGTTGATCTATCAGGCGCACCATGTGTGGGATTTCACCACCCTCCTATCTCACATTTAATGCGAAGGTGGCCATCCTCATCTTGCACTACCCTACACAACAACGCAGGGGTACACCTGTCCTTTTCAAGGCTCAACCAGTCGTGGTCTTTTGAGTTCACATTTTTGGAAAAATTAAAATTTCACTCCTCACCAAGAAGGTTGAAATTTTAGGAATTTCAAGAATTTTTGGCTAAATTTAAATTCAAACAAATCTAAATTCTAACAAAAACTGACACCAAACAGTGCCACTTAGTACTCTCTCCGGTATGATGTTTTTAAGTATAATTCATATCTACTTATTATTTTCAGATGTTTATCGATCACAAATCAACCAAATTAATATGCCAAAAAAAGAGTCATTCAATGAGGCCATATATGATGAACTTTTTTTTAGATAAAAAGAAACAATTCCGGCTTCTGCACTCGATCATAGATTAGGTTTCTAGGCCAAATTATTACAACTCACATTAAATAAAGCCACAAATCAAAATCCAATCCGAAACGAAAAGGCCATCCAAATGAGAAAATTAGCTCCATAGGAAGACTATAAAATTCCGCATGCCTCCACAACCTCTTCCTTCTTAACATCAAAATCTATATATGATGAACTATACGCCAAAAAAATCCCTTGTAGGAAAATTGTTCCTCAGTTTTTTATATCAATGTTGTACTGGAAATTATCATGCTACGAGGGTATTTTGGCTAAAGAAAAGTAAAAAAAATAAAAGACCCAATTTCATTTGCAAATGCTAGCCTAGCTAAATAATACTCTCTTGCAGATAATCTTAAAAACAGAAAGATATTTTATTATCCTTCCCCGCACTACCAAAATGTGTTGAGATATGAAATCATATATTGTGTATATGTTTCTAGTAGACTAGTCCGAATTGCGGTGGCACATATCTAGCTCATGCTGTAATACTTGCTAAATAATCTTAGACAACTAAATATGCTTCTTAGTTGTTGTTTTCCCAGATAAATCTAAGAGATAAAAAGCTGGCATGTAATTAATAGGTGTGCTCCGCTAATGGTAGTATATAATTACCAGCTGTCACACTACCAAACAAGTTTTTACTCCCCCCTGTCTCCAAATAAGTTGTTGCCTGATTGTCATTGCCTCACTTCCCAATAATCTTAGAAATATATAAATGTTACTAGCTAGCAGCTAGATGTCATTAGCGCATATATGACTCACAGTTGTCACACAGACAATAATCTTAGCAGAAAATTTATTGTATAAACATTATTACTGGATGGGCCCCACTCTCAATGCCATACAACTTTACAAGGTAATCCTTCCCTATACATCGTGTAATATAATCCCCCACTAGTCTGTCCTGTCTCTAGTCTCACCCTCCATTGGTGTAGCCTTGCCTCCTGTTGTTCGTTGCTCAAGCGACCTCGGCAGCATTCCGGCGTCCCTGTGAGAGGTACTCTCCTTCCTGCACGTCCCTGTGTCCTCCCCCTCCTCCTTCTTGCATTACACTTCGTTGTGATTTGGTTTTGCATGTTGAATAATCCACTATCTGCGGTGAATCTCGGGCTCGCGTGTGCAGCACTGTGGCACTGTGGGGGACGTGTGCTGGGGAGTGGGGGACGTGTAGATTCAGCACACCTCTGATAAGCGAGGAGCAGCACTGTGGCATCGTGTCTTCAGTTTTCTACAAGCTCGTCAGAAAGTTGTTGGCTGCTAACACTGAAATTTTATTTCAGCTGCCGGTATGAGCAGATTACACTTTTTATCTCTCTGCGTAATTAAATCAGAGCAAAATCCATCATGATCTGTTATGTTGGATCGAGGACGGAACGGAGGAAGCCTCTCCCTATTACCGACCCAATGGTTGTGCCCGTTGATTGGCTTAATCATCCCTAGTCCTCACTGTTAGGGTTACCCTAACGGTGCTTTGTGTAAGGACCTACATTTGGGTGCCTTTGAATGGTTTTTGTGAGAACACTATCTCGATGGTGCACAAAAACCAGCTGTGATGGTTTTTGCTCCACTGCACTATATTCATGATTATGTACTTTTTGTGTTAATTGCTAAATGCATGGTATACCAATAAAGTTCAAGCGAATTGCATGTTTAATCTTGTCTTGTTTAATCTACCGATTCTGTTATCCTTTTTTTTTTCACTTCAAGTTTACAAACTTCGTATGTTTACTAGAATCTGGATATACCCGGCCTATAACTAGAAACCATATTCCATAAGTCTATTTGCAGGTGATGATATGTACTCATGTTTTAGAATACTTTTTCAAATGGACATAATGAGATTGGTACTCCGTAGACACGTAATCTCAAGACATAATAATGTCTTACTCTTTCTGTTCCAAATTGTAAGGGGTTTTAGCCCTCCTTTATTTATTTGCCCATATTCATATGAATGTCGATAAATTTAGACACATATTGAACACACATACATGGAGGAATGAATGAATCTAGTTGAGATCTAGGTCCCCTTACAATTTGGAATGGATGGGGTATTTATCAGGGAAAAGTCCACTTTTGACCCCTCAACTTTTAAGTTTATCTGATTTTAGCCCCAACTTTCATTTTGGTCAAACCGAACACCTCAACTCACAAAACCAGTTAACCTTTGATACCCAAAACCGGTTTTGAGTTGTTTTTTTGATGATGTGGACAGTTGCATTGGCCACCTAAGCATTGACAAGGACTAGGTCCACCTGTCATACCTTTCATCCATCTCTTCCCTTTCTCTCTCCACTCCCTTCCCACCAGGCCATCGCCGCCACTTATGGCTCCTCCATCTGCCGAGCCGCGTGCAGGATGCCGAGCAGTGCCGTGTGCCCGCCTTGCCTCGCCTTGCCAGGAGCTCAGAGGCCGAGGAGGAGGACGAGGCCGATTCAAATTGGATTTTTCTCTGTTCGGTTCAATTTGAGTTCTCTTTTATCATTTTTGCTTCCATGGCTGTAGTGGAGGAGCAGCAGCGTCCATCCCATGTGGGCAACACAACACAACAGGGCGGGCAAGGCATGGAGGCCGTTGACACATGCCTTGGATGCGGCATGGGCGTGGAGGCCGCCGGCGCAGGGGTCCGAGGTGGCCCAGGCATGGAGGCTGCGGGTGTGTGGCTCGGAGGCCGCCGGCGTGTGGCTCAGAGGCGGCGCAGGCCAAGAGGCCCTTGGCGCAGGGCTCCGAGGCGGCGCGGGCATGGAGGCCGCTGGTGTGTGGTTCGGAGGCCACACAGGCCTGGAGGCTGCGGGCATGGGGCTCCGAGGTGGCGTCGGCGTGGAGGCCACTGGCGCATGGCTTGGAGGCGGCATGAGCGTGGAGGGTGCCAATGGGCATCCTTGTTTACGGGTGCGGGTGCTAGTGCGTAAGATGGCCTCGGGCAAGGTGCACATAACATTGGAGTGTGAGCGTGCCAAGGGCTCCACTGAGGCGCTCCCGGCGACGGTGGCCGACGGCAAGAAGCTGGAGGAGACGGTGTGGTGAGTGCAGCGGTAGAGCAGGGGTCTAGCAGAAGGACAGGATGGGAAAGAAAAAGAAAGGGGAGAGATGGAGTGTATGACAAGTGGACCTAGTCCACGTCGGCACTTTAGTGGCCAATACCACTATCCACATCATCATAAAAACCACCTAAAACCGTCTCGGGTATCAAGTTTAATTGGTTTTGTGAGTTGAGGTGTCCGGTTGGGAGTTAAAGTCGGGAAAACAAAAAAGTTGAGTGATCAAAAATAGACTTCTTCCTATTTATTATATATGAATGTTGAGCTATGCTGCAGCATGGTACTTGCATTTCGCATATTGTATTTGAGCAACCTGTATATTGTTTCTACAATGTCCCTTGTGCCAGTGGTAGTTTTTTTCTTATATTCTACTATTCTTGAGTTTTTGATCCATCCCATTTGTTTCTATTGCAGCTTCTGCCTCAACTCCTGATCATATGGCGCTCGATCCTGTTGTCGATGCTGATGCTGCCCTAGTTGAAGTCGCAGTCCAGAAACCTGACACTTTCTGGACATTATGTGATAAGTGTGGTTTGCAACTTGAATATGAATATAAATATCTAAACCTCTCAATCCTCTGTCCCTTGTGCTCTGAACCCTTTATGGCACATGATATACCCCTGAAATATTCAAATGAAGCATCGTCAACTATGGAGTCTGTCTGTCATACTCCTGAAAGGAATATCTGTGTTGCTTACAAGGACGAGGTGGCTGCAAACAACTTGGAGGTTCATCAACCTGAACCTGAAGTGATTGTTAGTGTGCCTGAGAGTTCTCAACCAATCGGAGGCGATGCAGCCGTCATGCAATCAAGAGATAAAACAGAAGACCAAGATCTGATTAAGCCGCCAGCTGGTGCTGACTACAAGGTGATCGTCATTTCTGTAATATTTTTTTTGGCTTTCCATAGTTTCTTCTGTTTTAAGTGTCAAGATCTCCTAGCTTTGATATCTATATTGTTGATAATATTAGAAAATGATACTTGAGCCTCATCACCATTTATTACCTTACATTAAGAATAATATAAATCTAAGAGATTTTAAGGTGGTTGAAATGGTACCACCGGTACCAAGCGGTACCACTATTCTTTAAATTTCTAAAAACCTTTATGCATTTTATAGGAATCAAAAAATAAAAATATGGGTACCGGTCCCACCATTTTTTGTATCATACCCTTCTATTTGGTACTGTCTGGTACCGATACCTTGGTACTGCCTATTTTTTAACCGTTAGATCTTCTTTAATGGACGGCTCCTATTTTCTTCAACCACCGTAAAATTTGTACAATAATAAATCATGTTAAGTCTTTTTTCTTTTGCGCCATTTAGGACAGTGCACAGTGAAAAATAAATAACCATGTGGGCGATATACTAATTTTGTTTATTAGAAGGTTATGAAGCTATCTTACTGCTTAATTAATTGACTAGGGCCAATTAATTTTTTGGAGGGACCAATTGTACTAAATTTTTTAATTTTATTTGAATTTGAAAATTTTTGGTGTAAAATTTTCGGCCATGGGGCTAGGCTCCTGCCCACCCTCTCCCTGTCTCCACCCCTAACTGGCGTACACATAATAGTCAATTAGATGTTTGCTACATTGTTCAAAAAAATACAATTTCTCTTTAAGTACATAAATCCTCA
Source organism: Paspalum notatum (assembly GCA_022530915.1). Classification (NCBI taxonomy): domain Eukaryota; kingdom Viridiplantae; phylum Streptophyta; class Magnoliopsida; order Poales; family Poaceae; genus Paspalum; species Paspalum notatum. The sequence goes on along the minus strand of CM039690.1, from coordinate 38,149,239 downwards.
CTGATCCTTAGCAAGATGTTTATATGTCTTATGTAATGAAACTGATGATGAATGTACGATGCTTGTACTTTCCAAGAGATTTTTATTAATCAGAATTTGTGGTTAGGTGGTACTTTATGGTTTACCAACTGGTAAACCGAATATTTAACTAGATCTTCTATACAATTTGGTATCCAGGATGCACAAGATGAATGTCTGGAAGAGCCACCGGTGCCTCAAGAAATATGAAAGAAAGCCCCTCCTGAAGATATTGTTGAAGAACTCCAAAAGATAGAAGACATGACCGGTCAAGATTTCCTCAAAGCCTACAATATACTTAGACGTGAAAATTTCCAGTTCAGATAACTTAAGGCATTTCCAATGGAGTCGAAGAAAGAATGGCTACTGGAGGAAATGAAGAGCAATTGAAGTTTTTCCTACTGCATGCTCAGCTAGCTAAAGAGCAGCATATCGTTGATGAGACTTTTTCTATGTCATTTTTGTACTGTGCATCAACTTACTCTTCGATTTTACAATCAGTTATTCTCAGTGTAATTGTAGTCTTCCTTTGAGGCTATCATTTAAAATATTTTGTGGACCGAATTTGTTGTGATGCTATTGTTGTGTGCACATTGTCTTCATATATATATCTTATAGGATGTGGCTGACCATTCGTTAGGTTATTGAGTCCTCTGGAGGTGCAGCCGATTTTGTTTGTCATTCGACATGACCTATTTGGCTAATTGTTTTGCAATTTTCGAAATAAGTATTACATGTTACAACTTTTATGGGGGTTGGAAAAAATTAGAGATCTAACGGCTTATAAATAGACGGAACCACAGAACCGGAACCAGAACCAGATGGTACCAAATAGGTAGGCCCGGAACAAAAAACGGCGGGCCCGATACCAATAATTATTTTAATTTTATATTTTTCAATACATAATTTCGGCCATAAAAATTAAAAAATGTCTAGTTCTGCCTAGTTCCCCTTGGTTCCGTTCCAACTACTGTAAAATGTCTCATTACATATAGATTCCATGCATGGTATTAGGTATATGAACTCTACCAAATATGATGTTATTCTTTTCTTTTGAATGCAGAGAAGCTATATAAGTAATTTCCTGTATACCTTATTCCTTTGCTAGTTTCAGGAACTGTGCAATTATTCTTTGCAATTTTCTTTCGGAAGACCATGTGGAAAACACAAATCAAACTAAATGCTAGTACAGTGGTACCCATTAGCGTTGATCTTTGCCACGTGTCACTACAAGAAACAGGATAAAATTCGTCGGTTTTTAAATTTCATCGGCCTTTGGGCAGCCGACGAAACTAAAGGAAATAAGTTCAGTGGGTTGGCTGTGGCCGACCAAATAAATTTAACTTCGTCAGTTTCGAGCGATAGCCGATGAACATATTCAACTTCATGAGCCGGAGTGCAAGCCCGACGAATTTATTCGAGACTGGGCACGAGGCTGCGCATCTCACATCAAGGTGACTCGTAACTTTTCCCCACGCTCTCAAATCTTCCTGCTGCCGCCCCCGCGCACCACCTGCCGCCTCCTCAGATCCCATTCACCGCCGGCCCCTACCGCCACCAGAGCCGGCCGCCGGACCCCGTGCCTCCCCTGGGGCCGGACCTCGTGTCACACCTGGTTTTAGAAACAAAACCAGATGACACCATATGTGTGTCTAAGATCTATTTTCCACACATACAGCCGATTTCATTAGTGAATATCAGTAGATAGTGCAGTATATAAGCGTATAAAACTTACATTTGACACAAAGGTCAATATATCAGAGTATAGCGGAACTTCCATCTCGTAGCGGAACTCCATCTTCACAGGAAGGTTGACTGGGGGCACGTACGTCTAAACACCTTGTAAACTTCTGGATCCACTTCATCTTCATAGCACGATCGACTTGCAGAGAGCATAGCTATATTATTTAGGATAGCAAGGGTAAGTACATATCGTACTCAGTAAGTATTCCGTTTAGGCTATAAATGGACTGATTTTACAGTGGACAGGCATAGCGGTTGCTTTTAGTTGGTCAAATTTTATTATTACACAAGATTAACATATCCCATTCCACAAATGAATAACTAAAGTATCATAAAAAAATAACAATATAGAACTTGTAAATAAATATTCACCGTGACCATCGTCATCACCATTATTCACCATAAACCATTTTCTTTTAAATCTCTAATCTGTGAGAGTCCAGGCCGCTCTTAACCGTGAGTACGGCTGATATATCAGTTTTAAACACTCTTGAGAGGTTGTACACCTTTACCCACAAACCATGATTCTCATATGCCAAGAGGTGGCCAAACCTCATATATTCACTGTCTTTCGATGAATCGGCAGGGTTTCATTACGAAACCTTTATAAAGAATTTCTAGAGTTATGGCCCACTCGTTACAGGTTACTCCAGTCAACTAAAGATATGAGAGTTCCGTTCCAAAAGGTGACTAACAAATATCAAATAAACCAAACTACACCACATTGGCAAAAGGCAAAGTCCCATATCCCCCAGACCCCTCATACGCCATGTTTCAGGAAAGTAAGCCAAAACTCTAGTTCATCTAATTAATCAGTCAAGTCCAGTGCCCATGTGAGTCTTGTGGTTGTACTGTTTTCCTAGGTGGTCGCTCGGCGAACCGATCCTTAGGGTGAGACCATCGAGCAAACCCACAAAACATGCTCAAATCCCCATATTGCCAAAACCATACTTTTATCATCAAATTCATCATTAATTAATCAATATTAGCAACATAAATAAAGTGGGTTGAGCGGTAGCAATTAATTTACAACATCACAGCCCTCCCAAGGGTATAGACATGTAAAGGAATATAATTTAGGCTCTAGATCATGAGATTAAAGTAAATAGGACATAGGTCAAAGAATACTTGCCTTTATTTCAAGTATACAGCTACTCAAAGAATTCTTCAATGGTAGATCCTGAAAGGCTTGACGTTCACTCTCACGTATGATACTCATTCTATATGTGACAATCATCCAACACAAGCAACATACAAGTAGACAAACATATACACATAAGAAACATTACACCAATCATGTAAAAGCTTTTATAAAACATGCGCGCTCAAAAGAGAGGGCTCGTCACTATGGTCACGAGAGCGCAAGAAACATTGAAAACGTAGTTATGGTTGAAAAAAAGACAACTAATGGAATACCTAGGTTATTAGACACATAAGAACCTATAAGCTGGGTTTATTTTATTTAATAAGGATCATGTGCAAGATATTTCAGAGAAACATCTAAGTTAGATTTAATTCAGAATATACTCAAATTGAAAATTCTATTTAAAACTAGCGATATTTTAATTGTAAATATTATGTATAGGTTGAATGTAAACATTTAATAATAAAAGATAGCATATAAAGCATATAATTGGAGCATAACATGTGTCGGATTTTACACTAAACCAGTTATTAAATAAAATACATTAAAGTCTATATTAATCATATTAGCATTTATTAACAAAAGACTAATGGTTAAACATACGTTTCTTTTTAATTCGGAACGAAATTGAATAAGCATCAACATTAATCAAGGTAGCATTAACTTAAATATGTAAAACACTTTACATTGCAAAACAGCATTGCTAACACATAGACAACGTCGAAATGAAGCTAATGCAACTTGAACGGGTTTAAACAAAGTTAAAACACCAAAGATATGAATAGAACATGAAAGGACTATCTTAGAGCAGTTTTAAATCTACAGGGGCTAAACCATATAAACCAGGGACTTACCCATAACAAATAGGGACTGCGGGTGAATATAACGAAAAGTAAGAGGGTTCTTCTGCAAAATACGCAGCGCTGACCGGTACTGACCCGGATCGCGCACAATGTGGGGCGTTGGATCTAGATCTGACGGCTGGAAACAGATCGTGGAGAGAGAGGGATGGCGGCGGCGGGGTTGGCCGGCAGCGGCATCGGTGGCGCGGCGGAGGCTTGCCGAAGCTCCGTGTACCCACGGCTCCGGTGGGCGCAGGGCGAGCGGGATGGGTGCGCGAGCGAGGGCGCGGTACAGCGAGGCTGGTGGAGTGGTCCGGACGGCGGCGCAGCCATCAGCGGCGGCCGGCGACGAAGCAGTGCGGCAGTGCCGCTCCGGCGAGAAATTGCCGGGGCTCCGGTGCGCGATTGAGGACGAGGATAGGCTAGGGAGCTTCCTCACCTCGGTGCAAAGGTACGGGTGTAGAGGTGGTCGATGGAGAAGCGGCGACAGCGAATCGCGACGAACGGCAGCGGCCTCTGCATGAAACGTTGGCACGGTGAGCCAATACTAACAGAAAAGAACGAGATTCAGGCCACGATTAGGCACTCCACCTCACGGCAAAGATCAGCAGCCAAGTCCTGTCGTCGGTGTTGGCTTGTGGGGGCAACAAACGGCAGCGTAAAGCTCGACGAACGATACGGCAAGCTTGAGCGTGATGGCGGCTGCAAGGATTAGGGCTTCGGTAGACACGGACGTCGGGGTTAAGGGTACTTATAGGGATGGAGTCCGTGTCTTGCGGCAGGGGCATGAGACGGCGCGGCGCGAAGAGTTCGACTCGGCCACTCTCGTCGAGTCCGACGGGCTCTGGTTTGTGCGTGCCCAGGCAGGAGAAAATGGAAAGGGTAGGGATGACGAGTGGCCCCCGCGTGGCAGTGAAAGAAAGAGAGGCTTGCAAGAGCAGGTTGCTCCCAGGTTGCTGCTGCTACGCTAGTCCAAGGCAAAGGCGAGAGAGAGCTGGGCTGATGCTGCTGCTGCCGCCTAGCTGCTGCTGTGCCGTTTAGAGATGTTGGGTTTATTATACAGGGAGAAGAGCCCGTTGATGCGCGTCAACTAGCGATACGGTACTAATTGATTTACATCTCCCACCTCCACTAACGAGGTTACTTAAAGCCCATTAGAGAACCAATAAAGGGGCCTTTGAGATTTAATGGAATTCCAGAATATTTAAATGGACAAAGCCCATGTAAATTCAGAATTTATCATTTTCAGAATTAAAACAATTCTAGAAAAGCCTAGAACGAATATTTAAGGTCCGCAGGATATCCCGATGGTCTTAAAAATTCTAGGAAAAATCCCAGAAATAGTTTTGGACCTAATGAATTCAAATAAAATATTTGGAGCTCATGGAAAGGTTTCTAAGAGCTTCCAATAAATGGATTGGGCTCTAATGGTAGATGGGAAAAGCTTCTAGAAAAATCTAGAAAGTTCCTAGGAAAAATTACTCATAGTTTAAACTCATTTTGAAAATATTTATCACTCAAAAACACCATGTGAACAAGCATCAATGCAACACCTATATTATTATAACATAGGTTATATTTGTTTACTTTACAAAATAATAATTTCATACACTAAATATCTTGGTAAATATATATTGTTGGACAAAATTTTAAATATTCAAGAAATTCATTGTATTAATTCAGGCTAAAAGTGTCACGTTTCAAATTGGAAAATTTGGGGTGTGACAACTCGCCGCCGCTGGAGACCGCACCGCGCCTCCCCATGCCGCCAGCCCCCACTACCTGCCTCCGCCGCCTCCCCATGATGCCGGCCCTTGGTGCTTCGGCAGCCCGCATGGCCAGACCTTGCGCCGTGCCTCCCCGTGCCGCCGGCCCCCGCCGCCACTGGCGGAGCGTCGTGGAGGCGAAACGGGGCCCTGGCCCCTGCTTCCTCCGACGCAAAACCGTGCATACATGCTTGTCTCTCTGTCCTGATGCTCTGTTAGATTGGATAGGCAGGCGCAAAACCATGCATGCATGCATGTTTCTCTGTCCAGATGCATGCACATATGTATAGTTGTATGAATTGACTTGTGCTTGCACACCTTGCTTCACAGTACAGGAACAGCAGCTGTGCAGTTGGCCCCCCCTTGACGTTAGCTCACGCTCCGCCACTGCCCGCCGCCTCGGCCAGACTCCACGCCGCGGAGGACGCCTCCCTTCGCCGATGCAAAGAGCTGCCTCCCATCAGTCCCCTCGTGCCGCTGCCGCCGCCTGGTTGCCTCTTTGCCTGGAGTGCTTCCTCCTGCTCCACCGGTGTGTACCACCCTCCCTCTCCCTCTCCTTTCTTGCGTTGAATCATCCGATTTTTTTTTGTTGGAAAATTGGGACTTAGGGTAAGAATCTGGAAGATAATATTGCAATTATATTTTACTAACCTGACATTTGTGACCAAGTTAGAGGAGAGAGAGGAGACGAGGCTGTACTTCTGCACCATCAGGGAGTTTGGTCCCATCCAACGAGATTGGTACACGGAGACTCCTCTTACAAGGTAAGTACCATTTTCCTATTGTTTTTGTCTATGTAAATACTGCAGTAGGAATTCCTTTTAATAATTTCCTGGTCAACTAGAGCAAGGTATACAAATGGAATTCCTAAATTTTCAATCACATTCTGATGTGCATTTCACAGTTTTTAGTCACTCTCTGATTAGTAGCATGTACTTTGATATGCTATCAACAATAATGACAAAGTCTTTGATGTGTTCTCAATATGAAAAAGAAAAAACAATGTGCTCACATGTTATTCAAGAACTTTAACTTATGCATGCACTTCAACTTGTCTTGTGTATTTGGATAGGTTCTGATGGACCTTTGGTAATGCTCTTTTGTTGTTCTGGTTAAATCGCATTATATCCATGGACCATGGTCAATGAACCAAATGATCATATAATCTCAGATCACGGTCTAATTTGTCATATAGTAAGCTGCATTGTCACTACACCATTGCTCTACTTCTTAGATCCATTCAAGCATGAGAGCTATATAACACTGCTAACCTTGTCAAAAGTATCTATCTGTAGTGAAAGGAGCATGAGACATCAATCTTGCATCTCTAGTAAGTTCTGAGACACTACTACACCATTGCTCGCAGTATATGTAAATTCAGAAAGTATTGAGAAATAAAGGGTTTAAGCTTGCCAAAAACCTAGCATATGGGCAAATATAGTAGTAACCCAGACAGCACAATGTATTGTACCAGGGGTCCTCACTGTGAGGCGACAAACTGAAATGGAGCTAGGATAATATACTCTGAAAAATTATCTATTTTGGCATATGGAACACAATGAGCAGCATATATCGGAGAAATATTATATGAACTTTTACCAAATTAGAAGGCTTATATACTAGAGAATCAGCATAAACCGTTTTACTCACCTGAAGTGTTGTCTATGTTCAAGGTCATGAAAATCTGAAATCTTGTAGTGAGGAGCATGTTATCCGGAAGTGGCTATTTTTATATTAGGAACTCATCCTGCATAGTGTTCGTTGATGACTCAACTGTGTCATCAATTCTTCCTATGTGTTGTTATGCAAACACCGGTACTCAATTGATGGGAAATAACTGGGTAGCTATTTGCATCACCATATCACACAGGTTCTAATATATTCATGAGAAATAATTGACAAGGATTGTAATTATATTAGATGGAGTTGTAGGGATTAGACCAACAATAATTGACAAAAATCGTGAAAATAATTCCAGTGAACTAGAACTACATCGTAGGGATGTCACCATGCTATTTTGGTTCCTGCAATCATTAGACCTTTATAATGCTTGACTATGTGATACCCTTCGGCCTATTGAATCAACGTGAGAGATAATTCTCTCAGATTCATATATATTTGTTGTCAATGACAAATTATTAAAGTCTATTCCTCTTAATGTTAACTAACTGATTGAATATTTTGCTACAGGACTTTGTCACCGCCCAAATCCTTGCAACAAATGCACTATTTAAGTGTTTAGGGATGATGAGTTGATATACAACAGATAAACTAGATGGGTTTGTTGACGCATTTTATACAATAGTTTAGAAATAGTAGTTGATCTCATTGTTATAGAAATACTAGTTGATCAGCACTGTTGCTTCAAGACTTCTGTTGATATATTACTTCAGTCCATGTTATATTTTATGGACTGTATGTGTTTAAAATTTTTTGTCTACATGTTTATACCGACTATAATATACCTGGAGTTGCTATATGTGACTATATAATGTTCTACTATTTTTGTATGATTTTTTTGAATTTGTTGTGAATTATTAGATTTATTATGGGTATGACATTATTTTTTTAAATTAAAAAATGAATAAATTCGTAGGCTCATAAAAATCGACGATAAATTCGTCGGCTCCACCTGCGAATTTAACTGGGGCCACATGGATAAATTTGTCGGACACATGGAAACCGACGAAATTAATGTAAGTTCGTGGGCTATGACGAACTTATTTGCATAATTTCGACGCGTTAAGTGTGATGGATAAGTTTGTCGGTTCGCCGACGAATTAGACTAAGTTCGTGGGTTATGGCCTAAATTTGTGGGTATCTGACCGACGAATTTTAACTGAATTCCTATGGTGTGTTTCTGTGCACGTGCTTTTGCACTGTGCATGTACAATGGGCACTGTTGCTACTTACTAGTCGCTTGCAATGCCAGCCGTTGTTGGTTGACCGGGTCATGCAGTAGAGGCGTTAGCGCTATCCGGCACACAATGTACCGCCCTACTGTCCTCACGTTTAATGCGAAGCCGAACATCCTTATCTAACACTGCTATGGGATGCAAGGGTATGGGTATGTGTGTCCTCTCAGATAATCCAATGGGTAGTGATCTCTAGGGTTCACATTTTTGGGAAAAAAGGAAAATTTCGCTCCTCACCGTGAAGCTAAGGACGAAAAATGTCGTATTGGAAATTATCATGCTACAAGGATGTTTTGGCAAAAGAAAAGTAAAATAGGCCCAATTTCATTTGGAAATGCTAGCCTAGCTAAAAGAATACTCTCATTCCAGATAATCTTGAAAACGGAAAGATATTTTATTATCTTTGCCCCACTACCAAGATGTGTAAAGATACGAAATCATTGTGTAAATGATTTTAGTAAACTAGTCCCAAATGCGGTGGCACATATCTCATGGTGTAATATACTTGCTAAATAATCTTAGAGAAAGAAATATGCTTCTTAGTTGTTATTTGGCCAAATACATCTAAGAGATAGAAAGCTGGCGTGTGATTAATAGATGCGCTCCACCCATATATGGTAGTATATAATTACCAGCTGTGTCATACACTACCAAACAAGTAAATTTACTCCCTCCAGTCTCCAAATAAGTTGTGCTGATTGTCATTTGCCTCATCGCTTCCCAATAATCTTAGAGATATAAATGTTACTGCTGGCTAGCCGCTACATGTCGTTAGCGCCTATATGGCTCATAGCCAATAATCTTAGCAGAAAACTTATTGTATAAACATTACTGGGAAAATACCCGTGCGTTGCAACTGGAGAAAAAATTCTTAAGCACATTTAGATCAATACATATAAGAATAGCCTCGCAAATAAATTCCATATCCTAATGTTCCGAATTTTTCGTTGCGTGTGACCGAAATTTAGGTGCTTTCAGTTTGGTAAAAATATTTTTTTTGCTTTCCGACAATATATAAAACATCGAAAACGGAGTCCATATACGGCATTGGTATCCGTTTTCACGTAGTCTGCTCCTGCAGTCTGAATCAGGTTTCCAAAAAAAATTATAGGTCATATTGTCTCGATGATTTCCGTTAATTGCAAGCAAATTTTAGAGAGATGCCAATTGGGTTGGAAAGGTTGTTATTTTAGCTTTACATCGAGATATAGAATGTCAAAAATGGAGTCCGTATGCGATTTGGACGTCCGTTTTCGTGTGGGCTGATCCTACACTCCAGGCTCGCGAATAAATTCCATGTCATATTAGTTTCAAAGATTTCAGTTGAGTGAGACTGAATTTTAAAGTGTTTTCAGTTGGGTTGAAAAGGTTATTATTTTTGCTTCCCATTGATACATAGAGTATCAAAAACAGAGTTCATATGGTCTCTCGGAGACATCCGATAAAAAAACAGAGTTTATATGTGACTTAGGCCTCCGTTTTCGCGTAGAGAAAGAAATATGCTTCTTAGTTGTTATTTCGCCAAATACATCTAAGAGATAGAAAGCTAGCATGTGATTAATAGATGCGCTCCACCCATATATGGTAGTATATATTTACCAGCTGTGTCATACACTACCAAACAAGTAAATTTACTCCCTCCAGTCTACAAATAAGTTGTGCTGATTGTCATTTGCCTCATCACTTCCCAATAATCTTAGAGATATAAATGTTACTAATACTAGCTAGCAGCTGCATGTCGTTAGCGCCTATATGGCTCACAGCCAATAATCTTAGCAGAAAACTTATTGTATAAACATTATTACTGGATGGGCCCCACTCATTGCCATGTAAAGGTAGCAATCCCTAATTCCCTATACCATTTATACATGAGCGATCCCCCACCAGTCTTTGTCTCCTGTCTCTAGTCTATCCCTCCATTGCTGTAGCCTTGCCTCGTCTTGCTCGTTGGCTCAGGCGACCTCGGCAGCATTCCGGCGTCCCTGTGTCAGGTACTCCTCCTTCGGTACTTCCTGCACATCCCTGTCTCCTCCTCCTCCTCCTCCTCCTCCTCCTCCTCCTACACTACACTTCGTCGTGATTAGGTTTTGCATGATGAATCCACTATCTGCGGGGAATCTCGGGCTCACGTGCGCAGCTATTCCATCGATTTGAACTTCTGCAGGGGAGTGTCGTCTTAAGTTTTAGAAAGTAGTTGGCTGCTAACACTGAAATTTTATTTCATCTGCCGGTATGAGCAGATTACAGTTTTAGCTCTCTGCGTAATCAAATCAGAGCAAAATCCATCATGATCTGTTATGTTGGATCGAGGAAGCATCTCCCTATTACCGATCCAATGGTTGTGCCCATTGTTTGGCTAATAATCGTCCGGCTAATAATCGTCCCTAATCCTCACTGTTAGGGTTACCCTAACGATGCTTTGCAAGGGCCTAGATTTGGGTGCCTTTGAATGGTTTTTGTGAGAACATTAGCTTGATGATGCAATAAAACCTGCTGTGATGGTTTTTTTGCTCCCACTGCACTATTCATGATTATGTACTCTTTTGTGCTAAATGCATCGTGCCAATAAAATTCATGCAAATTCTATCATGTAGTTTCGTCTATCATGTAGTTTCGTCTTGTCTTGTTTAATTTACCGATTCCATTTTCTTTTTTCACTCCAAGTTTGCAGACTTCGGTCCTGTTTGATAGCAAAGTATTTTTAGAGTATTGAAGAAAACATAGTATTGATGAATTCTGTAGTATTTTTGGTCCATAGGCGTTTGGCTGGTCTTTCCAAAACACAGTTTCAGATACCACAGTATTTTTGAAGTTTAGGCTACTGCAGTCCGGCGCGTCTCCGACTCTCCATCCTCCCGGCGTCCATTTCCCACCCGACGCCACGCCGGCCCCTCCTGCAGCAGCCCAGCCACCTGCCGCCAGCACCTCCGACGGCGACCACTCCTCCCACGGCGACCCCGCCGCCGGTGCCGCCGGTGGCCGCCCCCTCCTCCCATGCCGCCCCCTCCTCCCAGGGCGATCCTACAACCCGCCGTTGGCCCGGCTGCTGCAGCCATAGCTCAAGCCATGACCCCCTCCCGCATCGGGCTGCTCCGGCGCCACCTTGCACCCGCGCACGCCCTCCCGCGCCCACGTCACTACCTCGCCGAGGATCTTCCACACCGCTGTGTGCTCTGAAGCGGCCGCGCCGTCCAGCGTCGGGCTGCTCCGGTGCCGCCGTGCACCCGTGCGCGCCCTTCCGCACCGTGTCGCCCTCCTCCGTCGGGCCACGCCGACGCACGCCCTCCCGTCGCGGCTTGTCAGAGCTAGGTGTCGTCACTGCCAGAGCAAACTACAGGAAAACCTACCTTGTAGCTACATTTTATTTATATAATAGACACGTTTTATTTCGTATCTACATCAATATTGACATATTTTCTAAAGTGTGCTAGAAGCATCTTCGCAAGCACCATACCAAAGATTGTAGACGGATTACTATATCGTATCTATAGTTGAGAGACGTTTCATAGAAACGTTATATGCATGTCTATGCATTTTGATACACTTTTATAAATACATTTATACAACGTGTCTATTGACGTTGTTACATTTTGTAAAAATGCTTTAACATGTGTTTAAATATAGTAAAAAAAATGATTTTTATGCAATGCAATCGCTAAAAATTGAACTCATGACCTCATACCTCACGTAATGCCTCCCCACCACTAGACCACCATATTGCATATGAATAGTTAAGTAATGCACTCTTTTTATATTTACCATTAACGAATTTTAACTTCTCAATATTGTGTCAAATAATGTCTTTATGTGCCTGTAGACACGCTTGTGTGATACACTTTATGTGCGTCTCTATGCTATTGACGGTTGAAAATGTATCTTAATTTGTGTTATTTTAAGATACTTTTAAGTTGTATCAAAAAAACATATTTATATGCATATGCACGCTTGTTTGACAAGTTTGATGTCGTGTCTAGATGCTATTGATGGTTAATAATGTCGCTAACTACATATCATGTTGAGATGTTTTAAATAACATGACAAGAAGTTTCACTTCATGTCTTTCGACACTCTAATCGTGTCTAACATCGTGTCAATTTAAGACATTCAGAAAAACGTGTCAAAAAGCAATTTTACGTCTTTTGTGTAGTGACGCTTTAGCCAGCATTGCTAACAAAACATATCTAGAAGGCATTTTTCCTATAGAGGTATACAAGGGCTGCGTCGAGTGGGTGACCAGAGAGGGTGCTCCTGCGGCGGGGGAGACGGAGAGGGGGGGTCTTGGTGCAGGGAGAGAGCGGCGGCGGAGATGGAAGGGCAACGGATGTGAATTCAATACCGTGACAGTTCATGGTTTTAAAAAATATTGTAGTTTTATTGGAGTAAAACAAAATCATAGTATTTGTGTCATGTACAGATGCAAACCATATTATTACAAAACTATGGTATTAGAAAACTTTGTTATCAAACAGGGCCTCGTATGTTTACTAGAATATGGGTATATAATGTAACTAGCTAGAAAGCATATGGCACAAGTCTATTGCAAGTGATATGGGCATAAGGCTTTTTTTTTTTGTGAGGAAAACAAGGCTCACGTTTAAAAATACTTTCTTCAAATGGGCAAAATGGGATTGGTATTCAGTAGGCACACAATCTCACATAATATCTTATTTATTGTGAATGTTGAGTCATGCTGCAACATGGTACTTGCATTTTGCATGTTATATTTTAGCAACATGTATATTGTTTCTACAATATCCCTTGTGATGGTGGTACTTCCTCCGTCCCAAACTGTAAGTGGTTCTAGCTCTCTTTTTATTTGTCTATATTCATGTAGTTGTTGATTAATTAACCTAGACACCTATTGAATACACATACATAGAGGAATGTATGAATCTTGTTGAGGTCTAGAACCCCTTACAATTTGAGATGGAGGGAGTAATTTTTTTTTTTTTTTGCTTGTATTCTTGAGTTTTTGATCCATCCCATTTGTTTCTACTGCAGCTTGCCTCACCTCCTGATATGGCGCTTGTCCCTGTTGCCGATGCTGATGCTGCCCTAGTTGAAGTCACAGTACAGAAACCTGACAGTTTCTGGACATTATGTGATAAGTGTGGTTTGAAACTTGAATATGAATTTAAATATCTAAACCTCTCAATCATCTGTCCCTTGTGCTCTGAACCCTTTATGGCACGTGATATACCGCTGAAATATTCAACCGGAGCATCATCAACTATGAAGTCTGTCCGTCGTACTCCTAAAAGAAAAAGGAATATCAAGGATGAGGTGGCATCAAAAAATTTGGAGGTTCATCAACCTACAGTGGATGTTAGTATGCCTGAGAGTTCTCAACCAATAGGAGGCGATGCAGCCGTCAGGCAACCAGGAGATCAAACAAAAGCCCAAGAGCTGATTAAGCCGCCTGGTGCTGACTACAAGGTTTAATCATCATTTCTGTTATATATTTTTTTGGCTTTCTCGAATTCCATAGTTTCTTTTGTTTAAGTATCAAGATCTCCTAGCTTTGGTATCTTACATTAGAAATAAATCATGTTAAGCCTTTTTTTTCTTTTGTGCCATTTAGGACAATGCAGATGCACAGTGAAAAATTAACCAAGTGGTCGATAAACAAATTTTGTTTAATTATAAGTTTATGAAGCTATCTTACTGCTTAATTAATTGGCTTACACATAATAGTCAATTACATGTTTGCTGCATTGTTCAAAAAATTCAATTTCTGTAAGTACATAAATCCTCACTGATCCATAGCAAGATGCTTGTATATATCTTATGTAATGAAACTGATGATGAATGTACAATGGTACTGGTGGTGAAATTATCATACCGACAGGGAAATTATCATTTTCCTGTCAGTGGCTGGGTCATAACCATCAAAAAATTAGCCACCGTCAGGGGATATTTCCGTTTCCAATAGTGCTTGTACTTTCCAAAGAGATTTTTATTAATCATAATTTGTGGTTAGGTGGTACTTTATGTTTTACCAACTGGTAAATCGAATAATTAACTAGATCTGCTATACAATATCCAGGATGCACGAGATGAATGTCTAGAAGAGCCACCGGTGGCTCGAGAAATACGAAAGGAAGCTCCCCCTGAAGATGTTGTTGAAGAACTCCAAAAGATAGAAGACTTGACCAGTCAAGATTTCCTCAAAGCCTACAATATACTTAGACGTGATGATTTCCAGTTCAGATCACTTAAGGCACTTCCAATGGAGTTGAAGAAGGAATGGCTACTGGAGGAAATGAAGGGCAAATGAAGTTTTTCATACTGCTCAGCTAGCTGAGCAGCATATCGTCGATGAGACTTTTTCTATGTCGTTTTTATACTGTTCATCAACTTATTGTGTGCGCGGAATTTGTAGTCTTCCTTTGAGGCTACCATTTAAATCGATGAGACTTTCTTCATGTCTGGGCTTAATATTGTGTGCTGTGGTATACCAGGACACCTTAATGTGATAAAAAATGATGGTATATAATTGAACTTACAATGTGATTTGGCTAATTATACCACAGCAATTGAATTCACTTTTCTTTCATATACTAAGAAACCAGGCAAGTAATAGCTAGGCAACATTACATAGAATTCCTTTTGGGCTTGCCACTCCAAAGCTTTAGTGAATGCATTTTAAATGCTAGGTTCACATAAATTGTGTTATACTAGAGCCATGTCGTCATCAGTGCTCAATCTGTGTATTCCTGGTTAAAGAATTACTTCTGTGTCCTGAATTATAAGGAGTTTTGGCCCTTGTTTCCCTCATCCATGTCCATATATATGATGTTAATTAATCTAGGCACATATACAAAACACATACATAGAATAATATATAGATCCTTTCGAAACCTCAACCCCTTACAATTTATGATGGATGGAGTAATAATTGATTACGCTATATTTGAGAGAACCATGAAACCTTGATCTGCAGACAGCTGGGCGTGCCACTTGGGCAAAAAGAAATGGCGTCAGTGCTTACTGCTGAGTGCCCGAGTAGTAGCCAGATATGAAGCCAGTGACTTAACAGTTCTAGCTGCATGCTGTTCATATATATACACGCACAAGCTAATTAAGCTAGTGCTCCCAGCAAGAGGACGCGAATTAACGCATGCATATATGCAGCCATCATCATGCATGGTTCGAGGTCTGAGAAATTAAACGATATGTCTGCCTGAAATCAATCAACAATCAGGGTATACATATACTCGTCATTTTATTGTGATTTTTCTTTTTTGTGCATGTAGCTTTTATATTTTATTTACTGTATTTTGGAAATAAATTAAACCCCGGTACATTCATGAGCGCTGCTGCTCTTTTTATTCATGTATTGGTTCCTGCTAGTATCAGCAGGCTGCTGAAGTGGTTGAACACGTCTAATAATGAAGTAGAAGCCGGCAACGACAGTAGAGCCTGGCCGTAGGATCATTAGTTGGAGCAGCAACCGTTTGTGCAACAGTTTGGATCTAATGTGCAGGCTCTCTTTTGAGGGCAGCAAAAGCAGTAGATTTGGTCGGCGAGTACTGTAAATAAACCACCATGGGAGAAAAAAGTTAGGAAAAAACACCTACTAGGCTACTACGACTGATCATCAGTCATCATCATCAACCATATATGCTTGCTTAAAAATAAATTAATTGTTAACTGAAACAGTACATTCCTGTAGTCTATCTGGTAGCAATAATTAACAGGAAAAAAAATATTGTAGATAATTCATGCATGCACTGATGCACGCCGCACGCGTACCTTGCGGTGGTGGTGCTGTCATGAAGATCAGTGCGGCCATAGCCCAGATGAAGAGCGCAAGGATCGTCCTCTTGCCGGCTGCAGCCATGTCGTCGCCGCTCTCAGCTCAGAATGGCGGCCAGCACCAACGTGAGAGCTAGCGTACATATATACTACGAGCGCGACGATAATAGGTCAAACGAGTTACTGCATCTGCATATATTATTCACTTGCTGGTCGATCGAACTAATGCCAATCAGGCAGGTTTCCCTATTGGAATTGCCAACCCACAGCCGGCCAGATGTTTCTTGATAGTAGATCCCCAGCGTGGTAGCTACCCATTTGTCTTGGTTTATGTGGTTTTTGCTATATATATATATCCTGATTGTCAGCCACAGACAATGCAAAAGCGGGCGCCAAGAAGCTCGCCATGAAAACTATATAAAAGCCTACAAAGACATCACGCAAAGATGATGATGAATTGCCCCACGGACAAAACCAAGAGGAATAGGCCAGCTGAATCCATCATACCATGACGTCCTGTCAGCTAAATTACGTCAGGGTGTAGTAGTGGCAATTGGAAATTATGTTACATTAGTCCACTCTCTGCCTTGTCTAAGCAAAGAGAATCTTCTATATACATTTCCACTGTACTATTTCTCCAAACATGCGTGAAGCGCGTCATGTTCTCAAGACCCCACTAAATTGAATGCTATATCACCACCTACTAAATCTTCTATTTATATCTATACATCGATTTACGTGGTTTCATACATGCTACGCTTTTTTGTGGCATACTCATAGGGTATTGTTTAAATTTCCACAGCAATTCGTGATAAATTCATCAGTTACATACGATCAACATGGCAGGTCCACTAGCTACTTTCACGTATCATGTGCCATTTGAGTCTCTTATGATAGTGGATGTTTTGATTGACTTTATCTATACATCGATTTATGTGGTTTCATATGTACATGCTATGCTTTGCATCGACACACATAGTTCGCACTCTACACAAGGTTCAAATCTTATGACACGCAGATGTTGTGGCCCTGCCTTGATGACGTCATCGTCTACCGGCCAATGTGGCTCAACTTTCTATAGTGTCATCTATGGCATGATTCATCCTTACTCAATCCACCAGCGGCATGGCCGACTCTGATGGAGGGGTGGACCTAGATCCAAGTGACGGTGCCACCGGATGTAGATGGTTGATCCTCCCCTCAACTCTTGTGCCTAGTTGCTTTGGTGTCCCATTCCTTGTAGGCTAGGGTAGATCCATGCATGTGCTGCAGGCTAGAGAGCTTGGTACACCTATATCTACCATGTGTCGCCTCCTAGCCTACCCCACGCACAGGGTTACCATTGCACACGATAATTTTTGTTGGATGTGTAAATCCTTCTTTCAGTCCAAACCTAAGGTTTTCTTCTGGATGATTCTTAATGATTGCTTACCGACCAGAGAAAGACTACAAAGGCATCGTATGGCTCTGCCCTCCTTTGAGTGTATCATGTGTAATCAAGAGGTGATAGAGAGTTCGGTTCATCTGTTCCTTCAGTGTCCTTTTGCTCGTGATTGTTGGGATCTCTTGGGTTTATCAGTCCAGCGAATTGCACTTAGAATGAAGCACTGGACTCCTTCAAAGCAAATCTGCATGTCCCCTTCTTCATGAAACTGATCATTCTCATGCCTTGGAGCATCTGGCTGACTAGGAATATATAGCTTCATTTTTAGAGGGATTGTTCCCGCTTTGAATTCTTGTTATTGGTTACCTTCATTGAGGTGCTCTCATTCAGCTTGTTGAGAGTGAAAACCTCTCTGGTCCCAGTGCTTAGGTTTTGGTTGGACAATTTCCAACTTCAGCATGTTTTTCCTGGCAATGGTCTTATTAGCTAGCTTCTTTAGGTTCTTCATGTCCTTGTCCTTTTCTTGTAAAACTCTTGTGTTTGCTTTGTTTTGTTAATATATTTCTTTGTTGTAGTGGAAACCCCTCCAGGTTTGTCAAAATTAAAAAATCATTGCACTCTCTTAATTGTCAAGGTTTTTATGTGCTTAGGCCCTCCATCCGCTCGCTAACGCTCGTTATCCACTAGTAAGTGGTAACAATGGCTTCATGTGTGTACCAACATAGGGCTCTCTCTCCATTCAGGTTTCATAGGAAGATGCTTTGCTCCTAGTTCAGTCCTCACCATTGGTACCTACAGGGAAATGCATTGCTCCTATCGTCATGGTCGTTGGTCTGTTCTTAGGGTGATTCACTATTGCTGTTGTGGTCGTTGTTTGTCGGTTCAGGTGGAAGCTTTTACCTCGATGTATTGGTTGTGTTGCCTCAGAGATATGT
Source organism: Paspalum notatum (assembly GCA_022530915.1). Classification (NCBI taxonomy): domain Eukaryota; kingdom Viridiplantae; phylum Streptophyta; class Magnoliopsida; order Poales; family Poaceae; genus Paspalum; species Paspalum notatum. The sequence continues at coordinate 38,130,734 of CM039690.1, read as the reverse complement.
CTAACACAGCATGGTCGTCGTCTTTGCCTTTAGCATGGGTTCCAGTTGAGGGAGGGTTTATGTCGTCTTAATTAAAGCGTGCTTTTCATCTGTGTTATGGTCTACTTAGGTGGCTCCAGCGGCGCCCCAATTCCCCATCCCCTATCACTGTTACAGCATTGTTCTGCGTTGTAAATAGAGTGAGAGTTAGTTGGAATAGTGATGGAGGATTGAGGAACCGTTGGAGAGGGCCTTATGTCATATTCCTAGGTATCTCAGCCTTTGGGTGGTGCAAAGGGCTCAGGTGCGGCCTCTTGCGAAAGCATGGAAGTAAGTACCATTATGCATATCTGCTGGACGGCTGCACCCTGACTGGGACGTCTGCTAGCAATCTTAGCTTCATTGTCCTTTATCCTCTCTCAGATGTAGTCGGCGTGTAGTTGCTTGTGTTAGGCCGTGGAGTTGTGTGGGTTCTTGTTGTTTCCCATTGGTTGTTGTAAAACTATTCCTTTTCATTCTTAACAGAAAAACATGCTCTCGGCATCTTCTAAAAAGTAGGAATGCAACTAGTAGACCTGTTACTGGGTTAGCAATAGCATCACATCACATGATTGCACCTTAAAACTGCGTAAGAAATTTCAAATGAAAAATATGTGATTGGATAGGTCTCTATCATCTACCGTGCATTTTTATGGTGGAACAAAAAACATAAAGAGATTGCAGTGTGCCAATATGAATGCAAGTGGTATTTATTCTGAGCAATATATATCATGAGAATCACATCATCTTACACTAACTGTTACTCTCCCTCTTTTCTTTTTTATTTATCACATTTTAGTTCAAAAATGAACTAACGAACATTAAATATTTGAGAACGGAGGCGGTGCTTCTATTCAAGAGTAACAATTATATGGTTTTGTAGTACACATTACATAAGTTCATGGGCCGTCGTCGCTGACACTTAATGCATATTCATATGAGATTTGTTTAGGTGCTTGAGCGGAACCAGGAGTTCCTCCGACTTGTACTATTTAGAACCGTTGATCTCCAGAGAAAATGATTAGTTATCATTTATTGTGAATAAGGGTAGATTAGTACATTTTGCTAGAATAGTTTATTCTCCATCTCACGCAAGGAAGCAAGGAATGAAATGCAGGCCACTCTTTTCTCTGTCCGTCCAGCCGCCGCCGCCGCCGCCTGCTGCATATCACGGAGGACCTTAAGATCGTAGGCGTCGGGGTGGAGATCCTGCTGGGCATCCTCAACCTTACTCCCTCTCCCTCCGGTCATCAGCTGCGCTGCGCGGTAGGGCGCACCCCTCCAACCAGATCAGCATCAGCTCACCATCTTCCTCGCCGTCGCCGTAGTCATCTTCTTTGTCGGCCAGCCTTCATGATGGGCCTCTCGGTCAACTACCCCGGCCAGGGCTGATAGATTCGTCGCCGGCTGCGGTGTTGCACGAACATCAAGGAGGTGGGCGACATCCTAGCATGTGGAAGGAGCTGATCCTCTCCTCGACATCGGCCACCCGCCGCATGCTCCTGAAACGCGCGGGTAGTCCATTTCTTTGAACATTCGTCGGACATCGATTCGGACATCAATTCGTCAGACTACAGCCCGCGCTTCTTCCAAAGCAATGGCATGGCATTACTAGTAATCACAAGTTGCTCCACACCATTACGCCATCAGTGGCATGGCCATGCAAGACGGCGCTCTTCATTCAGTCGCCACGTTCATGTTGAAACGGTAAAAGTACAGATACATGCTTGATAATTAGTTTGTGGGTCACCAAATTTAGGTTCCGGGTCCATCCATTAGTTCCGGCCCGCAACTTAAGTTCTTTTAGATGAGTTCCTCCATTGTTTTAACCATTAGATCTAAGGTAATCAACGTCTCTTATCAATTCCAAGTACCGTAAAATCTCTCATATTCATATTCCTATGAATATGAATGCTGAAGTTGAACACGTCGTACGTAAGAAGCAGCCAACGAAGATAGCCTCGACGGCCGTACATGTAGGATTAGTTAGTTTGGTCTGTCGCAACAACCGTCTCTGCAGCAATTGGAGTCGAATGTACACCAAATCTTATCGGCGCAGCAAAAGCATACGGCGTCCGGACGGGCGCCCAGTACGGCCGGAACTGGAAAGCCCGCGCGTGCGTGCCAAAGAAAACAGAGATTGATTAGTCCTATCCATTCTGTTTTAATAAAGCATAAGTTAAATGAAACCATGCACAATATGTACTTATACATATCAATATATTTATCATCAGAATTAATCCTCGAAAGAGAAAGAGGCATGCATATAAATATACAGTAGCAATATTTTTATATAAGAAAAATAATTTAATTTCTGGCATCTTTGTCAACGCTAGGAATGCACCGTGCACGCAACTGGCATAAATACTACACTTTTCGTTCAAAATTTTAAAGGTTGTAGATTTTAAATAGATTTATGAAATATTCAATGTACATGGTTTGTATATTTCTCTATTTATTTCAACGAACCGAGAGGAGAACAGATGCCTACGAAAGGCGAGAGTACAAAGAACAAAGCAAAAAAAGGCATCACAAAGGACAAAAAAAAAACATAAATTCATCTACATTCATATGAACTTAGACAAAACAAAATAAGAACCAAAACTCCTTACATAATTTAAAACAAATGGAGTAGTACATCTAGTCAGTATCGGTACAATGTAAAGAAAATCCACCTACGTACCATGGCCGGCCATGAAAAACACGAGGACCACAGCCCAGATGAAGATGGCAAGGATGGTCTTCTTGGCAGCCATGCCGAACGTGGAATGGTGGAGAGGCAGTTGATTTGAGGGAAATCTAGCGTGTGCCTGAACTTATTCGGCAACCATGCATCTACGTATACATATATATATAGGCATGCAACCAGGTAATGCATATCCAATATGCCATGAGGCTAAACTAGGTCAACCTGGTTACTACACGTTTCTTTGGTAGAACCAAGGCGAGTCAGGTTTCCTTATTGATAGGGTCCAATCCAATAATTAAATAATGCCGGCCGTGAGAGAGCTCATTGGCCCTTGCTACATCCCCAGACACCAAAGCATTCGTCATCACTTCACTTGAATAACTCCGCGGAGGTATGCATGTCCATTTGGACAGCCCAGACCTGACTGTTTCGATTTGGCCCTATTTCACTGTAGTCCGGACTAAGTCTACCAAAATTCAGCTAGGGAGTATAGTCTATTTAATCCCTCGCCCCACCCACCCACACCTCATCCTCAAATATTGCAATCCTCTATTTGTTTTTCGCTCTGACCATAAAACCGCATATCTAACATTCAAAATTTCATAACATCATGCAAATCATACTTCTGATCGTTTTTAGCAGTGGTTTCACGTGAAGAGGCAGTGGCCCCACATGTTAATTGAAAGCTGGCAATGTCTATGTCAATCTCCCTCATCTTATTCACTCTTTCCTATATGATTTCTCTCTCCACTATCCTCACTTGCAACATCATTGTGTCCTCCGTGTCTTCGTGTGCCTCAGCAAATAGGAGATAGGGTTTTTTTGCCTGACACGATGATGTCTTCCTGAGTTAGACCTCCGCCTTCGATCGCCTGCTCAGGCAATTTAGACGTGCGAGTGGAGCCACAAGGAGAGACATGGCGAGAGGGAGGCACACTAAGCGGAAGGTTGAACACGCAGAGCATGTATTTCATTAAGTGGAACAACAACCAAACAACACAAGGACATAAGAGGTTTGCAGCGACCAAACAACAAAAGGAACAAACATAATGGAGGAGAGGAAACAACACCACTATACGGCTGAAGAGACTAACTAGCTCCGCAACCAGCCCAAACAAAAAAAGGCATCGAAGCCCTGTAGTAAGACGACAACTCAGCAGACGGGGATCACTAGAGACATAATCCCACAGCACGACCAAGGCAGAATAACGAAGGGCACCACAACCGAAAACACGATCTGAGTGACCTATAGCTATGGGAGAGAGTGCAAGGCGTCAGTGTGGAAAGGAGAGGATGATCGGAGAGAAGGTGACTGTGGCAGTTGTGAACCCTGTAGTTTTTACTTAATTGATACAGGAGGCGCCGATGCAAACCTGCAACTGCAAGGTACTCCACACCAAAGAAGCTGGGTCAACGGGGAGAACGCATTTTGGTTTTCCTCCGGCCAGCAGAGCAACAAGAGATTTATTCGGGACAGACGGGCTGGAAAGTCAACTCCTGGGCTGCGTACCAGCAAGCTAGGCTGCAGGCCCACTGGTTTTTTGTTTTTTATAAGACAGACCCACATGTTGTTGGCTCGTTTAAAGCTGCTGGCACGGGTTCGAATTTTTTATTTTATTTTTTCGCTTATCTCCCTGGTCGTCTCCTAGAGCAGTAAGTCTGACCGATGACAAGCGACAAGTATCTCAGCTGCTCGTTCTAATACTACAGCTCACCACAATGTAGGTACATCAGCTGGGAGAGATTATTTTAGACCGTCTGGTATGCCTACGGTATAAAATAACACTGTAGCGTTAAAAAAATATAGTTAGAATAGTGATAGGCAAAGATACCATTAGTTGGAGATGGTCTTCGAATGAACCGTACGTGTCGATTGGCACGGCTCGGCTATGCTACGTACGAGTATCTAAACGTATTTTCCAAGGTAATCGTTCTCAAATCTCAATTCTCATTTTGTGGCGAGCAGAGCAGAGGGTCAACCGGGGCGCTTTTTTTATTTATATATTTATTTTATTTTGTTTTTACAAAAATATATTACGGTTATAAACTTTTACAAATCTATACACCTAGCGCCCGGCGTCCGGGGGTTGGGCGCCAGGGTACCCGGATGGGCCAGGTGGCCCGCGGCGGGTCCTGGCGCCCGGGGGCGGGGCGCCAGGGGCCTAGCGCCCGGGACCGGGGCGCCAGGGGCCTGCACTGTTTGCTGCGCCGCGTTCCGACGTTCCAACGCCATTGTTATTGTTTCTACGGTCTGCATTGTCCCGAAATATTCCGGCGGTCTGCATTGTTCCGACGCCTATTGTTATTGTTCCTACGGTCTGTATTGTTCATTGTTCCGACGCCTTGCATTGTTCGGAATTGTTTGAAGGCAGAATTGTTTGGAATTGTTTGAAGGCAGAATCTCTCAGAATTGTTAGTTTTCGGAGGTTCGGAATCGTTAGTTTTTGAAAGTAGTTTTGGAATTGTTAGCTTTCAAAATTATTAGAATTCTTAGTTTTCGAAAATCTTTGCTTTCAGTATTTAGGTCGTTTTGGATTTTTTTTTCACTTTTACTTTGGAATGACGGCGATTTTTTTGAGAGCGAAATTTCGCGGTTTTAGAATATTCTGAATGGAAAGGCATTTCGAATTAAAAAACAAAAAATTGAAAATTTTGGCAGAGTTTTCCCTAATTATATCCATATTGACAGTATATATTGCATAACATATATGTAACCTCACAGAGCAATGACAAATACAACACTAAACACATAATTCATGTGAAAAATCCACACATACAATGCAATGCATAGTCTAAAGTCCATTAAAATGAGACGTACGTAGTCCAAAGTTCATTAGAATTGTTACAATCCAAGCCATAGTTCCAATTGCAAAAAAAAAAACTGCTAGCCACCCCTACGACGCCGCTGCCTCGCCCTCTGTTGCGCACGCACGTGATCTGTGGAGTAGGTATGACGGTCAAGAGACCTCGCCACTCGCTCTGGACGTTGCTGGACAAGAGGGGTATGTGTGGCCTCCTGTGTCGCAAACAGGGGAGCACCGTCCAACTGGGATGCTCCAAGGACATCGTGCCGGTCCCCTCCACCATCGCTATCAATATCAGAGAAGGAGAACGCTTCATTGTCATTGATGTTAGTTCCCATATAAATGCTCTATGTGTGCGAAGGGCCCGCGCCAGCAGACATGTTAAATCCTACGAAAAAAATATTATGCGTTCATCAAGACAAGTTTAGGTGCGACTGGAAACACAGAACCAAACAAAGATTTATTTAATAAAACCTGTTGCCTGTGGATAGATCGGCGTGAACGCAGGAGGACCCATCGGCTGCAAAGATGGAGTACCCATATGTGGAAACGACATTGGTGGAGGATCCATCGGCATGTACGACGTGGATGGAGCGTTCATCGATGGGTATGGCCATGAGGGCGCTGTAACACAAACAAAGAATGAGGCATGAAACAATATATGTCCTTTTACTGTAAGTAATACAAAAGTTTGAGTTACCTGTTTGCTGTGGAGGAGCTGGTGGCTGTTGGACGGGGGCAACTTCCATACGAGGGGATACCCCCATGCCTGCATCATGGAAAGAAAACTTTCGTTTGCCCTGGTCAACCCCTCCAACTGCTCGGTCATAGAGAAATGATTGCCGCCCTGTACCCGCGTCAATGCCGAGTGGGCATGGGACTGTAACTGGCAGCATATCTGCATCTAAAAACATAGAGTTTGTGGTATATTTGGTAGTGTCGTATATTGAAAGAGAAAATAAAAATATTGACTTACTGCTCCTGCAAGGGCCTCATCCCTATGGCGGGCATATATATCCGTCGACGTTGCCTCGTGTGCCACCTGCTGAGTCTCGGCATATGTGACCCGAATCCTAGTGCGAGCCTGGTACCACGTCAGAAAATGTTGATACCATTCATCTGTGTGGTCACCAATGGGCTCGAACACGTCCTCATCTGCTTCTGTACCCAAGGGGACGAACAATGTTGGCCAAGCCTGCTCAACCTGCATTGGAATATGACGTGTTCAGTGACACTGTGAAATACTTTACTTTTCAAGTCTAAAATTTTGTGAATTGTGAAGTACCTGTGGTCGCCCCGTGAAATCCGGTCAAGTGCACGTGGTACTGGGAAGGGCTGTTGGTATCCGAACTGTCGCATAACTCTATCGGGACAGTGTGCCTCGACGTAGATATCATACACCAAACAGGTCTTCGTAAGCCATAATCCGGAGTTCGAAGTGCACCAAGATGACAACCCGTAAGGAGCACGGGTGGCGACGGCTTGCGGACTGTATGGTTCCCATACAACATCATCGGCCTTTAACCAATCGAGCTCAGCGACAAAGTTGGGATATGTACGTCTTGCTTGATCGTTTGCCCAAGTTCTCTGCAACAAGTACGACACATGTGTCAGTTCGAACTATTGTAATTGCTTAACATCGTAATAGCTTCCAGGGTTTCTCTGAACTATTGTGGCAAGCATACGAGGCAAATTGTCATATGAATCCTCGTATGTGCCAAACCTCATCTCAAACACCTTCTGTTTTGCCCTCCATGCCTTGGCATAACTTATGCTGTAATTGTAAATCCGCTCAATCTGTACGATTATCTGTTTTGGCTCATAATGTGGATTATCCAGAATCAGACCATACATTTCATTGGCTACGAAAGCAGAGGTCAAATTTCTATTGCATTTTGCCACCTTTCTCTCCAAACAAGTATGCTATGTAACAATTGAAACTTTCCAATAGCTTTTTATAATACCCTTGAAGGCATGAACCCGCCATGGACAGCCATCCGTCATACAACAGACATCATAGACATGGGGGCTAGATTTCACTACTCTGAATTCCTTCTTAAGAGATAGTGACCATAGCTTTACTGCTTCCTTTAGTTGTTCACTGGAAGCATATCTTGCACCTTGAACTACCTCGTTTTGTCTGTACTCCCACTCCTGCTGCCTAGCATCATGTACAACAGGATTACCGAATCCGTGTTCTCTCCACTGTGATGGTATTGGGTAGTCCTCGTCCTCATCAGAACCTTCACCATCTTCCTGCACCTGCGAAAACTCCTCATCTTCATTCTGCATTTGCTGCACAATGCTGGGTATCCTCTCCCCCTCATCTGCCTGTCCTTGCGCCACCTCTTCCTGATTAACATGATCTTCATCTGCCTGTGTTTCCGCATCTTCCTGATTATCATGCTCTTCATCTGCCTGTCCCTGCGCCTCTTCCTGATTACCATGGTCCTCGTCGGCATTTCCTTCGCCCTCTTCCACACCTTGTTGTTCATGCATTCCACCATGGGTGTTGTCGTAATGCTCATCGACTTCGGATAGACTAACGACCTTTGGAAGGATCTGGACAAGCATAACAAAAGGGCCACCCACGATGAATAGCCGTACTCATGTACATCTTCCAATCTGATGTGTTGCGAATCAACATCAACTCCCAGAAAACACTTTCATTTGCCCATGTCACGAGAGTTTGGACAGTGACCATATGTGTTTCTGTGTTCACTTTGAACCCACGCTCTAGCCAACTGTGCACGGCACCAAATGTTTTATCCCAGGGTCTATCTATACCCTTGAACATACGACTGAACCCGTTCAGTGTTACTCCATATGGACCTTGAACTATACTGCCTTCGCCATAGTATATTTCAAACTGCAGCTTAGTTGACATATCTGCCAACATATCCAACTAATCAGTTTTCACTAATAACGAATATATACCTAAATACTACTGGTAAATAATAATACCACTATAAAATAAACTAGTTATCTATTTAAATGACACTAATAACGTCCTTAAATTACTACTTATAGCATATCTAATAAAACACAGTACTACAGTTAATAAAATACGCCACATCTACCAGTACTACTATCATAACTTTTAGATCTGATGAAATACAGTACACTGGTTTATCTACTTAAATGACAATAGTATACGTACAGATACAGTGAAATACAATGTATATTGTACTCTAAATTCTATTTTCTACGAATACTATACAATTCATATCTACACTTAATAACATTAAATGATACAAAATACAAAGCCAATCAAATATTTACCGTCAAATTTCTGCAGAGCTTCGCTGTCTACCTCTCCTCTCCTCTCCTATTCCCTTCTCTCTCGCTTTCTCTGCGTGCGACCGAGAATGGCTGCGTACCGGCAGCGCGGCTTATATATCCGAGGGGGGGCCTGCCGCCCCGCCCCCGGGCGCCAGGTCCTGGCGCCCCGCCCCCGGGCGCCAGGCCCCCGCCCCGCCGCCGGCCGCCCCCGCCCCCGCCCCCCGGCCCCGGCCGCCGGCCGCCCCCGCCCCCGCCCCCTGCCCCGCCGCGGGCCGACCCCCGGCGCCCCGACCCCGGGCGCCAGGGACCCTGGCGCCCGGGGTCGGGGCGCCGGGGCGCCAGGTATCGGCCTCGGAGCGCCAGGGGTACATTCCCGTAAATTTTTATAACCGTAATATATTTTTGTAAAAACGAAATAAAATAAATATATAAATAAAAACGTCCAGGCGGGCCGAGAGGGTCAACGGGAGTGGGCTGTAAATCGACCTGGGCGTGTCAGCGCTCAGAAGGCTCAAAACCGCAGGCAGACCCACAACTCGGTGTGCTCAGAAGTCAGCTACGTACCAACCACAGGCCCACGGCACTAGTAGCTTGTAGTGTCGCATTCCGGGATTTCAAATCTCCTTCCGCCCAAGCTTCCTTTGAAATGGAACTATGGAGGAAACATAAAGGGCAAAAAAAAAAAATTAAACCGTGTACTGCTCCACAGAAGCCCCAGGCATGAAATAAATACCGTCGGCCCAAAACCGACAATTTAGGCCACTCCTAATAATGAAATTAAATCGATTTCATCGGGAGCGATCAACGAATTTTACCTGACGAATTAAACGAAACTATCCAATAAAAAATGAAAATTTATATAAAATCCTTCGGTCCCAATTAACTGGTGACGTGTGTACGACGGGTATAAATTCAGTTCGTCGTTATAGAGATGTCACTGGCGCGTCACGAACTCGCCATGCATGCATATGCAATGCGTACCCCTGTACCATACATCCGTGGCCATGCGTGCATGCATGCCCGACCACATGTTCCGCCCTTACTAAAATCTCGACGCACCACGCAACGAGAAAAAGGCCAAGAGGGCCACTGCGACGCCGTACTATACGCCCATTGAACCCCTCCGTATGGCTCGATAATAGTTCTACGGCGTCATCGTGTCATGCTGGCCGTTTCTCCCTACTCTCTTTGGCCACAAATATATACTGCCATTATTTTTTTCCACAGCTTTAACTATTCATCTTGTCCGGAAAAAATATAATGTAGTAGACATGTAAAATTACAAGTAATGCTTAAACTACATTTAGTAACAAAATAAATCATAAGAAAATAAATTGCAGTTTATTATTTTTCATAATAAGATGAATAGTTAAAGTCGTAGAAAATCAGCACCTATGTACATTTGTGGCCTATCTATTTTAGCTACGTAAAGATGTCTCACGTGCTAACAAAAAGCGCACAGCTCTACGCCAATGTTTGTCCAAATTAAACCATGGCTACTTTTCATACATCACGCAATTAAACACAACTAAAATTACATGACAACAACAATACGTGTATAAAAAAGAGGGCCACTTGTACAAATCAGCCCCATCTCCCACCTGGCGTCGTCTCCTCATCAGGTGGCCATCACTATCACTGTCACAATCGCCGCCACTCAGATCATTCCACGAATAGGAATTGAGAAGAATCCTCAAAAACCTTCTCTCTTATTTTCAGCGTCACCGTCAAAATTGTTCTTTGCTCTCGCGCCAATCGGACGGCTGCTAGGAGCCCACATACGCGTCCATCTTCCCCATCGGCTCACCGCAAGCAAAGGCATCGTAAAATAGAGAGGAAAGCACTAGCAGTAGCAGGCCGAGAAGAAGGCCATGTGTTCACGCCAGCAATCGCAGCCGCCTGTCAGCACCACCGTGGTGAAAGTGGTGTTGATCCTTTCAAATCCAAATTAAAATTATATTGATATGAAGAAGAGTTTTTATATCCATGCAGATATGTGAATCTAATTTATAGGTGGATGTAGAATAGGTTATGGTATATATCAACAAAAATCCGGACGTTGGAACGTGGATCATTAAACGCTTATAATAGGATTATCCTATTACTTTTGAAATATATCTGTTGCCTGCTGTTCAAAAAAGTTATCATCACTGTTATTTATTATTTTCATCACTGTTATCTATTATTTAGCCAATTAGCTATGATATGCAAATTATGCTTCAGATTATGAAGCTTTAGTTTATGAATTATTGATCACTATACCAAATACCTTATCGGACTTTTCAAATCAGGTTCCACTTCAGCACTCAACCAACTCAGTACCATTCATGACATTTAACAATTCAAAACCACAGTGTTGTTAGATATACTTGTATTATACTTGTATTTTCTCTGTATTCTAGGGGTTATGTGTATATTTCCCTTCATGTACTGGTGTATATATATCGGCCTTAGTGCCTCATAATGAATACAAGTGTTATTCATAACATGGTATACAGAGCCAAAATTAGGGTTAGGTTTTCCTCTCCTCTCCCAAATCGTTCCTTCCACGTCGCACTGCAAGTCTCCACCAAAATTTCGTCGCCTCCTTCTTCTTCTTGAAGCTGGTGTCGATTTCTTCGCCGATCTGCTCGTTCTGCACATCGTCGATCGTCGCTGGGAAGTCTGTGTCGCGCTTCCCGGCCTGCCCGTCGTCCGCTCATCGCGCGGAATCGTTGCCCGCTCGTCCGCGCGGGTCATCTGCGCGCCGCCGTCCGCGCGGGTACTCCGCAAGCCGACGTCTTCCCGGCCTGCCCGTCGTCCGCCGCCGGCCGTCGGCTCTCCTCCGCTCGCCGCCGGCTGCCGGCTCTCCTCCGTCCGCCGCCGGCCGTCGGTTCTCCTCCGCTCGCCGCTGGCCGCCGGCCGCCGGCTCTCCTCCGCCCGCCCCCGGCCGCCGGATCTGCACCGCCCGCCGCCGGCCCTGCTCCGCCCGTTGCCGGTCGCCGGTGCAGCTGGCCGCCGTCCTCTCAGCCGCTCGCCTCTGTTTTGCGCCGCGTGTGCCGCATGCTCGGTTCTGAGTAGCGTGTGCGGTCTGTTCCTTTTGGATTAAAAAAAAAACTCTTCTGGTCTGTTTCTGCTTTTGTGATGGCGCCGTCGACTTCCTCCAATGGTGGTGTTCCTGTCCTTCGTTGTCCGCTGCTCTTTGATGGGACTAACTACCGTGTCTGGGTTCCTCGTATGCGCTGGCACATGCGTGGTTTGTGCCTCTGGGAGTTTCTTACCGGAGAGCTTCCATGTCCGCCTTGTCCTCAGGCTCCGGCGAGTCCAATGGTTCCCGAGAAGGCGACTGATGATGAGAAACAGAAGATTCTTGATGATTTTGCTGCTCTTGAGAAGTCATATGAGGCTCAGTTCAGTGCTTATCGGTTGTGGTTGGATGAGGATGCTCGTGCTGGTTCTATTGTTGTTGCTAGTATGCAGGATCAGTTTGCTGAGGAGGTTGTTGATTTTCAGTGGTCTCATCAGATGTGGTCTTTTCTTCGTGAACGCTATGAGCCTACCGATCAGTCTGCTTATTTTGCTGCCATTCGTCGGGAGCAATTGATATGTCATGGTGACCTTACTGTTGATGAGCTCTACACACAGTTGTTGTCTGCTGTTTGGCGTCAGATTGATTCCCTGCGTCATCCTCTGTCTCCGAGTACTTGTGAGTTCTGTCAGGGCCAGCAGTCGGATATTGAGCTTCAGCGTACATATGCCTTTTTGACCCGTCTCAGGGATGAGTACGAGCCTCTTCGTGCGCCGCTTCTCGCTCGTCATCCGTTTGTCTCCTTGATTGATGATTTTACTGATGTTCGTAATGAGGAGACTCGGCTTCGTTCTGCTAGATTGTTACCATCTGTGTCTGCTTTGGCTGCTCATTCTGCGCCCTCACAGCCGGCTGTTGCTCCACCTTCTTTGCCCTCGTCAGCTACTGCGCCCTCTCCTTCTGCTCGTGGGGATGGTGGTGGTGGCCTTCATTGTAATTATTGTGGGAAGGATGGACATGTTGAGGCTTTTTGTTACAGGAAGAAGAAGGCACAGCGCTCTCAGACTCCTCCAGCTTCACAGACTTCACTGGCTTCACAGCTTTCTGCTAGTACTAGTGCTGGAGTGTCTCAGAGGAGTTCTACAGATCCAGTTACCCAGAAGATGCTGATGCTTCTTCGTCGTCTTGCTGCCTCTTCACCGTCTGGGACTGCTAGTATTGCGACTCTACCGACTGGTTCATCAAGTTCTGCTGCTGCTTCTCAGTCTTCTGCTCAGGGACCACCAGGTAATAATACATGGATTCTTGATTCCGGTGCCTCTTTTCATATGACTCCTGATTGCACTTTTCTTTCATCTATTCATTCTCCATCTCGTTCTCTTACTGTTCATACTGCCGATGGGTCCTCTCTTCCCGTAGCCGGAGAGGGCACTCTTCTATCTACCTCTTTTCATGTTCCTAATGTATCCTATGTTTCTGATCTACCCATGCAGCTTATGTCCGTTGGTCAGCTCACTGATCATGGTTGTCATATTATCCTTGATTCTGACTTTTGCTATGTTCAGGATCGTCACACGGGTCACCTGGTTGGTACTGGCCCTCGTCGTCGTGACTCTCAGCGTCTTTGGGAGCTTGACTGGCTTCGACTTTCTTCCGCTGCGTCTGCCAGTTCTGACGGCTCCGCTTTAGCTGCTTCGTCCACTTCGTCTTTTGCTCAGTGGCATCATCGGTTGGGTCAACTTTGTGGCTCCCGTCTGTCTACTCTGATTCGTCGTGGTCTCTTAGGTTCGGTTTCAGGTCATGAGTCTTTAGCTCAGTGTCAGGGTTGTCGTCTGGGAAAGCAGATTCAGCTTCCCTATAATTCTAGTGAGTCTGTGTCTGAGCGTCCTTTTGATCTTGTCCACTCAGATGTATGGGGTCCTACTCCCTTTGTTTCAAAAGGGGGTCACAGATATTATATAATTTTTATAGATAATTTTTCTCGCCACACATGGATTTACTTTATGAAAAATCGTAGTGAGGCTTTATCTATCTATAAAAATTTCTCTGCTATGGTTCGCACTCATTTCGACACTTCTATTCGTGTTTTTCGTGCTGATTCTGCAGGTGAATACCTTTCTGCTGCTCTTCGTCAGGTCCTTTCTGAGCAAGGTACTCTTGCTCAATTTTCTTGCCCTGGTGCTCATGCGCAGAATGGTGTTGCTGAACGCAAGCATCGCCATCTTCTTGAGACGGCTCGTGCTCTTATGCTTGCTTCTTCTGTTCCCCCTCATTTTTGGGCTGAGGCTATTTCCACTGCCACATATTTGATTAATATTCAGCCTTCTTTCGCTCTTCGTGGGGGCATTCCACTTGAGCGTCTTTCTGGCAAGGCGCCTGATTATTCTGATCTTCGGCTTTTTGGTTGTGTTTGCTATGTGCTTCTTGCACCTCGTGAACGCACCAAGTTGACCGCCCAGTCAGTTGAGTGTGTCTTTTTGGGATATAGTGCTGAGCATAAGGGATATCGTTGTTGGGATCCGGTAGGTCGACGCATTAGGATTTCTCGGGATGTTGTCTTTGACGAGTCTCGTCCTTTCTATCCTCGTCCTTGCTCGGATGCTTCATTAGCATCTTTAGTTGATCCTCTCTCTTTTCTGTTTATTCCTGATACTACTATTGCACATAGACCTTTCTCTTTTGATACCCTCTTCTACTGTGTCTTCTTCAGGAATTGTGCCTCTTTCTGTAGTGTCACCTGTAGAGTCTCCTTCAGAGTGTTCTTCTTTGACTCCTGACTACACTACAAAGCCTCCTGTGACACAGGTTTACACACGCCGTAGTGCTCCGACTCCTCCTGAGCCTACTTCTGATGAGCCATCACCTGCTGCTTCTTCTCCTGAGCAGCTTCTTCGTCGTGATCATCGGTCTCGTCAGCCAGTTGATCGGTATGGTTTTGGACCTGTTACTTGGCAAGGTTTTGCCTGTACCGTCCTTTCTGAGCCGCTTTCCTATCGTGATGCTATTCTTCATCCAGAATGGCAGCTTGCGATGGCTGAAGAGATCGCTGCACTTGAGCGCACGGGCACGTGGGATCTTGTTCCGACTCCCTCTCATGTTCGTCCTATTACCTGTAAGTGGGTCTATAAGGTTAAGACTCGCTCTGATGGATCTTTTGAGCGCTATAAGGCTCGTCTTGTTGCCCGTAGTTTTCAGCAGGAACATGGTCGTGATTATGATGAGACCTTTGCTCCTGTTGCTCATATGACCACTGTTCGTGCTCTTCTTGCTGTGGCCTCTGTTCGTGAGTGGTCCATCTCTCAGCTTGATGTAAAGAATGCCTTTCTTAATGGTGAGTTGCGTGAGGAGGTGTATCTGCAGCCACTGCCTGGGTATTCTGTTCCTGAGGGTATGGTTTGTCATCTTCGTCGCTCTCTCTATGGTCTTAAGCAGGCTCCTCGGGCTTGGTTTCAGCGCTTTGCTTCTGTGGTCACAGCTGCTGGTTTTTCTGCCAGTCCTCATGATCCTGCTTTGTTTGTCCATACATCATCTCGTGGTCGTACTCTTCTTCTCCTCTATGTTGATGATATGATTATCATTGGAGATGATCCTCAGTTTATTGATTTTGTCAAGGCACGTCTGAGTGAGCAGTTTCTTATGTCTGATCTTGGCCCTCTTCGTTATTTTTTTGGGATTGAGGTTTCCTCTGCACCTGAGGGATTTTATCTGTCTCAAAAAAAATATATTCAGGGTCTTTTTGATCGTGCTTTCCTTACTGATCACAAGACTGAGGAGACTCCCATGGAGCTCAATCTTCGCCTCTCTGCCACTGATGGTGAGCCTCTTGATGATCCTACTCGTTATCGTCACATCGTAGGTAGTCTTGTTTATCTTGGTGTTACTCGTCCTGACATTTCTTATTCTGTGTATATTCTGAGTCAGTTTGTTTCTGCTCCCACTCAACTCCACTATAGTCACCTTCTTCGTGTCTTACGTTATCTTCGTGGGACTATGTCCCGTCGTTTGTTCTTTCCACGCTCTAGCTCTTTACAGCTTCAGGCTTACTGTGATGCTACTTGGGCTGGTGATTCCTCTGATCGTCGATCTCTTTCTGCTTATTGTGTTTTTCTTGGTGGTTCCCTTATTGCTTGGAAGACTAAGAAGCAGACAGCAGTTTCTCGTTCGAGTATAGAGGCTGAGTTGCGTGCTATGGCTCTTGTGACGGCAGAGGTGACTTGGTTACGGTGGTTGTTTGCAGATTTTGGTGTTTCTGTGTCTATACCGACTCCTCTTTTGACTGACAGTACTGGTGCTATTAGTATTGCTCGTGATCCGGTGAAGCATGAGCTTACTAAACATATTGGTGTTTGTGTATATTACACGCGTATACAGGTTCAGGATGGTGTTGTTACTCTTCGCTATGTGCCTTCGGAGTTGCAGTTGGCTGATTTCTTGACGAAGGCACAAACCAGAGATCAGCATCGGTTTTATCTCTTCAAACTCAGTGTGTTTGATCCACCTTGAGTTTGAGGAGGGGTGTTAGATATACTTGTATTATACTTGTATTTCCTCTGTATTCTAGGGGTTATGTGTATATTTCTCTTCATGTAATGGTGTATATATATCGGCCTTAGTGCCTCATAATGAATACAAGTGCTATTAATAACAAGTGTAACATGGCTCTGCTCTGAATGCAATAAAAGAAACACGATTTAAGATACGGAGAAGACGTTATCCGCACTGATCCGTTCACATCCCTAACCACCACAACCAGCAACTACCACTTTACCGAGCACGGAGCAAGCACTGACGGTGATCAGTGAGGCCTAGAAGGAAAGCGTTCTTGCCACTTGGACGCCATCTCGGCGTCCCCAATATGTCGGCTTCTCCCGGTGGGAAAACACCCCGCCGGATGCAGAGCACCACGAGCTGATCGACTGTCGCGTCCATGTCAGTATCTACATACTATGTCACGGTGGCCCATCGTGCCGGAGCTTTTGGTGCGTGTGCCTCCTACTCCTTGAAATAAAGGCCTTTACGTGCCGCCGCGAAACAGTGGGGGCAGTGGCTGCTGGC
The DNA here is from genome assembly GCA_022530915.1 of Paspalum notatum. Lineage (NCBI taxonomy): Eukaryota > Viridiplantae > Streptophyta > Magnoliopsida > Poales > Poaceae > Paspalum > Paspalum notatum. The sequence goes on along the minus strand of CM039690.1, from coordinate 38,113,879 downwards.
GAGCCAGGTTAGCCACGAGAGAGCATCCACATATACTCCTACGTACGTTCATCATTTTGATTTGGCGCCAATTTAATTACACCCATTTTTAAACGAATTGATTCCACGCGTTTTGATTATGCATGTGAATAATTGGTGTAATAATCCAGCTGGCAAGTATTGGAGGCGATGGAAACAGATGCAGCAAGCTAAGTAACACGAGGCTAGTTATTAAGCAACCAAAATGTGCGAGATGACTCGCCGTTATTCCTCCGGCCGTACGATATGACTAGAGCCGTTATACTTTACAATTACCATGACATAAATGTTTTCGTTTTATCGTCCAACTCTATTCAAACTACGATATTTCCTTGGTCCTACCGACTATTTTGACAACGTTACAAGCCAGATCATGATGTTTTAGTCAACAATAATAAGCCATTCGATGACAGAAATTTTTTATCAGAGTGGATTTTCAAATTCTCAAAAAATATAAATAGTATCTAGATACTAAATCATTGTTTCTAACATAAAGCTTTTGGCAAGGGAACAAAATGGCTGATGGTATAAAATATTGCAATATTGTAACAAACCGTGGTATTGTTTAAAACCGATAAAAGGTACTATGATTCCAAATAGACCATGGAGACGGTGTAGGCTCTACGCTGTGGCGTAGTTTTTCTTGCTTTTGGGTTTAGTTTCCTATAGGTGTGGTCGTTGTAGTAGCTCTTGCTCTAGAGTTGTGTGTTTGTGGCCGTTGTAAAACTCTCTTCTTTTTAATGAAAAACGTGCTCAACATATATATTTTTTTTTAAAGATATGTGCAAGGTGAATCAAGCCGTAATTCCCTCAGTCATGTGCATGTTTTCAATATATGTTTTATTTGATAGTCCAAGTTTGGGTCGCCCCTAGGTCTCCAATAAAGTTAAGATTGGGGATTTAAGGGCATTCCATCCAGAGGAATGGCCGGGGAAGCGACAGTTTAGCAGCGGTGCCGCTGATTATTGGGTGCCATGGTGGGTAGTGGGGTTGTTGGGAGGTCAAAGGGGTTAGTGTGGTGGCACATTGCTACCGGAGGTCTGGAGCCGTGCAGGAGGTGGTGTGGAGGCATGCGCAAACGTTTCGGCGTCTATGGCCCGATGCGACATTTTGTGTTAGTGGAATCTAAGGTGAGGTGACGAAAGAGGAAGAACATAAATGTGCGGTGTGTGGAGAAGGAAGACAAGAGGTGAGAGCCGAGAGGATTACCGCAACTCGGTTTCATAGATATGGACCGTCAGATAATAGACAGCCCCAAACAAACAAGCCTAGCTAATAAGCAGCGGTGAACTGATCATACAGAAAAAGCAGCAATCAATTGTGAACATAGACCAATATAGACGAGGTGAGATGATTGTTGACGCGGCTTATGAACGAAAATTATACATCATTTTATATTGTTTTTACCTATTATTATGCGTCAACTTTGCCTTTCACTAACAAATAACATAGATTATTGTGGATTTTGCAATATTGTCTTGGAAATTGTCTACTTGTAATTTTTTGCAGGTTTTGGGCCAATTTTAAGCAAAATTCATCAAAGTCTACCTCGAGTAAAAAGACCTCTGAATATTATTCAATAATGGAAGAAGAAGCCCAATTAAAGACCCATCAAATGAAGCCCAATTCTAGAAGACTCGACAAGATCTCGGGATACAGAAGAATCTGGAAGGTTTAGAGTCCGAAAAGGACTCCACGAAGATTTATATGAAGGTTATCCCGAAGCCCGAGAAAGATGGAAACTAGAGGAGGCTGGAAGGGCCTGGGTCGGCCGAGCCATACCCCCCCAAGTCGGCCGACCCCAGGACTCCGTATGTCGGTTTCAGTTTCCTTTTCGGCCACGTCTTCTCCAGGGTATTTAAAGCGAAGCTGAGCCCCTGGTCGAGGCATCCAATTCATTACCAAGGCGACAAGATGTAGAGAAGAGGGACAACAACTAGATGAGAGCTGAGGGTCGAGTTTCTAGTCTAGGTTTAGAGCTTCTTCTAATCCCTAGAGGTAATTAGAGGCCTTGCATGGTGCTCTAATTACCTAGCTCCAGAGGTCTAATTGTATCATCAAGCGCTATGGCCATGGTTGTAAGTATGATACAGGTTATTAATGAAAGCATTGTTCTTGTCTATTTATCATCTTCTTGTTCTAATTATGCTTGTTCTAGCTGTAATTAACTTTATGTCTAGATGCATGTTAATTAGATCATGTCATTAAGGGTTTTATTCATCTAGCGTTCTTGGTCGTTGATCTAGCTTACTAATGATATAGTTTGTATGTCTAGTTCTTTTGATCGTGGTGATTAGAGGTTCTAGTTGTGCTAATTATGTTATTAGACCATATAAGGTAGTTGGAAGTCGATTCTCTAATTACGTGCCTGTTGAAAGCTTTTCGTCGATTACCTGGTTACCAGTGACAGTGGAGCCCGGGGAAAGGTTAAGCAGATCTAGGGGGTTAGGTTGATTGATCTTGATTTAATTATGCTATGATGAATATGCTTGATCATGCTTGTTTACCTTGAGTTGCTAGTTATCTCGTTGCTTTTATCTATTTGTTTTGTTCTTATCATGCATGTCTTGGATCCAATTAGAGCTTGATTAGAGACTAGTTAATACCCCTTAATTAGTTTTCTAGTTTTGTTCTAATTGTTTATCTTATATATATTAGTATAGTTTAGACGTAGATTAGATATAGATTAGAGCTAGTTTATTAGTAGATTAGAACTTCTCTTTTATCTTTAGTTTATCATAAACTCTTGTTATTTAGCTCTCAATTAGTTCGTTCCTTGGATTGACATAAACCTACGATACTCATCATAGGGAAAAGCTACACACGATACTGTCGCTTGCAGTATAAGGTTTGCCATGCTTAAGTGCTGTCAACAAGCTTTTCTGGCGCCGTTGCCGGGGAACTAATTAATCGAGTCCTAATTAATTTGAGTTTATATTTAATTTTGTCTTTTGTTTCTAGTTTTAATATTTAGTTTGTGTTTAGTTTTTGTGTTTTAATTTTAGTCTCTAATTATTTAGTATACTCTAATTATGTTCTTATTCTCTAATTGTGTTCTTTTGTTCATCGTTCGTTCTTATAGTTTAGACTAACCTAGTAGCTAGCTGTTATTAGATTTTGATTTTGTCTTTTCTTAATTTAGTCTTTTATCTTTAGCTTGTGTATTTTATTTTTAGTTTAGTTTAATCTATTAGAATATAGTTTCTCCTATATATATGAATATTTCTACAACTATTACATAGGAGCAACTATGGTGGTAAAGGTAAGTCTGCTGTGTCAATTAAGTTTTTAGGACTAATGTTCTTTGGAGTTTATTTGTGCTAAGCTACAGATAATGGAGGATTAGCCGAGATGGTTGTAGAAGCTAAGGATTGCTTGAGTATAAGGAAGATGAAGATATGGAAGGTTTGTCTCAAGTCCAATCCAAGCTCCAACAAAATCTCGAGCTACTCTCGGAATTCAGGACAGCAACACCTTGCGGGGCGAGTCTGGAGACCTTAACGACGTCGGATGAAGAAAGTCCGAATACCAAAGTTGTAGATCTTTTCGAGCTCTTCAAGATAGAGTCAGAGTTTGCATTATTTAGACTTCAGAAGGTGAAGTTATGGTCGAAATACTAAAGGGTACAGAATAAGGGAAGCTGAATTTCGAGAAAGACAGGAAGTTTTTTTTTCTCCAAGACTTGATGGTGCATACAATCATTGTGATCCAAGGAAGAATTGAACTTAACTTCTTCAGGATTAAGGTAATTCTTGTTTTTATCATAAATATAATTAAAGTTTACCTATATTTGATTGGAGCATTGTTTATTAATGATCATTAAGATGTTATTTGGTTGATTGCTACCCTATCCCTTCTTTTATTTTGTCTTCCGTTTGTTTGTGAAACCTTTATTCATACTTGGAGATTAGTTTAGATTAGCTTCTCAATCCATAGCTTTGCATTGCTTAATTTCTAATATGGTGCCCACCGATTTGATACAAATCGCATGTTCTTTTAGTAGATCTTTTTACTTTAATTAGTTGATTGAATCTACTCATGCTTAGAGATGGTTAGAGTTTGCTAAGTTCTTCAATTCTCAGGTTTAGTGTTTAATGTTAGATTTAACTTTTGTGTTTTATAAAACTAAATTTGAGAGTCAAAGTTTATGCAAAAGTTGAGGGGGTTAACCACTTTCTTTCGGCATTTCTAAAGTGGTTTAACCCAGGCTCATTAAATGTTCATATTGCTTTTTGAAATTTTAAACATAAACATGTGCAAGTTTTTAATGATATTTTATATGTGCACAATATTATCTTTGAATAATTAAAATTTAAAAACCTTTGTCTCTCTAAAAAAGAACCCCGGTTAGAATTTTATCTAAGCCTTATTTTATTTTATTTCTTTCAAAATCATCTCTCTACTTTGGCCAAAATCATTAGAAACCCATTATCTTGTTTATTCCTTGTTTGATTTTATGAATCAAGCTTATCTATGTGCTTTAATGTTTTGCTAAGTATTTCAATTTGAATTATAGTTATCTTTGATTCATGAATCAAATGTTTGTTTAAATCCTAATCAACCATGTGACTCTATATTTATCTCTAATCAATACCATGATGCTATTATGTTATTATATTATATATATATATTGTGTGCACTATAAGCTAACCATGCAGAGAAGTTCACACTTCATGTGAAACAATGAGATCAATGGTGAAAGAGTACAAGACAAATTCATGATGATTGGGACAAGGATTTGACAATTTGAAGACATCATCAGAATTTGCAAAACTTTGGTTGAGTTTCAAATTGGAGAGTGAGTGGAATGAATGGAGAAGGAATTGAAGACAAAAGTTAAGCCCATGAAGCTTCAAGATCAACAATGGTGGGCCTAGACAATTTCCTCCAACACCCAAGTCTAAAAGATTGAAGATTGTCAACATCAGGGAGCTAAAAACAGAAAGCTGAGATGTCATCAACATGGAGCTCGACCTCAAGAGTCAAAGACAGAATATTTTCTTATATTTGGAAAGCCCATGAAGTCCTCTTTCCAACGCAACAAGAACCACTCAATTTGGAGTTTCCTACAAGGAGCAATGTGCAAATCATTAAAGACTGCGCGGGCTGAATTGAAGTCTGGACAGAACGCAATGCTTGAGTAAAACGGGCATAACTCCTTCATACGGAATCGGATTTAGACGCATAAGTACTCGTTGGAAAGATAATTTCATAGACTATCCAATAGATCTATTGTTTGAGGTATGTTATGTTCGAAATTAATGAGATATACAACGAGAAAGGAGGTGGCAGCAACAATGGTGATGACTACTTGAGGAAGATGGTGACAACGATGATGAAGAAAGCTTGGGCAGTGCTTCCATAAGATTTTCATGATCAAGTTCAGTTGCAAGGAGCTTCAAGGACATTGGTACATGAAGACACAAGCAGAGGATTGTGCATACAAGTGATGTTTTGATCAGGACACGATGAAGCTACACAATTAAGTTATCAAGCTGCATGGACACTTCGGATTCTTACTCCAAGGACCATGGCTTCACTTCAACGAAGGTAAGTAAGAAGTCTAGCTTTATGACTTTAACTTAAGCGCTTTTTGGGAGGCAACCCGTTCTATCTTAGTGTTAAAACTTAGTTAGGTTTTAATTTTGAATTAAGGATTTGATAGCTTTTAGGCAGCTACTCTCACTTACGTAGCTATCTAAATTTAATATTTACGCAGACTTTGCCAGTTTTTGATATTGAATCAACTTTAAGTAAGAGAGAAATAATTTTATTAGATTTATCCTTATTGTGTGATTTTCAAAATCTTTCTCTCTAATTTTATCCAAAAACTAGGCAACTACCTAAGCTACGTAAATTAATTAATTGATTGATTTATCTTTTAATTAAATAACTAAATATTTGTTTTTATAATAAAATAAAATATAGGTTTAATTTTCAATATGCTAAATAGAGATAATCTTTAATATGAAAATTAATTCTATCTACTTGTGTGCTCTAAAGTTATTAACCCTACATTAGTAGGAATATTTGCTTATATGCAAATTAAGGACTTAGAGTTAGTGAAGATAATCAACAACTTAGTGTAGATAATTAATTTAGGCAACATTGGATTCGCTTCTTATCTTGAACCATCATCAAATAATCTAAATAATAGACTTAGGATAAGGATCTTTGGAGAGCCTCCAAAGGGATAAACCTATATTTAATTTAATCTGTCCAAAGCTGCATGCACGACGTCCAAATTGTAGAGGAAGCTATCCATAATGATCAGGTGTCCAAGGAGCAACTTGCAGGAGAAGGAAGAGAGCCAGCAAGACCCTGGCTCGGCCGACCAGACCCCCCTTGGGTCGGCCGACCCAAGGTGTTCCTTCACCAAAAGCACCTCCCCTTCAAGCCACCTCTTTGCCTATAAGTTTTACATCTTTGTTGCTGCTTTTCTTTACCAGAAAGTGTCATAGAGTCAGTGTTAAAGTCGTTGAGTCTTTTAATAGAGAAATGGGAAGCATGGCACCACTCTTTTGAATCTTTTGCCTGTGGCTAGTTAACTTAACTTTTGTTTTAAATAATCACCATTACATCACTTCTTATTTGTTTTTTCACCTTACATTTGCATTAACATTTATTATCCACACTTGCTTTATTAGTTTTGAAATTTTCATAATCTTTTCGATGAATGCTTTATTTTACTCGACGGAGTTTTCTTGGTAAATTAAGTTTAAACGTGATGTTTAGATTTGATTTGAGACCATCATCATTAAGTTTAATTGAATGTTTCTCGCTAATCGTATCTTTTGTGGATAAGGTACCTTTCATTTTATTGCATTTAAATTAAATTGCATGTTTGCATTATAATTGGCTTGGTTGTTTAATTTAACTTTATGATGCATGCTTTCATATTTATGAAAATATTTACGTGGTGTTTTCCTTAGCAATTTTATGTAAGCATGGTGCTTAGATTTAGTTGTTGATCATCATTATGAAGTTAATTAACCTTGCTAGTTATCCATAATATCATTTGATTGGTTTATAAGCTTTGCAATGTGCTTTGGTTTTCTTGTGCTGTTTTGAGTTAATAATCTTGATAAAACATGGTGTTTTAATCTTGGTTAATTATAATCTTAATGGCTATAGAGAGACTTAGCGATCATGTTGTAAACATGGTGTTTTAGAACTTGGTTTAATCGTTGTCTTTGTTTATTTGCTTATCTCCTACATAATTACACGTTTGCATTCATATACATCCATTAGTTTTGCTTTTCTTTTTAAACTAGGCCACAAGTTAAAAGTCTTTGGGAATATTTTTAGATTATGGTAAATTGCTTCTACTCTCAACCGTTACCTCGAGAGTAGCGTGTGCACTTGAATTATTTTTGCAGGAAATTATTTAATGACAAGTAAATTGAAGGAATATCCGGTAACATATTTCTAACACCTTCTCTTTACATTTTAAATTCTGCATTTATTTACCTATGTCTATGAATTTGGTGTTCCCTTTGTGTTTCTCTTGTTTTTAGTGTGTTAAGTTTAGATTTATTTTGTGATTAATACTACAACCATGATCTATGCTTAATTAGTTAACATTGTTTCAAGAAAATGATGAAAGTTGCCGCTTTATCTTTATTATGCTTTGATTTTGGTTAGTCATATTAGCAAGCTCTCATAATACATATTTAATTGAACTAGCCAGCAAATTTGTGATTGATTATGATTTTTCATAAAGACCCATATGATTTAATTTTTGCAAGGTTTATTCTTTGACATGATCATCTCCTTGTTTATTTTTATTGCTTATAAATATCGTTATCAACTTTTATGAGATTATCTTGCAATAGCCATTCCTACCAGAGCCATATTTATTTTAAACCTTAGATTTATCAGATTTGTTTTTAAATGAGTTGGATCAAGACCGTAATCTAGGGTATGAGACTTAGAAGCTGGTCATTCAATTTTGCGTATCTTTTCTTTGCTAGCCTTTCTATCCATGCATTGTGTCTCTCTACATTGGAGAGAATACAAACTCCGCTGGATATCCATCCTTAAACCAAGATTATCTTTTTGTGTATCCTCCTTGACCACAACCTATTATTTTCTGGAGTATTTAAGGGATTAAATATTGTTCTTTTTAGACAGCTCCATCCCCAAAGTTAATTGTTATAGTGATAATACTCTAGGGCGAGGGTGAGTATTATTCAAGTGTGGGGATGGAGAGCCGTTATCTTATTATAATGGATTTTGTATAAAGGTTTTTGAGGAGGCATAAAAAATGAAAAAAAAGTAAAAAAAAATGAAAAAAAAAGGGAGCCGAGTGGCGCCCAGAAAAAAAGAAAAAAAAAGAAAAAGAAAAAAAAAAGGCCAAGTGGCCAAAGTAGAATTAGGTATAAAAAAAGAAAAAAAATGCCCCTCAATAATCTTCGAAGTTTTTTTTTTTATATAGTGTTTTCTTTAGTGAGTGATATCCTATTTATATAGTCCAGAAAATATTCCAACCATGTGCAATCCGATAGCAAGGACTTCATTTGTGCCTTGAGATCACCCAATGACACTTGCACGTGTCCACTATTCTAAATGTGTGTGTTCCATCCTTTCTCTCTCAACCTTATTTTATTCCATGACCTTTTTGACAAGTCTCAGTAAAACCAGCAGATTTCTTTCTTGGTTTGACAATATTTTGAAAATAAATTTTGATTAGGATCCATACCAAGCTCCAGATAAGCTTCCACTTTATATGTTTATATATTCATTAGTTATCTTTTAGATATTGAGAGACTGGAGAGTTGAGTGTGTTTCTTTGACTTTTGCAAGAATTTATCTCTTATTGTTTGATTATATTTTCCAAAAACTTATTGCTAAAATGAGGAGATGAGTCATTGATAAGTTTGAACTCTTGCTAATTCTTTTATTGTGGGATGAGCTTAATTGAATTTCTTTTCTTTCATAATTTGCTGGTTCAAACTAAAATTTTGAGAGAGCTTATTAGTTTGATTAATTAAGATTAGAGTATGAAAAAGTTAATGTTTGGCAATGCTGATTCTTGACTTACTCGAGGACGAGCAAGGTTTAAGTGTGGGGATATTGTTGACGCGGCTTATGAACGAAAATTATACATCATTTTATATTGTTTTTACCTATTATTATGCGTCAACTTTGCCTTTCACTAACAAATAACATAGATTATTGTGGATTTTGCAATATTGTCTTGGAAATTGTCTACTTGTAATTTTTTGCAGGTTTTGGGCCAATTTTAAGCAAAATTCATCAAAGTCTACCTCGAGTAAAAAGACCTCTGAATATTATTCAATAATGGAAGAAGAAGCCCAATTAAAGACCCATCAAATGAAGCCCAATTCTAGAAGACTCGACAAGATCTCGGGATACAGAAGAATCTGGAAGGTTTAGAGTCCGAAAAGGACTCCACGAAGATTTATATGAAGGTTATCCCGAAGCCCGAGAAAGATGGAAACTAGAGGAGGCTGGAAGGGCCTGGGTCGGCCGAGCCATACCCCCCCAAGTCGGCCGACCCCAGGACTCCGTATGTCGGTTTCAGTTTCCTTTTCGGCCACGTCTTCTCCAGGGTATTTAAAGCGAAGCTGAGCCCCTGGTCGAGGCATCCAATTCATTACCAAGGCGACAAGATGTAGAGAAGAGGGACAACAACTAGATGAGAGCTGAGGGTCGAGTTTCTAGTCTAGGTTTAGAGCTTCTTCTAATCCCTAGAGGTAATTAGAGGCCTTGCATGGTGCTCTAATTACCTAGCTCCAGAGGTCTAATTGTATCATCAAGCGCTATGGCCATGGTTGTAAGTATGATACAGGTTATTAATGAAAGCATTGTTCTTGTCTATTTATCATCTTCTTGTTCTAATTATGCTTGTTCTAGCTGTAATTAACTTTATGTCTAGATGCATGTTAATTAGATCATGTCATTAAGGGTTTTATTCATCTAGCGTTCTTGGTCGTTGATCTAGCTTACTAATGATATAGTTTGTATGTCTAGTTCTTTTGATCGTGGTGATTAGAGGTTCTAGTTGTGCTAATTATGTTATTAGACCATATAAGGTAGTTGGAAGTCGATTCTCTAATTACGTGCCTGTTGAAAGCTTTTCGTCGATTACCTGGTTACCAGTGACAGTGGAGCCCGGGGAAAGGTTAAGCAGATCTAGGGGGTTAGGTTGATTGATCTTGATTTAATTATGCTATGATGAATATGCTTGATCATGCTTGTTTACCTTGAGTTGCTAGTTATCTCGTTGCTTTTATCTATTTGTTTTGTTCTTATCATGCATGTCTTGGATCCAATTAGAGCTTGATTAGAGACTAGTTAATACCCCTTAATTAGTTTTCTAGTTTTGTTCTAATTGTTTATCTTATATATATTAGTATAGTTTAGACGTAGATTAGATATAGATTAGAGCTAGTTTATTAGTAGATTAGAACTTCTCTTTTATCTTTAGTTTATCATAAACTCTTGTTATTTAGCTCTCAATTAGTTCGTTCCTTGGATTGACATAAACCTACGATACTCATCATAGGGAAAAGCTACACACGATACTGTCGCTTGCAGTATAAGGTTTGCCATGCTTAAGTGCTGTCAACAATGATCGACTCGAGCCGTGTAATTGCAGGTAGCGCCTACGAAAGGGATAAAAGAAAGGAAGGGTAGACAAAACTTTATCCCCGTCCGAATAACCTTTTTGGATGACAACACGTACGTAGGTCGTCGTCACCGGGCTATCTGTCTGTCAACCAACGATCAAGAAAAATCTAAGACGAGGCATTTCTGTCAAAAGATGGACAACAGTGCGTGCACGCTCGCGATCCGCACCGTACCTCTCCACCCCCGATAAATAAACCAACGACGACCGGAGCATATGCATGCACGGGGCATAGTCACACCACATGCACGAGCATTTTCATTTTTTTTTTCTTATAATAGTAAGACCGTGGTCACCAACTAGTGCAAAAATAGTGCATTCGTACTGCAATCATTACTTTTTCACTCTATGTACAGTGTTCAAACAGTGTTTTTCACACCCATTTTCACTCTCTGGTGACCATAGTGTAAGATCAAGATACGTACACGATCATATGTGTGTTGTGGTAGTGCGATCGATGACACGACGACTGTGCTGCGAGATTAGACTACACCTTGGACGGATCCTCCACTAGCGACAGTATTTATTTATTTACACGATGATCACGCGCATTATATCTATATAACCTACGTAAGCACAATATGCTAAAAATCATTAATTTTATTTTTCTCAACATGCAAAACAATTATAAATCCGCTAAGTTAGAAGCCACGTCACCATCCACTGCGACTCTCTATTAGTGTGTTCCACCGATTTTCTCTCGCTAATGTTGTCCATGCATATAACTATTATATAGTCTCCGCGCGCGAGTGCTTGAGCCTACATATACAGATCCAAGATCAAAATATTATTGAGTATATATGTCATTAAAAAACATGGTCATTGCAACCGCTGAATGTTTCTAACTTCAAAAGTTTACTTCAAAAATTAGTTTAAAAATTCTACGTACACCAGCCTTGGGTGGGATGGCAAGGAAGGCAGAGGTGGCGAGCAAAGGTCTGCCGTCTGCGAGAAAGCAGGAGAAGGGCCGGCCATGGTGGTCGGAGGGCCACTGATGGCGGGCCTGACCACCAGACCTGCCTGCCCTGACCCCCTGCGCCCTCGAGCAGTCGCTCAACTCAGACTCACAGCAAGATAGTGTAGAAAAGGAAGGCAGAGGCGCACCAGTCGGTGTCAGAGCCAGACCGTCAGTCATCAGGCCCGGACGCTAATCAAAAGGTAGACGACGACGGCGATGATCCGTTGACTACAACCGCCGGCCGTCATTGGGTCAGGAACTCAGGATCGATCCATCGATCCATGGATCTAGGAGCAATCTACAGCGCGCATGAGGCGGCAGTGAAATTTGGTGCAGCCCGATCGTAGTAGAGCGTGGCGAGCGGCGGAGGGTTCAGGTTCGTTCAACGGGGCACTCATGGGTGGGTGGGCACTGGGCAGGCACTGAATCGGAGGGACGGCGGATGGATGCTCCACCCTGGCCTGATCCACCGCCGGGCGTCGTCGTCGTCGCGCCGATGATGATTGATAAGCCTGCTGCGCCGCCTGAACCGGCCGGGCCGACAGCTCCTGACGCCGCCTGCTGCTGCTGGCACCGCCACCGCGCGCCGCTGCCAGTAGAGAGGAAGAAGAAGAAGCAAAGCAGGGACGGGTGGGTGGGGGACGCCGGGCGAGCGCGGCGTGGCAAAGAAACAAGCAGAAACGGCGGACGAAATAAAGGGCTTCTTTGTAGTGGCCTAGTGGGACGACGACGGAGCAGACTCCCCACAGAACAGAACAGGAGCCTTCCAAACGTAAGACGCCAAGCGGAGGCGATAGAAGGGTAGGTGAAGATCGAAGGGCCGGCCGCGCGCACGCCAACACGCGCCCAGCTAGCCGTAAAGACCAAGGTCACCAAAAAAGTGCATCCGTACCGTTTACAATGCGCAAATCATTGTTTTTCGCTCTGTGTATACAGTGCGAAAAAATATTTTTGACACTTATTTCCACTCTCTGCTGACCCTAAGTGGACGCACAGCACAGATGGGTGGCCTCCACATCGATCGGCTCCCTAGTCCCTCCCCAGTCTACACTCTCTACAGTCTCCGTTTCCAATCCATGCCTGCCTCTGCATGGCTTCTTCTCCACTCGTCATCGTCAACCTCCTCCTTTTCTCCTGCTGCTCCTGTAAATAATCATCTCCTGAATTCCTGTTGTGCGTGTTAAAAAAAGGCCCCTTTTCAGAGGCGCACAGTGAGTAATGGAGAAGTTAGGTCCCCCAGAGAGATGAGATGAGCTGAGCTGAGCTGAAAGGTTTCGGATCGAGATGAGACGAGATGAGGGCCGATCGAGGGCCTACTGCGTGCCACCCCTACTGTGCTGGAGGTGTGGCTGTTCCGTTTCGGAAAAGCATGCGCACACGCACGCACAAGACATTGGATGGTGATGAAATGGAGGCATGGAACCCCCCCCCCCCCCCCCAAAGACTCCATCAGCAGCCACCACCACCACGTTGTGCGTGGTGGTGCAGGACGACGACGACGACGACAATGATGGCAGCACGCAAAAGAGGAGCCACTCACCTCACCGCTCACCTCTCGATGGCCCAGGAAGGATAGTTCAGCACACGCGTACACTTGCATATATATCAAAACCAGCAAGATCAGGGAAAAAGGGGCGGCATGTCCTAACCCCCCCGGTCGGCGATCAATCAATCGATCAATCACTCCATCCGATCATCCATCCATCATCCATCCTGCCGCGCGCCGTGTCGTCGGCAGCCTAATCACACCACACCGGACAGAGTCAAATCGTTTCTTAATCGAGGAGCCGTGATCCTGAGGGGATTTACCATAGTTGGGAATTGGGATCAAATCAATGGCTGAGACCTGAGTACCTGACACCCACCCACCCAACGTTTCAACGAACACGATCGGCGGCGACCCGGCAGTGCAGCAGCTAGTAATGATGTGCCACTGTCCAAAACTAAGGTCAGCTGCCCGGCCGGGGAGGGTTCACAGATCGCAGGGGAAAGGGGAAAGAAAAGCTCTGCTCCCAGGCAGAGGAGGCAGCAGCTGCTGCTGCTGGCTCGAGCAGCTCTAGAGGGCCGCCGCTCTCCTCTCCAAGGAGGCAAGGCAAGGACGGCCGCCTTGTGGTGCTGTGTGCAGTGAACAGTGGTGGTAGTGGTACTACGTATAGTGGCGAGCTCGATCTTTTTCCTGTGCCTCTGATAATGGCTGACACGGAAAAGGGGCGATGGAGTCCTCTGTGCCAATGATAATGGGTGGCAGAAAGGCTAGTGCTTTTCACGTCTGGATGGATACCCCAGCCGGGGAAAAGGTGTGGAAGAAACCAGGTGTCCAGGTGGGGACTTTTCTCTCGCCAGGATGACCCCTTTTTCACTCCCCGGGTAGTGAGTGAGCGGCAGCCTGCTGGAGTTCTAGAATACAATGGCAATGGCTGATTTTGCAAAGTGGGAGGAGACTCGTTGCAGATTCTGGTTGAAAAATCAAACCGAGTTTAGATCATCCCCAGTAGATGTGTAAAAGGAGTATGTACAATACAAAACGACACTATAGCGCTACTATAGATAGAGAGAGGTAGTTGGAACAGTGGATAGACATCTATTTTACTCTATGGTTGGAGATAGCCTTAGAGAGTTGCAAAGCCAACACCGACTAGTATTAGTAGGCAATTGTGAATCACTGAGTTCCAGTGCTCAGACCAACAAAGATAAATAGTATGTTAGGACAGTTAATTAGGGACACGTGCGCTTCAGCAAATACTGTAAATATCAAATGCGTTTCTTGTACAACACCAGAAAAATCAAAGGAAATTCTGATATGTGGAGGCTGATGCAGTAGCCCCCAAATTGCACAGCAACGGAGCTCAGGCGACTCGCGGAGACTTTAGGATGACTAGCCAACTTTCGTGCCGGCAAACATGAGTGAATGCGCACCATATGCACCGCTTTATGTATGTATCTATCTCCTTTCATAAGAGCTGTACAGTTCATTTGATTTATCAAATAGATACGGATGCTATTTCTACTTGACCTACGCGCAGTGGTCCATCGGAGAGCACCGAAAAGCTGATAAGCACAGCCACTTTTCTTTTGTCATGAAACGGAAAAGAAAATCATGCCAGAGCAGAAAGAAAGAAAGAAAACAAAACATGGACGAAACATATACCTTGAGAGCATCGTAGTACTATCGATGATTGGTATATTAAAAGTAGAAAATTCTCCCTCGCAAAAAACAAAAGAAAACTCTGGCCAACAGCAGAGGTGTTCGGCTATTTGCTTCAAACACTGATAAATAAATACTTTGGGTATCTCAGGCAGAAAAAAAAAAGCTTTGTGTCTAGCGCCAAAACGATTACTCTCAACAACACGGGTAGTGTTAAGCAACCGGTACAGTGGGGATAATAGTTTCCACAAATTTTCAGTGGTGGCCGGGAAAACTCCATGATTTAGTATTTGAACTATGCATGTATTTATTGTAAAAATAGTACTCCCTCCGTTTTTTTTATTATGACGCCAGCTAGTTTAAAATTGAGCTGTTTGGCATTATATATAAACGAACAGAGGTAGTATTGCTCTAGACTCATTCTTTATATTAGCATATTCTTCTGCTCAATAGATGTATAGCCCAAATCATGATGACCATTTGTTTAGATTCAACAAAATAGAAAATTATATACCTTGGTGAAGTCTCTAAAAACAATTTGGCAAGATTCTGCTGAAATTTCACGAATTAAAGTAATTTTGGTGGTGATCAAAGAAAATCCGAAACCGAAAACCCCCCTCTAGAGTCCAGTATTAGTAATTGCCTAATTGGTAATAACTAGCAATGCTCAGTAAAAGTAAGAACTTAAGTAGTAGCTTTTAAACATACAGAAAAGCTTCACCAGGAATGACTTCGCCATTGCAAAGATTTATGACGAAACCCAAAGCTAAATTTAAAGTAGAGTTATGAATGAGACACATGGTGACCGCAAATAAATTTCAAACCAGTGTCAAATAAAATCCAGTTGCGTGATGCGCCAGCATTCATGTGTGGTTTCTTAACAAAAAGCAAGAATATACCACTAAGAATTCCAGACGCTGATAAAGTGGGATGTCCTAACATGCACACCAATGAATTTGCAATACAATATGCGCAGCATGAGCCAATTTAAAAGCTACTTTATCGGTTAGAATCCGAGGGCAACCCAATGGTGGAATATAGGATCTTTAGGGAGCTCCAAATCACAACCACGACATCACCTGTCCACCAAGACCCTCCCCCTCCCCTCCCCTCTCTTACCTATAAATGAGAGGTAAAAGCCACCAAACCAGTAGGTAACTAAGTGGCGTACCCTTCTCTGCACTAGCTTTCCTCTTCCTCATCTCCTCTTCCACCCAAACAGACTGGATTTCATCAAGATCATCCTGAAACTGGAGCCAACAAGCACACAGAGGAAGAAGGGCAAGAAGACCGGCTCCCAGCCGATACAAGGTAGGAGCGAGCAGCGTTAGGGCAGTGTCATCGTATCACAGGGTTGATATGGTGACAGTGAGAGAAGAGACTCGCAAGGGGCCATGGACAGAGCAGGAGGACCTGCAACTGGTATGCACTGTCCGTCTGTTCGGTGAACGTCGTTGGGATTTCATTGCCAAAGTATCAGGTTTGAGGGGTGGGGATCCAAAATTTAGGTAGCTAAATTGAAGCTATTCGCGCTAAGTCGCAAAACCAAGATCAACTTCCCTCTAACAGCTTCTATTCCTGCTTCCCCTCCCCCCAACCTCTCTATATCTCCATGCAGGACTCAACCGGACAGGCAAGAGCTGCCGCCTGCGCTGGGTCAACTACCTCCACCCTGGTCTCAAGCGTGGACGCATGTCTCCCCATGAAGAGCGCCTCATCCTTGAGCTTCATGCTCGGTGGGGAAACAGGTTTGATCACCAAAAGATGGTCCAGAGAGCATTAAGGATAATTTCCTCTAATACTAGAGTTGACATGTTCCATAACTTGTCCTAAACAGGTGGTCCAGGATAGCGCGCCGCTTGCCAGGACGCACTGACAATGAGATCAAGAACTACTGGAGGACACACATGAGGAAGAAAGCACAGGAGAGGAAGAGGAACTTGTCCCCATCGTCATCCTCATCTTCCCTGACTTACCAGTCCTGCTACCCTGACACTCCATCGACCATTGGAGCTGAGGGGCAGGAGCTTCATGGTGGCAGTGGCTGCATCACAAGCATCCTGAAGGGCACCCCTCCAGACATGGATGGCTATCCCATGGACCAGATATGGATGGAAATTGAGGCACCAGAGGCGCCCGCAGAGATGGGCTTCAATGGAGGGAATGAGAGTGCATGCAACAGCAGCCTTGCCACGCCTCTGCCACCATCTACTGCCTGGGAGTACTACCCGGAGGCCTGCTGGAAGATGGACGACGAGATCAAGATGGCACCACAATTCAGCTACAGTGACGGAGCTCACACCTGTTTCTGAAGCCATATTGGGAAGTTACATACCTACCTAGCAGAAGTGAAGTGCTTTTGTAGAAACAAGCTTTAGCATGGATCTGGATATTTACACCCACTTAGAATTGCAGGTCTATGGCTCCATGCATGATTTCTATGT
Organism: Paspalum notatum; assembly: GCA_022530915.1. Classification (NCBI taxonomy): domain Eukaryota; kingdom Viridiplantae; phylum Streptophyta; class Magnoliopsida; order Poales; family Poaceae; genus Paspalum; species Paspalum notatum. Next base: position 38,096,660 of record CM039690.1, on the reverse strand, counting down.
ATCAGTCTGGGTGTGCAACACAAGATCATCGCACTTTGTCCTTGATGTTATGGAATACAAGGACAAGGGTACTCTGTACTCAGTATAATTAGCTATCTCCTGTGAGCCTTTTCTGTTGGTCAAGAATAAATGTTATATGGTCTTAATTTGAATTATTTTACAATTTCAGTCTAGAGAAGCCATTGGTACGTAAGATGAATATTAAGCTGGCCCAGTTTAAAAATATAGCTTAATTTTAAACGATCTATATAATCCAGTGAAGATTGTGTCTACAAGTGGATCAGCTAGTTGATGGCCTCAAGCAAAAACTACTAACCCAAAAATAAGCCCATTGGAACAACAAAATTAGTGCTCTGATAGAGTTCTCTGCCTTTATAAAAAATCAAATTATTCCATTGTACCAACTTGGCAACTTGCAAGTCATGGGATTAAAAAAGAAAAGACAGCTCTCAGCAGCCACCAAGTCTCAAGGTAAAAAGAAGGGACCAGAGTCTGATCCAGCCAAAAAAAAAGCTGGAGGCAAAAGATGAACTCCAATTTAAAAGAATTTTAAAACTAACCCTAAATTTAGAAGAGTTTCTGTAAAATCTTAATCACTCATACATAGGATCATGTTTTCATTGTGTCTTGACATTTTCAGTTCTATAATAGTCACAACTCAACTGGATAAAATTGATTTCAGAGTGTATATTAACAGAGGAAAAATAGTAGTTTTCCATTATAAAATTTAAAACAAAATAACAAAGCTAGAACCACCTTTTGGTCAGAGTAAGTGTCAACCTGAAATCAGGTAGAAATCATTTAGTGATTCAATTCACAATGCCGACCTGACAACCTTGATATGTATATGCAAATAGCGTGATGTATGAAAGCAGGAGATAAATACATTCTTGCATAACCACAGTATGATATAACATGCTCTCAAATCAAAATGACAGTATTCTTAAATGCTTTCAACATCAATGGCAAGCCATAGTACAGTATACATTAGTAAAAAAAAAAATTCAGACCTAGGTGATAAACCCCACTAGTATTGTTTGGAGAGAACCATCTCGTCTCTAGAAACTAAGAAAACCCCTCAAATCCTGGCTACTATCGTACTGAATAGTTTTGGTTATCATGCTGAATAGTCAATGGACCACGTATTTCACTGAAATAGCAGCGAAGGGATTTGTTTTTTTATCGAGAATGGGAAGTCAGTACCCCTATTCTGTGGGCCTGTGGCTAACACTACTTGCCTCATCGCCACTTTGCTATGTGCACCTTCTAAGCCCTATAATACACAGCACTTAGTTTTGGTTTAACCAAACGCATATCTCCATGGACCAACTGTTCATCAAAGTGTTCAAGGGTCATCCAGAGAAGTGCATAACTGCATATCAGACCTTATATTAAAAATAGAGGCACAGATTTCTATCTAAGCAAACCAAATCGATCTAGTCCTTAGAAAAATTTGGGAACACACCAGAAATAGCAGCAGCCAGGAAACTCCGCCTGTTTCTTTCATGGAAAGCACCATTTGCACATTGGATCACTGGCTTATATGCCCTTTCAAGCTATGAAACAATCAATTTGCAAGGAGATGACAAGTTAAGAAAAAATGTGGGTGGACTGCTTTTCATTCTCTTTTTGTTTGTTTAGAAAGAATTGGAATTATAATTCAATAAGAAGGTTTTGCACGCCAGTAGCTAGCCTTGCAGGTCAAGCACGCAAGGAAAAAGTAACTTCAGTGCGATAAGGGAATTAATAGGTGGTGATAAGTGGCATGCATTGAGAATTTTGTAGCTATCCACTTTAGTGAAACTGATTTGCAACAAATTAACCGCACTTTATCTTTTAATTGAACAAAGGCTAGTGCTCAACCACCTGGACCCAACCATACTGTCATAGGATGCCTTCAGGAAAACAATGCATAACCCAGGTAACATTGATTGGGATAGGAAGAATCGTGGATTTCCCCCTTTTCCCTTTCTGATTCACTTTGTATTCCTTCCCCCACCCCCACGCACCCCTAGGAAAAAAAAATGACATGTTTAATACATAGACTCTAGTAGTATCAACTGAGTTGTTACTGGCAAAATCAAGGTCACACTTTCAAGAACAAACAAACCCAAGAACTAAAATAAGATGATAACACTGATGTTAGTGGTATACACGAGACACAAAAAATACATGGCATCCAACCATCCATTCCTGGCAGATCCACTTATCAGAAGGAAAGGTGTTCCCAGCAGCAAGGCCGAAAACATCTCGATCCCATATCTTTGTTTTTTTAATATAAGTTACATGAGATGTACGAAACACTAAACTTATATTTTGCTGAAGAATAACTACAGCATCAAGCTTGCACAGTGTCATATCTTTTTTAGGGGAAAAAGATCTACTTTGTTGTTCATGCTAAGTACTTATTTGACATTTTGCATATGCAGGGTATTGGGTGCTTGCTCGTAACCACTCAATTTGAATAGTATAAAATCAAGTCAGAGCTCCAAATATACCTCAGATAATAACTATCAAACATTGTTTCTGGTATATGCAAAGGATAGACATAAAACTGTTACATTCCACTTAAAATTTGCAAATACCAAGTCATCTATCTAGCACAAAAGGAAAGAAAGAAAGAAAGAAAGCCAATTCAGTTTTCAAACCTGACAGACTAAAGGAGTACAAAAGGTGAACAACACTAGAATGCTCCCAAAGGAAGCCTCTACCACTCCACAAATTAAGCAACAGTAATTAAGGATATCTCTGAACAAGTGTACTGGTACCAGAACATTCGGTTTCATGGATATTGTAACCAATTTCACAAGCACTCAGTGGTAGCCAACCCTTCTATCTTGGTCCCCAGTACCTAATAATGTTTGGTAAGCATATGAGCCAACAGTAAATAGTACAGTTTATCATAGTTTAACAAAAAAAATGGATACTTGATTGATTAGAATTTTTATTTTATGTTAGTATTAGGTCACAAATCAATATTTCACATATATAGACGTCATACAGAGCATTTGCAATGCCATGGTTACCCTTTTAAAACAAGAAAATTAGTTGATAATAATTTGTGAACATATAGAAGTAAGAAATCACCATACTAACTAAGTTACTAAGTATTAACGACACCCCTAACCATTAAAAATAAGCTTTATAACATGTAGCTTCACATTTGTGTCTTAAATTAATGCGCAGAAGCACCTGCCAACATAAACGGTTTGTCATCTCCAAAACCCTAATCATGGAGATTTGAAATGTTTTCTATTAATAATCACAGTTATTAAATTCCCAAGTCTGTGTTTTTAACCTGCCGTGTTCCATCCCAAACAGAATGCAACTAGAAATGAGTACATGTGCATTTCTTACATTACCGAGTTGGTATATTGGCAACGCAAACTTCAATACAAGTACAACTAGATTTGAATATCAGCGTGCTCACATGCTTTTGCATCTGCTATTATACCTACTTCAGCACTGAATTGTATAACATTAAATATATGCTTCTTTTCAGATAGAAGTGTATCTGATTGTATTGGCCACATAGTATCTGTCCATATCAACTTCTAATGTTTACCATAGTATCTGTCCATATCAACTTCTAATGTTTACTATGACTGTTTAGATGCAGGTAGAGGAATCTTAAACCTTATAAAACTGACCTAGGGAACAACGGATCCATAAAAGACGGCCTCTGCAGGACCAGTCATGTAAACATGATTGTCATCCTCCCTCCACTCAATTTCCAATGGTCCGCCAGGCAAATCAACTACGCATTTCTGTACCACGATTAAAAGATAAAAGAGTAAGGTATGCCCTGACCTATAGTAAATATGAGTAAAATGCTAAAACAAACAAATAAACAGAAAGGAAAGAAACACAAACCCGCTCAGCTCGGCCCTCAAGAACAGCAGCAACGACAACTGCACAGGCACCAGTACCACAGGCAAGAGTTGCTCCTACAATCAAACCACAAAGTTTGTTTTTCATAACCACCTCAAAAGACAAATGCATAGATACAAAGGAGAGATCACTGAACAACCATACCTGCACCGCGCTCCCAAACTCGCATTTTGAGGTGTGAGCGAGACAAAACCTGTACAAATTCTGCAAATATGGAAAGTTACTTGCATGAAATCAAAAAATACAAGGATATGCACAGAAGCATAAGAAATTAAGAGTTACCTGTGTTGGTGCGAGCAGGAAACATTTCATGATGCTCAAATTTAGGCCCGATTTCACTAAGTTTTAAGTCGTCAACCTGCAAGACCTGCTGGACTCCAGTCAAGACAAGAATGTATGGTTGTAATAAATAGCTATGCGGACAGCTTGATTAGAATGATGAAAGTACTGTGACATACATAGTGCAACTAGCATAGAACTATCTTCACTTGTGTTCTAATTAACAATAGTCAGGGGCTCAGGGTTGCTACTTGGTAGGTTACTAGGTTATTGACAAATGGACCTCAACATAGATAATAACAGAACAGAACCACATTTAAGTATCTTGACAAAACCTCTGTTTATCTCCAAAAGTATTGTCACCCAATTTTATAAACAAAATACGGGGATAAAATACATGTGTATACCAGGATCCAAAACCATACACATGAGTGACATCATTAGCGGAGTCATACATCCATGTTATAACGTCATAACTTCGTTACAAAATGACACGGGGGTCTAAAAGAAAATTACAACTTATTTATTCTAAACTTCCTCAAACGGCCATCATCTTCCATGGAAAACGTCAACCGGGGGTACGCCAGTTTCGGCCTAGAACGTGGCGTCAGGGTCGAACTCATCATCTTCTACATACTCTCCGTCTGGAGCAGCTTCTGCTAAGAGGTGATAGCGGTAGGGAAGAAAGGGAAAGCAAGGGGTGAGCACAGGAGTACTCAGCAAGCGAAGAAAAGGGGCTATGCATGAAAGGCTTTTTGGTGGAGCTTCCTATGCAGCGCCTAAGTTGAACCTATTACCTTAGCTTTATATAACTGAATTATATGATCAAACATCTTAAAAACCATCCGATCAAGGAACCAACATATTCCGACCATCCAAACCAAACCAACGAATTAGAAGAAGTCCATGGCCAGCTCATGACCGCGAGCACGGCTGATATATCAGTTTTAACACTCTCGAAAGGTTGCACACTTTGCCCACAGGCAGCGTTTTCCCTTTCCGCCATACACTACCTTAGGTGTTTGGCTAGGGTCACACAACGAGGTCGCGAAGTAACTTTATCCGGCCCGCCTTGCACCCACTAAGGTTTCGCCATCCGTACATAAGTCCGCAGACCCCAGGGGCCCCCTCTTGTGCCACTCAAACCACCACGGTACAATAAGACCGGACAAGTTAGATTTTGACCAAGCCCATAGCCCATTTAGGTCCCGTGGTTGCGCTGTAAAACCATAAAGACGCGGCTTCTAACATACAGTCCTTAAACCCAAAGCACGAACTAGCACTATTCAATAACCAACCACCATTCAAACCAAACCCCCACCAAAACATTCCATCCTGCCTGGGTTCTCCCCCCCCCCCCCCCCTTGTCAAAATTAAACGAGGTTCCAACCTCAACATGAATTAAACTTTAATTGGTTATTTAACCCATCCCAAAAGCACCTAAGCATGGATATATTTCTACCCAACCCACAAGGCAAAAACTACGGTTTATTCAAATTATGCATAGCATGTCTATCTAATTTAATCTACAAAGCCAAAAAGATAGGTGCTTGCATATGGTCAATGAACTTGCCTTCGAGATAGGCGGAGTCGGTCAACTCGAATTCGGAGTCCTGGAAATTCACCGGTTCCCCCTCTGCGCATCACAAATCAAACAAACACAAAATTCTAATAGAATAGGTTTGAAAATGTTTTGACTATATTTGTTGTACTGTTTCTTATGTTCTTTGTGTTTGTTTGATTTGTGATGCGCAGAGGGGGAACCGGTGAATTTCCAGGACTCCGAATTCGAGTTGACCGACTCCGCCTATCTCGAAGGCAAGTTCATTCACCATATGCAAGCACCTATCTTTTTGGCTTTGTAGATTAAATTAGATAGACATGCTATGCATAATTTGAATAAACCAGTAGGACATAGTAGTTTTGCCTTGTGGGTTGGGTAGAAATATATCCATGCTTAGGTGCTTTTGGGATGGGTTAAATAACCAATTAAAGTTTAATTCATGTTGAGGTTGGAACGTTGTTTAATTTTGACAAGGGGGGAGAACCCAGGCAGGATGGAATGTTTTCGTGGGGGTTTGGTTTGAATGGTGGTTGGTTGTTGAATAGTGCTAGTTCCTGCTTTGGGTTGACCGTATGTTAGAAGCCCCGTCTTTATGGTTTTACAGCGCAACCACGGGACCTAAATGGGCTATAGGCTCGGTCAAAATCTAACTTGTCCGGTCTTATTGCACCGTGGTGGTTTGAGTGGCACAAGAGGGGGCCCCTGGGGTCTGCGGACTTATGTACGGAGGGCGAAACCTTAGTGGGTGCAAGGCGGGCCGGATAAAGTTACTTCGCGACCTCGTTGTGTGACCCTAGCCAAACACCTAAGGTAATAGGTTCAACTTAGGCGCTGCATAGGAAGCTCCACCAAAAAGCTTTTCATGCATAACCCCTTTTCTTCGCTTGCTGAGTACTCCCGTGCATACCCCTTGCTTTCCCTTTCTTCCCTACCGCTATCACCTCTTAGCAGAAGCTGCTCCAGACGGAGAGTATGTAGAAGACGATGAGTTCGACCCTGAAGCCCCGTTCTAGGCCAAAGCTGGCGTACCCTTGGTTGACGTTTTCCGTGGAAGATGATGGCCGTTTGAGGAAGTTTAGAATAAATAAGTTGTAATTTTCTTTAGACCCCCGGGTCATTTTGTAACGAAGTTATGACGTTATAACATGGATGTATGACTCCGCTAATGATGTCACTCATGTGTATGGTTTTGGATCCTGGTATACACATGTATTTTATCCCCGTATTTTGTTTATAAAATCGGGTGTGACAAGTATGCAATACTAATACTATCACGCATTTTTCACACGTAAAAACAACAGGTTGCGGTGATCATGAATAAAATGGATCACAGAGGCCACTGCTTCAAACAATCAGTAAGTCTCAGATCTGAAATTTTGATATACAAAACGTAACAATGAAGCATATTAGACCAACAACCCATGATTCAATTGTTTCAACAGAGAATGGTAACCCCATAGATGGATCCATAAAATGTGTATTCGATTTGTTAATCAGCAATTGAAATTTCAACATTCAAAAGAAAGCAAGTTAGAATGAATAGAATATGAATTTACGATCTGATTACCTTTAACTCCTTTGCACCAAATGTGACACAGTGAGGGTTGCCCATGCTAACACATGTTACATGCCATGTTAAACCCTCAACTGACAATTCAGCTTGAACAACAGCTTTGTTCTTAGTAGCTAGCAGTTTTGTGGGGATGTCTGGTCCAGAAAGGATGGGCTCACCCATATCAACCTTTACCTGAAAACAGGATGTGTGTAAATTTCTTTCTGATGTATAACTTAAGACTTTAAGAATGGAATAATGGTTCTGAACTTGAAAAGGGAAAAGTAAAAATAGGAAGCAAATGCGTTCAATGCTACCAAAGCCAATAAGGCATACAATAAGATTTGAATAGCCTAAAAGTGTCCAAGAAAAGAGCAAAATCGAGATAATATATAATGTTAAAACCAGTAATGGAGAATTCACACTCAGCAACCTTAACTAGGGCCTTGTGGCATACTGTACTGAATTTAGTTTTGACTTGCTACAACTAACTTAGGCGAGCTTTTTTGGCTATTGATTTGTTCACAGCATTTCGTGCTGCATAACAGTTTAACATCGCCCTGCCTGTAATACACATGTATTATTCCAACGAATTAACCATCCTTTGGATAATAAATTGGCTGCCACAAAAAGTTAAACTTCCTACACTGGCAAAAAAAAAAAGTTTTCTTTGGTACAAACAGGGCATTCACCTAGTTCTTTAATTATAGAGGTATAAGATTTCATGTTGATAACTGACTGCAGAAGAGTGCAAGATGAAAAACAGTCACAGATGAAGGAACAAACCTAACCAGATAACTAGCAATCAAAGAGAAGACATGTTATATTTGCTCATCGCCAAGAAACATCAATAGCAAAGCATGGTTATGGTCTTATACAATTTAAAAGGACTAGCATTATTTATATTTCAAAATGAATGCAAAGAAAACATTTACCTGTCCATCATTTTGTATTTCAGGAATGATCAGTCCAGCACCAGTATGTATCGTAAAGCTGAAATTTTAAAGAACTAATTTCAGGGGCCACAACAAAGAACAGCGCATCTGCATTTTTATCGTATTTCTAGCATTCGTGTGTTTCAATCATTAAATATATTGATATTGGACTCAGATTCAGAACCAACTTGCTGATCCCAAGTCTGGGTAAAGGAGGACGGTTATGATAGGCTCAGCAAGCCCAAGAAAGAACACAACCACTCTTATGATGATGAAACTCTAAAGAAGCACAAAAAGAAAAATTATGCTGAGATTCACCTCAAAACAATATTAGACACAGATCAACGTGAGATCTCGAGTACAATTTTTGTGTATTTCATTTTACTTGTTTCACAATGATAGTGCAACGCTTTACCTATTAGTCCCCTGTAGATTTTCAAGCTCGGCTATAAACCGAGCAAAGCAACGGACTCCATTGCCACACATCTGAAAACCAAAAGAAATAATGAATCAACATAGTTTATGAAAACAATTCAGATTACAAACTGCATTAAAGAATTTCTGATCATCCACGACATAGAGAAAAAACACAGAGGATTCTTCACTCTAGATGATAGATGGTAGAGCAAAAAAAGGGAATATGTATACCTATTCACATACTAAATCTGTTTAGGATAGAAAATTTAATGTCACTTCAAATGTCTTACAGGCAATCAAAGACCAAAAAAGTACAAATCAGTTATAGAAAAAACATAGACGCAGTCCATGTTAGGGAGTGAAACATGTATGGCGTGCGGATAACAATTCAAGTATGCTTGCAAAATAGTGGATACAGTAAAGATACACTAGGTAACCCATTCTGGAAAATACTAATACTGATTAGATTGGTAGATTCCCAGTCTACACTGACTGCTGGCTAGGCAAATCACAAGGGCTCAAGCTAGCAAGTCGATTAGAAGGCTAAAGTTTGATTCTGCCAGCATTTGAAGAACCTCACAGCTACACACTTTTTTTTCATTTGACATTGAAAGCTCTGGGGTGTAGATATCTGCACCAACTTGGGAGCAGCAACCGGTAAGTGGTTGCCATTGACTGCCATTGCGCTATGCTTCGCTTATCTCAATTTGGTGGCAGAGAAGGATGAGAATGAATAAGAATCACCACAGCAGTGATGAAACTTTTGCACCTGCGCTACAGGATTCAGTGTCGTGACGAAATGAAGGACAGAGAGACACACACCTCCGGCTCGCTGCCGTCAGAGTTGAAGATCCTCATGGTGTAGTCGGCGCCATTGACCCCGGGCATGACGAAGATGACGCCGTCGGCGCCAATGCCGAAGTTCCTGTCGCACAGCTTGGCGGCCTCCTCCGGCGTCACCTTCGGCACCGGGAAATCCCTGTTGTCCACCTACGATCGAAACATGAATCAGCAGGCAGAACCGAAGGCACCGGCAACACCAGAGCACTTCAAACAGCATGGATTGCAGTTCCACGAATCCGCAGCCGCGAGTCACCCCCCAAAATAAACGCCTCACGACGACGCGAAATCGCTGGAGGGAGCTGGAGACCAGAGGCGCGCGCGCACCATGATGAAGTCGTTGCCGAGGCCCTGGTACTTGACGAAGTGGAGGGCGCGCTCGGACTCGCGGCGCTCGAGGAACGAGGCGGAGGACCTGGGGGCGGACACGGCCATCGAGGCCACGGCGCGGCGCGGGGCGACCGGGTCCGCGCGGAGCGGGAAGCGCACGCGGATACGGGATGGGGCGGTGATGGGTGTGGGGACGGCGACGGCGAAGGAGGCGGCGGCGGCGGCGGCGGCGGCGGGCGACATGGCCACAAGAGCGCGAGGGGTTCGGGTGGTGAGGGAGAAGGGGAAGGCCCGTGTCGCGGTCACTGTCGGGTAATGACGATTGACGCGGAGGCTTTCGCCAATGCAGGTGGGTCCATTTGGACAGTGTGGCCCACCATCGTAAGACTGACCTCCGACCATCCCAGCATACCAGGGTTTTCAATTCCGACGGTATACCGGCGGTATACCGGAAAATATTCCGATACCGGATGACTACGGAAAATAGAAAATCGGAATTTTTCGGTAAATTCCGTTCCAAAATTTGAAAATTCAAAAAAATTTATTAAAAAATTCGGAAAAAATATGATAAAAAACTAGGTGTTTTTCTGAGCTTTTAGGGCTAGATCTCGTTGAAATCCAAGGTGATTTACTTGGTTAAACTTGCAATTTGGTTGCAGCCCCATTAAGAACCCTCTAACCCGTTTCAATTTTATCCATTCACAAAAAAATCTATAAAAAGTACTATAAAAAACTAGGTGTTTTTCTGAGAAATTAGCAGTAGAACTCATTCAAATCTATGTTGATTTGCTTAGTTAAATTATAATTTGGTTTGGGACCCATATTATAACACCTAAAACCGGTAACAACAAAACTCCACTCCACCTGGCCACCTATAAAATTTTATTATGGTCTATAGATTTTAACTATGCTCTTATATTGTTGTGATAGATTCGATTTTTTATGTATTTTATGTGTGATTTTATGTGGCATACGTAAGGTTGTATGCATTTTTTAATAAATTATGTGAAATGTATTTGATATATATATATTATAAATTGTGATATGCAAAAAATTTAAATAAATCTATATAAAATATTTGATTGTTTAACCGTCCTTTCAGCATAGGGTTTTTCGGAAAAAAAAAGCAAAAATAGCCTTCAATGGGATTTGATCTCAGGTCTTACAAACCATGACAACAGACAACATCTACTAACCACTAGGACAACTATCGTTTTGTGAGTTCAAAGTATGCCGCAACATATATAGACCATCATTTGGCTCATCCACTCCGTTTTACATCACATTTTGTCGGAAAACAACATTTTTCGGTCGGAAACACCGGTTTTCCGACGGAATTTTCCGGAATTCCGTTTTTGAATTTGAAAAGCCTTTCCGTTCGGAAAACTCGGAATTCGTCGGAATTCCGTCCGGTTTTCCGATTCCGGATGAGTCCGGGATTTGAGTTCAAAACGAAAAGGTAATCCCTGCAGCATACTGGCCAGCGGAAAATGTCTATCGCTGTTCCAACTGCTGCTGTTTTTGTTTACACTTAAATTTTAAACTCTAGCGCTACAGTATTGATTTGTACTATAGACGTCCACTTTACACGCTCCGCTGGGCATAGCTTCGTAGAAGAAGTACTCTGTCCGTCCTAATTTTCAAATTACAATTGTTTAACTTTTTAACATTAAATTTGGTTGGATCGTCTTATTCAAAAATTTTATAAAAATATAAAAAAAATCATAGTTAAAATATATTATATGCTAAACTAAATCACAATGAAAACAAAAGACAATTATGAAGTTTTTTTAATAAGATGAGTAAATCAAATTTGGTGTGAAAAATCAAACGGTCAATAAATTAGGGCGGATGGAATACTACAGTACCATTTTGCAATGAAATTTAGAGGAATATTGCCGTAAAACTTCATTTAACAATGTGGGGGTAGATAGCAACTTGCACACTTAATGATACAATAATGGTCGATTTGTGGATTTTGTTATCCATTATTTTCACTGCTAATGATAATATTTTTTGTCTCGACATTATTTGTTCCATCATCCCAAACCAACTCTGAGATAGGCTGACCTATGTCCACGACTGTATAACGTTGTTGAGTTTTTTAATAATTTTAATCCTTTGTTTTATTAAAAAAATATTCAAACATGTGAACATATGAATCATATTCTAATTATATTTAATATTTTAATTATATTTAATGATAAGACAAATAACAGCCAAATAAATGGTAATTTATTATTTTTTGAATAAGACAAACGACCAAAGTTTCAAAAAAATCAACCGTATCATATATTTGTGAACGGAGAGAGTATGCAAATATTACATGATGAGAGCTAGAGAGAACATTAGTTCTTTTTCAAAGAGAAATAACTGAGGGTTAGTAAAGATTACCATAGTGAATTATGCTAACTTTGTCTGTTTATCCTTGATATAGAAATACAGCTTCAACTCTTCAAAGAAATACAGCTTCAACTCCTCTTGGACAACGAAATTTTATAAAAAGAAAATCTATTCCTTCGTGTTTCACGTGTCTTAATTATAGACATTAGTTCCATAACCAATACTACTAGATTTAGGAACAGTATTTTTAGATGAAGGAAGCTTTTATTTCAAAATGAAATAACGTTCCTGCTTTTGCACTTAAAAAGTACACTTAGCCAACAAAAGGGAAAAAGCAAAAAGATAGAACTCTAGAAAGCTCCGATCAACCTAGAGTTTCAAACTCAACATACAACTCACACCACCTAACAACACAAAAGACCACGGTGAAAGTTTGATGTAACTGCTCCTACTCTCATGTACCATGAAGTGAGATGGTTAAAGTCCATGAAAACTCCAGCGTCCTCCTCAAAAGAAATTGATGAATAGAACATCTAAAACATCTCACAAATCTCCAAAATCCATGTTCTATGCTGGCCATCCACAAGACTGATAATCACAAACGATGATCGATACAAAAGACTAGATGACCAGCAAACTAGCGATTCCAATGAGATGTGTCCCGTTGAGTTCTAGGAAGAATATGAGGTTTATTCGATGAAATTCATAAACTTCACAGGTAGACTTAACAATATCATAGGAGATGAAGCTTCGTATTGAAATAAGATCGAAATACTCCTAAAATCAGCCAGGCTAACTGGTTTCGAATGTGTCTTTCTAGTTTGTGCCATCCCAAAAACTTAGGTATTGTGGCTACCTACTCTACGTCAATCACATATAGACCCCGACATGGCAGCACATAGAATAGCTTAACTGCAAGAACCTATTACCTCTCCAACTGTCGTTTTCAAAATCTAACCTTTCTACGTACTAAACACCCGCAAGGGTTCCCTTTGAAACGCAAGATTTGTTTCTCCTTGTCAAATTCATCTATTTTCTGTGAAATTCATGCATTTCAAAAAGGTATAACAATCCTAGTCACCTAGGACAGCCCAAAGGATGTCCTTTCCAAATTCGGAGTTCATTGTTTTTTGTGCAAGCAAAAACATTTGGTTGCTTGGTGATATACTAAAGTTTAGAAATTATTTACAAAGTTGTGTCTCACCACTCAAGTACTCTTTTGAGTCAGTAACCTTGCAGGCAGCAAGCTTGTACACACAAAGCCTCAATTCCCCACGCAGCGTCAGTTTCACGATCACTCACGGGATTAGCATTAATTTCTTTTTTTATGTTATATACTATAAAAATATACTTTATTACATTATAAGAATTTCTATAATGATTTATTGTAATAATTTATGTGTAATTGTTTACCAAACTTATTATGATAATTTATGTAACATAACTTTATATGTTTAACTTATCTTTTATGCATAAGTTATGGCTTCTAAGAATATAATAAATTACAATTTTTATGTATAAATTTAGTATAATAACTTCTATAATGTAAATTTTATCTTTCACACATAACTCATAACTTCAGCGCATGCATAAGTTATATACCTTACGGACAAACTTATTATGATTACTATATAATATAATTTATTATGATCATAAATTATATAATATAAGTTATGATCATAAGTTGTCGTGATAATTTGTTTGTGTAAATTTTGGCGAAGATGTTGAAAGCCGAAAAGTTACGTATATCGAAAGAATGTGATTATAAATTAGTATGATAAGTTATGTGCATAATCTCTGAAGGAGTTGAATAGCAAAAATTTATGTCAACAAAATTAAGATTATAAGTACGTAGTCATAACAAGTTGTTTGTATACATTTCGATGAAGACGTCGAAACGCGAAAACTTACATTTATCAAAAAGTTATGATCATAAATTAGCGTAATAAGTTATGGGTATAATCTTTGAAAGCGTTGAGTACCAAAGATTTATGTTAATAAAATTTATGATTGTAAGTCATCATAATAAGTTGTATGTATAAGCTAAGACATTGAACAACGATAAATTGTGCATATAAAGAGTTGTGATCATAAATCTCTATAACAAGTTATGTGCATAAATTGTAAATGCGTAAAATTATATGCATTGAAAAGTTTTTTCCCGCACCCAAAGTGAAAAGTCAAAACACAAAAAATGTTCTAAAACGAAATAACGCTTTGAAAAAAAAAATATGATGATTGGCTAATTAATGTGGTGAGTCTCCAGGCTAGTTAACGTGGATTGTGGTTCACGTGGGAATGCAAGAGAAATAAAAAAACGAACGCACGCAAGGAAGGAGAGCTAGCTGCTGGTCAGAATCATTACTAACTAGCGATGGCTAATTAGTGAGCCCTGGGCCAGCATTCAATGTGCGCCGAAAAACTCCATTCGAAATGCGCGGACAGAAAATCACGTCGACAGACGACGGACGACTGACAAGAGGTCAGAGGCAGCAGCAGCTATGGTGGATGCTCACCACGATGAGGAGGCCGCGGCCTCGCCGCTCCTCGCGACACCCACGCGAACAGAGGCGGCGTGGTGCGGAAGGCGACGGAGCCACGCCGCCGACGCGCACATCCTCTCCGCTGCCTTCCTCTTCGTCTTCTCCGCGTACGGCGCCGCACAGAACCTCGAGAGCACAGTCAACACGGTACATTCTTGGCAGCTTCTGCTTCCTGGTTCTCTCGTTCGACGTTCCCCTTTTCGCTCTCATCGGTTCCTCGCCGTGCAGGACGGCGACCTGGGCACGGTCTCGCTGGGGATTCTCTACACCTCCGTCGCGCTCTTCTCGGTGGCCGCGTCGCCGGTGGTGGCGCGGCTGGGACCCAAGCGCTCGCTCGTCGTCGGCACCAGCGGATACGTGCTCTTCATCCTCGCCAACCTCGTCCCCACATGGTGCGTGCGCCCGTCCGTCTTGGTTCGGGACTTCAGGTGCCTGGTGCCTGTTCGATAAAATACCCAGCTTTGACGAGTTCAGGGATATATGAATGCTGGTTGATTCAGCATTCTACTTGGCTGGGGTTCTTGTTCGGGGGATGTTTAATTTTTTGTCATTCTTAGGGATGGCACCTCTCCTCTTATAATTCTTACGGTCGTCTTTACATATTTGTCATTAGAGAGATGATTTCTTATAAATTTACCATTTTTTGATGATGTGGCACGCCGCTGTGGCCACTTTTGCTTACGTGTCACGCCACATAGACCTGCCAGCGTGGTGATGATACAATGCCCGTGCTATCTCTAATGCACTCTCTCTATGACATATGGGACCTACCAGTCATCCCTTTGCTCTGGCATCATCATCCCCATCCTGGGCCGCGGGCGGGCGGGCGGCCCGTGGAGGAACGCCCGGCAAGGTGCATATGGTGGGTGGGCGGCAGAGGATGTGCACAATTCGGATGAGTGAAACGTTTGGTGCCAATGATTGAGTCATGGAGGTAGTTTACGTGCTAGGTTCACGGCTCACCTCTTTGCATTTTCCATGCTCTGCAGCCTCCCTCTGTCTAATAACTAATTTGGGAGCAAACTCAGGAAGCAGATTCCTAGTATAGTGGGTGTGTCGGTTGCGCAAAATGTTCTAGAGAAGGTTTTAGTGCACTCAAGATACTGCCTTTCCTGTAACATTAACTTGGGTAACAAATTGCCAGGTATACAATGGTGCCTGCTTCATTGTACCTTGGTTTTTGTGCGTCCATCAGTTGGGTTGGGCAGGTAACTGCGCTATTTTGTCAATGAACTATTTACTCTCCATGTGACTTTGTGAGCACATCCATCTCACATACAGATGTTTGTGCTGCAGGGTACATATCTAACTTCGGCTGCCCTTAGTCATGCAAGAGATAATAATTTGCCTGAGGGTCCAACTCTGGGGAAATTTAGTGGAGAGTTTTGGGGAATTATTGCTAGCACGCAGGTACAGTTCTCCGAGAGCTATTCTTAGTTGAAATACACCACGAGAGATTCAAGTATTTGTTCTTCACAGCTCAAATTCAGCGTGTGTTTCTTTCTGGACTCATGTCTTATACAGTATAACAGCTTTTCTTACTAGTATTGCATCTGAATTTAGGTCCTTGGAAATTTGCTCTCGCTGGCTCTACTGAGAAATGGAAAGGTTAGTCTCTTACTGGACATTTCCAAAGTGCCATTTTTTTATGGAAATACTATGGAAAACATGCCAGTTTCTTTACATTCAGTAGTGGTATGCTAGTAGAGTTGAGGTTCATGAGTGTTTGTGGACTAAGGGTTCGAAACATTTGTGCAGCACTGAAATTGTGCCGATTTAAACATTTCATTCAATTTGTCCAATACTTACCTATTCTAGGCACAGACACCTCCACTGACAAGTGATTGTAGAGACCGCTAAATATTACATTTGAAAACACTCGTCCCATGCACAGATACCCAAATAACATAGAATTAAAGTAATTTCTACTGGAATATAACCATGCTTATCCTTATTAGACGAACATTCTACTCCATCTAATTAAGGCAAGCACGATACAGCCGTCCTAAAAAGCACCTGAAATTGTTCTCTTTCCTTCTTGATAGATATTGTGAGACAAAAAGGAGTGATAATCCTGCAAATGGATCTGTGCTTTTCTGAATCTTAACTTCCATTTGTCACTTGAGCTGCTTTTGTATGATACACATTTACATGTAAATTTTTATTTTTCTGATCCTTTGATTCATATGGATTCAGGATGGGAAAAGTGTCATGGGGAAAAATATGTTATTTGTTGTATTTCTTGGCTGTATGATAGTGGGCCTTGTACTGATGTGTTTTCTGTCCAAAAGAGAGGAGAAAGGAGATAATGATCCAGTGTATTCCTCAATTGGAGCTATGTTGAATTATGTTATTGCCCCTCTCAAGGACCGGAAGATGCTTCTTATTATCCCTCTTATGGTATATATAGGTCTGCAGCATGCATTTGTCTGGTAAGTAATCATCTTTGGTATCAACATACAGTGTTGTTCTCTTTCTTACTATTCTATTCTTAAAGGAAAATACTATGAATTCTTCTGAAGGGCCATATTCACAAAGAGTGTTGTAACACCTGTCCTTGGCATATCTGGAGTTGGTGGAGCTATGGCAATCTATGGAGCAGCTGATGCAGTTGTAAGTGAAATATTACAATGACCTGACTACGGAATTAGTCATTTAATCCTTCCTCTCCTACACCAAAATGTTAAAAAAATATTCTGAATTCCTCTTACCATTTCATGCTGTACTGGATACTTCTGTTTTCACTTGCTGAAGCTCCTGCTGGAGCTATCATAATGTAGGAAGGAATTGTTGAAGTGCATTGGTGATTGGTCACATTAGCGACTGTTACATAGTCTTATTCTCCAGCTATCTAAAACCCAAGCCTTTATTTACATTATAAACCAACAAAGAAATCAATCTGCATGTTTTTAGCTAACCTTTGGAGCATGACTTTCATTTCAGTGTGCATTGGTTACTGGATGTTTGACCTCCGGACTTTATTCGGCTACTTTCATAGTGTCGGCTGGAGCTATTGTCCAGGCTGTAGTCCTATTCTGTTTGCTTCTTTTTTACAGGTCCGATTTCTTTAAAAATGTTGTGGTGCAGTTGTGCTTGCCACAGCTATTGTAGTGCACTCATCTTTATCTTGCTGCAGCCCAATGGCTGGAGTGCTTGGCGCAGCGGCTCCGCTACTCGTAGGCGCCTTATGGGGTGTTGGCGATGGGATGTTGAATACAGAGCTAAACGTGGTTCTTGGGCTGCTGTTCGAAGATTCCAAGGTAATCTGTTCTAGACATACCGCAATACTGAATGATGATGATGCCGTGATATCATTTGCTGGAAGCTGGCTTACGATTTTCGCCCCAGTGACCCAGTCAATGCCAACACTTGGAACATAAAAACGATTTGATACTTCACTCTCTGCCTCTTTTGGTGCAGGAGGCTGCCTTTGCACAGTTCAAAGTCTGGGAATGCGGCGCCATTGCCGTCATCTTCTTCCTGAGCCCACACATCACGCTACTGGCCATGCTCATCCTGATGACCACGGCCCTCTTGATCTCTTTTGGTGCATTCCTGTTCCTCACCATTGCCATCGAGAAGTCATTGACAGTAGTCAGATCCTAAGGCGAGTCTGTTATACTGTCCAACCAAACCAGTGCCCCGACCTTGCATTTTCGTCAGTGCCTCAGTTGTACCAACAGCAGCAGCAGCAGCTTTTACTACCTCATGTGTTCACCTGTGATTTGGAAAGGAAATGCCCCAGCCCCACCCTTCAAATGTGAGTTGTGACGCTCAAGTCGCAGTGCTCAAGTGAAGTCTGGCAGGTCACAAGTCGGGAAACTTGCAGCTTTGAGCTGGGCAATCTTTACAACTACAGAAAAATAAAACGCCTTATCGAGCACTCTACAATTCATACATGGCGAAAATAATAAAAACATAATTCTCAAGAGCATAGTACATCAATGTCTAGTACTCGTGTCGTACAAAATGCACAATCATTTAAATACAATTGAACATTTTTATTATGAAATTGGCACTACAAAGTTACAACCTTGTTTTTTCAACAAAGGAATGGTTATTACTTCTTTTTTTGTTGATAGTACACATTGCTTGGCCCTGTTTAGAAATGCTATATTTTTGTGGTTTTCAGACAATACCATGGTATTTTAGGCTAGAAGGTGTTTGGTAGCCATCTGAAAAACAGAGTTAGTATTTTTAGAGTATTTGAAACTTCACTTCAACCCAAAATTTTCATAGCTTGTCTTGTTTTCACTAAAATATCATGGTTTTGTATGTTGTCCAAACAAGCTCTATGGTTTTAGTGCAGCTAACAAAACCATAATATTGTCATGACAAATATAAACCATGGTATTCAAATTTTATGGTTTTGGAAAACTATGATTCCAAACTAAAGACCATCATAAAAACTATAGACACTTTGTCGTGGTACCACTAATATATATTATTGACTATATTTGAGGAAATATTCAGTCTTGTCTAGCTCTATACGAATAATAGGGATAGGGTAAAAATTTAAGTAAGCCGTTATGATTCTAGCAAGAAGCGTGTACTTTATAGACTTCCATATAAAAAAAAGAAAAAGAGTCAAACAAAAAAAGGACAGGAGATGTTTCTCATGTCAAATCAAAAAAGAGAGGTGAAAGATACCATAGCAATGGGGTATCAGGCTGCCTGTCTCCTTGTAGTTGGATCTCCAACCTTTTGGAATGTTCCAAATTCCACTTGAGCATCCAACTTCCTCAGAAAAACTCGAAGCATACCAAGTCGAAGACAAAGATCGTGGTGTGGGCATATATCGGACCGACAGCTGGGCTGCCAGTGTTGTGTATGGTATGCACATATTTAGAGACCATTACACTACAGAATCACATGCATGTCATTACAAAAAGAATATATGGTCAAACGTCAAAATCTATTTGTATGGGTGAGGATCTCCAGGCCAAAAATTGGTTCTTTATCAGATCTCTCTCCTTTTGAGTTCGTGGATATATAGTTGAAGGAAGAAATCCACAAAGTAAACATGGACAACTTTCAAGCAGCGAAATACATTCCAGATTCACCGCTGCTTCCATGACACGTCTCGTAAATCTTGTGAACTTCTCTTCAACTTGAAATCCCTCGATGGTGAGCTTTGTCATGTTATAATGCTTGAAATCATTATGTGTTTCCCATTTTAAGAAATCAAATTCCTTTTGACACATTTTTTCTCGTGGAATATAATTCTGATTGCACTCCTCTTCGTCATTGGGGTAACATGTATGGTATGATATCTGCAAAGAGTCAAAAGTTAGACACATGTTTTTTGTAATGTATATTTTTATAATGGTTGGGATTAATACAAGCTCTCCATTTGAAAAGATCCAGTGGTCTTCAAAAATAGGAAGTACCAAACAGCAAGTGCATAGTACCAAAATTATGTGTGCTAAGTACCAAAAATATGTGTGCCAAGTACCAAAATATTTCTTTTTTATTCAAAGGTTGAACCATTTTTTTCCAAAATATAGCCATTATTATAATATACACTAAAGTGCAATATGTACTTTTCAATTATCCTAAAAGTACCAACGGTACTTTCCAATCATTGCAAAAGAGCTCGTATTTAGCTTTGCAAATTATGTAGCACGCGGACCAATTAGGATTAAATATTAGGAACATACCTCCATGTTGAGTTCATTTAAGAAAGACGCGGCTTCTAAGATGAATAATGTCCACATTAGGTCATACTCTTCATCAATAAAGCGGAGTGTAACAACCCGCAAATTCTGCAGTAGAGGAGCTAGTCGTTTTGGACCTTCAGGTTGAATCCAAACCGGCTGCGAATACGGTGAAGATTATCAAGAAACACTATATATATATTAATTACAGCTATAAAATCTGAGTCTCGAACAGAAATATATGTTCAAGTGCAATGCAATGTGACTGTTATTACTCACCCTCTCACATAGGAAATTCAGATCGAGCTCACCAACCATTGTTGTGCCGGTATTAGTTAGTTGCAGCACCTCGAGGTTTGGAACATAGCCCATGGACAGTGGGTATTGGTCTTGTGATGATGGCCACCAATATTTACATGTCAAATGTGTGAGTCTTGGAAGCCGCTTGAGTTCAACGCTCTCAAATCCACAGAAAATAACGACCAACTCCTCAAGTCGTGAGTGCTCTATCTGTAAGATGGATGGATCAGTCCCAGCGTCACAACGCTCTAGGCGAAGGTACTCCAGCCTGCTGCATGCACTAAGCACACCATGGATGTCGGCTTCCCCGAGCCTCAGACAATGCAAGCTCAAGCCTGTGAGGCCACCAAATGCACGGGGGTATGTAAGCGTCAAAGAACGCCATGAAACGTCTTCCGTAGCATAATCATATCTCCATCCGTGCAGTCGATGTTTGGAACCTCTGGTATGATTACGAATTCCGCTGTGAGGATCCTCTGCATTCCCATGGCTTCATCGACTGCGCGAACGATGTCGATGGACTCATCCCTCAGGAAGAATCTTATGATCAGGAGGTCGATGGCCGGTCGGTGGCGATTCCGCTCTAGGACGCTCCTTGTGGCTCCGACGACCATGGAGGCATTAGTTTCACTGATGGTGTACTCGCAACTGTCGTCATCCGTATTGTTGATATAGTCCAGAACATCCAGAAAGATCTTTGAGCGGAAATCTAACAGATGTCTCCAGCGTTTAGAAAGGACAGTGGTCCGCACAGCATCATGCAACCGTCGGAGATTATCCAGCATAAACAAAAGAATGTCATCCGGAAGGTTGTTTAGCCTATCGTCCTGATGCTCATGTCCCTGTAATGGTAATGATGCAATGCACGTTAGATTTGACGGAATAACATAGAGCGGAGGAGGAAGAGTATAAACAATACTACTACTCAGTACGTAACTAGACACATATTCAAAGCATGCACGTATATGGAGTAATAAGTAAATATAGTTGAGAGCTAGAATCTTTACAATTTAGGACGAAGGCGTAGTACGTTAGAGAGAGGAGATCAGAGAAATAGGATGCCGATCGAGCGTAAGGCACATTGTGCATTGTCGCGATGAAAACGACGATGTAATAATCATGTATAATAACAGTGCCGCCGCCCGGGAGAGAGGGATAAGATAGAGAAAAGCTAAAAGTCACTCGCGTGTTTGGGTGATTTCTGTCACTCGCCTCTCTCCTTCCCGGCGCGGCCTCCTCCTCCCCGGCCATCCTCCCCGGCCCCGGCGGCGCGGCCCGCGCTTCCACCTCCTTCCCCGGCGCAGCCCCGCCTCCGCCTCCTCCTCCGGCCATCCTCCCCGACGGCGCGCAGCCCCGCCGCCTCCTCGTCCCCCGGCGGTCTCCCCCAGCCATCCTCCCCGGCGGCGCAGCCCCGACGCCTCGTCCCCACGCTTCCCACCTCCTCCTCCCCCAGCGGCGCGCCCCGCGCGGCCGCCTCCTTCCGCGGCGGCGCGGACCGGCGGCGTGGCCCCGCGCGCCCACCTCCTCCTCCCTCGGCGGTGCGCTGGCCGGCGGCGGAGGCCGGCGGAGAGGGGCGGCGGTGGTGGATCCGGCGGCGAGCTCGTGGTGGGGAGTTGCGGCGCGCCGGCGGGAGGGGGTGGCTGCCGATCTGCTCGAGCGGGGTGGGGGTGGAGGGTGGGGTGAGGGTAGGAAAAGGGGAGTTACACTGTAATTACAGTTACAGTGTATACACTGTAATTACAGTTACAGTGTAATTTTGACCATCCATTTAAGATCTAATGGTCAGAAATTCAGGTGTTGAAATGCATTCCAACACCTGGTTGATGTATAGACAGAGATACCTGCGTCTCAATTCGGGTCATCTCCTGTTATTTAACCGGTGATCTCGTCGCCGCTGTCGACGATGGTCTCTGAGTATACGAGAAAAGTTAGTTCGGCTGCGGCGTGGTTCATGTTCGTTTGGCTGTTCGCCGTGCTACAAATAGCCCCAACCCTAGATTTTCCAATCCTACTCGGAGTGGATTAAATGATCTTGAACCATTGATTCAAAACATACATTGTGCTTTCAAAAGAAATATCAGAGAATAATGGTTTGGTAATAGAAAAAAAAACAAATGGCTAAATCTCGATGACTGAGATGATCTGGATCTCAGACAGAAGAGACACAAAAATCGGAGGAGAGATTGTTCCGCTGGACAGATTATCTACAGAAAAAGCTCCAGGGCCATCTGCGCAGAGCAGAGTGTGGAGGACCTCCACCGGTCGGTCCACAGCTGAGAGAGACGAGATCAACAGGGAAGGGGATGTAGAAGAGAGAGAGAGTCAAGATAAAAAAAGATATGAGAGATCATCATGACTTGTGACACCGCATTAGCCTATCTCCGACAATGATACTCATCAACATTCCTCAAATCCCACTTTCATCTACAGTGCAAAATAGCGCCAAACAGTGCCAAAATCCTCATTTTGAGACGCGCCGTTAGAGACAACCTTAGCAGACCAGATCACCAGATCTGAACAACATTTTTGGCAAAAAAAAATCCAAAAAAAGAGAGAATCAAGAGTCCTTGGAGCCCTTGGCCCTCCAGATCAATTAGAGAGATCAGGTGAGAGCTGCCTCCGAGAAGAAATAAAGCTGCGGTAGAACAAGGGACCCCCCTCTTCAACTCTTTCTGGAGTCGTTTCAACCCGAAGTTTAAAATCGTTTAAACTGAGACCCCCAAACTTCTAAAACCTATCAAATTACCCCCACCAGAGAGGAATTTGACCGGTTTTAGGAGTTTGGGGGCCTCAGTCGAATGGTTTCAAACTTCGGGTTGAAACTTAGACTTCATGAAAAAAATGAGGAGGGTAATGTGATTCCTTCCATCTGGGGTCACAGTCACCACAACAATAGAAACAGAGAGAAGGGGAGCGTGCGTGAGGAATGGGAACAGGGTGGGAGGGACCGGTGGTGAGAGTTTAGGTCATGACTTATGAGTTTGGGCCGCAACCGTTTGCATTTTTTCAGTTTGCTAGGATGATTAATTTTCACAATTATTTCTTTATATTATTTATTTTCTAGTTTTAGGCTAACATTTAAGATAATCTTTGTATATTTGCATTAAAATTATTTACTTCAAATTTTTATTTTTACTGTATTAATTTTTATTCAATGTTTATAGCAATCTTAAGTATGCTTTAATAATATTTCCTGAAAACTATTTGCTTTGAGAGATGTTCCTTTTCAAAAAGAAATAGTGTTTTCAGAAGTTCCTAAAAAAATATTAATAGCAATCTTAAGTATGCTTTAATAATATTTATGCTAAAATTAATTTGGTTTTTATTAGCTAGTAGATATATAAATTGCTTTTAAAAAAAATCCTTATTCCATAACCCTAGAAAGTCTTTTTATAACACGCATTTCCTGAGTGCATTAAGCTTGAGTCTAATTTAGGTTACTTATTCTCATCTAATTCATTTATTGACTAAACTTACATTTCTCGATGTGATGTCAAGTGGCAAATAGTGTTTCCCTAAACCGTAAAGGGTCAGAGTAACGTTTAGACCGATTACAGTTTATGCTGTATTACACAGATTAAATGTTTCTATTTTTATAACAAAAATAATAAATTAACATATATTTATGGAAAAAGCCTATATATAAACCCTGAAGTGTACATAGTCCCATGAACTACGAAACCGGATGTTTTGCACTCTAAAGTATCAAAAACTGGTCAAATAACCACTGAGTGGTTTTGGTAGGTGGTTTTGATGACGTGTTCAAATCACCCTCCAACTATTTCAGTTGGTACACCTTACCCCTTGATAAATTTATATTTTTTATTTCTGCGTCTACAATTTGAATTTGAATTTTAAGTTTTGCAGGGGATAGTTGGGGTCATAATTTTTTTGTGATTATTGTTTTTACAATTTTATATTAGCAAAGCTAATTTATTATTAAATGTCTAATTAATTAAAAAATATGATAAAATCATCATAAATATTTTCAGCATAAGTTATAATGTCTTCCTTAACCTTACAAAATTTAAACTTTAAAACTCAATTTGCACGTGAAGAAATGAAATATACACTTATATACGGTTATACCCCGTAGTTTGGTGGATTGAGACATTGCAGCCCCGTGTGCATAATGCACATTCTATTTACGATGTGAACACATTTCAAATTGTGCAAACTTCTGTCCCCCTATCAGCGTGCGTGACTGGGAAGAAAAAAAACGAATTTCTAATCCCGGCCGGCAGCCCCCCGTTCCCCAAATCACAAGCAGCACAAGCAGGCGAGCGCGAGCAGGACGAACGACGACCCGGGCAGAGTCTCAGAGAGCACGCCACCACTTCCCCAAATTCGCCTGCTCACGCCCCAACGCTCCCCCATGGCGCGCGCCGACGCGGAGCCCGCGGCGGCGGGCGGCGACGTGGAGGAGGCCGCGCCGCTGGTCCCCGGCTCCGGGGGCGCCCGCCCCGCGGCGGCGGCTCCGGCGCCCCGCGACGTGCACGTGCTGAGCGCGGCCTTCCTCTTCGTCTTCCTCGCCTACCACGCCGCGCAGAACCTCCAGAGCACCGTCAACACGGTACGCGCCCTGCCCGCCGCCCCCACCAACCGCTTCCCTCTCGCGTGGCCTCATCCGTGGCGGCTCGGCGGCCGTGATCCGCCCTGCTCTCTCTGCTGTCGATCGCAGGACGAGAACCTGGGGTCGATCTCGCTGGGCGTGCTCTACACCTCCTTCACGGCGTTCTCGGCGGTGGGCTCCGCGGTGGTGCGCTGGATGGGGTCCAAGCGCGCGCTCGTCGTCGGCACCTCCGGATACCTCCTCTTCATCGCCTCCAACCTCGCCCCCTCCTGGTAAGCATGATCGCACGCCCCCGCCCACCTCCCCCGTTCACTCTGTGTTTCCTCTGCAACCGCGAATCTGCAATGCGGCGGCCGCAGCAGCGATTGCGCGGTTCACTTCCTCGTCCTGGGAATCTGGGGGGTGCTTGCGTAGTTGTGTTGCATCAGAGATTCGAATTCCGTGAGTCTCGTGCCGTCGTGCGGTAGCTGAATGCTACGACAGTCTAGGGGAAGGAAGCAGCAGCATTGCCGTCAATCTAAGCGGGGAGCGAGGCGCGGCCTGTCTGGTAACTGAAAATATACAGGAGTAGTATTACTGCTTGATACGTATTTCACTCCGACCCAAAATCTTTCACTGCTGTTTTTGGTTGCTTTTGTCTATTTCCACTCAAAATATCATGATTTGATATTGCATCCTAACAATTGGTAGTTTGAAGAAATATTGTATTCCAGTTACGGTAGATAAAACAAGGTATAGGGAATCACAAATAATAGCATTTTAAAATCGCACTTCAAAGATCAAACAATAGTGCTTCCAAACATGACTCCAAGCGCTGCCAAGACGGCAGCAGGTGCCTGTCGCCGTCTGTTTATCGGAAATTTCAGGACTATGGATACCCGGGCCGGCAGAGGTGGTTGATGAGCTCTGCGATTCCATTTGACGCCTCACCAGACAAACAAAATTCCCAGCCACTCTGCTGCCGGCCTGCAAATCTTGGTACCAGCCGGCTGCCTATTTCCAATGGTGCCTAAACAAGAAGTCTAAAAAATCTAGTTTTAGGATCCTGAAATAACATCCGATGGAAAATGACATATCGAATAAAAAAAATAGAGCAAGGGGTATTTCCTGTTTTATCTACACTTACACTGTAAAATAACGAGTTTTCTAAAATTTTTTTTATCTCCAAAGGTATAGGTATATCCCTCACGCTGACTCCACTGCGTTTAGAAAAGGTTGAAAAAGGGAGAAAAGGCTCAAAACCCATAGACGCAAAATGTTTCATCCACTTTCTCTCTTTATTTCTCACCTTATTTTATACACATACCCATGTTACTTTCCTTCTCTTGATTTTAACGAGAAAGACATGACGCTAATCAATCAGGACTCCTTCTTTTTAATTTTTTTTCTTTTTTTTTTCTTTCCTATTGTCCGCTTGATTATCCAACAACACGTGCATTTTGCACGTCCATCTATGGTAGTTCTCATTAAATAACATAACATATCAACACATTTTGTGACACGCTAAGGTAATTATGAAAAAAAGATAGATAGAGTTCCATGGAAGGTAATTATAAGAACTGATGTGGCACTATCGAAAACTAAAAATGGTGAATAAGCTTTCGACTAAAAATGGACTGAGTGTGAGTCCAATGGCGCCGATGACAAAAGATATGGACGTCAAATTGCCTCATGCGTGTTCGGAGCAGGGTTTTTTTTATTCGGTAGGAAAAAAATTCGGACCTCGCCAAAAAACAGGAATATTCGGAAATTCAGGTCAAAATTAAACATATTCAATTTTTTTTTTCAAAAAGAATTTTTTGGGCAAATGATGTGATGATGCTAGGGACAGTGGGAGAGGTTGAAATGACGAGACCTGTACTACATAACGGTACGAAGCGAGATAGTCGTCTGTAGCCGAGGTACCGCTGCGCCACTAAAAGCCAGTCTGAAAAGAGGCAATGTGAAAGAGATTCTAGCCTTGTGGGTATTTTAGAGTTAGAAGCGAAAATGGATGATGGATCGGGTGCAAAAAACCGCATTGTTGGGTCAATTTGGCGCAGATCGGGGTTGGATGTCGAATTTGAATAATTTTTTTTTGATCGAACAGCTTTTTATTCAGGCTCCACCGAAAATAGCGAATATTCGAAAAATTCCCACTGAATAAAAAAAACCTGGTTCGGAGCGGCTCGAGTAGAGTAGTCGCGTCGGCCGCTGTTAGTTGGTGCTTCTGACGATCTGATCCCCAATAATCAGGTGCGTCACCTGAGTGACAAATGGAATCCGTATACCGTCATAGCTACTGCAGTAGTTAGCGTGGTATTATCCGAACAGCAGCTTGGTGTATTACGCACTGCACGTTGTAGCCTTCAAGCTACATGGGTGCGATTAACAGCGAGCCCAAAGACGGCAGCTAGATACGGAGCAAATGCCGATGACTGTCACTGTCGTGGTGTTGGCATTTGGCCCGGCACCAAAAGGACATGTTACCCTTTAGCTATCGATTTTAGCTAGGTATTGAGTAGGTTAAAGCTAGAACCAACACGAGCGTTGCCAAACGGAGCTTTTTTAACTTTTGCGTTCCCTTTTAGCCGTTGGATCTAAAACTCAATTAAAAAGCCAACATATATTCCAAAACCAAATGGGTTGATATAAAAATAAACTTATTTTGAATGGGCCAAAGTTTTTATTGAAACTAGGACAATTTATATTCAGGGGATACACTACATGGAGGCCACTCTTCTCTGCACAGCCAAGATACTCAACACTTCTTAAAAGTATCTTTCTTGAGTTGCATGGTGGACGAAAAGAAAAAGATGCTAATGATTCTCAATCATCCACAAGTTAGATCATCACCATGTGTTGGTGAAACGCTACTGATCACCACCACTTGCTTCGAGGCCATGCCGTTAGCTAGCCCACAGCTAATTAAATCATTTCTCGATAAAGGAAGCGTGATTTCTTTTAGTTAATTACACAAAGTGATACAATCACGTTAAGATAGATTCTAACCTGTACACGGCTATTTGTAGATTAATACTTACATGATAATATCTATCGTGTCGTAACAAGCTATCAAACATACGAAGATAGCAATGGAGTTAATTAACCTCAACAGGCCGGAGCGGCTTGGGAATGCAGCCATTTTTATCCCCTTTGGAAAGTTTTGTTTGGGAGAGGAGAACCTCGAGGAGGGCCACGTGTGCTCCTCCGTTGCGTTAGTTAATTATAATCACAGCAAGCGGCAGAAATCGTCCAAGAGCACCCGGACAAAAACGCATAGGTAGTTCTGACTCGGCCGTTAGCGTGATAGCGTCAGCCGTCAGCTAAAGACAATTATTTAGCGAGTCGCTGCCGGTCGGGCCCCACCTGCCTGCCTGCTCCTCGTCCTCTCCGCTCTCTCTCTCTCGCCGGCCACATCCTTTCAGAATTCTCACAGACGCGAGCGAGCGCCGTCCCCAATGGCGGCCGCTGCTTCTCTAGCTCCGGACTATAAAACCTTCTAGAACCTTCGCACCCTGCCGTCCACTCCACCGGTCCACCCCAGTACCCCCACCGCACTCCTGTACCCCGGCTATCCCGCGGCTATGGACGCCCACCGCGACGAGGAGGCCGCCGCCGCGTCGCCGCTCCTCGCGGGGCCGGAGCCGGGCGGCGGCGCCAGGCGGAGCCACGTCGCCGACGCGCACGTCCTCTCCGCCGCCTTCCTCTTCGTCTTCTCCGCCTACAGCGCCGCCCAGAACCTCGAGACCTCGGTCAACACCGTAAGCGGCGCGAGACACTCCCCGCTCCTCTCCTTTTCCCACGTTCGCTTCCGATTCGCCGTGCCCGATCGATGGTTCTCAGCCTGGGCTCTGGACGCGCTGCAGGACGGCGACTTGGGCACCGTCTCCATGGGGATCGTCTACACCTCCCTCACGCTCTTCTCGGTGGCCGCGTCGCCCCTCGTCACGCGGGTCGGCCCCAAGCGTGCGCTCGTCGTCGGCACCAGCGGATACGTGCTCTTCATCCTCGCCAACCTCGTCCCCACATGGTGCGTGCGTCTTGCTCTTGGTGCCGTGGTGAGACGCCTGCTGCCTGTCTGATAAAATTCGTGGCTAAGCCTAAGCGGGCGTCCCTTTGATCCGTGCTTGAGCTCGATGCTTATAAAACATATAAGTTGGGGACACTCCTGGTGATGTGCCAGACAATCTATTAGGGAAGCGGTTTGTCTGTCTGTTTCTTTTGATATACATAAGTTGTTTGGACATAGACGTCCTTTTCATCCCAGCTAATGTGATTCCTAATCTAGTGGGCGTTTCAGTTCAGTAAAGAACATGATGTCGTTTCAACTTGAATGACAAACTTTTCAGGTACACGATGGTGCCAGCGTCACTCTACCTTGGTTTTACTGCATCAATTATCTGGGTTGGGCAGGTAACAGCTTAGCTTTTCTGCGAAATGTTTAGTCCCTGTTTCTCCCCATCTCACACACCTATACAACCCTGTTTCTCCCCATCTCACACACCTATACATTGCACTGCAGGGTACATACCTTACATCAGCTGCCCTCAGTCACGCAAGAGAAAACAATTTGCCGGAGGGTCCAACTTTAGGGGGCTTCAATGGGGAGTTTTGGGGAGTGTTTGCTAGCACACAGGTACAATTGAGCACCTCTTGATTGAAACATGCTCAGAGATATTCTAGTATCTATTCTACATGCCTAAACTGATGCGTCTATTTCTCTCTAGAAATTTCTCATCTACAATGCAGTTGTTTCTGACTTAAACTACATTTGAACTATGTAGGTCATTGGAAATTTGATCTCCCTTGCTCTACTGAGGGATGGAACGGTTAGCATCTCACATTATAATATTCCAAACTGCATATTCTTTTTCATTTGGCACTATGTTATTGATAATGGTAATAAGTAGCTGATGCTAAATAATATTCATGACTTATTCTATAGTACCATTATTTATTCTTTCCTTTGATATTCTGTTATTGTCATTTGTTACATGTGACATGCCATCTTGTTTGATCCTCTGGTTTTCATATCGCTTCAGGATGGTGAAAGTGTCACTGGGAAAAATTTGCTGTTTGCCGTGTTTCTTGGCTGCATGATTGTGGGCATTGTATTAATGTGTTTGCTTTCAAAAAGAGATGAGAAAGGACACAATGCTCCAACATATTCCTCATTTGGAGCTATGTTGAAATACATTGTTGCCCCTCTTAAGGACCGAAGAATGCTCTTGACCATCCCTCTTATAGCATATTCAGGTTTACAACAGGCATTTGTATGGTAAGTAAAGTAGCCCATGCCATTCTTCGGCATCCATGGTTGTTCCTTTCTTAAGTAAGCATTTTTTCTAAGGCGGTTGTGGATTTTTCTGAAGGGCGGTATTCACAAAGAGTATTGTAACACCTGTTCTTGGCATCAGTGGTGTTGGTGGAGCCATGGCAATTTATGGTGCAGCCGATGTAGTTGTAAGTGAAATAAAAATGACTCAGCTGTTAGAATATGACTTACTTTATCCTTCTTTTGCCCAGAAAATGTCCATTCATTGTACCATTTTTATTCTACATTCATTTCACCCTGTTGTTTTCATTGCTTTAAGCAATAATAACCAAAGTGTTTACGTTCAAAAAGATAATAATCACCAAAGTTCACCAGCCATACTAGCAACCACAATGTCTTGTTTTCCAGTTATCTGCAACCTAGAAAGAAAAGCCACTGATGCCACAGTATATCTTATTCTGCATTCAAAGCTACTAAAAAAAGCTGTACTGCATGTTTTACCTGATTCTTGGAACTTGGCTGGCATTGCAGTGTTCATTGGTTGCTGGACGTCTGACCTCCGGACTCCGTTCAGCAGCACTTATTGTGTCAGTCGGAGCTATTCTTCAGGCGGTAGTCCTATTCTGGTTGCTTCTGTTTTACAGGTTTGATATCTGTGTAACTTATAATCTTGATTCAGTTGTGCCTGTGATTGCTACGTGCTGTAATTTAATCATCTTTATCCTGCCAGCAGTCCAATGACTGGACTGCTTGGTGCAGCGATACCACTATTCATAGGCGCCCTATGGGGTATTGGTGACGGTGTCTTGAATACGCAGTTAAGTGCACTACTTGGGCTGCTGTTTGAAGATGTCAAGGTAATCTTATTTTAGTAAACGTGAAAATCTTTATTTGCTGGCACAACCACTTGTCTCCAAAGAACACTCACTTTGGCAACATGCCAAATGCAGGAGGCTGCCTTTGCGCAGCTGAAGGTCTGGCAATCCGGCGCAATCGCGGTCATCTTCTTCCTGAGCCCAAGCATCACGCTGCAGGCCATGCTCATTCTGATGATCGCAGGCCTCTTCATCTCCTTTGGCTCATTCCTGTTCCTTACCCTCGTCATCGAGAAGTCATTGACCACAGTTAGATCTTGAGGCCATTCCATTTTCCAGTGTCCAAACTTGCTGCCAATGTGAGTTCGTCGGTATTGCCAGTGGCCTATGCAGCCCCACGCATGTTGTATCCACCAATGTCTCAACAGGATGAACGGGAAGTGCACCATCAGGTGTGATCTGTGGCCGGCACCTATGGCATGATTTGTTTCAGCCATTTGCTGAAGCGAAGTTGTAGCAGGCCCGTGAAATGGGGGCACCGTCCATCGAGCTGGCTCTTCTAGCGCTTGTACTGGTATTCTCATTTTGCTTATCTGCAATAATGTTGTAGGTAAATGGAAAAAAAGTTTTACGTTGTAAGAAATAGTTCTTTCATTTTGGCCTATGTAAACCTCACATCCGATGGGAGTGAATGCCCTTTTTATGTTAAACGGAGCCATGATCATGAAGTTCTCATGTTCCAAAAAATTTGAAAGATGCTACACATTGCGTTGGGTGATGTAACGTCTTGTGGTACAGATTTTTCGTGGACTTGTATGCCTGCTTAGCAAAAAAATGCTTGACATGGTGTGTGCGGCTGAGTCAGCAATATGCTCATCTGTTTTAACGCACTGTTCTTAATGTACGACACAGTTTGCTTTTACGCACTAGGTTTGATTGTTTGACTTGTCTATAGATTTTGTGCAAATGCATAAGATATAGGAGTAATCATTGTACAAGCAAGCTACTACAAGATGTGTGTAAATAAAATGGTGTCAATCTCCAAAATTGGAGCTAGTATACTGTATTTCTTGGGAAGAAGTCCACGTTACCCTCCTTAACTTTTTATAGAGTCTAAGTTTCAACTCTAAGTCTAAAACCGTTCAACTGAGGTCCTCAGACTCTTGAAACCGGACAAAGAACCCCCTCACCCATGATTCAGATGGTTTTCACCCTGGGCCCACCTGTGAACTCTTAAAACCGTTCATCCGCTCGCACGCCAGCGGCGGTGACCCCGCCTCCTAGCGCTCGACGCGGTAGATACGGCCGGCGGCCTTCCGAAGACACCCGCAAGCACACGCGATGACGCAGAGGGACGAGAGGAAGCGCTACTGCCTGCAGGTTCCTTGCTGCGGGCGACAAAGTAGTGTCCGCCGGCGACGAGTTGCCGCCCGCCACGAGGTGCTGAGCCGCCAGTGACGCGACTTCGCCGCAAGCCTGCTCGTTTCGCCCGGACGGCATGCGTCGAGCGTCGGCCTCCAATTTGGGGAAGAACGAGGCCGATAAGATAAGGTGCGTGGATGGAGTCGCGCGACAGCTAGAGTCGCCGGCGCCGGCACAGCGGCAGCGGCAGCGCAGAGGATGCAGGCAGGGACGACAGGTGCAAGGCCAGGCCGGCGGAGCCTCGAGCCGCGGGGAAGCGCGTCGCCGACGGCAGAAGTATAGAAAGGGAGAAGGAGGAGTTTATAGGTGAGCCTAAGGCGAAAACTACCTAAATCATGGGTGAAGGGTTTTTCTGTCCGGTTTCAGAAGTTTGAGGGCATCAATTGAACGGTTTTAGACTTGTGGATTGAAACTTGGACTCTAATGTGGACTTCTTCATGTTTCTTGGCCATCTACTCTTTGGACATCCGGACATGCGAGCAGTTTTTAAATTGCCATGTGCGCGCGTCATCTCTCTGCAATTATCAGCGCCTCCTCTCTCCGATCCAGTGGGGGCATGCCATGATTCATCACGGTGTGTGTCCTCAACCGTCAACGAACGAAACACTGACAGATGCGGTTGGGTTGATCTTGCACCGAGACAGATAGGAGGGGCTCTAGGTGCACAACGCGATGGGTCCTACCACTACGGTAGAAGAAGCCAAGAGCACAGTATCTCTAAGCCCAGACGCACGGGGAAAACCCGATCGAGGACACCACACGGATCAACGACAACGATCCCAGTGCGCGCTGTGCAAGGCTGCAAAGCACGCATCACGCATGTTTCACGATGGAAATGAAGGGGTACATATCCCCGTGCACCCATCGCTCTTGTGGTGCACCCACGTCCACGTCCACACACACACACACTGCCTAGCCGCTGCTGACGACACAGCGACAACCACCCACTTGCGCCAGCCTCACAGCTCTCAGCTCAATAATCAAACCACCCACCGGCCATGGCCACCGCAGCCGCCGGCGCTCTGCTGGCAGTGGTAGCGCTAGCCACCTGCTCCTCGGCGGCGGCGGCCGGCGGCGGAGGAGCCGCCGCTGAGCTAGCGGCGCCGGCGGTCTCTGCGGTGTACGTGTTCGGCGACTCGCTCGTGGACGCCGGCAACAACGACTTCCTGCCGGCGCCGCCGGCGCCCCGGGCCGTGCCGCCCAACGGCGTCGACCTCCCGCCCGCCGTCTCGCCGCGGACCGGGCGCTTCACCAACGCATTCAACCTCGCCGACATCATCGGTAACTAGTACTACAATGTATACTCATACTCCCACACGGGCTAGCTAGGTGCTACCGTACCGTGCTAGGATGATCTTTGCTTAGCTGCACGTCGGTCTCCAGACGGAGCGCCAGCGGCGGCCTGAGCCCCCCAGCTCGTCGCCGGTGGCCGGTCACTGCCGCCGCCGCCGCCGCGCGCCTCCGCCTCCCCTCGATCTCCGCCGCAGCATCATCAGAGTGCACGCAGCCAGCGCCTCCTGTGTCAGCGGCCGCAATATAATGCACCGCGCGTGAACGCTCTCGAACGCTGCCCAATAGCCTACCTACTACGCTGGAGAAAAAAAAAACAAACAAACAGTGATAGAAATGCTGCTGTACGTGTGGTAGGAGATGAACAGGAAGGCGAGGTTTTCTTTTCCACGGGGAGAGGCCAGACGGCTGCACGTCCCTGTTGCAATAAACCCAAGCGCAGGGAATGGCAGGTGAGGTGTCGATATCTCTGTGGAGCGGGGGCGAGGCTCCGCTGCCACCCATGTGAGCAACTGACAGGTGGTCCGGGCCCACTTGGCAGTGGCCCGTGGAGTGGAGCGCATCTCTCGCAAAAATGTTTTTATACACCGCAAAAAACGAGTTTTCTAAAAATCTTTCTAACCTCTAAAGTTACAGTATACCCATTACGCTGATTCCACTGCGCAGTTTGAAAAAGATTGAAAAGGGTGAAAAGACCGAAAACCCACAGATGCAAAATATTTTATCCATTTTTTCTCTTTATTTCTCACCTCATTTTATATCCATACCCACGTGTTACTTTCCTTCTCTTTCTCTTAGTTTTAATGAGAAAGAAAGTTTTAATGAAAAATTAATGACGTTAATCAATCAGCACTCATTCCTTTTAATTCTATTTTTTTTTTCCTATTGTCTTCTTATTATCTCACAACACGTGCATGTTGCACGTACATCTATATTAGTTTTAATAAAGGCTCCAGCTTTATTAGATCAGCAACTGTGTACTAGCTGGATTATAAGAAGGCTCCAATCTGCAGGAGATAGGGTTTATAGGGCTTCTAATACAGGGCAAACAAGTTGCATAGAATTCGAACGAGAAAATCTGCACTGTGAGGGCATTGTTTGCCTTGCCTTTTTTGCTTCACTGTGAGCAATGTTATTGTGCAGTCTATTGATCTTCTTAAAGGTGCTGCAGCTAAACTTTGGGTTGGAAGTGATCTGGGCTAGAGAAGGTCTCAATCTCCAGCTGGGGGCACTGTAAACCGGTCTTGCTGATTAAAGGCTGCAGCAAGGTCTTAATTATCTGTAAAGATTGTGGCTGAATGGACCCGTAAATTTGCATCGACCATCGTGGCCAGGTTGATGGCCAGAGCTTTGGTTGGAGTATATTTGGTCCGCAATCGTTCACGCCGTTATCCAATATCTTTGCCTGACGTTTGGTTGGGCCACTCTGTAGCCGATCGCTCCGCGAGAGGATGCAGCCCTATACAACCGCGTTACCACTCAGTAAGCGGTGTTATCTGATCCCGCGACTCGCTTGCTTCTCGCAACACATCGAGGTGGCGGCGCTGAATGAAACAAACAAAATGCGCTTTTCATGGCACTGCCAATGTTCGCGGAGGCGTCCATTCCCATTTACGCTACCGCCCACGGTGCCGAACCAAACAGCACCTTATATATACGTACACCAAACCGTTCGAGTCTGGATTCCCATAATTCCACGAGTTGGATTTGGTGGTTATGTGTGCGCACACAATGATTTGGGATAATAATCACAACTGCATATCTTCTTGCATTTTTTCTTTCAAAACGAATTTAATCAGTTTCTTCCTGTGTATATACATGCAGCACAACATGTGGGGTTCAAGAAGAGCCCACCGGCGTACCTCTCCCTGACGCCGCTGTCCAGCTCCAGCCTCGACCTCCTCCACGGCCGCGTCGGCGCCAACTACGCCTCCGGCGGCTCCGGCATCCTCGACGCCACCGTAATTAATCAATCAAACAAACCAAACAACACTAGCACAAGCGTTCCATATCTTAAAAAAAAAAAAAATCATGCCTCATCAGCTACTTAGTACGCGCATTTGGAATAATGGATGCATATGCAGGGGAACGGGACGATCACCCTGCGCGAGCAGGTGCGGCTGTTTGCGGAGACGAAGGCGGCGATGCTCCGGGCCGCAACACCGGTGCAGGGCCGCGCGACGCTGGACGGGCCGGACGGCCTGCTGGCTCGCTCGCTCTTCGTCGTCAGCGCCGGCGGCAACGACTTCACCGCCTTCGTCCGCGGCGTGCCCCTCAGCCAGGCGCCGGAGTTCGCCGCCGCCATGGTCGCCCACTACCTCACCTACATCAACGTACGTGCAGAGTGCGCATCGACCCATTTTGTTGTAATTAATGACGATGAGACGATCGACTGGCCGACAGCCGGCTACAAGCATCAAGCACGTTTGTGTCCTGCCGGTGCAGGAGCTGTACGCGCTCGGAGCACGGAGGCTGGTGCTGCTCGACGTGCTGCCCGTCGGGTGCCTGCCGTGCCAGCGAGCCACCACGGCCGACGGGGGCTGCAACGGCGACGGCAACTACCTGGCCGAGCTCTTCAACGCCCTCCTCCGGGCAGAGATGGCCAAGGCGGCCTCCGTCGCCATGCCCGGGATGAACTACTCCATCGCCAGCCTCTACAACGTGCTCTCCGACATCATCGCCGACCCAGCCATGGCCGGTGAGATCAAGATCTGACACAGAAATCTAAAACGACAATATACGATATGCATCACTGCATGCTTGGACCTTCGAGAACAGATGAACAATCGCCTAATAACAGGGCTGCGCGAGGTGAAGACGGGGTGCTGCGGCGGCGGCAGGTTCAACGGCGAGGTGGACTGCGGCGCGGCGGGCGCGGAGCTCTGCGCGGACCGCGACGAGTACCTGTTCTGGGACAAGGTGCACGGGACGGAGGCCCCCTACCGCCGGGCCGTGCTCGCCTTCTTCTACGGCACAACGAGGGTCGCGGAGCCCGTCAACCTGGACCAGCTGCTCCGGGAGCAGAATTCCGCCGCGGCCACAGCCGCTAACTCCTCTATGTAATGGCTTCGTTTTTTTATTTTTAATAACTGATTGAGTATGATGCACACGTGGCCGATAGATATCAGAGTATGGGAAATGCTAAAAGTGAGGATTAGTCTATCTAAGGCTACTAGAGGATACCCCGCGCGTTGCAGCGGGGATTTTGTAGCATTGAAATAGGTTTGACTTATAAAATAAGATGCAATAAATGAAATACTAAAATATTAAAAAAAATATGTGTGTATAATTTTAAACACATGCATGAGTGATGTTAGCCACAGAAAATCAATGAAACCATCAATGAATAGTGCCTAGGCTTGTGGACCCTGCGATGACGTGGATAGGTTGCATGTCGAGAGAAATACTTAGTGGGCTTCACTTATATAGTATGTATAGATTCCTAGGGGATAGTATCATACTCCTCATTAATGAGATGCCACGTAGGATTTTTAGCTGATGTGGCATAACATTTAGTATGAGAGAGAGAAGCTGTATCTTGAGGAAGATACTGTTTTTGCACAATATCATAGGCCATGGCACAAAATTTTATATGATGGGTCCACTTTCATAGACACAACAATCACATTAATTAATTGTTTTGAACATTTATGTAGGATACTATGCATTGTGGAGGGTATTTCTTCTTAATAGTATCATGCTTTTTATCCTATGTGGCATTCTTGGATATCGCAATATGATACTTTGGATTGGGAATAGCCTAAGGGCTAGTTGGGTATTAATCAACCCCCCTAGAACTAAGGGGAGAGCAGCGAAGGATGGTTCAAAATTGTGATTAGCGTCGTCTTGGAAGTCTCATAGTCACGAAGTAAGATGGTCTAACAATGATTGCCAGATTTTTTGACCGACAATAATCATGATTATTAGCGTCTTTGAAAATCTTGTAGTCATAAAGATCATATAAAAATGATTACCAGGTTTCTTATTTAGAATGCGGGCCACACACGCGAGGCCTGCGACCATAAGGAGTTTTCTACCAACATTGTTGAAGTGTTGAATATTTCGGTACTACAAAAATAATGGTTTTCTTCATAGAAAACATGCCTAATGTTTTCAGCTGCCATAAAAACATCTTCAAAATTTATGGCTGACATCTTTGGAAATCACATAGTCCAGAAGATAATATATTGACAATAGCTATGCTTTTTATTCAAATAGTGTATCAGACACACACACAACAAGGATTATGCCATAAGGGTTTTTGTTGTTCAAATGTTATAAAAATGCTGAATTGTTACTACTATAAACTAACTTATTATAAGAAAGGACGCCTCATGGTTTTAAAACTATAACCAACATCTTTAGAAACCATGCAATTTAGAATATTATATAAGTGTGAGTATTGAGTTCTTGATCGAAATGTGGGTCATACACATACACACACTAGGATAATGTTCATGAAGTTGTAAATATCCTGAATGTTTTACTACTACAGATAAACAAGTTTATACTTTAGAGAAAACATGGCTCATTTGAAGAATGTGTCACACACACCAATGATTTTGTCCTAAGGGAGATTTTTTTTTGTTCAAATGTTATAGAAATGTTGAAATTTTTCAACTGCCAAATAACTTAGTCCTTATGAGAAAACATGCCTCATGGTTCCCAAATCGTAACCACCATTTTATGGTTCCAAAATCGTAACCAACATTTTTTAGAAATCATGCAGTCCAGAAGATTATATAAAGACAAGTACTGAGATTCTTTTTCGAAATGTGGGTCACACACACTAGGATTATGTTTATGATGAGCAAACTTTCTTTGAAATTTGTAGAAATATTGAACATTTTACAACTATAAATAAATAATTTTGTTCTTTGGAAAAAACATGCCTCATGGTTTAGACGTCAAGGATGATGTCTTTGGAAATCATGTAGTCAAGAAGACCACATATTGATAATAACTATGATTTTTATTTGAGGAGTGTGTCACAGACACAGACACAAGGATTATGCCTTACGATGGATTTTTTGTCTGAATATTATTGAAATGTTGAATTTTTACTATTAGAAATAACATAGTTCTTATGAGAAAACATATCTCATGGTTTAAAAATCATAGCCAACATTTTTGGGAACCATGCAGTCTAGTAGATTATATAAGGTTGAATATTGAATTTCTTGTTAGAAACATGGGTCACACACACTAGGATTATGTTTATAATGAGCAATTTTCTTTCGAAGTTGTAGAAATTTTGAATATTTTATTACCACAAATAAATAATTTTGTTTTTTTATAGAAAACATATCTCATGGTTTAGAAATCATGGATGAGACCTTTGAAATTCATGTAGTTCAGAAGATCATGAATTGATAATAACTATGCTTCTTATTTAAAGAGTGTGTCACACACACACCAAGGATTATGCCCGGCCTCTAAGGGGAGTTTTTTTTTTCAAATGTTATAGAAATGTTGAATTTTTAATACTATAAAATAACTTAGTTCTTATGAGAAAAATGACTCAAGGTTCAAAAATCTTAACAACTATCATTAGAAATCATGTAGTCCAGAAGATTATATAAGAACAAGCACTAAGTTTCTTGTTCAAATTATGGGTCACACACATTTTATGATTATGTTTATGACGAACAAATTTTCTTTCAAAGATGTAGAAGTCGTCAGATGGTTAACTACGGGGCGAGAAACAAAGAACAAGAAAAATATTCTGCTGATGGTTCAAAAATTGTGATTATTAATGTCTTTAGAAATCTTGTACTCATGAACATCATATAAAAATGATGATTAGGTTCTTATTGAGAATGTGGGTCACACGCGTGAGGAATATGACCAAAAGGGGAAATTTTGCAAAAAAATTGTTGAAGTGTTCAATATTTTGATACTACAAATATAATTTTTTATCATATTAGAAAACATGCCTCACAGTCAAATGTCATTTTAACATCTTCGAAAATCATGGCTGAGATATTCAGAAATCATGTACTCCAGAAGA
The DNA here is from genome assembly GCA_022530915.1 of Paspalum notatum. Lineage (NCBI taxonomy): Eukaryota > Viridiplantae > Streptophyta > Magnoliopsida > Poales > Poaceae > Paspalum > Paspalum notatum. The sequence goes on along the minus strand of CM039690.1, from coordinate 38,056,642 downwards.
TAATATATTGTTAATAAATGTATTTTTTATTTAAAGAGTGTGTCACACACACACATCCCAAGGATTATACCCTAAGGGGATTCTTTCTCAATGTTATAGAAATTTTGAAGTTGTAGTACTATAAAATAACTTACTCCATTTCAATTATATGTTGTTTAACTTTTTTAACACCAAGATTGACCTTCTTGTCCTATTGAAATTTTTGTGAAAGTGTGAAAAAATCCAAGTCATACTAAAAGTATTGTGTATGGTAAACAAAATCATACTAAAAAATATACGATGATTGTGAATTTTTTTGAATAAAGCGAGTTGGTCAAATTTGGTGTTAAAAAAAAGTCAAACGAACAATAATTTGGAAATGAGGGAGCAATTCTTATGAGAAAACATGTCTCATGGTTCGAAAATGGTAACTAATATCTTTGTAAACCATGCAGTCCATAAGATTATATAAGGATCGGTACTCAGTTTCTTATTGGAAACGTGGGTCAAAACACAATACGTATACTCATAACGACTAAATTTTCTTTCAAAGTTGTAGAAATTTTGAATGTTTTACTGCTAAACAAATTTGTTTTTTAAAGAAAATATATCTCATGCTTTAGAAATCAAAGATGCCATTTTTGAAAATCATGTAGTCCAGAAGATCATATATTAACAATAACTACGTTTTTTGTTTGAAGCGTGTGTCACGCACACACTACGGATTAAGTGTTAAGGGAATTTTTTTTGAATGTTACATGAATGTTAAAATTTTACAACGCTATAATATAACTTAGTTCTTATGAAAAAACATGTCTCATGGTTCAAAACTCATAACCAACATCTTTGAAAATCATGTTGTCCAGAAGATTATATAGGGATGAATACTGAGTTTTTTGTTGGAAATGTGTGTCACAAACTAGGATTATGTTCATAGCAAGCAAATTTTCTTTCAAACTTGTAAAAATCTCAAACGTTATAGAAATCATGCAGCCAAGAACATCATATATTGATAATAACTATTTTTTTTCTTTTAAGAGTGTGTCACGCATGCACAAAGGATTATGCGAGAATGTTATAGAAATATTGAATTTTTACTACTATAAAATAACTTAGTTCTGATGATAAAATGTGCCTCATGGTTTAAAAATCTTAATTTGAAAACCATACAATTTAGAAGATTATATAAGATGAAGTACTAACTACTAAATTCCTTGTTAAAATTGTGGGTCGCAACAATAGGATTATACTTATAATGAGCAAATTTTATTTAAAAGTCATAAAATCATGAATTTTTTACTACTATAAATAAACATTTTACTCTTTTAAAAAAATCATGAATGTTTTGCTTTTACGAATAAAGAATTTTATTCTTTAAAAAAATATGCCACAAGATTTAGAAATCATAGCTGATATGTTTATAAATTATGTAGTTTAAAATATCGTATATTGATTATAACTACATTTTTTATTTTAAGAGCGTGTTACACTCAAAGTATTATGCGCTAAGGATGGTTTTATTATTTGTATTTATAAAAATATTGAGTTTTACTACTATAAAATAACTTAATTCTTACGAGCTACGATACAACATGCCTCCTGATTCAAAAATCATAACTAATATATTTGGAAACTATGCAATCCAAAAAATAGTATATGGATGAGTACTGTGTGTTTTTATAGGAAATGTGAGTCACAGACACTAGGTTTATGCTCATAACGAGCAAATTTTCTTTTGAACTTTTAGATCATCCACAGTGGTTGTAATAAATAGGTAGCTGATGTAGAGATGAGAAAAAAATAAATATAATAATTTATCTATCCACTAGGATATGACCCCACACATAATACTCTTAGTTTCTTGGAACACATGAAATCTCGTATCTATTTGGTCATTGCTAGGTATTTCTTTTTTCTCCCACCTTTTGTGTCCACATAGGAGAAAGAGCGCATCTAGTGGAAACAGAAGGTCATTAAATAACCCTGATTGTTTTATTATAAGAACAATTTTGTTTTTAAAGAAAATATGCCCCATGGTATATAAATCAACATTGTCAATTTTGGAAACCATGCAGTTTTGAAGATCATATATTGATAATTACTACTCTGTCCATCCTACTTTATAGGTCATTTGAGTCTTTTGACACGCTCCCATTACTGAACCAAACAACACCTAAGTTTGACTTGCTCACGTTTTTAAAAAATCATAATTATCATTTATTTTCATTGTGTTTTAGTTTAGCATATAATACTTCAACTATGAATTGAATTTTACTATATTTTCACAAATATTGTGAATAAGACGAGGTGATCATACTTGGTGTCCAAAAATTTAAACGGCCTATAAATTTAGACACAAGCAATAGATTATGCACTACGGGTTATTTTTTTTGTTTGAATGTTGTAAGAATATTGAATTTTTACTACTATAAAAACATAGTTATTATGAGAAAATATGCTTCATGGTTCAAAAGTTATAACCGACATTTTTGGATGGCATATAGTCTAGAAAATTATATGAGGATGAGTACTGAGTTTCTTGTTAGAAATGAGGGGACACATACACTATGATTATGTTCATCACGAGCAAATTTTCTTTGAAGGTAGTAGAAATCTTCAATGATTTACCACAAAAAATAAACAATGTTGTTCTTTAGAAAAAATGTCTTAAGATTTAGAATTCATGTCATACATCTTTAGAAATCATGTAGTCTAGAAGATCTTATCTTGATAATAACATTGTTTTGCTCCCTCCATCTTAAATTATAGGTTTTTGATATTTTTATACCAAGTCTGACTCACTCATCTTATTCAATAAATATCATAGTTATTATTTATTTTCATTGTGACTTAGTTTAGCATATAATATACTTAAATTGTGATTTGAATTTTTCCATATCTTCACAACTTATTTTGAATAAAACAAGTTAGTTAAACTTGGTGTCAAAAAAGTCAAATTACCTATAATAGGGGATGAATGGAGAAATATGACGAGTGTGTGACACACAAACACCATATTATGCACTAAGGGTTATTTTTTATTTAGAAGTTATATGATTGTTGAATTTGTACTACTATAAGATAACTTAATTCTTATGGGAAAACATGCCTCATGGTTCAAAAGTCATAACCAACAACTTTAGAAACAATGGAATCCAAAATTATATAAAGATGAATTCCAAGTTTCTCATAAGAAATGTGGGTTTCACACACTAGGATTATGTTCATAATGATAAAATTTACACACACACACATGACTATGCGCTAAGGGTATTTTTTTCAAATATTATAAAATATTGAGCTTCTACTACTATAAAATAATTTAATTCTTATGGGAGAACATGTCTTATGATTCAAAAATCATAATCAACATCTTTGGAAACCATGTAGTCCAGAAGATTATATAAGGATGTGTGCTTAGTTTCTTGTTGGAAATATGGGTCCCACACTAGGATTATGCTCAACTGCTCATAACAAGCAAATTTTCTGAAAATTGTAGAAATCTTGAATACTTTACTACTACAAATAAAAAAAATTCTTCTTTAGTGAAAATATGCCCCATGGTTTAGAAATCATGTCCGGCGTTGTTGTAAATCATGTAGTCCAGAAGATCATATATTGATAATAACTACTCCATTCATACATAAATGTAGGGTTCATTTGAGTTTTCTCTAAAACTTTAATCCTTCATATTATTCTAAAATTTTAATAAGTTATCATTTATTTTGTTGCCATTTGATCTATCATTAAATGTAGTTTAGTACGATTTATATTTTCACAGAACAAATATTTTTAATAAGACAAAGGATTAAAGTTTTATAAAAAAGTCAACCACGTCATACAATGAAGATAGTATGCTTTTATTTGAAGAGAGTATTACACACACCAATGATTATGCGCTAAGAGTTATTTTTTCTTCGAGTGTAATACTAAATAATTTTTTGTACTACTCCCTCCATTCACAAATATATAACATGGTTGACTTTTTTTGCAACTTCAATCATTCGTTTTAATCAAAAAAATTGCACAAGTTAGAAATGTTGAATCACTTTGGGTAGTTTGGGTATGATTTTTTTTACATTATTAAATATATTTTTGAATAAGATGAATGATTAAAGTTGTGAAAAAAAAATACCAACCACATCGTACATTTTGTGAACAGAGGCAGTACAATATAACTTTGTCCTTATGAGAAAACATGCCTCATAATTCAAAAAATCATAACAAATGTCTTTGTAAACCATGCAATCTAGAAAATGATGCCACATTGGGTACATGATTTCTCGTTGAAAATGTGGGTTACACGCACCATGATTATGTTCGCAATAAGCAAATTTTCTTTCAAAGTTTTAGAAACCAGAATGTTTTACTGCTACAAATAAACAATTCTATTCTTTATACAAAACCTACCTCATGCTGACATACTGGAAATCATGTAATTTAAAGGATTATAGATTAATAATAACTGTGTTTCTTATTTAAATGTGTATCGTACATAACAATGGTTTTGCTCTAAGGTTTTTTTTGTTCCAATGTTATAGAAACGTTGGATTTTGTTAGTATAAAATAGCTTAGTTTTTATGAGAAAACATGCATCGTGTTCAAAAATAGCAGCCAATATCCTTGGAAGCTGTACAGTATACACATACCGAGTTTTTAGTTAGACTAGTATATATCTACGTGCAGCAGACAAGGCTCCGAAGGAAAGTGAAAAAGAAAGAGAATAAATAAAAGAATTAATGGCTGGTTGATTGATGTCGCTCTTTTTAAAGAAAAACAAGACAAGAAAGTACCAGGTGGGAATGAGTACAAGATGGGGTGAGAAAATTAAATATTAAAGGGTGGAAACATTTTCTTCAATCATTTTTGGATCCAATCCAACTATTTAATCTTTTCCAACCTGAACAGTGGGGGACAGTATGAGGAGTGCAGAGGTTTTTGCTGGGTAAAAAATGGTATTACAACAGATTGTTGATTTATGGTGTCGAAATGAGGGTCACACACACTAGGATTATGTTCGTAATGAGCAGATTTTTTTCAAAGTTTTAGAAATCTTGTTTTACTACTACACATAAATAGTTTTATTCTTTAGAGAAAATATGGCTGACATATTTAGAAATCATCTACTCCAGAATATAATATCATATATTGATAACAACTTTTTTCTTATTTAAATAGTGTGTCACTCTTTAACACCCCGCTCCAGAATCTCCTTACAGCGGGCTCTTCCGAGCAGCGGACCCGCATACTCATATCACCTCTCTTACACTTTTACCCTCGCTTCGTGTAAAAGGGTTAATTCGGAGGTGATTCGTTTGCAACACGAAGGCCACATGGGCCATAATGGGCTGAAACCAAAACACTAATTCCACCGGAAGAAGAGTGCAACACACATGCCATAATGGGCTGAAACCAGAACACTAATGGGCCGCGTATTACACCGTGCACCCATCCACTCATCCACCTAAGATTATGCCCTAAGAATTATCTTTTTTTTTCAATTGTTATATAAATTTGAAATTCCAGTATTTGGACAATATTTAGTGTCCCAGTCATGTTTTTGAAACATAAGGTGTCTTTTCCACTGCCATATATATTTGGACATCCATATCCATTCCCCTATACATATTGCTATACTAGAGTATTTCTACTGCCACGCCACTACAAGAACAGATGAAAGGGATCGCAGAGCACAAACAAATTAGATACGTTCGTCGGTTCCTTCCAGCCGACGAATTTAGAGCCACGGAGGCAGAATTGCCACTGGACAGTAATGTTGTTGGCAGGCAACCGACGAAATTAAAGGCTAAGTTTGTTAGGCTTTATGGGCCGATGAACTTACTCCCTAGCCCAAACTACTTTTGTCAGCCCAATATGCTGACGAAAATATCTCTTAAGTTTGTCGGGCCCCATAGGCCGACGAGCTTAAGCAGTGGTTGGAATAATTTCGTTGGGCCACGTAGAACCGATGAACTTACTGGTATAATTTCGTTGGTTTAAATTCGTCATAGCCGTTAGTATAGGCCTAAATTTGTCGGTTTCTGGCCACGAATTTTAGTCCAGACATCCATATCCATTCCCCATATACATATTCACATCCATAACCTGTTGCAATAGGAGTACAGGATCTCGCAAAATGGACTAACACGTCTATATGTATGGACTACTGAAGATTGTAAGATATTAGAAATATGGGTCCCGTACCTGAGGTTCTAGGTTTGACTCCCGCTGGAAGCGAATTATTTCAAAATTTAACGGTTTTGTTCATTCAGTGGTAAGCGACGTTAACGGAAACGTCGTCCGTGGTGACTTCGTCAATCTTAAGATATGTCTTTCAGAGATGCTCATAGGGATAGTGTGTGCGTGCATGTGTGAGCGTCTGTGTTTGTACTGTGTTTTGGAAAAAACACACACTAAATATGTCCATGAAGAATAAATTTTCTTCTGATGTTGTATGTGCCGAATGTTTCGGTACTACAAAATAATTTTATTCTTAAAAATAATCATACATTATGATTCAAAATTCGTGGTGGGGATGTTTGGAAATCATGCAGCACAGAAGATAGTGCGAGAATGATTACTGGTGATATCTGACTCATTCTACCTGTGTCCTGTGTGTGCACTGTCTGATCAATTGTTTATAACCTAGCCAGTGGCTCTTAATCTGATCGATCTTGATGTTTAGGCACATGATCTCTGCTGGACACACGCATGCAGAGTGAAAGATATCAAGTGCCCTTCTACGACGCTTCTCTCGCGCGCCCCCATTCTTTTTACAATGATGCTGATGCACGTACACGGTATCATTCCCGGCCCGGCCCGGCACACATGACACATCACACACCCATGTATCACGTTGTTATTTTTCTATCTATCAGGGCTAGCACTAAAATAACCCAAAGGCGTGTCCCTGTTCTAACAATCTTGTGTATGTATACACCAGCCACCTAAACACATGCATGCATCCGCTTTGCCACCTTTTGGTTTCATAGAAACAGCTAGCATGAGCTCCACTTTATGCCCACTGAGAATTAGTTAATCTCATAATAAGGTGTATGAACAACTGACAATTACTAGTCTTTTTATAATCCACTGCATAGTTGATTGCTTCTCACTACTTAGTCCATTCCTTGCTGCCCAATCTAGCTTTATTTAGTTTCTTCCCCGATTTATCAAGTGATGCGCCTTTAGCTCAAAATTAAATAAATTAAGTGGCAGGATCAGAAAGAGGTATGAATGATAGCTAGCTTTGAGGCCTTCAGTGGATGCAATCATCGTGGGTTATTCTGAATTCCTGATCCGATTTCCCTTTCCAACCTCGCTGAGCACATGCATATGCATGGCGCCTACTACTAGTGCTCTACTTTGATCACTGCTGAAAATTCGACTCCTTAACCACGATCGCTGACCCAATTACCGCGTGTTTGGTGCGGCCAAGGCCCTTAATAATCAGTTTCATGAGCGACGAATCTGAACATAGTCAAATCACGTAACTACTACGTATATAGGATATAGCAGCATTTCCTGAAACGTCTTGCATGTATATTTGCAACGTGCATGGCGCGTTAGAATTTTTCTCGCCACCATCATCTATAAGTATCACTAGAACGGACTTCAGAACAGTCGACACTCGACACACCAACCAGCAAGCACACGCGTTCAGAGAATAATTGAGCCCATTATATTCAATTCAGAGCCTAAGCAGCTGAAGAGATGCGGGCGTCCGCGTCGTCGGCGACGCTGCTCCCGCTGCTCACCGTCGCCGCGCTCGTCTCGGTCTCGCCGCCATGGCTGCCGGCGGCGGACGCGGCGTACTGCGGCGAGGACCAGCGGTGTGGCTCGGTGGAGATCCACTACCCGTTTGGCATCGGCCGCGGCTGCTACCTCGACACGGGGGACGGCAGCCGGGCCTTCGAGGTCAGCTGCAACCGCGCCAACGGCACGGCCACCGTCGACGGCGGGCGGCTCGAGCTGCTCCACATAGACCTGACCGCCGGGAAGCTGCGCTTCCGCAGCCATGTGAGGTCGTGGTGCTACAACGCCACGTCGGGGTACATGGACGACCGGAACATCGGATCGTACAACTCGACGGCGTTCCGCGTCTCCGACGCCGACAACGTGCTCACCGTCGTCGGCTGCGACGCGCTGGCCTACTACATCGGGTCGCTCGACGGTGGCGGCGGCGGCGTCGAGAACCAGTACGTGGTGGGGTGCAACTCCTCGTGCCCGCACGGCGCGCCGTCGCCGGCGGCCAACGGCTCCACCTGCGACGGCAGTCATGGCACGAAAGAAGGCTGCTGCCAGACGAATATCCAACCGGGCATCAGGTCCTTCGACTTCTACTTCACCGCCAACAACGAGAACAGATCGGACGGCTTCAGCCCCTGCGGCTACGCCTTCCTCGTCGAGAAGAACACGTTCAAGTTCAAGACGACCTACGCCACTACCAGCGACCTTAAGAACGCCGCCGCCGGCGAGCCGCTGTTGCCGTTGGTGCTGGACTGGGCGGTGGGCAACCTGACGTGCGCGGAGGCTCAGAAGAACATGACAACATTCGCCTGCGTCAGCAAGAACAGCGTCTGCGTCAACTCCACCAACGGCCTAGGGTATCTATGCAACTGCAGCAGAGGGTATCAAGGAAACCCCTACATTGAGCATGGTTGCAAAGGTGAGTACTCCTCATCACCTTGTTACTGTCTCTGTTTTCATCTTCCTTGTGACAATTAGTCAAGGTTTAAAATAGCTTGCTATAGCCTACTATTGCTGTTTTAGCATAAAAACCTATGCGCTATAGCCTCATTTGGCCCGCTATAGCCCGCTATTTGGACTTTTGATATGGATAAAGCTAAACTCCATGGCCTGCTATTTAAAACACTGGAATTAATGCCCAGAGTTATTGATTATTTCTCCTCATGCTTCCTTGAATTATCACGTGCTCAACTCTTGTGTGAGAGTTTACTATTCAATTCAATTTGCACATTAGCTTGTTGGCTTGGTATGCCATGATTGTGAGGTATATGTAGCAATCTCTACCATATATAACTCGGACCTCTATTGATGAAATACGTCATATTATAGTTTTCAATAACTAAATTCTATATCCCAATCTTCAACTGGTGGTCATCTAAAATGGAACACTGAGAACTCCAAAATCAGACATACCACATCCCTCGATTAACTAAAAATGGACATATTTAGTCCTTGTGCTCATTTCAAAGGCTAATTGTTTTCCTATTTTTTGAATACTAAAAATCTAAATTAATCTAAGAATCATAAATAATTTATTTAGATGAGAAAAGATATGGAACTAGTACGAAAAATTCTAAACAAAAAAAAAATTGTTGGTGCTCAATATGGAGTTCATTAGATATTATTTGTTCATTTCAAATGTGATTTTTATTTTTTAGAATATTAAAATATAATTATTCTAAAATATTCATCATATATAAATTATTTAGATATCGGGCTAGTACGAAAATTCTAAAGAAAACAATTTGTTGGTACCCAATGTGGAGTTCTTAGATATTTGTTCATTTTCAATTTTTTATTTTTTAGAATATTTAAAAACTCTAAAGTGTTCCAAAATATTAATATCAAATTTATTTAGATGAAAAAAATGGAGCTACTACCCAAAATTCTAACGAAAACAATTTCTTGGTACTGAATGTTGAGGAAGTTAGATATTATTTGTCCATGTTATTACTATTATTTTGTTATAGTGATAAAAACAAGTTCAATAAATTCAACATAGATCATCAAAATATAGATTTTTTTTTGAAACAATGGTACTAGTTTAATATTTTCCATATTTAAAATAAATTATTTATGAAAATTTTAGATGAATCCAGATTTTTAATATTAAAAAATGGAAAATCACCTCTGAGGAAAAGGACCAAATTTTGTTCCGTTTTGTTATTAATTGAGGATGTGCTAAATCAGACAACCACGGGAAGTTGACGGCTGAAAATTGACTTAATTATCATCCAAAAAATAGTAACATTTACGGATTATTTGTAGCTAGGTAGGCTAGGCTTCTTGAGATATCGTACACATTTTAGAGGTTTACGTGATGCAAAAGTCTGACAAGAACGATTGATTGCTTTGTTTCCATTTCGAACCTCTGCAGAGTTTGATGAGTGCAAGGAGATGTCATGCCCTGCCAAGACTAGATGTCGGAGCAGCAAAGGAGTAACCAAATGCGTACGTAAATGCCCGGTTGGTCGACGGAATCGTTTTTATAGTGATAATGATGATGACTGCGAGATCGATCTTTCCGCGGCTGCAATCGGTATGCAATCTTTCATTGATTTCATTTCTCTACCACACTACTCTTCGTCTATCATTTATTAGACACAAATTCAGTTGATTCTTGTATATGCATTAGCATGAGAAGACTCAGCACATTCTTATATATCCCCAATATGCAATGGTCCACTTCTTCACACAATATATATAATCAAAGCTAGCATTGACACTCCCTAATTAATGATCATCATTACTCTACAACCTGATTAACAAAAAAAATGTGGATTATATACGTCTATATATACTATAGTTGTGTAACTGTAATCATGCAAGAATCTCTCCCACACACACACCTACTGCAGGTACCAGCGTTGGCGTGGTTGTGGTCTCCGTGGTGCTGTCCTGCACCTACGCCATCCAAGAGAAGAAGCGTCTGGCCGCCATCAAGCAGCGCTACTTCAAGCAGCACGGCGGTCTGCTGCTGTTCGAGGAGCTCAAATCGCAGGCGCGGCAGGGGCGAGGGCAGCAGGTGCGCTCCTTCACGATCTTCACCAAGACGGAGGTGGAGGAGGCGACGGGCAAGTTCGACGAGCGGCACGTGCTGGGCAAGGGCGGCAACGGCACGGTGTACCGTGGCGCGCTCCGGGACGGCCGGGCGGTGGCCATCAAGCGGTGCCGCGTCGCCGCCGACGAGCGGACGCCGCGAGTTCGGCAAGGAGGTGCTCATCCTGTCGCAGGTGAACCACCGCAACATCGTCAAGCTCTACGGCTGCTGCCTCGAAGTGGAGGTGCCCATGCTCGTCTACCAGTTCATCCCCAACGGCACCCTCTCCGACCTCCTCCACGGCGGCGCCGGCGCCGGACACGCCCCGGCTCCGCCGCCGTTCCCGTTCGCCGTGCGGCTCAAGATCGCGCAGGAGGCGGCGGAGGCGCTGGCGTACCTGCACAGCATGGCGTCGCCGCCCATCATCCACGGCGACGTCAAGCCCGCCAACATCCTGCTGGACGAGGCGTTCGCCGCCAAGGTGTCGGACTTCGGCGCGGCGGCGCTGGCGCCGCCGGCGACGGCGGGCGAGGCGCACCTGGTGACGCTGGTGCAGGGCACCTGCGGGTACCTGGACCCGGAGTACATGCAGACGTGCCGCCTCACCGACAGGAGCGACGTCTACAGCTTCGGCGTCGTGCTCCTGGAGCTGCTCACGCGCCGGAGGGCGCTGGTCCTGGCCGCGCCCGAGGCGGAGCGCAGCCTCGCCGCGCACTTCCTGGCGGCGGCGAGGAGGGGCGGCGGCGGGATCGACCGGCTGGTGGACGCCGGGATCAGGGGAGAGGTGACGGCCGAGGTGCTCGAGATGTTCGCCGCGCTGGCGAAGCTGTGCCTGGAGATGTCCGGCGAGAAGAGGCCGTCCTTGCGCGAGGTCGCCGAAGAGCTCGACAGGATGAGGAAGCTGCTGTGCTGGCATGATGCCAATGATCTGCATAAGGAAATTGTCTAGTACTGTACGTAGGAGTGGAATGGATCTGTGTAGTTAATTAGAAGTGTTATTACCTTGACGGAAACCTTGTAATAATAATTAATGGTAGTTTAGTTAGGTCACCAAACTTAGTATAGCACTCAACAAAGTTAGATGGCCGAGGAGCGGCATCTCAGCAACATCTGCATGCCTGTTATGACTAGTTGCGCTGTGTAGGTTTGACAAAGCTAAGGAAACATGTTGGTACATATGACTAATGACACGCAATTTGGAGATGTGACATGCCAACGTACACGTGTATATAGAGTCGTCGTTTTAATATTATTTGAAAATGGACGATAAAGTCTAGAATTCTCTTAGCTCATGAAAAGCATCACAATGCCACTTTTCCACCTTCTAATATCTATAAAAATAAAATATTGCTAATACCACTTTAAGTATAGAATTCAGGCATCATTGGTATGTTTGGATCGCGCCTTGAGCAACCTCTGCCTGCCAGGGAAACACATCCTGGACCCAGACGTCCAAAATCGAACATATGGGCGAGGAGCTGCCCGGGGGTAGTAACCAAACAAGCAGAATGGAGAATGTGCCTTGGGCCAGAATGCTTGGGCAATCCATTGCCTAGGGGTGCGATTGGTTGCCTGCACGAGCGCACCCTGGCTCGTATGAGATATTCAGGCTCTTCCTGGCCACGCCCTACACATGCAAACGCAGTTTGTTTGGATGACTGCATCATTTTGGCTAGGCCCCAAAGAGACTTTGTTTGGTAGGCTAGCTGCGCACTACATACAAGCTCTCTGTCCAATCCCAGTCTCCCACGTAAGCTCCCCGCGCACCGCGCCAGCCAGGCCTGCGGGATGCGACCAATTTTCCCGCATCCTCAGAGCCAGGCCCAAGACCTCCTCGTGCACGCGCTCAGCCAGGCTCAGAAGCACATTCAGCCTACCAATCATGTGGATTTTGCATCCAGCGGGTCTGGCCGCGCCTCATCCAAGCAACCAATCGCACCCTAGAGCAAGCAGAATCACCCTCCCCTCTCCAGTTCATGCTCATGTTTGCTGCAATATAATTAGGATTTGAAAGACATCCTAAAAGATAATAAGGCTCCGATCAGCTGGCTGTGTTATTACAAGTTAAAATAGAATGAAAGACGCATTTCTTTCATGCAAGTGTAGATGTACATGCCGATAGAAAGGAAGGAACTGACCAGCCCAAGACAATCAAGGAAAGAGGGAAAAAGAGTAAAAATATTAAAAGAAAAGAGATCTGCTTAATTAATGTTCTTCTTTTTTTTCTCATTAATTCGAAGACAAGGAAAACGTTCGGTGGGTATGGATACAAAACGAAACGAAAAAAAATAAAAGATTAAAGGATGGAAATATTTTTTCTTCTATCGTCTCTGACTCTTTTCTACCATCTCCAATCTGAATAGTGAAGCCAATGTGTACAAATGTTTTTGGTGGGTGAAAAATGGTATTAGAAAAACTTGCTCTTTTGCAGCTTAGACTAAATGTTATTTACAGGTCACATGGAAAGAAAGAAAGAAAAACGTTTCTTTTCAGATTACGCTTTTCAAGCATGGACGAGTAACCGAAAGTCTGAAACAGAACCCATCCTCCGTCTCCGACGAGCAGCAAGCAAGCAGTGGGTTGTTTCGCCGGGCATGCAGAGTGTCAAGGCCTCCAAATCAAGGACGGCAATTAGTACTCGTCGTGACGGCGGCCGATGGCGAGCGCCTTGACGAAGCACGCGGAGGCGCCGACGGCGAGCCCCGCGAACGCGGGCGGCACGAGCAGGTCGACCCCGGATCGCACCGCCATCCTCATCGGCACGCAGACGCGCTCCCCGCCGCCGTCGAGCGGCACGCGCACCGTCCCGGCCGCGCACGCCCCGGCGCCTCCGCCGCCGCCGCCGCCGGCCCCCGCCAGCGACCACACGAAGGCCGCCTCCGGCGCGAACGACGCCACGGAGACTGCCAGCGCCAGCGCGCCCGCCCACGCCGCCGCGTGCCGCGCCGCCGCCGCCCACTCGCGCCGCGGCCGCCGCTCCCCAAGCAGCGCCTCCACCAGCGGGTGCATCGGTGCGACGGCGCCGCCTCAGTCGTCGCCTGTGTAGTGTCTCCTCGCTCCTGGTGGTCGCGGATGCACCTGCTCACGGCGGCGGCGGTGGGTTATATATGGTTGTGGTGGCGCCGAGAGGACGGAGGTGAAGTGGGTGCCGCCGTCGTGGTCGACGTCGTGGGGAGCGGGGAGGTTTCGTGGAGTAGAGACTACGTGGAGTAGTAGTTGAGCTAAAGCGGGAAGAAGAGAGGTTTTGAACCCTGCGGCTTGGGAGGCTGGTCGCTGCCCCGTTGAATTTCGAGGGCTTTTGGTTGGGACATGAGGGTGACTGTTTTGAGGTCGTGGCTAGAATGACCGTAATGTCCTTTATTATGTTTATTTATTTAGTAAAAGTGGAGGATTTATTGGTTTTGGTTTTTTGATATATACCTCACTATGCTGTTGCAGCGCCTGAGAATAAACAATTTCTTGGGTCGCTAGATGTGTGTGTGGATAATTAAGTGCAAATGGTGTTCCTCTCTGTACGTTGATGTCATCAAGATTACTGAGAGACTCCGATTATTCTCGGTGTCCAAACCTCGTACGTTGGTCCTCCTAGTAGTGGCAGTGGGAGCCTGGGAGGCCTTACTCATCCAATGGTCAAAATTTTTGTATTAAAGAATGAAGTTGGTTCCACTCTCCAGTATGTTCAAGAGCAAAACCAAAAATAGTTAAACAAGACAAGCAATGGTATCATTTACTTCTTATGAGAAACAACATCACATGGTTCAAAAATCTTAACTAACATTTTTCTTATTTGAGGAGTGTGTCACACACACAGTCTCATTGTCACAAACACAAGGATTATGCTCATAAGGGAAAACTTTTGTTCAAATGTTATAGAAATGTTGAAGATCTACTAGTATAAAATAATTTCATTTTTATGAGAAAACTCATGTCAAGGTTTGAATATCATAACCAACATGTCTGGAAACCATGTAGTCCAAAAGATCATATACGGATGAGCATTGAGTTTTTTGTTATGAATGTGGTTCACACACTAGTATGTTCAGAATGAACAAATTTTCATTAAATGTTGTAAAAATTTGAATGTTTTACTACTGCAAATATTCAATTTGTTCTTTACGGAATTTGCCTCGTAATTTAGAAATTATGGTTGACATCTTTGGAAACCATGTAGTCCAGAAGATCAATATTAATAATAACCATGTTTCTTATTTGAGTAGTGTGTCACACACACAAACAAGGATTATGCCCAAGGGGTTTTTTGTTCCAATGTTATAGAAAAGTTGATTTTTTTACTACTATAAAATCATTTAATTCTTTTGAGAATATGTGCCTCATGGTTCAAAAACTATAACCAACATATTTAGAAACCATGTAGTCCAGAAGAATATATAAGAATGAGTACGTGCTAAATTTGTTGTTGGAAATGTGGATCACACACACTAAGATTATGTTCATAACGAGCAAGTTTTCATTTAACTTTGTAGAAATATTGAATGTTTTACTACTACAAATAAAAAAATTATTCTTTAGAGAAAACAAGCCTCATCGTTTAGAAATCATGTACTCCAGAAGATCAATATTAATAGAAACTGTATTTTTTAATTGGGCAGTGTGTCACACACACAATTATACTCAGAAGAGAAGTATTCTCTTCAAATGTTGCAGAAATGTTGAATGATATTACTATAAAACAGTTGTTCTTGTAAGAAAAATATGCTTCATGGTTTAAAATTCATGGATACCATATTTGGAAACCATGCAATCCAGAAGATTGTATAAGCATGACATTGAGCAACGTGTTCCTATTAGAAATGTGGGTTCTCTCTTTCACAAACACAACACAAACATGTAGTCTATCTATAATATGATAAAGTCTCTTCCAATGTTGTGGTTGTCATATTTGGAAATCATGCAGTCCAAATGATCACATGAAAACGAATACTAGGTTTCTTATTGGAAATGTGGCTCTCACACACACTGATTATGAACATATATAAGTGGAGAATTTTCTTCCAGCACTACATAAATGTCGAATGTTTCACTATAAAAACAACAATTTATTATTAAAGTGACTTGCAGTTTTAGGTGGTTAGAATGACCACAATGCCCTTTATTATGTTTATTTAAAGTGGATGATTTATCTGTTTTGGTTTTTTATACCTCAAAATCATGTTGTTGCGGCGCTTGAGAATAAACAATTTTTTGGGTCGCTAGCTGTGTGTGGAAAATTAATTAAGTGCAAACAGTGTTCATCTCAGTGGTTGTCAACAAGATAACTGAGGTTAGTCTTGGTGTCCAAACCTTGTAGGTTAAATAGATAGTAATAATGAGCGATGGATTTGATGTACTCGGGAAGAGCAGAGTTAGATACAGGTTCAGCTCTCCTGTATGCAAGAGAGAAAAAGACATCAAGACAAGCAATAGAGATTTTTTATGGTTCTTGGACAGAACTCAGGTTCCTTTATATTGTTTTGAGTTCCGATTCACCACTTTTGGGTTCCAGCCCACCGTTTTTTCGATTCCAGACCATCAATTTTAAGTTCCGGTCCACCACTTTGGATCTTTTCAATTAGTTCCTCCATCAGATCATCACTAATGAATGGTTATCATTAATTCCAAGCACTGTAAAATACCTCCAAGCAATAATATCATTTAGTTCTTATGAGAAACCACATCTCATGGCTCAAAAATCATAACCAACATCTTTGAAAACCATGTACTCTAGAAGGTTATATAAGGACATGTGTTGAGTTTCTTTTTGGAGATGTGGCGCCAGGATTATGTTCATAATGAGCAAATGTACATTTAAGGTTGTAGAAATATTTAAAAGTCCCTCTGTCACAATTTACAGACCAATTGATTTTTTTGACACTAGGTTTAACTTTCACATTTTATTAAAAAAACTTCCATAATTACGATTTATATTCATTGTGATTTAGTTTAGCATACTTTAACTATGATTTTTTCTTTGTATTTTCATAAATTTTTTGAATAATACTAATTGGTCAAATTGGCATAAGAAAGTCAAATGACCCATAAATTAGGACTGAGACAGTATTTTACTACTACAAATAAACAATTTTGTTGTAGAGAAAAAATGCCTCATGGTTTGGAAATCATGGCTGACATTTTTGGAAATCATGTAGTCCAGAAGATCAATATTAAGATTAACTATGTTTCTTATTTGAGGAGTGTGTCACACACACAGTCTCACTGTCACAAATACAAGGATTATGCTCATCAGGGAAAATTTTTGTTCAAATGTTATAGAAATGTTGAAGGTTTACTAGTATAAAATCATTTATTTTTTGTGAGAAAACTCACGTCAAGGTTTGAAAATCGTGTTGGGAAAGCATGTAGTCCAAAAGATCGTATAAGGATGAGCATTGATTTTCTTGTTAGGAATGTGGTTCACACACTAGGACTATGCTCAGAATGAACAAATTTTCATTAAACGTTGTAAAAAAACTTGAATGTTTTACTATTACAAATATTCACTTTGTTACTTACAGAAAATTTGCTCATGGTTTAGAAATTTATGGTTGACATCTTTGGAAATCATGTAGTCCAGAAGACCAATGTTAATAATAACCATGTTTCTTATTTGAGAAGTGTGTCACACACACAAACAAGGATTATGCCCATAAGGGGCTTTTTTTTTGTTCCAATGTTATAGAAATGTTGATTTTTCTTGCCTCATGGTTCAAAAATTGTAACCAACATATCTAGAAACCATGTAGTCCAGAAGAATATATAAGAATGAGTGCTAAATTTGTTGTTGGAAATATAGATCACACACACTAGGATTATGTTCATAATGAGCAAGTTTTCATTCAACATCGTAGAAATCTTGAATGTTTTACTACTACAAATAATAAATTATTCTTTAGAGAAAACAAGCCTCATGGTTTAGAAGTCATGTGCTCTAGAAAGTAAATATTAATAGTATTATTTGGGCAGTGTGTTACACACAATTATACCCAGAAGAGAGGTATTATCTTCAAATGTTACAGAAATGTTGAATGATATTACCATAAAACAGTTGTTTTTATAAGAAAACATGCCTCATGGTTTAAAAATCATAGATACCATATTTAAAAACCATGCAATCATGAAGATTTAGGGGTGTAATCAGATCAAATTCGAACGGATATTGCTGATACCATATTTGTTTTTATTTTTTTTTTTCGGATTCGGATCAGATACGGATATTGATCAAATATGATAAGACTTGAATGGTTATCGACATCATATTCATCTGACTTTATTCGGATACGGATACGGATCGAATACTAAATGTTCGGACTCGAATACGAATCAGATCTTAGCCCTTCTTAATGGATCGGAACTCGAATATGAACGGATAATATTCGTACCATTTACAACCACAGGAAGATTATATAAGGATAATGTTCCAATTGGAAATGTGGATCTCTCACACAACAGACATTTAATCTATCTCTATCTCTGCTCGTGCCCCCGCCACCTAAAGAATACTAAATGAATTCCCCGCGCGTTGCTACTAGGATTTGAGTGACACCGTGTATGTATGCTGTAGAAAAGAATTGCATGTCTAGGATCATAGAAAATCGTTAGAAGATATAAATAGGGAATTTACAATTTAGTAGATGGTGATGTAGCGGGCTTCTGAGATGACGTTGCTTTATGCATCTCTGCTCATGCCCCTGCCATCTAAACAGAAGTTCGATTCAATTGGATAATTTGATCGTAGAATATAAATAGGGAATATGTTGTAATTGTTCCAAGCATTTTTGTTGCAGGGTTGTCGTCGTTTCTTCAGGAAACCTAGAGTTCGCCCTCAACGACAGCTCGAGTGGACGGAAGTAAGTTCATGTCTCCATTTAGACTCGATCTATGAATTTCCTGGTTTTTATATTATCGTTTGAATCCGGATCATTTTGTAGTTCATACAGTTCATAGTACGTATCCGTCTCAGTTTCCTTGTTGAGATGTCAATAACAATAGATTGATAGTTTGATTCTAGAGACTTTATATGTGAGGTTCCAACTTGGGTGATGTTTAGGACAGGAGCACAGTATATTTTTTTTGCGAACATGGTACAGCCGCGTTTTTCATTAAGAAGATAGCAAATTATAACTACAGGAAGTAAGCCGTGGTTTACGAACCATGGTAAAAAAAATACAAAGCAAGAAACCTCTCTACCCATCAACACCCGCCACAACGAATTGACACGCTAGAAGCCTTAGAAGAAAAAGGACCGCTTGATAAACAAGCTCGACTACGGGAGAACAAAGATGGTGCCTTAAAGAAAAAACGATGCTTGAAGCGCCGCCACCATCAGGCCAATGGCCAAGCTTTCGCTAGAAAAGAGGTTAGGGTGGCAACGATAGCACTCTCAACAGGGAAACTTCACCAAAGATGAAGCTGCTATCAGAGCTTTCACTCGCCAGAACCAAAACCTCGAACCCTATTAGCCAAGCAGCACACCGAGCAGCGAACTTGAAAGCACACTAAGCATGTGTTTGGTTCTAAGACAAAATGGGATGGGATGATTCCATCCTAGTTTTTAAGAATGGGATGATCCCATTTCGTGTTTGGTTGAAAAGGATAGAACCATCCCTATTTTCTGTTTGGTTGAAAGGATTTAGATTTTGGGGACAAAAACCGTTTGCACACAGTTAGACACCGTTAGATGGGCCCACATGTCATCCTCTATCTCTATCGTCTTCCTCCTCACGCAACGACCTGCCCAGCTCCTATGCCGGCCGCCGCTGTCTTCCCTTCCTGCGACGGCCGCCGCCGCCCCTTCCCGGCACCCGCACCGTCGTCACCCCTCCCTTGAACCCACATCACTGCCACACCTCCCCGCGTCGGCCGCCGTCGCCCCTCCCCGCATCGGCCGCAGCTGCCCCTCCCCGGCACCCGCGCTGCCGTCGACCCTCGTGCCAACCGTCGCCGTCCCTCCTCGCGACGCCGTGGGCCTTCCTCGCACCGGCCGATGCCGCCCCTCCCTGCGCCGACCTTCCTCGCCTCGTCGCGCCTCGCTGGCCTCGGCCTGCGCCTCGCCGGTGGCAGCCACAGCTCCTGCCGCCGGTGGCCGCCGCGGCTCATTGCGCCCTCTCCAAACGGATCAAGACGGATGACAACGGGGGAGAAAGGGGACGTCCCCGTCTGTCCGATTTGAGGGGACAGGGACATCCCTCTTTTGAGGGGAATATTCTCTGTGGAGGACGGTTTCATCCTAGCTGGCCACCAACCAAACACCACCAAAAGAGGGATGATCCCATCCCATCCTCCACTGTCCCCCCAACCAAACATAAGGTAAGACTTGGAGTGGAAGCTCCACCTCCGCACAACATCAACAGAGACACAACCCGCCAAGGAGACATCAACCGCAACAGGAGCACAGTATACAAACATAAGGATCTATAATAACCCTAAACATGGGTTGCATAGAAATATATCTTGGAGTTCTTAATAATTCGTTTCTTTTAATTTTATATAGGTTTCAATTCAGGGTTCTGCTATGTACGTGTTGCTATTGTATTTGCTTGGCAGCTTGATAATTATATATGCATAAATCAATCTGTACAGTAACACCAAGTTTCATCTATATATATATGTAGGTTCAAGGGCAGTTAGAAGCCTGTGGGCGATACTCGACCCTCCCAGTATGATGTTGCTCTATGTGCTGATGTGGCTAGGAGCCTTAAAAAAATTTACTGTTCGCCAATATAATTTGTGAGATGCTGTGTCAGTAGGCCCGTTAAACTAGCATGTTAGGCATGTGACTTTCACCCGCGTCCTCCACGTGTCCTCTCACCTGCGTCTCACCCACTAGGCGCCAGGCCCCACGCCGAAAATTTGCAAAAAGAGGAGCAATTAAGGGATTCGATCCCTCAACCTCTTGGTTGAGCGGCTTAGCGAATGCTCCACTGACCAACACAGCTTCCACTGACCAATAGAATTTGTGAGATGCTGTGTCAGTAGGCCCATTAAACTAGGATGTTAGGCATGTGACTTTCGTAACGGGAGTCACTATTTGGCGAACGCTCGCCCAACACGAATCGCGCGAGCGCCGAAAATTTGCAAAAAGAGGAGCAACAAAGGGATTCGATCCCTCAACCGAGATGTAGTTACAAATTATATTGAATTTAGAGTAAATCAACATGAAAAGAAAAAAAAAGAAGAAATGAAAAATGAAAAAAAAGAAAAAAGGCAACAAAAAAAAAAACTCACGTGGTCGTTCCTCACGCGCGGCCCACCACGTGAATGTGGAGGCGACCCAGCCAAAACCAATTCCCATCACATTGCGCTGTAGGGACATGCGGCCGGGGGAGTAATGAAGTACAGTGGGGTCCATTGGATTGTTTGCGGGAGCATCGTTCTCTCGGAACGAATCGCGCAAGCGATTGTCAAATGGACATCGTGGCATGAGATGCCCTTTTATCTGAGGTTGTAACCGAACATGAATCCGTAGCCTTTGTAGGTGTTTATGCAAACAGAGGAAGATGATGATATCTTTTTGACACAAGAACGGGAAAACATCTGGAAATTATCCATGTTCATCTGATAACATCTATTCCTATGAAACTGCAGAGTGCCAGCTTCAGTCTCTTCAGAATGTATTCTAGGAGAGAATAGAACTTTTAATGTTTGAAAGTGGGGCAGGTGCTCTGCCAATTGACATTACAAGGATGAGAATTTTTTAAAAGAACAGATTATCAATCCGGCACTGGGACATAAACGAAACTTTTGTTAGAAAAGCAACAGAACTGAGGGAAAATAGGCAAGCTACTGTTGGGAAGAAACGCACCAGTAATAAAAGAACTGCGCAGTTTTTCATAGATCATGATAAAAGGGTTTCCAAGCTTAAGATTCAGGAGCTCAAGTTGCAGATTCGATTTGACATTGCAGCGACCGTGGCTCATGAGGGATAGTACTCATGCAACATCTACTACAATTAATCCAGAAATAGCAGCATAAAGACCCCAAAGTCAGGGAAAAAACACGACCACACACTTCTGCCCTTCACATGTCTGTTCCCAGGGTACCGCTAATTAAGTGTGCCACATCCAAAACACCAAACTAGATGACAGTTAACTAAAAGGCAAGACGTGCGTGAATTGAAACCACGATCACCACTCATCAGTGGTCAATGTCAGGGGGAGAGGGTGGCGCTGCAGGGAGGACTGGCGTGGGCTTCACCGTGGCTGCTGCAGATCTCTGTCCAAAGCAAACACTGTTAGTCTTCTAATTTCTCCAGGGCACCACGCTAGAATTATTTTTTTATTTTTTAACTAACCTTCAATCCTCGCAATCTGCCAGCAGACGGGAAATTCCCTCATCAATCTGTTTTGCACTCTCTTTAGCAGCACGGAGTCGGCTTGCTATCTGAGAGTTCATTGCCCACAGCCTAATCATAGGTTCTGCAAGTGTAACAACCATATATATTCCAAGACCAACAATCACCCACCACATGTTTTCCAAAAGCTTCATTCTGTCTTCCATAGCTTTAATTTTAGTGTCCAGATTATGAATTGTTTCCATATATTCCTATTATGCAACAGAATTTATGTCAAAACAAAGGAATTCAGATGTTGAATGCTAAATATAAAGGCTCTTATTTACCATGTTATTTACTACTAATACGCTATTCTGAAAGTTATGCTAGTTAGTGAATGTCGTCATTAGACAACAGTCAACAGTGAGCCTTGCATTATACCATCACTGTCATCAGTGCATAATAAGAAAATAAAGCAGGTAAGTTGGACAAAAAAATCCTGCAATATCATGTACTACTTCCCAGCAATAAACAGGGTTTATAAGAAGTTTTCATCTAATGTTAATTCAACATAATAAGACTGCTCTTACACAGGAAATACATAAGCCTCGCATCTCTTGAATGAATATGAATTAGAACATTTATACAGTGAATAAAAAGAATCAAACCTCACTATCACAGGCAAGCTGCTCCCCAGCATCAGCAGATGAGCAAACACCTGCCATCTGGTGGAACCGCCATGGGGTTGCAGAAGAAGGTACCTGAGCCATGGGGAGATAGGCACATTAGTAAAAACAGAAAATAGTTAGTGGGGGTGAGTCGTCGCATGAAACAATTTAAGGAGCTTGGCCATATATATTATGAAGAGAAATGATCAACCAAACTCAATCATATGAGGTTTAAATTGCAGAAATTTGTGATGCGAGCAATGAAACTACATTAGAGAATGTGATGCAAGAGCCTTGAGAGATAAAGAACATTGTTAGTGTGCTTAACAAGCAAGGATCAAAGTTGCCAGATAATCAAAGTTACAACATTAAAACTGAAAACCTATTATGCAGAAAATCGAAGAGCAAACAACCGTATTGTGAATTGTGTGAAAGCAAAGGCAACTTTTTTTAATGGTAATGCAAAGGCAATTGGTAGAGCATGACATTATGTACGAGGTGAACCAGATGATGTTTGCCCGACTCCTAGTGAGAAGAAGGTCCTCAACACCAAAGCTTCTCCTTGTAAAGAAACTGGAAATACTTACTTGGGTTTCACCACCAGTTTCTTGAGCTAGAAAAGGTGACATAATCTGGCATATAATAAATCACTCTACAAAGAGGAAAGGCCACCAAAGTGCTCCCCCACCACCCCACTCCCAAAAAAAAAAAAAAACCCTCATTTCTCCTGCAACTCTAACTCAAGCCCCATTTCCCCATTGCTCCGCTTCCCAGCGAACCGAACCCCCATGTCCCCGGTTTTTCAGCACAACGCACACCTATGGCCATGAACCCCCCACGTCCCTACCTTCCCAATCCCCAGCCGCCAGGGATTAAAATTTCGGATCGAAATTTCCGAAATTTCGGGTTTTTCAGAGGGTGCCGAAAAAAATAATATTACCGAAATTTCGCCTTTTTTTCTAATAATATTATGTCAAAAAATAAAAATAATTAAATGCATTTAAAAATAGTCCAAAATTTCCGAAATTTCTGGTTTTCCGGAGGGTGCCGAAATTTTTTTACTTCCGAAATTGTAAACCCTGCCAACTGCTACGGCCTAGGGACAATTTCAACTGATGTTGCATATGAAAGCAATTCGATTCAACAATTGCACCAGCAATTTCATCTCAATTTTAACAAGACCATGCCCTGCAAACTGCAAAAATCCTATTTTGACTTCCCCTTTCCCCAGAATGGACCATGAGCGATTCAAAATCACAAATCACATGAGAGGTACACACACTAATTACTGATGATCAATTTCGGACTCGCGCAGTATTACTGAGCCTAAAGCGTGAACCTTTTGAGAAAAAAAAATCGTAACCCAGATCGTAGGTGATAGCTTGAGGCACAGAAAAAAACCCACCTTGGGGGCTCCCAGGCGCGGAAGTAGCAGGCCGAGGCCGCCCTCCTGCGGCAGCCGGCGGCCGACCGCCTGAAGGGAGAAGACCCCGGAACCCACGCCCGCAGCGGTAGGAGGACGCGGGACCGTGGCACCCAGGCGCGGGAGCAGCCCGCCCCGGCCGACCGCCTGCAGCAGCGACGGAAAGGACGACGCCCCGGGGGCACCGATCATGCCCGCGGCGGCAGCGGTCAGGGGAGGCGGGGCCGTGGCTCCCAGTCCCAGGCGCGGAAGCAGCGGGGCGACGGCGTCGGCGTCCTCGCACGGCACCCTGCGGCCGCTCGCCTGTAGCAGCGAGGCCCAGGAACGGCCGCCGCGGAGCGCCTTCCCCATCGCCGTCTTCATCTTCGGACACCGAGACCCTCTTCTCTCTCCTTTCCTCGGCGATCTTTCGTGCTGCGCAGCTTTCCCCGTCTCCTTCTTGGCTTCTTTGCTGCTTCCTCGAGAGCCGTGCGAGCGGAGTGGGTGTACGAGGGTTTTTGGAAGGAGAAAAGACGAATGATTGATAGATGTAGAGTAGGGATGTAATCGGATCGGATACGGATGGATACCGCTGATACCGTGTTTTTATATTTTTTTTGAATTCGGATCGGATACGGATATTAATAATTGGTGTCGGATAAGACTTAGATGCACATCGACATCATAGATGAACATCGACATCATATATATCCAACTTTCGTTATTTGGATACGGATATAAATCGAATACGGATCGGATATTGAATGTCTGGATTCAGATACGGTCGGATCTCAACCCTTCTAAACGGATCCGGACTCGAACACGGACAGATAATATCCATACCGTTTACACCCCTGATGTAGAGCATGGAGCTTGGAAAGGTGGGCCCGCATGAGTGTAGGCTCAGATGTCAGTGGCCCAGAGGGTTTACAATTTCTGAAGTAAAAAAGTTTCGGCACCTACCCAAAACACGAAATTTCAGAAATTTTAAAAATTTCGGACTCTTTTTTTAATATATTTAAATACTTTTAAAATATTTTTTGTCATAATATTAATAAAAAATATAGAAATTTCCAAAACAATTTTTTTCGTACCCGAAATTTTAATCCAAGGTTGGTTTGAAACGAGGCAAGGGTTCAAGACGCGAAAAAAAAAATATAGACGGAATTCAAAAAGAGATCGTAGTGGGATTCAATGTTTGAATAGTCAAATAAATTAATATCTTTGGTTAAATAATATTAGTTTTTAGTTTCAGGTTTATACGCGTACAATATTATATTTTCATTTTTTTTTGCGAAATGCTAAATAAAATAGATCCATCTACATCTCGGCATAGTTTTTATAAGTAGCATTTAGAAGCGGTTGACATTAAATATCAAAGCCCACAATTTAAACCCTTAATGTTAATAATTATTGGAAATATTCTAATAAGGTCATGAAGGATTTATTATCCTGTTTCATATACTGATCTAAAGGGCACACGCATTAGTTCGATGCGGCAAGTCCAAACACGTGATTAAAATATATTCCCAGCACGTACGCTCCAACACCTCCTTCAAATACTTCTTAACTCTTTACAAGTTATAGAACAAAAAGAGACTTCATCACAACATCATCAATGAAAAAAAAGTCAAAACTGCATTGCGTCCTGAGCTAAAAGCTGAAACAGGTCAGACTTGCCGAGGCCTTATCCACAAGAAGAGAACGTACCAAATGTTGTTGCAACGAGGTAAAACTAATTTCAAAGGCTTGTTAAAAACAGACAGCCTGGGTAAGTCCGCCGTGGGGTGACCGGGTGAGCGGTCACCACGGCTACTAGCATTTCCACCAAATTGGCCTTCACCGAACAGAAAAAGTAGTCTCATAAGAGCTCAAGCTTATATTGTTCCAAGAAGCCAAAACAAACACATAAAGTGGTTCAGTTGATCAAGCGCCAAATTGGCTTTCAACGAGCATGAAAAGTAGTCTAAGGGCTGTGAATGATTAGGCCCAACATCTGTTTTTTACCGCCATATTCCTCCAGTAAGGATAACTGTGGGCTGTGGTCATCACTTCAGCAGATTACTTGCCTTGCCTAAACTGAGAACAAAGCTAACATGGGTTCAAGTTTGAACATGCAAAGGGCAATTACATGTTTGAAAACCCAGATGGAACTCCATCCCTAAACTACAGCCTGAAGATCCATTTCTCCCAGCAACAGCTCCAAAAAAGTTACCGGCGCACAACTGTAAAGAGACATGGAAAGAAAATGTAAACATTAGTCTTTACCCAAATGCTATAAGTGGCACACATAAGGGTTTTCAAGCATAAATGTACAGAACTATAGAATTTGGAACAGTAAATACGAGACACATCAATGGGAAAAGACGGCAAAGAAATAAGATCGCATATTTCATTCGTGCTTCATATCCCTATGTTCCAGACACCCTTGAACCCTTCCCTACACTTCATATTTCAGTGTTTTCCAACCCCGCATCCGAACGACAGATTTTTTTTTTTGTCCCTTATTGTTTTTTGCAATCTGACAGTGTTTCCAATTAACCACCATCTTGAGTCAGTTTCTAATAACATACTGTATGCTGCTAACCCATTAATGGCATAAGCTATTTTAGAATATGTTCCATTAGTATTTGCTACTAGATCCGTTCTGATGTATGAGGCATGTAGCTCTGTCCTCTCAGAAATGTTATTGCTCCCATGACCCAGCTGTTCAGCCAGATTGTTATTCAAGGAAACAAAACTAGTGCCTGGTGCTCCTGGTTAGATTCTCAGAACACGGAATCTTTCCTTGTCAGCTATTGGCATTTGGGAAGGCATTCTCATTGCCTTTCAAGGTCCTGGTGTTTCGCATCGCTGCATCAATCTGGGAATTCTCCATATCAGTCATGATTGATCTAGAACCAAGTATTGCCCAGTGATGTCTGACCACTACAGACAAGATTGAATTCCTTGCCGTGCTTCCTTCAGGCCATGCCGTCGGACATCTCATACCACTGTCCCTTATTATTTTCCACCAATGCTGCTTTCCGCTGCAAGCAACAATTCCGTTTTGAGAATATCTGGTTGAAGCTCCCTGGCTACTTGGAGACTGTCAAACAAGGTTGGAAGTGTCCAGATTTTGTCACTAATCCTTTCGACTGTGCGGATCACCTTCTCCAAACACAGCCAAAGAAATCCAAAGCTAGCACAACTGCACAAGGTGGGACATATCAAACTGCAATACAGCCAGCAAGATCATACTCTGACTTGGCCATGCACAAGACTCTTGCCTGCTGTCTGCTGATGAAGCACAACTACGCCATGAGTTCAAGTGTAAATGTCTAGCACCACTTGAGCGAACAATTGCTCGACTCCATTCTCATATCACCGACCTCCGTGACGCAAATGCAAACACAGTTATTCCACCTCCAGTCTAATTACTGGAAAAAGAAAAGGCACATAACATGTCTTGAGAATGAGAACGGAATAGTGTTTGGCCATGACGAGAAAGAATAGACGCTAGACTCGTACTTCTCTCATATCCTTGGAAGCGAAGCTGACCGTACTGTGTCAATTGATCTTGAAGCTCTCATGTTCCAGACGGATGAGGCTCCCCTGCAACTGAGTCTGGCGACATTGAGTCACTGCACGTGGAGCCCACATGCGTTTGTGCCCGCAGGCAGTGACTCAACGTCATCAAGCCCGAAGTCAGAGGATCAGCCTCCGTTCCAGCCCGAAAACCTGGAACACAATCAAGACAATGCCATCTGATAAGGCACCCAGGCCCACAGATACACAGCGGGGCGGCGACGGCTGCAATGAACGGCCGACGGGCAGCGGCCGACGGGCGTGGATGCGCAGCGACAGCGGACGGGCGCAGACGGTGGACGGGCTGCGGGGATGGGCTCCGACGCGCGCGCGGACTCGTGGCGAGCAGCGATGGACAGGGAGCCTGCTGCTGGAGATGCTGATGGAGATCGATGCTGCTGCTGCGACATGAACTGCAACGATTGGAGGAAAAAAATTGGAGATTGATGTTGCTGCCCCCAGGAGAAGAGATCTATCGCCTCCCCGGGGCAGGCAGCAAAGAAGGGTGGTGGCTAGATCTAAACCTAGAATTGTGATACCATGTTAGTAATAATAGAGGATGAATGGATTATTTTTGAGGCCCAATGGGGACTATTATATAGAGTACATGAGGGAAACCCTAGACCTAGAATATTACACAAATACCCTTTAACATTACCAATCAGCCTGGCCAATCATCACGTTTCAGATCCTTGCAGTTGCAGCGATCAATGCCATCTTCACAACCAGACGAGGAAACTTTCACCAACTCAACAACACACTGGTCACCTTGATCTCAAAGATCCCTGACCCTAAACAGCTGGGAGACTACCGCACAATTAATTTTGATCCACAGCTTTGCTAAGCTTGTCTCCAGAGCACTGGGCAACAGCTTGGCACTGGAGCGGCACGGGATGATTAGCATTGATCAAAATGCCTTCATTAAAGGTTGTGCAATTTGCAGCAACTTCAAGTTCATTGAACAAACAATCAAGCTCCTACACCAAAGGAAAAAGGCATCACTCTAACTCAAGATTGACATTGCAAAGGCATTTGGCGCAGTAGATTGGACTACACTTCTTCTCTCAACACCGCCAACAAAAATCATACTTAATGGTGAGCTGGAGGACCCAATCCAGAGCTGTCACAGGCTTTGGCAGGGTAATACACTCCTCATTATTTTCATATTTGTCATGGAAATTCACCACCGGCTGTTAGAGCGTGTTGTTGCGTATGGGGTGAGGGAATACTGCCATTCAGCACTGATAGAAAGAATATCACACGTAATCATTGATTGTATTGACTGATAATAGATTATATATATATATATATATACATACCACCCTAGGCATGCCCCTAGAGGGCAGCCAGTGGGTTGGGCCCCAGCATGGCTGGCGCAAGGCCCATGGCCGCAGGCCTGGCCGACTATGCTAAGCGTGTTACAGTAGGATTCTAACAAACACCAGTGCTCCCTCTATGAAGATGATGCCATGATCTTTATCTCTCCGTCAGTGCAAGACTTGGTCACCACAGAAGAAATCGACCCCCCGCCCCCCCCCCCCCCCCGCGTCGTCCTCCAGTGGCGACTCGGGGGGCCGACTCCTCGCCGCCACCGCCGCACCACCTACCGACGCCCTGCCCCAGCCGTCGCCACCCCCAACTCCACTCTAGGCAGCGGCGGCCAGCGACAGCGGCCCAAAAAAGGGCCACCTCACGGCCCTCCCTCCCCCCCCTTTCCCTGTCACCTCGCCGGCGGCCGAGATTCCCGCTACCGGCGACCGCCTCTCCCTTCAGCTGCGACAGAGCCGGCTACCCCAGGCCCTGATCTATGTCTACGCACCCTAGATCGAGACGCCCGCCTCGCCTCCGGAGCTGTTGCCGATGTCGGCCGCCATTGCCGGCACCGGGGCACCGGAGCGGAGCGCGACCGGGGCATCCCTCCTCGTCGACGGGAGTACGGGGCTGCACTGCCACTGCCCGGCTCCCCCATGGCCGCCCCGGCACCCCCAGCCCTCTTCGCCTCCACCCCATCGGGGCTGCACCGCCAATGCCGGCCCCCATTACCGGTACCAGGCCCCCCAGGTGGAGCACGACCCGGGCTCCCTCCCCGTCGCCGCTGGCTAGCGTCCTCCGGCTGATTTCGACAGATCCGGCCCCCTTGGTCCGGGATCTACGCTCCAACGAGCTGGAGACGTCATGGGCCGTCGTCGTCGCTGCCGCGAAGCCCGGGCCGCGCCGCCACCACCGGCCTCTGCCAGATCCGGCTCCCTCGCGCCGGATACACCAACGATGACGCACACCCTCCTCGTCGCCGATGGGCCGTGCTGCCTCCTCCGGCCTCTATCGCTAGTCTGGTACCCAGAGCGCAGATCCCGCCGAGCCACGCCTCACGCCGTCAACAGTGCGCTGGCCGCCTCGCTGGTTTGGAGATGCCCAGGTTCCTAGTCGCGGTTCTTGGGGTGGCACAGGCGAAAGCCATGCAACGGCGATGCCCGTGGACGCTGCGCACCCTGCTTAGGGCGTTGTGACAATGCCCCCTCTGGTCACTTGCCTCTACACTGCATGTTTGGGTCGAGGTCGCCGGCGAAAGCCATCTGCAACGATGTCGGCGTCTGTGGGCGTCGAGAACCTCCATGGAGGCGTCGTTTTTGTGGCCCCTGCCCCTCTGCCGTGGTGAAGACCGGTGGTGCCGTTTCTGGTGGTTCTAGTGTATCCTTTCCGATGGGGCATGACCTGTTTGCCCTCAAAACTCTGTTGCCGGTGATTCTGCCTCGGTCATTCTCCAAGTCCTTGATCCAGTTGTCTCATCATGTGCCGGGTTGCGGGACCATGGCCCCCTCTGTTCGGTCTCCTCATTCTCCTTTAGATGGCTCTCCCTCCCTTGAGGCTTCCTCACCTCAAGGGGCGTTGGCGGACATCTACTGGATCCCGGATGTGCCCTCCTAAGATGACGAAGTCACGGCTGTCGCCTGTCCGATGGACTCAAAGCCTAACAGTCGCGGGGAATGATTGTTTGGTGGTAGTTTTTAGGTGGTGACTTTGATTGCTCTCGTCCTAGGGATTGGAGCCCTAGTTGGTTGATTATGTGTAGCCTTTGTTTTGTTTGTTATGGTTGTTCTCTCTTCCCTTGTAATCTCTGTTTTTCTTGTTGTAATCTTTCGGGCCGTGTTGGGCCTTATGTTCCATTCCCGGCTCGGCCGGCATCTGTGGAATACATATTCAGGTGGGGACTTTTCGTCCCCCCCCGGTGACTTGTCAAAAAACCAGAGAGGAAATCGTCTCCCTCCTTGGCCAAGCTTCCACACTGCATGTCAACGTGATGAAGAGCATCACTGTGCCCATCTGCTGTTCTGAAGAAGACATCGAGTTTGTCGCTATGATTTTCCAAGCACGCGTTTTAGACTTCGCAATCACATATTTGTGGCTTCCACTAACTATTGGTAGGCTACCTTACAACCCTAAATCCTAATTGACAAAGTCAATGCAAGCGTGCCAGCATGAAAGCCATCGTTGATGAACAAAGCAGGGCTTCTAACCATGGTTAAGGTCGTCATGACTTGAACTTGAATCCATACATTGCTTTCTGTCAAGGTGCCATCCTGGGTACTGAATGAAGCTGACAGTGGTGCGTTTTGTAGCCAACTGTTTGCCTCTGACCTGAGTTTGGTGGCTTGGGAGTTTTGGACCTGCTCATTGAGAGCTATGCCTTGAGGCTGTGTTGGCTCTGGTTCAAAAGAACTGATAGTGCGAGGCCTTGGAAGAACCTGGATCTAGACTTCGGTGCAGACCATGCTGTCCAGGACAAGTTTGATGCTTCCATAGAGATTCATCCAGGCAATGGCAACCTAACTCTCTTCTGGAAGGACTGCTCGTTGGGTGACAAGTCACCAACTCACATTGCACAGAACCTCTGTCATCCCATATGCCCACGCACAAGGAAGACAAGGGCAGTAGCTCAAGCTCTCAACAACAAGCAATGGATTAATGACATTGTTGTCCCTCTGACTGTCCACGCAATTGCACAATAGATTGAACTTGGCATCATATCCAAGCTGTTCAGTTGCATCAAGACAATGAGGACAGGCTTGCATGGCGCTGGACATCCTCACTAACTTACTCGGCATCCTCTGCTTACAGGGTGTTCGTCCAGGATCCACACATTTTGCCGGTGCCAAACCAATCTGGAAAGCTTGGGCACCATTGAAGGTCAAATTATTCATGTGGCAGGCAGTGCTACAACAGCTGTGGACAGCAGATCGTTGGTAATGGAGAGGACTATAAAGTTACATCACTTATCTTCTCTGTGATCAAGAGCCTAAAAAAGCTGATCATCTGTCCATGGCTGCTCCTTTGTCAGGTAAGTCTAGTATGCAGTTTAGGCCTCCACCTGCAACCAGCACCAACACAGATTGGTGGTTGCAGTTGAGAAAGGGGTTCAACAAAAAACTTCGCCATGGCAGCCTTCATGCTGATTACCTGGCGTGTTTGGAAGGAAAGGAATGCTTGTGTTGAAACAAAGAGGCTACAGTGAAGCAGATTTTCCAGGAAATTCGCGACAAGGGGAGCTACTGGATCAAGCTGGTGCCAAACATCTTGCCACCTTGGGCTGGAGTCAGTCCACCAGCTGATAGGTGATTAGCATGGCCTAGCGAGTGTCTTTTCTTTGGTTCTTTCTGTTTGCTATATAATCAGCCTTGTAGGGGTCTTATTTCAGCATATGCACTTGACTTGACGCCTGTGTGTGTGTGCCATTGGCCCGCTTTGTAAAAGGGAAAAAAAACTGATCTCTTCTTAACAAAGTCGTATGCAGCTCTCCATTTATCTGAAAAAAAAAAAGCCCCTGTTCCCCAGTAGAGCACTCATCTCCTCTGATCTCTTGTTCAAAGACACAGTCACTTTGTCAACTAGATTCAGGCAAGCCCAATAGAACAATAGAGCAAACTGGTATTGGCAATGTTCCTTCAGAACCAACAAAATCAAATGCTGCAACTGCATTCTGCTAACACTAGCGTGGCTGATGATGTAGGGGTTTAATCCGAAGAGGGTAACGGCAACACCACAGGCCCTAGCAACTAGTGCTTCTAACACAAATAGGATCCTAAGTATTGGCAAGAGGTCTGGAGAAGGGTTGAGGATTTCAACTAAGGGGGGAGGATGATTTGATGATAGGCATGTTGTCACTTACAACAGGAATAACATGTCAATGACAAAAGGAACATCCCTTAGAGCAGCACATCCAGCTCCTTAAGGAGAGACTTTTTCTGCACATAATAGAAACCAACATTAGGCTCTATTAAGCGAAGCCAAACCTAAAGTAGAAACAACCAATTATACCTGTTTCACATCTGCTTGAAGCTCTGCCAACAACTTGTGGTTGACATAGCACTGATATGTCAAGTAAGCCAACATAAGGTACACCACACCAACCAGGGCTCCAGCATATCTCAGCCGTTTGTTGTGCACCTTACAACGGTGATGAAGGTTATCCAACCTACGAGTAATGTCCAGGGCAACAATCTCTGAATAATATGGCTGGAAGACATGAAAAAAGAAAACACAGTTATTACTTATTAGGTAATAGAACAAAGGTATTACAACAACAACAACAACATAGCCTTTTAATCCCAAGCAAATTGGGGTAGGCTAGAGTTGAAACCCAAACCAAACCGCTAGAAGGGGGATTTTTTTATGAGACGTTTTGAAGATAAAGCTTTTAACAAGAAACAAGGGTTTCAAAAGTTTTTTTTTTTTTTTTGCAAGAAGCACAAGGAAGAGCCTAATCAAGGCTCAGGCACGTGAATAGCTATTTTCCAAGCAGCTCTATCCAAGGCTAACTCTCTCCTTATATTCCAATCTTTCAAATCCCTCTTAACTGTCAAGGATAATACTAGGATACAACCTCATAGTGACCGCCACTAGTCATGTAGTACTTCTTCTTCAATGTGTCCAACCAAGCCTCAGGAGATGCCTAAAACCAATATAGTACTCAAAATTTAATGGTAATGCAGTAAACATATAATCAGACAAAAAAAAAGTTCGTTTTCACTATTTTACATCACTATATTGCAAAAATGTGAACAAGGGAAACAATGATATAACTGAATCGTATGTAATCCAAGAAAAAATCCCTAATCATCTCAAATGTGGAAGGGGTGAGCCCCTCGTACTGGCAGCAAGTAGGTCCCCTTGGACAAACAATAACTAGTTGAGGCAGCACATGTCGTGCTCCTTGGTCCAGGCAGAGGGGTAGTGCACAAGAGCTGGTGCTGCTTCAAGCAAGAGGCACGGCTGCTTGATGTCCTGACCACAACATGTGAATGTGACATGTGAAAGGATCAAAGAGCTTTTGCTCTCCCGAAACATGTTCATTAAAACAGCATACTTGTCAGAGTGTTATGTGAAAGATTCACATCTCGCCCTCCAGTAGCTGAGAATAATATCAACCTAAAATAAATGGAATCAAATGTGTCTTGTTCCCCACCAGGCCACCCCCCTTCTTGATCCCTCACCTCAGTTCCCCCAAACTTTTGTGTAAAAAGAAAGAACTTTTGGCAGCAGAAGTGTTCATCCAAAGCAGCATACTTGTAAGAGTAATACGTGAAGGGTTCAAAGATCAGCCTCCAGTAGCTGAGGAAACCAACCTACTGAATCGAATGTGTCCCCTTTCCCACATCGGTCTCCCATCCGCTCCTGATCGCTCACATCAATTCCCCCAAACTTTTGTAAAAAAAAAAATGAATTTGTGTGATTCGATCCCTTCTGCGGCCTGATGCTCGTCAAAAACTGCTAATTTGTACTTACCCCTAGCCTCCTCCCAAAGAAAGGCACGATCTCAACAGGCCCAACCTAGGCGGGAAAGAGAAAGGGTACCCTCACCTCGCTCAGAAGACGACGGCCGATGCCCCCAGCAGACCCCAGGCTCGGGAGGAGCGTGCCGGCGACGCCCTCCAGCGGCGCCCGGCGGCTGATCCCCGGCAGCAGGTGGGAGGACGCGCCGGAGCCGAAGCGACGCCCGCCGCGGAGCACCTTCGCCAACGCCGCCATCGCCATCGCCGTGCTGTTCTCCGGGTCTCGCCTTCCTTGCGCCGCTCCCACTGCCTCGCGCGACGGGCTTTCTCGCCTTCCTTCCCCCTCCTCGGTTGCTCGCGCGCCGGTGGCCCGAGAGGGTTTTGGGAGAGGAGGGAGGCCCGGTTGCGCCGCGTCCGAGGTGGGTCCGGCTGGTCAGTGTCCATTGACCAGTGTCTCGTGATTTGAAACGGGGGCGACGGGTGGCGCGTGTCGCGGGCCGTGATTGTGGGAAATGGGGCGCTTCCGTTCCGTTCCACCTCGCGTGGTCTTCCGCTGGCATCCGGGCTAAAACAGTATCAGTAGTGGTGCTCGCCCCGTGAGGCCGTCCCTGCTCCCGGTCCTGGAAATGACCTCCGTCCACGAATGAATGAAATCCTAGCTTTGTTCTAAATCAAATTTTCGTAATTTTGACTAAATTTATATTAAAATATATTAAAAATTATACTACTAAATTAGTATCATTAGATTCGTGTTGAAATGTATTTTCATATCATACATAAATGATATCATAAATGTTATTACATTTTCATATAAATTTGGTCAAATTTGCGATAGTTTGACTTAGGACAAACTCAGTATTTCATTCTTTCGTGGACGGAGGGAGTATTTTTTAAGTTTGTTCCAAGGTGAAGCATCGTTGGATCCACATTAGAATAAGTTATATTGTTGTAGATTACTTTTTTTTTTTGGTACTGTCGATCGAAACGAAACTAGTCTATCTTGCGATAGATAATAAAGTCAGTAATTCCTTATGTTTTTTCATTGGAGTCAAGTAGTACATACACCAAACACATCAATGTCTAAAATACATTTGAGAAAAGTAAACGCTAAATTTTACATAACAGCGTGACGCACATGCAACACACAGGTGGCACAAGATGATAGGCCGAGCAATCAGAAAGAAAGGATAGAAACAAAAAATAAAGAAATAATTAAAAAGAAAAAGCAAGGAATAAAAAGAAGAAGGCATGCTTGATCGGTGTCATTTCCTTTTTTTTTCATTAATTCCAAGATAAGGAAAATATCAGGTGGGTATAAGTACAAAACGAGGTAAGAAAATAAAAGTCTAAATGGTAAATATTTTTTTTTCTATCGGTTTTAGACCATTTATAACATTTTCGTTTTTTTTCTAACTTATGCGATGGGGACAACGTGAGGGGTACAAAAAGTTTTCGCTGGCTAAAAAATGAAATTAAAAACTCATCTTTTATAATGTAGATAAAGTATACAAATGTGGCGTGTTAATGTTGTGTTTGACATAATAAGTACTATTTCCGTCCTATAAAGAGTACCAATTTAGCGTTTGCAAAAGAATTTAACAAAAAGAGTCGATCTAACTATTGTGGGTAGTTGTTTTCTATAGGGCACCGCTAAATGCACAAAATAGCATTTGTTTATTCTTACTAAATAAATCTTGCCATTAACTGTTTTTGCATTCGGTTCTACCATATTACTGTTAAGGCTCTTTTTTTAAGTCTCCACGTTAATCTTTATCAGACGTGTTAGAAAAAAAATAAATCCAAAAAATTCTTATAAAAATCAGAAATATAAGACCGTCCATCGTGTAGCTCTAACAATAATAGCCATTAGATCTATTATATTTTATAAAAATTATCCACCATGCCATTATGAAAAATGAGATAAAATAACCCCTTAAGTTTATATAAAAATTACTCATTGTGCCACTATATGAAAGATGAAATAAATAACACCTAAATTTATTTAAAAATTACCTATCATGCCATTATGCTTACGAATTAAAATAACCCCCTAATGCGTAAAAATTACCCGCCGTGCCATTATAAATATGAATTAAACTACCCCATAAATTGTATATAAAGTACTCACCATATCATTATAAAAGATAAATTAAAGTAAGCCATAATTTTGCATATAAATTACCCAATATACCATCATAAAAAATAAAAAAATAATTTTTAAA
Organism: Paspalum notatum; assembly: GCA_022530915.1. Lineage (NCBI taxonomy): Eukaryota > Viridiplantae > Streptophyta > Magnoliopsida > Poales > Poaceae > Paspalum > Paspalum notatum. The sequence continues at coordinate 38,019,982 of CM039690.1, read as the reverse complement.
TTTGCATATAAATTACCCTCAATGCAATTACAAATGATGAATTAAAATAATTACCTCTAATATAATATTACTGAGGATTAAATCTATATAACCTAAGATGGACTAGTTGTTTAAATTTGCGTTCGGGGTGTCTAACCTGAAGAGAAAAGAAACCAATTTAAGCATTGTTTGTCCTACTGCAAATCAGGGAATCAAGCATGGAAGGCCATACAGCTATACCGATAGGACAGTATATCAACGCGTAGAAAACAAGAGTCAACTCACTAATCAACATAGTTTATTATTTGAAAATGGTAGAACGAAAAACACATCATACAGCATCAGTTGATCTTTCCCTGTGTTAGACAACCAGTATTTTACAAAAACTAGTATAGATGTACGTGCAATATGCACATATTGTGAGATAATTTAACAGACAATAGAAAGAAAAAATAAAATAGAATTAAAAGGAAGGAGTCTTGATTGATTAGCGTCGTTCCTTTTTAATTAAAACCAAGAGAGAAAAGTAACATGTGGGTATGGGTATAAAATGAGATGAGGAATAAAGAAAGAAACTGGATGAAACATTTTACATCTATGGGTTTTGGGTTTTTCCATCCCTTTTCAACTTTTTCCAAACTGCGCAGTGGGGTCAGCGTGAGGGATATACCTGTGCCTTTGTAGGTAAAAAAGATTTGTAGAAAACTCGTTTTTTTATAGCGTTGATTGGCTTTCGCCAAACACAAAGGCAGCTCAATGCGAACATAAATTAAATACGTCCAGCAAAAGAAGCATGAGAAAATGGTAGCACAAAAATAAGTTCAGCTCATTTTTAAGCTTCAAACCTATTTGCTAACGAAGATGACGATGGGATCACCAGGGGACGGGGGATTCTTCTCTAGCAGCGACATACTCCCTAGCCTTACAGCGAGCGGCACCATCAAACGCTGGAAGCACCTCGACATGCTCAAGGCCCAGCTGCCTCTTGATCAGCTCCAAGTTCTCGCCAACTACATCCATCTCACTGAACGGAAGCTTCAGATCCAATGCCTGAGTGCCAACCTCCTTCGCCTCGTCCTCCTTGGACCTGACGAAGGGCGAGCACAGCTTCTGAAATCGGTTCAGGTTTATTTCCTGCCCTGTGGGACAATTAATAGTAGGGATTGGCGTTCGGTTCGTTCCTTGGTTATTTACAAACTTTGGTTATCCAAAAAAGAGGAATATTTTTTGTTCAAATATTATAGAAATATTGAATTTTGAATAGTATAAACCATTTGATCTTTATGAGAATTTGCAAATCGTAACCCACAAATGTTTGGAAACCATGCAGCCTAGAAAATCATATAAGGATGAGGATCGAGTTTCTTGTTAGGAACGCGGGTCACAAAATAGGACTATGTTCAGAATGAACAAAATTTTATCAAATGTTGTAGAAATCTTGAATATTTTACTACTGCAAATATTCAATTTTTTATTTAGAGAAAACATGTCGCATAGTTTTGAAATTATGGTTAACATCTTTGGAAATCATGGAGTCCAGAAGATCAATATAAATAATAACTATGTCTCTTATTTTTGAAGTGTGTCACACACACACACACTCACTCACTATCACACACACAAGGATTAACCTTGTAAGGGAATATTTTTTGTTCAAATGTTATAAAATTGTTAAATTGTTACTACTATAAAATTATTTACTTTTTATGAGAAAACTCATATCATGTTTTAAAAATCGTAACCAACATATTTGGAAACCATGTAGTCCAGAAGATTATATAAGGATGAGCATTAAGTTTCTGTTAGGAATGTGGGTCACAAACTATACTATGTTCAGACTGAACATATTTTCATGAAATGTTGTAGAAATCTTGAATGTTTTTTCAAATATTCAATTTTTTTAGAGAAAACATGTTTCATGGTTTAGAAATTATGGTTTACATCTTTCGAAATCACGTAGTCCAGAAGATCGATGTAAATAATAACTATGATTCTTATTTAAGAAGTGTGTCACACATACTCACTGCACACACAAGGATTATGCTCATAAGGGAATATTTTTTTGTTCAATTGTTATAGAAATGTTGAATTTTGAATAGTATAAATCATTTAATTTTTATGAGAAAACTCGTCTCATGGTTTACAAATCGTAACCGACATGTTTGGAAACCATGCAGTCCAGAAGATCATATAAGGATGACCATTGAGTGTATTAGGAATGTGGGTCACAACATAGAACTATGTTCAGAATGAACAAATTTTCATCAAGTGTTGTAGAAATCTTGAATGTTTTACTACTGCAAATATTCAATTTTTTTATTTAGAGAATGTCTCATGGTTTTGAAATTATGGTTTACATCTTTGGAAATCATGTAGTCCAGAAGATTAATATAAATAATACTCCCTCCGTATTTAATAGAAGTTGCGATTGACTCTTTTCCAAAACTTCAATTGTTCGTCTTATTCAAAAAATATATAATTTATTTTATTGTGATTTGTTTTATCATAGTATTGAGTTTGAGCATGACTTATTTCTTTATACATTTACACAAATTGTTTGAATAAGACAAATGATTAAAGTTTTGAAGAAAAAAATCTATCGCGACTTATATTTAACTAGGGAGGGAGTAACTATGTTTTTTTATTTAAGGGCCCGTTTAGTTTAAAGAGACCTCATGGGAAGGGCTAAGGGAATGGTTTACATAGGAAGAGAAATGAACAGACCATTTGGTACAAGGGAAGCAGCCCTTCCGTTCTTGAGGAATGGAAACCAACTGCATACAAAATGTTTCCATTCTTGTGTTTTGGATTCCCGTGGTTTTGCAGTTTCTATCTCCTTCCGTTCCTTTTTTTTTCTATTCTTGTGTTTTGTGTTTTGTATTCCTTTGTTCCAAGCAAGCCCTAAGAAGTTTGTCACACAAACACACACTCACTATCAAATACGCAAAGATTAATCTCATAAGGGAATATTTTTAGTTCAAATGTTATAAAAATGTTGAATTTTTACTAGTAGAAATCATTTACTTTTTATGAGAAAACTCATCTTATGGTCTAAAAATCGTAACAAACATATGTGGAAACAATACAGTCTAGAAGATCATGTAAGGATGAGCATTGAGTTTCTTGTTAGGAATGTTGGCCACAAACTAGGACTATGTTCACAATGAACAAATTTTCAGTAATATTGTAGAAATTTTGAATGTTATACACTACAAATATTCATTTTTCCTTAGAGAAAACATTTCTCATGTTTTAGAAATTATGGTTGACATCTTTGAAAATCATGTAGTCCAGAAGATCAATATTAAGAATTTAAGATAAACTATGTTTTTTATTTGAGAAGTGTGTCACACACACACAAAAAGGATTATGCCAATGAGGGGGATTTTTTCCAATGTTATGGAAATGTTGATTTTACTATAAAATCATTTAGTTCTTATGAGAAAATGTGCCTCATGGTTCAAAACTTTCCTGCTCGACGTGGCCGTTTAATTTTTTTCTCAGGGTAATCATGCTTGAACTTACCTGCATAGCATCGCTAATGAACCTTAAAGCAAACTTGGAAACAGATGGAAAACAACAAAATCTGCAGCTTTTGCCTTTTCTCTCTCAAATGCTGGAAAATAATTGGAGTTTTAGGGATCTTGTGATCTTTTTCCAGACTGCAAGAGCTTCATCAACCACAACACACCCATCGACTCACTTTCTTGCATGTGCATAGCGACCATACAACCCACCATGCAACACACCCATTTATTGGAGTTAGTACTATGCTTCTACGAGTTGCATTGCATGTGTTGCGCGCACGACGGTGAAATCATTGTACTACTCCTTGCATTGAGACGTGTTATTAGGGTTTCCAAGATTATGTGCCAGCCCCTGATAGGGTGATCCATGTGTTATAGTATACTGTACTAACTGTCGTGAGAGGTCAAATACCGTGGCGAACAAAATTAAAAGGCGCAGTTTTAATTAGTCCAGAGTTGTGTGATCGATGTTCTAAAAGAATTTGTGCAGCAAGCACGCGGTGTCAATGCAAAAACATGAGTTGCAACGAAAACTGGATGGGCGTGAAAATATAGCATGCTGCATCCCAAATGGGTTGCATAAAAAAGTATAGTGTTTGGTTTTGTTAATTATGGTACCTCCATTCTCGAATATTTGTTGTCCGTTAGTTCATTTGTGAACTAAAATGCGATGAGTAAAAAAGAATGGATGTAGTAGTCAATTACTCATGAGAGGTCCATTATGCTTGAATTTTAGTGAGAAGATAAATAAAAAGAAAAAAACACAGTAGTACCATCACATAACTAAAGGTTGTGCTTGTTAATTAGTACTCCATCCATTCCAATTTATAAGTTGTTTGATTTTTTTTGGCATCCAGTCAAACTGGCTCGTTTTTTTAATTTAATTTATAGTTAAAGTATATTATATGCTAAACTAAACCACAATAAAAATAAGCGATAATTGTGAAAATTTTTAATAAGACGAGCCGGTTTCACCGAATGCAAAAAAAGTCAAATGACCTGTAAATTGGGATGGAGGGAGTATTTTTTATTTCTCCTCGAACTACAGAAGTCTTCTAAACAGAACTTCGGTTCAATTGGATAACGTGATTGTAGAATATGTTGTCTGTTCCCTCTGTTTATAGATAAATGGAATATATTGATCCAAGCATTTTTGTAGCAGGGACGTTGTCGTCGTCTCTTCAGGAAACCTAGAGTTCGCCCTAAACAGCCGCTCAAGTGGTGGACGGAGCAGTAAGTTCGTGTCTCCAGTAAAACTCGATCTATGAATTTCCTGGTTTTTATATTATCATTGAATCCGGGTCATTTTGTAGTTCACAGTACATGCCTCGGTTTCCTTGTTGAGATGCCAATAACATTAGATTGATAGCTTGACTGGGTGAAGTTCAGGACAGGAGCACAGTATACAAACAGAAGGGGTCTATAATAACCCTACAAATAAACATGGGTTGCATAGAATCCTTTCTTTTAATTTTATATAGGTTTCAATTCAGGGTTCTGCTACATACGTGTTGCTATTGTATTTGCTTTGGCAGTTTAATAATTATTATATGTATAAATCTAAATCAAACCGTACAATAACACCTGTTTCTTCTGCTCTGATTAGGAGCCTCACATATGTAATGCTCGCCGATATAATTTGTAACATGTGATGTGGCAGCAGGCCCATTAAACTACGATGTTTTATAGGCACCAGTAAAAATGCACGTGTCTTGCACGTGATAAAAACAATATAATTTTTTAATTATATGAATATTAAATATGGTGTGTTGATCTGGCTCGTCTATTGTTTAAAATGGACAAAATATGCGTTGCAAACATTTTTTTTGTGTTTTAGTATGAAACTAAGGAAACCGAGGAAATTTGTTGTGGAACATCTAACTTATGTGGTTGTCGCTATTTAACATGGCCAATGCTTAATAAAACCATGTCTCTTTGCTACAACATATCGTAAGAATTATAACAAAATTTTCTTAGATTTATGGGGAACAAAAGATTGAGGGAAATATCATTTTTATCCTTACCTTCGACATCTCTGTTCTTTTTGGTTCAAATCGCTATATTATCTATTTTTTATATCTAGACCGCATATTAGTTGAAGTGACAACAATTTATATCTAAGTGGATCTGATTTGAACGTTAGCCTGAGATCCAGAGTTTTACAATCCGTCTGACCATAGTAGGTGTAGCCATACCATGCTTGAAGTGGGACGATTGGTTCTTTATAGTAAAATCATGGGAAATATATGTGTGACTCACAGACAAAAGCAGTCTGCACTACTACAAAAGTCCGCTACAGAAACGCCATCTAAATAACATTAAGAGCGGCTCCAATTTAGAACCGTTCCTTTTGTGCCCAAGGTGGTTTCCACCTGGTGCACCGCTCCTGCTGCAACACTAGCAGGAGCGGTGCACCTTACCGACCGCTCCTCCTGCAGAGGTCATTCAGCAGGAGCGGCCCACCTTACTAACTGCTCCTACTGTACTCCCTTCAGCAGGAGTGGTTGCCCTCTCCAACCGCTCCTGCTATTTTATTTGCAGGAGCGGTTAGTGCAAGGCACCGTTCCTGCAAACAAAATAGCAGGAGCGGTTGGTGGCTTCCACCGCTCCTGCCAGCTTCTGTCGCGTTTCTGAAACTTTTCGCTGTTGGCGCCAAAATCAAAATGTGAGTCCACCGCTCCTGCTGCACACACATCCTCGTCCATTTGTCTAGAGCAGCAGACATCCTCATCCATTCGTCTTCATCTCCTTCCTCCATTCCTGTGGCGGAACCGCCGATTTAATACGGGCTAAGTACACCTGCCACCACTGGCCCACAGTGCACTTAGACCGAACTAAACTCGGTAGTCCGTCGAGCTACCCAGAAGGGCACTCGATGAAACCATCTCCCAGGGATGCCGACATCACGCACGTTAAGCTCTCGGAAGAGCCACAACAATTACCACAACCCACCATTTCATACAGACATAATTTGATTGAGTACAAATATTTTTGCTCAAAAGGAGTACAAGGTAGTGAAATAGAACTTCAAAATAAACCTCGCAGCGGAATACATATCGTTACAGAGATGTAACGTGCAGCGGAAAGTAAACATCAAGTATGACCTCGAGCCCACCGGAGTCATCCTTGGTCGTAATCTGATATGCACCTAAAAGAAAAATATCAACAACAAACGGTGAGTTCGTGGGGAACTCGTAGGACTTACCCGTGGGCGGTTTCAGCCCGACACATTTGAGATTATGCAAGGCTTTTTGGTGGACTGACTTCTAACCCGCATAAGCTTACTAGAAGTGGGTCCTTAGCCATTGATTTTTATTTAAAACATGTTATCATAAGATAGCAGGATTTGACAACTGCTACCCCTTAGTTATGATTATCAACAATATCACAGGGGAAAAGCTTGCAGAAAAATAAAACATGAACGCATGCCCCGTCCAAAAATTCATAGAGCCCCCATCGAACTCTTGGGAGTAGCCGTCTCAGGAGCGATGCCCCTATACGTCGGGTCATCTCTCCCTCGGCCTCGAAGCATCTCCCAAATCCATCAACCTCCTCTCAGTGGATGGGCAGCACTATGAATAGTCGGACGGATCATACTTATCCAAGCATGTTGTATATAAAACATGAATATAAGCATAAAGTATTTAAGTTGTTACTACGTTGCCCGTGTGCGATATCTGGCATTCTCACACCTGGTGAGCATCAGCGATTCGAATCGATTTTTAATTCCCGGGAATAACTAAAAATGCCAGAGGCCCATATGCTTACTCACACGACGGCTTTCCCACATATGGTCCCCCGCCTCCACTTGTCCCATCCCAAGTTCGATTCACTCCCGCCTGACCTCCGGGTTGTGCCCCCATGACGAGCCTGCCGGCATCCCGGTCTCCCCGTCATGAGTACCAAGCTCCCCCGGACCACCTTCCTCTCAACCAGTGGGTAGGAACGTGTTTCTGTTCTCCGGATGGCACAAGTAAGGTTTCACCGGCCCCATATACCGGATAAGCACTCTAGCAATGTTATGCCAATCAGCAGGCGAACAGCGGACGGGCCTTAATCGACTCGGGCGGAGTCCACCAACACATTATCACAATCTCATCATATCAAACCATATCTCCGCCCGGTCTCAACTTATCATCAAGTCATAACAGATTTCCTTTCGATTCCAAGGTTTTGTAAAAACATTTGTAGGCCCTATCATCTCGCGAGTGAATACCTTCACTCGTCTTCTACCGTCTAAGCAGGGCTAAGCATAGACTTCGTTTTATCCTTTCTACTTTGGGCATCAAGGATTTATGCATGTGGGGTTTCATAAAATCCCTAAACGTAATGCACAAACAAGAATAGGGTGGTGAGACTCCCTAGATAGGTGAAAATGCCTAAGGGGCCTACCTTTGTTGTTGACAACTTGAACAAACTAAACTACTGTTAGTTTGTCGGGTTGTGAGGCTGTGCCCCAGGCAACCCCTTGTTACAGGGACGGCCAACTCAGCGACACGTCGTCTTCGTGCTCCGGGTTCCACTTGTCGTCTGGCTTCTCGATCAACGGTAGATCCTACGTCGGCTCCTCGATCTCGTGGTCTATATGCATGCCAGATATGCAAATGAGTGTAAGGATGCAATGCAGGATAGAGTGCAGTAGAAAAGTAACCCACGGTGGATACTACATGTCAAAGTAAACAAGCCTTCTTATTTAAGGTCTACCTCCCGAGGAAGGCATTCATACTCTCCTAGGAAATCCTGCATGCCATCTTTTAAGAAATCGTATAAACCATCACCTAAAGCTAGCTCAACTAATCATATTAACTAAACTAGCTTACTCTTAGAGTGTAATTAGCAAAAGAGTTTACCTAATACAAAACAGTGGTTTAAACCTGCACATATATACTTTCTGAGTCCTATGTATCATGTACAAGCTACCAAAGTTCTCCTGAGATTTTCCTAGCCATTTAACCCCACTTTTTTTCTTATTTTCTTTCCTAGCTAGTGGCACTTTGTCCATTTCAAAACACCACTCAAACTTGACATGCACAAACTCATATTTTACCAGTGACTCTTATCAGTTATCTAGTGCATAGGAAAAATACCAGATGACTCATTCTAGCAGGTTTTGCATGGTGTTCACTTTTTAATTAATAGAAAGGTACATTATGCAAATATAATGGCAAAGCCCCACCTAACAGCAAGCACTATGGCCATAAAGTTTGTCATAGTGTTCTCATGTGCTACAAAGCATACTGACCAAGTTTTACCATTTTAGAAGTTCATCTAGATCACTTTTTCTATTTATTTTCCTTTTACATACATGCACAAAACCGAGGGTAAAATGGTCATTTCACTCATCCACATCATACCCATTCGATAGATCTATTCAAGAGGAGTCTAATGCAACTTAGTTTGTCCATTTTGGATTTTTATTTGATTTATTATGATTTTTGGAAGTTTTCAGCCGAATTAACCAATTTAAAAGGAAAAACCATTAGATCTAGGACCTATATGCTATTAACCGTAGACTTCAGGGGCTAGACCGCGAGATTCGCAAGACACATTCAATAGCGCTCGGGACGGAACTGTAAATAAGCAAAAACACGGGGTTAGATCTGGAAAAATGCTACGGCCGTCTTCTACCTTCAGCCGGGGGTGAACCGCGCGCGGGGAGGGAAGAAGGCGGGGCGGCGCCGGCGGCTGTGAGGCCGGACTTGGAGCCGACGAGGCACCGGGAGGTGTTCCCGCCGACGGGGAACTCCTCCCCGTAGGTCTCGTCGTGCGGGGAGGCACACACGGGCGGCGCGGAGGCGGCGAACCGAACGGCGCACCGGCTCGGCGTGGCACGGCGGCGCGGCTCGGGCCGGTGAGGGAGGGGCTGAGCGGCGGCGTTGTCCCGCGCGTCGGATGCGCGGGGTCGGCGCGGAGCTGGCAGTGGTGTCCCCCGGCGCGGGATTGGCCCAGAGAGGGCTCTCCACGGCGAGCCGACGGCGGCTATGGCGGTGGCGGGTGGGCGCCCGTGGGGAGAGGTGGAGGAGGCGACGGCGAGGGCTGAGGATTAGCCGGGGCGACGGAGGAGGGTGAGGCGAGCGCAGGAAGCGCGTCGGACGGGGCGGAGACGGCTTGCGGCGGCCGGTGTGTGAGCTCGCCGCGAGCGCGGCTCTGGCGGGCAGCGCGCGGCGCTCTGGGCTGAGGGAGGCAGAGAGAGACCTGGGAGCGAGGGAAGAGGGCGCGGCGAGTGGAGCGGGGATGGGATGGTGCCTGGGTTCAAGAGGAGGGCGCGGCCGGTCGGGGCGGAGGCCACGGCGGCGATCCGTGGGCGCGCGGCGCTGCCCGGCCGTCGCCGGCCGCGTGGTCGCCATCGGCCCGGACACGGTGGCGGCCGGGGGCGTGGGGCCCACCTGTCATCGACCGGGAAAAAGGAGGAAAAAGAAAATAGAAAAATGTGTTTTCTCTTGTGTTGAAAATCGCCATTTAGACCAATTTAGAGGCCGAATTTGGAAAAACTCCAATTGAATGAAATGTTCTACTCTTTGAACTCTACAACTTTGTCAATAGGCATGATTTCAATTTCGGTATGGAAATATGAAATTCATTTGAATTTATCTCTCAAGTTTAATTTGGCCCACAAACCCCATTTATTTGAAAATTCCAAAAGTCCTATTTATGGACATTATCTCCCAAGGTGTCTTTTGAAAAGTTTGTTTAGAATTTTAAAACTTACAACTTCTCTAATTTGAGCTTTGCATGAAAGTGGCTGTAGGTTAGAGTAAATTTGGGATTTCAAATCAGCCCTAATTTGAACCGGTTTTCTGTGCTGGTATAAAATGACTCCAAAATCCAATTAAAACTCAATATATGATCAAGCTCTAATTACCAAAGTTGTTCTCCAGTTTATGACCTAAAAGTTTGGTAATATGACTTTGGTTTGAAACCCCACATATTTTGAATTATAGACACAATTATGTTCCATGGTTTATTAAAACAGAAATTTCACTTTGTGGAGAGACTTTCTTGTTTCAAACTTTTGGGGTATCAAATGAAGTCCAATAACTTCCACAATAGGTGCATATGAAAGGTGATAAGTTTAATTCCACTTCATAGAAAGGAAGATTTTGAAGTTGTATAGTGAATTCAAAAGTAATTTCAGAATCAACTTGGGGATGGGCTCAAATTTCAGATTTGAGAAATTCTGACTTAGTGGTTTATCTACCAATTCCTCATTACTCTCTTAAGCATGATTTAGTCTTAGTTTATCATTAGCTTACGTATAATTGTGTGTACGGCTTCTGAGATGCCAGGGGCATCACAACCCACCCCCCTTAAAGAAATCTCGTCCCGAGATTTGGAGGAAGCGGGGTTCTACGACTTACCGCGAAGGGTAAATGGTTTCGGCGTCGTGATTTGTGTGCTTCTGTCACACATGGTGACCTTAATCCTTCACCAACTTGCTTTGTTAACTGGCTCGTGAATGGTTAGTGCCTCCTTAACACAAGTTAGTTACAAAGCTTTGAATACTTCTAAGGTGGTCTTTCCCAGGTGCCCGGCAAGTCGTGGATTATATGAGAGCGAACGAACAAACCACAAATACGGTGTGGCCAACGTGAAAACGATAGTGATTTACTCGAATACTGGAACAGGGTTACTCCCTGACTTTAACCCCAAGATTTAGAAACGTGATGAATATATAGGTCTCAGAACAATCAGAAGCAAAGTGTACACAATCGGAAGACCGAACCACGAAGGCTCTTGGGATTCAACGGGTTATCAATGGATATGCTTCTGAGAGACACATTCATTTCATTCGATAGGGACTGTGTACACATATAAGGTATTGAATCCGAACATTCCTCAAAGAGTAAGACGTGGTGATACATAGCCCATTCTACTCATTGTTTCGGGAAGGATGCCGTGGAAAAAGAATAGGGCATATTCACCCAGACAAAGTGATGGTTGGTATGATTTCATAGAATCGATCAAGACTGACCAAGAGAAGTATAGGCATATGATGCGCGCTTATTAACGAAACAATAGTCAGTATTAGTACGCTTAACTGAAGATGAATTTCAAAGAAGAGCGAAGCAACTTCTTGAAAAGGACGATATGACAAAAGCACTAGCCGAGAACAAAAGCTTAGCGCGGTGGATGGTGCTGAAGTTCATCTTCAGAAGATAAGGTTTAATATATACCAGAAAGGAATGTAATAGAAAGCAGTGGAAACAGAGTTTGACTGTCTCCACAATTTAGAGAGAGGCCAGTTGGAAGAAGAAATGAGATGATGTAGTAAGACAGTGGGAATGGAATCAAGCATTTCCACATATACAAGACGTTAACGAGAATCGGGGTAAGCGCAGAGAAGTCCGAGGTTTGGACCAATGGGTGTAAATGTATCGTGGAGAATAGAATTGCTCATCCCCGTGAAGCACGACCAGCAAAGATAAACAAAGCCCACGAAAAGATGTGGACGAGTGGAACCCTAGATTTGACTCGTCTCACGGATCGAGAAGAACATGGTTCACAAGGCAAGGGGAAGGTGTGAACGATAGTGGGGTTAAGGTGGATCTTTCCCTACAGACCACAAAGGGCAAGGTGAAACAAAGCAATGAAATGATACAAGGTGGCAGTGGAATTAGAGTAAATTATCTCCACGAATGAGATGTATAGAGGTCCACAAGGGGTTTGGAGTTGGATAGGAATGTTCCACAAATGCAGCGGTGTCATGCCTTTGCATGTCTTGATACCTGCGCGCCCCTAGTGGAACCGTGTGACGGCCGTGCACACAGGACCCTAGGTTCCGTCGCGGCACCATAGACTACTCGGGTAGACACCCCATCAAGTGCGGTATTTCTTTCAAACTTCAGGGGATATGCGAATAACACAGGATTATAGAAAGACATAAACAGGGAGTTTTACACGTCATAGCATAATGTTTTCGGAGGTATAACTCATCAGACTTATTTCAATCAGGAACGAGGTAACCACAACAAAAGTGTCATGGATTACAGGGACTGAAGTGCCTGAATGACAAAAGCGTGAAACGTGAGAACTACAAGAGTTTAGAATGCTCCATTGAAAATAGAGTTACATTAGTCATGAGGGTGGGACATATGCCGACTGCAAGGAGCTGGGTACATGGGAAACTCAAGGGTTATGAGAGTCAACCTCCTCTTATTACAATAGTTTGCGATGACTGCTAGCACACCAAATAGTATCTAGCTAGTACTGCCTAAACGTAAGATTGATACGCCCAGGACGAATGCCCGTTTCTTCTTTCAACCAACTTGGTGCAGTGTTGGTCTTCACGTGGGAAACGCCATGAAATAACAGTCTTGACTCTCCACCGAGTATGAGAACGTCACCAGATTCGAGGTTGATCTTGGTCGCTTGGTCCTTGTCTCTCGTGTCGCCGAACATGAACTCGGCGGTGTCTCCTATAGAGATGGATATGAAAGGTAAACCTTTGGTAAGGCTACTCTCTGACTCGTCCTTGTCTTGGTGAAGTCCGAGCTTCCCGGAGTTGGTGTAGTAGTTGACGATGCATATGTCCGGGTTAATTTGAGGAAATCCACTTGCAGTAGAATTTGCAGTTTGAGCAATCATCTTGAAAGCTTCTGGTATTGCAGGGGCTCGTGCTCCATCGATTGGACGGGTTGGTCCATATGAGCGTGTAGTTGGATCCCAGTTCTTTCCAAGAGACATCATCCATAAGCTCATTTTGGCACCATTCTTGTAGCTTGGTCTATAGAATCCGCCTGGACCCATACCCAGTTGTCGACATACACGAACTATCTGGATTTGATCTTCAGGCTTGACAAATCCCTTCAATAGAACCATCCCGGGTCGCAGATGTTGAATTGAAGCTGCACTCGTGGAGGACTCTCCCGCTTTTCTCTTCTTATGACTTTGAGGTATTGTGGCTTTAGTTTTCTCTGACTCATGGTAATCCGGGCATAAGTTGAAGGGCTGCGTCAATGGTTGCGACATCTGTAGCAAGAAAATTTTAGGCTCCGGTCGATTCGGGAGTTTTGAAGGCCTAATGTGGTCATAGGGCATTTCGTACTTATGTGCTGAAGAAAAATACGTCTGAGAAGTGAACTCATCACTACACTATGTGCGACTTCTATACCAAATGTTTGTAGTAAGAGAATGTGTGACATGTCTTAAACCTGAAATTTTCACAAAGGGTTGATTTTTGGGCTGAAAGATGCTTAATGTATTTGGTTTACGTTTGCTAAACCATTCATACCTAGAGCGAGGGATACATAGAAAAGTTATCCCAAGTTATGTGTTATACCAGTTTCATATGCAAAGTTTTTGTTAATGTCACTTGCTTTTCTACTATAATTCAAAATAGTAGCAACATATGTACATTTCAATATGAATCTAGTTTCTTTTTAACCAAACACACAGCAAGACATATGAGATGAGATGGAATGATGTATGCCCGTCCTATCCGGTCTCACATCACACTTTCTAAGTATACAACTAGCGATGTTCGGTGACATACATGCACGTCTCTCTCTAGTGCAACTAGTCGTTCTCTAGTCGTTCTTAATTTTCGCACGTGGTTAGTGTACCTGCAGAAGAATGCATGCTCATACATTACCACATAGTGTGGCATCCACGCGTGACCGCTGCGTGGACAACGTTGGTGGGCCGCTGCACCTTTTCCTCAAAGCCTGACTTTCCACCAGTACTGGGGATTGTCGAGAAAAAGGTGGATCCCAAAACCGAATGTAAGTGTGGTGGGTATGAAAGCCTCAAACATGCCCACCACCCTTAAAGAGCTTTTACTTATACAGCATGAATGCAGAGATTACAACTATTCGCAAAACCCAATAGCTTCCACCAGTACTGGGGATAGCTATGGTCGAATAGTTGCTTCTCAACGCGCCCAAAATGCATATGAATTCTATCTAGGTCAGAATGTTAGTGATGTCACCTGATATCTCCTAACATCCTTATAATGGGCCTATACGCGATATCTCTCATTTTCGCAAATACTCTGAAAAGATTTGGAAAATAGGCTTTGGAAATCAAAACGAAGTTGTTATAATTGTTGCTCGTGCATGATCGGCTCTGATACCAGCTGTGGCCGAACCGCCGATTTAATACGGGCTAAGTACACCTGCCACCACTGGCCCACAGTGCACTTAGACCGAACTAAACTCGGTAGTCCGTCGAGCTACCCAGAAGGGCACTCGATGAAACCATCTCCCAGGGATGCCGACATCACGCACGTTAAGCTCTCGGAAGAGCCACAACAATTACCACAACCCACCATTTCATACAGACATAATTTGATTGAGTACAAATATTTTTGCTCAAAAGGAGTACAAGGTAGTGAAATAGAACTTCAAAATAAACCTCGCAGCGGAATACATATCGTTACAGAGATGTAACGTGCAGCGGAAAGTAAACATCAAGTATGACCTCGAGCCCACCGGAGTCATCCTTGGTCGTAATCTGATATGCACCTAAAAGAAAAATATCAACAACAAACGGTGAGTTCGTGGGGAACTCGTAGGACTTACCCGTGGGCGGTTTCAGCCCGACACATTTGAGATTATGCAAGGCTTTTTGGTGGACTGACTTCTAACCCGCATAAGCTTACTAGAAGTGGGTCCTTAGCCATTGATTTTTATTTAAAACATGTTATCATAAGATAGCAGGATTTGACAACTGCTACCCCTTAGTTATGATTATCAACAATATCACAGGGGAAAAGCTTGCAGAAAAATAAAACATGAACGCATGCCCCGTCCAAAAATTCATAGAGCCCCCATCGAACTCTTGGGAGTAGCCGTCTCAGGAGCGATGCCCCTATACGTCGGGTCATCTCTCCCTCGGCCTCGAAGCATCTCCCAAATCCATCAACCTCCTCTCAGTGGATGGGCAGCACTATGAATAGTCGGACGGATCATACTTATCCAAGCATGTTGTATATAAAACATGAATATAAGCATAAAGTATTTAAGTTGTTACTACGTTGCCCGTGTGCGATATCTGGCATTCTCACACCTGGTGAGCATCAGCGATTCGAATCGATTTTTAATTCCCGGGAATAACTAAAAATGCCAGAGGCCCATATGCTTACTCACACGACGGCTTTCCCACATATGGTCCCCCGCCTCCACTTGTCCCATCCCAAGTTCGATTCACTCCCGCCTGACCTCCGGGTTGTGCCCCCATGACGAGCCTGCCGGCATCCCGGTCTCCCCGTCATGAGTACCAAGCTCCCCCGGACCACCTTCCTCTCAACCAGTGGGTAGGAACGTGTTTCTGTTCTCCGGATGGCACAAGTAAGGTTTCACCGGCCCCATATACCGGATAAGCACTCTAGCAATGTTATGCCAATCAGCAGGCGAACAGCGGACGGGCCTTAATCGACTCGGGCGGAGTCCACCAACACATTATCACAATCTCATCATATCAAACCATATCTCCGCCCGGTCTCAACTTATCATCAAGTCATAACAGATTTCCTTTCGATTCCAAGGTTTTGTAAAAACATTTGTAGGCCCTATCATCTCGCGAGTGAATACCTTCACTCGTCTTCTACCGTCTAAGCAGGGCTAAGCATAGACTTCGTTTTATCCTTTCTACTTTGGGCATCAAGGATTTATGCATGTGGGGTTTCATAAAATCCCTAAACGTAATGCACAAACAAGAATAGGGTGGTGAGACTCCCTAGATAGGTGAAAATGCCTAAGGGGCCTACCTTTGTTGTTGACAACTTGAACAAACTAAACTACTGTTAGTTTGCCGGGTTGTGAGGCTGTGCCCCAGGCAACCCCTTGTTACAGGGACGGCCAACTCAGCGACACGTCGTCTTCGTGCTCCGGATTCCACTTGTCGTCTGGCTTCTCGATCAACGGTAGATCCTGCGTCGGCTCCTCGATCTCGTGGCCTATATGCATGCCAGATATGCAAATGAGTGTAAGGATGCAATGCAGGATAGAGTGCAGTAGAAAAGTAACCCACGGTGGATACTACATGTCAAAGTAAACAAGCCTTCTTATTTAAGGTCTACCTCCCGAGAAAGGCATTCATACTCTCCTAGGAAATCCTGCATGCCATCTTTTAAGAAATCGTATAAACCATCACCTAAAGCTAGCTCAACTAATCATATTAACTAAACTAGCTTACTCTTAGAGTGTAATTAGCAAAAGAGTTTACCTAATACAAAACAGTGGTTTAAACCTGCACATATATACTTTCTGAGTCCTATGTATCATGTACAAGCTACCAAAGTTCTCCTGAGATTTTCCTAGCCATTTAACCCCACTTTTTTTCTTATTTTCTTTCCTAGCTAGTGGCACTTTGTCCATTTCAAAACACCACTCAAACTTGACATGCACAAACTCATATTTTACCAGTGACTCTTATCAGTTATCTAGTGCATAGGAAAAATACCAGATGACTCATTCTAGCAGGTTTTGCATGGTGTTCACTTTTTAATTAATAGAAAGGTACATTATGCAAATATAATGGCAAAGCCCCACCTAACAGCAAGCACTATGGCCATAAAGTTTGTCATAGTGTTCTCATGTGCTACAAAGCATACTGACCAAGTTTTACCATTTTAGAAGTTCATCTAGATCACTTTTTCTATTTATTTTCCTTTTACATACATGCACAAAACCGAGGGTAAAATGGTCATTTCACTCATCCACATCATACCCGTTCGATAGATCTATTCAAGAGGAGTCTAATGCAACTTAGTTTGTCCATTTTGGATTTTTATTTGATTTATTATGATTTTTGGAAGTTTTCAGCCGAATTAACCAATTTAAAAGGAAAAACCATTAGATCTAGGACCTATATGCTATTAACCGTAGACTTCAGGGGCTAGACCGCGAGATTCGCAAGACACATTCAATAGCGCTCGGGACGGAACTGTAAATAAGCAAAAACACGGGGTTAGATCTGGAAAAATGCCACGGCCGTCTTCTACCTTCAGCCGGGGGTGAACCGCGCGCGGGGAGGGAAGAAGGCGGGGCGGCGCCGGCGGCTGTGAGGCCGGACTTGGAGCCGACGAGGCACCGGGAGGTGTTCCCGCCGACGGGGAACTCCTCCCCGTAGGTCTCGTCGTGCGGGGAGGCACACACGGGCGGCGCGGAGGCGGCGAACCGAACGGCGCACCGGCTCGGCGTGGCACGGCGGCGCGGCTCGGGCCGGTGAGGGAGGGGCTGAGCGGCGGCGTTGTCCCGCGCGTCGGATGCGCGGGGTCGGCGCGGAGCTGGCAGTGGTGTCCCCCGGCGCGGGATTGGCCCAGAGAGGGCTCTCCACGGCGAGCCGACGGCGGCTATGGCGGTGGCGGGTGGGCGCCCGTGGGGAGAGGTGGAGGAGGCGACGGCGAGGGCTGAGGATTAGCCGGGGCGACGGAGGAGGGTGAGACGAGCGCAGGAAGCGCGTCGGACGGGGCGGAGACGGCTTGCGGCGGCCGGTGTGTGAGCTCGCCGCGAGCGCGGCTCTGGCGGGCGGCGCGCGGCGCTCTGGGCTGAGGGAGGCAGAGAGAGACCTGGGAGCGAGGGAAGAGGGCGCGGCGAGTGGAGCGGGGATGGGATGGTGCCTGGGTTCAAGAGGAGGGCGCGGCCGGTCGGGGCGGAGGCCACGGCGGCGATCCGTGGGCGCGCGGCGCTGCCCGGCCGTCGCCGGCCGCGTGGTCGCCATCGGCCCGGACACGGTGGCGGCCGGGGGCGTGGGGCCCACCTGTCATCGACCGGGAAAAAGGAGGAAAAAGAAAATAGAAAAATGTGTTTTCTCTTGTGTTGAAAATCGCCATTTAGACCAATTTAGAGGCCGAATTTGGAAAAACTCCAATTGAATGAAATGTTCTACTCTTTGAACTCTACAACTTTGTCAATAGGCATGATTTCAATTTCGGTATGGAAATATGAAATTCATTTGAATTTAGCTCTCAAGTTTAATTTGGCCCACAAACCCCATTTATTTGAAAATTCCAAAAGTCCTATTTATGGACATTATCTCCGAAGGTGTCTTTTGAAAAGTTTGTTTAGAATTTTAAAACTTACAACTTCTCTAATTTGAGCTTTGCATGAAAGTGGCTGTAGGTTAGAGTAAATTTGGGATTTCAAATCAGCCCTAATTTGAACCGGTTTTCTGTGCTAGTATAAAATGACTCCAAAATCCAATTAAAACTCAATATATGATCAAGCTCTAATTACCAAAGTTGTTCTCCAGTTTATGACCTAAAAGTTTGGTAATATGACTTTGGTTTGAAACCCCACATATTTTGAATTATAGACACAATTATGTTCCATGGTTTATTAAAACAGAAATTTCACTTTGTGGAGAGACTTTCTTGTTTCAAACTTTTGGGGTATCAAATGAAGTCCAATAACTTCCACAATAGGTGCATATGAAAGGTGATAAGTTTAATTCCACTTCATAGAAAGGAAGATTTTGAAGTTGTATAGTGAATTCAAAAGTAATTTCAGAATCAACTTGGGGATGGGCTCAAATTTCAGATTTGAGAAATTCTGACTTAGTGGTTTATCTACCAATTCCTCATTACTCTCTTAAGCATGATTTAGTCTTAGTTTATCATTAGCTTACGTATAATTGTGTGTACGGCTTCTGAGATGCCAGGGGCATCACAATTCCTCTCTCCTCTCTCTTCCTCTCTCCTCTCCCCTTCACCCATCTCTTCCCAGACCGTGCAGCAGACGAGGCTCATCGCCGCCATCAAGGAGGCCGGCACCGTGCGGCGGTTCTTCCCGTCGGAGTTTGGGCTGGACATGGACCGCACGGGCGCCGTGGAGCCCGCCCGGTCCATCTTCGCCGGCAAGGTGGCGGTCCGGCGCGCCGCCGAGGCCGCGGGCGTCCCTTACACCTTCGTCGTGTCCGGCTACTTCGCGGGCTTCAGCGCTCCCCGTCGACAAGGCCGTCGTCCTCGGCGACGGCGCCGTCAAGGCCGTGTACGTCGAGGAAGGCGACATCGGGACGTACACGGTGTTGGCGGCCGACGACCCGCGCGCCCGGAACAAGAACTGCGACGGCGTGCGGCGGCCTCCCTCGGCGTGCAGCGGCCTCCCTCGGCGACAGGCGGGAAGCAGCAGCGAGGCATGGCGGCGGCCAGACGCGGCCGGCCGGAGCACGTCGGCGCGGCGCGGGTGTGCGGCGGAGGCGCGACAGGGTTGCGTGCAGCGGCGTCGGAGGGGCGCGGGCGTGGGGCGGCGAAGCGTGGCAGCGGCCAGGCGCGGTCGGCCGGAGCGCGGCGGCGGGGTGCGGCCGGCCGGGCCACGGCGGCAAGGGAGCGGGGGCAGCTCCACGGCGGCGTGGAGCTGTGTTTTTTTTATTTTTTTTTATCCACTGCAGGAGCGGTTGATGGCTTTAGCCGTTCCCGTAAAAAGTTCAGTAGGAGCGGTGGACGGCTGTAGCCGCTCGTGCAGGGGCACAGCAGGAGCGGTGCAATCACGGTCCGCTCCTGCTGTGACCACTGCAGGAGTGGTTCAGACTCACTACTTCTGCATGTTTCACTACAGGAATCCACGAACGGGAACACTTGCCAAAACCGTTCCTATAGAGACGTTCTATCTTCCACGGTTGTTCTATCTTCCATTTTTCATTTCAAACTTCACTCTGTAACCGAACAATGCCTAACAGTGTCTTATGTGCTTCTTTGTGTTGGAACTTAGTTACTTTTAGATTTATATAAATTCTAATATTTTCATATTTAGCTAACAATGTCACTAAGACCAGCTTTGAATTGCAGTTTTTTTTTCTAAATTCTGTTTTTTCTGTGAAATTGAATTGTTTATTGAAACATTTATATGTTGGAATAATTTCATAAAAACTCTTCAGCAAATTTTTTTATCATTTTTATTAGTACGTTAAATTGTGTCGTTTAAAAACTTTTCTTCGAATTATTTTTGAATGATACACTCTCTACACACGTATCATTTTTATGTTTTCTAATCCACGTGCCATCTCAGGCGCATAACACCTGCACTGCACAGTTGCCTCGTCACTGCATCTCGTGCTATCGTGGGTCCACCTGGAAGCCATGCCAAGCGCCAGCCAGCGGTGGGAAATGGACGGACTCGCCGGCTGCTTTCTGAAATACGGTTGCCAACTTTTGATGTCCACAAACCTTTTCTCCTCGTTCACTCCTGTGTCTGAGCAAGTGAGCAGCACAGTCTTCTCTCTTCTCACACGCACGCATCACCAGACGTCCAGACCTGGCGAGGTTCACCACCGAAACCATGGCGTCGCCTCCGCCGTCGTGGCCCCTCCTCCCCCCAACCCACACCCATGTTGACCAGGACGAAGGCTTCTCTTCTCGCGCCCCCGACATCGCTCCTCGGCCTCACTGTCTCTGCCAAGCTGCAGGTCCTCGTCGGCTCGTCGCCGACCTCTCCGACGGCTTCTTCCTCTTCTTCCGGCCCCGCCAACACTGGCGGGTATACCGTCCTCGACACCACTCAGGGGCGGGCCCACCTCAATTCAAAGGTTGAATACCCATTATTTTGAAGCAAAAAATTTTGTATATATACATGTATATGCTATGTATACATTGTAAAATGGTAAATAACAGCAAAATACAATGATTCAGTGTATTTCGGCCTCAACAAACCAGCCCAGCGGCCAAATGAGCAGGGCAGCCCATTAGCAGGCCCAATCCCCCTACCCCAAAGGGCAGAGCAGCCCACCAGGCCACCACGCACCAGGCACCACCCTTCCGGCTCCTGCTCCCTCAGAAGTCAGACCCTCACGCACGCTCCTCCTGCTCCCACACGCACGCTTCTCCTCGCTCCTGCTCATGCTAACCCTAGATCGGCCGTCGGCGCCGGCACTCCGGCAAGCGGCGGCGGGCGTCCGGCGGCAGCCAAGGCGCGGCACGGCAGGCGGGCAGGGAGCGGCCGGTGGCAGCAAGGCGCAAAGCGGCGCGGCACTGCGGTAGGCGGGCGGCGGCCAGCGCGTGGAGCGGCGCGGCGGTGCCAGGGCACGTCTGCCAGTGGGCGCCGCCGCGCCGGGCGGCGGCGGGCTGGTAGCGCGCGGAGCGGCGCGGCTTCTGCCAAGGCGCGGCGCGGCGGCTGCCAGGCGCCAGCGCGCAGCGGCCAGTCTGGCCACGGGGCACGGGCTAGCTGACAGCCGGTGAGCCGGAACCAACCATTTCTGGTGAAGGTTGAAGCCAAAACAGGTCTAATTGAGCGCAAATTTCAATTTAAATGAAGTATTGAAGTGTACAATTAGAAAAGTTAAGGGAATTCTTCTTGCAAGTTAAGAATGGGGACATCATCTGTCAATTCCAAAGCACGATGGATAGAAAAATTATCTTATAATTTGTAAGCCTTCTTCTCATTTTTCTATTTTTCGTATTTTAGATGTTGTCACTTGCTACTTTAGCATGTCAAACAATTTCTACTTTAATACGTTGATCAACTTCATATTATGACTGATTCTATGGTATTGGATTATGACCTTG
Source organism: Paspalum notatum (assembly GCA_022530915.1). NCBI lineage: Eukaryota > Viridiplantae > Streptophyta > Magnoliopsida > Poales > Poaceae > Paspalum > Paspalum notatum. Next base: position 37,998,037 of record CM039690.1, on the reverse strand, counting down.
TTGTGTATGATTAATTAAGTGTTATATATATCCTATATGTGATTGAACTATTGCTATGTTATACTATAATCGGCTATACTATCCAAAAGTTTAGACTTTAAGCCATCTAAAAGAAATTTTTATACCCTTAATATATTTCGAATACCCACCTTTAAAATCCTGAGCCCGCCCCTGCACCACCTCCCCTGTCAACTACCACGTCCCTGTCCGCGGCAGCCTTCGTGCGGGGTATAATATTCTGCCTCGTCCTCTTGTAATAGAATTAAAATATTGCTTAAATGGAATCTGCGTATGAATATAGGTATAGAATAATCTTTCGTCTATATATGTGTAAGGAAAGAATCTGATTATTTAGGACGAAATGCTTATGAGATTCGAATATAATATGCGATGATTATTACAGATTCTGTCATGAACAAGTATTCCATATTATATGCGTATGAATTTAAGGTCAGAACGATATATATCTTCAAGTGTTCCATATATTACATGGACAAGACCATGATCAATAATAGTCTGCAGAGAAATATTTTCAATTTCTTTGGTATATATTTTTTTAAAAGTATTCAAGTCTATCAATTTCTTTGGTATATATATTTTTTAAAAGTTTTCAAGTCTATCAGTGCCTTAAATATTATAAAGCATCTGCAAGTTTTATCATAATTTTTACAAGGAATATATCTTCTTACATTTCTTTTATGTAAGAATCTTTTATGTAAGAAAGGAGCTCTATTATTTGATTTTACGAGAAAATACATTCCTTTTATTTTGAAATTATTTTTTCTTCTATATGGCTTACAGTATATCTTTTTATATTCTTTTTCTACATACGGCATTTTGACAATTTTACTACAGAAATTATAATCTGACTTCTTAGCTTTCTGAAAGCAATTTATTATTTATTTTCCATTAATCTTCTTCACTTATTTCTTTTTTTTTGGACTTTTTGGTTTTCTATTTTTATATTCTCAATATCTACCTTTTTAATATTATTTTTTTCTTAATAATACTCTCCATCTTTTTATTTTTAGTATTAACCTTTGTAATATTTTCAACAGGTTTTTTGCTTTTGGAGTTTCCTTAACCTATATATTTGTCTAATAAAATATACTTGTTTTTTTTATCTTTGCCATATTGCTGAATTACGATATTCGTTGTCTATATTTTTCAACAGCTTTTCATAGGGATTTATTTTAGTATCAATATTTACCTTATCCATGCATTCTGTCATGCTATTTCTTGTTGGTTCGGCTTCTAATAATTTTAGTTTATAATTCATAAATCTTATACTTGTTCCACCTAGACAATTATTATAGCTTATATATCATTTAGGCTGCTTTAAAGGCTTATGCTCTGTTAGGCTATCTCCAACAACACTCCTCAAATTTCATTCCCTATCACTATTCCAACTACCTCCCTCTCTGTCTGCAGTGCAGCATTTATGTCAAACAGTGCAAAACAGTGTTTTGAGGAACCGTTTTGAGGCTTCCCATTGGGGAGAGCCTTAAGTCACTTATTTTTCATTTTTCGCATGCTCTTTGTTTAGAATTGATTTTAAGAGGGCTCATAAATTTTATATCTTTTGATTCAATATTTTCTATGACATCATTTACATTTACCTTATATTTTGTTCCACTTCTATTAGTTAACCTTCCTGTAAGCTCTATGCTTACTAGCATATTTGTACCTCTGAAATCTTCGTATCCTTTGGTTTGGAAACCAAAGCTCATCTTTTCAATGAACTTTTTTATTGGCATTACTAAATCCAGAGCTATGTAAGTTATGAGACTATTTTCATTCATATCACCTTCTACGAATCCTATGGCTGTTTTATCTATTAAATCCCATTTTTTATCAAGCATTGTTATTAAAACCTTCGCTCCTAGTTTCTTTCTATTCATACTTTTTATTCCTATATGATACACATACTTTGATGAATATATTTGTACTGAATTTGATACGCGGGAAATGGGATAAATATAATAAATATAAATTTTTTAGAAATATAGGTATGCTAAGAAGATATATATACAGTACTTAGACCGGATATTGTCTTCGTATAAAAATATTCTGCCGGGTGTAATATTGTGCCTCGTCTTCTTATGATCAAGGAGGGGGTTAAAATATTGCTTAAATGGAATCGGCGTATGAATATGGATATTAAAATAACCTTTCGTCCATATACGTTTGAGGAAGGAATCCGATTATTCAGGACTTCGTCCTATATGCTTATGAGAATCGAATATAATATGCGGTGATTATTGCGGATTCTGTGTTATAAGATTAGCGGATATATTTCAATATGCGTACTGATATTGAATATTCCTCGGGACATTCTCGGGCTGGCGAGGCTATCCTGGATGGCCGTTTGTTTTTGGTTGTGTGATCCTTCTCGGTACTCGCCATACTCATCGCACCCACGTGCCAAAGTGCAAGGACACTATTCTTCCCCAGACTCCTATGAACACAGATGCACGGACGCTGACGGCTATCGTCTCTTTAAGCAGTTCCACCTGAAGGGAATACTTCTCGGCGGACAACGTACTCTCCAACACACCACACTTCGGGCTAAACGAGAGCAACTCAACGTCAGAGATTTTTTCTATAGGGTCCCTAGCATAGACGCCCGCACCGCACAGCCATACCATAGCATGAACATGGAAGAACAAAGGGAAACTACTCTATTAACTCATGAATGCTTACATACGGCGTTCCCTTTCAGGAGGCCCCGGACGAACGGGGATTACCTTACAAGCGACGTTCGCGGCGCCGGACTCTGACTCGAGCGCAGTGGTATGTTACAGTGGAGTGGAGACAGGCTCACGCACACACTCTCGCTGATGGCTACCGCTTCTTTGCTGATCGCCGATTGCTCCTATCTGCTATCTCCTCAGCGGTGTGTCCTTCATTTAAGTTTGCTTTGCGGGTAGGGAAGCTTGTTCCTTATCCATGCACCGAGCGCGCTCGCATCTTCACACCACTTAGCGAATGGAGTTAGGCCCATGCTCCATCGTGACTTGTAGCTAGTCACGGCCATGCTTCAGCTACTGCGGTCGACTGACCTTTGTACTTTTTTTCAGCTGTCGGGAGGAATTTTCTGTGATGCACCTGGCATCTCAAGAGCCTTAACACGCAGCTAGAGACAAGTTAGTAATGAATTAGGACTTGGTGACGCTTAGGGAGTAACGAAGACTAGATGGAGAAATTACTAAACCAAAATTTTTTTAGGAGAATACGAAACCCTACGTAGATTGGTTGTTCAAGCCACCACTCGCAAGCTTTTGTGCAAAACACCAAATACAAAAGTCTTAGTTCAGGATGCTATCTTCAACTTTGGTATTACAACCATCTTTAAAATCATATGTTATGAGGTTTAACAGTCGAGACCAAACCAAACCAGAAATTCTTTGGAAGGTGCTAATTGTGACCGTGAACAAATTTGGACCCTAATAAAACTTTTAGATTCATTAAGCAACTGAGCTTAGCATCCATTGTCAAAGTTGTCGTACATACCGTGAACTTCACTTTTGTTAATTTGAGCATGGTTTAAAACTGCCTCTAACTATTTTTATTTTTGAGCCCAAGTACCTCATGAAATCAGCCCCAAGTTAATCCACTTAGAAATTTTCCAAGTTGAATTTCAGCTCACTCCAAATTTGAATCTGAAATTATTTTTTTTTTCACCATACAACTTCAAAATCTTCCTTTCTATGAAGTGAAATTAAACTTATCACGTTTTAAATGCACCTAGAGTGGAGGTGTTTAGACTTCATTTGAGTATTCAAAAGTTTGCAACAAGAAAGACTCTACTTAAACTAAAGCTGCAGTTTTACCAAACCCTCAACAATGTTTGTGCTTGTAATTCAAAATCTGTAGCGATCCAAGCCAAACTTTATATACCAAACTTGTAGAAAATTATATTAGGGACAACTTTGCTAATTGGAGTGTTGACATGCATAGTGGTTTGAATAGTGTTTTGGGACCTTTTATGTCAGCATGTGATTTCTGTCCAAACTAGATTTGATTAGTAATTTCAAATTTAAATTGATCTACAGCCATAATCTTGCAAAACTCCAATTGAATAAGTTGTAGATCATGAAATTCTAAACAACACTGGTATAAAATTAATTGTATGAAAATGGGCATAAGGTGGACCTTTAGAATTTCTAAGCAGGAGGGTTTTGTTGGTCAAACATTGGTCAGCGGGGTAAATTCAAATTCAAACCACATTTCTCCATAGAACTTGGTATCATAGATTTTGACAAAGTTGTAGACCTCGAAGAGTAGAACATTTCATCCAATTGAGGCATTTTTAAATTCGGCTTCTAAATTGGTCAAATAGACAGAATCCAGAAACAACTCTAGCTGGTCAAACCTCACTTTTCCATTTTCGGGATTTTCTTTTCCTTTTTGTCTCTATGACACGCGGGCCCCACCAGTCAGCCCGTTTCGGATTCCCGCCCGGGACGGATGACGACATCCGCCCGTGGGTCCCACATCTGTTTCCTTCCACGAACCGGGTCCATAGACCGCTCCCTCTCCACTCCTCACCCGGCCGTAATCGTCAGTGACACGGTCCACTGGACCGCGTCCACGCAACCATCGCCGTCCATCTCCCCCTCTCCCTCATGCACACGCGGTGCGCGGCGCCTGCCCGAGACGCGCCATGGCCAAAGCCGACGCCCAGCCGCGCCCCTGCCCTCGCCCCGGCTGCATCTAGACGGGACACCGGCCCCGTTCGCGCTCGGCTCAGCCTTCTTACTCGCCTCGCTCACTCCCTGCCTCTGTCTCTCGCTTCCGAGGTGCAGAACACCAGCCGCCATTGGAGCGAGCTTGAGGCTCGAGCTCCTCTCCGCTCTGCCCCTCCCCGTGCCTTTCCACCACCTAGCCGGGCCGCACCATCCTCTACTGCTCCGCCCCACACAGCTCTGGGACGCCGGAACCCCACCGCCTAGCCGTCTTCCGCCACCGAAGCTCGGCGCCCCTTCGCCGCCAACCCGCACCGTGGAGACCCACCGCCGGGCCGTCCCTATGCCACTGGACCATCCCCACCACCTTCGTCTCGGTTCAACGCACCCGTAGCACCTCACGACGCCGCCGTTCGCCCCTCCCCTAATGAGTTCACATCGCCGCGACGTCCTCGGCGTGAGCCACGCCCTCCGGTTCACCGCCGTCGCCCACTGCCTACGGCGCCTCCCTCACCCCCAGACCCCACCACCGCTGTCGCCGCCACCTCGCGCACCCGACGCGAGTGACGTCACAGTTGTCCTGCCTCTCCATCGCCGGATTCAACCGCCGCGCGCCACCGGTTCATGTCATCTCCGCAAGCTCCATCGCCGCGCCTCCTCCACCGACGTAGGTAACGGGGTAAGGACCGCCGCCCTCCCCTGTCCCGCCTAGGCCACCGCCGGCGAGCCTTCAGGCCGCGCGCGCCCTTCCCCTCGGTCGAGAGGAAGACGAAGACCCGAGGAGGAAGACGACGCCCGTTTTGCATCTAAGCCCCCGGTGTTCTGAGTTTTCACGTTTAAGTCCCGAGCGCTGTGCACTGTGATCTTGCAGATCTTCTGTTCTAGCCTCTGGAAACTATGGTTAATTACGGCTAGATCCTAGATCTAGGGTTTATGTGTTAATTTCTGCTGAAAATTTGAAACATCATAACAATTCAAATAAAAATCCAAAATGGACAAACTCAGTGGCTATGGATTCCTCTTCAGTAGATCTTCAGGATAGGTATGATGTGGTTGTGTGAAAAGTCTGTTTTCCCCTAGTCTAGTGCATGCATGTTAGGGACAAATAAATGATAAAAGCGGACTAAATGAGCTCCAAAAATTATGAAACTTGGAAAGTAATTTTCTGGTGGCATTATGGCACTGTGTGATTTTTGGTAACCCTAGCATTGACTGTTTAATTACTGTTTTGCCCTTATGCGTGTGATTTGTGTATTTAATTAACTTGGAAAATGAATGCTACATAAAATATGCTCAAATATGACCTCTGGTATTTTTCATGTACTCTATATAGTATGGATAGCTCACTAGTAAAGTATGAGGTGGTGTATATAGGTTTAAGCTGCTGATTTGAAAATGACAAATCTTGACTTGGAGAGCTAGATAAATGGGAAAATGGGTTCTAAAATGCAAGATAAATTCTAAAAAAATTCCAGTAGCATGTGGGGGTGCTATAGAGTCCAAAAAGTATATTGGTAAGAGTTCTAATCACAATAAATTTGGGCATTTAGAATGATCTAGGCTAATTAAGTGAAAAATGGAAACCCTATCAAACTTACGAGTTTTTACTTGTAATTTTTTGTGCATACAGTTCATGTCAAGTATAACTTACTGGGAAAATTTCACACTCAGAAACCCTTCCTATAGTTTATAAGAATTCTGACAACGTGTAGGGCTGATAACTTGATGTATTTTTAATAAAATAAGTATAACTCCAAATGGGCTAAAATTTTGGTAGTAGCTTTGGGTATGCAGAATCTATACGTCATAAAAGTTTGGTCGCAATTGGTTATGTTTTACTGCTACAACTTAGAGGCATAAATTAATTCATAAATGAAAATAAATTACCCTAAGTATAAGCATTTGCAATGTGCTAAGCTATCATACCATGATATTTATCCATGACATACCTGCTGTATTTCAATTTTTGCATTTCACCTACATCCAGTGTACACATATACTTGATTGATTCTTGTTGGCATAGAGTAAGATAAAGGACAATTTAAATTGATACTTGGCAAGTATTAAATCCATGTGTTCCATTGTGCATATCTAATTGTCTGTGTGCATACTTACTTTAGGTTCATAGAGGTACTCGTTGTTTAAGTAGATTATTAATCACTTTTTCCGTCAACCCATGAAATGATCGTCCTTGTGTGTGTTTGATATTCATGCATCTTATGAGTTATATCATGCATGTCGTTCATAAAGTGACACTTAATTGTAGATATATGATCAAAAAGCAAGTGCGTGGAAATACATCAAGTATCTGTGTCTAAAATATCAACTAAGGCCCACTCACGACCTGTAGAGCCCATCAGTCGTGTTTGGACGGAGGAGTTGTCCAAGGGATCGAGGGGTTGCCTGGGACAAAGCCTCACAAGCCAGCAAACTAACATTAGCTTAGTTTGTTGGTTTTTTTAAAGTAAATCAAAGGTAGGCAGAACCATACTATACCCAGCAAACATCTTATGTCTTGATGATTAGGCATATGCATCAGGAGTTGTTTGGAACCAACTGCATTGCATTAGACATCCTGGCTGCCCTGGCCCTAGCACCTATAAATAGAGTTCGTAGGACGAGTGCCTAGAATTGCTAGGTACGAGTAGATACAAGTGAATGGAGTCACTCGTCGCGTAGATGATTTTATAAATCTCAGAAATCTTACTATGATGCAATTTATGATTATTTATGTTAATGTTAAATTGAGACGGGGCGAATCGTAAGTTTACTTTCGTGTTGTGCGTTGTTGTTCTCCGGCTCCGCCCTTGTCGCATAAGGCCCGTTCGCTGTTCACCTGCTGATTGGCACAACATTGCTAGATGTGCTTATCCGGGAAATGGGACTGGTAAAAGTCTTACCGGCCCCGTCTTACTATTCATGGTGCTGTCCATCCACTGATAGGGGGCTGATGGACTTGGGAGGTGCTTGGAAGTCGAGGGAGGGCTGACCCGCCGTACCGTGGTATCGCTCCTGAGACGGCTACTCCCAAGGGTTAGGTGGGGGAGCTGTGAATCTTGGGACGGGACAGGTGGAGATGGGGGTATATGTGAGGAACGCGATGGCTAAAAAGCATATATCCTTTGACATTTTTAGTTATTCTCGGGAATTAAAAATCGATTCGAGTCGCTGATGCTCAACAGGTGTGAGAGTGCCAAATATCACTGACAGACAACGTAGTAATAACTGTAACTTGTTGTTTATTTAATCACGCTTTTCAATACAACATACTTGGATGTGTATGATCCGTCCCACTATTCATGGTGCTGCCCATCCACGGATAGGAGGTCGATGGACTTTGGAGGTGCTTTGAAGTCAAGGGAGGGCTGACCCGACGTACCGTGGTATCGCTCCTAAGACGGCTACTTCCAGGGGTTAGATGGGGGCGCTATGAATCTTGGGATGGGACATGTGTAGAATAGGAGTATATCTTAGATATTATGCAACTTACTGATGGGTTCTCGTGATTTACTTTCATGCAAGTATTTACTTTATGATATAAATGATCTTTATGGTAAATGGATAGTAACTGTCAAATCCTGCTATCTTATGTCAACATGACCTTGTTTAATAATCAACAGCTAAGTATCCACATGATTAGTAAACAGGCTTTGCGTCAGCCGTAAGCCCCGTCCATTAAGTCCTACTGAGTAATTAGTACTCAGGGTTTGCTCTCACTTTTGGATTACAGGTACTGACGATATCTGGACAACTGTGTTGGAGGTGGTAGTACCGGTGGACTCTGTGCTACTCACCTTGTTCATCTCTTCATGAAGACTACTTAAGTATATTGTTTCCGCTGCGAGATTTTGAAAACGGTTCCGCTGTATATATATATATATATACTTTGATTTCGTTTCCGCTATATTTGAACATGTATTTGATCTCATACATTTGGGTTGTAAATTAAGTCTATTATTCTCTATTTCAACTGTCTGTGATGATGTAATTGTTGTGGCTCTTTCGGGAGTTGGATGTGTTTGATGTCGGTTCCTCGGGAAATGGTATTATCGAGAGCCCAAAGGACTCTCGACGGACTACCGGGTTTAGTCTGGCCTAATTGCACTGCGAGCCAGAAGTGGCAGGTGTGCTTAGTCTAGATTAATTAAGCCGGGCGGTTCCGCCACATCTTCCACGCCCGAACATAGATACTCCGGTATCAATTCTCCGCGGACGCATATGACTAGTCCGGGTGGGTATTCCACGCCCGAATTATTGATATGGTAAATCAATATTGTCGTACTTTTTACGTTGATATAATTTGCCTTGTCTGATATTGGAGAATATTATATTTTGATGATATGAAGGCTGTATTTAGAAGGTAGATTGTGGATATTCATATGGGTTGTCTCTGTCTATTTGGACACCAGATATCTTCGTCTGCAACAAGATCTCAATATTTTTTACCTAGTTTGGAAGTTTTGCAAGAATGATTTTATTAGCCTTTCTACATTTGTTACTACTGTTGCATTGCCATAACCAATTTGGATATCATGTAGAAAGATTTTTATTATTTTATTTTGATATATCATATGGTATCCATAATTTAATTTAGTATTCGTACATAATTATTTTGCTTCTGAATATAATCTCCAATTATTGTGATTTTGATTTTTGGTAATTATTGCTTTAACTTATTCGGGTAAAGGAATAACCTATCTTTCATAAAATCCACAATTACCTGGTGATATATGTATCGTGGGTAGCAGGTCGAATTGGCTGCGTGAACCTTGGTGGGTTTGAGTAGAATACTATTTTATATTTTCCAGTGACATAGCATAATTTGTTGCACGCTTCTTTTATTGCTATTCCAAGGTCAGAACGATATATATCTTCAAGTGTTTCATATATTACATAGAAAAGACCATGATCAATAATAGTTTGCAGAGAAATATTTTCAATTTCCTTGGTACGAATATTCTAAAATTTTTCAAGTCTATCAGTGCCTTAAATATTATAAAGCATTGATGATCTTGAATAGCAAGTCTTTGTTCGGTTTGTGTAGAAGGGAAAGCATATGTGTTAACAAATAGACCTTGGTGAGTATATTCCTTGTGAACATTTATGAAATATTCTTGCAAGTTTTCAAATACCTTCTGTTGTCTTTCAGCATATTTGTCCCATATCAAATTCTTTATATCATGGGTAATGGGTAAAGAAAGATAATATATGCTTAGTTTTAAAACTCATTCTTAGGACTAAATATTCATATGGAATATTTTTATGCTTGCATATTCTACGTGTATTCTCTTTCTTTGCTATTTCATTATTATTCTTTGATGTAATATAGCTTTCATTGCTGGAGAATATTTTATTAGCCGAGCTTTCTCCTATCTCCATACCTACATCATGAAGTAATGTATTAGCAATAATATCATCTTTTTTGTATTACTGTCCTTTTGGATAATATATTGTTTTGATATTGCACATTCAGTGCATGCTTGTATTAAGCAGAGTTTGCAAATAACATATTTAATTCTTTTTGTTTTTCTAAATATGATTACAATCTAGTTGTTCCATTAATTCAACCTTTAACCCAGCTAGCTCGTCAACTAGATCTACCTTATCTTCATTATAATCTTCTTCTGTTTTATTGTCTTCTACTTCATCAACTTCTATGATTGAATATATGGATTCATCGTCTTTTATTTCATCATCACAAACTAATTGGATTCATCATCTTTTATTTCATCATCACAAACTAATATATTCTCATTGACACTATCTATAATGTTGTAACGATGAAATAAAATATGATGAATCCATAAATTCAACCATAGAAGTTGATGAAGTAGAAGACAATAAAACAGAAGAATATTCTAGTGAACATGAGGCAGATATAGTTGATGAGCTAGCTAGGTTAAAGGTTGAATTAATTGAATAACTAGATTGTAATCATATTTGGGAAAACAAAAAAAATAAATATTTAATAAAATGTTCCTTTTGCATATCCTACCCAAGAAAAGAAAATATGTTTATTTGCAAACTCTGCTTAAGACAAGCATGTCTTGAATGTGCAATATTAAAACAATATATTAACCAAAAGGACAGTAATACTAAAAAAGATGGTATTATTGCTAATACATTACTTCATGATGCAGATATGGAGATAGGAGAAAGCTCGGCTAATAAAATATCCTCCAGCAATGAAAGCTATATTACATCAAAGAATAATAATGAAATAGCAAAGGAAGATAATACGCATAGAATGTGCAAGCATAACAATATTCCATATGAATATTTAGTCCTGAGAATGAGTTTTAAAACTGAGCATATATTATCTTTCTTTACCCATGATATAAATAATTTGATATGGGACAAATATGCTGAAAGACAACAGAAGGTATTTGAAAACTTGCAAGAATATTTCATAAATGTTCACAAGGAATATACTCACCAAGGTCTATCTGTTAACACATATGCTTTCCCTTCTACGCAAACCGAACAAAGACTTTATTCAAGATCATCAATGCTTTATAATATTTAAGGCACCGATAGATTTGAAAACTTTTAGAATATTCATACCAAGGAAATTGAAAATATTTCTCTGCAAACTATTATTGATCATGGCCTTGTCCATGACCTTGTCCATGTAATATATGGAACACTTGAAGATGTATATCGTTCTGACCTTGGAATAGCAATAAAAGAAGCGTGCAAAAAATTATGCTATGTCACTGGAAAATATAAAATAATATTCTACTCAAACCCAACAAGGTTCACGCAGCTAATTCGACCTGCTACCCACGATATATTTATCACCAAAGGTAATTGTGGATTTTATGAAAGACAGGTCATTCCTTTACCTAAGGAAGTTAAAGCAGTAATTGCCAAAAATAAAAATCATAATAATTGGAGATTATATACAGAAGAAAAAGAATTAAGTGTGAATACTAAATTAAATCATGGATACCATATGATATATCAAAATAAAATATCAAAAATCTTTCTAGATGATATCCAAATTGTTTATGGCAGTGCAACAGTAGCAACAAATGTAGGAAGGCTGATAAAACCATACTTTGGCAAAACTTCCGAACTAGGTAAAGAATATCGAGATCTTGTTGCAGACGAAGATTTTTGGTGCCCAAATGATATAGACAGAGACAACCCATATGAATATCCACAATCTACCTTCTAAATACAGCCTTCATATCATCGAAATATAATATTCTCCAATATCAAGCAAGGCAAATTATATCAAGATAAAAGGGACGACAATATTGATATCGATAATTCGGGTGTGGAATACCTACCCGGACCAGTCATATGCGTGCGCGGAGAATTGAAACCAGAGTATCAATTGTTCGTGCGTGGAAGATCCCTTCTGACAGCTGGAAAAAAAGTACAAAGGTCAGTCGACCGCAGTAGTTGAAGCATGGCCGTGACTATCTACAAGTCACGATGGAGCATGGGCCTAACTCCATTCGCTAAGTGGCGTGAAGATGAGAGCGTGCTCGGTGCATGGGGAACAAGCTTCACTACCCGCGAAGCAAACTTAAATAAAGGACACCGCTGAGGCCTATAAAAGTCAACGGAGCTACGGTATGCCCCTGGCATCTCAAGAGCCTTAACACGCAGCTAGAGACAAGCTAATGATGGATTAAGACTTAATCATGCTTAGAGACTAATGAGAAATATGTGGAGAATTCACTAAGCGAAAAATTTTCTATACAGGATGCAAGACCACACATTTCGTGGTTGGATAAGTCAACACTCACACGCTTTTGAGCTCATCACCAAATACAAAACCTCGGATAAGAAAGTAACCTTGGACCTTTCTGTTTGATCATGTTCAAAAATCTAAAGACAAGATGTTTAAAAAGATCAAACCAAATCCAACTAACGTTTCTCCCGAGGGCAACAAGTGTGATCGAGACCAAACTTAAGCCCTAATAAAACTTTCAAATTCATTAAGTACCCGAGCTCAACTCCGTGTCAAATTTGTTGTACATGTTATGGACTATCCTTTTGCTACACTGAACATGGTTTAAAAATGTCTCTAACCTGTTTTAAACTTCACCACAATTCTCTTGGAAATTAACCAAAATCAGCCCACACTTAGAAATCTAAGTATGGATTTTCAGCTTTTCCCCAAGTTGATTCTGAAATTACTTCTGATTTCACTATACAACTTCAAATTCTCCCTTTCTATGAAATGAAATTGAACTTATCACCTTTCAAAAGCACCTATTGTGGAAGTGATTGGACTTCATTGATGCTTCAAAAGTGGGGAACAAGAAAGCCTCTACACAAAGTGAAATTTCTGTTTTACCACACCTTGGAACATATTTGTATATATAATTCAAAATCTGTTGGGATTCAGGCTAACTTTACATTATCAAACTTGGAGATAAAGTACTGGAGAACAACTATACTAATTGGGGTTTGGTCATATATTGAGTTTTAAAAGGAGTTTATGGGCATTCTCTACCTGCACAGAAAACCAGTCCAAATCAGCCTTGTTTAGTAATCTCAATGTTTCTATAACCTATAGCCACTTTCATGCAAAGTTCAAATAGAGAAGTTGTAGGTTTTGAAATTCTAAACAAACTTGTCAAAAGGCACATTGGGAGAGAATGCATGTAAGTAGGACTTTCTGAATTCCTAAGAAATAAAGGTCCCCCTGTCCAAATTGGGGCTGCTACACAAATTCAAGTGAAATTCATATTTGCAAAATGATTTAGGGGTTGAACCTTTTGACAAAGTTGTAGAGTTCAAAGAGCAGAACATTCCATCCAATTTGCACTTTTTCAAAATCAGACTCTAAATAGGTTAAAAACGTGATTTACCGAGAGGGAGAAAACACAAATGGAAATGGTCTTTCTCTGAGACACTGGCAGGTGGGACCCGCGCGTCAGGCGCGCCACCCTGTACGGACCGGTGAACGCTGCGTGGACGCCGGCGTACGGTCACCGCGCCCGCGACGCGGATCGACCCCCTCGGCCGCGCCTTTAACCCGAGGCCGACGTGCCTCTCCTCCCTCTTTCACCTCCCACTCACTCTCTGCCTCTCCCGAGCTCTCCTCGTCTCCCTCTCGCTCGCCATCGCCGCGTCGCCATTGCCGGCCCGATCCGAAGCTCGAGCTCGCGCTGCGCAACCCCGTCCTCCCCGAGCCAAGGGAACTACACCACTACACTCTCCATTCCACCCCGCACCTCCTGCGCCTACGCTAGTCGCCTCCCTCACTCCCTGTATCCAGATCGAGAAGCGACCGACGCGGGCCGCCATTTCCGGCAAAGCTCGGTTCAAGCTCGCGCCGGCCGTCTCTGTCCACCCCGCGCCCCTAGACCGCCACCATTGCATTCGCCTCGCTCCCGCGCACCCGAAACCCTAGACCTCGTCGCCGTTCCGCTCTCAACCGCGAAGATCGACCTCGGCGCGACGTCCTCGCCGCGCCGCCGTCACCGTCGTTCACGCTCCGACGCCGCCTCGTCCACGCCACCTCCGCCGTCAAGATCCACCCAAAGTAGCGCGGCGCGCCCGCGCGCACCTCTCGCGCCCCGCGTCGCGGCTCCGGCGAGCCCCGGCTCGCCAGCGCGCGCCGCCGCGCGCGGCGGGAGGAGGAAGATGACCCGGGGGTTTTGCAAGTTAGCCCCCGGGGTTTTTGCATTTCAAGTAGTGTTAATAGTCGTTGTTCATTGAGTCTCATCAATCTTGCGTGATAGCCCCTGAAAGTTATGGTTAATTGCGATCTAGCCCCTAGATCTGTGATTTTTCATTGTATTTTCCTATATTTCGACTGAAACTTTGGAAATTCGTAAAAAATCAAATAAAAATCGTAAAAAGGTAAACTCAGTTGCGTGGGACTCCTTGTAAGTAGATCTACACAGTGGGTACGATGTGGAGGTGTGCATGTACGGTTTTGCCCCTGTTTTTGAATATGCATGATAAATCAAGGAAAAATAGGAAACATGGTCTAGTTGAAATCCAAAGGTGATGAAACTTGGTCAGTAGCCTTCTTAGGGTGTTTTGATACTGTGGTAATTTTTGGTAGCTCAATATCTTACTGTTCATTCATGGTTTTACCATTTTACATATACTTATGCATTATTTGATAGCTTAGAAAAGAGGCCCATGCAAAATATGATAAATGTGACTCACTGGTATTTTTCTTATGTCATATATAGTTTGTAAACCCCACTGGTAAAATATGAGCCCCCTGCATGTTAAGTTTTGATAGTGATTTGAAAATGACAAATCTTGACTTGGAGAATTAGATAAATGGAAAAATAGATTCTAATGTGCAAGATAAATTTTAGGAAAATTCTGGTAGCTTAATGTTGATGCATAGAGTCCAGAAAGTATATTCGAGAAGGCTAATTACACTGTTCATATGTACATCTCAAATTCACATAAAATTAATATATGGAAAATAAATATCCTATCAAACTTCGAAGTTTTAACTTGCAAATTTTTGTACATGCAATCCCTGCTAAGTATAGCTCACTGGTAAAATTTCATCTTCGGAAACCATTCCTATAATTTATGAAAAATCTGAGAAACTATAGGGCTAATAACTTGCTAGAATTTTCATAATTAACTTATAAATTTTGACAGTAGCATAGTGTAGTATAATTCTACATGTCATAAAAAATCTGGGCTCGTTTGGAATTCTCTAACTACATGAACTGCTATGTGCATTTTTATTCATCAATTGAGCATGTATATCGATTATATGTGTATGTGCTTAATTACAATTGGTATCATTGTGAATAATGAATGATTTCTCGCTGCATACTATCTACTATTTATCCATGTCACACTTGTTAAGAAATTAAGTTACCTGCTCATGTAAAACACCTATGGTCAATATAGTCTTGATCCATTAAGCAAACAAGGTGTGTGGTATAATTAGTGGGTGTTTCCTATGCATGCATGTAGAATATGATGTTGTCTTGTTAGCCGTTGAATAAAAATAAACACCACCCCAACCATCTTAGTGTTCTATAATATGTCGTTTGCTTTTATCGATCACATCATTAACGTGTTGTTAATGTAAACAACAGCTCGCATATAGGTAATCTTATGATTGTGTGTTGGTTCCTTATCCATCTGATTACTCCTCGCGTAAGTAGTTTATCAATCACATTTCTGTCTATCCATGAAATGGTTACTCATGTGTGTGCTTAACAATTGTGTATCTCATCCACTACATCATCGTGCATGTCATTCATATAGTGGCGCTCAGTGCAGATACGTGATCCAGAAACGAGCGCGTGGAACTACCTCAACCAACAGTGATCCAAAAGACCAACTAAGACCCACTCACGACCTGGAGGGCCCATCAGTCGTGTTTGGACGGAGGAGTTGTCCAAGGGATCAAGGGGTTGCCTGGAGCAAAGGCTCACAACCCGGCAAACTAACATTAGCATAGTTTGTTGGTTCTCTCAAAGCAAATCAAAGGCAGGCAGGATCATGCAATTCCCAGCAAATAAAATATCTGTTGACTACGCATCTGCATTAGGCGTTGATTGAAACCAATTTGCATTAGATCCCCTGGCCGCCCTGGCCCTAGCACCTATACCTAGAGTTCATAGGACGAGTGCCTAGAATGGCTAGGTACGAGTAGACACGAGTGAATAAAGGTCACTCGTCACGTAGGTGTTACTTTTCAAAAAGAAGAAGTCTCACTATGAAAGTTATTATTATCATGCCAAGATTATGTTATGTTTTAAATGGAGACCGGGTGAAGATATGTGTATGAATGTTGAGAATTGAGATAATGTGTGGTGGACTCCGCCCGAATCGCATAAGGCCGGTCGTTGTTCGCTTGGGATCGGCATAACATTGCTAGGGTGCTTATCCGGAATCTATGGGCCGGTGAAAGTCTTATTTGTGACGTCTCAAGCAAGGGGCACGTTCCTACCCACTGGTTGAAAGGAAGGTGGCCGCGGAGGCGGGTGTCAAAGGAGGACAGAACCCGACGTAACCGAGGTAACGCTCCTGCGACAACGCGCTCCGGGAGTCAGGCGGGAGTGGTCATCGAACTTGAGACGGGACAAGTGGAGATGGAAAAAGCACATGTGGAACGCTGGGAGTTAGTAAGCATATGCCATCCTAGTGCTTCTAGTTATTCCCGAGAATATAAAAATCGATTCGAATCGCTGATACTCACCAGTTGTGAGAATGCCAGTATCACTGCCGAACAAAGTAGTAATCCATTTGAATATGCTGTATTAAGAATTCATGGTTTTGACAACTACATGCTTGGATATGCCTGATTTATTTTTATGCAATATTTGTCACACTCATGATGTTATACTGGTTTTACTTTCATGCCATGCTATGTCATATTCAACATGTTCTAACAATTTATGATGACTTGAGCAGCTGTTAAATCCTGCTCGGGTGCAATAATTTAAGTAGCTATCAAATCCTGCTTCCACTTATTAATTTGATCCTGTATAAAAGCAATGGCTAAGGATTCAGATGTTATTAAGCAAGCTTTGCGTCAGCCGTAAGCCTCATCCATTAAGTCCTACTGAGTAATTGGTATTCAAGGTTTTGCCCCCACTTTTGGATTACAGATGTGAAGTTCTTCATGTGCGTCTGAGTTGGAGGAGGGTAGTACCGGTGGGCTCGGTGCTGCTCGTCTTGTTCGTCTGCACGAAGACTACTACTAAGTATCTTATTTCCGCTGCGAGATGATTTTGAAATCGCTTCCGCTGTATTTTGAACATGTATTTGATTACATATATTTGGGTTGTAAGAATTTTATCTTATTTTCACTATTAAACTGTCTGAGATGGTGTAACTGTTGTGGCTCCATCGAGGGCTAGATGTGTGTGATGTCGGCATCCTCGGGCGATGGTTACATCGAGTGCCTTCTGGGGTAGCTCGACGGACTACCGGGTATAGTCTGGTCTAAGTGCACAGCGAGTCAGAGGTGGCAGGTGCGCTTAGTCTAGATTAAGCAGGGCGGTTCCGCCACAGATACGAGACAAGATAGCAGACAGGAACAATCGGCGATCATCAGAGAAGCAGCAACCACCAGAGAGTGTGTGCGTGGGTCTGTAATCCACCGTTATCGTTGGTTTCGCCAAATAGCCATCCACTGTATTGGCAACTTGATTTTTCTATCATCGTACCAATTTAATCCATATACATTTCACTATTTACAGCCACGCGAAAAGACCACTCTGCCCCTGACGTTATCCTTTTCATCCCGTGCGTGTGTAGGATGAGGCTTTGCCTGCAAGCAGCTTGCCAGCTCCCGCGCACTCCCCGACGGATGGCCTCCCTCCGTCGCTGTTCTCCTTATTCCTCATCCTGCTCCCTCGGTCGCCGTCCTCCTTCCTCCTCGTCCTCCTCGCTTACCTGGCGTACGGTAGGGCTGGCGCCCAGGCGGACGGCCTCCCTCCGTCGCTGTTCTCCTTCCTCATCCTCCTCCTCCCTCTGTCGCCATCTTCCTTCCTCAGTTCCTCCTCGTGGCGCCAGGCGGGCCTGCAGCCGCGGGGGTCGCATGCTCGTGGCGCGCTGGCGGCCGTTGGCCAGACGCCGTGTAGGGGCGCGGGGCGGGACCCCGGACGACCAGATCAGGGGCGCCGCGGCCGCGCCAGCGGCAGGCCAGCACCCGGCATCTGGCGGCCGGCACCCGGCAGCTGCACAGGCCACAGGGCGTCGCGCGGCTAGAAGGAGGCCGGCGGGCTGCGGGAGGCGACAGACAGCTCCGGCCTCCGGCTGGGACACCGGTGCCGCTACTGGCAACTACTCGCCGCTGCTATCGCCGGTGTTCGTTTCCGCCCAAGCCAAGACGAAGACACAGATCAACAACTAGCAGGCATCCTCGCCGGCAAGCAGTGTGCTAAGACATAATCCGACTATGGCGACGAGATGAGAATGCACGAGGGTGTAGTATTTGCATCTGCCGCATGAGCCTGCAAGGCTGCAAGCATATGTGTTTCATCCGCCCTTTGTCCACAAGCACTCGACAAACCACCGCCTAGTCTCGACGGAGGGAAGAGGAGGATGAGAAGGGAGGAGGACGGTGGCGGAGGGAGGCCATCTGCCGGGGAGAGCGTCGGAGCTGCTCACGGTCAGCCTCAGGATGAAAAGGATAAGGTCAGGGGCAGAGTGGTCTTTTCGCGTGGCCGTAAATGGGGAAATGGAATGTAAATGGATTAAATTGGTCTGATGGCAAAAAAATCAAGTTGCCAATGTAGTGGATGGCAATTTGGCGAAACCAACTATAACGGTGGCAATTTAGCGAAGCCACTTCTTGGCGGTGGAAAAAGCCAATAATCTCTGGTGGGATCGAAAAGAGCCGGAGCTCACGCTGCGCGCGTAGAAAGCCCCTGATCTAGCCGCAGGCACTCACTCCCATGCATACCCGTATCAAGAATCCATGGCGACGCAACAAGTGACGGGACTGCGGCAGAGTTGCTGCTAAGCGCGAGCGCGGGAGCGCGCGCAGCGGCGTCCAGCAGTTTGGGGAAGAAGGGAGGAGGAAGAAGATGCTGACAGGTGGGTCCATGATGTAAGAGAGAGACATTGAGTGGTGTTTTTTAAATACGAAGATGCATACACTGAACGTGGGTCCAAAGTCTCCACATATGTATCTAATGGCATATTTCAAAGGTATAAAAAATTGTAATAGTCTCTGTACAATATATTGAATACTAATTGAATATTTCAGAACCACGGTATTTTTAATGGCGTATACCTAATTAGCACGTTTAATATTTTAAAGGTAGCCGGTTTGTATTAGTATGCTTTTATTGTTTGAAAGTGGGACAGGTGCTCTGCCAATTGACATTACAGGGATGAGACCTTTTAAAGGAACAGATTATCAATCCGGCACTGGGACATAAACAAAACTTTTATTACAGAAGCAACAGAACTGGGGAAAAATAAGCAAGCTACTGTTGGGAGGAAACGAGACCCCTGTAATAAAAGAACTGCTCAGTTTTTTCATAGATCATGATGAAAGGGTTTCCAAGCTTGAGATTCAGGAGCACAAGTTGCAGATTCAATTTGACCTTGCAGCGATCGTGGCTCATGAGGGATACCATACTACTCATGCAACATCTACTGCAAATTAGGGCATGTTTGCAACGTAGAAATTTCACAGGAATCGTACAGAAATTTTACAGGAATCAGTTCAATTTTACAAGAAAAACGCAAGAATAAAGAAAGAATCCTCCATTCTAAACAGACTCTTCTAGATATATAGATATAGCAGCATAACGACCAAAGTCAGGAGTAAGACACGACCACACACTTCTGCCCTTCTCACGTCTGTAGTTCCCAGGGTAACGCTAAGTGTGCCACATCCAAAAGACCAAACTAGATGACAGTCAACTAAAACGCAAGACGTGAGTGAATTGAAACCATGATCACCACTCATCAGTTGTCAATGTCAGAGGGAGAGGGTGGCGCTGCAGGGAGGACTGGCGTGGGCTTCATACCGTGCTTGCTGCAGATCCCTGTCCAAAGTAAACACAGTTAGTTTTCTTATTTCTCCAGAGCACCACACTAGAATTTTTATATATAAATAACTGACCTCGAATCCTTGCTGCGATCTGCCCGGCAGACGGGAAATTCTCTCATCAGGCTGTTTTGCCCTCTCTTTAACAGCATGGAGTCGGCTCGCTAGCTGAGAGTTCCTTTCCCACAGCGTAATCATAGGTTCTGCAAGTGTAACAGCCATATATATTCCAAGACCAACAATCACCCACCACATATTTTCCGAAAGCTCCATTATGTCCTCTATAGCTTTAATTCCAGTGTCCAGATTATGAATTCTTTCCATATATTCCTATTATGCAACAGAGTTTATGTCAAAACGAAGGAATTCAGATGTTGAATGCTAAATATAAAGGCTCTTATTTACCATGCTATTTACTACTGATATGCTATTCTGAAAGTTATGCTAGTTCGTGAATGTCGTCGTTAGACAACAGTCAACAGTGAGCCTTGCATTATACTATCACCGTCATCAGTGCATAAAAAAATAAAGCAGGTAAGCTGGACACTAAAATCCTGCAATATCATGTACTACTTCCCAGCAGTAAACAGAGTTTATAAGAAGTTTTCATCTAATGTTAATCTTGCTATTACTAATTGGAGATTCTAAAAGTTGCACCAATTTCAAAGCGCACTAGAAAAAAAATAAATTCTACAAATTCTCACAATAATCAAAAACATCCGACGATCAATTGTCAGATTGGAATAGTAATAGCCATGATATCTGTTTTCTAATTAATTACCCACCTCTGCCATTATAAAAGGTCTTGAGTTCAACTCTCAACGAAAGCAAATATCCTCTTTTTTTTATAATATATATTTTCTAAGTAATTCCCACATCTGCCATTACGAAAGATCTTGAGTTCAATTCTCAACGAAAGCAAATATCTCTTCTCCTTTTTTAGATTTTTCCCATTTTCAAATTTACCTTCGGTTTTTGTTTTTTTTTTCCATTAAAGATGCTAGAAACCTTTTCATGAAACAGATATTTTGTAGACTCTTTTTGAAATTTCCACGTCAATACTCATAAGATGCGCTAGAAAAAAATAAAATCACAGAAATTCTCACAATAATAAAAAAAATACCCTATCATCAATTGATAGGTTGGATCTTAATAGCCATTAGATCTGTTTTCTAATTAAATAATCATCCACCTTTGCCATTATCAAAATAATATTAAATAACCCCTAAAACTACATAGTAATTACCCACTCTGCAAATATAAAAGAAAATATAAAATAACACCCTAAATTTATATCTAATTGCTGGCATTTGCTATTTTGATAGAGTAATACCAAGTATTCCCTTTAATTTATATTTGAATTGTTCCTCACTTTAATTACTACGACTGTTAATATGATAAAAGTAACCCCTCAAAATTATATTAAAATCACCTATTTTTGCAATCGATCAAAGATTATCTAAATCAATTAAGCATACATATAAAGTAGCAAGATATGCTATTATAAAAACCAAAGTATAAAAATAGATCTATATATATTGTACGGTTACGCATAATACATTTAAGATTCTAACCCGTGCTTTTCGCACGGATTGATTGACTAGTTCAACATAACGAGACTACTCTTACACAAGAAATACATAAGCCTCGCATCTCTTTGAATTAATTACAGCATTTATACAGAGAATAAAAAGAAAAAGAATCAAACCTCACTGTCACAGGCAAGCTGCTACCCAGCATCAGCAGATGAGCAAACACCTGCCATCTGGTGGAACCGCCACGGGGTTACAGAAGAAGGTGCCTGAGTCATGGGGAGATAGGCACATTAGTAAAAACACAAAATAGTTAGTGGGGGTGAGTTGTCACATGAAACAATTTAGGGAGCTTGGCCATATATATTATGAAGAGAAATGATCAACCAAACTTAACCATATGAGACTTAAATTGCAGAAATTTGTGATGCGAGCAATGAAACTACATTAGAGAATGTGATGCAAGAGCCTTGAGAGATAAAGAGCGTTGTTAATTTGGTTAATAAGCAAGGATCAAAGTTGCCAGACAATGAAAGTTACTACATTTTAAATGAGAAGCTATTATGCAGAAAATCTAAGGGCAAGCAACCATATTGTCAATTATTGTGTGTGAAGGAAACTGGTAGAGCATGACAGTATGTAAAAGGTGAACCAGATGATGTTTGCCTGACTCCTGATGAGATGAACGTCCTCAACACCAAAACTTCTAGTAAAGAAAATGGAAATATTTACTTGGGTTTCACCACCAGTTTCTTGAGCTAGTAAAGGTAACATAATCTGACATATAAATCACTCTACAAATAGGAAAGGCCACCAAAGTGCCCCCAACACCCACCCCCCAAAGAAATCCTCATTTCTCCTGCAACTCTAACTCAAGCCACATTTCCCCATTGCTCCGCTTCCCAGCCAACCCTAGTCCCCAGTTTTTTAGTACATCGCACATATGACCATGAGCCACACGACCAGACCCCCACCCTCCCAATCCCCAGCCGCTACAGCCTAGGGCCAATTTCAACTGATAAAAGCAATTCGATTCAACAACTGCACCAGCGATTTCATCTCAATCTTAACAAGATTACAAGACCATGCCTGCAAAATCATATTTTTTTGACTTCCCCTCTCCCCAGAAATGGACCGTGAGCGATTGAAAGTCACAAATGCCATGAGAGGAACACAAACTAAGTACTGATGATCAATTTCGAACTCATACAGTAACTACTTTTTAGATAAAAGGGTGACCTCCGATCTCTGCAAATGCACACAACCTGTTTTTACAGTATTTTAACCATGTTGGTCACAAATGACTAAAGAAATAATATAATTAGAAGTATAGTCTATTATTGCTTCTCCATCCATTGTTGGCAAAAATCTCCAATGCAACGATCTCCAATGTCTTGCTCGTCATGTGGATGGTCTCCCTTTTATTTTCATGCTGCAGCAATACCTAAAATCGCAGCCAGTATGCTCCTCTGAAGATTGCCTGCATAAAAGAATTATATCTTTTTCTCTCAAATATTTGGTCATTTTGTGTGTACCAAATTGTCCATAAGAGAGCTGTCATGCCTACAAAAATCAGATTTCTATCGTTCTTCCCAATGCCTGATAACCAAAGCGTGAAACTTTTTTTAAAAAAATTGTAACCCTGATCGTAGGTGATAGCTTGAGGCACAGAAACCCTCACCTTGGCTGCCAGGCGCGGAAGTAGCAGGCCGAGGCCACCCTCCTGCGGCAGCCGGCGGCCGACCACCTGGAGCGTCGGCGACTGGGAGAAGACCCCGGAACCCATGCCTGCAGGTGCGGCGGCGGCGGCGGCGAGAGGACGCAGGACTGTGGCACCCAGGCGCGGGAACAGCCCGCCCTCCTGCGGCACCTCCCGGCGGCCGACGGCCTGCAGCTGCAGCGACTGGGAGGACGACGCCCCGGAAGCACCCATCATGCCCGCGGCGGCAGCAGTCGGAGGAGGCGGGACCGTGGCTCCCAGTCCCAGGCGCGGAAGGAGCGGGGCGACGGCATCGGCGTCCTCGCACGGCATCCTGCGGCCGCTGGCCGGCAGCAGCGAGGCCCAGGAACGACCGCCGCGGAGCGCCTTCCCCATCGCCGTCGCGATCGCCGTCTTCATCTTCGGACCCGACCCCTCTTCTCTCTCCTTGGCGATCTTTACTGGCTCGCGCTGCGCAGCTTTCCCCTTCTCCTTCTTGCTGCTTCCTCGAGAGTCGCGCGAGCGGAGTGGCCGAGTGGGTGTCGGAGGGTTTTTGGACAAGGAGAGCTGGAGAGGAGACCAATGATTGGTGGAACTTCTTGGACAGGTGGGCTGGTTTAAGCGATACAAGTAAAAAGTAACCGCTAAAATGATTAGATAGCTGTTTGGATAGGGAATGTAGCTAAGCTGCCTCCGGTGAAAACGATGTGTAAAAATTAAATATTTGGGTCTCCTGCGTGCTGATTGGTTCTGGCCTACAATTATGACGGTTACACTCAGCCGATGCACTGACTATTGACAGCGGTTTAAGTTAGACATGCCACAACATATTTAAGTAGCTATCTGGTTTTTGGCTAAGATAGGCATGCCACAGCTGACTAGCGTCATCTGATTTATGGTAGAGTGTCTTATTTTTCTTATCTCAACCTGCCTCAGGTTAGGAGCTAGATTTTGGCACCTCAAGTTAGGTATTTGCGAAAAAAAAAATGAGGCACCTTAGCCATAAATTCAAATAGCCACATAGTGTCCAAAAAGCCTTAGCTAATAGCTAGGCAATTTTTAGCTCACGCTCTAAAAAAGTCAGTTGTTAATTGAAAAAACATAGTTTAATGGCAGCAACAGTAGAAAATGGCCTATCTGCTAGGAATCCACTATTTTTGCTAGGTATATTTTAGTCAGACGATGGCAACAACAATATAGTCTTTTAATTCCAAACAAGTTAGGGTAGATTGAGTTGAAACCCAAACCAAATCTTTAGAAGGGGGAATTTTTTTTTTTTTACTTTTTGAAGAGAAATCTTTTAACAGGAAAACAAGGGTTTCAAAAGTTTTATTTGGCAAGAAGGGCAAGGAAGAGCCTAATCACGGCTCAGGCACGTGGATAGCTCCAAGCAGCTCTATTTAAGGCTAACTCTCTCGTTATATTCCAATCTTTTAGATCCCTTTTAACTGTCTCCTCCCAGGTCAAAATTGGCCGACCCCTACCTCTCTTCACACTATTGTTCCGCCTTATGATGCCGCTATGCAATGGTGTCTCTGGAGGTCTTCGTTGCACATGCCCAAACCATCTTAGTCGATGTTGCACAAGCTTTTCTTCAATTGGGGCTACCTCTAGATGATCTCGTATCTCGTTGTTTCGAACTCGATCCATCCTTGTATGCCCACAAATCCAACGCAACATACGCATCTCCGTAACACTTAGTTGTTGAATATGTCTTCTTTTAGTGGGTCAACATTCTGCACCATACAACATCGCAGGTCTAATAGCCGTCCTATAGAACTTGTCTTTTAGCTTTTGTGGTACATTCTTGTCACGTAGAACACCGGATGCTTGACGCCATTTCATCCATCCTGCTTTGATTCTATATTTTAGTCAGAGCTAAAAAAATTTAGTTGATCCATGGCCTCAATGATTCAAAATGCAGAAAAAATGGGATGTCTTAACAGAATTGATGTAAAAAAAGAAATAGGACTGGGATACAGTAGTTTGACTAGCCAAATAAATTCATTTCTTTGGCTAAATAATATTATTATTTTTTTGGTTTTATGTTTCCATACATATAGTATTATATATTTTCATATTTTTTGTGAAATAGCTAAATAAAATAGATGTATAATTTTTATAGCATTTAAAGGAGGTTGACACTAAGTATCAAAGCACACAATTTGAAACCTTTGATGATGCAAATATTCTAATAAGATCTTGAAGGATACATACATTATCTTGAGTTCATATACTGATCTAACGGGCACACGCAATAGTTTGGTGCGGCAACTTCACCACACGTGGTGAATCTATTCCCAGCACGTACGCTCGAACACCTCCAAAAAACTCTTCACTCTTTACTAGAAAAAACATTATAGAACAAAAAGAGACTGCATCACAACATCATCAGCAAAAAAAACTGCATTGCGTCCTGAGCTAGCTGAAACAGGTCAGACTTGCCAAGGCCTACCAAAACAGGTCAGACTTGCCAAGGTCTAGGAGACCCGAATGGGAAACATATCCTTATTCACAAGAACAGAATCATACCAAAAGTTGCTGCAACGAGGTAAAACTCATTTCAGAAGCTTGTTAAAAACAGACAGAATCAATCGAGGCCTGGGACTTGGGCAGCGAGGCCGCTGTGGGCTGAGTGGCCAATACAGTTACTTGCAATTTCGTCCTATGAAAAGTATCAATCTATTTTCTCGAACCACGCAGGAGAACTGCGCGTCATTTCATTAAGAAAGCAAATAGAGAAGCCTTGGGAGAAAAGAATCCCCCCAGGTCAAAGTACAATACCACCCACTCTTACAAAAAACACACGGAGACACATGACCACAACCTCTAAGAGCCCGCCCTCAGGACTAAGTCCTGGAGGGCTCTCGCTCCCGCCAAACACCAAATCTGCCCTTCATCAAACACTGCCTGAACCACCGACCTTGCATCCGGCCTGACATTCTCAAAAATGCAATCATTCCGATGCTTCCAAAGCTCCCAAGTAATCAGAATCATTAGGGAGCTAAATACTTTCCGCAACTCCTTAGGTAGGGAGCTAACAGCTCTACACCACCAAGAGTTTAGACAACTGTCAGAATCCGGCGGCCTCACAACATTATTCAACCTTTGCAGAACCAAGGTCCAGACCTCACGGGCCAGTACACACGACGTAAGCACATGATTGATTGTTTCAAGAGCCTAATCACAGAAGGGACACGCCGCCTGATGAGGCAGCCCGCGTTTGGCCAGTCGATCTGAAGTCTAGCAACGGTTATTGATGGCTAACCAAATAAAAAATCTGCACTTTGCCGGAGCCCAAGTCTTCCATATCCGCTTCCAAGGGGAGAATTTAATGGTGCCAATGAACATCGCCTCATAGGCTGATTTGCTGCTGTAACAGCCTGAGGATGAGAGTCTCCAGATAGGGGTATCCGGGGTATTCGGATGGAGAACCACACCTTCCAGCAGCTCCCAAATGTGGAGGTATTCAGACAATACCTGAACTATGAGAGCGCCCTTGATATCTGAAACCCAACATCTATTAGATAGTGCCTGGCTCACTGTACGCCTTTTAACCACCCTTTTGGGGATTGCTCGGAGAAGGTTGGGAGCTAAATCAGCCATTCTCTTACCCTGCAACCATCTATCAGTCCAGAATTTTGTGTTCTCTCCATTACCCACAGCGATTTCAACTACCATCTCAAAGAATGCCTTCGCTTGACTAGGGATCTGAACTGGAAGCCCAGCCCAAGGTCTCGAAGCGTCGGCCTTCATGAACCAGAGCCAACGCATGCGCAAGGCCCACCCCAATCTTTCCAGGTCATGAACACCAAGACCACCATAAATGTATGGTCGTTGCACCTTTGCCCAAGAAACCAAGCAGTTACCACCATTGGCTTGCTCTTGGCCTTTCCAAAGGAAACCCCGTCTCCTCTTGTCCACGGCCTTAATAACCCACTTAGGCAGGTCCAACGCGATCATCAGATGAATAGGAGTAGCAGAGAGGACTGATTTCACCACCACCAGACGCCCAGCTTTGCTCAAGAGGGGAGCCTTCCATCCTGGCAATTTGCTAGAAACTCTATCAATCAAGGGCAACAGGTCTGCTTTGGAAGGTTTCTGAATTGTAAGTGGTATGCCTAGATACAAACAAGGGAAGCTTCCAACAGAGCAGGAAAGAATTTCTGAAGTACGCGCCACGTCCTCCTCAGAGCATTGGATGGGGATAGCAGAGCTCTTCATCAGGTTGGTTTTGAGCCCAGTGACCGCC
The DNA here is from genome assembly GCA_022530915.1 of Paspalum notatum. Taxonomy (NCBI): domain Eukaryota; kingdom Viridiplantae; phylum Streptophyta; class Magnoliopsida; order Poales; family Poaceae; genus Paspalum; species Paspalum notatum. The sequence continues at coordinate 37,970,397 of CM039690.1, read as the reverse complement.
CCAAAGCAATGCAGCAGATCTCTCACAACAGATAAATCCATGAGTTCAGGCTTCAGAAAGATGACTACATCATCTGCATATAGAGAAATCCGAGGCCAGGAACATTGTCTGGCAAGGGGCAGCAGCAGATTGCTTGAAGAGGCCACATGAATTAGTGAGTTAAGCACATCCATAACCAAAATAAAGAGCATGGGGGACAGGGGTCGCCTTGTCTAAGACCGCGATGGTGATAGATGAGACAACCAGGGACGCCATTCACCATCACTTGCGTGGTGGAGGTAGAAAGCAACAGGCACATAAGATTACACCACTGTCTACCAAACCCCAGATGCTGCAGGACCTCAATTAGGAAAGACCAAGAAACCATGTCAAAAGCTTTCAAAATGTCAAGCTTTAGAAGGATGTGAGGCTCTTTGCTTCTATGCATAGCTCTGGCAAGCTGCTGTATAAGCAGAAAATTATCATGAATATTCCTTCCACGGACGAACGCACTTTGATTATTAGAGACCAACTTGGGCAGCATTGGAGCCAAACGAGCAGCTAGAATCTTGGTGACCAACTTAGCAAAACTGTGGATCAGACTTATAGGCCGGTAGTCCTTTACCATAGAAGAATCCACAGTTTTAGGCAGCAAGGTTATGTAAGCTGAATTTAAGAGTCGGAATTTGAACACATGGCCCCCATAAATAGCAGAAAAGGCAGCCAGAACATCGCTGCGGATTATACTCCAGCAGGCCTTGAAGAACCTACCAGTGAAACCATCTGGTCCAGGGGCCTTGTCCATTGGGAGGTCCCTAATTACCGCCCAAACTTCTTCCTCTGTAAAGGGGGCTTCCAAAGGAGCGAGATCATGCTACTGCTGCGTGTGGAAGGCTGCAAGGTTGAAAGAGAAATCCCTTTCTTCCGCAGACCCTAACAGACTCTCATAGAAGTCAGCCACCACCTCCTGCTTCTCATCTTGTGAAACAAAGATTCTGTCATCACTTGCAGCTTAGAAATAAAATTCTTTTTCTTTCTATACCGTGCCTGCTGGTGGAAGAAAGATGTTGCATCCCCCTCTTTCAGAAATAGCACCTTGGATCATAAGCGCGCAATGGTGCGCTCTAGAGAGGCCAGCCCCAGACAAAGAAACTTAAGCTTCTGACGCAGCCACTCCTCCCCAAGAGAAAGAGCACAAGAGTCCCTTGCAATTTCCAACTGGTGTAGAATTTCTTTAGCCATAGCGAGCTGTAACTTGATGTTGCCAACCTTACGGTGGCTCCATCTCTGTAAACCCTTACTAAGCCTCTGCAGTTTCAAGAACATACGAGAGTCCCCAGTTTTGTTTAACTGCATCAAGAAATCCAGGCAACTTGGGCCAAAAGCTCTCAAAATGGAACCTCCATTTACCTCTGGAGCATACGTTAAGGCCCAGAATCAGGGGGCAATGGTCTGAAACTCCCGCTGTAGTGCTCTGCAACACAGCATCCGGAAAAATTTCTTCCCACTCAACGGAACAGAAAGCGCGGTCCAGCTAGACAAGAGTTGGATTTTCACGCTCATTGGACCAGGTGACCTTACGCCCCAAAAGAGTAATTTCTTTCAGCTCCAAATCATCGAGGAGGCGTCTGAAGCGACCCATCAAAGCCCGATTCAGATTGTCATTGTTTTTGTCAGCTGTTTGGTATATCAAATTGAAATCTCCTGCAGCGACCCAAGGCCCACTACAAAAGGCTTTGATGTCTCTCAGTTCTTGAAGAAAGGCCACTTTGTCATCATCCTCTTGGGGACCGTACACACAAGTAAACCACCAGTTACGACCTTCGACCTCAGTGAACTGAACTGAGACCGAATAACTGTCAATCCGAGAAGAAATCACTTGAACCGATGCACTCTTCCAGGCGATAATGATACCCCCACGAGTGCCATCAGTTGGCAGCGAGACCCACTTATCAAACTCAGACCCAAAAACTGAACAGAGGAAAAAATTGTTAACCTCCATCACTTTGGTTTCTTGGAGACAAACAATATCTGCTCTGGATGAAAGGATTGCATCCCTCACCGAGTTCCTCTGGGCCTTCCCATTGAGGTCGCGGACATTCCAAACAAGAATGGAGGCTGGATTCATTGTCACAAAGAGAGGTCGACCAAACCGGAAGGACAGATCAGAGGCCATCCAGCGGGGAAGCCAAACGCACCTCCAGCCCATCTTCTACTGACCAACCGAAAATTGCAGCCAAAGCAGCGAGCTGTGAATCAGATATGGGATTGCAGAACAGTTTGCTATATTGGTCTTGGGTAACCGTGTCGATATGCTCATTAACAACAGGAAAGCCCAGGCTCCGAAACACCCGTTTCTACGCCTCCGAGATCACTGGACCCGGGGAACAGGGGCCGACACCGGCCACCCTCCTGCTGCAGCGAGGCATCGAGCGGGGATGCTGAGCCTTCTTGGACCTCCGCTTGGGAACACATGGTGGGTGGAGAATGCAATTAGTGGGTCTTGTGATCTTGTTCAACAGCTCATGCCTTGCCGCAGATGCCGGGGAGACCACCTGGGGACTTCGCGGTGCCGGACTTGGCGGTGCCGGAGAAGAGGAGGTCACCGGGGGGCTCGGTGCCATCGGAGAAGAAGCGGCCTGAGCCCGCCGATTTCGACGCCTTGAGTAGACCAAAACTTGCCCCGCAGCAGGGATAGGACTCCGTGGAGCAATGACAGGTACAGCCTCCTCTAGCGGGGCCAGCGAGGCCAGCTCGGTGAGGTCGCCCCCGGCGGAGGTCGCGATGGGCTTATCGCACATCGGAGATGGAGCAGGGGTAGCCTGGCAGGTTCTAGGCTCCGGATCATCCAGAGCAGGCGTGTCCAGGCCCAGGGGAGCACCAACCAAGGGCTCGACCACCGGCCGAGGGGAAGCATCCGGCCCATGTACACCATTCGAAGGCCCAACAGCAACCGCAGAGCTTGTAGATTTGGGTGCCAGGAACGGTCCGTTCGCCAACAGGGCACGCGCGGAGTCCTGAGCCGACTCGGGAGTAACTGCCGCCTCCTCGAGGCCCTCTTGTGCGGCCTCCGAACAGCCACCGCCCAACGGGAAGGCTCGTCCCGCCAAATCCCGCGCCGGCTCTCCGTCCGCCCGCGCATGGGGGCCTGCGCCCAATCGCGAGTGCACGGGGGCACGAGCAGGGCCACGCGTAGGAGCCGCCACCATGCTGGAACCAGCAAACGAATCGTCAGCCGGCAGATTGTGCCGATGCCGCCACTGCCGTCGCCGAGGACCGTCGTTGGCTGGAGGTGGTGGCGGAGGCAGACCCGAACCCGCCGGAGGTGGAGGCAGAGCAGCAGAGATTGCGACCGGATAGGACAGAGCACGTGCCGCCGAAGTTCCGTCTTCGACCTCCACATGCGGCTCTTCAACGAAAAGGTCCATCACCTCCGGGATGAGTTCCAGATGGAAGCTCCAAGCACGAAGCCGGAAGCAGTCCCGACGGTCCTGTGTATCCGCCGCGACCTCGCCTACAAGGCAGTACTCATCCAGAAGGAGCGCCGCGGTCTCCACATCCCAAGCGGCGCAGGGATTCCCCTGATCTCCACATCAACGGTATGCGCCACCGCCACGCCAGAAGAACGGAAGAACCTCGTCCACCTTGCAATGTGTAGGCGCAGCAAGGTAGAGATCACAGGCCTCCCGCCATCCAGCACACGAAGCATCGTGGCCTCGTCCGATAGGAGAAGGATGAATTCAGTCGCCGAAGCTCGCTGAAACACCATAGATTCCTCGGCAACATCGAACCTTCTAGCGATCAGCGCGGAGACGGAAGCCACCGGCACAGTCTCCAGCCCGCCAATGCATGTGACGATGAGGGAGGTGCAGACGGAGAGTTGTTCGACTGACGCCACCTCCGCGGCCTAGGCCGTCGGCGACGGCGACGCTGGCGCTCTCCGCCATCATCGCCAGCAGGCATCGTCGCCCCACCTCCATCCATCTGGCCCGAGAGTATTGCCACGGCCGGAGCAGGGGAGGGGGAGCGCACGACCGGGCGCCACACAAGCTTCTGCGCCGGCACCCGTCGACTTGGGCATGCCACGGCGCGGTGCCCCTCCGCCCGGCAGCGAAAGCAGCGCGAGCGACGGCGGCACTCGGCGGCTCGATGAGAACTCGCGAGACAGTTGAAACACTTCCCCTCAAGGTCTTTGGGGATGGGCCGGCGAGGGCGCGACTGGGGCCGCAAGCGCCTCCGCCGAGCTCGCCGACTCTCGAACACCTGCCAGCCAAGGCTAGGTTCCGCCGGAGGAGACGACGCAGACGACCTTGCCGGCGGAAGGACCTCCGGGGTGGCGGCGAGAAGCACGTCACGGAAGGTTGGAGTCACGCCATCTGGAGACGACGGACTGGAGTCCCGCCACCGCAGCGACTTGGGCCTGCCCGCCGGCGCAGGGATAGGGGAAACAGGGTAAACTGGCACTTCCAGGGGTGGGGTGGCCACGCGTAGCGGGCGCGCGACCTTGAGGGTGGCCGCCGGCTCCGGAGTGAAGGCCGGTGTGGGGCTGTGGGGGTGGGCGGAGACGCCGGGAGGGAGACGAGGGGGGTGCGGCAGGGGAGACGAAACGAGAGCCATCTCCCTCTCTCAAAAAAGTATCAATCTAGCATTTGCATTTTTTTTCTTAAAAGGTGTCAAACTGTTAATCTAACTATTTTAGGTGGTTACTTTTTTATGGCACCACTGGATATGCTATAATTCCAATTTTATAACTTTCCTTTGGTTCTACCTGAATAAATCTGGCCATTAGCTGTAGCTTTGCATTCTGACCTAGCATTGTGTTAAACTTGCGTTCTGAATGTTTAGCCTTAAAAGAAAAGAAACCTATTTAAGCATGGTTCCTCATACTGCTATGGGGGAATCAAGCATGGAAGGGTGTGCAGCTATACTGACAGGACAGCAGATCAACGGCGTAGAAAACAAGAGTTGACTCAGCATTGTTTAACATACGTATTGTCTGAAAATGCTAGAACGAAAAACACATCATACGCGGCATCAGTTGATCCTTCCCTGTGCTAGAGAACCAGTATTTTACAAGAATTGCCTTTCGCCAAACACAAAGGCAGCTCAATGTGAAACATAAATTTAACACGTCCAGCAAAAGAAGCACGATTTATTCAGATTTGAGGTCATAGAACCCAGATTTGAGGGCCTCTTTGAGCATGAAACCATTGTAGCTCCTCTAGGTTTATTTGATAGCGATGTTCATCTCATTTGCAAACACACAGTCATCGTAAATAGTGGGCAGCTCAGCTCTTAATTTGAATTCAGAAGCTGTAACATCTTCCATCCATGGAATTTCTTCTGTAATAAGCCTCGTAACAGCACAATTTGCAGTTTCAGTGACAATTGCAGTTTCTTGCATCATCCTTTTTGCAAGAAATATGCAATTGTGTAATAAGCCATGTAAAGGGTTGAATCAGAAAGAGACTCTACAAGGAACTGCTCATCCCATGGAATTCAACAAGCCCAATGTGTGCTCAAAACCATTACTACGGGTTTCAGCTGAGAATGTATTCATGCCGTCCAAACACCTGACTGCCTGCTGCTTCCATTCAGCCTCACAGGGTTCAACTTTTCGTTCGGAAAGTACAGAATTTCAGTAATATTTTTCATTTTTGGTACTATATGAAAAAAGAATTTCAGTCCAGTTTTTGGAAGAAGTCCACATTACCCTCCTCATCTCTTCCCGTAGTCCGAGTTTCAACCCCAAAATCTAAAACCGTTCCACTCACAACCTCCAACTCTTGAAACTGGTCAAATTACCACCTCAAACGGTTTCACAGGGTGGTTTTCTCCTGACACATGGGTCCCACTTTTACCTTGCCTCACTGACAGGTAGGTCCCACCTCCACCTATTCTTTTTCCTCCCTCCCTCCCTCCTTCCCTCCCTCCCTCCCACGGACATGGACAGGCAATGTCGAGCTCGCGCGCCTTGCCATATCCAGCCTCCTGCCGCCCAACTAGCAAGAGCACCAGACCCGCTGCCCTCTCCGCACTGCTTCCCCCACCATGGCGAGCTCAACCTCTCTAGGGAGTGCCACCGCCGGGTCACCATGGCCAAGCTTGACCTAATCTTGCGGCCCTGCCTCCTCCGGACCAACCATCGCATGCACCACTGTCCGGCGCCTCTTCACCCTCTTCCCCTCATCCTTTGAGACCCCCGTGGCTCCAATTCCACCTCCACCGAGCGCCGCCCCTCGTCAACACCGCGCCGCCGGCTATCAACGTGGAGGACCGCCTCCGGGCCGTCCCCACGCCTCCACTCCCCTCCTCCGAGCTCAGCTCGTCCCCACGCAGCCTCCGTGTCTGCTAGTCGCCCCCCCTCCTTCGCCGGTACCACCAGATCGAGGCGTGCGGGTGGCGGACGGGGTGGGGGCAGCACGATCATGGGCGTGGTGGGGGAGCAGGCGCTGCCCGTCTCCTCGGCACCAGAGCTCGCGGGCGTGGAGCGGGTGCAAGGACGGTGGGGGAGCCGGCGCCGCCAGTCTCCTCCGCGTCAGAGGTCGCGGGTGCAACCGCAGGGGCGGCGGGGATGCAGCGAGGAGAGAGGGGGAGGAAGGAGGAAGAAGAGGTGGAAGTGGGACCCACCAGTCAGCGAGGCAAGGTAAAAGTGGGACCCACATGTTAGGAGAAAACTACCATGTGAAACCATTTGAGGGGGTAATTTGACCGGTTTCAAGAGTTGGGATGCGTGAGTTGAACGATTTTAGAGTTTGGGGTTGAAACTCGGACTATGGAAAGAAATGAGGGGAGTAATGTGGACTTCTTCCCCGGTTTTTTATGGAATGGATTTTGGTTCCGAATTCAAAAATATAAAAAGTCAAACCTTAGTTTAAAAAACGAAAGTCGGAACAGTGCAAGCAAAATTGCAATCCCTCGCCTCACCATAAGTTATATGGACCAATACCACTGATATGTGATCATCAGTCATCACCTTCTCCGGCTCACTATACAACACTGCTGTGTCTTCTTCCAAAAGCTTGGTTTTGCCTTCTCAAAGGCAAGGACAGCATTCCCCTCCCACTTCTAAACACCAGGAGTGCAGCGCATCTTCTTAAAACGAAATCAGCGCACATACGCGCTCAGGGGACCGCACCACGTCAGCCTGACGTGTTCCTACCGTCAGATTGAGCTCTGGAACAATATCAGCCGTTGGATAAGCAAGCTATGGTGTGGAAACCTCCAGAGAAAGCACCTGCATGTCCAATTCGTCTAGACACCTCCCGCAGAACAAACTCGAAGAGATAACGTGGCACAAGCTAGATGGCCCCTTTTGCTGTATAAAAGGACCAGCGATGGGGACCTCTCACATTGTTGACAGCAGCACCACTCACGTGCTTCCTGAACACCAACACAACAGAACTCACAAAAAAACGACAGCAAAAAAACATCGTACGTCTGTACTTGCTGGAGCACTTGTACTAGATCTAAATGGAAAGAAGGTACGAATCAAGGTAAGATTACTCTTCTGGTTACTATGTGAAAAAAGCAACTCAGCAACAAAATGTAAATCCAAGCTTGCCTACCTGCTAGAGATTCAATAATCTCCTGCTACTGGATCAGTTTAAGCTCTGGTAGGATATCAACCGTTGAATCTCAAGGAAACGATGAGGATGATTCGCGTGACGACTGGTGTCATCGAGCAAGCTCCAGAACCTGCTCCAAAGGCACGGCCCCCACCTGATAGCTGCCTCGCCGGCACCGCCAACCTGCGCCCATGGCACCGCCCCCACCCGATGGCTCAGCGCCTCGCCGATGCTGCCTCCGTCCTCTCTCAGCCGGGTAACAGCTCTCGCGGTACATCCCGACACGCACAGCCCTCGATGTCCCCACCAGATAGCTCGGGGCAGCTCGCTCCTGCCCATGGCGAAGCTCAACTCAACCACCGTGCCCCTGCGCGGCTGCGCCTCGACTCCTCTGATCCTCACCGCCTGCACGCCTCCCAATCCCGGCCGGCTTGGGCCGCCTTGCTGACGTGCAGGGCACCTTCTAGGAGGCACTGGTCGCGCTCGCGCTGCGCTCCAAGCCAAAGTGCACGCAACGAGGAGCCCACGCAACAAACTTCCACGGCGCACGCTCTGCGCCGCTCCGAGCCAGCCCTTCCACAGGTCCCCTCTGCCGCACGCATTGTGGCAGCCAGAGCGTTGTCCACCGACCTCCCCGCCGACGCCGACATTGTCGGGCCGCCGTCTTCGCCGCAACTGCAACCGTCTTCTCCGAGTCATCCTCACCCCTCTCCACCACCGCCGCAACAACAAGCATCGAGGCCGACGCCATGCTGTGCCGGATGCCCTCCCGTCCAGGTTCGCCACGGCACCCGTCACACCGCGTTGGACACTCTTCAGCCAGCAGAGCCCACCACCATTTCAAGGAACAAGATGAGCAGCGCTAAGGGCTTTGGCGGGCTGACGGCGAGTAAATGCATGTTGCAGGGTCACGCGGTGGTAGCCCTGGCCATGTGAGCTTAGAGTGGGGCATGCAGAGATGGCGCAGCGGAAGCGTAGGCCACCGACGGAGGAAACGGCCGGGGCCAACTTCTGGTTGGTCTGTGTCTCGGTGACGAAGAAAGAGCAGAGGGGTGGCCACGAGTCAGGCAGAACGCGCCAGTGCAGATGATTGCCTCCTCCGTGTCCATACCATACACATACAGGCATACACCTACTGACCTACCGCCACGCACGCTCCTTGCACAAAAAACAGCTACGCTGTCGTTTCCAGTATAACACGAAGCCAGAGACCCACAAGAGCTCACTTCCTCTGCCATCCCGCTCACTCCACATCCAGAACATGGAGCTCCCCTTGAGTAGCCGCTGCTTCCTAGCTTCTTTCAACCTCATCCTAGTATTGGGCTCTTGGCCTCCTTCCCTAGAACTTGGGGGCTGGCCATGGAGGAGATCCAGTGCCTCAAATCCCTACCCAAGAACCTTCCCACTCCCTAGTTCAATCCTCCTCCCAGTCTCATTTGCCCCTTGCAGCAGAAATTTCTTTCGATGCCAACGCTCCTTAGGGACAACAACGAAGAAGAAGAAGAAGAAGCAGAAGGTTCTGTGAAGCTTCACCCCGCACAAAAGGGTTTGGAAGAGGGCTGTGGATCAGAGTTCGACTTCTGTTGCAGGCACTAGGAGGCCTCGCTCACCACCCTCCCAAGGAAGCTCAGCTCCAAGTCGAGCACAAGGAGCTCGCTATTCCCCACAGAGAGGGCGGCCAGGATCTAGACCAAGTGGCTGGGACCGTGGGACGAGGTTCTCCCTTTCGTCAGTGGAAATCTTGGTGCCGGTTATGGGCTCTTCCTCCATCTAGGTACTGCTAGCAGCACTCCCAATCCAAGACCTCATGACAAAGCCGCGAGAAACAATACTGTCCCTTTTACTTGCGTCGCTAGCAGCCATAGCATGGAAGATATTGGTCAACATCACCATCAGCGAGCTGTTAGCCAGCGGGAGAGCAAAGGGATTTATCAAGCTTGTCTCCCCCTCACCGAGCAGATCTCTGAACATGGCCACCACCTTCAGCAGCAGATGCAGGCTACTACTCAGGTGGCTAGGGAGGCAGACACTGCTCACCTTTCTTTCAGGAGGCTGGATCTGGCTCCTAGTCATGTGGGTGAGCCTCCCCCTCACCAAGGCCAGTAAGCAGTTCATGATTTGCTCATCCCTAGCAGCAGCGCCCCTCCAGTCCAGTATCAATAGGTTCTTGAAGATGTTCGACAGCTTCCTCATGAGGTAATGGCCCCAGCCCTCAAGGCGCCAGAGGGAGCCATGAGTCTTCTTGCCTGGAACTGTAGAGGCTCTGGTGGTAGCCTCTGCAGTCCAACCATGAACCACATGGCTCGCCTTTCTATATCTACTAAAGCTAAGGTAGTTTTTGTTTTAGAAACCAAAAGGCAAAATGTTAATCTGAATATGCTCAAGTCTAAATTCTCCTTTGATGATGCGTATGTAGTATCAGCAGTAGGTCATTCTAGAGGGTTGTGGCTCCTTTGGAAGGATGACTTCAACCTGAAGGTTATCAGTTCTTCTCCCAACTACTCCTACATTCTAGCCGAAGCAGCCTACCGGCCGACGTCTACTAGCTTTAGTTTGATCTGTATATATGGTGATCCCCATCACACAAAAAAATGATGAGGTCTCGCATGATGTCTTAAATTTTGTTGTAAATTATCCTGATGTGCCAATCTTGTGTATGGGTGATATGAATAACATCATGAATGTAAGGGAGAAGTTATGTCCTAATCTTGCCAACTGCGCTGTAATTTCTAATTTATGTGCTTGGATTAAGGAATGTGGTCTCTTTGATTTGGGCTACAGCGGTCCTGCCTATGCGTAGATGAACAAGCGTTTCTCTTCTTTTCCCACGTTCGAACGTTTAGATTGTTGTTTAGCAAATGTTAAAGGGACAACCTTATTTCCAAAACACTGCTGTTTTACATCTTCCTATGCTCTATAGTGATCATTTTGATTAACATTAACTCTCAAGTTCAAAGACCTAAAAGGCCTTTTCATTATGAGAACTGGTTAGCAGGTTGCTAAATCAAGCTGGGAAAGGTTGAAAAACAGATGTTACCAGCTGAAAACCACTTATCTTGCAGCTGATCTGAAAAAATGGAGAGAAAAAAACTAATATTAATGAGAAGCTAACTACCATAGAAAATCAGTTGCTTACTTTGCAGGCTGAGACTCCAACAGTAAACAATCACAGAAGTCAGTCCCTCCTCATTCAACAGCATCACAACATAATGGATAAGAATGGAGAATATCAGACAAAGAGTTGAGAAGAAGTGGGCAAAATTGGGAGACAGAACAGAAACACCCATTTCTTTCAGAAGCGCATTCTGAAAAGAGCCAGGAAGAATAAAATTCCTTTTATCTTAACACAAGATGGCTCTAGGCTCTAGCCTTACAACTAATGAGCAAATAGCAGATTGCTGTTAATTTTATTTTACTAACCTCTTCTCTTCACAACTTAATGTTGCTTCTCAACAGGATCAGCAAATACAAGACTTCGAAACTTCAGATATTTTTAACGCCTTCACAGAATATGTTCCTGACAGGGGGAAAATCTGGAATATTATTAAAAAGAAGAACTAATGCTGCTCCAGGACCTGATGGATTTAGTGCAGCCTTCTACAAGGCAGCATGGCCTTGGATTGCGGAGGATGTAGTTTAGCTGGTCCAGAACTTTTACAATTTGGGGAGGATGACAAATGCAAGGTATGTAACCAAGTTGAGGATGATGTCCATCTTTTCTATACTTGCTCTCTTCCAAGAGCCACTTGGTTTTCAGCCTCTCCCTCCTTAAGAACAGACACTTTAGTTATTCTTCACCCCAATTTACAGGAAAACAAGAGTCAACTCACTACTCAGCACATTTTAACAAATGTATTATCTGAAACTGCTATAAAGAAAAATACATCATACGGCATCAGTTGATCATTCCCTGTGTTAGAGAACCAGTATTTTACAAGAATTGGCTTTCGCCAAACACAAAGGCAGCTCAATGCGAAACATAGATTTAACACGTCCAGCAAAATAAGCATGAGAAAAGGGCACCACAAAAATAAGTTCCTATATATATAAGCTGATTTTTAAGCTTCACACCTGTATTTGCTAAGGAAGATGAAAACTGGATCACCAGGGGACGGGGGATTCTTCTCTAGCAGCGAGACACACTCCCCAGCCTTAGAGCGAGCGGCATCATCAAACGCTGGAAGCACCTCGACATGCTCAAGGCCCAGCTGTCTCTTGATCAGCTCCAAGTTCTCACGAAGCACATCCATCTCACTGAACGGAAGCTTCAGATCCAATGCCTGAGGGCCAACCTCCCTCGCCTCGTCCTTCTTGAACCTGACGAAGGGCATGCACAGCTTCTGAACTTGCTTCAGGTTCATTTCCTTCCCGATGGGACAGTTCATCAGAGCCTCTGTTATCTCCTGATCAGGCGCAAAGGAGTGTGTTTGGCTGTTGAACTTAGACTGCAGCACCCTCAAGCACTGCTCTTTCCAGCCAGAGTAGTGCTCGTTGACATATATGAGGCCAATGCTTATCTTCTTTGCCTCTGATGGAGGTGCAGACACAGCTCCCTTCTTGGGCTTCTTGGAACCAGACTCTTGCTTCTGGAGCAGCTTCCTCATCTGAACTATGGAATCCTGCAAGTATTTATTTGCGGTTCTTAGAGTTGGATCAGCGGTATCTGCCACTGGCCAGCCACCTTTTATTGCGAAGCCTTGTTTCTTTAGGATCTTTAGCCACACGTACTCGGCGTAGTGTGGGCAAATGGGAGTGACTAGCCTGGTCTGGACGTCCATAAACTGCCACAGCAGGTCACGGTTCATGCCTGCCGCTCCACAAGAGAGTATGTACTCGTCTCTAGCTAGTTGGAGGTCATAGAACCCAGACTTGAGGGCCTCTCTGAACATGAAACCATTGTAGCTCTTCTCGGTTTCTTTGATAGCAATGTTCATTTCGTTTGCAAACACACGGTCAGCGTAAGTAGTGGGCGGCTCAGCTCTTAATTTGGATTCAGAAGCTGTAACCTCTTCCATCCATGAAATTTCTTTTGTAAGCCTCATAACAGCAGAATTTGCAGTTTCAGTGACAAAGTTTGCATCATCCATACCATCGCCAGCATCAGCAAGGGCAAATCTAGTGGCATCAGGAGAGTACTTTTCTATGGCCTCTTCAAGAGTCAGGAAATTCCCTGTGGACTTGGACATTTTCTCTGAATTAAGCATAAGATGTCCATTGCAGCGGAATCCACGAGGCCAACGGTGCTCTGGAAGAAGTGTTGCATGATTGTATATGCAAAATGCAAGATGGTTTTGAGTAAGGTCCTTACCAGAAATCCGGATATCAAATGGATACCAATACTCAAATTCTTGCTTCATCCTGTTCAATTGAGCTGTAGCAATGTCAGCTTTTGATGCTGGCACATCACAAAACACAAAATCCCAAACTTCATCTGTCATTTCTTCTGGCCTTATTGAAGACATTTCTTTCCCATACATGTTGCCATTTTGCAAGAAATGTGCAACTGTGTAATAAGCCATGTAAAGGGTTGAATCAGAAAGAGACTCAACAAGGAACTGCTCATCCCATGGAATTCGACTACCAAGGCCAAAAGAACGTGAACAGGCCCGCTGGTTCAACCAGCCCAATGTGTGCTCAAAACCATTACGGGTTTCAGCTGAGAATGTATTCATGCCGTCCAGACATCTGACTGCCTTCTGCTTCCATTCAGCCTCACCATAAGTTATGTACCACTGATCTGTGAGGGCAACAACACACTCATCACCAGATCTAGACATGACCTTCTTCTCTGGCTCACTATACAACAATGCTGTGCCTTCTTCTAAAAGCTTGTTTTTTTATCAGAGGCTTTACTTCATGAACCTTTCTACCACTAAATTCACCTACAATCATTGTTCCATCAGTAAATCCTTTTAGATATGTCATTCTTTTTGCTTCAGCAAGCTTCTCCTTGTCGTTCTGGCTCTTAATCTTAAGATCATGGCAAACCTTCTCTGCTGACTTATCTCCAAATTCAGGAACGTAGATTACTGGTATAATTTCATATGGAAGAACCCACTCGTCTATCACTCCATACTTTGCTCTCAAAGCTGGCTTTGTGACTAAATTTTGCAGTGCTATGAAATCATCAGGTGAATCACTTGGAACACTAATCACAATGCCAGTACCTTTATCAGTCAAGACTGTGAGCATTGGAAGTGCATATATGGTTTGATTCAAGGAAAGAGGAGATTTCAGTGGCAAGCCAATCAAATCATTGCCAGACAGCTCACGTAAGCGTGTTGGCTTTTCTGGGACCCTGGATAAATGTTGGTATGCAAGATTAAGAGCAGCCCTTGCTGTAAGGATGAAGACATCAGTGTCATTGATCTCAAAAGCACCATAGATTCCATCAGGAAGCACCCAACAATTTGTCTGTCCATACATCGTCTCAGGTCTCAGTGTAGCAGCTGCCAAATATACCTTCCTCCCTTCCAAGGCCTTCAACCTAGGAGGAAAAGGTGCGATCACCTCCATTTTAACCAACATGTATTCTTGCGGCTGCACACCTTCACCTGTTGCCCTATCATGATCAGCACAAGGTTGGCCATCCAAGGGAGAGTAGATCGTGTATCTCATATCTTTAACAACCTTTCCCAACTTCTTCAGCTTCCTCGTCTGCCACTTGACAAAAGAATCATAGTACGGATTCATGTCAGTAGTTATGAATGACCTCCTCCAATCACAGCCCAAGCCAAATTTCTTGAGAACTTCCTTTGCCAATGGAGGGAAGTGAGTTAACCAGTGATAAGGATCCTGAAATTTAGCAATTTTTCATCCTGAAGATCAAAGCTCTTCATGATCTCCCACTGGTACTTATTTGTGCCAGCCTTTGCAGCAGACTTGGACTTCTTGCCCCTAAATTTATCTGGGGCAACAGCATCAGTCTGGAGAGCATCTGCCACTGCAGCACTGGAACCCTCCTGCGCCATGAAACAGCGGAGGATTTCCATATTGTTGGATCTCCCTAGCAAGCTTATCAGCTGAGGCCTTGATGGGCATTCCAGTGCAGTGGAAAGCAAAGGGCAAAAGGACATTGCAGCCGCGGAGCCTGTGGTAGGCCGCACCGAACTCAAGCTTGGACAGAGTGAAGGCGTGGCCCAGATGCAGCAGGCCATTCATGTAAGGGTACGTGAAGTTCCCAAAGAATTTTTCCCCAGGACCTGGAGGCTCACTGCCAGGATCAGCCTCAAAAACCTTGCTCTCATCCCAAGACCGCTGAACCTCTGATTCGTTGGTCCGCAAAAAATCTGTCCGAGCACGACTCTTAGGTTCGTCAGGGTTCGACGACATCTTCCTGGAAGACCAACAAACAACATAGAAGGATGTCAAGACAAGCATCTCAATTTGACTCTTTACAGCTCACCTTAATTCATATCTTTGGTGTAAAAGTGGAGCTAGCATGCATGAAACCTAAAGAAACAAGTATTGTTTTTGAACAAAGTATGGCATTATAATTTCATGTTAACTTGACTGGATTCGTATCTGAAATGTGCAAAAACAGAGGAGCGAACAGATGCGTGGAACATACTTAACAAACATATATTTTTGGTGAGTGCAGCATCACCTTTTGTCCTTTTCTTTTGGCAATCAACAGAGTCATAATTTGATGTTAAACTGAATTCACATCTGAAACATAAGAAAAAAAGGGAAGTGCTAACAGAAAAGCATGAAGCACACAGAAAGAAACATTTGTTTCTAATGAGGTATAGCATGGCATCATAATTTGATGATATCTCGACTGAAACCATATCGGAAGTGTAAAAAAAAAGGGGAGCAAACAGGTGCATGAAACCTATAGAAACAAACATTTATCTTTGAAGGAAAGTATAGCATCATCACACTTTGACGTTAACTCGACTGAACCGACATTTTGAGTGAGAAAAGAGAAGGGGGCTAACAGACAAATGGAACGCACAGGAATAAAATTCACTACAGTACGTACTTCTGAATTCGTTATTAAGAAGAAAGGCTACGGGCGGTGTGATTGTGGACATAACATGAGGCAAGACAGTTCGGTGTGACCCCAAAAAATTTGCTTTGCAGGTGAATGAACAGCTACCGGGCGGTATGGCTGTGGAAAATGGTGCGGAAGGGAACTAGGGAAGGGTGCCGTTTCGTACCTGGCGAGGAGGCCGCCGCTGGCGACGAGCTGGAGGCGAGAGAGGAGAGCACTCAGAGCAGAGCCAGCCGAAACGCAAGACTCCGTTAAAACCCGGCTTTTGATTAGCGTCAGCTTCCTTGACACCCAAGCTTAGTAGCCTGAGTCAGCTTCCTTGACACCCAAGTTTACCAGCGGGCCACATCTGTCGGTCACAGATTGATGAATGCACGTTCGGACGTTCAGTTGGTGAGCCTGATGCGGTGGTCTGTTCTGTTGTTTCAATTCAACCGTCTGCCGTTTTCCTTTTCTGCTTTGCGTGCCGAGCTTTGCTCTATGCATCTATTCTAAGCCGAGGGATCAACGAATTTTACCAGAAAGCATACATCAGCTGGTACTGGACAGTCCCCCGGCATGGTCAAATCGGATTCAAAAAAAGACACAATGAATTAAACAACATAATCTTACTACAGAATTGAGAAACACTGCAAGCCCGTACAGAATTGACAAACACTCCAAGCCCGAACAAAAGGCTCTCCAACTCTCCTTTGATCATGATGTTTAAACATAGCAGTTATGCATCTAATACATTGACAGAAAAACCAAGATTACAACTAAAATGGATAAACGACACTACCTCCAACATCATTCTCAAGCCTGTCAGAAGTCTGCTAATGTATGATATTCCCATATGCCTGTATCCTCCGCCACTAGTAACTACCCCACCACTCCACCAGTAAACAACACATGCTGTATGCTATCGGCTATCGAGTATCGACCACTATGTGCCACTAAACCTGCACCTAAACAACAAAACGATCCCACCACCACCACCATGGTCACCGGTATATCTACGCTATCTCCTGTTAACAAAACACTGCCCCCTGGCAAACCGCCTCAGCCTTTGGATGAAGGGGACAAAACACTATGTTGGTGTCATATTTAGCTCAATGCCTCGCTGCCTCGCAGACTCCATGACGACCTCTGTGTTGCTCCCGTTGGCCTTGCAGAAGCTCAGGTTCGCGTGCCACAGCTTGAAGGAGAAGGGGTAGACTGATGTTGCCTGCTGATAGAACCTCTTCACGGTCTCAGCGACATGCAGTTTATCCACGAGATTTGCGCCCTCTAGCCATACAGATTCTGGTGCGACAGGTACAGCTCGGAAGATTGTGTTGATCAGAACAGAGCCTGCCCAGACCCTGATGCCCATGGAGGTACCGTCAGAACCACAACCCGTGTAGTGGTTAGCGACAAATCGACCAACTGCCAAGCCTAGGCTATAGTTTGCAGGAAGAACTTCCATTACAGTTTCAACAAAGTCTACCAGAGACTTCACATCGCCAATTTTTTTCGGAAGGAGGGATGGGCCAAAGCAAATTTCAAGGACAGAGTTTATCACAGAAGATTCTGCAGGAACAGGACCGATAGTGTCGTCTATTAGCTGCCTAAGCCTAAGCTTCTTAACATTCTGGCAAAACCTTCGTGACAGCAGCTCCCTCGTGGGCAAATTCCTATGATCTGCAAGGTAACCAATGATTAAGTTGAATGTAGCCCGAGTTTGATCATCTGTTGAAGACAATGATTTCTCCAGTTCCAGTGTGTGAATTGCAGCATGTTCTCTTATGCAATGCTCATACCACTCCCCTTGAGCCAATTTCATTGCTTTATCCACAGCAACTTGTGCTTCCTGTAGGTTGTTCTCCAGTATCTTGTACAATGAGAGATTTAATAACCGAAAGACATGATCTTCTGATATAGATGAGCCAGAACCAACTTCCAGGGCTGAAACAAGCGATGGTGCTCCAGGCTCTCCGTTGCCGAGTTCCACACCAACAGCAGCATTACTTTGGATATCACAATCTTTTCCATATTCCTCAAACCAGCAAGTCAGTACCTTCTCAGCTAACTCAGTATCAGCAGCCAGAGCAAGCTCAGCATATTGATTCCACAGATATTGAACTCCCTGGACCTCTTTAGGCCAATTCAAGATCAACTCATCAAAGCCTTTCAGACCAGGACATGTACCATGTTTTCTATCTAGACGAGCTGACATAAGAAGAATCTGAGGACACATAGGGTACTCTTTCATATACTTCACCAGCATATCAGCAGAAGATTTCAAGCCTTCAACAGCTCCCAGACAACTAATGTGGTTAACAGCAAGGAATTGCGATAACATCAGGTAAGACGGATCCCC
This sequence comes from Paspalum notatum, assembly GCA_022530915.1. NCBI lineage: Eukaryota > Viridiplantae > Streptophyta > Magnoliopsida > Poales > Poaceae > Paspalum > Paspalum notatum. The sequence continues at coordinate 37,952,513 of CM039690.1, read as the reverse complement.
ATTTTTAACACACTCACTAATATCTTCAGCCATCTTATCAGCAGCGCAATCCAAAAGCTCTATAATCTGATGTCTGTTATCTACACTGGGATCAATGGGAGCCCACACTAAAGCACAAGGCAATTTTTTCTGGAACTCTAGCTGATCAATAATTTCCTTCGGAAGTCTCCTGTAAATTGAGATATATAGGCACGAAATCCAAAATATGCATCTATCAGACATGGTCAGACAAGAAATGACATCAGCTAGCAACTTGTCACCAGAATTATCAGGCATTGCAGTTGGGAGAATTCCAAAAATCCTAGAAATTGCCTTCTCTACATTTCCAGACATGCACAGAAAGTAAATCATCTGTAAGAATATGTCTAGTACGAAAGCACTTCTTTCATTTAGATCCTTGTCAGTGTCAGCTGTCATCTGGCAGAGCATGCTCAAAGCATCGTTATAAGCATCCAATCGGTCATCAAAGCGTAACCTACTATTTATATACATAAGCCACAGTTCATAGGAATAGACATTGTGTTGCACCTAGAAAGAAAAAAGTAAAAAGATTTATTGATGTTTAATACAGCATGTATCAAATGATAAAAGCAATTATGCATCCATTGGTTTGTGACTAAAAATATGAAAGGCCTTCAAATCTCATCTACCGGTTTTTCATGTACTAAGTCCTAGCAACAAAGTGAAAAACAGACAGAGTACACTGGGATTAAAGTATATTCTGCCACTAGGGGATGGCAGGATGCAATCTATTTTAAGTTGTTTGGGCTATATGCAGCACACAAACTGTACCAACTGAACATGATTTAGTTTTTGCACTAACAAGGTAAATAATCGATACATCAGCGCAAGCAATGTAATAAAAAGAAAAAAATAAATAGACATTTGTGCGTCATGAATTCCACCATGACATTTCTTATGGCCTGAATTAAATAGCAAGAAAGCAACCGGTAAATAGTGTACCGCATCAGAAAACATGTCATCCTTTCCAAGCCCTTCATCCTTTTGATAGTAAATATGGAGATAAAACACCCAGAGGATAGCTGTACTTGGATCCGCCTCAATGGAACGCGCCAGAAATGCAAGAGCCTACAGGACGCATATCATTTAGAGATAAGCTGCTGCCCAACACCTAACCAAAATGCAACTGTGTAGAACCAGCTAAAGGATGTTATCATTTGAAGGTTAACTATCCGAGACAAAAATTTACCTTGATCCTTTCAGGCTTGTTTACTTTTCCACAATACAAATCAAGTGCTGCCTCCAAGAAGAATTCAATATCAACAGAACCCTGTACAATGTTATTCTACAGAATGAAAAGTTACATGACAGAAAACAACATACAAGCAGATCATATATCAAAGAACTAGTAAATATGTTCATTCAAAGAAAAAAAGGTCAATTCATCATGTTTCAGCTACTACAATATGTATGCCAATAAAGGTTCAACACAATAAGTGGTGAAGTAAATACTTGGTCCATTGCAGAAGCAAAGGTCGATTCAATGCATTTTGAAGAGAACCATAAGAGTGCAGTATCATCAAGCAAGTACTAATATAACCTAGTAAAAATATTCTATATGCCATCATGAGAATAGAAAGAGCAGGAAACTCCAAGGATAAGTTGAGTGTGGAGAACCAGACTCTGATATGTATGCCACTGCCGTGATATGATGATAATTGTGATACAGTGCATCCTACCCACCTTCCTGCTATCCAGCTTTCGAAAATTTAATAGCCGTCTGTCCCTATCAAAATCAGCAATCTGACCGTCACCAGACTGTAAGGATGGTGCATCTGATGGAAGAAATCTTTGAACAGATATAGGTAAAGGAAAGGAAGCACAAAACCCCCTTTGCCAATATTGCCATAAACTACCAGCCAGCACTGACTGCGTCAAGTTCAGATCAGCTTTAATAAGATTTGAACCAACACGATATGTTGGTACAGGAAGAATATGTTGAGACAGACCATAAGGAATCCGGCCTGCAGTAAGTCATTTGTATACATTAATTACCGCCGAACCTCATAATGCACAATGCATATGGAAGTCAAACAAATATGAACAAAATCAAGTAGTCAACATGATAATAAATTGATAGCACATATAACAAACCTGAAACAGAGGTCATAGCATGTTTTGTATGCTTTGATTTTCTCCAAGCATGATGCTCAACATGTTGCCACTGGCACTCTTCGTCATTGCATTTTCCTCGAAGCTCAAACATGCAGAAGGGCCAGAAGGGATCAATCACACTCTTCATGTTCTCTCCAACGCAGTCAAGTACTGTCTTTTGTACACTTTCTGTAGCTTCAGAACCTGCATCACTGGTTAGATGCTCATTTTTGTACTCTGAAGGCTCCTTGCAAATCCCAGAAAATGCCCACTTAATGTGTCTAGCAGCATTTAGTGGAGCTGAAGAAGGAAAAACAGTACTATTCATAGTCGACGGCATGCATAATTCTTTGAAAGAGGAAATGTTGTCCTCAGGATCGCAGTTGCCCATTGAAGGACCACTACTAGAATTACAGAGGCCACCACCAGACTTTTCAGCACCATCATGTCCCAGTTCCATTGTAACTGCACAACAAAATAGAGTGCTGTTACAAAGAAGTTCACGTGCGGCATAGAAAAGTCAAATCATTTTTAAAAAGGAAATGCAGATACAGATTATTCTAGCACACTGGGATATTCAAGAGCATATGCCAGCTGTCCTTATAGCTAGACCTGTCGATCCAGATCCACATACAAAAAAAAGACTTTACATAGTGATGATTTCATCCTACAAGACCTCAATTTTAACAGATTTCCATGCAAGTCAACACAATTATGAACAGAATGGTAGTGTTACTGTAGTAAAATTTACTAAGACCAGTTCACATTGTGTGTTTACTTTGAAGAGCGTAACCACAGTCATCACAAAGTTAGAAGATTATTGATTAGCTTATCAAATGAATACTTGCAGGGTAAATTAGTATATCGTTACGATGCCTCAACACATGTACAGATCATTAAGCATAGGAGATATTAATAGAAACACAAGTGATGACCTTCAGGAGTTGTCATAACATTCTGTTCTGATTCCTGTAATTGATGCCCAGCGTGTGCAGACTGTTCGCCATGTTCAGCAGCTACTTTTCCAACAGCAAGTTCTTCAGCGCCTTCAACGGTGCTATTCAAAGATGGCTTCTTCCCAAATCTTTCCACCAATCTAGACCTCAAAGAAGCTTCTAAAAGTTCATAGTCATGAGTACTGTCACCAGAAGCTTGTCTGTTCTCTGCATATACATGTATAGTTTCTTCCATTTGATTCTCCAGATCTAAAGCACACTTTGATCTTGTCTGTCCAGCAGGGAACATAAGATCATCCTCCATGTAATCTGAAGGCATGCTTTCATCATTAATAGTACTCACAAAGTTTGGATCAGCTGTGCTGGCAGCAAGTTTATCTCTATAGTGTGGCTGTGCCTCATGCTTATCAACAGGCTGCTGAGGAGGTTCTTTAGGGTGTAGCCTGTGTCTACTACCCTCATTTTCAGGCATCTGACTATTTGCATGAATGTGAGAATTGAGCTGTGATGGCATGGCAAGGTCATCTCCAGGATTCTGAATAACCAAAGACTGCACCAAAGAAGAATTCTCTGCAATTAAACCATGAACTTGTGCAGAGCAAATCTCTCTTTTTCTACGAAGAATTGCACATCTTTCATTTGCCTCAAGTAAAGCTCTCTGTGCTTTACGATAAGCTCTAAGAGCTTCTCTTTCTTCAACTTCGCATTTTCGTCTATGCTCCTGAGCATCCTCCAATTCCTTCTCTTGTAATTCCTCCATCTCAAGCAGAGAGAATAATCTTGTGTTCTGTGCTTCTACGCCTATACGGCCACTACAGTTCAAATAATCACCATTCTGAAAAAAAAGAAAGAAAAGGGGGATTGGCACACTGGTTGGCTTGATGGCATCATGATTCAGATTATAATATTCAATATGTGTGCTCTAAGAATTTAATGTAACTAATATCTGCAGTGCTAAATGCTAAAAGAATTTGTTGACAGTATAAAACATAATCACAGAGAAAGAAACTAAAATGAGTTCAGCAGACATATGAAAACAATGAACAGCTGAAATTCATGCTCTTAGAAGGAAACTACAGTTCAGTGTCAAGTATAGTCAGTACAAAATTCTCAGTGATTCCAAATTGCCAGCGCTTGCATCTTATAATGAATTCAAGTTCAGTAGTTCATTCAAGGGACATTTTACCAGGTTCAAAAGAGCATTCACAGAGCATCAACTGATTTGATGTATTACCTAAGAACAAGAAAAACAAGTAGAGCAATGCAAGAGTGCTGAACTGACCTCCTTTCCAGGTTGTAGTTGTGGCGTTCGGCCTGACACTGCTGAAGTACCAACAGGCATTACCTGTTGCCCAGCTTGGGAAGAAGTGACAGGCCCCAAAGCGCCAGTATCTTTAGATATGATTTGTGTACTAGTAAATGGTGGTGCTGCAAGCCCGCCATGCAACTCAACCATAGCATGATTATCAGTACCTTCTGCATCTTTGTAGTGAGGAAGTTTCTTAGTAGGCCCATCACTTTGTATTTGATCTGCAAGTTCTGGTATGACTGTGTGGACTGTTTCATCAACATTAAGGTTCATGGTAATTCCATTCTCAAACTGACTTGTCACTTCCGAAGATTGCGCATTGTTTTTCCCTGATGTACAACCAATAGGTGCCAATGTTACCAAGCCACTCTGAACTTGGTTGTCAGAATGCTGCTGATTAAGCTTCAACCTTTTAGTTGGCTGTCGATCATGTTCAGACAGACAGTTAAGGCTGCTGTTGGAAGCTTCAAACCCTATCTTTTCGGATGGCAGCCTTGGCTGATTGGAAGAGAAATCTGTGTTCTTCGTAGTAACAGGGGTCGAAGGTCTTTTTTGACCTTTCAGTTCGTTTTCTCTAGCAGCTATTTTATGGCGCAACATTTCTAACCTATGATCTCCTACACCATTTCCATCCTTCTGCTTAGACTTTAGAGGATTAACTTGGCGCACAGGTGCATCTTTCCTGAAGAAGGTGGTACTTGATCCCCTGCCAGCCCCTACATTTCGGTGCGTGAAAGGAAAACTGTGCACGTGCGCAGGTCCCGCCTTTGCACCAAGGATTTTTTGCTGAGACACTTCCTCTCTTGTAATCCTGCTTTGTATACTATTTCCTGTTCTCTGTGTACCCTGAGAGCTGGCCTTCCTGTCTCTAACTTTACCTTGATTCGTCTTTCCAGAGTCAGCCCCACTATCATCATCTGAGAAAGTTATCACAAGGTTATCGCTTGACACAGGCTTCTGCCACGAGAGATTCCGATTCGTACCAGGTTTGAATTGCCCCTGGTTCACCCTCTTGATCTTCTTGTAACCAGGAGCTGATTTGTGAGCCATGGCATGCGAGGCGTTCAAGGTATTACTGCCTGCCAAGTCAAAGGGTAAGAGGTAAGGCAACAGGATCAGCACAAGAGACAGGCTATCCTTCCACAGAAGGAAAACTGACATAAAACAAGAAGCCACAGAAGCAGCAGTCCAACACCGATCTGAAGTGGAAACACACCTTTACCAAGAAGAGCTGCCGATGGCACTTGAGACCCAGCCTCCACAACCTTCCCGAGAACGGACGGAGCAGTTAGCCGAGCTTGCAGAGCCTGCTCGGAGCAATTTAATGAGCGCGACAAGTGACAAGCGTTGCAAATTAATACATGGAACGGCAATTAATGCGTTGACATGTACACACATCACATGACACAAAAGGGTCACAGGGATGCAATCATGCATGTACGTGCATCCTAATAAGCACATATAGCATCAGAAGGCGATAAATGCAGCACCAACATGGCAACCAGCAACCGAGAGCACACATCAACAAGCCTACTGGCCCGTACATCTTGAACTAGAGGCAGCACTAGAACTCAAGCCAATCGGACCACATTTAAACCCTGCGCTAGCCATCATACACAGCCCTAAAAACCAGGCGGCGAGCTCCATAAGCACGCCCGCCGCCCTGGGAACCCTACCGCAGCCAGATCCCGGCGCCTCTGCAACACAAACGCGCCCGCCCATTCCCGCAGCGATCCTTGGAGCCGCAGCCGAATTGGCGCTTCATCGAGACAACTAAAGCAAGCATCCCCCAACCCCGCCAACCCAAGCTTGATACCCTAGCCGCGGGGCGGGTCAGAGCGTCAGAGGCAAGCAACCGCAGCGCGGCCGGTCCCCTGCCCACGCCAGCGGCGGGCGGGAGCTGAAGAAGCGCGGGCAGCTAGCTAGATCCGAGCGAGGGAGCGGGTCGGGGGGGGCGCGCGAGAGAGCTTACCTCGTCGTCGTCGGCGCCGGAGGAGAGCTCGCCCTCCTCGCGCGCCCTAGCCGCCGCCGGCGGCGCAGGCGGAGGCGGAGGGCGGGGCGGAGGCGGCGCTGCGATGGGGTTAAGAGTGCCCGCGGCGGGTCGCGGGCCCGACATGGGAGGGAGGGCGGGACGGAGGCGAGGGTTTTGGGCGAGGGCGAGGCGGCGGCCGCGTCGCTCTCGTGCTCTCCGAGAAGAGGAAGGGGGAAAGCAGTTGGAGGAAACTTGGAACTCGAGTTGATTTTTTTTTTTCTTTTTTGTGGACAGACAGACGGGCGTGGTGGTGGTGGGAGTGGGAGAGGGAGCACGAGCGGCGTTCCGATTTCGAGTTCCCGACGCGGGCAGCGCAGCCGGCAGCGGGTTTTCGTGCCTCCGGGCGGGGAATTTTTCCAGGCCGTCGGATGGGGTGGGGAGACCGGCCTGGGCCGTCCAGATGGAATCTTCTCCTATTCAGATGCCAGATGGGATCAAGCTGCCCTCCCATTCCCATGCCCACGTGGGTGCTCGTGGAGTAGGAGGCTTATATGAGTTGTCTATAATTTATAAATTGTATATATGAGTTGTCTATAATCCATAACAATACTGTAGCGGAGATGGTGTTAGCATCGAGGCTCCGAGAATTCTTGATGGTGTTGCTGGAGATGTGATCGATAAGGGCAACTGCAATGTATAATTTCTTAGAAAATGCAAAGAGTTACTATCTCATTGGGTGCTTTGCTTAGAAAAAAAAAGGTCCAATGTATAGCACCGTACCATAGATTATACCGAAACCCAAGCATAATAAAAAAAAATCCACTTTCTCTTAGAAAGAAGAAAATATGGAGAGAAATAGAGGGAGCAGCAGCTAGAACTATTTTCTTTTTTTAGCACTGGGTGCTCCAGAAAAAAACCATGTGCTCCAATGTACAGCATCCCACTTTCTTCTTTCTCTTGTTTCTTAGCACCCCTTTAGCAAACATATTGGAGCTGCTCTAAGACACTTCTCACCCGTGACGAGACGAGACACATGCATTCGGCCTTCGTTTCATGGGCACGGATAACAAGTTGAGCTTTGTCAACCGATTAATTAATAAAACCTATATAAGCACAATCCACTATATAATACTCTCAACTCTCAACTCTTAAGATATCCACCTCATCATCTACTAAGTCTTTGTTTAATTTCTTTCACCATATGCTTAGAAGAAGGAAAAAACATATGCACACCACTATATCAATGCTCATTACTACAGTGGTGGAGCCAGCCTTGGAGCACAGGGTATGCCAGAAAGAAAAAAACAACAAAACTAACCTTAATTGGGGTTCAAACTCGGGTCTTGGAGACCAAGACAACAGCCACTACCACTGGGGTAAGGTAAGCAGTGCTTCGTGGGTGCTTCGTGATTTTAGGGTATGCCTTAGCATATATGGACCACCCCTTGGCTCCGCCACTGCATTACCATCAAACTATCCATCTCTAGTAATCTCTATGAGTTTTTTTGACTTACATCACTCGTATATGCACCAAAAAAAACCCACATATTTCTTTTCATAATTTTGGTTTTATTTTCTACTTCTCACTCTATGAATCATTTTCCTACTAACTATTTATCTATCACCCCGTTAAGTCACGTCGACGCACACAGTAAGCACCAAAAATTATAAATTAGAACCGACTATACATTTCGCCGTATGTCCATTAGATTATAATTTTCCCACATCAATATTTTCGACTATACATTTTGCCATATATCCATTAGATTATAATTCTCTCACGTCAATATTTTCTTCCATTTCATTGTTCCTCGCGTATACATTTTTGAAACAAAAATGCAATGATCAATCATTTAAAGGTGATCTCTCAACAACGTCAATATGTTATCAAATATATTATGTTCAACTTGAAAATAATATGTTTATGCAATCAAAATATCAATTTAAGAAATGACCGTAGCAATGCACGGAGTATCAACCGGTTAAAATGAATTGCTCACGCACACAGGGTTGGATCAGATCAGGAAAACGACGGTGTAGCTCGAACCACCTCCACACAAATCGTAGAAACCACAGTGCCACGAATTTTTGTGCGTTACAGCGTAGACACGTTGCTTATATGGTCTTGAAATGTTGTTTCCCTCATAAGCAAACGGGCACAAAGAAAGAAAAAAAAGGAACCTCCCCCAGGCTACAAGGCAAGTGTAAAGAACAAAAATCTGGAAACATGTGCCTATGTCTTGAGCTTCAGGTCTTCGTCCGCTGGAAGCGCTCGTCCGCGGTGGTTGAAGATCATGAAATCCAGGTTAGCCGGGAGCGAGACGATCCTGCAAGAATGGTGACAGATGGATTTAGGCCCACAACATAACTTCTTGGTATGAAGGGAACCTACTGATACAGTGCTTATCAAACTAGATGCCCATTGCTGCTGAATAAAAGGATTGGTGTAGGACTGTAGGTTAAACGCTTTGTGACAGCACAATGCAAGTAAAGCAAACCTTGGGTAACCATTGTTGCAGAAAAAGATCTTACTTCTGGACGAGACGGATTCTTATTACACGATACAACCAACCGCACAATTCCCAAGTTCAGAACCATTTTAGTGACTTCCAGGCATACAGTACCATGCTAAAAGTTCAGATACTTGTGGCAGAATATCATCACAATGCCACCAATGAAAAAAGAGAGCAAATGCCAAAGTAAAGATTGAGGGAGTTTATTTGTTGTTAGTACTCATGGCCCATAACACCACCAAAACAGATATTCCAGATATTTAAATTTAGCGCAAACCAGCAGATTCACATGGCAGACAGTTAGTAAATACAGGTTTAGAAAATAGTAACATGTATCTACTATATTCTTAATTTGGTGCATCTTATCACTAATTCATTTTTATATAGAGACAAAATTAACAAAACTTGCAACGTGAAAATAATCTTGATGCCATGCTATAGCCCCACATAAATAAAATATGAGATCCCCCTCTACAAACCGCAAAGTGCCAAACTGTTAAAAATTAAGCGCTTATGCCATCAAGACATGTTATTATGATATGAACCCTATGAATGAACATATAGCCGACATTTGAATGAACTCAGTTCCACAAATGTTACAGAATTCAGCGTTTTTTTCTTATTATTTTCTATTGACTGGGGCACTAATGAATAATTCAAAACTAACTTGTGCATATTATTAAATGTCAGTAAGACTCTTAAATTGCAAGATGATACACCTACACAACCACTCAACCAGTCTTTATCAAATTGGCATACATTCAACTCTTTGCGGTTAGCCGATTACGCAAGTAAAATAGTTCTCCTCGACTTGATTATAAATTGGAGAGTAAATTTTCAATCAGAGTAATAAACCCATGTTGTTGAGGATGCATGCACAGCAATACAAGTTATTATGGTAATGGTACAAAGTCCCACATGCAACATGGTTTCCTTGTTCCCTATTTCATGATTTTCCGGTTACAGTTTAGGAAGGAAGTTAGTTCCGATTTTCTAAAATTGCAATAAATTCAAAGCCAGTCTATGACTATCATTTCCATTACCACGTCACAAGCTTTTTTTTTTTTCACAAACATGGAGATGCCACATCACAAGCTCATGATTGATGATTCAAACACAGTACTGTGCATCAGGCAGGCTCACCTATTCTCCTCAGAATGTGGCAGCACCGAGAGAAATTTCGTTGGGACAGCAAGGCCTGCCCACATGCACAAGACCAGCCCCAGGAGCAACTCCATCATCACCTGCATGATTAGAAGTAAACCATCATGCAAAATTGATTGACAGAAACAAAATTACAAGATGCCCAGGTACCTAGAGAAATACAAGTCTACACAAAAAAATTTCCCAGCTAATATAGGTTTTTAAAAAAGAGAGAGATTCCATGTGTTGAGCACACGTACATCCATGGGCGGCCGCGTGAACTCCTCCTCCGTGATCTTAAGCACCGCGTGATCTGCAATGACACACAGAACACCAATCCATCAAAGCTATCCACCAAGAGCATCTAGTTCGAGCGAGGTCCAGAAATCCCGCCGGGGAAGCCGAAAAGCGGATCAAGCCAGTTCGTCCTACCGGACCACTACTGCCATGCCATGCGAAACAACCCCGCAGGTCCCCGATCCGGCCGGTGAAGAGAAGAGGGCGTCAGGAACTCGAACTAGATCTAAACCCCCTCCCCAACCCACCAGCAGCCCACGACAAGGTGGGGCGGGCCCGATCCGAGCGCGCGGGGGGGCGCCGGAGGGGCACCGGAGAGAACCCCGGCGCGGTAGGGCGGGCGGCCCGGAACAGCAAGGGAAACCGAAGGCGGCCGCGGAGAACAGAGATCCACAGAGACGGAACGCGGCGCCAGGGGGGTAGTGGGGAGGAAGGACGGATGACCGTACACTGGATGGTGGCGTAGGCGGCGTGGGCGAGGATGGCGCCGCCGAGGACGCCCACCGCGTAGCCGATTCCCATGGCGACAGGGCCGACGAGTAGCAGCCTTCCTCTCCTACTCGGAGCGCCGCCGGGAGCGTCGACGGACAGGAGCCGGATCGAGTGACTTTTCTGTGTTCGGCGGGACCTGCTCTGCAGTTGAGACCGCTACAGTTGACAGGTCTCGAGGATTTCCCGTCAGACTGACAGGTGGTCCTGATCCAGGGGCAGACCCCAACAAAAAAATGAAAACACGCACAATTCAAGAGTCTACATCTACATCTGCACCATGAAAAAGAGTGAGTTTTCACGGTATCATTTTTCATCGAACAAAAATATTTGTACTCTTTACGTTGACCCCTCCGAATAGGTTGGATAAAATTGGAAAGGGCTCAAACTGATAGAAAGAAAATATTTTTATCCTTTGGTCTTTTATTTTCTCACCTTGTTTTGTACATGTATCCACCAAATAGTTTCTTTACCCACAAATTAATAAAATAATTCTTTATTTCTCTTTCTTTTTCCTTCTTCCTTATTACCGGTTGGTTAGTTTTTTTCTTCTATGCTTTAGATTTACCACGTGCATATAGCACGTACCTCTACGCTAATAAAGAGTAAAGACACAGTAGACTTAGGCATAGGCTGCCCGATCCGATAGACCCGATCCGTCCGAAAATAGCCTGATCCAACCCGATCCGAAGAGTTTGACCGGCGGGCTCGGGCCAAGATTTTTAACCCGACATGTCTGACGGATCGGATCTGAGCCAAAAAATTTGACCCGGCCCAAAAAATGCCTAGGTCTAAGGCATAGCAGAAGAAGCTTCTAAGGCGGTGTTTCTTTCGGTTTCGGTATAAGCATAGCAAAACATTACTACCAAATAGTATCACACGCAGACATAGACCATCGATCTGAGCGAATGGACAATGGTAGGAGGCCCTAGAGCCTAGGGCAGAAGTTGGGCAACAGAGAACAACCGAAAAAATGTGACAAACATACTAAAAAGATGTAAAATACTTTCAAAATTTGAGTAGTGACATGTGTTCATAGGTTCGCGCCACCGTCCCCCGGCCTCACCCACCGGTGACATAGAGGAACATCGGAGGGATCCCTGTGACCATCCGACATAGAGTTGAGCCACGGATTCGGGCATGTTTGGTTGCCGCCCTGGAGGAAAATTGCCTGGTCTAACATCTTCCTGAGACCTGCCTGTACCGTGTTTGGTTGGAGCCCTCATTTGTTGCCCCGTCCAGGCAAGAGTTCCTGCCCACAGGCGTACAAAATCGAGTGCCTGGGTGCTAGAGTAGCTGCCTGGAGAGTTTCACGTGTAATTAATGTGTTTGCGTGGGAAGCTTCAACCAAACGGTCCACTTCTTCGGATGGCTAGACAGGCAAAATGAAGTAGGCTCACAAGCATGATCCACTCGTGCTACAGTTGAGCGAGGCGAACAGCGGCGGTTTCGTTCTCCTGCCGGCGGAAGCGCCGATTCTCCGTGCCTTCGGCGGTCCTCGTGACCTCGAATGTGTGGAGAATCCGCGTCTTCTTGCCAGGCAGTGTAGATTAGGTCCTAGTTCTTCTAGGTGTGTGTTTCCAGGCGACGACGACGAGACGGCGGCGGCGCCGTCGCCATGGAATAAGTCTCTCCGATCCCGTCCCCGTCTTGCTGGTGTTCACTCCGACGCCAACGAGGGATCCGTGAGGGTGGAGTTCACCGGAGCCGGAGGTCTCGCAGTGGTGAGGTTCTTCCTGGATCTTGGTTTCTCCGATGTAGGAGTCTGCCCCTCGGTGTTTCAACCAAGTATGGTGGAGACGTCGATGGAGCGATGCAGAAGGACAGTTGCTGGGATTGAGGATGAGAGGTTGGTGGACTTGGGTTTCTACCTTGCTGCTTGCCGGTGTTGTACTCAAGTCCATGGTCGGAGAAGCATGGGGACGATGGTGGCAGCAGCAGACAGCAGATGTGGAGAGAACAAAAGATCTTTGGGACCTCATTGTATTTTTTCTTTTGTGCAAGGTCTTTTGTGTAAGTTGGTGTGGACACCTGTCATCTCTGTATCTTTCTGGAGTGTACCTGTATTTGGTCTGTCTTGTGTACGTCTTTGTTCCCGTATAATACAGGTCCGTATGCAGTTGCATACGTTTTATCAAAAAAAAAAAAAAAACGGCCAGGACGGCAACCAAACATGCTATGTAGCCTGACGTTCCACCACTGGTACGTGGCCTCGACCCTATCCACCTAGAGGAACATCGAGGAATCTCCACCGGACAAATAAAAAAAATTTGATAACACCATAGGGGTCAAGTGGATAAATGGCGTTGCAGTTTTAAATTTTTTTACGGTTTTAAGATCTACCTCTACTATTTATGATATTGAAATCTAGAGACGTATAATTGCAACACATGTGTACATGAACAGTGCCACTTTATATGCATCCAGTGATGTTAGGTCCACACAAAAGTATCTGTACTTTCGTATCGCAACACTAGATGTATATAATTACGAGCCTACCCCCTAACAACCTTAACAAAACTAGAACATACTACTACTTTACATCGATCAGCGTCAAAAGAAAATGGAATAAGTATAATATCTACCCTAGTCGGCTAATCCTTCTGTAATTAATCCTAATCTTGTCCAGCCAGCCCTATAAAACAGTCGGACTGCTCATTTCACAAAAGCAGAACTTCATCGATTCCTTGGTTCCCTATAATCAGATTGCTCGTTTCACCAGAGCTCGACTTCACCGGACGAGAAGGGAGTGAGTACAACACAAAACCACACAGAATACAGGATGATAGGTCATAGGTGTATGTATCTTGAACATCATAATTCACAAGTGCATTATATGTTCACATCTCACTGTCTCACCCACTTTGGTGCAACCGAATAAGTACAGAAATTTTGCTCTTTCTCTTCATCTCAAATCGATAGATCTTCCCCAATGGAAGATCTCCCAGGAACAATATACATCCCAGTTGACCGAGGTTAATGCTAATTGTTTTGTTCCGCAGCAAAGATATCCGTGGAGGCCAGTTCGTTCGTCCTGTTCTGCATTTCTGATACCCAGGACAGAGGGGAAGGAAGAAAGCCCCAAAGGAAGATCTAGATTATTGCATAGTTGTTTTACAAAGGTCGAGCTTACTCACAACAATGATTGTTCCCTGTTTCACTCAACAATCACTTACATTCAACATCCGGTACAAAACCGATGCAACCGCAAATGGCTCAACTATACGGTAGTGGTTTAAGCAGCCATGATGCAATCAATGGCTTGTTTGCAGATCCCAGTCATGGTCGCCTCTGGTCCATAAACCTGCAATGAATTTGTTGTGCATAATCAGCACATTTGTTATGGTGGGTGGAGCTGGTCCCAATGCCTTTCAGGGAATGGCAGGTGTGGAGATTCAGGAGGCGCAAGGTACCACAACTCCACAAGTACCACATTTATCTAAGAGAAGTAGGGTGTAAATGGTACGGATATTTATCCGACACAGGTCAGACTATTTGTGTCTGAATCCAAATCCAAAGAAAAATATGAAAACAAACATGATATCGATAGTCATAGGAGATCATACCTCGATTGGAACACCCAGTTCCGCACCTAGGGTGCGCATTTTAGCAAGCCCAGTTTGGTAGTTTGGACCACCTCTCCGGACATAAATGTTCATTCTTGCGGCTTTCAATTTAGATTCCTGGAACCAGATTTATGAACAAAAAAAAAAAAAAAACAGGATTTGTGAAGATTTTTTCAAAGGAGACAGGTGGGAGTGGTTGGGGGAATTGAACAGCTATCCACCATTCCAACTTCATGGTCCAATTTACCTTCTCTCTTAAAGCTCGAATGATGCCACTAAATGTAGCAGCAACATCAGTGAAGTTAGCAATACCTCCTCCGATGAGAAGGGCTCTCTTACGGCCATCAGGATCAGCGGTAGCACACTGCATGGATTCAAAAACATTATTCACAGATAAAGTAATGAACAGAACGGATAGACAGATGAAAGGTTCACTGTTCTTAGTTTCTTACATCCAGAACCACTCTAGCATACTGCAGAACCTCCTCCTCATTGGGTGCTCCACTGTATTCTGCATAATTTCCTAGCTCCGAAGCATATCCCAAGTCTCCAACCTGGTATAAAAGAGGAACGATGGGATTGTTGCGCCATACAACTCGCAGATGGCATGTTTTATCGCTACATATATTTTTTTAGAAATCCATTTCATGATAAATCTGAAGTTAACACGAGAAGATATCAAAAGGTCCAAAGTAACTTGGAGGGTATGCAAGAAATTCATGCTTACCGTATCAGCATATATGACACTAGCACCACCACCTGCAACCATTGTCCAAATGCGTCCTTTTGGGTTTAATACTGTGAATTTCAGAGACGCACTTGTCTGCAAGAAAATAAATGGTTCGTTACTTAAATCTGATGGAGCATACAGAGCAGTCAACATAAGTTAATCCACATGAAACTGTAGACACTATATATAACATACTTCAGGCGGAAAGGGTGGAATCAAATATGGGTTGTCCAATTTCACAGGATCATACCTTCTCATCAAGTTCATGGATAAAGTTTTCTGATGGACTGAGAACTCTTCCAAAAGGTAGAGGGAACTCAATGTTACCCCACCTGTACATGATAAGAATGGTTGTTATTATTGGAAATACAGTAGAAATCCTCTACCTTTCACATAAAAAAGGACAGGTATGATTAGTATGGAGGCAACTGGAATCTGCGAGGTACATAAAAAGCCTGAACCATACTTATTGAAGTTCTTGAAAGCGGCTGTGTCATCTAGTTCTCCTCTCATATCCAGAGGATATGGTTCACCATTTACCAAGGTGAATGGGTTCATCTCAAGGAATGAGAAATCCAAGTCTGCCAAAACAATAAATTAGCATCATATACGTGATCAGAAAGTAACTACAAACTATCTGCCGTTGAAAAGAATGGGACAGGTACCTTGGAAAACAGAAAATACACCTCTAATGAAATCACCTATTTTAGTGCGGACCTGAAATCCAAGCATGGAACATTAGTGAGAATCCTCTGAGCACGGGTGGTTAATCAAGAGTCTGAAAATTACAGCAGTAACAAGTTCAAACCTAGTGGGAACAAAATAGAGGTATAACACATAAAGTAACAGTGCAATAGCTTACCTCCAATGGCAGGGTGGCAATCAGTGGAGCACATGCTTCAGGTGTCATTTGCTTCTCTGTGGGAAGAAAGATTGTTTTAACCTTGTCCCAGTTCTCCTCAATCTCAATGCCTCCACACTCTGAGAAACTAATGGTGCTGCCAAGCCTTTCTGATACAATCGAAAGGTAGTACTCTTGATCATGGGGCACAAACGGCTCAACTATGAAGGTTGTAATCGGAGCTTTGCAGCCACCCATCTCGACCTAGATACACAAGGAAACTCATACATATTATAAATAGCTTAAATTATCAAGCTTGCACTGTGAAAAGCATGAGAGTATGTTAGCACTGACAGTACCTCAATGCCCAACCGCTCCTTAACAAATTGGCGAACTTGTGCAAGATCTAGGTTGAGGGCCACAAGTCCACTCTTCCCACGTTTCCCAAAGAGCATGTCCGGTTTCACAACCAACTTCATAGATGAAAGCCATGGCTCTTGGTTTGCAAGTTCAGTGAAATCCGTTGATTCTGTGACCTGCAATTAATCACTATGAAAATTCAATCAAATTGACCTTGAGGAATATATAAGAAACAGGGATCATATAGAGAAAAAAGATAAGTAATGTAGGACGCCATATCTTGAAGCAATTCGGTCAAGAGTAAGAGTAACCAAGTTCAAGCTGTTTTTAAAGTTTCTATAACCAATAATAAACCCAGCTAACGCAAAACATTCAGCACGCACAGTTTAAAAAGAAGTACACCTTCCAAAACACTGAGCAGCAAGCTGAGTTTATACAGCTTAACTATCCATGATTTTAAGGGAAATACATTTTAGTAAACCAAGTATTCTCATTTCCTCATAAAAGGAAGAGGAACTGGCCATTCCCACCCGAAAGTACTAGCCAGTTCACAAAGGAACAATGAATACTTAATGGGCCAAGCATACACCCGAAGAAACAAATGGACATGGAACACGTTGAAAACTTGACGTCATATATTCCTGCATGCTAAGTTGCAAACATTACGATGAATATGACAAACAAGCATTGGAAACGCCATGGGTGATGAAGCTCCATAGCAAGCCACTCTCCCCTAGATTACAGCAAGGCTGCGGCAGCTCTTGCCACGAAGCGGGTGGCTATCGTGAGCAATCCAATTTCAGCCGATCCGTACACAAAGTAGCCTCTCAAATTCCCAATTACCCGACAGAGCAACATCTCCACCACAGCTCCCCCAACATAACACTACTCAGAATTCAGAAACTACTGCCAACGACAAGAACGAAGCACGGCTCTCAATTCTCAAACCAAACCAGCACGAGCGAGTCCGCCGCGGAACCCGATCCCACGAGAACGCTTAGCCCACCGCGCCAGAGGCGCAGGATCCACGGCCCCGCGGCGCCGAGATCCGCCCGCCGATGCTCCTCCCGATCCCCCCACCCCCAGATCACGAGGCGATCCGACAAGCAAGCACGGGGGGGCGGAAGCGTGCGGGAACGGAAACCAATGACCTGCGCGGAGAGGATCTGGAGGTCGATGCCGGCGAGGCGCTTGAGGTGCTCCCGGAGGAGGCGCTTGGAGTCGTACTCCCGGATCTTCTTCCGCGCCATCGCCGGCCGCCGAACCTTCCGGAAGCGGAGGAGCAGGTGGAGGCGGAGGTGGGTGGGCGGCGGACGGCGAGCCGTGTCCGTGTGCGCTCGGGATTTGGGCCTTGGGCGGCGGGTTTTATGTAGTGGCGAGACCGCGGGGAGGTTGCTGGTTTCTTTCGGTCACTGGCCGGGTGGGGCCCTTCCCCCCACGGATGGTTTGGTTTGGTTGGGGGCGGATGGGATCTGGTTGGGTCGGGACCGTTGGGTTGGTGCGCTGCGCGCCGCGCGGAGCGGTGACACGTCACGTGTACGTAAGTACGCCACAGTTAGGCAGTGTCACCCTAGAATGGAAAATACGCAAGTACGGATCTCTGGTGACACTAATTTTACGGAGTTACCACATGTAATTCGTAATGAAATTGGGGAAAAAAACAGACGTTTGAGTATGTCAGTACTCAGGGCGTCAGCATTCAGTTCAGTAGAACATACGGTGGAAAGTAAATACGGTTCCTAAGCGCATGACATGATCGGTAGCTGTGCTCAGCCTTATAGAATCATTTTTGATAAAATAGAATCAGGCTTTGTTTGGTTCTTTAGCACTAAAAACAATTGATTAAACTTTAGTCCTAAAATTTTAGTACACCCGTTTGGTTTCTGGGACTAAAGCAGTCACTACAACATTTATTACCAAGAAAAAAGACCTCAATACCTTCTCCATTCCCTTCCACCGTGTCCGTGGGGTGGGGATTAGGCGTAAGGGGAGTCTTTTCTCACCTTTTAGTATACTTTAGTCCAGTTTAACTCTTCCTTTGGAGCTAAAAAAATTTAATCAGTTTGTCCACTTTAGTACATCGTGTTTGGTAACTTTAGTCAGTTTTATACTAAATTTTAATCAGTTTGTGTTTAGTACTAAGGAACCAAACAGGCCCTTAATCCAATTCATTTCTAGTGACCCAACGAGCGCTAGTTGGCTAAAAGAAAAGGGTGGCACAAAAAGATAGCTAAGCACAGGTGGCTAAGGATTTTTTTACTAGGCGTATGAGTGGCGATCCAGTCATCAGATGTGTGTCACTACGCGTGGTATTTTTTTTGCCGTGTGCTTATGATAAAAAGACAGTAGAAGCAATTTAAAAAACTTGTATCAATTTGATGCAGCGTGTCGGAATTAATAAAACCTTCCTTTTTTTAAAAACACCCCTTAGCAATGCCATTGCTTCATTTGCCTGCACTTTCACAGAAGTAAAAAAATGAATGAATTTAGTAAAAAATTACTTTATCGGATTCGAACAGTCTTATCGAAGCATTATTGTACCACTAAGTGAAAAAACCCTTTATAGGATTTCAACTGATGATTTATGCCTTACGATGGCATTACTTTACCACGGAGGGCTTTTTATTCAAAAATTAGCCACTTTCATTTCCCATTGTGGGTCAACTGCATAATGTATATATATATATTATATGTATATAGAGATATATGTAGAGATTTTCTTTTATATCTATATTGGATACATTTGAAGAGGGTAAGTTCATAAGTACGTAAACACTATCTCGTACGATTCACCAAACCAAAACCCGCAAGTTCGACCGCCATCAACTCCGGCCGCGCTCACCGGTTCAGCAGTCGTCTTCAATTCGTGAGCGGATAGCCGCATTTCTTTCGGATGCGTGCGCACGAGTGCACAGACGGATGGTGGTGCTGGCTTCCCGCACAAACAAACCGATATCTGCTACCAAATTCTTTCACCTTTTGCAATCATACTCCAACAGTCCAACCAACCTGCCACGGTTCCTGTTGCAGGGTGTTTGATCGCATCTCACTGCTCAAATAAAAACATTCACACATATTTCCCCACTTTTTTAGCACTTTATTGGTCGGAGGTAAGTGGTGGGAGAGAATGAAAGTTTTGGAAATGAATTTGAAAATGTCCTGTTTGTTTAATGAGAATGGGAGTTTTGGTGGAGGAATGGGAGTTCAGATGAACAAGTCCCACGATTTAATTCCCAAGGAAAAAAGTGGAAATGAGGTTGAAATTGTGATTGTGTACGTGACTTAAAAATAATTCTCATCTAAAATTCCTTCTGTTAATTCTCTACCCAAACCAAACAAAAGATTGAGACTAAATATCAATTTTCCATCTTTATTCCATCTATCCACTTCCAACACCAATTATCTCATTCCTCTTCCCCTTTCCAATCAAATTTCGGCTGCAACACATAAGGTACCATCTAATTAATTGAGTTAACTGAATAAATTAATCCATCGTCACTGTTTTATCACCGGCTTAATAAGCCAATGAGCCTTTGTAGAGCTCAGATCAATTACTTGGTGAGCCGTCATAGAACCCGGATTAGATTTATGATAATTATCATCACCGAACCAATCCTCATACGGTCATACTAACCTAAGGTTAAAACTTAAAAATGCTTCATCTTGATAGATTCTATCAGAATCCCGTCGATCAAAACCACAAACCAGTCACCATTAACACCACCTCCACCTTCAACAAGCAAAGAGAAGAAAACAGAGCACGT
Source organism: Paspalum notatum (assembly GCA_022530915.1). NCBI lineage: Eukaryota > Viridiplantae > Streptophyta > Magnoliopsida > Poales > Poaceae > Paspalum > Paspalum notatum. The sequence goes on along the minus strand of CM039690.1, from coordinate 37,932,458 downwards.
CTTGGTCTTCCGGGCAACAAATTTATGAACACGTGAGGCCTAGTAGTTGGACAAAAACGAACACCTTCTGTTCTCATTAGCAGCAGCACAAGGCAACATCACATTTAAACCCAGTTCTCAAACGCAACTCCGTTAGTACACGCTACAGCATCACATCTCACCAAAGGGGATGTTCTTCAGAACAATCAACACCCACACGTGAGGGCCCAGCGCCCTAGGGAACAAACACTATTATCATTACATGATCCTACTGCTCACCACCGTAGATGACGGACAGCTGCCGCCGGCATGAGCGCATCCAACCTGCTAACCCCAGAACATGTTAGCCATGGAGCGGACTGACATTGGGCATGCTCCCTATACAAGACCACAAATACACATGCACCTACCTGTTGTGAAATATCAGGACAAGACCGAGCTCTGCGGCTCAGCAGATGTGGGAGCCACAATATTCATCTTGGTAAGAATTAGTGGTTGGTGCAGAAGCTGGGTTTCGCCGCACAAAGTGGCCTGATGGGCGTGGCCCCCTGCTGTGGCCCCGCTCCCTGAATGCTCCAGAAGCAGGAGGGCCCTCGGTTCGTTCTTCGATGCTTGGGTTCTGCTGGAAATCTGTAGCTTTATTGTGGGATCCGACTGGTTGGTACTCGAGATGACTGCCACCCCTCCACCTCTCCACATTTGTGCCATGGCTTGGCCTCCCAGCATCATAACCCCCCCTTCCCCTGTGTGACCTGCCGCCCCCGCCTCTGTGGTACCTCGCATTGTGATGGCCCTGGCGACGCGGTGCAGGATTAACCTGCTCCTGCTCCATCTCACTTTTCTGGTCACCATCTTCCCGAGTCACATTTCCCTGTTCCTTCTGTGCGACCTTCTCACTGATGCCATCACCCCTTGTCACAGGTTTGTTACTGCTGCTGTCTTGTTGGGTGGTACTATCAGATCCTTTGGAGCTGTTCACCTCAAGCCTGCCTCCACAGGCATCCATTTGCCCTTCGACAACAATACTGCCGTCTGAGACGTTCTGCGGATGCAAGTTGGATTTAGGTTTCCAATGCGTTTTAGAGTGCGGAACTACCCCGCTGTTTTTCACATCAGATCTTGGCACGTTCCTGTGATCGGATGAGTTTGAATCCATAGCCATTGTTGCGGACTGATAGACAGAGTCATTCTTGCCCTCTATATCTTTGCTCTCGCTTGAGAAGCTACCTGCTTCACTTCTTTGAGGCTTAGGATGCTGCCGTCTTTGCCTGTTACCTGCGCTATGCTCCTTTGCAGCACCAACAGATAATGTAACTGTTTTAGCTGGAGCTGGGCAGTTCTCAGCAGCAGCATCTGCCTTGAATTTTAACTGCTTATCTTCTTGCCTGACAGGTTCAACTGGCTGATTCTGATTGGCAGACTTCTGAACTTCCTTTGATTCATTAGAGTTCTCTGCTTGCTCAACAGGATTTGGTACCACCAAAGCTGACTCGCCTGGGTTCCTCCTGCGCCACGAAGGATTAGATTTACCATGTCCCTTGCTAGTTTTCTTATCCTCCCATTTCTTGGGTTCAGTTGCAGCATCTAATTTAGCAGCACTGGACTTATCAATTGCTTCCTTATCATTATTCGGATTCTGCTGCTGCAGCTCTTTGGACATAGGCTTAGGAACATATCTTTCCATTTCAGCCCTCTTTGTTCTTGTAACGTTCTCCCCATCATTGGAGATCTTTCCAACTGGTTGGGTGGGGTCAGCTACTGCCGCATTCACTATGGCTCCATCAGAATGCTCATTCTGCACTGGTGGCTTAACTGGTGCCCACAAGACACCTTCACTCCCATGTGGCTTCTCAACAGGCCGAACAGCATGTTGATGTTTCCCAGATCTTTTTGCTTGCTGATGTCTTGGTCGGCTATTTTCTGTATTATGTGCTTCATCTGGTGATTTAACACGCTCTTGATTCAAAGATGCAAGTGGCATTCCACCCACAGTTATACTTCCCACAGTTAAAATAGTACCTTCAGTGGGAACTATAGAGCTACTGATGATAACACCACCAGTATGTGCCTTTGGCTCACTAGACACTTTCACTGTATTCTGTTCATTAAACACCACAGGAGGCTGTTTAGAACTAACTGGAGCATCGTCCAACTTTTTCTTACTTTTCAAATGCCGGGAACCCTTCTTGTTCTGCGCTGGGGGGTCATCAACCGGTGCCACAACAGCCGTTGCCGCATCGACAAAAACCTCTGTATTTTTTTTAGCATTTCCAGTGGTTACTGAAACGGTTGGCTTCTCACCAGAATTTTTCTCCTCTGAAACAACATGCCTTTTCCTGTAGCCCTGCTTAGGCTTTGAAACGTTATCATGCGATTGTGAGACACTCTTTTGCGCAACACGCTCCATGTTGTACTGTGTGTTCCTGACTGAGGATGATGCCACATTAGCAGCAGGTAGTGCAGTAGGCTGAGACTGTACATGAACCCCAGTATGCTTCGGATCATTGGAAGGTGGAAGAGCAGTAATACTATCAGGTGCAGTAAGATCATGTGGTTCAGCAGTTGAAGCGGCAAGTTTAGCAGTGACATCAAATCCAGCCTTTTGCTTATCATGTGACTCATCAGTTTCTGCTCTTGTATCATTTGATTTCTTCTGAAGTACTGATGAGCGTCTGTTCAGTTCTTCCAATTTCGCTTGAGCTTTTGCTTTTTGGTTCTTTATCCGCTCCTCCTCCTCAGCTTTCAACTTCTTTGCACGTTCTGCAGCCAACTCCTTCATTTTTGCACGCTGAATTGGAAAAGGTAACAAATACAACTAGTCAGCAATCAATACCATTCAAATTCATAAGCACCATGTTAACCTCACACTACTTGACAACAACAACAAAAAAAAAAAAAAAAACAGATTTTCAGTATGCTAGAGTTGAAACCCAAAATTAGCCACTGACAAGGGAAAGTAAAGAGAAAGAAAGAAATAATACTAGCCGTCTTCCATCAACACCTATACAAAACTGAGTAACTGTCTGCTTTGAGAATTTGATGCCGCATGCAGCATACTGGTCGTTCTACATATTGCAGAAATTTCACAGGCAATAAATGCAGACGAATATGTTTTAATTAACAAAAGCTGGTCTTTATTTCATGAATTCATGATGATGCGAGAACTGTACTGCGATATGAATTCCAACCAGAATTCAGATGCAAAGAGACAATATATGACAATCTATTGTAACTTCGAGCAACAACAAAGCACAACATATGGCATATTTTTTCCAAACTGGCTGTTCTTATGGACATGTGCTAAGTGAGGTTTCAGAGTATTAAAATTTTGAATTTTCAGAGATAGTGGGCAATGCCCCTAAAGATAATTGCAACAAGGAACTTTCAGAAGATTAAAATGGTAGCCATATAAGTAGTAAAAAACTAAAAATACCACAAATCTACAACCATATACCTGAGACTCATACTCAAGTGAAGCTGGCATATCATCTGGTACCGACAGAGGCAGCTGCAACTGTGAAGCACTCTCAGGTTGCAGACCATGCTGAATATTATTCCTGATATCAGCTACTAGTAATGAATCAGTTATGGGACTTTCTTCCCGTCCATGACCTGCGAACTTATTACCTGGTCTGTCTTTAGGAGGACCATGGTGACTGTTTCTTGAAGAATCCCCTCTCCTATGTACACGATCATTAATTGAATCACCAGGTTTTGCAGCTTTGTTAAATTCATTTATCTGTGAGTGTGCCGGTCCAACAATTGTACCCTCAATAGGCACATTTGGTAGTCTCTGCACCACAGGAGAAATATGAGAAACCGGCTGGTCCGAAGCACAAGCAATACCGGTGATGACCGCAGCAGATGAAATATCAGTGCCCTTTTGCTGCTTCTTGAATTCCCTGGATGAAGCCGTTTCTGTGACAATACGTGTATCAACATTTCTGGCTTTGTTGTTCAAGCTCTCAATTTTCTCTATCAAAGCTGCATCCTTCTTAATGACAGGTTGCTGATCCAGTGTAATTGATTTGTCCTCTTTGAATTTCTTGCGCAGAATGCCATCACCAGTATCTCTGTGATGGGAATGTGCATTTTCAAAAACAGATGAATAATCTGTACCAACTGGGCCTCTCTGGTCAGTAACCGACTTTGTAAGTACCCTGTTTCTTTCACTAAAAGTGTCCCTTATATCTGTCCTCATGTTTGCATCAGTCCGATTTCCATCAGGATGCGGAAGAAGCGGCGGTGCTGGCTGCACATTCCTTTCAGATTCATGGGAGCCTCCTAGGCGATCAGAGTTGTCATGCAAACTTCCAGGCTGCCCTCGACGAACCATGTGTACTCTATCAGATTCCAGTGGCTCCCTTGGAACTGGTTCATGTTTGCCTGGTCTGCTCTGAGAATATCCAGAGTGGAACTTTTCATTTTGATTTGGGAATTGATTCAATATTCCAGGTTGATGAGGCCCTCCAACAAAATGAGGATCTCTCACATTGGCATTATTGAAATTTGCTCGAGGGCCATAATATCCTTCATAAGGCACTGGACCCTGATAGACTGGTCTGACTGGAATAACAGGCTGATTCATAATATAGGAGTTAGGAGGCATATGATGATACATATCACCATTTTTAGGGTGATATCCACCATGCCCTGAGCCCTGCCTTGTTCCTGCTTCAGAGTTGGGTGGAAACTGACCATAATAACCAAATGGTTCGACAGGGAAACTGCCATGCGGCCCTACAGGTCTATATGGCCCTCCTGGTGCTGCTCCTCTATGCCACATTCCCTCAGGGGGGTGGCCAGGAGGTGCACGCCATGAATCGAACTGTGGAGGCGGCATACGGAAGTTTGGTGGGTATGGATGTGGTTGCAGGCCCTCATTTGGCAGACTTGTCGTGGGGACAGGGGCACCTACAGTGTGTGCATGCTGCTCTGTCTTAATGATATCAACAGGATGATTATTGGATGGCGAAGTTACCTCACCAGTTCCTAGCACACAAGATATTTCACATTACAAGGTAAGACAATTATATGTATCCAACAGCAGTGGATGTTATTAACATATGATATAATGGTGAAAGTAATTATACCAGCTGGAAGGTTCTTCACTTGTTCAGCTTGTGATGCCTCTTTACCCGAACTAGAAGTTGGGCGTCCTTTAGAACTATGGCCTAGAATAAAAAAGATACGTAAGGAGAACTCTTCTTGTACATAATCTAAGTAACTGGCAGATGTAGACTAGAGAAGTCTGAACGAAAACAGTTTTGTTGCCCAAATAGTTAAAGAATAGGAGCATTTATCTAGTACTAGTACATGTAAATGTTCAAAATAGTAAAAAGATCATAATATCAATTGCTAAACATAAAAACAAATCTTCAAGAGCAAGAAACTCGAAGTAAATATAAAAAACTATAGAACATTGAACGTAGTTACCTCGTTGACTGTTTAAATCAGAGCCAAGTGTTGGGAAATCGCCAGTACTTAGTGTGAACCCATGACCATGGGATGAAGATACCTACATAGTTAAACAAAATTAGATTGAAGGATGTACTTAATAAGAGTCTAGAATGAGTCACAGGTATGCAACATTACCGATCTATCAATAGTCCTTATCGATGCTTTCACATTATCTGACGCATTATCCGCAAACCGAGAAAGCTGCTGTGAACTTCCTGGTCTTGTTTCTGCACTCCGGGGACGATTTGTGGCCATTGGTAGATGAGGTGATGGAATTGTGCCTGATGCTGAAGATGGGCGAGAATTTGGACCCCAAGCATTGGGTGAACCAATTGATTCACTTCCAGCTGTTGATGGCCTTGAGCCTCCCCCAGAGGAGGGTCGCCCATTGAAGTGGTTGGATGAAGTGGTACTTCCATCATTCTTGGTAGACAGAATCGACGAGGAACCCCATGCATTTGGGGTTGTAGATGGTGCTTTGCTGCCCCACGTGAGGGTGCCCCTACCATGGAAACAAAAATCTCATGACATAGTAATTATAAACATTCAGATCACCCTAAACATGAAAATGTTGAATCTTATGAACAATTGGTAAATGAAGGACCAAGGATGTATGCCTACTTTGGAACAAGTTCCAGGTTGGGATCAAGACCATTGTTTTCCAACCTTCAAAAGCAATAACCAAATCAATCCATATACAGAAAAGTAGTACATAGAATTAAGGATTTGCAACCAACAGCCAATAGGAAAACAGTTACCTCTGACTTGGTAAATTGATGGGTTTGGGCACCTTGCCTAGAACAGTCATACCAGATTTCCTTGCAGGAGCCGCCCATCTGTAGGAAGTCAGAAGGAAGAGTTAAATTAAAGGTTAATTAGTTATGCAAGCACAAAGACAATCAGTAAAGTCGAAAAACTGCCCAGAAAAATTACAAGAGCCTGCTTGGTTTTATGCCAAACCTTTGTCATGCCAAAATTTTGGCAATTTTAACTATGTTTGAATCTAGACTAAAATTTGACCAAACAACAATTTTCTTATTCAGATGGGTTATTTGGGGCCCTAACAACCCATTAAAATAAAAACTTTATTGTTTGATTAAAATTTTACCTAGATTCAAACATGGTCAAAATTGCCAAAAATTTGGCATGCCAAAGGTTTGGCATCTAACCAAGCAGGTCCCAAATATAAATATTATCCCACTAAGTAATGTCCAAAACAAGGATAGACACAGCATTTAATTTGCAGGTTAGAAGAATTGTTACATAAGGGCAGCATTTAGAAAACAATACTTACTTGCAGAAGCTTTTGAGACAAATTGCACATAGCTTCCATCAAAAAATAAAATTGCACATAGCTAACTCTGGATGGGCCAAAATCACAAAATGTGATCCCAAATCACTCAACTTGTGACCCCATAGAGCATGCAATCGCACAACAAGTTTATTTCTGTTACTGAGCTCTAGTAACGCCAATCGTGTGAAGTCAATCTATATAAAAGTTTAGATATTAATGCTATACATATTCTAAAAAAGTCTTGTCTTAGAACCTAGATGGAGTAATGATTTGATCCGAGTTAAGTACAAACTAGAGCACAATATCCTTTGATAATACGTAACGGCTGTTACTACATTAAAATTTCAAAAAGTCCACCCATAAATCACAAATATGCTACACATAAAATTTAAGCGAAAAGAAGAGGTGATTCAAATACGGGGAAAAAAGATAGCACGTTGCCGCGAGAGAGGCCAGCTCACCGGCACAAAATTGCAACAGAAGCCCAGAATGTCCACTGCTTTATTCACAAGACAACCCATATAAATTATGCATCAGTCATCAGCGTGTCACGTTGTCCACACGGACTGGATTACAGGACACATCCAATGTCAAAAACTGACAAAAACCTCCAAACAATCCTCACAGCTAAAACGCTCAAGCCCCGCATGGTGACATGAGCATCACTTTGTGACTCCAATGGGTCAATGGCCCAATTGGCCAAACGACGCCGGCTCAGTATCAAAACCCGCCATCATATACTACCCAAAAGCAATTGAAACAGAAACTGCACACTCACACACAACGGAAGAAATGCTAGATTGTCTATTTTTCTGAAAAGGGAAAAAAATCCAAGCGTAACAATGCGCTGGCCGCCTGGCCCTGCACGTAATAAAACTAGAATTGCGAAAGGACAATTTGGGGGCAAATAATTGCATCGTGCGGGAGCGTGGGATGGAGATCGCGAACCTCCTGTCAGTGGTGAGCAGACTGGAGGCCATGGCCTCTCCTCTCCGCGCGAGAGGGGCGCCGGCGGTGGGACACGCCCAACGGCTCTCTCTAATTCGCGGCGGCGAATCGAGCGGAACCAAACTGCCTGGGCGCGACCGAGCTCCCGAGGCCGCGGGAGATCGAGATCTCTGGGGGCCCCTCCCTCGAGCCGCGAGCAGCAAGGGCGAATCGCCGAAACCCTAGGGAGGCTGAGGCGGAGGGAGCGATCAGCGCGGGTACCGGCCCGCTCGTATCGGCCGCGGGGTGCGGATGCCGGAGCGGGAGGGAGGGGGGGTAACGGCGCCCTGCCGTCCGGCGAGCGGCGGCGGCGGCGGGAGGGTGACAGGTGGGGCCCGCTCGTCAGAGGCGGAGGCCGGAGGTCCAGGCGACGGGGGGAGGGAGAAGAGAGAAGGTTGGAGAGGCGTCCGTGAGAGCGATATAAAGGGGGCGGAGAGGATGGACGCGTGGCGGGGCAGGAGTGGACGCGGGGAGAGGGAGCCCGTGCGCGCCCTGGGCCCAGGTGTCAGGGCGTGAGACGCCAGGTGCCGTAGCGGGAGCGGTGGGGGCTCGTGGGACGGTGTGGCTGCTGGGAGCAGAGGATCCCGGAGTAGGCGTTGGATGGTTTGCGTGATTGGATTTTGTCTCGCCACGTCGGACCCCACGATTTGGACATTGCGTGCGTGCCAAGGATATTCAAGAGGGGAATTTAGGCTTCGCTAATAATACATCATCATTACTCATCAGACATCAAATTTAGCTTTCCAAAATATTCGGTAGCCTCAACGAAAATACAAATCCTCCCAAAACACAGTTTAAGAATTTTTAAAAATATTGGAATGATGCGCATCCATTGATATAGGGTCTGATTGGTTGCATGTACGAGGCTTGGCTAGACTCATGGGATGCAGGTATGTCTGTCCCGCGGGATGAAAAACACGGTTGTAGCCTGGCTCTCGAGAAACAAAAATGGAGTCAGGTGATTCTGGCTGGTTGGGTGCGATGTCAGCTCTAGCTAATAGCACTATTAAAACATTCTTTTCAAAATAAATATTGTAATATTATTGTTTTTTAATATTTTTTCTTATGTCACGTGATCTTGTATATGCAACCAAACAACTTGTTTATAGCTTGTCTCAGCAAAAACAGGCAACCAATCAAACTAATATCGCATCTGCTAAGCCTAGCTAGCAGGGGCCTTGCTCTCAGGCATGAGCCAAGCTCAGCTCATCATCGAACCAATCAGACCCATATATTCACACTAATGTACCCCATCCATCCTAATTTACATGTTATTTGAATTTTTTACACCAAGTTCGATCAACTCGTTTTATTTATAAAATTAGAGAAAATGTGAAAAAAATAAAGTCATAGTTTAAGTATATTATATGCTAAATTAAATCACAATGAAAATGAATGGTAATTATGAAAAATTTTAATTGGGGAAGTCAAATTTAGTGTCAAAAAAGTCACAGGGCCTATAGATTATGACAGAGGGAGTATCTTCCTAGAAGCTCTTAGGCTTGAGCTACTTGTAGATTATCATAACATGTGGACCTAGATTATTATATATAATATAAGAGTGTTTGTTGGCCTGGGTGATTATGTGATTATAAAATTTAGGAGGTAGCCTTAGCATTATACTATTTCCATTTCAAGTTTGTGCAGTTGTACCAACAACATCATAAATCAGGGCTACCCGCCTATCCCATCGCTAAATGCATATTTTGTCTAATTAGGTTATCTCCGATTGTTGTCTTCTATATCCTCCTTAATGTCATCCTTTTCTATGTTTTTTAGAAAATCCCCTAATTCTACTCATTATTATTGATAGGGCCCTCTATATCGCGACCTCTAAGCATCAAATCATGTATATATGATACATTAGACCGTTTACATACATATTTGTTAGAACCATATATGCCATGTGCATGTTTAGTCTACTTAATTCATTGTCTAAATACAAAAAATGTATATAGAGCCATCTCTTTAACATCCTGTGTATATAGAATAAGCATAGAGGCTACTATTGGAGGCTATAAAAGAGATTATACAATCCTATATATTTAGAGTACATGAGGTTCTAGAGGACACTTTGAAGACCATAGGATAAGGCATTGATCAACAACAAGTTAATATACTATTTATGAAATACAAAATATAGTCATCATCATAAACAAGTGAATATTTCTGGATGTGAATCTAATAACAATAAATTTGTCTAATAAAAATTATGGATTCAATACAATACTTTTAGCTAAAAACTTATCCAAGCAAAATAGGTTGTAAAGTTAAACGACATGTATAGTAGACACATAAACAATTTGGTAGCCCCACTAAGAAACAATCCAACTCTATATTCCAGAGAGAGAGAGAAAGTTCACCTGACAAAGTTGGCCATAATAGGTTGCAAAAACTCGTACACTAGCAAGAGCTTCCTTTCCATCCTTAACAATTGCCCACCACCCTATTACATGCTCTTACAAATGTTCGCTCATTTCTCTCCAATAACATCCTCTGTACATCAAACACACGCATTATTATCATATTTTAGAATCTTTTAGTATGTATATTTGTTATGACCTTAAATGTGACACATGTATTTCATAAAAATAATGGAAAGAAAATGAGAAAGAGCCTCTCAATGTGTATATAGATAAAAATGAATTATAGGCAAGACGAAAACTATATATACATGAGTTATGTAGTTGCGCGGTGTAGGATGAACTCATGTAGAAAAAATAAAATAATTTATCAAGTTTAGATTCCCACTATATATGCACCCTTCGCGACTTCACCCATCAAACATACATGTTTTCCTCTAGTTTGCTCTTGCTCTAGCTCTAAAACCTCTATTTAGAGCATAGAGGAGCTCTGCCCCTTCTCTTACATAGGATATGACCTCGTGCATATGCTTGGAGTCGCCTTAAGTAAGAGGCTTTGGGTCAAAAAAGTTTATAGTCAGATGCATAGCACTATGCATAACGCTAGGGGACTTGGTAGCTATGGAGTTGCAAAGAACACATGAATGCTAATTTAAGTAAGGATAAAAAACCCCAACACTCTAGTTTGTTTCATACTCCCTATATATTTAAATATAAGTCGCGGTTGACTTTTGTTCCAAAACTTCAATAGTTTGCCTTATTGAAAAGAAATTATAAGATATAGTTTATTTTGTTGTAATTTGTTTATCGTAGTATAAAGTTTGAGCATGACTTGTTTCCTTATATGTTTATCAATTTTTTTTGAATAAATGAATGATTGAAGTTTTGAAAAAAAATCAAACATGACTTATATTTAAATACGGAGGAAGTATATCTTAATTTTCATATTGATTCAAATAAAAAAGATACTATTCACGAAGTGCAATCTGGAAGACATGTGACTAAAGGAGACTCATCAATAAGCTGTCTTGAGACTCGAAGCTCCTGCGCACTCGAGAGGAACCTTTTCAAGATGCACGATGAATATGGGCTTTCCATAGCCAACATGGCCTTTTTAGGCTTCATTTTGCAATGTGCAGTAGAATATTCTTCTAGGCTGCTAACTTTGGACCAGTGAGATCTCCATATCAAGCAAAGTTTGGCTGCAATAGATTTATGTTTGCCTATGTTATATAAAAAAAGATACTAATCGGAATGTGTTGTATTTTCCAATTATATATCCTATAGCCCAACTTACGGTGCGTCTTTATTCTCACGATCGATTGGGAACTCATGAGAAGCTTCGTTCTCTCGTAGTGCCTACAATTTACTAGGTAGTTAATAATCCCTACTACACATATATTCTCTCTTGTAATAGTTAGTTGAGGCTCTGGCGTTTATATCCTCACGAGTCTAACAGTGATTTTGTCCTTACTTTTTCTTTAACTTGGTGAATTTATCGCTACGTTTTCAAATCGAAAATAAAGTTTACCCCTACAGTATCAATTTCGGTCCAAAACACCATCATGCCCATACAATTTTGTCCCGATTTTTTTGTAATGAGTTATGATAATACCTTTATTCGTGCTGCCGGTGGCGGATCACGCCCAGGCAGTTGTGTGCCACAACTGCTGGGTCTCCATATGCCGCGCCGCGCGCAGACCATACCACACCCGTGTTCCCACCAATATGGCTCCAGTGGTTTGTGGGGTGAAATGATACGGAGTCTTCTAGTCTATTATATTCCCCTATTTTGAAAGTTTTTTCTAATTTTTTAAATGGTTTAGTTCAGTTGCATCTAACGAGGCTAGAAATAGAGGTAAAATAAGTCTTCATTTTAAAAACATAGGGGTAAAATTGCAAAGTTTTAAAAACGAGGGGTAAAACACTATTGGAGTCGTTAGGAGGGGTATAAACACCAATCTCCCTAGTTACTTTGTTCAATCCAATTTCTTCTATCAGCATATTTTCTGCATTCCACTAGTATACGGTTCCCAACTATTCTTATACAACATAAATTTGAATAAAACGATGATTATATTGAATGTTTTTTTTAGAAAATTATATTTAAATACAGAGGGAGATTTAGAATTTTTTGTGGGAAGGTAGGGAGCCCTTTAGGACCTGATTGGGTCAAATGAAAAAAAATTCTTTGTGCTGCGTGAACTGTTTTCCGTAAAAATTCTGCGCGATTACTATGAAAAACCTGCATTTCAAACGTGCGCTTAATTTGGACAGCAGAAACCAGCAAAATAGCCTATGGCGGCTCACACATGGCTCAGCCCCCTGCTCGATGCTGCTCTCCTCTTTTTAAGTAGCGCTGCGTTCCCGCTTCTGACCCGAGCGGGCCAAAGCGTGTAAAGGAGATGTCGCGGTCGCAGCGAGTGCCGAGCTCGCCGTGCGACGCCACGTGGCGGCTCGCCGTCGCCGGGAGTAGGCACGCCCGTTCGCAGTCGCCGGTGCGCAGGCGGTCCGCGACGCCGCCCACGTCGAGCAGCCGCTGGTCGACGTCGTCCTCGATGATGGACGACTCTGACGGCGTGGTGGTGGTGGTGCCGGCGAGGGGCTCGGAGACGCCGGCCACGCGCGCCCGGTTGCCGGGGCTGTCCCGGTGCTCGTCCCCGGAGGCGCGGGCGCGGATCGGCGCCGCCTCGCCGGGCACCGCGCGCCGCGTGGCCCTGCGGCTCTTCGACAGCCTCGGCCGCCACGGGCTCCGCCGTGAGGCCGACCGCGCGTTCCGGGACGCCGCCGTCGTCGCCGGCGCCGCCGACGGTGACGACGCGCCGGTCGAGCGGGACGACGAGCTGACGGGGATGGCGTGCCTCCTCAAGGACGGCTTCGTCGGCTACCTCAGGGAGCTTGCCAAGATCACACCACCCGTCCCGAAACAGGTATATGCATGTGCATGGCTGCATAGCTGTAGCCGCCTGCATCATCGTTAGTTTTGCAATCTCAGGCTAACATGAAACTAAATTAAGAACATAATGGATGATTGCATTCGGAATTCCATAATGATAATAATGGCACATGTTGTTGAAGCTAAGCTTTTCGCCGTGTTAATTAACAACAAAATACTCCTACATGCTTGCAAATTTGAGAAATGGCCCCGCCGCTGTCACTCAGTCATTCGCCATTTACGACAGTCTAGTCTTCACGCTAAAAGCTTCTGACCTTGTTACAATTTGCTTGCGTGGCTTTGTGCAAATGAAACATTGAAACTAACCCAGAATTATGTTCCTCCGCACAGCAGATTACCAGAGAGCACCGGATTTTGATTTAAAGAAAACACACACACACAGTCGTCATACACTCATACCCAAGCATCCCTCTGAGGATACAAATCGATATAATAGCAAATTTAGGCCTCCTTTGGAACATGGCAAAAAAAAAATTCCCGATTCCTGCGTTTTCTTGTGTTTTTTAACTTTCTGTGAAAATACTATACAATTTATGTAAAAATCCTGTGTTTCAAAGGGGCCTTAGTTTGCAGACTGAACACTTCGTTTTGTGTATCATCATTTCACTGATTTCAATCACTTACACAACGAGCTACTTGCATCCTGAAATGCATTTACATTTTTTTCCTGCAGCCATCCATGATCCATCCATCCACAAGCAACTTGAATTCTTTATAAGATGGACCGAACCGACGACAGGGATAATAAAACAAGAAAGCTAGTACATACTAAGAACAAAATCAGTATCGCTAAGTGCTGTGGTTTCAAAGGTCCTATCTTGGCACCTAGTGCGTGATAGAAACCAAAAATAGAAAAAGAACCATCAGGCTACAAGTTGAGACAATTAGCCACAAGCCTAATGTTTGACTTGCATACCTTATTGTTCTTGTCATTAGGCCATTTACTTTAATTTGGGCTGCAGGAATTCTCACCACATGGAACAAAAGGACTCAAAGACTATGTCAAATATAAGTGAGCGAAACCGTAGTCTGATTACGTGTTAAAAGCACTGAGAAGTCTCCATATGCATGCACGATCACCTGATTCGGTAATTACGACGATGCAATCTGGAGAGCCGGTTTGGCAAGCTGAACATGATATATGCTGTCCTAGCCGGCTTCTAAGCACAGACATTCTTCATGCTTTCAAAATAGGAACAGAGATGAACGCATAATTTATATTGAAAGTGGCCAATCACGTCGATGAGCTTGATTAGGTTTTTGACTTTTTTGATAGCATAATAATTAATCCTGAATAGCTACTGTGTTTCCGACTTGTTGTTACTTAAGAGTTTCATTCATAGACCGGCAGTTAACCTGCCGGCTTCTCTTAAAAAACAATTTAAGGAAAATAAAAGTACTTTACAGCTACAGATGTCAATAGTTACCTGTACAGGAACTATGCATTAAAGTAATACGGTTTAGCACGACCATCCTGAGGGGTTGATTATTGGACAACCGATTCAAATATGTAAAAGTAACTGAATACAAGACCATCACATGCAGTAAACAGAAGCCTGTCTTAATATTACTAATTAGAAGTTTTTTGGAGCCTCCACGTTAATCCTCACGAGACGTGCTAAGAAAAAAGAAAAAAAATTCTCACAATAATCAAAGACATCCAACCATAAATTGGCATATTGGAATATTAATAGCCATTAGATCTATTTTCAAAATAATTACACACCTCTGACATTATGAAAGGTTTTGAGTTCAATTCTCACACAAAGCAAATTTTATCTTTTTTTAAAGATTTTTCCAACTTTGCCGTTATGAAAGGTTTTGAATTCAATTCTCACCGAAAGCAAATTTCTTTTTCTTTTTTAAGATTTCTCTCATTTTCAAATTTATCCTCATTTTTCGGTGAGATATTTTCACATTTACAAATTTACCATACTAAACGATCAAGTAGCTTTATTTTTATAAAGATACTAGAAACCTATGAAACAGATATATTCTGCTTAATCTTACTATTATTAATTAGAGACTCTTATTAGAGCCTCCTTATTAATCCTCACATGATGCATTAAAAAGATAAAATCATAAAAATTCTCACAATAACCAGAAACATCATATCATCGATTAATAGATTAATTATAAAAACAATATTAAATAGTAACGCTAAAAACTATATATTAATAATCCACTTTGCCATTATGAAATCCAGACACGGAGATGCCGGTCCTCATAACTGCCTCATGATCGAATGATGGCCTAGCCTCCAGCTTTCAGGTCGAAAATGACGTGCTTACCATACTTGCTGAAAACTTGTCGTTGCCATACGGGGTGAGCATAGAAAATAGCTGCTGCTGACTAAATGCAAGCGCTGCGATACTTTCCAATGCTTCCTAAGCCTATGACTTTTTCTCTCTCGCTCATATCAAGTGGACAATAGTGCAAAATATATTGCGTGGCAACCAAACATCATGTAGATTTATTTTTGCTTCTACTGCTGCTGTTGTGGTTTTATTATGCCACATACATATTCACACCTTTGCACGGTGCAAATCATAACAATATATTGTCTACCTAGCTCTTCGCTGGCAGATACTCCATCTATAGTAGAAAATTTGTAATACTCCCTATATGCATTGTTACGTCAAACCTTACTTATTTTACTTACTAATTGGAGGTTTTTTTGGAGCCTCCACGTTAATCCGCACCAGAAACGTTAGAAAAAAAGAAAAATTCTAGAAATTCTCACGAAAATTAAAATTATCTAGCAGTCCATTGTTTAACTCTAATAATAGTAACCAATTATATTTTCTAAAAGAATACCCACCATATCATAATGTAAGGTAAAATAAAATAACCCATAAATTTGTTTAAAAATTACCCAACATGTCATTATGAAATAAGAATTAAAATAACTCCCTAAATTTTCATATAAATTACACATATACCATTATAAAAGATGAATTAAAATAAATCCTAAATCTACATATAAATTATCCAATATACCATCATAAAAGATATATTTAAATAATTTCTAAATTTGCATATAAAATACGCACAATACATTTACGAAAGATAAATTAAAATAATTATTTCTAAGGTTACTAAAGATTAAATCTATATCATCTAACCCGTGGGAGAGCACGGGTTGATGGACTAGTTATATATAATTTTCAGATATTAAGCTACACACAGCTAGTATTATAACATTGTATGTATATATTACAGGTCGTCAAATTCTGTGGGATAACATACTCGGTGAAGATCGAAACGTCTGCCTTCAGCTATGAGACCTTCGGCAACAAGATACTGGAGTTCTTTGTACAGCCAGTGAGAAGCCTGTCCATGAGCAAGCAATCAACTGAGCTTCAAATATTGGAAAGAATTGATGGCTACATCATGCCGGGATCTATGACTCTAGTCCTTGGTCCACCTGGTAATCAACCTTGTTAGATTCAAGCATGCATGCACCATGCCTTTATCTCTATTGAATAAAATCAAATAATATAAGTACTATTCTAGGTCACGTACTAACGCTGAGCCAGCAAACCATTTATCACATTACCTATATTCAAACTCCACTCTCTCTACGGTGTAGCTACAATGTCATTTTCGTACTATAGATGACCATATCAACAATCCGCTGGACTTGTCTAAAGTTTGAAGATAGCTGCAAAATTTTATTCCTTATCATTGGAGAGAAGGATAATACTATAAATAGCATCTAAATTTCAGACTTCAACAATCCAATTCGAGTCGTGTGAAATTCTACCCTGATAGAAAAAACATAATCACTTCCCCCTCAAGTGTACAAGCCTTGCATTTTTCATGTTCAAAAAATCCTTGCATTTTCCCCTTACCATTGCCCATCTCTGCGGCATGCAGGCAGTGGAAAAAGCACCTTGCTGAAGGTACTTGCTGGTAGAGCTGATCCAGGTAAAGATTTTGGACTGACAGGCACGGTCATCTACAACGAAAAGACAGCATCTGAGATTCAAAAAAGTCGACAAATTGCCTATGTCTCTGGTCAGCTCAACCAGTAAGTCAACTAAGCTTATATATATCCCATCATAGTAAAACTGAAGGGTTCATCAGCAAAACCCGCCTTATCTAAATGTTACTTATAGTTAACAAGGATCTTAATCCACATAGCAATGAATACGATGAATTGAAAGGTATAACTACCTAGTGGCACACTGATATTCCCCTTTAGATAAAATTCAGAGACGTGAAAAGCGAAAGCTTATAAATAATTTGCAGTGAGTATATAAAGAAATAGCTCACTAAACTGTACTTGAGGGGGTGTTAGTTTCGTAGGGAAGAATTAACAAGAACTCTGACGTACTCCCCAGGTTCGAAATTATAGGCCACTTTAGATTTAATCCAGAGTCGAACTTCTCTATCTTTGATCAAGTTTGCAAAAAAAACCCACCAACCAACAATATCAAATTAGTTTTATTAAATCCAAAGGAAATATTTCTTGATAATGCATTTATTAGGTACCAAAGGTTTTAATATATTTTTTAGAAACTTCGCCAAAGTAAGAGAAGTTTGATTTAAGACAAAGCTAAATTAACATGTAATTTACAATATAGTAGTTATTATCACAATTTTGTAAAGAAAGAATGAAGCAAACATTAAAATGGTATAACTTCCACATATTCTAGCTTTTGTAGTATCTGAATCATCCTTAGCTCTCCCTGTCTATCTTTCATTTTTTTATGAACAATATCCTAATGCTGATTTATCCCCTAGGCACATCCCCTTCCTCTCTGTACGGGAAACTCTCGAGTTTGCAAGGGACTGCACACAAGGTCTCCGGCCTGAGAATTTCACGCCACAGATGCGAAAATTCTTCGCTTATGCACTTGTTGAAGGTCAGGATCCATTCCTTGAATATGTCATGCAGATCCTTGACCTGAAGAAAATAGAGAACTGCCTTGTTAGTGGCATATCAGACACGGACCGGGATAAGCTGACGACAGCAGAGCTCGCTCTAGGGACCTACTCGGTCATGGTCTATGACCAGCCATTGACAGGCTCAGACCAGGCAATGACTTATGATTTGGTGAATATTATCAGGACTGTCTGTAGAATCCAGCAATCATCTGCAATCATGGCCCTTAACTACCTCTCCCAAGAAGCATTTGATCTCTTCGACAGGATCATCCTACTTGGAGAAGGGCATGTGCTGTACCAAGGGCCAAGACAGGATGCAGTCACATACTTTGCTCAATTAGGGTAACTAGCTACATTATTACCTTCAAATAGTCAGGTACATTTATTGTCGATAAACAACTTATTTTAAAAAATCGCCGTTACTTGTTAGGTATATGAAGCCGCCTCATGTCGAGTCCTGGGAGTTTCTGCAAGATATTGCTGCAGAAAATGGCATGCAGTACCTATTGCCAAGGTCAAATCCACGAGGCCTAGAGGAGCTTGTGGAATGCTACTATTCATCAGATCATTACCTGGATGTGATGAGGGTTATTGGCAAGAGCACGGAGTTCAGTACATACTGGGTTGAGAGTGAGCCAGGAATCGGCTTATCCTTGAAGGAATCAACCAGATTCAACTCAAATAATGCTGAACATAAAGAAATGGGTCAGTATTTTATTTAATTAAGTTGCCACAAAGTGAAAACTAAACTATTTGTTCATACATTTAGGGCTAATGCATTATTACTGCCCCATTTTTACATTCAGAAGTAGTTGTTGCAAAGCTTCTGAATAAATCTGGATCTGCTAGTGGAGTTGAAAGTACAGGGAGCATCCAAGTTGGTGATGTGGTGACGGGAATTTCCATAAACAAGGAGCCAATGCAGTATTTGGCAACTGGATCAATACTTGACCAAAAGCAACACTTGGATCAAATTTTCTCCACTCTACGTCGTGCCCGAGGACATATCTGCCTTCAACTTGAACGATCTGACAATAAGGCATGTTAACCTGTTAACTTTTTTTCAATAAATTATTCTTTAGAATTAGCAGTAGTAAATCATAAGTTTAATGCTTTTGACATTTGTCATGGTAAACTTAATTTATCCAAACAATAGAGCAATGAGGATGAACCACAATGGGAGCAATTTAAGAGGCCATATGTGCAACCATGGTGGAAATCAACAAGAACCCTGATCCAGAGACAGCTTAGGATCTTGAACCAACTTCACATGTTGAGCGCACTACGAGTCATCCAGGTTTGCCTATTATTAAAAGCATGGAAGATGCAAAAGAATCGCTACTTGATTTGTCATGATAGGATAGTTTTTATTTTCCAGGCATGCATTCTTGGTATATTTGCTGGGACACTATTCTACAATCTTGGTGGGCAGTATAATCTTCAACATATGAACTCTGTGAGAGCTCTTGGGTTTGTAGCTACCATGAGCATTTTGCTCATAAATATGCCTCAGCTCCCTCTATACATGCTTCAGAGACCCACATTCTATAAACATAGAGACCAAAGATTTTTCAGAACATCCTCTTATGTTATTGCTCATTGCATCACTAATCTACCACAGGCTTTTATTGAGGTAATCTCGTCCTTTATCTTTTTATCACCTATAGTTAACTTCTGCACGTAGACGCATTCCATAATCCATTGGTACTTCATCTTAAACATAACCACCGTAGTACCTATTAGCTTCATCACTATGACAAAAATGGTTGTATAAGCAAACATGTCATGTGTAATGCAGGCACTCCTTTATTCAGTTTGTGTATATTTTCTTGCGGGGTTGACATTTGAAAACAATGGAGTAGTGTTCCTTGACTACTTAGTTTTGATGTTTCTTGTGGCCTACTTTGGATCATCGTTCTTCTTCTTTCTAAGTGCAGTGGCATCCACTCCTGAAGTAGCAAATGCTTTGGCAGGTAATTGTTTTTATTTTTTATCTTTGTATATCTAACTATGAGAAGCTGGCATTACAAAAGTTTAGTTAGCCTGGTTTAGTTTCTGTAAGTTTTATCAAAATTAACATGGAGATTTAATCTGACATATTGTTTTGGACTGCTATCTACATGCAGGCCTCATAGTCTCCATTTTTCTTTTGTTCAGTGGTTTTGTGATTTACCCATCTAAAACCCCTCAATACTGGAAGTGGCTAATGCAAATCAATCCAATTCGTTGGGCCAATATCTCCTTCTGTGATCAACAGTTCTTATATGGTTACAAAGACCCCTGCAACAAATATCTAAACAAGCTTTCTTTCTGCAAGGGAATTCCGGAGATGGCTTCGGGCAAGGCCTACTTAATCTATGCTGAGCTGTTGACAAGCGTTTCAGGAAAGCCATGGGTCCCTAATATAATTCTTATTGGCTGGACACTACTCTCTCTGTTAATGGCATTGATGTTCCTGAATAAGATAGAGTTTTCACAAATCAGTCAATCTGTGCCACAGGTCAGTGAAAGGAAGTTTTCAAAGAACTATATGTATGATCTGGAGGTTTATTCAAGCTCGATTGATGACAGTATTGAAGCTTCTATTGAGTCGGGCAGATACAAGTCTCTGGAGCTACCAGAGTTAGCATCTAGTTCCACAATAGTAATTTCTGAGGATGAGAACAGGAGCGCCGGGAGCTGGCGGGAAAAGTTCCGATTTAAAACCAACTCAGAACACTTGACAATACCAGTTACACAGATGATTTTAACATTCTTGGATCTATCATTTGTCAGGTAATTTTTCAACCCATCGCTACAGTTCTACGCTAGTGTATTGTTTCATAGAATGGGTTGGAAGTTAGCAAAATATCATTCAGAGCAGAACATATTATGAGGCAATATAAGTGGAACTACTAAGTTACAAAATAACACTACCTCTATTCATATTTGTTCGTCGCTCTTCAGTTCAATTTTGAACTGGTGGACGTCAAACAAAAAAAATCGGAGGTAGTACTAGTACCTAAATAAATGTAGACAGATATGAGGTCAATTCCTTATCACAGTATAAATCTTTGTGGTGACAGGTACGGAAAAGTAACAAAGGAAGAAGCTACAGATTTTGAGAATGTCACTGGATATGCAAGACCAGGAACTATGCTAGCTCTTGTAGGCGGTGACAATGGAAGTGCAGCTACACTTCTCAAGTGCCTTTCAGGCAGGACACCTCTAGGTGGCAGTTTTACTGGAGATATCCGAGTCAATGGTACCAAACCCTCTGCTTATTTCTCAAGAAGTGTGGGCTATGCCGAGCGCCTTGATGCACATCAACCTTACCTCACCATACGCGAGTCACTTCAGTTCAGTGCGAGCCTTAGACTAACAAATGGTATTAGCAAAGCAAGAAGGCATATACATGTTGAGTTAGTTCTTGATCAGATGGGCTTGCAGTACTACGCCAACAATTTGGTTGGTTCCCTGAGAGATGGCACTGGGAAAACATTTGAAGTAGCAAAGAAGCTCACAATTGCAGTTGAACTTGCAGCAAACCCAAGTATTCTATTCCTTGAGGAGCCTCTGTCAGGTCTTGATTCTTCTGGAACCACAGCAATTTTGAGAGTCCTGTCACAGTTACCAGTTTCGGGTCAATCAGTCATCGCGACAGTTAACCATCCCAACACTCGTGCACTTTCTTACTTCCATCAAGCAATCATCCTAACTCAAGAAGGCCGTCAAGCTTACTTCGGTCCAGTAGGATTCAACTGCCACGAGATACTCGGATACTTCACCGCGATCTCAAGGGTGCCTCATTACGTTCAGACACAAAATCCTTTCAGTTTTGTTATGGGTGTCACTGGACTTGGAATCCCAAGAAGACCTGCAGTGACAGATTTTGCGGAAGAGTTCCAGAAAAGCCATCTATACGAGGTGGCCATGAAGGTCGCTAGCCCTACTATGAAGAACAACAAATTTGGAAAAGAAAAGGATGATAACATGATATTCATTAGTTACAACTATCCAGCGTCACTTATAGGACAAGCAGGGCTGGTTTTGTTGAGGACACAGAGGTTCTTATGGAGGAATGTGAACTACACTTACAGCAGGTTTACTGGCTGCGTGATGATTGGATTACTGATGGGCTCACTCTATTTCAAGATTAAGTACGAAGACACATACGGGGTGACTTCCAGGTCACTGTACATATACATGCAAACTATACTCATCGGGGTTATATCCGCTAACAATGTGATCCCTCAAATCGGCACCGACAGGCTCGCCTACTTCCAAGAAATGAGGTCCAAGATGTACCTTCCGATATTCTACCCAGTCTCATGGGTGTTGAGTGAGATCCCCTACTTCCTCATAGCAACGCTGGCATTTGTGGGCATTGGTAATGGCATGGCAGGGATAGCAACCCAAACAGCCGCTGATTTCCTGGCGTACTGGTCAGTTCTCTTCCTCTTCACCCTCTGCATGACCTACTTTGGCATGATGGCCACATTCCTAGCACCGAGCCCGATCCTCGCTGCCTTCCTCGTCTCCATAATCACATCCATGTGGATCTCCGCCTCCGGCGTGGTGGTCCTCTTCTCGGACATCAGGTTCTACAAGTGGATGTACTGGATGAACCCATTTCAGTATGTCATGACTGTGCTGACAACGATTAGCTTCTACTGCGACACGTACCAATGCCAGAGACAGTGCCAGTGCCCGCAGCTCCCTGACGGCTCATACGTGTGGGAGAGGATAGCGAGCGCCAGGTCCTTGAGTCAAGGGAGGATATGCTCTGATGTGGTGACCTTAGCAGGGATGTGCATTGTGTTCTGTGTGCTCGCTTTCATCTTCTTCACCGTTCTCAAGCACAACTCAGCACATGGCCATTGAGAGATGCACACACATTGGCCAGGTCCGTGTTTCGCTGCTACAGACGTTATTCTGGCTGCGGTTCATGACAGTGGCTGGATTGGGTTTGCGTTTTGCTACTGCAAACGCTATGGCTCATCAATCATCACATTGTGTAGAGTACTGTAACTTGAAAGTGGTTATCTGGGTGATGTTGTACTTTTCCTTTTATTATGTACATTGAAGTATTGTACACAATGAGATGCTACTGTATTCAACAATTGGCAAAAAAAAAAAAAAAAACAATGCTGACTTTGCGCTCTGGAAGCCATGGAAGTGATATACGCCCACTGTTTCCTTCCATTGTTTCCAGAGCACAAGTCAGGTTATATAAATGAGTATATGTTACTACATATATAGCAGAGCCAAGCTACTCTTCCAATGCAAGCACATACAACTAGCGCGCTGAAATCAAGCAGCTGAAGCACAAGGAAATTTATGCAAGAATCCGAGCCGGACTCACATGTTGCAGCTGCAGCAATCGTTGGGATGCCTTCCCTCTCTCGGTTTTTTATCGGGCATTCTGTCGAGCACGTGGGGTGCAGGTGCCGCCGCCACCAGACACCAGGGTCCCTCCCGTAGGCCACCCAACTACCCAAGCTAGCAGGCACAGGGATGGGGGCGCGTAACTTCCGATTCGGGAAGCGTCGCTCGCTCGGGCCTCGGGCATGGCTGCGTGGCAGTGCATGGGGGCTGGGGGCCTGCAAGCTGGAGCTGGCCACGGCAGATTGAAAGCGGGACCAAGCGAAGACGGCACCAAAATATGACCTTGCTTATCGTCGACCATTCATTAGTTTTGATGGCAAGACCGTCCATCTTCGCTTAACACAACTCAAAGCCCATTTGCTCCTTACTCGTTCTCATCCGGGTCTATTACTTGCGTGTTATTAAAAAAAATTCTCAATTCTATAACCGCCACTATAAATTTTATGTTGGGACCTAGATGCTACTAGCCTACTAGATGAATTCTTTTCATGAATCGTGAGCCACTCCCATCTGTTTTGGGGCTAACAACGGGTAATCATCATCAGAAGTTAAGGATGAGATCTTGCCCCCCTGTTACCTGTGTCAGCTCCATAGTTCAATTTTTTCCCTCCATGCCACTCCTAGGGCTGCCTAGGTAGGATTGAATTGTATTAAGCTAAGGCTGAGTTCAATGGAACTCCCTATATAAGTTTTCTATACACTGTTTTGCACTGTTTAATATAAATGCCGAGAGAGATAGTTGGAACAGTGTTTAGGGAGTAGGAATAGGGAGTTCCATTGGACTCAGCCTAACAAATGTTTAAGACGCTATGCAATATATAGCTTAGAAATAAAAATATGAGTTTGTTTAAAAAATGTTTGGAGTGTGTGACAAAGTCATCGTTCTCATTGATTTTTTGCGAGTTCACGGGTATTTTAGCTATGTCGCAAAGCCCGCGGACGTCTCCATTGTCATCCCTAGTCAACAGGTTCACTTTCTTAGGCCTCTGCGTGGAGGATGTGAGTCTCACAATGCCTAAATACTATTTGATAGTGTTTTGTACTGTAAATAACACGACGCACAGAATGGAATGAGATTTAGAAAAAAGGATGGAGAACCCTCTTAGAGACAGCCTGAGGCCGCGGAGCGCTGCAAGGGATGCCGAGTCATCGAAGTTGATCGACGATACCGCGTCGACATCGGAGTGGTCCACGGCCACGACGGCGTTCAGTCAGTGCAGGGATCAGAGATGCGTCGGTCGGGTACATAGGTGTGCTTCTTGCTGCCGCGTACGAGAGAGGAAAGGAGGAGATGCCGACAGCAAAATCACCATTTTCACAAAAAAATGTACTAGCAACATCTAGTTCATTAAAAAACGGCGGTTAATCCTCGATGGAGGGAGTGACGGTAGCGGCGTAAAGAGCACGGGGAAAAGTTTGACAATGGCCCATTAGACATCCCACCTATATGAAATTTCAATCTTATTAGTGGCTTGTAGTAAGTATAGCTAGGGAGTTTACAGACCACAGCGTGCTTCGCCGCGCCCGTTCCATTTTCGACATTGGTACAATCCGCAGAGCAACGAACATCAACACTGGTACGTACATGGGCCTGCGAGTCGAACAACGGGCCGAAAACACAGAAAGAAGAGATGCAAATGCTAGCGGCCCACGCGCAGCGCAACGGCACGCCGCACGCGCGAGAAAGGACGGCGCAAAACACCCCCCGCCGCCGCCGCCCGCCACTACTGCCTCTTCTCCTTCGCAGGCGCGGCGCCGGCGCATCTGCTTCCTCCGCGTCCGCGCGCACGAGGTGGATTCCCTCCCTCTCCTCCCCCCCCCCCCCCTGTCTCACCGGCTTCCCCCTGCGCTAGGCCCTCCATCTCCTGTTCCCCCTTTCTTTCTTCTCTTCCGATCACTGGCAGTGCCGGCCAGGCGGATCTGGGGTGGCGGCGCGCCGGCGGAGAGCGGTCTCCGCATGACGGGCAGGGGCATGGCGACGAGCGAGTAGGCAGGGCGCCCGCAACTGGGCGGCGGCGGCGGACAGGCGTGGGTACACCGGCGTCCTACCGTCACTACAGATCTAGAGCTAGCGCCGGAATAAGCGTTTTAACGCACGGCGATCAATCGTCTTTTTTTTTTTTTAAATATAACCATGGCACTGAAGAACAATGCACTGGTTGGCGATGGGTCCCCTGCTATCCCTGGGAAACATCCATCGTATTTTGGCACAATAAACTATGGGCCTTTGGATGGACGCAACTTTTGTCAGCAATTTGGACTAGTGAGTTCATAAATACTTGGTGGTGTAGTATGCCCATGTGCAGATCGACGAGTGAATTCTTTCCTGTCTCTCTCGTTGTGGTGACACTATGTTTTAGCGTTTTAATGCTGTGCTTTAAACCTTATTGCACCGAATTGTTTGTGGCCACAGGCACATATAACACCTCTTTTCTGTTAAAAGCAATTTCTTGCACTTTTCCAGCGGGACTACCACAACACCAACAAAAAAGAAGATGCCTTCACTCCAGAAAGCCTTGCCTCCAGAACTTGCTGATAATGTGCTCAGGGTAAGGCTCCTTCTGCACATGTAACTTGTTGATGTGTTCTCCTTGGTGTTATGATTGGCGACCAACCCTCGAGTCAACTGTACTATTGTATCGGTAATGAATAGTTTGTCATCAGACTTCGTTAATTTCGTATAGGTACCCTAATTTCTAGTTTCAACTTTTCCAACGAAGAGATCTAACATGCATCTTGTAGCATAATGATCTGCTGTGTTTATGAAATATTGTCATGAATGAACAGTGAAGCAAACAAAATCAGAAAAAAACATTTCTTTTTATGCTGACCAAATTTTCTTTTGTCGTGCTGTAGTTATACCGTGAATGCTTAAGGAGGGCAAAATTTATTGGACATCAGGTATGCATATTTTATCTGAAAATTTACCATTGCTCCTTACTTAAAGTTGTTGATAGGAATTCTTTTAAAAATATACTGAATCAGCCTTTTGTAACCCAGAAACACAATACAGAGCTTTTAGTCACCATGGTTAGGCAACAGTTCAAGAAAAACATGCATGAAACTGACCCAGAGAAGATACAGAAAATGAAGGATGAGTAAGTTACTGTGCTGCGTAAAATTCTAATTTCTTTTTCAATTTGCTCCCTCTGTCCCAAATCGTTGATCCTGTTGACTTTTGGATCTAACGTTTGACCATTCGTCCTATTCAAAAAAGTTAGTGCAAATACTAAAAAATATGAACCATGCTTGTAAAATACTTATGATGATAAATTAAACCAAAATAAATAACATTTACATTTTTTTTTGAATAAGACGAATGGTCAAACGTCATATTCAAAAGTCAACGGGACCTATAAGACGGAGGGACTGCCATCTTATCTCAGTATACTTTATTATGGCCAAAGTGTATCTTCTGAAATTATTTCTTGCTATGCAGTGCTGCAAGGGGCCTAATCAATCATATTCTGTATGAGTCTGAGAAGATAACAGGGCGCAAATTTTCAGGTTAAGAAGGAATATTTAAACTAGGTTTACAGCATGCTGTATGAATAATAGTAAACATCAGCTTACTTTTGTGGATGATTCCACCTCTCCTGTACAAGTACCTGCAGATGTTTCCTTCTGATTGCTGAGCACTTGAGTTATTACAGCAATGATTTTCAACGACCACGAGATGTCTTTCTTTCTTTTATGCATGTGTCCCATGAAATGCTGATCTGCAAGTTATTTTAGATATCTTACAAATCTACTCCGGCTCCTAGCCAGGAGATGGAAACTTTCGGCAATTGAGAATGCTCCACTCTTCCCTAGTACAGTTATGGCTCATACATTTTCTTTTTTGTACTCCACAGTTTTCATGTGAGGATTGATAAACTGTGACTTCTGGTGTAGTTTACCATGTTTCTTGTTTCCATCTGTATCTGAACCACATCCATGAACTTTCAAAAGTGAGAGTGCATATTTGTGGTGTGACCTTTTCTCCTTGTTTGAATGATGGCAAGTTTGAACGGCGTCATCAATCATCAACGGAAGTATTTTATGTTATAGGGATCCAACCTGAAGGTCTGCAGTTTGGGAACAGTCTTTGCAGCTAAAGCTCCGCAATGGCGAAACATTCTCTTGGTGGAAGTATGATTTTTTTTTTCTCAAACATGCAGGAGGCTATGCATCATTATATTAAAGAAGGCTTAGAGGGTATATAAGGACACAAACAACCGCACGCCAACACATTATGATTTGATATTGTGATTGCTTGCATTGTGCTTTTAAGACTGAAGGAAGCATTTTCCTTCATCCTTTCGCAGAAAGTGGTGTCCAGTTCTGCATGTCTCAGACGAAGTGTTTCTCGAGCGGGGATATACATTGCAATCCAATTATTCATGGTCATATCAGCGGATTCTGGATGATATATGTGCATGGATCTGATGTCTCAACTTTTAACAGCCGCAATCTACAACCCTATGAAATTGTCAGATTGCTCTTTGGAATCTGGAAAAGTGAGAACAGAACAATTGGCGTCACATCGAAATAAATGGTAGAGCCGTAGAGGGATACACGAGCTACGAAAGGAACTGAAGAGGATGGTGAATTCAGAGGTCAATGAGATGCGTGGCATGGGAACTGGCCAACTGGGGCCATTTCAGGAATTGCGTGCAGAGCATGGCACACTACTTGCTGTCTGCACTCTGCAGGTCAAATGATGGGGAAACAACACCCTCCCTCCTGGAGCTGCACTCAGTTCTCTGAATTCTTATCCAAGCATCACCAATGGCCCTGAAGACAATGGATCATTGCGCTTTTCCTCCGCCGCGCCTTTTCACTGTCGTTCCAAATGAGTTCCAGCCACTGCTTTTGCTTCAGCCCTCACATCATTCCGCGAATCCTTGTGGCTGAGATCACCCGTTGTTCATCTTTCCAGCACAGTTTCATCGCCTGTATCACCTTATCATCATCAGTCCTAACCCACGGGCTGTTGAGGACTCGAGGCGGTCGAATGAACATGATTGCCGACAACGGGCGTGTCGTTTAGCCCAGCAGCAGCATGACAAAGGAGCAGCTCCTATGACTATGAGGACATGAGGTGAGCCTGTGACCCTTCATCCTGAGAGAATTCTATGGTTGTTATGGCATGTTGGTTTCAGCAGGTCAATGCTTCAGGGGCCAATGCAGGTATGTGTCTTCTAAAGCTGGAATCATGGCTGCAGTTGAAAGGGGGATATGGCTGTGCTGTTATGCGTTGCCCCTCTACACTTTCTACCTACTGCAAGCATGTGTTGCAGTTGTTCCCTTTGTTCCTTCCAGCAGATGAAACTGCACAACTAAGAGCCTTTCCCTCTATAGTAACATGAACAAGTACAGTTTTAAGGCTGTATTCAGTAAATGTGCTTGGTATCATACCACTAAGAATGAGAACATTGGCTTTGAAAGTCTCCTGTACAATCACACCATGTCTAATAGCTTGTGATAGTGCCTGACAAATTACTGCTGGAATCAGCACGCTTGCTCTACCGATAGAGTGGTAGACTCAGACAACTGGTATCTCCCTATGTAATCATCTTTCTGTCTGAATCAGTCATTTCTCACCTTATCTTGTTTTTCGCATGCACCTCTGTAGAATGAAGTTCTCAAATAATTTTTTATAGATTAGGTGCACGTTGGATCGTTTCCCCTTTTCTGAAATTTCAGTTCACTGAATTTCACACAATTCACATCGGTACTCATGAAAACTTGACGTTTTGAATCGGAGAATACATTCAGTATACATTCTGAAACCAAAAGTAATCTCACTGCAGCAGCATCAGAAATTGAAGCTACATTTACATCTACCGATTTGCTACAAGCCATTGTGTGTCTGTGTAGCATTTTCATAGCGACAAATTCAAGAAAAAAAGCAAGAGAACTTCAGCTTGTAATAACTAACAAAATATGTGCAAAAATCTGGGTAGGGTCTATAATGTTCCATTTTCCAACTAAGCTAATGTTCCAACTGTAAAAGAATACTCATGCATGAGTTCTACAGTATTACGTACAGGACAAATGCATAATTTTCACCAATTTCATATGCATATTAGTAAAACTCGATCCCTGGGGCCAAGCGCTCCCTTGAGGAATTGCAGGTGAGATAGAAATTTCCTCAAGCTGTAGGGTCAAGAAAAGACCCAGAAAGCTGGCTGCCCAGGACACGGCGCTTGTATCCATGAAGACAATTCCATGGCAAGAGGCTCTTTTTTTTTTGTGAGACAGAATTTGAACCCTAGTTGTTGTCCACAAACCTCGGGGACTTCACCACCATGCTACAAGCACATTCTCATGTGCATGATGATGAATATAAACAATGAAAGAACGATAAAATGCACCCGAGACTCAGAATTTTCCAAGTAGTTACTCTAATATTCTGCTAGTTCAGACATTACAGATATGGCTCTCATTTAATGAAGAGAGCACAAAAAAGAGAAGAAAAAAAAAAGATGCTAGAGATACACATAAACAATAATCTCATCATACTTCATCAGAGGGCATGTTCATATAACTCTGAAACCAGTTACTTTTAAAATAACTCATATAGCTGATTTTCAGTATTTGCACAGCTTAGGCAATGCATCACTTCTTTATTCACTTTGGGGTTGAGCCTTCACCCAACTTGGATGGCGTCCTGGGGCTGCTTCTCCCTCCCAAAGGGCTGCGCTCATACCTGAGCTCAGTGACCCGAGGGCTGTATGCCTTTTCAGAAATGGATGGGCTGTGGATGCCTTTCAATTCTGCCACAGGTGTGCCACCTGAGCTGGTGATCTTAGGGCTGTTCAGTCGTTTGATCTCACCCCGGCTTCTTGTGACCATGTCATCTAGAATCTCTGCACTCTGGGCGCGTCCCAATGCGACATCGATATCTTGCTGAAATACATGGCATTTGAGTGTCAGGAAAATTCAACACCACTACAAATGTTCTAGTTCAAAAATACCATGTTGATGAACAAAACTCATGTGTTTTCTGGATAGAGTAAGCCTGCTGAACTTACCGCAGCAATGCTGAATGGTATAGCTGGTGATTCCTCATATTCAGCTGCGTCCAGGTCAGTTAGATGTGCACCTTTGAACAGCTTAGGGAGGATGTACTGCCTGACAGGAACTAGGAGCATGATCATGAGGGGGAAAAGAACCCCAGCTATTGGAATCCATGTGATTCCAAAGCAGACCAGCAGGTACGATGTCTGGAACAGTGTGAACATGGCTATTGTCTTAAAAGGAACAGTCTCGACGAACGTTGTGTGGTACTCTTCAAGCACCCTGGGAAAGATTTACAGCATACGGTAAGAATTCCAATCTTCCACAGTAGCTACGTTAAGACTACTCAGCATAATATATGTCTTTTCCAATCCATCAAATCATATCTTACTTTGCGCAATTGTGAATATGAGCAAAAAGAATCAGAGGTGTCAAACTGATCTTTTGAGATGAAATAACACTTACTTGTATCTTCTGCTGGGAGCAGTGAAGAGCAGCAAGATCCTCTCCCAAAACTGGTTACCAGGCAAGCTCTCAATGGCCATGAAGGCAAAATAGCCCCAGAGGACGGATGTTGGGATCTTCTTGAGTAGCGGCATAGCTGCGACACAACCCCCCACCATGGCAGCTTGTAGCAAGTTGCTCAAGCGCTGCTCCTTGACCTCGATGGGAAGCAGATCATCAATTTCTTTCTCTATATCAAAGACTGTCTCATCAACCGGTGCATCGATGTTGCCCATGCTCGAAGCTAGCTGGACTGTTGTGTCCTTGAGCTCATTTAAGCCCTATATTTATTGAAAGAAGCATAAGCAATGTTATATAAAAAAAACATCTGACTAAAGTCTTATAATGCACTTAGTTTTGTGTAAAGAAGCGCTTACTCTTCTGACAGATGGTTGTTGATAAACCAGTGGTGTCTGCATCTGCTGATAAGCATCCTGCATGCTGCCATATAGTTGACTCAAGCTCGCATTCTGGTTCATGCTCTTTCGTGCAGTGGCTACTAGCCGGTTACGAAGCAGCTGAACAGATATGTTCTCCATGTGAGTAAGAAATCAGGTATTTAGATGGTATTTTGAGGTGCTGTTCAAAACTTTCATAGCTCACCTGATGCTTGAGAGTAGCCAAGCTCTTTGTATGCATGGGTGATTGTGGAATGACACCATTTGATGGAGGGATACCAATAAGGCCACACAGTAAGGTCTACAATTCAAGGGATAACACTAATGTAGGTGAAATGTATAGGGAAGGCCAAAACTAAGGAATTATGCTCATGTGGGCATACCAGGAAACCTAAGAGAAGCAAATCGTAGTGGAAGGATGGAGGTTTCCTCAAATTAAACTCTTTCTGCTGAGCAAGCTGAGATGCAACACTATGATCGAAGTAGTAGAGAACAGCAATCATTGTTGCTGGTATGAAGGCACCAATGATATAAAGAAGTGGCACTTGTGTCATATCCTGTTCATTTGATTGATATTGGATAAAATAATTGATAAGAAACGATGTTTCACATGAAGAAACTTCATGTTTTAGAATCTGTTGATGAATGTTTGAGTACCTTGATGACTGTCCAATTGTCGTATGCACCAGGGGACCATGGATTAGGGCTGAAAAGGCGTCGTGGAATTCCTTTTGGTACTTGTCCATATGGTATGTAAGAAACTCCAGTCCATACTAGGACCATAAGTGGAACACCATAGTCCGCGATGAAGCCACGCAGCCAACCTAGATACAAGAAGTATTATCATAAAACTATAAAAGATTTGGTATTGGACCTAAGTGAAGTGCTTTCTGGTCATAAGCAACACGAAGAGTGGAGATTGGAGAGTTCTATAGTTCTCATAGCATATGCATGTCAAGAACAGTTTTCAGACGCATACCTGCTCCATAGCGCCATGACCGTGCCTTCCTGCTCCTCAGGGCTGTGAGCAAGAGGCCAAATGACAAGACAATTGCAAACATTCCATTGGCAAATCGCCATGATGGAACGAACTCCAGTGCCTTTCGGTTTTCTCTCTCAGGAACCCGGAACTCGTATACGAGCCCCTGCATCCATTACATAGATTTGTGAGCTTACAAATCCAGATGGCCACAGAGAACTCAGCTTGCAAATTAGTTTGGTACTCATGGATATCTGATACATTTTTTATTTTTATTTTTGAGGATTTTTCCCAGTAACATGCTGTTTGTTTTGCAAACAAGAATCTTGATTTTG
This sequence comes from Paspalum notatum, assembly GCA_022530915.1. Lineage (NCBI taxonomy): Eukaryota > Viridiplantae > Streptophyta > Magnoliopsida > Poales > Poaceae > Paspalum > Paspalum notatum. The sequence continues at coordinate 37,899,938 of CM039690.1, read as the reverse complement.
TCCGCTTCTATGTTCTAAACTTAGAACACCGAAATATTTGGTTGCAGTAGTGACCAATAGCACAAAAACAGAAGCTGGAGACATCTCCATGGGCTCCCATGTGCTTTTCAGCACTTGCACATGCTTTTGACCGACCTACTACCAGTACTAGCCCACTAGCTGATTGGATTCAGATTGACTGGAGTATTACACGATTTAGAGGGCAACTGATGCTTGGCACAAAGCTCTATGATACAGTACGCCTCAAAAAAGTTTCTGCATCAGCACAGGGTTTCAAGCCTGGAAAGCAGTAATGGCATAAAAGAGCCTGCAGTTTTCACCAACCTTGATAGCCTGCTGCATGAAGAGCATAGCAATCAGAAGCCCGAAGAGCTCGCCAGCGATGCGCGTGAACCGATTGATGATCGAGCAAGCGCCTAGTACCGCCAGCAAGAACAGCAGAATGGCAGTCCATACACAGACCCTACACAGATAGCATCAAACAACTGAACCGATGCCCCAGTTGTACCAATCTGCAATAAAATTTCCCTATCAGCACAAAAAGGATGACCTACCAACCGGTCCAGGCAAGGAACAGATTCGGTCCGAGGTCAGGCCTGTCCTTGGCGAAGTTGAACATGAATGTGTACATGAGCACCGTCGGCTCGGCGACTCCGAGGATCAGCAGGGGCTGTCCTCCCACAATGGAGTGGATTATGCCACACAGGGCAGTGGACGCCAGCGTCTGCACTGCTGTGAGGACTCCATCTGCACACAAGTTTAGTCCCCAAATAAGCTTCTCTCCTCACCCACTGTACTGAAACCAACAATAAAGTACAGTCTTTGACTCCCCCCCATTTACCAGTGTTCCTCTCCAGTTGCTCCCCGAACGATATCACCGGTATCGCGGACGCGAAGAATATGTAAGTGGTCGGCGCCAGGATCCTGAAACACCGCAAAAAAAAAAAAAGCACTCCTTTTTCAAGATCTTGGGCCGGGCAAGAACTAAATTCAGAACAACAGAAAGGCTATCCATATCTCCATTGCAGCCAGTTTTAAGGTTCCGGCACCATGGTGACACACCAAACTTCTAATCCTAAAGAGCACAATAATGCCAAGGCCAAGAACGATTAGAGGGAAAAAAAAAAACAGCTTTCGGTTCATACCTGATACCGGCACGGAACCCTCCTGTCCAGTCCTGCTTGTAGCAGGCGAGCCGCCCCTGGAGGTCGTTCTTGATGCCCCGCAGGGGCACGAAGCTCTCCTCCATTGCTCTCGGACTAGAAAGCGCCTCGCTTTTCTCAGACAAGAAGATCTGAGGGTATATTCTGAATGGCCACTCGGAGTGTCAGGGAGAACCCTGCTTACATCTTGCGGCAGATGGAGACGGAAGAAATGCTACCAATTTGGAACCTCGCAATGCATTTAGCGCGGATCCATGGAGGAAGACGAAGGCCGAGGCTATGAATGGAAGAGGAGGAGCATGCAGAGCATGTGGGGCAGAGGGCTGAGTGTTCAGTTAGCGGCCGAGGCGCTGAGAGAGAGCTGCAGCTTCAGAGCAATGGAGCGGGGTAGAGGCCGGATATATAGGCAGTGGCAGGCAAAGCAGAGAGGCGTCAGTGTCAATTTATAAAACAATAACTCTTGGTAGAAAAAAGTTTAAAGCAAAAAAATCTCTCTTAAAAAATGCAGTGTTCATGAACCGGCCAAGGGAGCCTTGCTAAGCTAAGCACACGGAAAGCAAAAAAGCACAAGAGGCTTGCAGTTGCAGTTGCAGGGTTTCAGTGGGGTGACACACTGCACAGCAAGGATTTGCAGGATGGCTGGTGTGACTTGTGGCCAACAACTCCAGGAGGCAAAAATAACTGGAAACAGAGGGAGAAAAATAGACAAAATTTTGTCTGCTGCCTTGGGATGGCAGTGCCAGTTCAGCACTAGCTGTGAAAAGGAAGGACCCATCAAGCTTCCTTTAGGTCCTTTTGCTAATCCCTTCATGTGCTCTAATCCTAGATGTTTTGGTCATTGTCTGATGAAGCCAAATGATTACTTCTAGGTTCACTAGATGTGTTCAGGGATGTTTTGAATGAACTTTACAGGATTTAAGGTGGCACGGCAGCAACTATTGGAAGAATGTGCACGCGGTGTTTCTTTAATCAAAGAACTTTGAGCAATAATAAGACTGTGTAACTATAGATAATCTCATTTGCATAAGATAGGCATGGACAGCCGGAAATCCTGTGGTAATTATGTGTGCGCGCAAGCGATCTTCCACATATTTGGAACAAAAGGGGGGCATTGTAATGCCTTTCAGGAAAAACCGGTGGTTCTGAAACTGGAGCTTTTAATGGCGTGCCATTTTCGTCTTGTGTATCGCTATGTCCAAAGAAGTAACTCATCCTTGTTTTTGGTTGCTTTGCATATGAGCTTATTAATTAATTGCAAACGGTGACTGGCATTTCTAGATTTGACTAAAAAAATTTCTCACAAACAAACATTTTTCAACCTAACTGCTTGCAGTTAATGTGAAGTGTAATTATAGTAAAAGTTCCTTTTTACTGTACTTCATTGAAAGTAGCAGGTCACCAGCAGTTCATACACCTACAGCCAACAGACCAACATCCGAGAAAATTGAAATAGAAGGTTTTACCTGACACTATACCCACATGACCTCAGTGTCCAGACTAAAACAAATCACAAGTGGGAGCTAGAATACCAGGTAGATTCTTAACCTACCCTCTGCTACATGATCAGTCACAAGTCATCAGTATGTACTATGTCACATGCATCATTATCTTCTTTTTTTCGAGGAACACGCATCATTATCTTCTAATAACCCAGTACTTGTACACCTCACGTATATAATAGTGTCGACAAGGTGATATGGAGTTCCTTGAGACCTGCAACCTGTTCATGTGTGCGTGGAATCTTCCAATAAGAAACCATTTTTTTTTTCATTAACCCCCCAAAAAACTCAAGTTTGCTTCAGGCTTCAGCCGGGGTACAAGAGTTGACCTTAACCTTGTCCCAACATGCATGAATGTCTTGCCTTGGAAGAAGTACTTAACAAAGGCAGGAGCTTACTGTTGTTCTGGTGTTATCTTTAGAATAATAATGTTTGTCTAAGCATGTTAGCTCTGTTGCTCATCTCCAAATTAAATGAAAACTTATTTATTGCCCAAATTGCAGGGAATTATGCTCTAGATAAAGATAATATTGGAAGCATGATCGCATGAGTACAATCCTGCTTCAAAACTAGGCTATGACAAGTTTGGTAGGATATGGGTAATCTGGTGATTGTTTCGTTTTGACAGTGTGGTTAATATGAATGATTGATTTTGGGACATGACAAGTGAGTGTGGTGACAGGTAGTTCTAAAGTGAGGTTCTTGCCCCTGCATTTTCAGTGTGAGCTAACTACTCAATAAGGAAACCGTCATGACTGGGTCTATATGTAAGCATGTTGGTCTTCCTAACAGCTTTTAGTGTCTAGTAATTAAAATATATCCTGGACTCAGGGGGAACAGATCTTCAAGGTAAGAGAAGTACAAAAGGTCCAAACTGTCCATTATTTTTTTCTACTAGATAATTCAACTGCCTAAACTACAGTCTATCTTCTTTATTTTTAGGAATCTACATTTCAGTCTACCTGTCTTCAAGGTAGGGAAAGAGTTGGGCAGGACAAAAAAAGTTTTTCTTTATTACAGGGTTTTACTTAGGTGTCGAGTTCGTCTTGGATGGTCTATTTGCTGACGCGCGACTCAGCAAATTGAGCCCACTAGGGCACACAAAAGCAATGACAGCTGCTGGAAGTATATATAGATAGATGAATTCAAACGTACTAGATATTTCGTAAAAGCCAAAGCAATAAAATTAACATCATTTAGTTGACTAGTCCAAATATACTGTTAGCCCAAAGCCAAAAGGTAAAGAGCACTTTAACATCGTTTGGTTGGCTAGAAGTCCCACGGTTCTTTTTTATGGGCTCTATTTTATTTTACAGTGTTTTTAGCTGAGCCATTTGTTTAATGGTCTATTATGAAAGGCTGCGTGCACATAGCGGAAATGCTGCTTCTGAAATGAAAATTAAATAATATCGCCATTACTAATTAGTTAGAAAAGGCATCGCTAAATTATCTGTGATAAAGTTTTTTTTTTGCACAAGCTAACATTGACATACGACATCCTTTTATAAAGCAAGATGCCCCCATGATGATGTAGACATTTAGTGAAGGGCCAAATACTAAGAAATGGATCATGGCCAAGAGCCAAAACTCCTCCTGTTGCCTTTATTATTAAAAAAATGCACCCTAATTTCATCTTATGTCTGTCTCAATATGTGTAACAGTTACTGCAAAAATAATTGTCTCGTTTTCAGGTTTGCATCAATGTCATTGTCTAATGCGCACGAATTAAAAAAAAAACATTGCCCTGGAAATGTGTTGGTGCCCTGCTAAATGTCAGGGCCTAGATTAATAAATGCTTCCATTCTTGTGTCACACTCTGTTTTTGTTTGGCAACGGTTATCACTATGTGCTGGCACTCGCTCAAAACGTAATGTTGAACATATATTTCTTATCTTAGTGTAGTGCTATCTTTATGATGGACTAGATTCCAAATACTTTTGGAGAAACCTAGTTTCATGATTCATATCTATGTCCATTATGTTTCCATTTTAGCTTGCCTCATTAATATGCACGTGTGGCAGTAGTCACAAAGATTTGCACAGTGCAGAGCTTTCACATGGGCAGAAAGCTTGCCAAGGTAAGTTGTTTCCTAAAAAAATCCAGAGTGGTTTTTTGACAATATTCTAATAAAAGTTAATGATACATTGCATGATTATGCCTTTGTTGATTGGAAGATTAGACAGCCTTGAATGCAACACGGCATGATTATGACATGACGCTGTGTTGGTTTGATTAGAAACTATATGCTTAGATGATCTTTTTTAAGTTGTAAAGGTCAGCTTGGTTGGCAATTATTACTGAAGTGTCCTCCGTCATATTATCATATTGGAAATTCGTTCGTCGGAGAAACTAAGGATATGAAGCGAAACATCAGTATTATACATATTATTTCAATTTATAGTGGTGATACGTACGACGGACATGAAAAATAAATGCATCTTTGATCCTACTCATGATTCCACGAACCGAAAGATTATTAGTATTTCCATGCCGCTCTTTTCATCCTTTCGGTCAGATAAGACCACAGCTGGGGTTAGTTGCTGCGCTTTTAGTGAACAAGAGGACGGTAGCATGCAAAAAGGCAAGAAATATCTCTGATCATCAGGGCGAATGACGAACTAGGGTCTTTGAGATAAACTGATGAATCGTGCAGCTAGCTGCATATGTCGTGCAAAGAGAAACAGATATGTATTTTTCTCTAGCTGCTACCACTAGAAAGATGAGATGATTTTTTTAATAACCCATTTTTTTCCTGCACGACCAACATCTTTTCGTAGGCAACTTACAATTATGCCAGAGTTAACGTTATGTATTGAAATGAAGTCATCATAAATTAAAGCATAGTCTTTGCTTGCTTTTTTCTTAGCATACAAAGTTTATGGGATTTTTGTCGTTTGGTATTCAAACGATCAATAGTGAAAGTTTAACCAGGCCATCAGACACTAGTTTCAAAGTTAATTTTTTTTAAAAATGTTTATAATTTTCACCTTTCAGCATCTTACACGAAGATCAACCTAAATCGAGATCAGAAATTGTCACTAATTGATGTAGTATATCGTTAGTGGCCTGTCAGTCAGCAGCCACCCAAACAGGTGTTCTTTTCATCCATCCTCATCGCCTCTTCCGAGACAACGAATCTCCTAAGCATAGTATGCAAGATCAATAAACAATCTATATATTATGATTTGTACCTTATCTCACTTTGGAAAGATGACCCAACTCCATATCTTTTTTTATGGTATAACCCAACTTGATATCTAACATGCAATCTGTCCTGAGAACGTGAACGGACAAAAGAGCAAGTAGCAGCCAGCGATCGTACACGGATTGATGTGACGCAAAGCATTAATCTGGATTTACTTATTAAGTGTATATCGCCGTCCGATCGCAACATATCTTGTTATATAATGCCATCGGAGTTCAGTAACTGGCTAATTTGCGTAACCGCTTCCTTCATACCTTAGGAGCTAGTGTGTCGTGCATGCATACAAATCCTAAGATTAGAGTCATCTTGAAATTGGCTTGCGGCGGATTCGTTTACTTGGGCGACATATTTTTCAGATGAACCCAGCTGCGGATTGTATTTGTATGCATATAGGCTAACTCGTGGCTCTAGAACATCTAAACATTGTTTGTCAAGCATGGAAAGAAGGTGGAGAGTGGAGACAATGTTGGCGATCTTTGATTTTGTTGGTACTCGTAGGTGCTTGTTCTTCGACTTTGGAGAGAAACCCCTCTTGGTTGTACCACCTAGCAGTAGCAGTTTTGCTGAAGGTATTGCTTTGAAGTACTACACTACGAGGGTCGAGGAACACATTCTCTAGGATGAAAACCTACGATCATTCACTGGTTGAATCAAGCCAACGATGACGCTGTCACGTTGTTTTAGGAATCCTTGAATATAGTCTAGTATTGCTTTGACGGTGGAAGCAATGAAGACTACGTTGTGTGGATATATATTGTCACTTTTGTTCGGTGTACACCTTAGCTTCGATTACAGTGATTGAATTGATACCATCCCAGGGGAGTTCACAACACCATTGAATTGGCATCGTAGCAGTTTCGTGATCTGTATATGACATGTCAAACCACGTGACATCACCTGGGCCTCCGCTCCAATGCCATGAACAAGATATCATATTGAAAAGCTGATGCTGTGTTAGAAGGCTTTAAGTATCATTTTGCTATTGTCTTGATGGGTCTAATCCGTTCATGCTAGGGTCTGACGAGGCAAGGAGAAGCCTCATGTTTAATGAGATTTTGGTGATTAAACGGCAACAACATAGCCACTTGAGACTAATGTGTTTGTTACAATATTAGTACAAGTTTCAGGAATGCAAGTGCTGGACTTGGGTCAAATGAGAGATGAAGGAGCACAAAAAAAGATCTAAAGGTTATCAAGAAGACCAAAGACATATATGAAAAAACTTGGTGCCCTGATATGGTGGTCCCACTGACCAAACAAGCAACATGTCAGTTTTTTTGAGACTATCCACACTCATCTCACTCTATACCCCAACTCTAAAGGAGAATATTCCATCCAGTCATCACTTTTTTCAAATACAGTCAACCAATCTCTACGTCCATACAACTCTACATCTCCCACTCTATATCAACTACCACACTATTTTATTATTTTTATCCCTCTTCCTCTCTCTTCCCTTTCCCTCTCTCTCCTCCCTCGTCGATGGATCCAGAGCCGGCCTCTCCATCCTCTCGCCTCCGCCCGCTCTGGCCTCTCGCTGCCCATCCACCGCCGGCCGTCGGCGGCCTTGAGCTCGCCCGCCGTCGCCGGCCTCGAGCTCGCCGCTTTCTCCCCCACCTCCTCCTCTGCCTCCTCGGCGGGCCATGGCGCCGCGCGGGCCACGACCTCTTCCATGCGCGGCGGCGGCGACCCCCAGTGGCGGCGAAGGCGCGACGGCGGCAACCCCTAGTGGCTCCAACCTCCGGGCGCGGCGGCGGAGGAAGCCGCGCCCGCTGTAATACCCCGGGTTTTATCTACCTCAAAATGCACCTCTAAATGCACCCGGTTTTCAAATTGTTTGCAAAACTCTCCCTCAAATCTCCACAGTTCGATCTCCAAAATCAAATTCACAAATATGAAAAACCTTTTCTACCTTCCCGGGCCGAAATTTCCTTCTCCTTCCCCCTTTCCCCTCTCTTTCAGCCCGGCCCAGCGCCCCCATCTCTCTCTTCCTCTTCCTCCCCCCCCCGCATGGGCCAAGCCCAGCCAGCCTTCCCCTTCCCCCTCCTCTCTTCCTCCCTTTTCCCGGCCCAGCAGCCCGATTCCCCCCCCCCGTCCCCCACCTCCAGGCGACGCCGCGACGACGCATGCGCGCACGCGACGCCGTCGTCGCCGCGCCGTCCCCCACCTTCCCTCCCCGCCGCAGCACTCGGTCAGGTGATCGAGCACCCTAGTCGCCGCCCTAGCTTGGCCGCAGCCCGCACTGCCCCCTCCCTGCCCTCGGGAGCGTCTGGGCCCCCGCCAGCTAGCGACGCGCGCCGCCAGGGACTCCTGCCTCACCCGCGCCCACACTGCCCCTTTCTGCCGCGAGAAGCTCCCGTCCCATCACCCGTGCACAGGCACGCCCTTCTCCCCAGAGCGCGCCACGACATTTCCTCCCTCTCGCCCGGGACCCGTCGGGCGGCACCGGCCTCACCACGGCGTCGCCGCGACCATCGCCTATAAAAGGGCCAAGCGCCGCGTCGGCCCTCCTCCTCCCACTCCCACGCACCCTGACGCACACGCACGCCGCCGACGCACCCACGACCACCACCCTTCTCCCCAAGAAAAGTGCCTTGGCGCGAACCCCATTCAACCTCCCCAGCGTCCGCCATTGCCAACCCCCCCTTCTTCGATTCCGGCTCCCGAGCTTTCCCCGAGACCCAATAAGGTGAGCGTCGCGCCCGCGGTAGCGGCGCACCCCTTTCCCCTCTCTCTCTCGGCCCGGCCCCGCCCCGGCCTCGCCGGAGCGCCGCCGCGCCTTGACCCTCCACCTCGGCGCTCGCCGTTGAGCTCCCACACCGCGCCATCCACGTCCACGTCTACATCAACCTTCTCAGCTTGGATCCGCCTCGCTCCTGGGTCGGTCCCCGGCGACGGAACCGGATCACCGGCGGCAAGCCGCCGGTGAACCGCTCCGCCCCCGGCGACCGGCTCAATCAAGACCCGGACCGGCTCGGGCCGGACGGCCGTCACCGTCGCCCCCTGTCGCCGTAAGGCTGACAGGTGGGGCCGGGTGGACGCCGTTCGCCCGCCGTCCCTCCCCTCCGCGCGGCCGTGGGCCGGCCTGTTAAGGCCCGCGCACGCGCCGAGTGGGCTGGGCCGAGCCGCACCGGAGGAAAGGGGTGGGCCGCATGCGCCGTTTCGGCCCGTGTGGTCTTTCTCTTTTTCTATTTTGATTTATGGATATTCCAAAAATTGAAATGTGTATATCTTGGTCATTTTAACTCCAAATCAAGTGATTCTTTCACCTAAATTCATCTAAAGTCATCCTCTATCTGTAATAATAGGCTTCACCTTGCTTTTGGTCTGTATGCACGTATGTTTACTTGTGTGTTTGTTTTTGCGGTAGACGAAACGCCCGAGAACCCGCCGGAACCGGAAGTGACTACTGTCGACACCGAGCCCGAGGAAACAACTCCCGAGCTTCGCTGTGACGAAGAGCTTGACGACGGCAAGTCCACTGGAATCCTCACTTGATGCATAAATTACCCATGTTTTTATATACACATCCTATTGCCTTGTAAAACAAGAAAACTTGCATGTTTTGCTGGCTAAGGTAAAACATAGTAGGATATAGCCTCCCGAGCCACTTTAGATGTAGTGCGCTTAGGTGGATCGCTCACTCAATTATACACATTAATCTTGATGAAAATGATGGGAATATGATGGTGGGTATGGGCGGTTGTTTTTCAGTAAAACATAGGGTAAGACCCTGGCAGACGACTTCGGTTGTTGAAGCCATTTACGGGGTGGAAACCTGGTCCTTGTTGTGAGGACTGGGCTGGTGTTGCTCATGCGTGAGAATTGTGGGAGTTCCACCCTGAAGAACCGAGTTGACGTTTCATCTTGCCTAACTCATCTAGCGCAACCACTCGAGGTTGTATGCGGCAACCCTCGGTTAGAACCCGCTTTGGACGAACCAGGCGTAAGCCGGTGTGCTGGGATGCATGAGAGATTGGGTGGATGGGCGCGGTTGCATGGCTGCGGTCAGGGGTCAACAGTCGCGTGGCTGCGGGTCTGAGCGACAGGTGGGCCCGTACTCTCTCATGGCTGAAGTCTGGGGAGCGCCTTGCGGGGGAAAAACCGGCGAGCGGAAAGGGGCTCACTGATCATGAGTGCCTGGACCAAACTTGTGGGTAAAGTGTGCACCTCTGGCCAGAGTATAACTAAATCTATCATGATAGTCTGCTGTCCACTGGTATGGACAAACGAGTTACGGCTTGGTTTCTGAACTAGCTTCTTATAAAAATATGGTTTCGGGTTGGGATCAAAATGATGGTTTTGAGGCAACTGCGGTTGCCGAGGAGGTGTGTGTGTGGAAAATGTGATGGCATGCGTGCCACGAGCCGCGATGGACCGGCAAGTCCAGTGGCAACCTCTTTTGGGATAAAGATGTTTTCTCAATTAAAACTGAGAACTAAGGAACCCTGCATATCAAATGTTTCACTGCGAATTCACCTTCAGCTCCAGATATATCTTGCATATAGTGATATCTTATATCCCCTCTTCCTATGGAAGAAGGTGGACTTGCGGAGTACGTATGTACTCACCCTTGCTTTGTTGTTGGTTTACAGAGCAAAGAAGATCATGGACGTGTGAGGGTTACGGCCTGCTTCCCAACTGTGTGTTGTGGGAAAGAATGGGTCGCGCTTTAAAGTTTTCCGCTGCAGTGTTTTTCGAGCTGCGCCCCGTTTGGTCTGTCCCGTTAGGGCGGATCTGTATACATCTGATGAACAAATGTGGTTACCATAACTCCTGGGAATGGTAATAATACACATTTTAGTCCTGCTTAAGGGCTGGGACGCTTCACCCGCCTTCCTCGTCCTCCCCGCCAGATCCAGGCACGGCGGCGGCGGCGGCAGAGGGTCGCCTTATCTTTCTCCGGGCGGCCGCCACCTCGCGCGGGCCTCCTTCCCCGCGACGCCCTCCTCCGGCCGCGCTCGCGTCCACGTCTCCCCCCTCCCCCCCACCGGCGGCGCGTGGATCCAGAGGTCGCCGGCGCTGCGCGGGGGCCGCGGCCCTCCACCACCACGGCAGCAGCCGCGCGCTGCGGGATCCATCGTGGGATCCGCGGCTCCGCCTCCTCTACAGCATCGGCCTCCGTCGTGGGATCCGCGGCTCCGCCGGACTCTCCACCGTGCCGCCTCCCATCTGCCGGTGCGTTCCTCTGCCGCAGTGCGCGCGGGAGCCGTTGCCCGTTGCCACGCTGGAGGGGAGAGAGATGGAGCCGCGTGGACGGCAAGGACTCCACATTTGGCGTGAGCGCCTGCCTCGGGAAGGATGCCGCGCTGTTTACCGCCCCCCGCTGCAGCTGTTTTTTGGGTTCGGTTGACTCTATCCCTGCATGCCGTCGGTGTAGCGTTCCCCAGTGTGGATAGCCTGAGCATCGGATGCACCAGACGGTCCTGTAATAAGAAAGGGACTTGCAAGTGGGGTAGTTTTTTCCGCAAGCCCGCAGAGCTAGCCCAGAAAAATGTTGCTCGTGGCTTATGTGTTGCGCCCGCAAGTTTGTCGCGGCTCAATATTGTTCACCCCGCTATGCACACCTCTTGTTGTCGGTGTTTGCATGCACCAATTTGTAAGTGTGGGGTTTGTAAGTCTTACAATACTCTCTGAAATGTGGAGTCCGGCACCTTACTTGTGAGAGAGGAGGGAATCCCTCAACGTTTTGTCCGAAGTTCACCATAGTGAAGATGGCACATAGCATCCGCCAAGTCTCTACTTGCCCGTAGTGGAGAGCGGGGACTGTTCATGGAGTTACCCGACTGGACTTGGCCTTCGCATGGGCAACTTTACCCTTGATCTTTGCACGGATTAATGTTTAGCAATGTCTCTGCGAGACTGCGAGGCTCCAACGAGGACTAAGAGCAAGGTTCATACGCTTTCTCGATACCTCAGTTAAAAATCACTGATTGTCGTCATCCATGAGATTTTACTCTTCTACCTCTCTCATTACGTTTCACACTTAGATTCTTGCAATTTTGTAGCTTGATAGCCTAATTTTTCTAGATTTGGAATTTAGGTGCAATTATCTTTTGCGATAGGAATAGTTACGCTTAGCAAAACCCTAATTGTCATTGATATTTATCTTGCATATGTTTTGTTAAATTGTTTCCGTGAGTCTTAGTTTTTAGATCACCTAGTTTACCCCCTTCTAGGATCCACGGTCTCACTTTCAGTTGTACATTGTTTCTTGCACAAAGACGATGGACCCTATTTGGTTAGCTTGTTGTACATTGTTTGATGTCCTGTGTATGAGGCAGGTGTGTCAGTGTGTCACCCTTGGCTATGCGTGGTGAGGTTACCATCACACCGAAAGTGCTGTGCTACGCCAAAGTCCACTAGCCATTCTGGTACCCATAAGTCCAATGTGGACTAGGAATAAAGAAGTGAGGCGTATCAACAGATTTAATCATCCCATTAGCACATCCAGAGTTTCTTAGAAATAGGTTAGCATACAGAGACCATGCTGTTCGCTAGACTTGTATTACCAGCAAAATGCCCGTGCGTTGCAATAGGAGAAAAAAAATCTTTAAACACCTCTAGATCAATATAAGAATAGTCTCGTAAATAAATTTTATATCCTATTGTTTTGAATTTTTTCTTACATGTGACCAGAATTTAGGTGGTGCCAGTTTGGTATTTGATAAAAGATATTATTTTTTTTCTTTTCGGCAATATAGAACATAAAAAATGGAGTCCATATACGACGTGAGTATCCGTTTTCACGTAGCCAGCTCCTGCCGCCTGAATCGGGTGGTTGCAACGGGAGAAAAAAAAAATCTTCAAGCACACCTCTAGATCAATATAAGAATAGTCTCTTAAATAAATTTCATATCCTATTGTTTCGAATTTTTTCTTTTATGTGACCGAAATTTAAGCGGTGCCAGTATGATAAAAAATGTTATTTTTTGCTTTCTAGCAATATATAGAATATAAAAAATGGAATCTATATACGACATGGGTATCCGTTTTCACATAGTCTGCTACTGCCGTCTGAATCAGGTCGTTGCAACGGGAGAAAAAGATCTTTAAGCACCTTTAGATCAATATAAGAATAGTCTCATAAATAAATTTTATATCCTATTGTTTTGAATTTTTTCTTACATGTGACCGAAGTTTAGGTGGTGCCAGTTTGATGAAAAATATTATTTTTTTGCTTTCCGGCAATATATAGAACATAAAAAAACGGAGTCTATATACGACATGGGTACCCGTTTTCACGCAGGCTGCTCCTGCCGTCTGAATTGAGTTTCCGAATAAATTGTAGACCATATTTCTTGACGATTTCTGTTAATTGCAAGCGAATTTTAGAGTGATGTCAATCGGGTTTGAAAAGATGTTATTTTAGTTTTTCATTGATATACAGAACTTAAAAAACAGAGTCCGTATGCGATATGAGCATCCGTTTTCGCGCAGACTGCTCCTGCACTCCGGGCTCGCGAATAAATTCCATATCATATTGTTTCAAAGATTTGTGTTGACTGAGAACAAAGTTTAGAGTGGCTGCAGTTGGGTTGGAAATATTATTATTTTAGCTTTTCATCGATATATAGAACATTAAAAACAGAATCCATATGCGACTGGGGCGTCTGCTTTCGTATGAGCTCTTTTTGCAGTCTGAATCTTGTTCGTATTACAGCTGCGATTCGAATTATCGGATACAGAAATGGGGAGAGGCTGACCAGCCGGATCCACCTATCACGATGAACCGAAAAATTAGGGACCAGAAAACTTTATTTGCTTTATTAATATTAGGTATAGATTAGTTACACAAGGGCACGTTAGGATGTTAGGGATTAAAACTGGTCGGACGCAGATGCATATATCCAAATTCGAATACATATAGTTATTTTTTCTTAGATTCAGATTTGGTACGGATTAGGTATCTGACTTTGAGTATCTTTACATGGATCTGGTACCAGATATTGAATACCCGAATAAAGACACGGATTTGGACAAGGATAGTGTTAGACATCTTATTAGTTACTATTTGATTTTGAGTAATACGGATCCGGTAACAATATTGAACTAGATGGTACCTCGCCCGTTGCAGCGGAAATATTACGAAGTTAGAAATACAGTAAATAAAACCCTAAATCATGAAAGGACCACATGCATGTATGAATGTTAAAGCCACAGAAGATCAATGTGATACATAAATAGAGAGACTTAGTGTCTAATGATGTGGCATCTTCCAAGTCATAGTGGATGATGATGTGGTTTCACTAGATCTCGCTCAGAGAAATCAGTAATGGGGGTAGCTATTTAGATATATAAGATGTCCGGATTCAGACACAAACTATCCAAACAGTGTCTGAATAACCTCCTTGTATGGACGGATGGCCAGAAAATTTCTGTCGGCCTGTTTTCACCCCTAGCACATGTCAACGTTGACTCACACGAGGTTGAGTTTTTCCCTCTCACTAGGTTCTGTGTTTGTTCATGTGGTGTAACACTACAGGCTGCAGAACGTGCAATTTAAAAGTGAAGGAGGGAAAGATGAATTATTGTCTTACAAAAGCTGGAGCATATAAGTTATTATGCCATCCATTGATTCTGTTGTTTAACCAATCCAATGCCCATACTGCCAGACGCTAGAGGCATGACTCTATTTATTAATCACATGATTGAGTAAACAAACCCTTATCAGGAATATGGCATATGACGTGAGATTTGCAGCTCGTTCCTTTGGTATCTGTCATATCAAGCGGCATAGTACACAAGAAAATGGACCCTGGAATTTGCAGTGTACTCGCACAACTTGTGAGTAGGTTTCAAGTTTTCAACCAAACTTGCGCAACCATTTGACGACCATGGCTCGGTACAATGCTCTACGTCTTCGTTGATGTTTGTGAGATTACTGTACTGTTTGTGCCCACCTTGAGTGGTTGCAATGAGTTATAGGCTATGGGGTATACGGTATACCATCAGCATTCTGTGGTTACGATTAGGGTTTCCAGAAATAGTAATGAGTGATCTGCCTGAAGTCTCAGGCAACGCCTTGTATTGTTTTTCCTTCAGAGATCAATAATGCTGAACAGATAGACATTTCAGAAGCAATCACATTGACACCTCAGTCTTATTTGCAGATGTGCTCTTGAAGCACAGTATTATTGAAGCCCCTCTCTCAGTGGACAGTGGTACATTACCTATTACATCTCTATATCCAATTGTCGAGATATCAGAACAACTAACAGGAGCAGTTTTTGGTCAGTTAGCGACGACACGATACTTCGGTGGACTTTTGATACCAACACCTAAAGCCTAATTGCCACAGTTCAAAAGAACAAAGGCCTAATTTCTTGGTACCTTTTGGCGCGGAGCTTGCAAATGATAGCAAATCAGAAACCTGAATGATTTCAGTACTTGACATTGAAAGAAAGCTCAGACCTCAGAGCATTTCTTTTCTGAAAGTGAGCAAAGTAAAATCCTCCTAGGATTCTTTACCTTTGAGCTCCTTTTCACTTTCCCTGCAGGTTACCGCATCCAAAGATGGTAGCTTTGTCATCTGAAGCAATTGCCGTTTAATATGTATATTCACTCTAGTTCTTATCTTCTCTTGTTCTCAGATAATGATCAGGGTTCTTTACAATGCTGCAAGGCGCAAGCTCTTGCAAGGAAAAAAACGAGCACTAATGAAACAGCCTGTTGAGAGCTCACGAGTAGCAAAATGCCAAACCTGAGCATTCAAATCACTCATACATGAAGTTTCCAAGACTATTCAGAGTGACAAAATTCAGATGAACCCCATCCTGACCTAACAGTGCCTGTGGATTATTTTGATAGGACTGACACGGATACAAAACTGAGATGGAACAGGGCAGCTGGTGAGCAGTCAGGCACAACTCTCTCCCTCGCGTCCATAGTTAACTCATATCATCTAAGCCAATCTTGTCGGGTTCTTCCTCTTTTTCTAAGGTGCAACTAGGCTTTTGGGACTCTCATGCACCTGACCTACGATGCTAGACATCTATGTGTCGCATTATGCATAGTTGCATACTGCAGATGTTTCTACCAAGAAGGCATGGTAAGCGTGGGAAAAATACTTTTACCATCAATCGTTGTATATATGAATAAGAACTCAGAGTGGCCATGATACTCTTCAAATTTTTACTGTCCTTATCTTTCACAGAATCAAAGAGCACTTCTACAATCATACAAAAGCCTACTCACAAATGGATGCTTATCATTAGCTCGTCTTCTTCCTCTTAAAAGTCTGTAACCTTTTACCTTTACTTGTTGGATTTTTAGGAGGCTCCTCTCCGTATCTCTTGGCTTCTTTTTTTTCTTACTCTCCAAAGGCCCAACTGAACTTATAGCCTCTCTTCCTATCTTAATGCATACTCCTTCCGTCCTCAAATACTGTTTTTTTGGGTTTACCCTAAATCAAACAATCTTACGTTTGACTAAACTTTTAGAGCAAAATATTAACATCCATCGCACCGAAGAAGTAAATTACGAAAATACAGCTCATGCTGAATCTAATAATGGTTATTTTATATTAAAAGTAACATTTTTTTTATAGATTTGGTTAAACTTTGAATAGTTTGAATTAGAAGAAATCTAGAAAATATTATATTTTAGGACGGAGGGAGTAGGCAGCGCTCCTGCCATCTTTTTTTTTTCTTTTAAGAAAGGGTCATGTTATAGCGAGAGTATTTCGGTCGTCTATTGTTAATATATTAAGACAACTAAAAACTTGGTCCTTCAGAATGGTCATACACTTTGAGATTAGATAAAACTGAATGAGCTCGAATTGCTTTAGAATTTCGAAATGCTATAAGATTCAGCTTCACTTGGAGTGATATTTAGATTCAAGTTTTCAGATTCCAGGCATACAGATGGAACACGTGAAGGGTTAGCAGCTGCCGATGCACACACACCCAGGGGCCCCTGGCCACCTGGGTCATGGCCCAACAATTTTTTAACCCCCACTTCGCTGCTAGGCGAGGAGCGGAGGAGGCAGCTTGGGCCTCGGCAGTCGGCTCCTCGCCTCCTCTTCGTTCTCCGGCTCTGCGGCTTCCTCCCTACCTCAGTGCCACGCTGCCCGGCTGGCCGCCCGCCGGCGAGCGGCCCGCCGACGCGGACAGCAGCCCCCCCCGACCAGACCAGGGGCCAGGGCGCCCCTTTCCCGGCTCGTTACCCGCCTGGCCAGTCGGCGACGGGCCACCCACCACGGCGACACTAACCAGGCACCCTACTGACTACTGGAGGACTGGGTACTGGCCTCTCCATCTAGGCATCTACCGATCCACGGCTCTCTAATTCTGTTTGGCGTTGTTTGGGTAAGAAATTAAAATGCCCAGCGATTTGTTGTCTATGTTGTGTATTGTAAATTGTATGCCAGCATGTGGCTTTGTTTGCCGCGATCCAAGAGAACGAAGCTGCTCAAATCAGGCGCAACCTGGGCCAAGTCGGGCCTGAAAATTCAATAATAATTTTCTTGCTTCTACTTGTGATTTTAGTCAGGCCCAACTAAAGCTTGGTAGGAGTTGTCCATCTAAACTCGCATTCCCCTCCCACTTCCGTTCACACTAAACAAACATGACAATTATGAAATTGTGTCCTAAAACTCCCATTATCTTTCACTTTTGCCCTCTATATTTTGTATATTTACACAAAAACATATTTTATTATGAGGGTGCTCTTTTGTATTGAAGGTTTTTAAAAAAGAAAAATGGAGGCTCCATAAGTGTACTGTGAGCCATCTATGGATTTTTGGAATTTTTTTCTGGAATTATGTGATTTTCTGTGAAATTTTTTTGAGATATTTATAAAATTTCTACGTTCCAAAGATATAAGAAAATTTCGTACGATGTTCAAACAACTCCGAGCTCAATAGTAAACGGTGTCAGCTTGCAAGAATCCTACAACGTTATGCTTATAAGTAATAATCTCTCGAAACTAATGGTTGTAGATGCATTTGTTCACCGCAAACATTAAAAATCTCATTTTCATGCAAGTCTTGCAACTAGACTAGCATAGAATGGCGATGAAGGGAGCCACACCACCACACTAGCTACAGACCGGGATGGCTTTCGGGGTCCCTTTACTTGTTGGGAATTTTTAGGAGACTCATCTCAGTATCTCTTAGCCTATCTCCAGCAGCTTCCTCATCCCAATCCTCAAATTCAAGCTTCACTCTATTTACAGTGTCAGAATAGTGCTAGAATCCTCAAAATGAGACAAGTGTTGGAGTTGGCCTTAACTTCTTTATTTTTTTTTTCTAATTAGCTCTCCAAAGGCCCAACTGAACCTGTAACCTCTCTTTGCATAGGCAGGGCTCTTTGCATCTTTTCTTTTTAAAGAAAGGGTTATGTTATAGCGGAAGTATTTTCTGTCTGTATTTCGGTCGTCCATTGTTAGTATATTCAGACAACTAAAAACTTGGTCCTTTAGAATAGTCATACGTGCACTTTGAGATTAGGTACAACTGAATCAACTCGAATTGCTTCAGAATTTCGAAATGCTATGAAATTCTGCTATAAATTCGAGTGATATTTAGATTCAAACTTTCAGGCTCGAGGCATACAGATGGAACACGTGACGGGTTAGCAGCTGCCGATGCACACACACATGCGTATGCGTTTGCACACCCTGCCATTTTTTGTTGGGAACATATCCGGTGCAACCGAGAGATCGGTGCAACCACCGTGCAACCCTACTAGAAAAAGTTTTAAAAAATTATGAAACAAATCATGAATGTACATTTCAGTCTATCTCATCTATATATAAAATTTCATGATCAAATTCGTACTGCTCTAACAGTTACAAAAAAGATAAATTTAGGATGCATTTGAACTTTATTTCTTGGCAGAAAATTTATTTTTTTTATAACTGCCAGAGTAGGATAAATTTGATCATAAAATTTTATATATAGATGGGCTAGGCTAAAATGTACATTCATAATTTTTTTCAGAATCTTTTGAAATTTTTTCTAGTAAGATTGTACGGTGGTTGCACCGTTTCCTCGGTTGCACCGGATATGTTTCCTTCTTTGTCGCCGCCAATCCAAGAACGAAGCGGCTCCGATCAGTTTTTTTTTTTTTTTTTTTTTTGTTTTGTTTTAGGATCAGCTGCTCAGATCAGGTGGTCGCGGATTGATCAAATCAGGCGCAACCTGGGCCGTCGGGCCTGAAAAATAAAAAATTTTCTTGCTTCTACTTGTGATTTCAGTCAGGCCCAACACAAGCCACTACACTACTAGCTATTACTATTAGCCAGGCACCCCTCAAAAAAGCTATTAGCCAGGCTGCAGTGACTCTGGGCAAATAACTGAGAAGGTAAGGAGGAATTAACTGTAGGAGGTGATCGAAGGAATTAAAGTGGGAAATTGATTTTTAATCTTATTCTTTTGTTTAATTTGTGCAGAAAATTAAGTGAGAGAACTTACTTGGGAGATACTTTTTAAGTCTGGACAAACAGTTGAGATGTATTAATCCTCTACGCAAACACAATTCCCATGTAGGACCGAAAACTGTGACCAGAGGGGTAGGGTGAACAGGAGCAGTTAAAAACTAAAACTCAGACTCCCACGGTGCACTCTCACGAAAACACGCAAAGTCGGTACTGTCCACTGAACAGATACATACCGGATTGCTAGCGGAAGCAATCGAATCAACGCCCAAAAGAACGGACGCAAAACGAGCAACTAATAGCGCCGAAAAACCACCCACTGGATGGTAACGGTATAGGCAAGAGCCACCGGATAATAGGTATCCACCGACAAAAAACCTACGACAGCCTATATCATCCTGTGGTGCCACCGGACGGTCCTATGGTGCCACCGGACGATATAGACCGAGAGAAGACTAAAAGGCCTACAACAGGCTATATCGTCCTATGGTGCCACCGGACGATATAGGTATCCACCGGACGGTCCTACGGTGAACCACCGGACGATATAGCTTAGACAAAAAACAGCCACCCAAAACTTGAGCTTCCGAAGCCAAAGCTTGACAAACATTCACCAATCTTCACAAAATTTTGCACACACTATCCTACCTCCATTCCAAAGCTATTCCCAAAAGATCTATGAAAAAAGATCAAGGAATTAGTGAGAATTTCAGATCTCATGAAGAGAGAACCTTTGGGCAAAAAAAAGAAAAAGCTCAAGAACAACTTGCTCGTGGCAATCCTTCGGAATTGAGATGTTCTACGATATAATCTTCATGTCTTTGTAAGTCTAAAACACCAGCCAAAACAAACACCTGAAAAGCCAATAATTGAGACCAAGAACCAAAGGGAAAAGGGGGAAGAACAAGCACACAGGTTACTGCACGAAATCACTTGGATTAATGGCCCAAAACGGGTCTCAAGATAGGATTAATGGCCCAAAACGGGTCTCAAGATTAAATTACAACCAAAGAATTCGTCCCAAGCAACCACCCTCTCCTTCCCTCTTGATTTGGAGGCTAGATCTCACCCATACTCTTCTAAACTTTGTGCTTAAGGCTTGAGGACAAAAATTACCCTAAGAAAATGAAAACCTAGCAACAAAGAGGAGTTCTAATGACCAGCTGTTGGGCTATTTATACCTAGACTAAGTTTTGGCAGTTTTACATAAAGACCCCTAACACTAGAAATGCCTTAAGGGGCTGAAACGAAGATGTACAAGATATTTCGAGACGGACGACCATGATGAAGTCTTGATCTTCATAAGTTCCACGCAATCCTCGAATGTTCACAACGTGGCCAAGTCCAATCCGCGATCCGCTCCCGGTTTTGAAGTCAGAAACCGGAAAACTTGAAGTCTCCATCTGGGCTGGGTTTGGTCCATCTTCTCTATCTTGGCAAGTCGTGGCCCAACTCACCAAGGCTTGGGTAACTTGGGTGGCGGTTTTGAGCCGAAGCCGCCAAAGGCTCTCTCACGTCCTCGCGCCATGCACTCTCTAGTCTATCGGAGTTGCCCCGCAGTCCATCAGAGGGCTTACACCACCATTGCCGACACTACAAGAAATCCGAAAACTTTCGGCGGCCATCTGTTATTTTCGGCGGCCTCACTAGACCGCCGAAAATAAGGTGTTTATTTTCGGCGGCTACGTAACGTAGCCGCCGAAAATAAACACCTTATTTTCGGCGGCCATATTCATACCGCCGAAAGTAAATGCATCCCGCACCCTAAAAAGCCCATCCACATCACCTGCACAGCCCACGCCCACCCAGCCGCTGCCCTCTCGCCCTGCCGACCCACAGCAGGGTCGGCTGCGGCCCGCCATCCCGGCCGCACGCTGCGCCGTCGCGGCCTCCGACCCGCGCCGCTCCGCTGCGCTGCCCCGGCCTCCAACCCGCCGTCCGTCCCAGCTGCGCCACCACCCCGCCGCCGACCTGGCTGCGCCGCCACCCTGCACCACCCGGGCGACTCGCCCGTGCCGCCGAATCCAGCTGCTAGGGTCACGTCTTCGCTGGTGAAGTCTGAGGACCATCCCCTCCATTTTCCTCTGGCCTATCCCCATCTCCTCTGTTCATGATTTTGTCCTCGGGTCGTGATTTTGATGGTATGTTCTTGTTTTTTGATGGGATTTTCAGTAAAAGGCAAGCTCCACAATAGGGAATAGAAAGAGGAAAGGCTGCATCGATCTACATCGACCATCTGCAAGGTAAGGGCTTTGCGAAAGAAGGAACTACATCGACTTCCGCGCAGCGCCGCCCTGCACCCGGCCGACCCGGATCCGCCACCGCTCCTCCACGCCCGGTCGCCGCAGGCCACACTAGGTCCGGTCCTTTGCCGCCTAGCGACTTCGAGCTCACCCGGGCAATGGTTTCCTCGATCTCCTTCTTGCTCTTCACTTGTTCCGACATGAATTTGTCCCCCAACTTTTTCAGTACAGATATTGCCGGGATAGATTTCTTGTTTCGATCCCCTTATAGCTTTCTATAAATATCTTGCAAGAACCATGGATCTGGATAGATGGATCATTGTATGATCATTGGATTGATTTTCGGCTGGTCGGAGGACTTATTTTTTTAATTAAAAATCAGTAACTTTCGGCGGTTAGGATGGGGCCGCCGAAAATTAAGCTGTACGTGGCTAATTTTCGGCGGCTACCCAAACTGCCGAAATAACCGCCGAAAATTAGTTTATTTTTGGCTTTTATCTTTCGGCGGTTGGAAACCGCCAAAAATAAGGCTTTTGCTAATTTTCGGCAGGAAACCTTTTATTTTCGGTGGTTTTTGGCCGCCGAAAATGAACTAGATTCTTGTAGTGCGATTCGCCCCTCTGTGTATCGAGCTTCCATGGAGGACCGACGCCGAACTTTGCCTCCAGTCCATCAGAGGACTTGTGCCTCAGTCCATCGAGGTCTTCATCATCAACCTCCAGTCCATCGGAGGGCTCCAGTCGATCGGAGGACTTTAGCTCGTTGACAATCACTCATCACACCAGCAGAGCATTAAGGCCGATCCATTGGCTCTCATCCCACTCCTTCACTTAAGAATTAATTCGTAGGAGCTGTTTATCTAAACTCACATTCCCCTCCCACTAAAATTCCCATTCCCACTAAAAAAACAAGACAATTATGACTTGTGTCCTAAAACTCCCATTCTCGTTCACCTTTTCACCTTTATATTTTGTATATTTAGATAAAGAACATATTTTATTATGAGCTTGCTCCTTTGGATCGAAGGATTTCCAAAAGAGAAATGGAGAATTCTAAATCCTACAGGAAAGAGTACTATAAAGCATTTTTGGATTGTGGGAATTTTTCTTGAATTATGTGTTTTTCTATGAGATTTTCCTGCGTTGCAAAGATGCCTTTTCTTTGGAATGTAGGATTCAAGCATAGGAAAAATATAGGAAGGTTCATTAGGAAAACTGAAGGAAAAAACATCCACTCCAACCTCTTTCATTCCTATCGTGTAGGATGGAGATAGGCAAATCAAGCTTAGATGCACTTCTTTCCTCTCCCTACTTAAGCTCAATTGTATTTTTTTATATCATTTGGTTTGATCCTCTCACATGCTTAAACCTAATCAAACCAACCTCACTTCGTGAATCAGCTTAAGCACAACTTCGTTTCTCACATGTTAGCTGACATAAGTTTTTATTCCTTATGTAAGTACTCAAATACTTGTGGGAGCATGCTCTTTTTAGGAAAATCTTACCTAAGTTGTTAAAAAATGAGAGACAACAAGAAAGAAGCACTCCTCCCAATCTTGATTAAGCATTGCTGGGAAAATTTTATTTGAAAGCTTCACAATTTGCCGACGAGAATACTTAAAAAATAACTATGTCACGGTTCCATTTGTCGGCATGGGTTTCCCCTGCAAGAAGTGCTCGAATAATATGAGTGCTTGCCGAGGGCGGTGGAGAGGAACCTCGTGACCTGCCCCACGAACAGTCACCAAGGTGAGGCCATCATACACTTGGCTCCATCCGCCAACCTATTCAAAATCAAACGCAAGAGATAACTAAATGCAACAAGCATGCTCGAGTACTGTGTACTTGTACTCCATCTGTTCTTAAGTGTGTTGTCACGGTTGAATTCTTTCCATGTTATTGTAAAAAAATGTGAGTTGTTTTATCATTAAATTGTAGTAGTTTGAGCACGACGTGTATGATATAGCTTGGACAAATTAAATGTTGGAGAAAACGGAGGGGTATGATATAGTATGGAGATATCCTTAAATATTTTGATTTAGATATTCTTATTGTTAATATAACCTGCTAACTATAATTCAGAAATGCGTTCATATATATGATGAGGGAGGCAATTAAGTTGAGAGGCGGTGATGCTGACCTGTGTGTTATCATACCACGGGTACCAGCTGGTGGTAGTTGGAAGGCCCAGAGCATCGATGGAGTATCTCGTTGATGTCAAGGGGATCACCTGGTCAGTGTCTCCGCTGCAAAATAATTAGCGAAAGATCAAACATTTTACTCCCCAGTCATTAATATATAACATTTTTAAATTACATACAATGGGAACAAGAAGTATTAGTTTTGGCCTTGATCGGTGTCTCTATATCTTCCTCTCCCATTATCTCTGTCTCTCTTTCTATCTGGTTTCTTTCAGCACCCTCTCGCTCAGTCCAGAGTAAAAGCAGGCATGTGTTTTAAGTGGATCTGCTAACGTTGGGGCTGCGGATCGACTTTGAGTCGCTGCCAACGGGCCCAATGCTTTCTGGGTCCCACATGCAGTGGCTCAAAGTTAGCCAACCAACTGCAGCGGAGACTCATCCCTTTGTTTAGTGTAACACCTACCTACCTTACTAAAGCTATCAAATTTAGTCCGAGTAATTGAATTCAATTGCCGTTTTGTTTGACTCTCCAAAATAATTTTTCTCGCAGTAGTCTAGCTTCTTGACGCGCAAGTACAATGCTCCATTCCATCAGATGAGCGAGAAAAAAAAAAGCTAATAGTTGGCGAAATTTCTTGGATACTAGTAGAAGATGAGAACAAATCCGCCTCAAACATCACAGCGACAGACAAGGACTTGGAGCGAGAGAGAGATGACGAGTGGTCCAGTTGACCAGTTGTGAGTAGTTTGTGACCTGCTGATGCTAGTCCTGAAAACGGCTGTCCAACTACGGGAATATACTACACTGCATGCGCAGATGACGAAAAATATTATGCACGGGCTGTTGGAAACTAAACAATTAGATTGTCACATTGCAATGGGGGATAGATAAAAACTAAAAACAAATACTTGTGGTCAGTCGGACTTAAGACTACTCAGGATCGAGATGCTGCTCTGACGCATCTCACAGATCGACAAGGAAATTTATTAGCCAGGCAATCATGCATCAATAAGCAAATGATGATCAGGATATATACAAGCAAGAAATCAATATACCTGAAGACCCATATCCTAAGGCCAGCAGCAATAAGCTCCTTGTAGATAGGGAGCATCGATTTCGGCGAATCTCCCCAGTTCTCGTTGATGGTGTCACTGCATATATGCGGCCGGCCGGGTTGTCATTAATTAAATCATCAGCGCATGAATGAACATAATAATGGAGCTAGCAATCAAATTAAAATGCCACGCATGCAACAAACAAATTAGAGTCACAGACGAACGAGACGTACCTGCAGGTCGCCCATGGGTAGTTTATGCCGGTGACGTTGGCGTGGAGAGCCCTCTGCACCTCCGCCCGGTTGTAGTATATGGTCGAGTGGTTTTCGGTGCACGGGTCATATGAACCCTTCATCCACCGCTTCTTCTTCTTGCTCTTGCTCCCCGATGACGATGACGGCGATGTCTGGTTGCATAGGGGCGTGTAGATGCTGTACATGTCGATGTTGCCCTGCTCGACGGTGGCCACGTCCGTCGCGTTGTTGCACGCCGGCGACGGGTGGATGATGGAGTCGTTGTTCAGGCAGGACGCCTGCAGCAGCTTGTACGTGGCGTCGGAGATGATCCCGTGGTTCCACCACGACTCGAACATGCCCTTGTAATCGGTTTCGTCGTTGGTCACCGCGTTCCCGACCTACATACACAGTAGATATATAGATCATACAGTAATACGTTCTTGGAATATCGAAAATGGAACCAATTATAAAAAGCTAGGAACATATGTGCAAGAACTAACAGTACGTACCATGAATCCTTTGAAGTTAATGGTGGGTTTCGCGACGCCGATGTTGTTCTGGTACACCAGTTGCGACAGCTGCGGAACGTAATGCCCTGCGCGCCGATTTTTATTTTTCAGACTTTATGCATGCAAGTACTTAATTATAGTGTATACAAGTAGTATTGATTTAATTACCAGCGTAGCTCTCCCCGGTGATGTAGAAATCCCGGTACTTGTACTGCGGGAACCGCTCCAACCATCTCACTAGAAATGTGTAGGCTTCGTGTGCTGCGATGCGACGACATTTCCCCCAAATTAAAGGCGGAGTTGGATATATGGAACGAAGCAGCTATGGAAAATATAGTACTAGACGTACCTGTTCTGTTGTCGCCGGACGTGTAGAGATCGGAGGTGGTGTTGGTGTAGGAGAACCCCACGCCGGCCGGCGAGTCCAGGAACAGTATATTCGCCGCTGCAGCAGCCGATCAGCCATTAGTCGAATCACCAAGCTCAGCTCAAGCTCATGAGCAACCTGGGTGCGTGCATGCATGCATACACACATATATGTATGTATGTATGTGTGTGTGTGTGTGTATATATATATATATATATATATAGATATAGATATATAGATATATATAGATAGACACGTACCTCTGTTCCACCTGTACTCGTTGAGGAAGAGCGTGGCGGCGTCGGGGCGGATGCGGAAGGCGCCGAGCTCCTCGGAGGCGCCGTAGGCCACCGACGAGCAGCCGGGCCCGCCGTTGAGCCACAGCACGAGCGGCGCCGGCTGGGCCGCCGCCGGCGCCTCCTGCAGCCAGTAGAACAGCGCCCGCCCCGACGGCTCCTCCACCGTCACGTACCCCGAGTACATCGCGAAGTCCACCGCCGGCTGGCCCGGCAGCCGGTCGATGCGGTCGTCGTCCGCGGCGGCGCCATAGCTGCTGCTGCTGCTGCTCGCCGTGGCTGCGACGACGACTCGGCAGCCAACCAGCACCAGCGGAAACACAGCGAGCAGCAGCGCCGGGGCGGCGGCTGCTAGGTGTCGTCGTCTACCTCTCATCATCGTGCCTAGCTATCGGGTTACAATTTCCACAGAACTGCATGCGTGCGGATTACGAACCAGCATAAATAGACAAGAGGAGCGGCTTCATATCATTGCAGTAGTTGGTTTGGACCGGCACGCAGGCGGCAGCACGTTTTCACATTCTTATATGTCTAATAAAATAATAGGAAAAATTGCCAGTGTGGCCTACCATGCACGCGTGGATTCTACTTTGATATAGTAGGAGTATATGTCAATATCAAGCTCGTTAGAAAATGGGGAGAAAAAAGGCTAATACTTGGCGAAATTTCTTGGATATACTGCTAGAAGATGAGAACAATTCCTTATACGTCACGGCGACAGGCAAAGACTTGGACCTAGAGAGTGGTCCGGTTGTGAGTTTATGACCAGTTGCGCGCTAGTCCTGAAAACGGCTGCCCAACTACGGAATACTACGGCACATGTAATAGTACCCTTTGGCTCTTTGCAAGGGCGCAGATTTGCTCAAATCTTCCGGTCCACTGTGGACCGAGACACTCCGTCCACCATATTCTTTATCCTTCGTATTTTCTTACCTCATTTCAGTCTAAATCGGTCGAAATTGGCCCAGGCTTCCCCGACACTCTGTTCCTCCCCTGCTCTCTCTTCCTCCCTGACGTGTCGACCGCCGCCTCCGCCTTCCTCCTCCTCTGCCACCTTCTCCACCACGCGCCGCCGCCGCCATGGCCTCCTCCACCTCCAACCTTAGAGGGATGGCCAGGGAAGGCAGGCCGGCCCGACGGTGGTGGTGGTGGTGGTCAGACGGGCGTCTGAGACCGGCGGCGGGGCGGTCGGGCAGAGGTGGACGACGGTTGGGTCAGGTTTGGACAGAGGAGCTCGCATAGGGATGGCGGTTGGCGAGGTCGTGGGGCGGGATGGTGCGGAGGCTCGGGCGGCGGCCAGTGGGCGGGGGGCCGCGGTGAAGGTGCCGATGCGCTGGCAGTCTCCGGATGGCGGCGGACGGCGGCGGGCGACGCGAGGAAGAAAATGAAGAGGAAGGAGAAAAGTGGGTCGGCACTAAGATCCGGCCTAAAATAGACGGGCGGGGGAGCGGCGGGGGTGGCAGGTGGAGGCGAAAAGCCCAGGCAGCCGGGGCATCGTCCTGTGCAAGTGCAACGCAGGGCCACGCGTGTCTATTCTATGCAATCCAATGGTACGCATGGGCCAAGCTTGGGCCTGCTTCACCGACTTTTGCCTGTGCCAGTTCTTCAGGCTTGTGGCCTGCACGGCCCATCATCCATCCATGTGACATCTACATTTAAGCCACAGAGACGCTGGCCCATCTATACATTGAACCACAGAGACGCAGCATGTCTTGTCTAGTAATATACACTACTACGGCAAGGGATGAGCGAGCATGGTATCAGGTGATGCATGCATCAGACAGGCACGCTGTTGCACAAATTTTGGTACTTGGAAACGTTAAACATGTGATATATCAGCGCTGCGATATGTTTCTTAACATCAATACAGGCAAATGTTAAAAGCAGATGTTCATGTAGCAGAGACCTTGGCTGTAGGCTTATAGCTTAGCTAAGACAACACATGCATATTGACGTGACGGAAGAAACAAAGTAAATGTGATCCCCATACTATCAGCGTAGTGTTGAAACTCTAATTTTACAACATATTATTCTTTGGAAAAACTTCTTGGAATTTGCAAGCGTGCAGCTGCAGGAGATATGAGTAACAGCAGAAGGGATTTATCCAGAAGACCGAACAATACAAATCTTCACACGGAACAATTGAGAAATAAATTACATATATATGCATATACATGTACAACGTACGTACCCTTGAAAGGGCTACCATTTCTACAACTAAAAAAGGACACTGAAAAGCTAGAAGCAAAATAAAGTATTGGCGTATTTCCAACGCCGTGGGGGACGCATACCCCCACTTCGTTGCTTAAGACACGTCATCCACCGCACAAGATCAAATCGCCCCTAGCTCACCTTTGGACACCCCCTAGCACATGGCAATGTCGGGGCTCGGACGCTCCTTCTCTAGTGATTGGCCCTAGAGCCAACACGTGGCATCCAGGGGTCCAGTCGCTCCTCCGAACGAGCGGCCCCCAGGCTCCCTCACGGACACGCCAGGGGGCCTCCTTCGGATAAGGCACTATTTGTGGGTCCATCCATCAGGCGGTACATGCTTCCAACCCGGTCAGCGACACGCTCAGCCTAGGAAGGGCGAAGGTCGGCGCGATAAGGGGACAGACATCTCACATTAAATGCGGGCAGGTGCTCGTCGCCCGCTTCTATTGCGTCGCCCAGTCGCATGGCTAGCTGTCATCCCTGTCGTTGTGCTGCCAACTCTCATCCTTCGAAGCATGGTGGCGGAGGTGATTCTTGTTCACCTTTTTGACTGACACCGGCGGACACTTCTGAGGAAATCTACCTCCACCCTATGACGATCGGGCCCCACAACAGAGGATGGCAAGGTGGTCCCCATACAAAAGTAGTAGAATTAATGCCGTTAGGAACATGCTTGTACCGGGCTGCCTAGTATAAAAAAGATGGTCAGCTTGATCCACCTGAACACTATGGTTGCCTCTGCTAGAGCTCTCCCTCCACCTTGTACGCTGGTGGCGGTAACTCTTGGCAATACAAGAAACAAACATACAGAGGACATAGGGTGTTACGCTTCGGCGGCCCGAACCTCCGTAAATCTGGTTGTCTCCTTTGCCTCTAGCGGCTTCTCCTCGTTACCCTATCGTAACCGGCGCTGTCACTCTACTGCCCTAAAAAGAATCTCTTGGAGCCCTAGGTTTAGGGACCCTGTCTGTCGTTGACATTGATAGTGGCGTGCTAGGTAGGGGCAGAGGCATATTAGCATCTGCATAGACTCATGGTGACGGATCATACGCCTAAAAGAGGCACCCACACCATCAACTCCGACGAGGGGTCTACTTCTCCCTCACCGCGCCATCATCACCAAGAGCCCGCGTATGCCTGCACCAAGTGCCGTGCAAGCAGCAACTCCTCGTGTTGTGGGTCATGTGGGACCGACGCACGCAAATGCAGCAACCACTGTGTCAGCGCAATCCACCGCCGGCTGGGGGACATCCCCATGGCAATGCACCGACAACTACAGGGCCGCAAGCTTGCGCGGCAGCTGACTTTTAGCAGCGGCGGGTCTGTTGGCACACTGATGCTTCCCGTTCACTTCTTCGCCATCCTCCCACGTCAGGAGCCGACCCTGAGGCCATGGAGCAATGGATTCGGGTGTGACCGGGGGGGCACTTCGCCTCGTCTTCTCACCGGGCTCTGCCTGGCTGGGAGCAGGCGCAAATGGAGCGCTCGGGAGGTTCTCCACACCATGGGAGGCTGCTGTGAGCGGAACAACAAGCCCCTCCAAGTGAGAAGGTGCACTAGCAATGCCACGCCAATGATCTGCTACACCAAGAGCCTTCGGCTCCGGCAGGAGATCCCTGTGAGCAATTGAACCAACAACGTCGGCAGCAAAATGCGCGGGTCAACATTGAGTAGGCGTACCAGCGCCTGATGGAGGCTGAGGCATAGGAAGCCACAGGTGCCGCCCACATGCAAGGTGCGTGCCCGGCATACCTACTCCAGCTCCCCCATCGTCATTGGGTGCAACACACAATGTGAGGATTTGTTCTCCGTGGTGAAAACCTAGGGTCTGGCCTTAAATGGTTGTATTATCACGGCGGTGCGTGGACGTATCGTGTTCTCCTTGGAGGTGTTGTTGCTGGAGAGTCGTATCGAGATCCAAGTGTTGCTTTGGTGGTTGGCAGATTTGAAGGCTTAGTTGTGTGGTGTAGCAACATGGTTGTGTACACATCGATTGTGTAGAGACCATAAGACATCTTAATATTCTGTATCATCTTGATGTTATTCACTAAGATCAATAAAAGCTTCCTTCTCTAAAACAATATTGGAAACACTATGGTCCGGGCGTTTGGGGCGTCGGACGCTTGGTGCTCGACCGCTTTTTTTTTCTATTTTTTCGTTCCTACAACTTTGTACTTTAATTATGTTTTGTTAATTAATATTTTTGTCACATGGTCTATATTATGATATGTTTTGGTAGTTAAATAAATATGTTATTGAAGTTGCAAAAGTTGATTTTTTGTGTTGCGTGCACTGTTTTCTCGATGTTGAGAATATCAGTTTACAATGTTAGAACCACAGGATGATGGTTTATACTAGCATTACGAAATGTTGTTGTATTAAATGGTTGTTTTGTAAAGCACACCACGATGTGTTTTGTGGGAATCTTTCTGATGAATACGATGAGTTTTTAGTTTAAGTTATTGATGTTGCAAAAGTTGAATTCTAGTGTTGCGTACACTATTTTTTGGTGTTAAGGATATGTATTTTCAATGTTGCAGTGGTAGCAGTGGTGGGGATTTCTCTCTTGAATCTGGATGAACGCGAACGATTTTTTGATTGAAGTTATTGATGTTGCAAAAGTTGAATTTTACCACATTATTTTTTAGTGTTGAAGATATTCATTTCCAATGTTGCACCTAATACCGCAGTTCTCGAATCTGGGTGAACGTGATATATTTTTTATTCGATTCATGGATGTTGCGATACTTGAATTTTGAGTGTTGCATACACTATTTTCGATGTTGAAGATATGCATTTTTAGCATTGTGCGGAGTTTTGTTTTTGTTTTTCATGTTGTGTGAAACATGAGCCGAAGTTGTGATGGAATTTTTCCCCTTGAATCGGATGGATGCAGTGATTTTTTTAATTCGAATATTTGACGTTACAAAAGTTGTTTTCAATATTGTGTATACTATTTTTCAACGTTGAGGATATACGTTTTCGATGTCGTAGACACCGTCCGACCACTACCTCTCGGATCTGATGGTTAGGCGCTAGCAATGCCGAAAAACTATTGTTGTGCGATTTTACTTAAGTGTAGTGGCAAGCCGAAGTAGCTTTGAGGAGCTTGCAGCAAGGGAAGGTGAATACTTTGTGAGGCTAGTTGTCCACGATGGCGTTATAGGCGGGTGGGGAGGACGGGCAGGCGAAGAGGTCCATGCCCTTGAAAGCGTCGATGGCGGCGCAGGAGAAGAAGGCATGAATGGAGGCCAGATAGAGAGGTTGGATTGATCCTGGGAGAGGCGGGAGCTTGCGGAGGAGAGGGCGGCGGCGTCAGTCGTCGAGGCGGCCGATAGAGGCGAGGTCACATATAACACGCATGCTCTAGTTAATCTTTCAATTTCGTAGTGGCATAGTGGATATTTTATATACAAATAAGAGATTTACTTTAACACAAAACTTAGATGACATGGTGGGTAATTCCTATGAAAACTTAGAGAGTTATTTTAATTAATTTTTTATAATGGCATGGTGGGTAATTTGTATGTAAATTTAGAGGTTTATTTTAATTTATCTTTCATAATGATATCGTGGGTAATTTCTATGCAAATTTAGGGGGTTATTTTAATTCATCTTCCATAATGGCATGGTCGGTAATTTCTATGCAAATTTAGAGGGTTATTTAAATTCATCTTCCATAATGATATGGTTGGTAATTTTTTATGCAAATTTATGAGTTATTTTAATTCATCTTTCATAATCGTATGGCGGGTAATTTTTAGAAAAATATAATAGATCTAATGATTATTATTATTAGAATCACCTGATGGATGGCCGGATGTTTCTCTTTTTTAGATAATTTTTTGAATTTGTCTTTTTTTCTAGCGCATCCGGTGATAAGAATTGAAGCC
Source organism: Paspalum notatum (assembly GCA_022530915.1). Taxonomy (NCBI): domain Eukaryota; kingdom Viridiplantae; phylum Streptophyta; class Magnoliopsida; order Poales; family Poaceae; genus Paspalum; species Paspalum notatum. Next base: position 37,867,737 of record CM039690.1, on the reverse strand, counting down.
TCCAATTAGTAATAGTAAGATAAGTGAAATAGACTCCATTTGTTGGTCTCTTAGCTATTTTCTTTTCCTTCACGTTATATTACTTTGATACAGCTACCACCATTGGAAAGAAATGCTCTAACGACTAGTATCGAACGGGCGTCTGCGTCTCATTAGTGGAAGTATGGTTCATGTCATATGGTTAGGTCACCGAAAGATGGATGGACGCAAGGTGCTGCCTTTTGCTGGTGACCATTATTGACAGTCATTAAGTACCGTATGTGTGAGTAAACCCAAAACAGTTGGGGTCGATTTGTGCAACCAAAACAAGCTGCATATATGATCGATCAATATGATGATAGATTCTGAAGTTTAATATGGTGGGCTAGCTAGTTGTGGGCAAAGCCATAACAACTAACCAACAATGTTGGTTTATTCATGCATGTGCAGGAACAAGTCTCCTATATATACTCCTATATATACATGCATGTGCCTAAACTGTCCATTCCATTCAACCGCATCTGTATTGATATATACTCCTATATATACATGCATGTGCAGGAACAAGTCTCTTTATTTCATTTAACTGCTGTGACTGTGACTGTGATCGTTCATGGCAGGATGATGGACAGGATTTGCACCCAGAGACTCCTCGTTCCACCGGAAGCATTCGTTCACCGCAACTTGTTCCGTGCAGTGCGATGAGTTAATGATGTGTTTATTCGACGAATTTTGGGTGTCTTCTTCTTCTTAATTGATTGGTGGGTTTATTCTATTCTATTTTAGTCTAGATGAGTCGATGCATTTTGAGACGATTCTATACACTTTGGTGCGATGACCCCATTTATCATCCTAGTGAGACTATGATGACCAAACTCATTCTATTCCACAAACCAAACAAAAATTAAAAGGTGAAAAAATAATGAACCTCCCATAAACTTTGGTGCGATGACCCCATTTATCATCCTAGTGAGACTACGATGATCAAACTCAATCTATTTCATAAACCAAACAAAAATTAAAAGATGAGAAAATAATGAACCTCCCATAAATGCTCGGCCGAGAAGCTTCCTTCTGACACTTTTCACATCGTTCCCAAAACAGATCCGAGGAAAATGAGGAGAACATAAACACTGTTTATTTTTGGCATTATTAAAAATTTATTATTGGTATTATTAAAAAAATCTAAATAAACCTATAAATTTATATTTAAAGCAAAGTACCCCTATAGGCCTATATATGTTCTTATTTCGAACTTCTATGCCATAATTATTATTCATATCATATATAAATAAAAAATTAATTGAAAATATGCATTAGTGATGTATGCCACCATACAAATGACAGGTAGTGATTGGAAGTGGTAAACATATATGTGGAATTCCAAGATTTAGCAATCATAAAACACATTGTAGTAGTTTGACGGTAAAAAACAACAATGTGAGGCTCACTCGCTGTTTTTTTTTTTTTTTTTTTGCAGGAGCTCTGCTATTTCATTTAAGGAGAGGAGGGAAACAAGAGTCTTAAAAAGTTGCTATTACATAAACGAAAAAACACTCATACAAACCCAAAAAAAGAGAAGACATTAAACTACACATGGATGTCCAACTGCAGCTCGTCTCAACGCCATTTCTTCTTTGGCAAAGTGAAAGACCACTTGTGCCGATGCCTGCTTGCCCTCAAAAATACACCGATTCCGCTCCTTCCAAATATTCCAGGTGAAGTACATAAGCAAACCCGAAACAGTGAGTTGATCTTCCTTCGATTTCTTTTGAAGCACAGCGGCCCACCATGAATCGATGCTCTGAATATCTGAACTGGGCGGCATGATCAGATTATTGGTCCACAACCTGACCAACTCCCACACTTCCAAAGCAAACGGGCACTTGAGGCAAAGGTGAAATGCAGTCTCCGGCTCTTGATCGCAAAGGACACACAGGATTGCATGGCCAATTTCTCTGACTTAGCTCATCTGCTGTGAGGATCTTGGCTTGAATGAGCAGCCACGCAAAGAACTTATGCTTCCTTTCGGCGTGCGCCTTCCAGATAGATTTTGCTTTGAAAGCACTGTAAGAGCCCTTGAATTGTGCAAGATAAGCTGATTTGGAAGAGTAGACTCCATTCTCAGTCCAGATCCACCGAATGCAATCCTCCTGGTCATTGAGCTGCACCCCTTCAATATGATTCCACAATTGTATGAATTCAGCCATCTGTTGCACATTTTCCATTCTCCAGAGACCTCTCGTCCAGTTGAGGTTAACCAATTGTTCAGCCACGGATCTATTTTTGCACCATGCCAAGGGGTACAGGCTAGGTGCAATGTCAATCGGAGCTTTACCTGAGAGCCAAGCGTCATGCCAAAAATTTGTCTTCAATCCGTTGCCAACCGTTACAGATGTTGATGCCCGGAACAAAGCTGCATCTATTTTATCACAGGGTATCTGAGAACCAGCCCACGGCCTATTAGAATCAGTCCAGTTGAGCCAAAGCCACCTGAGGCGTAAAGCACGGCTGAAACGCTCTAGATCCAAGACGCCAAGGCCACCCAAGGATTTCGGTCTGGCAGACTTGATCCAATTCACTAGACAGTGCCAACCATTAGCATTTTCAGCACCTCTCCACAGGAAAGACCTCCTAATTTTATCAATCTTCTTAATGGCCCACTTCTTCAAAGGGAAAACTGTCAAAAATTGCACAGGGATAGCCGTAAGCACTGAGTTTACCAGAGTCAGTCTACCAGCTTTATCAAGCAGCTTCCCTTTCCATGCCGATAATTTACCGGCCAATTTGTCAAGAAAAAAAAAAGGCTCACTCGCTGTCAAGGCAGCTAGAGCTTGGCGGCAGAGAGACCAAACCGCTCTAATAAACAAGTAAAGCTTGGAGGTAGAGAGACCAAACCGCTCTAGTAAACAAAAGACCTAAGGTAGCCTCTTGATTGCAGCAGCAGGTTTTCTTCCTTTCTTTTGCTTGTGTAAACTGAACACGGCGACACAGCACCAATAATTAGTTAGTGTAACAGCCGGGAGGTGCAGGCGTTTGCGTATGAAATGCATGGATTGGGAAAATAAACACGGCAGGCATGCTTAGCCAGCTGCTCGTTTTTTCCTGACCCCTTTCTGACAGTAGCCACTGCAACCAACTCCAATACTGCAATACATAATTATATAACTATCTACAGAAATTATGACTAAGTTGTTCAGCAGGCTGTGTTCATAATACAAAAATAATGACACTGTAAAAGTTTAAATATAGATAGACGATCTCTTAACTGGTAGCCATATTTGATGCCAGCAGCCCAAGATATTGGTGAGAGGGAGATGCCCATGCATGCACGCACGTGCAACGATGAGTCGATGACCTGAAACCAAGTTATATATACCGTGCTGCACGCATATATGCCCTCGGTTATTAGATTATGAATTGAATCATCACCAACATGAATACGTACATGATGGCTCGGCCATTAGCATCATTATCGGCCTTGTGCAGCAGCTTTGTTATTCTCATCACAGCATACTCCCCGTTGCTGTTGTTGGCTGACGCGGCCATCGTGGAGCACACCTTCCACGTCGGCAACCTGACGGTGGAGCGCCTGGGGCAGCGCCAGGTGATCACGGCGGTGAACGGGCAGTTCCCCGGCCCCAAGATCGAGGCCCGCGACGGCGACACCGTCGTCGTCCACGTCGTCAACCTCTCCCCCTACAACCTCACCATCCACTGGCACGGCATCCTGCAGCGCCGCTCCTGCTGGGCGGACGGCCCCAGCATGGTGTCGCAGTGCCCCATCCGCCCCGCCGGCGGCCGCTACACCTACCGCTTCACCGTCGCCGGACAGGAAGGCACGCTCTGGTGGCACGCCCACGCCTCCTTCCTCCGGGCCACCGTCTACGGCGCGATGATCCTGCGCCCGCGAGCCGGCGGCGGCCGGTACCCTTTCCCCAGGCCTCACCGCGAGGCCACGCTCCTCCTCGGCGAGTGGTGGAACGCCAGCGTCGTCGACGTCGAGAGGCAGGCGCTGCTCTCCGGCGGCGCGCCCAACAACTCCGCCGCGCTGACCATCAACGGCCTCACCGCCGGCGGCTACCGGCTGTCCGTGCAGCGCGGCCGGACGTATCTTCTCCGCATCGTCAACGCCGCGCTCAACTACCAACTCTTCTTCAAGGTCGCCGGCCACTCCTTAACCGTCGTCGCCGCCGACGCCTGCTACACCGACCCCTACCGCACCAACGTCATCGTCATCGCGCCGGGGCAGACGGTGGACGCGCTCATGCGCGCCGACGCCGACGCCTACAACCCCCGGGCCCGGGGCCGACGACGGCGACACTACTACATGGCCGCGCAGGTGTACCAGAGCCTCGCCAACGCCACCTACAGCGCCACCACCACGGCCCTCCTCACCTACGAGGACGAGGACGAGGACGACGATGAGCCGGCACCGGCAGAGCACGACGAGGCGACGATCATGATGCCGGCCATGCCGGCCTTCAACGACAGCGCCACCGCCGAGCGCTTCTACGGCAGCCTCACCGGGCTGCTGCTGCCGAACCAGCCCACGGTGCCGCTCCACGTGGACACGCGGATGCTCGTCACCTTCGGGCTGGGCGTGACGCCGTGCTCTCCGGCGCAGACGCTCTGCAACCGCACGACGGGCTCCGTGGCGGGCAGCATGAACAACGTCTCCTTCCAGTTCCCCACGGCGATGTCGCTGCTGCAGGCGCACATGCGCGGCGGCGCCGCCCCCGCCGGCGTGTACACGCGCGACTTCCCCGACCGCCCGCCGCTCATGTTCGACTTCACCGGCGACGAGGTGGCCTTCAGCCGCGCGGTCATGTCCACGTCCAAGGCCACCAAGGTGAAGCCGCTGCGGTACAACGAGACGGTGGAGGTGGTGCTGCAGAGCACGGCCATCCTCGGCGCCGAGAACCACCCGCTGCACCTCCACGGCTTCAACTTCTACGTGCTGGCGCAGGGCGCCGGCAACTTCGACGCGCGCCGCCACGCGCGGCGATACAACCTCGCCAACCCGCAGCAGCGCAACACCGTCGCCGTCCCCGCCGCCGGCTGGGCCGTCATACGCTTCACCGCCGACAACCCGGGCGTCTGGATCATGCACTGCCACCTCGACGCGCACCTGCCCTTTGGGTTGGCCATGGCATTCGAGGTGGACGACGGGCCCACGCCCGACGCCGTCCTCCCTCCGCCGCCGCCAGACTACCCCAAATGTTAGTATTATAGAGAAGCACACTAGCTCATTAACGATCGAGCATTAGTGTCCAATAATTATTTCACACAGACAAACAGAGCGCGCGGCACCATGGACGACAAGGAGCAAATAAACAAAGATTCAGAAACACGCCATTCAATTCTTTTAACAGCTCGTTTGTATCCTGGAAACTGAATTTGTTTCCATGAATCTGTTTCCATTTCATATTAGAAGCGGAATTGAATCTTCCTTTTTTTTCTTGTTTGACTATTTATAGAGAAGGACGCAGCTCATTAACGAGCATTGCTGTCCATTAATTATTCCACACAGCCAGAGCGCGCGGAACCAAGGACAAGGAGCACGCAAATAAACAATTCAGAAACACACCATTCAATTGTTTTAACAGCCCGTTTGGATCCTACAAATTGAATTTGTTTCCATAAATCTGTTTCAATTTCATATTCGAAGCGGAATTGAATCTTCTGGAAAGTGATTCAATTCCTTTTTTTTCTTGTTAGTCTATTCAAGGAATTAATTAATTGGCAGGAATTAAAATCGAAAGATTGTTTGGATACTTCATGAATGGATTGGATACGATCATACGACAGACAAGATTGATCTGCAGAAATGAAATCCTTCAGCAAACATAGATGAAACTCTGCTAGGTAGAAAGCACAACATCAACGACTCCATCGATCGAACTTCCAAGGATTGGAAGGAACAAGGGACTATGCTGGCCGAACTAAAAGGCGGATTACTTAATGTGCAAAGAGGAAATTTTAACGGAAAAAAATATGGTGAGCTGTGACCACAATTCCTAGACCCATGACGATGCCCGTGCTGAGGCTGCTGCAGACATGATAAGAGGACACTAATGATCAAACGAACAGGAGCACAAAGCCGCAGTGCTACAGTCATACACTCATACAATGCTACAAAGGATTTGATATGATATGGTACTCTCTTGGCTAGATACATTCATGAGCCATATGGAGATAATCAAGCATAATTTTAATGTACATAGGCCATGTTAGTATTATTACACAGTAATGGTAAATTGGAAGCTTTTTTTTCCAAGATCAAATTCGAAGCTCAAGAATTGCAACAAAACAAAGGGATGGAGTGCATCCTATCCATACGGCTTGCCAAAGACGACCTTCTCAACCATCTCTTCTTTTCTTTATCACATGGAACACCTGCATTGGCTGCAACACTTTCCCATCAAAGCCGCAATGGTTTCTTTCTGTCTACATGCTCGAAGTTGTATACACGAGAAGTAGAGAATGACACCGTTGTTGAAGAAAAATCTGATATAATAAAAATGTGAAAAAAATAGCAAAAAGTACATACAAGTCAGGGAAGGAATACAAGAACACATATGAAGTCTCTTTTTTTACGAAATCCATATATCAAGTCTTGATAGGGACAAGATGTAGAGCTCCCTTCAAACCAAAGAGAGGTCGACAAGGGGACGATACAGCTCCTCGGTCATGCAAACCACAAGCCTATTTCAACTCAGGCCAACACACAGAAACCTCCCTCTCTCACTGATGAAATAGGATAGTGGGAACCATGAACGGGCAGCTGTACCACCCATTAAAACAACCCTTCATTGGTTTGACGGGAGCTCCACTTCAAATCCAACCACCTCGCGAATCAATCTGCAACCAAGAAGACGAAAGTAAATCAAGAAGACACATGCAGCACACATATATTATTAAAGCTAATAAAAAGCTTCAGAGTAGCCAGAGAGCTTCGCTATCAGAGCACGAGACCTAGAGAAGAAGAATCATGGGGGACCTGACGAACTGCACAGAAGTCAAGAGTCTTCCTTGTTGTTGATGTTCGTGGGTGCAGGCGGTATGGGTTCTTTTTATAGAGGGGTCAAGGGAAAGCTTATTGGGAAGGTGATTATTGCCTGTCATTTGCTTTTCAGCGTTCCTTATCATCTTACGCCAGTTTCCTTTCTTTGCCTTCCTAATTGGCCCAGTAAATTTGTTTCTTTTTCTATATTTCCGCAATAAATAACGCGTTTCTTGGAATGTTTCGGAGGAAGAGCGATGCCGGTGGATTCACGTGATCTTCATTTAATGCGTGGCGTCTATCTTCTCTTCCTTTTCAGCTCGAGGAGAGAAACGGAGAAAATGATGGAAAGCACCGTATTTAAGGTATTTTTGTACCGTTATAGGAGGTACTATATAGCATTACGCGAAGGAAAGTAATAAGCCCTGCTCCTTGCCTTTTTGGGTCGTTGTAACGTTTATTATAGTGTTATTATTACTTCTTCCTTTAATACAATCCCTCTGTTTTGTTTTTCGAATAGCATACAAATACTCTTACGTCTGAACTAGACAAATGGAATTTTTTTGCTACTTTGATAATCGTCGCACTGATTCATTTGATCCCATCGTCCTTATCAAAATGATATTTATTAATGAATATCATTTTGCATTACGGTTTACGAGTGCATGGCACCACTTTAGCCTAGGAATGTAGGGGGTATGGCAGACCGCAGACCAATCGTTCGAGCATTATATTTCCAGCCCGTCCGATCGAACACAAGCCTGCTAAGACAATGGAGTATGTCGTGCCTCACCAGTGGCGGAGCCAGGAATAACATATAAGGGGGCCAAAACAATATAATATATATAGTGTTGTACAAATTTCAATTATTATATGCATCAATCATATGTTTATATCGGGAAAGAATTTGTCTACTAATTTTGTATGCATATATAATTTAAAAATCCACAAAAATGATGGTGAAAGTAACTAATACATATCATTTCAGTACTATTCTATGAGTGTTAATTGCATTGAAGCTATATTAAATCAGCAAATAAACCATCTTGTGGACATAATTAATAGTAGAAAATACAATACAATGGGCTGGATAGAAAATAGAAGGATGTATATACAATCACAAATCAGTAACTCATGCACACTCATGCTCTCGAGTCACGTCGCTGGCTGTCTCCGGCCTTCACCACTGATAGCTAAACGAAATGGGATTTTCAGATCATTTGACATGAGATATAGAGACTGTTCCTTCGTGCGTTAACGCTGCCGCAGCATAAATAAAAAAACAAACAGAAGCTTCTGGACCACACACTGTCTCCATCGTACGGTGGGTAAGCAGGCTTGATACTATTGCGGTAACGCTACCTCTGCTGCCGAACACTCTCATAGTGCCAATTAGTAAAGATTAAAAGTTTTCTCCTTTTTTTGGTCTTTTGAGTAGTACGCAGTGAATTAGCCTGAGTACACAAACATTTTTGTGCTGACGACATTGGCAGGGGCCATGGCCCCCGCTGGCCACCCCTTGCCTCCGCCACTGCGCCTCACCCTCGCCTCAATTGCAGCACATACATGAAATAAGCTTTATGTGGGACTGTGGGAGTAGAATAGAATTTCCCATATTAAAAGTTAAAAACAAAATAAAGAGCCGCCACTAGGGCCTCTGACTGCCGCCACCGTCGGTTAGTATAGTGGCAACACACCCGACGAGGAGGGAGATGTGGGAGCCGGCGGTGGCTTTGGCTTGTTCGCCCTTGAGCCGCCCACACAGGAGCGACGCGAGGGCCAGATTTCTACTTACTTATATATCTTGCCTGAATCTTTGATTTCCCTATTGTTTTAGTTAGCCTTAGTGCTATGTGCATGCTTGTGTCGTTTGGCTAGATTCATTTAAATTTTAGTGAGGCAGCCGGATTGTTATTTTGTTAAAAAATACTCGTATAAGTAATAGTTGGCATAGCATGTGACGAGTCCATCGAAGGTTCCCTTGCAATTCCAAATGTCCATGAACAAGTGGTAGCACTGAATAGTTTTTATATATATGGATCATTTAGGACGACCTATGATGATCAGGTGTAGAACGTTGAAAGTTAAAGCTCTAGCTAGACTCTCGAGATGAAAGATTGAGCCTCGGGTTCTGTAGCAAGTAAAGCTTACATCTTAATTGCACAAGTGAGTACAAAAATCCGTTCTACTTCAGATCATGATTTGGAGTTAATATAAAAACCGTTAATAAGTGTAGTATACCATCTGGTTCTGCGGATGCACCGTCAGCATACTGCCAAAAGCACGGTGTTGGGAAGAGACCACTACGGAGTTACTATATTTCCGAATGCTGGCTACGTGTTCATCTCGGCTCTTGTTGTGATTCTACAGGAGCTCACACGGATAAAAACGACTGATGACGACCATACGGAGCATGCATTTACTTATGCAGGTAGGTTAACACAAGCTTTCTTTTTGTGTGGTGAATTTTCTGTAATTGATTGCCTAACTAAATACTTTCTCATCATCGATGAGTTTGCTGAATAGATCAGTGCCACTTGTGAAAACATTAGAGCTAGTCTATACAATATTTGAGTATTTGAGGGGTTTCTATCAATCCAATTTTTGGCGATAGGATATTTGGACCTCAAATGGATGGCTTAAACAACAACAAATTGTAACAACTCATAGAACAATTATTTGAGCAACTAGAACAAGTTATGACCATGGAAAAATCAAACGAATTATACAAACACGCGGGACAAATTTTACACACCTAGAACCAATACACTATGAACATAGAACAAATACATAAAAATAAAAATATTTTTTTTAAAATAGAAAAAAATACTTTAGTACCATAAGCACAATATTCAGAAATAAGAGATTATAATAGGGGTAAAAGACCTAGAACTATCACCAAAGTTCAATTTTCAACTTTGAATTACACAATTGGGTACCTAGGGCCCCTAAACTAACTAAACCAGGTGAAATACCACCAAGCCATGTTGAAAGTGGTTTCGGATGGTGGTTTCTATTTTAAAAATAATAAAACCTTGTTCAATATCTATAAAATCATAATTGATCATTTTAAATAAAAAGATTATACTCGTATTTGTTAGACCTGATAGATAGGGCGGTGGTTTTCTTTCAATGGCAAATAAAGAATTGAATCGAAAAAAATTATACTTGTATTTGTAGGTTTTTTTCAGAACAACTTATTGGACACGGCTATGGACTCTATACGAAACAAAGAAAAAATGCCTCTTCTCAAGTTGGCTTGTTGTTCGATGGAGACAATAGTTATGGAGGTCGTCTTCGCCAAACACGGATGTCCATTTTCTTGAAGGATTACTTTTAGTGCGGTCGACTTCTGTTTAGTCATGTGAGACCTCTTTCTAAATTGTTGTGTGAATTGTTTTAGTGCAAACCTCTTGCTTGCTGAGGCCGTGATAAAAGTTTCTTTATTAAACAAAGCAGAAACAATTTGTCTAATTGGTCCACGCACTACTGGCTTTCACGGGCCAAGCTTCGCTGCCGGTCTACTGCGCGGTTGAAAGAAACGTTTTCTGGGCTGTTGGATTAATAAAGATATAGTTGCGGAACATGCATACGAAGACCCCGGACGGCAGCGTCCCTGCGCTGTGGCGACGGATAGATAACCAAAAGAAAAAAAAAGAAGAAAAAGAAAACCCCGGGCGCTCGAGTCCGACCCTGCAGACCGATCCGGACTTAAATTCGACGGACACTCTTCTCCTCGCAATCACCGCCGGCCGGTCTAGCAAGTGTATTATAAGGTGTCGTAGACGGATTGTAAAGGATACCACGTCATATTTATAGTGATATGGAAGAAAAAAAATGGAGAGAAAAAGAAAGCGGACTGCTCACTTACAGCTAGTTAAAGTGGGCTGCTCACAGACTCCAAGACACTCTGTGAGAGAAAGAAATGTGCCAGATATTAAATGTACAGTATACAAAAAGATAGGACTATTGTATGAGCGGATTTTTAGTTGACTGCATATGATATGACAACATCATAGAACCCATATTATTAAGCTTGCTCTAAGCTGAACAGATCATGGCCACATCACAAACAATCACCCACGTCCAGGTCCATTGAAGTTCTTGGAAGCCAAATCTCGAGTACTCGATCGAGTCTTCAACCGGTAAAAAGAGGCGATCGATGGCGTCGCCAATGTCAAACCGGCCGTCGAAGAGGGCCAGTCAGCTGGCACAGGACAAAGACGCCAATCTGCCCAGCGACGGCCCATCCAAGCCTCTCGACCGACTCCGCACCATCTCCTACCCGTGGCGCTCCTCCTCGGCGTGGCGGTCTACGACGCCTCCGACGACTCCGGCGTCGACGTCAAGCTCCTGGACATGGCTTCCGGCGCCGTGGTGGCTCATCTGGACTGGCAAAGCAACGGCCGCTTCGCCATGAGCGGCGGCCTACTCTGCAACGTTTTCGGCACCGGCAACACGGCGGCCATCCACGTGCTCAACCCGGCGACCGGCGCCGTGTACAGCGTCCCCGCCGCAGGCACATCCACGGGGGCGGCTGGTACGCGACAGAGAAGTGGAAGCAGGCTCTTCTCCAGAACCCAGCCTCTTCTCGCGGCCGCCATTGCCAACGATGTAGCCTGAGCTTAGTCGACCTTAACGGCTGCCTAGTCTCTGTACGCCCTGACTACCGGTCCAAATCCATCGACATGTGGGTGCTAGCGGACCTAGGCAAAGGGACATGGTTGAGAATACAACCTCTTCTTCAAGAATCGTTCTTCAAGGAGAATTCATGGCGCAACCATTGATGGTGGCTAACGATGGGCGCATTGCATATTCTGGGTCGGAGCACCGAATGGCGCCGTGCGGGTTTATGATCCAAGGACCGGTAGTTGCGAGAATGTAGTGAGCATGGGGAAAGCTTGTAGCTTGGTTGGGTTGCATACCGGGAGCCTCTTGCCCTTCATGAAGCAGCTTAAAGGAGAGTATGTGTGAGGTATTAGCACTTGGGTATTTAGAATATTTTGTGTATGAAAATGTTTGTTTTCTTTCGCTCTAATACTTTTAAAAAGAAGTTTGTTGTGTAATGATGAATGCATGGTAAGACTGAAATGCTAAGAGTAAAACACTATAGTTAGTGATGGGATGGAGCGATGAAGTGGTCCCGTAGACAGTGTTTAGAGTACAAACATACTCCCTCTATCCCAAACGGTAAGGGGTTGTAACCCTCTTTTTATTTGTCCATATTCATATGGATATTGATGAATCTAGACACATATTGGATACGCGTATATGGAGAAATGAATGAATCCAGTTGAGGTGTAAAACCTCTTACAATTTGAGATAGAAAGAGTATACTAATATGTCATGATATATAATAAAAAATAAAAGGAATCATTTTATTTACTCCCACGTTTAGCTATTCTCACCTTCAATAAACTAACATAGGCATGTATGCGTACTCATTTATGTGTTTGAGTATGTGCACATGCTCATTTCAAGATAATATAAATCGTCGCATAAGAAAATTACAAAAGAGCCCGTTACTTTTAATTTAATATGATAACACTTTGTAATAATACATATAAATAAATATGTCAACATACTCACTATATATATAAATATATACTTGCATACTAAACGTATATACCGTCTTAAATGATGTAGTATTATTACATACTCTACATACGTACCCTTCATTTGGCTAGATACGTTCTAAAGCTTATATTACATACATGGAAGTAAGCTACACGTGGGACTGGGAGTAGAATGAAATTTCCCATATTAAAGTTAAAAACAAAATAAAGAGCCGCCATTGGGGACACAAAATAAAAAACCGCTCCTGGCTGCTGCCACCGCCGGTCAGTAGAGTGGCAACAGCACCCGACAAGGAGGGAGATGTGGGGGCCGGCGGTGGCTTGGCCTGTTCGCCCTCGAGCCGCCCGCACAGGAGCGACGCGAGGGCTAGATTTTTACTTGACTACTTGTATATCTTATTTGAATTTTTGATTTCGCTATTGTTTTAGTTAGCCTTAGTGCTATGTACATGCTTGTATGGTTTGATTAGAATCATTCAAATTTGAGTGAAGCGGCCGGATTGTGTTTTTATTTTAAAAAAATACTCATATAAGTAATCGTCGGCACGCATGTGACGAGTCGATCGGAAGGTTCCCTTGCAATTCCAAATGGCCAAGAACGAGTGGTAGCACTGAATAGTTTATATATGTCATTTAGGACGACCTCCTTCTCCGATGATGATCAGGTGTAGAACGTTGAAAGTTGAAGCTCTAGCTAGACTCTCGAGACGAAGAAAGATTGGGCCTCGGGCTCTGTAGCAAGCAAAGCTTCTCTGTTGTATCAAACTATCAATATGCCACCACCGACCCCGACGCTCATCACACTCTCCAGTGCACACTGCCGCACAGTGGCGCAGTGAGCAGAGCTAGCTCGCCATGGTTCTGTGCTTCACGCTCCTCTTCGGCCCCACGGCCGCCGTCTTCCTCTCCGCCGTCGTCATCCTCTCCTGCTTCACCAACGCGCCGTACCTGCAGCTCAGCCTCACCTACACCACCACCAACGCCCCCTCCCACCACTTGGTCGTCATGCCATCGCCATCGCCGCCGGCGCCGGCGCCGCTTCCCAAGTGCGACATCTTCCGGGGCGAGTGGGTGCCGGACCCGGACTCGCCGGCGTACACCAACGAGACGTGCGCCTTCATCCAGGACCACCAGAACTGCATGTTCTACGGCCGCCCCGACCTGGGGTTCCTCAAGTGGCGCTGGAAGCCCCACGGCTGCCACCTCCCCCGCTTCGACCCCCACGCCTTCCTCCGCCTCCTCTCCAACCGCACCCTCGCCTTCGTCGGCGACTCCCTGGCCCGGAACCACATGCAGTCCCTCCTCTGCCTCCTCTCAACGGTGGCGTCGCCCAAGGACGTGTCGGTGACGGAGAAGACGGACCCGAACAAGATCCTGCACTACGAGGACCACAACTTCACCATCTACCTCTTCTGGTCGCCGTTCCTGGTGCGGTCGGAGGAGCTCGCCGGCCGGCCCGGCGTGTTCCGGCTCCACCTCGACGAGCCCGACGCCGGGTGGCTCGCCGCCGCGCCGCGCCTCGACATCGCGCTCCTCTCCGCCGCCAACTGGTTCACGCGCCAGTCTTACCTCTACCGCCGCGGCCGGCTCGTCGGCGGCGTCTACGTCCCGCTCAACTCCACCGCCCACCACCGCCTCACCACCCCCCGCCACGCCCACCGGGCCGCGCTGCGGACGGCGCTGCGCGCGCTCGCCGCCGCGCGGTTCCGGGGCAAGGTGGTGATGCGGACGCTGTCCCCCATGTCGCACTTCGAGGGAGGCGCCTACAACGACGGCGGCGACTGCCGGCGCACGCGGCCGTTTGGGGCCAACGAGACGAAGCCCCTGCGCGGCGTGGAGCGGGAGTTCTACACGTCGCAGATGAAGGAGTTCAGGAAGGCGGCGGCGGCCGGGGGTATGGATGTGGTGGTCATGGACGTCACCGCCGCCATGCGGATGCGGCCCGACGGCCACCCCAGCCGGTACGGGCACTGGCCGGACGAGAAGCGGGCGATGTACAACGACTGCATCCACTGGTGCCTGCCGGGGCCCGTCGACGTCTGGAACGACATGCTGCTTCACTTGCTGTCAGATCAATCGATCTGATTATCACACGGTTAATTGAGGTGGTTTTGTTAGTGGCCTGGCAGCCATTGATTCGTCAGCGTATACTACTCTGTGCATCGTGCATAAACGTTTGGGCACTGTGTGATTAATTTATTACCACCATCGGATTTTTTTTGGTCCTCTTTCATTAGCTTTGGATCGCATATCAAACCTGTTCCGCTTGCTGTCAGGTGCTAATTGTACTGGAGCATCAAGCTGTTAGATTTGCAGGATCACTGGCTCTAAATTAGAACACCAAAACATGAATGAAAAACATGCACGCGTACCTCCACTCGATGAAGAATCAATACTTGAGCTTGATTTTGATATAGAGGCGTTGTTCTTCCCGTTGTTTCAACTTATGTTTGATTGGTAGCTATTTATTTAGAGAGGATCATCTGCTTCATAAGTCTCCCTATGTATTTATAGAGTTGCACACCAGGGTAACCCATCGTATGTAGTTGACTCTAGAGCCCTCCAATCAAGAGCACTAAGCCAATTTAGTTTTGGCTATTGACTACTAAAGTTTAGTTGTCATAATCAAAAGCCAATTTACTTTTGCTTTCTTTAGCACACAATTAGCTATGTGTTTTCACACCTAGCTAACATGATCAACCGAACATTCTCCCCCTTGATCATGTGGTTAAAAATCATAGCTCATTTCTCAATAAAACATTATACCAAGACAAAGGATTACAATGGTTAATTAGGTACCACAGAACCCTAATGACTATAGTATATTATTTTATTTTAAAATGAAACTTATTTAAACTTTGAGCTCGATATTTAAACTTATGAGTCCATATCTTGATAAACAATACACCAAGCCAAGAGATTACAATAGTCAATTAAGTACTGCCAAATCCAATGACTATAGTATATCATCTTCTTTTTGAATGAAACTCCATACACTTATGGGGAGATGGTGTTATAATGGTTCCTCTTTTCCGGAATCAGTATTTGAGATCTCATTCATCCTCAAATTACAAGCTTAATCAGTCTCATGCCGGCATCAAATTGAGACAAGCCTTAACGAGGAAATCAATAACTTCAAATATCATATCTTATCCTTACAGGCCTGTGTATAACAGTATTAGCTCAGTACTTATGGGCCAAACTTGAGCTTAATACTTAACATTATACTGATTTGATTCTGGATTCCATCTTTCACAATGTCATGTGTTTGGCTGTAACATAGGCTCGTGGTTCCTGGAAGTAAATTGCATTCTTACATGATGCATTCCAGAAAACCTTTAGGTAATTTCTTTACTTTTAAACTTTCTCATCTCAAACCAAATCCACATAGCCCAACTGTGGATCTGTTACATACCGTGCCTCTTGTAATCTTTGCAACACCAATGATACCTTTGGTTAGAGCCATTCCACGTTATGGCTCCTTCCATATGTGAAGATGAACATATTGTGGAGTTCATATCATCAACACATCTTTTGAGATAAATATCTAGATGACCTATAATATTATGGTCACCAAACTTTCTTTCCTTGAGGGCATGTTAATGCTATGTGTATAACACAAAGCCATTCTTAATAAAATTTCCAGTGGTCCAGTTCTGAAACAATGTCTGCCATATTTTTCGGAAGCAAACATTATGTTAAGAGTAATATAAACTTGAGTGCTCATAATTCTCATAATAGTCAATGAAACTTCCATTGCCCTTAACAATAGGAGTTTGTGTTAATACCTGAGATTCTTTCTTAGTTAATCTTTTCTTTACCAAACTCCTCCTTCATTGGACTAATCTTGGCGATCTTAATGTTTCATAAAGACATACGGGGCATCACCAAGATAACCTTGAAATCCCAGATAATCAAAAACATACTCTGGGTTTCATAAAGAATATCCCCATTGTTGATAACATCAACATGGTATTGTTCAAACAAGATATTAAATGACACTTTCACTAGTCTCAAACATTCTTTTTTATGAATAGACCATTCCCAATGGAATTATTTGAACAACCAATAATGGTACCCTTTGTTTGGACATAACTTAGGAGCTTAGTATCAGAAAGCATAAGGAAATTTATTCTCACATTCATCCATTTGGAAAAGCCACTGATCTTCTAGAATCAAATTGTTTAGAATAAACAATCAATGAGAATTCAACTCTATATTATATGTATCATTCCTCAATAATGAGTTTACTCATCTTCAAATGAGTTTCTTTCCTTCTCCTTGAAATAACAATTTCGATGAACTGTCATTATTGACATTAAAGAATTCAAGATTCCATCTAATGGGGAGTCTATAGAGTTGATAACATTGTAATTGTTCCCAATCAATGTGCTTATATGCACTTCAACGTGCATTATCATAATGGTGGATGTAGAAGACCGATGCAAAAACATTTCCAACACTTTAAGCATTGGCCACCAATCCATTACTTTTGAAACTTTTGTTTCTTTGAGATAATGTTGGCAGACTTGTATTTAACCAAACATCCTCTATGCACATTGTATTATGAGCTCAATACTGCTTACTCATTTGTCTAATGACAATTGTTGATCCTTTTAGAAAACAACATTATCTTGGAGTAAACCTTTGAATGGCTCATATTCTTGTCCTTGCTCTTTGAAGCATTCTTATGATCACATCTTCTTCATTAATGTCAAATTGGCTATAACATTCATATGAATACAGGGATTGCTCCCCTCATCAACATAATTCTTATTGGAGATTGCTCCCCTAACTCTATCTTTATGTGATCATAAGGGACCTTAGTCACTCCCCCTGATCTTAGCTATTGAAAGCTTCTTAGTGGGGAGGAGCTCATATTACATAATCACTTACTCCATTCCATATTAGGGTACCCAGAAAGTTAGGGTTAACCATGTATATCATGCTTTTAACTCCATGCTGATCTTATTAAGAGCATGACAAAAGACATATTCCTTAACCATATCGCCAATAGCAGAAAATGAAAAAGAAAACATCACTCAAGGTAGTAAACCATAACTGCAAACAACGTTGGTCAGTATGCAGTCGTGGTCCATAACCTTAATCACTTCATCATCTCTAGTCAAAACTTCCCGTTGGTTCCATTTTGACCAGAGTGCAAACATTCCCAGTGGCATGACTACAATCAGCATTGGCTAGAATGCAATCGTGTCACTAGTTAATCTTATCATATCTCTAACCAAGGCGTGTCGTTGGTTTCATCTTAATTAGGAAAGAAGATCCTTCCTAATGATGCATGACCACAACCAACTTTGGTCAGAATATAACATGCACCATAGTTAATCACACCATACGTCACTAATCAGGACTTCCCATTGGTTCCATCTAGAATAGTGATAAGTAAATCATGATGATCTTGTAAGGTTTTGAGAGAATAATATCTCATTCAATGCCAAGCATAACATATTCCTAACTTAAACATAAATGGGGCTTGAATCTCAGGGAAAAGATAATACTTGATTATTTAAACCCCACTTTACATTTTCCTCAAAATGTATTTTGACTTTAGTGGCCTTATTGAGAAATGTCCAAAAGCCATCCTATTCATACTCATGTTGAGACTTATATGTCATGCATGGCCTAGGAATAAAAAACTTTTTTAGTGGATAATTCATGACTAGTGATAACCCATGAACACAAACAACGTTGGTTAGAATATGATCATGAATCACTTCATTATTTAATGCCCAACTAATAGTTCTAGTCTCAAATCAAAATATCCCGTTGGTTCAATTTTGATTGAGACAAACTTAGTTAACTAAATCATATTTTATTCATTAAAACATACGACATGCATTCCATACTATCTTAATTGATAGTATAGTAAACATTAATAGATTGAATGCATATCTCAAAATTTTGAGGAATTTTGTCATCAAATGTTATTGGCTCATTCCTCAGAGAGTAGATAATTTGCCACATTTGTTTGATGATTTTCACCAATTATTCTCAAAACTAGGATTAAACTTTATATGCAAACTTGCACTTATAATTCATGTGATGACTATGATCTCCATCATACTTTATCATTATCACTAAAAGAATCCTTATTTGTAAGAAATAATCACCAAAATTATGATAAAGCAACATTATTGGGCTTCAAACTTCATTAATCAGTGTACATAAGACGATAACATCAGTAATCACATTGAATAATTTTAATAATCTTAAGCCCAAAACTTATCTTGACCCAATTTAACTTTTATGACAAGTCACACCAAAATTGAAATTCTCTAAATAAATTATCCCGTTGGTTCAAACTTAATCGGAGGATTTCAATATAATTCATAATTCTCTAATCAAGTTTTTCTGTTGGTTCCATCTTTATTAGAGAACCACAACAAAATTTTGCAGTGAAAACTACATACTATAGGACCATAATTGTCATCACATAGTGCCTTAATATTTGGGAGACTTAATTAAGTGCACTTGAGATTTTCTTCACATAATTTTGGGCATAAAAACATTATTCAGTGCCTTAAAATTGCTGGACATATTAACTTGCACAACCAATTTGAAAGTTTTGGTTTATATCACGTGTGTAGTTCACTTTTGAGAATTAACCTTCATTACGCAACGGAAATATTTTTTTCTTT
This sequence comes from Paspalum notatum, assembly GCA_022530915.1. Classification (NCBI taxonomy): domain Eukaryota; kingdom Viridiplantae; phylum Streptophyta; class Magnoliopsida; order Poales; family Poaceae; genus Paspalum; species Paspalum notatum. The sequence goes on along the minus strand of CM039690.1, from coordinate 37,848,517 downwards.
GGGCATAAAACATCATTAACTAGTGCCAAAAACATTGGAAGACATAAATATATGCACTATAATTATTAATGCCCAAGAGTTCCTTTCAAAGAATTTATTGAGCTTAATTCATAATTAAAACAGTGTATAAAACACTCTAAATAATTAAACCCAAATTTCTATATATTTCGGCCCAAATGGTCCATTACTGTGCAGCCCACACTTTTTAAACAAAAAAAAAATTTCGGGCCACACCTTCTCACAAGCTAGGCCGGATTTGGCCCAGCCCACTCACCCCCGCCGCCTTCCACTTTCGGCCTGTTAGGCCCATTCGGCCTGGGCCTCCCTTGCACCGTCCGATCGAATCGGACGGCTCTTGTGAGCCCGGGCGGATCAAAACCGCCCTCAGCCCCACCTCCGCCTAACCCTAACTTTCTCTCTCCTCAGTCACGCGGCAGCGGCAGCGGCCACTGGGGCGCGACGCGCGGCGCCTGCGCAAGACGTGCCCACGGTGGCGCGGCACGGGGCCGGTGCGTGGCGGCGGCGGTGCGACCGCGCAGTGGAGGAGAGGCGGCGCCGTCGGGACCCCTCTCGCCGGAGTCACGTGCGGCATTGGCCTGCGCGCGGCTCCGTCGAGAGGCGTGACATCGGTGCCTAGGCACGGCGGCCGCACGCAGCGCCGGGGCGCATCCCGCCGACAGCCACGGTGGCGCGCCTACCTCCTTCGCACGGCGGCGGTCCCCAGCAGCACGACGGCGCCGCGAGATGGCCAGCCTCGATGGCGCTCGAGCGCCCGCGTGGAGCCAACCCGCACATGCTTGTGCGGCGAACGGGGAGCCGCGGCGCCACCGCACGGGCGGTGACGACGAGCTCAGGTAAGTTCACCGCCATACCTCGTTTAGGGTTAGGGTTTACTCAAATTGGGGAAATTTTGGGGAATTTTGGCAAGCTAGGGTTTTGGATCTTGGGGAAATTGAGCTAGGTTTTGCTCAATTGATGCAATCCCCTCTTACTGGATGCCTTAGCACATACTGGAAAAAACACCACTGTTGTGGTTTGTTTGCACAAGAACAAAACACAAACAAAGAAACAGTATGCCCCTGTCCTTAAACTTTTAAAATATAGTGCTCATGTGCATGAACATTTGAACTAGGGCTAGAACACAGTGTGTTCTTGTGCATAAACATAAGCAATAGTGCATGAATAATATCAACCGGACAAGAACTAGGGCAAGAAAGAGATAGCAAGGCTATGGAAATGCTTATTAACAACATGTATATGCCCTTGAAATAAGCATATAACCATGAAAACTGCCTGATCTTAAATAGCATAAGCTAGGGCATGATCAAGAAGAACAAAACCAAACCCTAGATGTAGTTGGGTCCTAACTTGGGCTAGCACGGCTCTGGTGCCATTGTTAGATTTGTAGAATCATTAGCTCTAGATTAGAACACCAAAACATGAATGAAAAACATGCACGCGTACCTCCACTCGATGAAGAATCAATACTTGAGCTTGATTTTGATATAGAGGTGTTGTTCTTCCCGTTGTTTCAACTCATGCTTGATTGGTAGCTATCTAGAGAGGATCATCTGCTTCATAAGCCTCTCTATGTATTTATAGAGTTGCACACCAAGGAAACCCACCACATGTAGTTGATTCTAGAGCCCTCTAATCAAGAGCACTAAGCCAATTTAATTTTGGCTATTGACAACTAAAGTTTAGTTGTCATAATCAAAAGCCAATTTGCTTTTGCTTTCTTTAGCACACAATTAGTTATGTGTTTTCACACCTAGCTAACATGATCAACCCAATACAAGCATATCGTATTAGTTAGAATATGTACGTGAAAGCAGGAGGATACGTACAAATTTCTTACCGCCAAATGTTAGACCACTTGTTGTTCATGCGCTTGCAATGTGGCATCTGATGACGATATGGCTCACAGATTTTTACAGAGATCGAAAAGGGGAAAAAAGCCCAACAAGTGTCTGCACTCATAATAGTCTTAACCAAAAAAAAAAAAGGCTCATGTTTGGATACAACCACTATACGACCTTAAACTATCTCCACACAGAAGAGTGTGGTAACTAGATTTTTTTTTTCATGCAAAGGTACATGTTGCATGATCCGCCTTAAAATAAACTTCAGACTAACCGAGCCAACATCACTAACATTTAGGGATGCAAGCAGGCGTGCCTGCAGGCCCTCTGCAGACCACCGCGTCGGCTGCCAGCAGAGTTGGCCTGCTCTGCAGTAGCCGGCCAGCTCCTGCTCAGCTGCCTGCCAGCCTCTGCAGGGTTTTGCAGCAAATTGCAAGGAAGCTGCAGACACCCGTGGACACCTGCATCGGACACCAGCCACGCTCACCGTTGCTCAATTGCAAAGGAAGGTGCCTCTGTTCGGAAGCGATGGAATCGAGGATTGAAGTACAAACGCAATGAATCCTCCAAGGATTCTGTTAGCAAGAAAAGAGGGATTTAGAGAGTTGGTTTTCACTGGAGGACTACTGGACCTTATTGTTGGAGCCCGGAGGCCGCCGCCGGTGACAGGCTAGAATGGGGTGGCAGCTCTCCCGCAGCACGATTCGTAGAAGAAATGGATACTCGGAGAGTGGGAGGAACACGGAGAGGGTGGTTCTCAATGGAGGAGTGCTGGTCCTCACCTCCAGGGGAGGCCGCCGGTGGCCCGGCGCCAAGTCGAAGCCTCCAGGAGATGCCCCCAGCTCCAGGAACGAGTGGCGGCGCTCGTAGTGGAAGCCTTCGGGAGATGCCGCCGGCGCTCGCAATCGAAGCGCTCGCCGCCGCCGGGAGGACGCTCGAGGAACTGGAGATGTCGCAGGTAGTGCAGGGCCGGCAGGCACCTGCAGTCCATGCAGGAGGAGTTCGCAGGCCAACGCTTTAGGCCTGTAACGCAAATACCAAACGTCTGCAGGAGTCCGCCGAGATTTTTTTCGCAGACAGGCCTAGCAGGTTGGCAGGCCGGCCCGCGCCTGCATGCATCCCTATAACATTTGCATGTGACATGTTCCCGATTAGGCAAAAGAAACTAAAGTGGCATAATACGAAGAGAACATATTAGTGTCAGGATATGCATGGCCATTGCCACCTATATCAACCCTTTACCTTATTTAGATAATGAAAAAAGACTCCGGCTTCATTTCTCCATACGAGAGAATCAGACCCACATTATTACAGACTCCTTAAACCACACTTAATAAAAAGGTCCATCCTCACATCACATTAGAAAGGAAATCCAAGCCACATTAGGCCAACCAAATGAAGAAAATAATTGCATTGCCACCGTTTCAAGTTTACGGCACGCTTGGAGTAACCTATGTTCACATTCTTCGATTTGCTGCAACTTGGTCCATAGTCGAAACCAATATGTTTCTCCGAAAAGTACATGCATGAAAGATTTTGGTGTGCATTTGTCAAATACGACATGAGCCAAAGAGCCCAAAGAATAGTCGCTGCACCTGTCAGTAACAACGACTCATGTTCCAAAACCCCCTGTTTCACCCAACTGTTGAACAGATGTTGGATATTTTGTGGTGGGCAGATTCCAAAAGCCGTGTATACTATGCGCCAGATAAACCTAGCATGCTTGCAATCTAAAAAGAGGTGTTGAATTGTTTCAGCCATATAACAAAAACAACAGGATTTATCTCCCTGCCAGTTACGACATGATAACTTGTCTTTCGTTAAAATCATCCCCTTTTTCAGGTACCATAAGAAAATTTTAATATTTAAAGGTAACCTTGCACATCAAATTTCCATTAACACTCTAATTGCCTAGGAGACTAAAAAAATGAAAATACAATAGATAAATTATCATTCCATTACGTCGTGTTGCTAGCTGTCACTGTTTTGACAGCCTTAGCTTAGGGTGCATTTGGTTGAAGAGAATGGTGGAATGGAATGGCTCCATCTTACATTTCAGGGATGGAATGGCTCCATCCCAAATATCAGGAATGGAGTGGATCCATCCCATATTCTAGGCTAGGGCCCACTGTCACTCACATTCTAGGTGGGATGGCTACGTTCCAGAGATTTTTTTGAAATATGTCCATTTCGAATCTGGAGAGAATATTCTCATTCTGAGGATGTCTCCATTCTTTGCTCTGGAACCAAACAGCTCTAGAAATAGAATGGGATGGCTCCATCCTAGTAGATCCCATGAACCAAACACATCCTTAGATGATTGTACACTGTTGGCCTGTTTCCCTTACATTTTTCACGATCAGAATAATCTTAATTAGAAAATGTCTGAGCTCACCACATGTGAAGCAAAACAACTCAACTCAGCCTTGATGGTCTGTCTTATTCTTCAATTTGGTAGTTGTGTAAGAACTACTTTTCCTTTTATTCTTGTTGTGGTTCTCCCATGTTGGCGCTAGACTGCCCTCAGACCCCCTATCCATTTATGTCCTTAGCCCGAGTGCTCTCCTGTCTCCTCAATATATCAAGAGATGTTATCCAGTTTTCAATTGATCTTTCATGTCTCTTATGTTTAAAGCATTGATGAAGCCTCAAGCTCCATGAGGAAGGCAATTTTGCAACAATGTACACATCCACAAATTTGTTGGGAAGACACATTTTAGGTGTTCAAGTTCCTTTAGAATGATTGTCTACCATCTAATAATCATAAAACTTCTCCATGATATATAGTTCATTGCATGTGTCTAATGCATCAAACCTGGCACCCAGTATATCCCACAACATCTTTATGTCTGCTATATATGCACATATACACATCACACGGAAGTACGACAAGAAATGCATCACAAATCACATGTATGGACAACAAAAATGATAATAATTCATCCTACAAGCATAGTAGCAGCAGTAGTGTTTTTTTTTTCTTATTATCCTCAGAGACATCACCCTCATGTTTGCCTTAACTATCAGAGAGTGACCTTCACTTAACACCACTCAAAGTGCGCATTAGAAAACTTGTCTAGCCTTAGTCCACGGAAAACTCACCATAGATAATCCAAGAAATTGTCTACAACATGTTTTTTATTGTTGTGAAATAGGACAGTCTACATATTAAATTTGGAATATATAAAACATGACTAACATTGCAGAAATTAGCATGCATCTCTAACATGCTAGACAACAGGAACATCACAGAAACGTGGTTGATGCAAATGTGGTGTTGAGGAGCAGGATGTCGTTAGTCACAGAAACCACCTATGCTGACAATGTTCCACAGTGCTGAAGGCGAGCGGTGAAAAAAAAGGCAAAAGTAAAAAAACACCGAAAAAGAAGTCGTGCCCCTCGTGGTCATAGACTAGATTTTGACTGACCATTCCCGTAGGGCTAGTGCTACACGCATATGCCCATCCTGCCTAGCAAGGCAACGTGTGTGGGCTACTGGGCTTAATTCTTCTATCCTCACTTCCTTGTTTGACAGGAGAGCACCTCCATATTTTAGGTCTCGTTTTGTGGGCTTAAGAATTTTAGCATTCTCCTACATTCATGTCGACCACTGAGATTTTATAGAAATATGAAATAACAATTCGTGTAAACCCATTTATTCTAACAATATTTTTATTTATATAGATACTTTGAGTAAGAAAAGAAAAAAGCAAAATAAAAATACCCATTAAGAATAGCTACTAGTAATGCCGCTGAATAAAATTATTATCATTTAATATTGAAATCTCTATGGCTTTTGTAGCAAGTATTGATTCCTCACTTGACTTAGGATTAAACATGTCTCCACTTCGAAGCTGTGTACTTTCAGATAGATCCATCGTAAAGGGCGTTTGGCCGAGGGTGAGAGATCACTTTGTTCCTGCCCAATATAAGGTGCAACAGACATTGCTCGCTACATGTTTGAACTTAGCTAGAGCTCCCATGCTCTATTTGGTTCGCTCCAATAACTCATATATGTTATAATACCTATATAACGTGTAGTTCTTAATACAAGTTTGCCACAGGGTCGAGTTGATTGCAATTGCATGCATGGCGGCTACTGGCTAGTGTAGGAAAAAGAATAGGAAACGGTTTGGAACGCAAGAATTTTACAGGAGTCGCATAAGAATTTCATAAGAAAAAAATTTCTTTGTTCTAAAGATGCCTAACTTGTATGGTATCTATAAACTCTATATAAGTGAAGCCCACTATAGGTCATTTACTCCAATTCTCTTGAAGCTCAGGCTATCCACGTCATCATCTTTTCTCCACCATCTTTTCTCCACTGTGCTTTATTGATCATCATGATGATTCTCCATTGTGCTCTAATGATCATGAACCAGCAACTGAACGCACGCGAGGCGCTTGCCTCTTAGTCTTCGGCCAGCCCAACAGCCGTCCGGGACGTCCGTCCACCCACTCGGTCTCGCTCTGCGAACCTTTGTAGCGCTCACACCATAGAGCGACATAGGAACCCGAACGGGCAGAAGCGCAGAGGGCGCGGAATAGAAAACGATCGTTCTTCTTCTCCGTCAGTTCCTCCTGGCACGTCCCTCTATTCCCCTTCCATCCCACCTGGCTGCATCCTATTAATCTAGCGATGCGGGTCACGCAAGAGTAATGACAGCATGGGACATGGAGGCCATAGCACTCCTACACGGCTGCCACTGAGAGGGCTGAGGAGAGTGGGGACAATGCTGCGACGTTGGCGACATGGAGCTCGGCAGGATCGTCCCATGCGGTAGCCGGCAGGCAGTGCCCCTTGCCGCCAGTGAGGATGTTACTTGGGAACGGAGAGCATGGGTGGAGAAATTTCAACCATACAGTGATTGACAGAGGTTTGTTTCATCAGTTGTGCCTGGAAGCGAGAACTCTATTTGTCCATGGTGCTCCACGGAGATGCAGGAGATGAAGGCTGCAAGCGAGACACAGCATGACCTCCCCGTGCATGGCCCTCGCCGAGGCCTGTGCTCACGCCGTCGCGCCATCTCCTCACACTGCAGCGCCTCTCCCGCGAGCCCTGCCGCAGGCCTACACGGTGCTAGCCATGATCCTAGGCTAGCCTTGTGGATAAATGATAACATCAAAGAACCGCCACAGATTGCACGACCTTTTGAAGTTCTATGCATCAGGTACTTCTCACATCCAATGTTCTTCAGTTCACTGCCATCCTGTTTTAATTGATGCTTCTGTACATGTGTCAACATATTCATCATCTCATAGATGCACTCAGTGTTCAATGAAATGTCCCATGGAAGTTGTGTTCATCAATCCGATCTAACAAAAAGCATATCTGTAGGAGATTGCCAATGAAATCATTCAGGTAATAGCCTCAGATCTCAATCTTTCTGCATTACACAATATATAGTAGTTGTTTAGTGGTTTTAGTTCTGCATACTCAGTGCCTCAAATATGTATTCAGAATTACTATTGAGTTACGATTCCCACAGAATTCATAGACTGCCAATTTTATTTGCAGGATTCATAGATTTTCTACTGTTTTCATCAACCTAAAAGAGCCTTTCTTGGTGATCGGTAGGGATTGCTGCGGCTGCGGCTGCTCTAAACCTATAGTTCTCCAACATTAGCACAAAACTGAGAAAGAGATAAAAATCACTATCAATCACAGCCTTACTCTTTGCTTCATTTATCCTATACACTTATCTAGTAATTTTTTTCCTCAGATTCCCGTAGTAGCGCGCGGGGTATTCACCTAGTTTATACAGTTCCAGTTCCATATGAGGGGTCATGTGCAACTAACAAACAGCATGCGTTTGCAATGGCTGGCAACGGCCATCTGTTTTGTTGGGCGCAAATGGGATGACGGAGGGGCGCAGCAACGGTGGTTAACTCGGAACCGGACAGCCCATCAAAAGCCCAACAGCGACCGGCCCAAACCTGCCAACAAAACGCAAGCAACAGCGGCCCACGGTCCTGCCCCTCCTGCACAAGCAGAGGATTGCGCAAGGCTTACGTGACGACCGGGCCGCGCTGGACGGAGTGCGCGCGACGCAGGCCGCCTTGCGTTTGGGCTGGCCATGTTAGTGTGTTCACCACGACATAGGCTCAGCATGGGCCGAAGAGGAGGACCGATTTGCATATGGGCCGCCCAACTACCCTTGCTAATCAACTTGAGATGGTAACTCTCCCGTGGGCTCTTTATCCCAAACACTAGCACACAGGTGCCGTGGGATGGGCTAAATACGGCTCGCCTATACATTTATTTTCTCCTTTACAACTTTTTAAAATATATTAACTTTTGATTAGAGTATCTGTTTTCAATTCCGTTTGCACCACCACGCTCCTTAAAATGGGATCTATAAATTGAACTAGATGTTGTGGATATATTTTGGAGTAGTTTTCATATACTTGCCAATTATGTTGTATGTGCTTGTTAGAATATCTAAATAAGTTTTCATATACTTGTCAATTATGTTGTTTTTCAATTCCGTTTGCACCACCACGCTCCTTAAAATGGGATCTATAAATTGAACTAGATGTTGTGGATATATTTGGAGTAGTTTTCATATACTTGTCAATTATGTTGTATGTGTTTGTTAGAATATCTAAATAAGTTGTCACAGTATATTACGTATACTACTGGAAGTTGTCATATGGCATAAATTACTGTATGATCAGTTTTTCATATATGTATTTTAAAATATACAACATGAGTTATTATATTTTTACAATTTATGGTATTTTATTCTAATATAAGCTGATATTTGGGGTTCTTAAATAAGTTAATGCATTATAACAAATTAACTATTTAAAATATAACTATATAAATTGCTACTATATACATTCAATATAGGTTAGCTAGAAATTACCTACATAAACTGCCACACTGTCTCCAACTAGTTGCTCGATCTTCACATAAGTTGATATATTTGTATAGCTATATCTACATATATTTTGCTGCATAACAGATAGACATACAATATATATAACTTACTACACATAACTTGTTATATTATCAGGGTATAAGTTATTAGATAATATTTACATAAATCGGTAAGTTTGTCTTTACATAATTTTAACTAGATAAATAGACATAAATATCTATTGGTATACAGTCTGCATAAGTTGGCATTTTGTTTTTAATAAACTGTTAAATTCTCTATATTAGTTGTTTCAGGTCAACATACAAGTTAGATGCATAAGTGGCTATATAATTAATGTATCACTTGCTACCATAGATACAACATATGTTGTTAGTTTCATAAAACTTCTACATATATCTTTCTACTAGTTTTGTATATAACTTACATAAATATAATGGCAAGTTTAGTGGTGACACTATAATAATAACTTGCTACTAGTGTTGTATATAACTTTTAACTAATTTTATATATAACTTGCTACTTGATATTAATTACATGTCTTCAAAACACGGTAATATTGTCCTCCCTCTCCATAATCTACTACTAGACAAGTAGTAGATGCACATATAACTTTGCTATATTGTTTTTTCCATAAGTCGATACATTGTATTTAATAAGCTATTATAATTGTCTTTATATAAGTTGTCTCCAGTATATCCCTTTGTTTTAATATTTATGTTACTAAACAATTGATATATATGTTACTACTATACACGAAATAGAAGTTGATGTTGTATAAAACAATTTATGTATATAATTTCATACTAGTTATATATATAGCTTGCATACAACATTAGTGGCAAGTTTAGCAATAACCTTACAATAATAACTTACTACCGGTTTGGTATATAACGTTGTTATGTATTATTGTACATAACTTGCTACTAATTCATGTTACATGTTGATGTGTACCCATACCAAGGGTACTCCCAACTGCCCACGTAACCGCAATGGGCCGAATGCAACCAGGTGAGAAGGCCCAGGGGAAAGGAACCAGGCTAGGCGAATCCTCATGCCGCGCCCCACACGACCCCTGACCCTCGATCGACCCTCGATCGGTCGAGGGTCAGGAACCGCTCTCCACAACGAGGTCTGCGCAAGACACAGCGGTCGTGAGGGGGCAATGGCCGGAAGCCCACGACGGCCTCCCGACCGGGCTACGCTGAGATCCATGGCCAGAGATACGGTGTGGGGATCATGGCTGCGCCTGAAACGCAACAGGCGCTAACAAGCCTGGACAGGAGGGCCAACACCGTAGTCCGCATTCCCGACGTGTGGAGGCACGCCATCCGACGACACGGCAGGTCAGAGCATGCCTCCCACCATCATTACGCTATGCCATGAAAAGGCGCAGTACGTCCAATTCCCGTTGCCTCGGCGATTAAGGCGAGAGGACAAGACGGCCGCGACGCTCTTAACCGATCTGGGTCAAGAAGGCCAAGTCACCTCAGCCGACCCCTGATCAACGGGGGTCGCGATCCCCCCAGTCGGTTGAGGTCCCTCACCCGCGGTGGCGCTCCGCCCGCATGCTCGACATGTGGTGGCTCACCACCTAAAGGCATGTCAGCCAGTCGCACGATGTCCGCCATCATCACGCCGTGCGGTGGGAAGGCGCGACCCGTCACGTCTCTGTTATTCGCGGCGGAGTAACAGGATGGCTAAGACCGTAAGGAAAATGGGCCCTAAGCCTTGTGTTTAGTTCCCTAATGTGGTTTTGGTGGTTGAAATGACAACACGTGCCATTGGACTAATATTTGTGTACAAGTGTTTTTGTTTAAGTCCTAGGGTAAAAAAGGTGGACTTGGAAAATAAACACCTCAAAGGAGGACTTAAAAGATACAAGAGAAGACCCAAGCCACCATCAAGTTGCAAGCTTATGCCCTGACTCGGCGGTCCCGCTGGTGCAGCACCGGACAGTTCGGTGCACACAAGGAGCCAAGTCGAAGACTAGAGAATCCCGTGCAAATTCAAGCACTGGACAATCCGATGGTTCACCATCGGACAGTCCGATGGTGCCACCGGACGATATGGACCAAGGACAACACATGTCAAAGACCCTGCGCCAACACCCACCGGACCGTCCAGTGGTGTACCACCAGACCGTCCGGTGGCTCCAACGGTCATATTGTCAGGGCAACGGTCGACTCGAAGAGGGGGGGAACTACATGCACCAGATAGTCCGGTGGTAACAACCGAACTGTCTGATGGTTGCAGAAAATGCAGAAGAAGAAGCCCCCAATGGCTAGTTTTGAGGTTTGGCCTATATACCCCATGGCCGGCCTCCACAGTGTGGTTGGCGTATCCTGAGCTAATATTAGTGTTGAGGCACCCATTTGATCTATCCTAAGAGCCTCATACACACATTTGAGAGCCCAACCACCACAAGCGTAAAACTAAACATATCTCGGCATGCTAGAGCTTAGTTGCATCTTTGCTTAAGCCTTATTGTCTATCTCTGTGCCTGCGTGCACGACCTCGGTGTATCAAGTGCGGCTGTAAGTCTTGCGAGACCTTCCTGAGTGTGGAGTGGCCGCCACCATCTTGTGAGAAGGAGAAAGGCCCTCGGCGGTTTGGCCAAAAGGTTCCCATAGTAGAGACGGTGGGGTAGCTCTGCGAAAAGGACTCAGAAGACCCCAATGGCCTTATCCATCCTCTACCCTTGCGTGGGCGAGGCCGTAGTCCGTGGAGAACTACGCGAGAGATAGGCTCGGGTGGGTGTGTATATCTGGAGACCCGACCGTGGTTGCTTGACTTTCACGGAAGTCACTTTGCCATCCTCTACCCTTGCGTGGGCGAGGCCGTATTTCTTTGGGGACTACGCATGAGCAAAGCTCTTTGTGGAGAGCCAACGAGGAGTAGGGGGTAGAGACCGCGAGTCTTTCCGAACTTCGGGAAAAAATCTCCGTGTCTCCATCATGTGCCATCGCCGATATCGTCGTCGGGAGTTTGCATTCTCTACAGATCTTTTAGCTTCCGCATTTACATTCTTGCAATTTTATACTTACATTCCTAGACTAGCTTGATAGGTTAGTTTCTAGGTGGAACTAGGTTGCAAGACTTGGCCACGGTAGTTTTAGCAATACTTAGCAAAATTTTAGTGCACATAGCTAGATTTATCTTGCATAGTTTTGCTTAGGAGTTATAGTTTTTAGAGAGCCTTAGTTTTAGAAATCCTAATTCACCCCCCTTTTAGGCGTCGGTCCAACCTTCATAAGACGACCCCCCTCCACCCAAGCTTGGTCACGAATCGACCCCCGGCCGATGGAAGCCGTGCTTCACCGGTCGATCGGGGCCCAGCGCTTACCTGCGACAAGGGGCCACAAGTCATTCCCACCAGACATAGCACCCCTTTCATTTCTTCTTGTTCCTCTTCTAGTCACCTCCGACGGACACCCTCCCTCGGATATATATGGGGAGACGGGCGCCCGAAAAAGGCAGGACACCATTAGAAACAGCTTCAAGCATACGCGCATGAGAGTCAGCTCTCCTTTGTAACACGAAGAACAACGCAATACAACCTCAGCACACAGTATGGACGTAGAGATTCATGCCGAACCATTCTAAATCCCCCTCGTGTTCGTCTTTGAGCCTCGAAGGCTAGGCCATCGAGACGGTGGTAGCGAAAACTCCGTACTGACTACAAATTTATTTATCGTTGGTAAAAAACCATGACATATGTGTACAAAACATATACAATGTGGATCTCATTTTGTAGATCTCATTGTAACGAACACAATGGTATAATTAAATTTAGAAATGGACACTTGATGAAAAAGTAATGGTCATTTGAAAAAAATACTGACATAAGGGGCTTGCATCATCGTGAAGCGACGTCTCCACTCAGTTGGCACTTTTCTTCGTGCGGCTTGGCGACATGTGGGGAATAAAATAGAGCTGCGTTCCTATACTGATAGAGGTAGGGTCGCGTGACCGGTCGCGGCATATCTCGATCCGAGGATTGCTGTAAGGACAGGAGAACGTATGGTCCCTAATTCCGAGTTTATAAAGAAACATGACAGCGTTTATGATATCAAATACTTGTAATATAAGAATAAAATTATTATAACAATATTTATTTTGGTTGAACCGTGGTGCGCATATGCAAACGGTGTTAGGAAAAACTCTACGTCTGGATCGAACCATTAATGTGTGGGTTCAATCCCATAAAATTCCACCTGACAATGAACCAACATCAGCATAACCAATATCATCAAAACCGATTTCCCTTGGTTGCCTTGAATACCTAGTTATCTCAAATCTCTTGGTTGTACCTACCAGGGGCGTCTCCCGGAGTTTGGAGACCCTGTGCAAAACAATAACCCTGAATTAGATTAATGCTATGGATGAACCGTCCCAGTACAGCAGCTGTAGCGGAACTGCGGAAGGCTACGTTCTGTCGTCCGGCAGCAGTCGCTGCCGCTGCGGCCGGCCTGTCAGCCTGTGCACGCCGCACCGTACATCGCTGACCTCACCGCCGAGCGCCGCGTTGTTGCGACGGAATCCGGATCACCGAAGGAGCAAAGCAAAGGACGGAAGAAACGAGATGCGTTAGGCAAAGCCATGCAGCCCTACGTGAATCTGAGTTGGGCGAGGTGCTTGCTGACCAGGCCTAGACGGAGGCCGGTTTTGGGACGAAAAGTGGTGCTTGGCCTTGTTTCTTTACACCAAAACCTCATTTGTGGTGTATATGTATACATGGACTTCAACTAAATTTGGGAGTCTTTTAATTTTGGAGGCCCGGTCGCACAGCCCGCACAGGTTCTAATTATGTTTGCATCCAATTCGAGATTGACTAGACCCTGTTTACTTTCTCCTAATCAGATGTTCTAATTATGTTCTAGATGCTTATCATCTAACTCTGACGTAGATTAAAGGTAGATTAAACATAGAATTAGAGATAGATTAGATGTAGATTAGACAATCCCTTTTAAATTTAGTTTACCTTATGATTGAGATAGTTAATTCTCTATTATTCGTTTCCATGGATTGACAAACCCATGATACACATCCTGAGGAAAAGCTACACCGATACTATCACTTTCAATATAAGGTTTGACATGGTTAAGTGCCGTTAACAGAAAGAATGCGTGCGCGGTGCCCAGAAGATGGCGGTCAGTAAGATGGAGTTTACGGCGACCTGAATTGAGGAGCGGTGTAGTGGGAAAGGTGGATTCGGCGGCAGCGTGGTGGCGAAAGAGCACGGCGAGCTCGAACGGAGCGAGGGTGAGACAGGGTGAAATGCCCCACTTCCTTGAGGGAACTAATTAAAATGTGCTTTATTACCATCCCAGGAGTCTGATAATCACATTCTTACATCGGATAATTACAAAACCACCCTAATAGGCGTGCCAACAGAAGAGGGCCTGCAACACGTAGCCCAAAACAAACGCAGCGGAAAAGCTAGAACGGGGCACATCTTCCACAGGACGCAGTTGGGAAGCAGGTCGTAACCCGCACTCGATCACGCTTACGATGATTTCTTTGACTTCTTCACTGAAAACTAACAATAAAGCAAGGGTGAATACATACGTACTCCGCAAGCTTACCTTTTTCCATCAGAAATTGAGGTTACCTACCATTATATGCAGAGTATATCTGGAGCTTTAGAATTTTTTTTGCAAAAAGCAGTTTGTATGCAGGGTTTGAGTAGTTCAAATTTTAATACAGAAATACGTTTTCAAAAAAGATGTCAATGGGCTTGCCGGCCCATCATGGCTCATGGCCTTCCGCCATCACATTTTCCACACACTGCTACTGGGCCCTAGCCCATCATGGCTCATAGCTTTTCAAACACTTTTTTGGTTTTTAAAACACTAGCCGTGAAACCAAGCCATAACTTGCCCAAACAGGGGTCACCGACTATTTCAGATAGATTTATACTCTAATCAGAGGTGCACATTGTACCCACATGAATTGGCACTAAAACACCCTGTCGAGAGAATTGGTGTAACGCCCCGAAAATCACATCCTAAAATTTTTTCTCTAATTCAAAATCGACTTTCAAAACTTGTTTGTCGCTGAGTGTATGCCTATGAGCTCAAAGAAAATCTTTATCCAACCACCAAATATTCTAGAATAAATCTCCCAAAATCTTCTACATAAAATCTCCTTTCAAAATCCCCTCAAATTCTTTTCAAAGATTCTTAAACAAATCCCCAAAATCAGAAAAAAAAATCAAAACTCTCCCCCTTTCCTCTCCTGGGCCAAAGCCCACCCCCTTCCCTTCCCCCTCCCCTTCGCCCAGCCCACTTGGGGCCTGCTTCACCTCCCATTCCAACTGGGCTGCGCCCCTTCCTGGCCCAACTCGCCTCCCTCTCTCCCCTACTGACATCTAGGCCCCATTGGGCAGTCTTCCCCGCCTCCCCATCCCTTTCTTTTCCCCTCCGCTGGCGCCTCCCATGCCGGCGAGGTGACGCCGCACCGGCCCCACCTCGCCTCCGACGCAACGCCATGGCCCCGCTTCCGCTACCTCCTGTCAACATCACGCCTCCTCCTCCACCTCAGTCAACTCCCCGCCCGCCATCACTATCGCGCTATGCTTGCCCCCGGTCCGCTTCGCATCACCTCACCGTGCGGTGCCCCGTCCGCACGCGCGACGCCGCGCGTCACCACACCGACCACACCGCCGTCCACCCTATCGCCTCCGGCCTGTAAAAGGTGACGACCCCGCTGCAGCTCCACACACACACATACACACTCATACACACTCAACGCCTGGCCAACTCCTTCGGAGTGCCGATGCCGAGCCACCCCTCCGCCGCGGCCAATTCTGTCACCCACACCGCCTCTTTCTCCGATTCCGGCGAGCTTGAGCCTCACGCCGCTCCCCTCTACCACCCCGACCCCGGCACCATCCATCCCCTCCACCTAGAACCCCGCCACCGTGTGTGCTCTACCTCGCCGCCGGTACGCCCCCGCGCCACGCCGCGGAGACCCTACCTCCAACCGCCTACCCCTCCTTCCACCACCATCACCCGGCTCACCGCGCCGCGCCAGTGCTCGCCCCGTTGACCTCGTCGCCGGAACAGGCACCGGCGACGAGAACAGCCGGTGGAGCCCCGCGGACCGGTCCGGATCCGGTTCACTCGAACCGCCTAACCGGCCGGGACGCCGTTACCTCCCCCTTCGGCCTTTGCCAGCCGGGCCCCACGCCAACGGCGTGAGCTACGCCGTCGGCCCCCTAGTTGGGCCGGCCTGCTCGCGTGGGCTACGCGCGCGCCTCGCGCAGCGTGGGCCGAAAGGCCGAACTGGGCCGAACTCAACCCCGGCCCAGGTTCCATTTTCAGCAGACCGAATCCAGCAGTTCGCCTGAGAAAAAGTCTGTTTCCACCCCTAAACTATTCCAAAAGTCCATATCTACTCCCTCCACATTAAATATTCCATATCTTCTCCGTTTCAACTCCGATTTTGGTGATTTTAGTCTCTAAATTCATCTAAAATCACGCTCTATTCATCCACACCACTTCTCATCCTTTTCCCCACCATATTTTACAAGAAACCACCAGCCCAACCATGCGGCCGCCACCCCTTCGGCGTTACCGCCCTCATCTCGACCGACCCCATCCGCGACCATGGCACCACTCCCTCGACTCCTATCGAGCCCGGCGGTATGATTGGCCTTCGGCACAGCGCCTCGCTGCGCAACGCCGAACCACGGAGCTACTTAGCTCGCGGTAGACGGAACCACCGGTACGATCCTCAGGACAACCCTCCGATCCTTCTCTCAACACAAACCAAACCCTTGTTGAGCTCATGATATGCCTTGGTTTCTTTGTTCTCTGTTATTGCACGTAGGTTATACCAGAGATTCTGGTTGGTACGCCCCTCGCAAGAATATTCACGATACTCGAAGAAAGCAACCGGCGCTTGCAACAGATACTATCGCGCCCGTCAGTGGGAGTTAGAACGTGTTCGGCACGCGGTGGTGCACCAACGTATCCGAAGGATGATGTACCCTCGTCCCCAGCCGTCCATGTCCCGTTAAGCCCAACTAAGTGAATGGCAAGTCCACTGGAATCCCCACTTGATGCATAAATCTCCCTGTTTTTATCACCACAACCCATTGCCTTATTACACAAATAAAACCTGCATGTTTTGCTTGCTAAGGAAACATGGTAGGATAGCCACCCAATCCTTTATAGAAGTAGTGCGCTTAGGTGGGATCGCTCATTATATAACTATCCTTGATCATAGTGATGTGTTGGAATGAAGGGATGGGTGTGGGTAAAAATGTTTTGCGAAAACTTGGAGAGAAACCCCGGCTATGTTGACCACTCGGTGGTCCGTTGTGCCATAACCATACGGGGCAGGAGTGCTGCGGCCTCCCAAGGACCGGCCTTTGTGGAGGAGGCCGGAGGTGTGGAATACTCGCGGAGTCGAGTAAGAAAAATATGGAGAGTCGTGCCCTGTCCGTAAGGATTGAGTTGGTGTTTCATCTTGCCTGACTTTCTAGCGCAACCACGTGATGTTGTGTGGGCAACACATAGTCTGGAACCGCATATGAAACCGCCTATACTAGACGACCGGTCGGGAGTGCTGGGATGCTATGGAATTGCCGGGGATAGGGAAAGTGTTATGGGGGTGCCGCGGGGCATCGGTGTAACGGGGCTGCCTCGGAGTCCATATGGCTGGTCGAGCTAGAGGGAACGTGTAGGGGAGGACTTTGTGCGGGCCTGTGTCACTCGGCCAAGTGATTGCGGGCCCAAAACATGTGGGTAAAGTGTGCACCTCTGATCAGAGTTTAAATCTATTCGAATAGTCAAACTTTTGTCTGCATGAGTTATGGCTTGGTTTCACGACTAGTGTTTCATAAATAAAATCTTGACAAAATGTGTTGAAAAAGCTATGATGGGCCAGGGCCCAATAGCAGTGTGTGGAAAATGTGATGGTTGAAGGCCATGAGCCATGATGGGCCGGCAAGCCCAGTGGTACCTTTTTTGATAAAAATGTTTTTCTATATTAAAACTTGGATTACTCAAACCCTGCATACAAAATATTTTTCTGCAAAATTTTCCAAAGCTCCAGATATATCCTGCATGTAATTATAGGCAACCCCAATTTCTGAATGGAAGAAGGTGGGCTTGCGGAGTACGTATGTACTCACCCTAGTTTTGTTGTTGGTTTACAGTGAAGAAGTAGAGGAGATCATCGTAGTCGTGATCGAGTAAGGGTTACGGCCTGCTTCCCAACCGTGTCCTGTGGAAGATGCGCCTCCGTTTTAGTTTTCCGCTGCATTTGTTTTGGGCTGTGTGTTGCAGGCCCTCTCCTGTTGTCAAGCCCGTTAGGGCGGTTTTGTAATCATCTAATGTAAGAATGTGATTACCAGACTCTTGGGATGGTAACAAAGCACATTTTAGGCCCCTTAAGGATGTGGGGCGTTTCAATTGGCACCGCACAAAGTCCTTTCCCTACACGTTCCCTCTAGGTGACCAGCCATATGGACTTCGAGGTAGCCCCGCTGCACCGATGCCCTGAGGAACCCCTGCAACACTTTCCCCACCCCCGGCGATTTCATAGCATCCCAGCACTCCAGCCGGTCCCTAGAATGGGCGGTTTCATATGCGGTATCAGACTAGGAGTTGCCTAGACTACATCATGTGGTCGTGCTAGAAAGTTAGGCAACATGAAACACCAACTCAGTTCTTACGGACAGGGCAAAGAGGCTCTCATCTCCGGCCTCCTCCACGAAGGCCGGTCCTTGGGAGGCCACCAATATGGCACTCCTGCCCTGTACGGTTCTGGCACAATGCACCACCGGGTAGTCACTTTGCCGGGGTATCTCCCCAAGTTTTTCCAAAAACACACACATACGCCCATCCCTTCATTGCAATACATCATCATGATTAAATATAGATATATAATGAGCTCTTCTACCTAAGCGCACTACTTCTAGAATAAGCTTGGGTGGCTATCCTACCATGTTTCCTTAGCGAGCAAAACATGCAGGTTTTATTTGTGTAATAAGGTAATGGGTTGAGGTGATAAAAGTTGGGAGATTTACGCATCAATTGGGGATTCTAGTGGACTTGCCGATCACTCTGTTGAGGCGGTTGAATCGGTGGCGGCGGATTTGGTTGAACCCCAGCTCCCGTTGTTGCGTATTGGTTCTCAAGTGGCGGACCAAACAATCTCTCCAGTGTAACCTAAGCACACAAACAAGGAACAACACGCAAACCGAGATATATTATGAGCCCAATTGATTTGGAGCTATGGTTTGGATTCCAGGAAGAAGAATCGCTGGGATCAGAATCCGGACGGAGGCGATAGTGATTTGATAAGGTTCTTACCGGCGGTACCAGAGCTGGAAAAGTGAATTGTTCTGTAAGCTCTTGGGCATGCTGGCGGGCGTGGTAGCGCCTGTTGTGGAGACATTACACGTTACGGCAGTGGGTAAGGTCTGACAAGACAGGTGCGGTAACACCGAAGGGGTGGTGGCCGCATGGTGAGGTTGGTGGGTTCCTATAAAACAGGGTGGATAAATTGGATGGGAGTTGGCTTTGGTGAGTAGAGCGTGATTTTAGATGAATTTAGAGACTAAAATAAGCGGAATCGGAGTTGAAATGGAAAAGATATGAGGTATTTAGGCTTTTGGAATAGTTTAGGGTGTAGAATCAGACTTTTCCTTGGGCGGACAATTGATTTCAACCCGCTGGAATGAAACTTGGGCCGAGGGTTGAATTTGGTCCACGGCGGCCTCTCGGCCCACGCGGTGTGAGGTGTGCACGCGGCCTGGCTAGCGGCCCTGGGGGCGCGTGGTGGCGCTGCCCACACGAACGGGCCGGCCCAGCTCGGGGCGCCAACAGCGCGGTTACACTGTTTGGCACAGGGCCCGCCTGTCAGCGAGTGGGGAAGGGGAAACGGTGACGGCGAGGCTCGTCGGCGATTCTCGTCGCAGGTGGTGGTTCCGACGATGAGGCCGAGCTCACGACGATAAGGGCGTTGTGGTGGAGCCAGTGGAGGAGTTGGGAGCGTGCTTTGGGGTTCGGAGGTGGGTGCCCATAGGGCGGCTGGTGAGCACACCGACGGTGAGGCGTGGCCGCGCAGTGGGGCGTCGTCGAAGGGGATTTGGTGGCGGTGAGGCGGTGGAGTGGTAAAGGGGAGTGGTGCGGGACTTTTGATTGCCGGAATTGGAGAGGGAGGCCGCGAGGGTGGCGGATTTGAGCGCGGTGGTGGCGTGGCCGCGGTGTGGCAAGGTGATCGCGGCTCACCGGGGCTTCTCCATAGGAGAGTTTCCCCGGTGCGTCAGCAAGGGAGGAAAAGAGGTGGAGGTGGTGGCGTGGAGTGGCGAGGCGAGGTGGGCTCATCGGCTTTTATAGGCCGAAGGGGATGGACGATGGCGCGGCCGGCGCAGCGACGTGCGGTGAGGTGACGGGGGTGAAGCAGAGGGTAGCTGCGCGCGAGGCAGGGAGGTGATGGAGCGAGGTGAGGGAGGCGGGGCCGGGGAGTCGCATCGATGGCGGCGTGGGGCCGGCACGCCGCGGTGTCGCGGCGTGTGATGGGGAAGGAAGAGGCAGTAGGAGAAGGTGGCAGCTTGGGCCGGAGAGGGACGTGGCCCAGAAGGAGGAAGCAAGCCGTGGCGTGGGCTGTTCGGCCGGTTGGCGGGCTGGGGCGAAGGGCGGGAAGAAGGAGGGGGGAGAAGTGGGCCGGGCCCAGGTGAGAAAGGGAGTTTTAGGATTTTTTTGATTTGGTATTTTGGGTAGGAATTTTGGAGAGGATTTGAGGGGGGAAATTTGTGGGGATTTTTGTAGAAGAATTGGAGGGAATTATTCTAGAATATTTGGTAATTGTATAGGGAAGAAAAGAGAGGAGGCGCCCGACCGAACGATGGCGTTCGCCCGGCGAGGAGGAATAAGAAAGGAAGGAGAGGGAGACGCCGACAGGCGGGGCCAGCATCGTCAGTGAAACAGGGGGGCACGATGGTGTTGGCGGGCCCTGGCAGGAGGCTGGGCCTAGCAGCACGTGGGGAAGGAATTTTCCGTTTTTTTTTTTTTTTTGGTTTTTAGGTTGGAATTTTGAAGGGATCTTGAGAGGGATTTTGGGGAAGACTGTTGGGAAAACTTTTATGAAAAATTTGATGAAAAAATATTTTGGAATATCTGAAGATTTTGTTAAGCTCACATCAATACACAAGATCACAATGCAAACGAGATTTTGAAAATCAGTTTTGAATTGTAGAGGGGGATTAGAAGAAAATCGTAGGGGCAAATTTGGGGGTGTTACAGTGGTAATCCAGATATAAATTTTAGAGGTCATTTAGATTATCTCTTACAACTGTTATAATAATTTAGATATAAACTAAATGGGCTATTTGATATCCTCTATCATAATTAACAAATTTGGGTAATCTAGATACAAAGTTAGGGGGCTATTTTATATATCTTTTATTATCACAGAGATAGGAAATTTAATTATACATAGATTTTCAGGGTTACTTTATCTTGTTTTCATTATCAAAACTGTAAGGATCCAAACAATTGAGATATGTTTTCCCCCGAAAGACTATATACCCAAAATCATACCCACCCTAATCTAACCGTCGATCCTAAAAATTTGGGTCCACAAATATTGCTTTGTATATACTTTCTCATGTTTTCTCGGACTCTAACCTTTGCTGTACCGTATACTTTACGCGTTTGTTCGCGTTTCTGCTGATCCTGAAAAAGATTTTTGCATCGAATATTTCTATACCTATCTACCCTTACACCCGAGGATTTGAGTCTAGAAGTTTTACGAAAGAAGTCAGCTGCCGGAACGGCAGTGCGAGGAGGGGAGAAACAAGAAACTGTGTTAGCCGCAGACAATCGAATCATCCAGGACTAAAGCAAATGGAGAGGGGATGCACGGTCAAAAAACAGTGCATTCACAGGCATTCACGTGCATTCCAACGGTACGATGCACGATGCTTTTCACGTGCTGGACCACCATTGTGACGGGGAGGCCGAGGGGGCAGGCACCCATTTCTTATTCAGCGTGCGCGCCGGGACGCCCCCAGGCGCTGCCTTCTCTGCCTTGCCCGACGATGTCCACGTGAGCGCGCACGCTGCTGTCCGTCTCAGATGCCTCAAAATTTTCCTGTTCGTTTGAGGTTTGATTGTTACGGCACCTTAATACAAAATCTTGCACTAGTACCTCCATGAGGCTGTCTCCAACAGCATTCCTTAAATCCCATTTCTTATCACTATTTCAACTACCTTTCGCTCTGTCTACAGTGCAGCATTTATGTCAAACAGTGCAAAACAGTGTTTTAGGAAACCCCTTTAGGGATTCCCATTGCGGACAGCCCGAAGAAAGGGAGGGAGAGCTGGTGTTTGAAGTTATCAACCGCCTGTAAGAATCCCAGCCTGGCGCCGTCATAAAAGTACACTGGAAGATGGAGCGCAGCCTGCCGCTTCCCAGGGTTGCTGTTGTATGTATGTACATCAAGAAAAGTTGCAAGGAATCTTTAATTGTTTACGAGTCTAAGTCAGGAGCATCGTTAACTTTTGTACAAATTAGTACTACAAAATTTAAACATGCTAGATCTGACCTCGAAAATTTAAGCAATCGAGATCCACGCGGGTTAAATTATGCTTATTAGTCTGCACTCTAGGTTCGATCGCATTTGCATATATATACAATGCATGCACACATGGCAGCATCAACGTCTCCATCCATCAAGACTACAGGCTAGCTGTAAAATCAACGATAACTAGCAAGATGGCCCGCGCAGATAGCTAGATTTTTTTAATATTTTGATTTTGGTTAAATTTAATATTTTCAATATTTTGTTAACTATCATTTTCTATCAGTTTTGGACGGTACATATTAAAGTCTCTAGCTATTTTAAAGAAAATATATAATTTTTTTATATTTGTGTGCATGATGCAAATAGAATTGTTATTTTAATTTGTATTTCGTATTCTATCAATTTTCTAGATTGTAATAATTTATAAGATATTAATTACTAGGACATGTTGTTTTATGATTTGAGAATTACTAAAGTAGTGTGAATTGATCTTTAAAAAATGTTTAAATATATTTGAATTGATCGCATCTGCAGATATAATGCATGCACACATGGCAGCATCAACGTCTCCATCCATCTAGACTCCAGGCTAGCTAGCTGTTAAATCAACAATAATTCGTACGTATTCTTTATCTACAGGTCAAGCTCGTCTTACTAATAATATACTCCTAGTTGTGATTCACAAGTCCAAAAATTTGATTTATCTTTTTGCTAGCTTGAGCTATGGGTGGATGAGTAGCACGTTGCCGGTCATGTGAACGCACCGTCCAAAGCAGGCATGCCCTGTTGACTGACCCTTGACCCGCGCCGATCTCGGTGAGCCGCATCTTGCATGATTTGGGAATTGTTGGCATCTACTTGGTTCTAAGAGGAAGAAAAAATGGCCGCTGGCTATAAATGCATGCGTGAGATCCTTCTCAGTTACCAGCAAATCTGCATCTCCCCAGCCCCAAGCTCCAAACACCTCCACCGAGAAGCATGGCCGACCTAGTGACCGGCGCGATGGGCAGCCTCATCCCCAAGCTCGTCAACGTGCTCAAGGAGGAGTACGGTCATCAGGCCGGCACGGAGGAACGCATCAAGAACCTCACAATGGAGCTAAAGGGTGCACAGGCCGCACTCGAGAAGGTGGCCGAGGTGCCGTGGGATCAGCTCGACAAGCGAGTCAAGCTCTGGGCATGTGAGCTCAGAGAGTCATCCTACGACATGGAGGATTTTCTCGATACCTACCACGTGCGCGTCAAGGGGCCTGACTCTGCCAAGCAGAAGAAGAAAGGCTCGCTCAAACGCCTCAGAGAGAAGGTGGCCAACTTGTTCAACAAGAGCAAGGCCCGCCGCGAGATCAGTATCGGTGTCAATGATATTCAGACTCATCTCGACGAAGTGACAAAGAGGTGGTCCAAGTTCAAGGTCGATGATATTGTGGCTAGGCCAGACACAGCATCGATGGTTGATCCTCGTCTTGCAGCTATGTACAACAAAGTGAAAAATCTTGTTGGCATTGACGAGTCAAGCGGTGAGCTCATCTCCATGCTGCAGACAAAGCAAGGGGGTGATAAGTGCAATACGAAGATGAAGATTGTATCAGTTGTGGGCGTTGGTGGGCTGGGCAAGACCACTCTTGCCAAAGCTGTCTACGACAAGCTTATAGGGGATTTTCAATGTGGCGCTTTTGTTCCGGTTGGGAGGACTCCTGACCTGAAGAAGGTCATACAGGAGATCCTCATCTGCCTCGACAAGCAAAAATACATGCAATTCAATTTTGCATTGTTTAATGGAATACATCAACTCATCAACGAACTCAAAGTTTTCCTTCTAGAAAACAAGAGGTACGCATCATCCACTTATTAGTTTTGATTCAAGTTTTCGGTTTTCTGTCTTGTTATAAATGAGGCTTCCTCCCCCAAAACAAATAATTGGTTTGTTAAATTTTTCTTATGTTGGTTCTTATGTTGATAAAATTTTCAACTATGATATTAGCTATAATTATTTTAAAATTACAGCAAAATATTGCATTTCAAAAAACATGAGCATGTACATCTATTTTAGAATATATGATTTCTCAAAAGTGCTAGTCAGAATTGTATTTCACGGACCTGTCAATATCGAAAAGAAACTTAAACAATTTATGATGGTGGGGAGTAGTCATTTTCACTATTTGTCTACACGGCCGTTTAGTCCGTTACACGATATGTAAACACTACATGGTTAGTGTCAGTAATTTTACTTGGGGGGCCGACATAACATATTGTAAATCGGATGGCACACGTGAAAATTTAATGTGTATACTATAGTTGTTAGTGTCCGTGAACATTTGAGTCAAAATTGCGTGACATCAGTTAGGGCCTATTTGAGAAGAAAGTTTTCGAAACCATAGTTTTACAATACTATGGTCTATTTAGCATATGTTTGGAGTCATAATATTTTGGTCTCACTTCCTCCCACAATAAAAACTTTAGTCTTTAACTCTTTATACCCAAAAATACCTACCATGGTTTTAGATACATACTTTTGAAAGAGCCCCAAACACCTTTTGATCTAAATAACATGGTATTCTCAAATACTGTAGTATTGCTCTAAAACCCCAAAAATACTTTGTTTCCCAAACAAGCCCTTACTCAATTGTTTGTGGAAACAGAAACAAAAATAAGATCTTTGAAGAAATCAAATCAACAGAACGCATGATGATCCTCCAATCCTCTGGAGTATGCTGTTTGGGCTCGGAAACTTGATGTTGTTGATGGCTTGACAGGGTCACACTAGGCAAAGCACACGATTGAGTATCAGCGAGACAGCATCGCGTGCTGGTGTGGTGCCGGTGTGCCACCGTGCCGGACTGCCGCCTCTAGTGTTCGGGTGCCGCTCGGCTCCCGCTGGCCTGCTATGATGAGTTTATGACTCATCCAGTGGCCCGGCTGCAGCCTAGCCACGAGGCCAGGTGATCGGGTTAGAGATTAGAAAGGGAAAACAAAATACATAGTTTTTTTCCAAAACACGGTACAGATGCGTTGATCTCCTATAAGTGCATGTATGCACACTCTTCCCCTGTGATGATCTCCGAAAGACCGAGTTGAAGATCTTTGACGCTGAAAGAATATCACCTGTTAAATCCTAGAATAAATCCAGTCTAGGACTTGAACCTAGGTGAACTGGTTCTACCACTAGAAACCTAGCCATCTCAGCTACGCTTGTTCAAATAACATAATACATAGTAGTTACATGGAGGCTCTATCACATGTTACTGCTTCTTCTGTCCGCGACATGTCCAGAGGGCTATGTGGCTGGAGTCTTTTGGATAGGTATTCGGAGTGACAAGCTGTGACTAAGTGTTTCCTATAGCTGAACAACATCGATTAAATAATCTAAGTAAAAATTAGTACATAGTAAAACTAATTTGCTGCAGACCTTGGGAAGGGCCATGGCCCCTGCTGGCCCCTCCCTGGATCCGTCACCGATAGTGCTCTACCATGTAGTTTAGGGCCTAAATGGTAATTACACGGTCAAACCGTTTACACGACCGTTCAATTCGCTTACACAACCGTTCAATTCACTTACACGGCCGTTTAGTCCGTTTACATGCAATCTAAAAGATACTTGAAAGCTATTTACTCTATCTAATTTTGTCTTAGTGTACCACTTGCTATTTATAATTAGTAATTTTTCTTGTGATTTGAAAACTGTTAGTGGCAATAGCAGCCAATGATTTAATTTTTTGGTTTATCTGACTATTAAGCTTGGTAATATAACATGCTTGGCTACTAAAATATCAATTTTATATTTTCAGTTGCTTAAATATATATATCGATATGACTATTTTTATTAAAAATTGCAAAACGTTTAATCTGTGCAATGCCGTCTCTAGGTGTTGGCTTGCTTTTTTAATTTATAGATGCATGTTATGGATAACTTAATTATTAATTCAAGGCTTCCATCATTGTTTGCGGATAGGTATTTCATCGTTGTTGATGACATATGGGAGGTACAGTCTTGGGATACAATCAAATTGGCCATTGATGATGATAATAATTGTGGGGGTAGAATTATGGTAACTACACGTAAAATGGAAGTTGCCACAAAAGCTGATGAAGTTTACAGGCTACAACCACTTCCACCTAAAAGCTCTAGAGAGTTATTCTATGCAAGAATGTCCGATAACCAAGTAAGCTATAATGATGACCAGCCAGATGAGATATCTGATAAAATTTTAAAGAAATGTGGTGGAATACCATTGGCTATTATCACAATGGCTAGTTTACTGGTGGGTAAACCAAGGGACAAATGGCTCCAGATATATAAGAATATTGGTTTTGGACATAAAGATAGTAAAGAAGCAGAAAATGAAGAAGCAGAAAATACTATGAGAATATTGTCCTTTAGCTACTATGACCTTCCTGCACATCTTAGGACATGCTTATTGTATCTTTGTGCATTTCCTGAAGACTCTGTTATCGACAAACATTCCTTGATCTGGAAGTGGGTAGCTGAGGGTTTTGTCCAAGAGAAAAAAGGAACACGGTTAATTGAAACTGCAGAGGGATACTTCAATGACCTCATGAACAAAAGCCTGATCCAAGCGGTAGAAGGTGATGATGTGTATGATGGCACCATTATTGGTTGCCGTGTTCACGATATTGTGCTTGATTTCATACGTTCCATGTCACACGAAGAAAACTTTCTCACTATATTAGATAATGATCAAGACACACCACTACACAACCATGCACGTAGGTTAACCTACCACAATAGGACCGTGCAAAATAGTAATCATCTTGATGACATGAGGAAAGTGAGATCATTTAGTACCCTAAGGTGTACTATTGAGTCATGGGCCCTACTATCTAGCTTCACACTCCTACGTGTGCTAGATATAGACTGCAAAAGGGCGGATAGTTGTCCTATCCGTATTGAGGATGTGGGACAATTACTTCACCTAAGATATCTCAATCTAGCGGGAACAAAAATTGAATGGGCTCCAGAAGGACTGGGAGCTCTAAGGTGCTTGCAGACGCTGTACTTGGATGTGAGTTATATTGCAGAAACACCGTCAAATATGATCCTGCCTCCACAGCTAGTGAACCTCCGTATCTCACTTGAACATGCCACTGCTGGTGCTTTTGAGGTGGCTTGGATGGAGAGGCTGACATCACTAGAGGAGCTACTAGTTATTGTTAATGAAAGGTTTAAATGGAAGGAGCTGCCCAGGCTAAGGGAGCTCAGGATGCTCACTGTTGAATTTTCGGTGTATGAGGTGGAGACCGAGAGAGAATGTGTGGAGTCCGTAAGCTGTCTTGAAAACCTCCAACATCTAACACTTTCATATCAAGGTAAAGCCACGTGGCAAGCGGCGGGATTTGTGCTCCCGCGCCAACTCCGGCATTTGGTTGTGTGTGATATATATTTGCTGAAGCTACCACCATGCATCAACCCATCAGGCCTTCCTAACCTCGCCCACCTAGACTTGAGTTTGGAAGACGTGGATGAGCAGGACCTCAAAAACCTTGGCGGACTGCCGGAGCTCTATTTTCTTAAGCTTGATCTAGATTGCTCAGCCGCAATAAGCAACATTAATAGTGGCATGTACTTTCCGAAGCTGAGGTGCTTCAAACTGCCTTGGTCAATGGTCTTGTTTGTTGCCAACAAAGATGACACGAAGAAGGTTTCATTTCATATCTGGGATGGGAAGAGCGATATCACCGTGCCTTCTGATTCAGACGAGAACGAGCTGCAGGGGCCTATGCCGTCCTTTGCTGCTTCCAGCGGTGAAAATAAGGAGGACTACTCCGTTGTTGCCAAAGGCGCAGGAGCAGGACCTCGTGTCATGCCAAACCTCCAAGTGCTTCATTTTCGAGTCAGAAGCTGGACCGGAAGGGCCCTTGGTTACTGCAACAACTACCTCGGCTGGAAATACCTATCTTCGCTCCGGGAAATCGAAGTTGATTTGTGGGACAACAAGGATGAGGCGGAGGAAGCAGCTGAGGTGGCGCTCAGGCGCGCAGCCGATGAGCATCCCAACCATCCTGAACTGCGCATCTATTGAAGAAATATAGTGACATGCATGATGTGATCCCACGAGAGAGGTACGTGTGTGTGTGTGTGTGTGAGAGAGAGAGAGAGAGAGAGATGTCTACACTAGACTTATTAGCTTAGCAAGTAATGAAAGTAAGTTCACTTACCCTTCAAAAAAAATGTTTACTTACCATCTTTCTTCCATCTCCAGGACGAGAGATGTACACACCTGCAGGGGGGCGACCTCGCCGCCCTCCAAGGGAATTACAAGGCGAACTAGAACATCAAGTATATATTACAATTAATAAGCTAGGTAAGTGCTAATGAATGTACTCGCTAATAAATAACAATGTATTTACTCCACTCTTTATCTCTGACGGTCCACTCAATGCAAATTCCTTCACGCAGCAGGACAGTAGGGAAGCATGACGACGAGCTGAGCCTGAGTAGATGCATTGCCCGGCCAATCTCTTATCTGATCTGCTGGGCCACCTACAAGACGTACGTGCACCAGCGGATGGATGGAGGATACATACAAGTAGGTGCCTTCTTCGGCTTTGCTTTGCTTGCTGCTTTCCCCAATAAAATAATGGGCCATTTCCAAACCTGCACGCATGCTCGCTCTGGGTCTGGAAACATTATTTATATCAATGGTTTAATATGATTAAATTAATCTGTTTATTTGACGGCCCAGCACTCGATCAATGCAGATTCCTTCACAGCAGCAGGGAATCAATCATGACAACGACTACCGCCGTTACTGACCATCGTTATTACTGCTAAAACTAATAACCTCGGCTAGGAATTCCTCTCTTAGCTCAGGAATTATATCCACTATCCCATCAGCCTCGTTTGATATTTTGGTCTCATCATTTAGGAGATAAACTCAGTATGAATAGTATAATTGAGAACTTGTTTATGATATGGAGGTTTTTGAGATGTAAGCATCAATAGAATTTTGACTCGCGAGCATGCAATGAATCATATTGTTCATGACTATTTTATGAACCAATGATTGATTCTTGTCTTTTCCTTATCTTGCGTTCTAGTGTGACAAAAATTGTACAGCATATTGGCACATTAGAACCTTGTCTTTTGGATATGAACTGTGTAGTTAACAACAATAGAACCATTAATTGTTTGCTTAATTGCAAACGAATTTATTGTAACATAAATGAATATTGGATATATTTTTCAGTTGAGCACATGCAATTCAGAACAGGTTAGTACATGCGTCCATTGATGATTTTGGACATAAGTTTTGTTAGTGTCCATAAGTCTACATGACTCAGAACAGTTGAACACATACATCTATTTGCATTGCTTTATACATTTACATGTGGCTATAGCCCCTTTGGTAGTTCCTTGTACCTCTTGTGTCGGTCTGCAGTCTCATCTTATGGTTGTTTACCTGTCTATTGCTTTATACATTTACATGTGGCTATTGCTTTATACATTTACATGTGCACATACTTTCTTCTTTATTATGACGATGCTTTGCCTATAAATATTAATTTATCTTTTAAATTTCTTACAGCACAATTCAACATTTGTCATTATAATTTGACTCACTCGTAGCATAAATAATTTGTATAAAACAACTCACTATAAACATAACTTATAAAGATATTCTTAAGTTAGAGTGGAAACTCAACATCAAGTAAGTTAGTATGGATTATTAGAATTATACGTGATCCTTTTGAGTAGGAAAATATTGATGATATTGATAATTCTTAACTGCTACATGTGGCAACTCTAGTGTTCTGTATGCAATATGGTAGGAAAATAACTATGTATTGAACTCGATGCAATACTATCACACCAAATATTTTAGAATTGAGGACAATTTGGAGAGTACATGGTTCATCTTGAGAAACGACGGAGCTACCGAAGGTAAAACTGCATCTATCCACAATGCATTTAAGTAAGTAATTTAGAAGCATATATACATGAATATTTGTGTTGATTAAACGTACAGAGCGGTCAGACTATCTGCATCTAAACGTACAGAGCGTAAAAAACGTTGCAGCCTTTTCCTCCACGACTTCCACCAGGGCAGCGGAACCCTCCCGTTCCGCCAGCAGATGTGGCGGAGCCCTCCACCCTACGCCACGCACTGTTGCTCGTGGGCCTAGGCAACGGCTGCTTCGTCGCGCGTGTGAACGGAAGAGGAGAGAGAGGAGGGGAGCCGACGTGGTGGGGCCAGGCAAACCGGCGCAGATCCGACCATCGCGGAGGAGGGGAGCCGGCGCCAGGCGCAGAGGGACACGCCGGGCGGAGGTGGAGGCTTCTGGCGGCCGGCGTGGAGGTCGGCGTGGAGCTTAGGGAGGCGGATCCAGCAGATCTAGGGATGGCAGCCGCACAGAGAGGTGGAGACAGCGGCGGCGGATCCTGGTCGGCGGAGATGGAGGCACGGCAGGGAGGGCGGGGACTGGGCGCAGAGCACGGAACGTCTAAGAGGCCATCACCTCCTTTGTCTCACCCCAGCCGGATCTGCTGCCCCCCCGTACGCGCGATCCCGTCGGCGGCAAGAGAGAGGAGGCCGCGGCGACGGGGGCGTGAAGTGAGGAGGCGCGGAGGCGTGCCTGAGCAACGAGGAGGCGACCGGACGGTGACGGAGGAGGAGGTACGGCCAGCGGAGAGGGCGCGGTCGCGCGGAGCCTCGGAGCCGCGGGCTCAGGCTCGGGCTAGAGCGGCAGAGGAGCAGAGAAAAAGGGGAAGGGGGAAGGTTGTAGTGACGGGGCTCACTTGTAAGTGAGGGTATGATAATATTATTGTTTATGGAAAAGAAAGGTGGTAGGTGGAGCTAGATGAATAAAATATTAGATAATTGGATGTAGAGGAAAATTTTAGAAAAATAGGAGTGCAAGAGAAGTTAATACGGAGGAAAGAATTTTGCTAACTGGACTGAAATATTCGTTTTACAAAAAAAATTTCGAGGAGTAGGAGTGCAGATATCACACATCCATCTGGGGGTAGGTGCCTCCTCTATTCATCATTTTGCAGCTGCGATTGCAAGTACCCCTTCGTCTCCCGAAAATTCACCGTATGAATTCTGCAGGATGTAATAGTCAGGGCCATAGCCGACCAATAGCATCGTGTGATTGGGCTTCACTTGCCCCTTTAGATGCCTCCCTCCCACATGGAGACTGAAATCTGTGTTGTTCCTTTCCACGCCGATGGAGATGGCGACAGGGCCCTATGTGACCTCTGAGAGCAGCTAGGTCTCGTTCTACGGTAGGAGCTGCACGAAACCTTATAGGAACATACTCACCCGAGGTGTCATGCTGGCGTCGCATGTACCATTGAGTTCCAAGTACCACATCTCGTTGTCGAAGACGTAGTACAGGAAGGCGTTCTGGGCTAGCCCGCCTTGCAGCCTCTGCTCTTGCGATCGCAGTCCAGGAGCTCCTGTACCAAGAGCTCTCTAGTGGCGCCCCACGATGGCGCTGTTGCTCTCCAGCGCGGCCGTGGCGGCGGGTCCAGCAGGAGCCGCAAGGCCCTTGGGACTCCAGCACGGCTGCCCTTGGCAGGTCCTCCTACGCCAGTCGACGGAGACTGGCAATGCCAATAGGGTCCCGTTGCCGCCACGCGCGCCTTCTCAACGTACTAATTCTTCACTTGAGGCTAAACATGTCTCCATGTTGAAGCTGCTTACTCGTAGATGGATCCCCTCGCAAATAAAGTGTTTGGCCGAGTGGAAGAGAGCCCTTTGTTCCTGCCCAATACAAGGTGCAAGAGATTGCTCGCTATATGGTTTTAGCTTAACGAGAACTCTCATGCTCTGTTAGGTTCGCTCCAATATCTTGCCATATATGTCATGGAAGTGCTCTCACTAGCTAGATAATGTGTAGTTCTTAATACAAGTTTGCCATGAGTCCAATTTGATTGCAATTGTATGCATGGCGGCTACTGGCTAGTGTAGGAAAAAGATAGGAAACAATTTGGACCGTAAGAATTTCACAGAAATCGCATCAGAATTTCGCTAAGAAAATTTTCTTTTGTTCCAAATAAGCACGACTTGTATAGTACTTATCCAGTACCATATGAGGGAGGGGTCACGCGCAACTAGCATACAACATGCGTTTGCAATGTCTGGCAAGGGCCAACGGCTTTGTTAGGCGCAAATGGAATGACGGGGGGTGCAGAGGCGATGGTTAACTCAGGAACCGCACAACCCATAAAAGCCCAGCAGCGACTGGCCCATGGTCCTGCTCTTGCACAAACAAAGGATTGCCACGGTCCTGCTCCTGCACAAGCAGAGGATTGCCATCAAGGACAGGGAGAACGCATGGCCCTTAATTTTTTACTATGTCTGTGTCCGTGCGTTGATACGGAAGCCAACAACATTTCAACACAATAAGTATATTCAGTCATGTGTCGCCACAGACTAATTGTGTTGAATAAAAATTAAGGCAAACTCCAACATACAGCTTCTATATCTAAACGGGTACTCCCTACTGCATATTTCTCTGTGCTCAGGTGAAGCCACGTCACCCCACTAAAATTCATGTGTGGCCATGTCATTAGCCACTATATATGACCTTCTGTTTATGTCTTTCATTGTTTTTCTATGGTTGTACCACCCAAGCATGAACCTAACGACTCGGCAGGAACGCTCCGTAGCCGGATAATCCGCCACCTAACATCACGCCCGTCTGACGCCAAGAGCTAAAGAAAGGAGGCCAGAACGGACGGGACGGAACACCCCCACCCCATACGGCTCTCTGACTCCGTGAGAATGGAAACATTCGCAGGTACATCGAACCCCCGGCACGGCTCAGCTACAGGACCCCGGACAAGACGACCTCACCGCGCGTGACAAGGGCGTGCCGGAAACGCACGGATTTTTGGCAGGACTCTTGTAACAAGGGGACCCACGTGTCAGGGTCCCTCCCTCCTCCCTATATCCTTTTCTCTTCTTTATCCTTCTCCCCTGAAACTGTAAGCTTCCCCCTTGAACTATAAAAGGAGGGGAAGTATTCACGAGTAGGGGAGTCCTGGAGCACCACAAGAAGCACCACAAAGAGCACAAAGGCCAAGTAACAAGGAGACCCTCTCCGCTACGCTTGCGACCACTGTAACACCTCCACACTCCTCGTAATACAAGAAACACACTCCACTGGACGTAGGGATTCATCCCGAACCAGTATAAACTTTTGAGTCTATCGGCTTATCATTCGGAGCGAGTCCATGCTGACATCCCCTACCGAACAACAAATCTACTGCTTGTGTCACCCCGGTTCCTGGAACCATGACACGATGGTATACAGAACGAAGAACACAACGATTTAGACAAGTTCGGACCGCCAGATCGTGTAATACCCTACGTCCTGTATGGTGGTGTGTGGATTGTATTATGAGTCGCCCCTAGGTCGTCGTGACCTAGCGGGGATGACCTAATCTGAAGTCTGATGATCTCCTTGAACTAGGGTTCCTAGCTCCCCTTATATAAGACGAGACGCTTGGGTACAAGTAAAAGAGTCCTAAATGAATTACAATTAGCAGTAAGCCCACGCCGCCCTGCACTGTGGGCTTCAAGGCAGACCACTCGGCCCATCTGGCCTAGTGGTTACAATCCGTCGTCATCAGGCACCCATTGGTATATGACTCCCACAAGCCCCCGAGCTTCATGAGGATTTGGCAGAAATCATCTTGAAGGTCTTCATGGAGTCTGCTGTCTTCAGAGAAAAAATCTTCACATCGCAGTATGGAGGCCATCGCAAGATGGACTCCGTATGGAGTAGCCCTCAAACTTCGGGTTGACTTGAGCAGCAATCAATTTAAAGGTTTGAATCAATCTGTACTGACCGAATATCTGAACATCCGATCTTGCTTGTCAACGTCTTCAAAAAAATTCACTGGTATCCACCCTATAGCCCCCGAGACTCAAGCTGTTTAATATAAACAGGTCGAGGGTCAAGTGGTCGAGTAGTCTTCAGAAATTCCGAATGCTCAGCTAGCAATGATGAAGTCATCCGAGTGCTCAGCTAGTGGAAATACGTCACCAGCCAAGCCGAGTCGATGTAGCAGTCGGCGAGGTGGCCAACTAGTGGGAATAGCATCCACTAGTCGAGCAGCGGAGCTCTCAAGTCGGTGGAGCAGTCGGTGGGGTGACGAAGAGACCGGCTAGCGGAAACACATCGCTAGCCGGGCGGCGGAGCCCACGAATCGAAGTAGTCTGCGGGATGTGCGGCGGCGCAGCCCCCGAGTCGATGAAGTAGCAAGTCGGCAAGGCACGCGGCAGCGCAGCCCTCGAGGCGACGAAGTAACGAGTCGGCGAGGTGCACGGCAGCGCAGCCCCCGAGCTGACGAAGTAGTCAGCGAGGCGCGCAGCGGTGTAGCCCCAAGTCAACGAAGCAGAGAGTCAGCGAGGCACGCGGTGGCGTAGCCCCCGAGTCGATGAAGTAGTGAGTCGGCGAGATGCACGGCGGCGGAGCCCCAGAGTCGACGAAGCAGTGAGTCGGCGAGGCGCGCGGCGGCGCAGCCCCTGAGTCGACGAAGCAGTGAGTCGGCGAGGAGCGCGGCGGCGCAGCACCCGAGTCGACGAAGCAGTGAATCGGCGAGGCGGGCGGCGGCACAGCCCCCCGAGTCGACGAAGCAGTAAGTCGGCGAGGCACGCGGCGGCGCAGCCCTCGAGTCGACGAAGCAGAGAGTCAGTGAGGCACGCGGCTTTGTAGCCCCCGAGTCAATGAAGCAGCAAGTCGGGGAGGCACGCGGTAGCGCAGCCCCCGAGGCGACGAAGTAGCGAGTCGGTGAGGCATGCGGCAGCGCAGCCCCGAGTCAACGAAGTAGCAAGTCGGCGAGGCATGCGGCAACGCAACCCCCGAGGCGACGTAGCAGTCGACAAGGAGATGAAGAGGCCGGCTAGCAGAAACACGTCGCTAGCCGGGCGGCGGGGCTCCCGAGTCAAAGTAGCAGTCGGCGAAGTGGTCGGCTAGTGGAAATATCATCCATTAGTCGAGCGGCGGAGCCCCCAAGTTGATGGAGCAGTCGGCGAGGCAGTCAGCTAGTGGGAACAATATCCACTAGTCGAGCGCGGCGAAGCCCCCAAGCTGACTCAGCATGTCGTTGGCACAGTCTTTGCATAGTTGGATAAACAACATATGTAAATGCATCAGTAAATATTAAAATAACTTAGCTGACAGAGATAACCCGGTGTGTGGCCGATGTTGATGTCACTTCAAGGGTGCTCGGTTCAGGCCCGTGCGAGAGGGTGTGCAAGGTGTTCGGTGGAACAGGGCCCCTAAATCGCTGGGGCCCCCAAACGTGTAACACTGCAGCCCGTTTAAAAAACAAAAGACCCTGCATTAGTCCCCAATCCTTTACTCCAGCATGCTTGTTTCTATTCCGTGAGACCGTGACGGCGTGACCGTGAGTTCGTAGTGGGCTAGTCGCAACGTTTTGTTCATGGTTTACCCAGCGGCCGGCGCCCTAGCTCGACTCTCGCCACGTCGTAGGATGTCCAGTCCAGCTGCCGATGCCTAACAGAACACGGAAGCAACCAGCATGGCCCCTATATGTTAACCAGCCGACTCCTATATTTTTTTATTATACTCCATCTGTTAACAAGTGTACGACGCAGTTGATTTTCTACAATTTTTTTCATTCGTCGTATTTAGAAATGTTCACAATTTATCATTTCTTTTGTTATGATTTGTTTTGTCATTAAACATATTATGAGTGTGTGTTGTATTTTTACATGTTAGAATGACTTTTTAAATAAAACCGCATCATACATTTATGAACAGAGGTAATATATATTTAATATCATAAATGTAATATATATTTTTATGAATTCAATTAAAGAATTTCATTCTACACGGAAGGAATACTATTTTATGTTACTATAGTTCTTTTTTCTAATAAGAAAGGCCTCATTTCAAAGTATGTACAGGGCCTCGGATTTTGCCGGCACGGCCCTGGCTCGGTTAGCAGAGCCGAGTCCCTGTGTGCGATCCAGCTATGCACGCTGGCTTATATAATGCGGCTCGGTTGTCGCTGGATTACGTAATGCGGCTTGGTTATCGCCGGTTTACATAATGCAGATGTACTTGATGCGTTGCAGAGAGGCTTACATAAGGGCTGTCGGTTGCCGGCTTACATAATGCAGCTTGGGTGCCGCCGGATGCAAGCGTTCTGGTTGACCCCTTTCGCAGCTGATTATCGAGTTTATTCAAGCCACTTGGTTTGGAGAGCCAAGTTCCTGAGACTACTCGGTTTGGAGAGCCGATTACTTAGACTACTCAGTTTGGAGAGCCGAGCATCTGTGTCTACTCTGTTTAGACGTAGAAGCGTTGTAGTTGCTTGTGCTGACGCAAACTGCACCTTTCTAGGAAAATACGAGTAGTATTGTTTGCAAACACTATACTCAAACGTAAATAATATCAGAGTGATCAGATGAACCATCCGGATAGGCAAAAAATAATCAGCATACTTAAATGCATAATTTTAAATATTGAAACAACTTAGCTGTTTAACCCGATCAGTTTTAGCCCAAACCCGAGAGGCACGAGGAACAATGTGCCGCACCAAAGGCATGACGCTTGTATGTGATACAGGCTCGTGTGTATGCTTCTGTCCAATCCGGAATTTTGACTCCATGCCCTGCGTTAGCGTTGCCTAGTTCTGACGGAATATCCATGGTGCACATGTATGCAGACTCTTTGGAATTAGTGTCCAATTCGAATTCAAGTAATGATATTTTCTTCTTTGGGATAATAATCTGGTTGATATCGATTTTGATGAGAGCTACGCAGGCCGTCGGCGATAATAATAATACGAGCACACCGCAAGTGCATGATGCGTTGAAAAAATCCTAGTCAATAATAATCCAAGTAGTATATAAGCATCACGGGTGATCCAGAAATAATCCGGATGATCCATAAATAAAATGATCCAAGTTATCCATAAATAATCCAATTGATCCAATAATCCGGATATTTCAGAAATAATTTCATTGTGATCCAATAGCCGAATGATAAAAATAATTCAATTGATCACAGCCCGGATGATTAAGAAAGAATATGAGCAATTTAAATAACTCACTCAGAACGCATTAGATTTTGTGCGGTAATATATGTATACCTGAAACAATAGCCAGGAGAAAATCCGAATAGTATTGTTTGGAAAAAAAAGTACTCGGATGAGATTGACGATAGGCGAAATAGCAATTAGCATAATTAAATGCATAATGTAAATGTTAAAATGACTTAGCCGTCACGAAGCACGCGGGGCTTCCTTTTGTATCAATCACCATAATATATCATAATATTAATAATTGGATCACTTTGCTTTGCGATGCCAATTTCAATTCAAATCAATTTTTCATCACATGATTTCACAACAAGCCGAGATATTTTTTAGTTATCAAGATATAAAAGGAAGAGGCATGCAACAAGTAAAAGTTACTCACAAAATGGATTATCAATCATGGAACAGCTTGAACAAACATTATAATAGTGTCAATAACCCATAATTTGTAGTTATACTGTATATATATTTCAATCAAAATGGACTAAAAAAAATGGATAGATCGATCAACCAAACTATGGTCAATCAAACACTTCACCCAATTGAAGCTTAACATGCCAAATACATGTTCTTTGTTAAACAGGAACACCCGTCTGTGACTTCCTGCAAATACCAGATCTCGATCTGTCCATGGTCTTGATTTTGAACCCCTAGCTGCCTCATACGTGGTGATCTGTGCACGAGCGCACGTTAGCAGTTCTGCTGCGGCTAGCAGGGTGCTTGGCCACACAACGGATGATGGAACGACCACCAGTCACGATGCCGTTTGGCTAATGACGGTGCTCCGGCATGTATGCACGTGAACGCATACACAAGCTTGATGGCAGCAGAGTGGCTATCTAGCAGAGGACTGATTGATTGATTGGTCGGGCCGCGAATTTAGACAGCCCAGGATAGTGCAGGGCAGGGTACTTGGCCTGTCCAAGGTTATGTGGCCGAATTGGCCTTCTTATCGGAGCCAGCCTCCAGCTATGCAGTTGGGCTGGACAGCATTGGTCCAACTTATGCACCCGCCATAAATAGGCAGTGTTCGCACGGTTAGGGTTCGCTACTCCCATTTTCGCCGTAGCTCGCCTCTCTTGCGCACCTATCTCGCCTTGCTGAGTCTTGCCTCTCCTCTCTTCCTCTCATCCCTGACCGTGGGTGCGCCCTGATCTGCACGACATCGGCTAGGTGAGCGACGGTACTGCTATGTGGCGCTTCCCTACCCCCTATTCCTCTGATCTCGATGCTTTTTTCATGTGCTCCCTTTCGATTATGTTGGTGGATGAATGTGCGGTTGGTAGATCTATGCGATGATGCAAATCTGAGCTTGATGTGGTTGCGGATTGCTCCCTAACAGACTTTTCTTGCATTATCCAACTTTGCTTCTGTCGATTTAGTTGTTGGAGGATGTCCGGTTGGTAGATCTATGCAATGATGCAAATCTGAGCTTGATGTGGTTGCAGATTGGTACAAAGCGGATTTATTTCTTGCATTATTTTACTTTGCTTTAGTCGATTTAGTTGTTTGGATGTCCGGTTGGTAGATCTAAGCTAGGATTGCATGGTCAGTGATGATGCCGCGCCTCCAACTGCCACAAACTGCCCAAGCTGTACATGCTCCAACCAAACATGATTTAGCTAGACCAGGGGGTTGGCCAAGGACAAGCAAACCCAATAAAAGTTACCTAGCCTACTACAATGCAACCAACCAAACAACAGCTTCCTGCATTGCCAAATGTTGTCCAACCTTGGGCTGGCCAGGAATCCTATGCGAGCTAAGCTAATGCGACCAACCAATCAGGCCCATAGTAGATGCATGGCACGGCAGAGGGGCGAGGCTGGACTCCGCGTTGGCTTGCAGGCCGCACACTCCGCGCAGCGGTGGATGCACGAACAGTCCGTGAGACCAGGATGGTAGGCAAAGGATATTGACGCGTCGAAATCGCCCGATGAATGCAGCGCTGTTCTTTCCAAAGCTTCTGTTTCTCCTCCGGTCCACACGTCCGAGGGTACATGTGTATCCCCGGTCCACATGTCAGAAGAGAAATGGAATAAGGAATACGCATGGTGACGAGATGTACGACGTCGGGGCAAGTCGCTCTTGGGGTCTTAATAAGCTAGTAGAGATAGAGATTTGCATTTGTTTTTTCTTAATCTAACTGCTCTCTGTTAGAAAGATTGAGATTCTGGCTTTGTCGTAAGCTAAATCAGCGTAAGTTTGATCGAGTTTATAAAAAAATGATATTAAATACCTGTAATATAGAAACAAATTATTATAACAACATTTTATTTTGGTTGAACACGTTGGTGAGCATATGCAAATGGTGGTAGGAAGAACTCTACATCCGCGTCGAGGATCCACCACCGTTGACATGAGTCATTAATGGGTGGATTTGAGCCCACTAACAATGAGCCAACATCAGCATGATCAATGTCATCCAAGTCGATCCCGACAACAATGGCGGACCCAAGAAGTGGTCCATATATGCCACGACATACTAAAATCACTCAGGATCTGTTTGGAAACATAGTTTCTCAGTACCATAGTTTTAGAATACTGCAGTATTTTTTGGTTGTGACATCAATACTATGGTTTTCACATACTGTACTAAAACTGTAGTATCTTTAGAAACCAGCACATGTTTGATTCCATGATATTTTAGACTACTATCATACAAACAATACAGTCCCAGACCATAATTAGCGACAGACACTACCATACCAGAATTGAAGTCACGGATCATTATCTCTTGACTACCGCGGGCAAGGTAAGGACCGCTGCAGAAGACAGATCCGTTCACGAATGACGAGTGGTGGTGGGAAGCCGGGTCGTCGCGGAGGGCGGGCAAAGTGCGGGTGCGGGAGCCTCGGCAGCCATGGCCAGCTCGAGGGCGCAGCGAGGACCGCGTTGAGGGTTGACGGCGCAGCGACGGGAGGGCAGCACGGAAAGGCAGGGGACACGAGCGAGACAAGGTAGGTCGTGGTCGCCGCGGCAGTCAGTTCGGGAGGATGCCGCATGGGTGCATGGGGCGGCGCGGCGACTGGCGGCAGCGCGAGAGGAGGCTGCGGCGCGGCGACTGGCGGTGGGGTTGGACGAGGCTGCGGCGACTGGCGGTGGCGCTGGTTGCCGTGACGACGAGCGGCGCGGGAGGAGGCGATGCAGGAAGCGGACGCGGTGGCGTGGGAGGCCATGGTGACGGGCGGCACGGGAGCGGTTTCGGCAGCGGGAGGGCAGGGGACGGGACCGGGACGGAGAGACCGAGCGAGATAGGCCATTAGCACAGCGTTGGACAGAAAACTTTGGTCCATACCTCAGTATCCAATACTCCAAAAATACTGTGGTATGGACAATACTACGGTTTTGGATACAGAGTTTTGGATGGAGGTTCCAAACACCCTAAAGCCAAAAATACCATGGTTTTTGGATGGAGGTTCCAAACACCTTAAAGCCAAAGATACCATGGTTTTCTTCAATACTGCAGTATTGTCTACTCCAAAAATACTCCACAACCAAACAGGCCCTCATCCTATTGTTCAGTAGTTGTTGTCCTAACCCTTAGGGCCTGAGTTCAAATCCCGTACAAGGCTATTTTTGCTGTTTTTTTACTTGGCATACCTTATGCTGGAAGGCTGGGTTCGCCACTGCCCGACAACGACAACTAACGCACGGGCATCACACCACAGTGGGCGTGGTCAATCTCCTTCCGTATCCTATCTAGAGCAGTAATTTGTTGTCCACCTTCAGTATACTACTCATATTTCAAATCTCACGCTATACACATAAGGCGGTTTTTGAAAATAGGAGTCGGAATCGGCCATAAACGCTATCCACCGAGAGCAACGTACAAGTTCCGTTTCGTTTTCACTGGAATGCCTTCACAAGCTCCCTCCTGCTCGGCTTGGCTTGGCTCGGCTGCTGTGCTCTGCTCCACCGTCGAAGCCAAGCAGACATGGCCCCACTGCCCTGTCCCTCAGGGTCCGCCAACAAAAAGCACGCTGTACCGTTACTTTAGCAGGCGGGGCCACTTCCCAGAGAATGCCCCTGCAGGCTGCAGCCGGCCCCGGATTGCACAACGAACCAACGCAGAGCCCCCAATGCAAAGCTCCTCCCATGGCTGCCTGCCTGGAAAGGAGAGAGGCTTTTACCAACCTGCCTGGCACTGGCAGCACCATGACAGGGACAAAATGCCGGGCCCCTTCCAGCAGCATCAAGTCAGGCCGTCAGGGGAACAGACGGGCAATTGGCGTGAGATGGTCAGGGTCAGGAGTTGCGAGGGGTGTCGTTGCTTCTGATAGTCTGATTACAAGTTGTTGGTCTTGCGTAATGCACTGTTTCATTGGTTGGAATTGCCTACGATCATTAATTCCAGCTATATCACCGTTTGTTTAGGTTCTAGTAGTACCAATGTGGTATTTCTTGCTTCCAACTCCAAGGATATACGTAACACTGCCCATCGATTCATTACAGTGGTGGACCCAGGATTCACCAGAGACTAGGGCCAAGTTCAAAGTCTAATCTGACTTAATGCTTGTTACATGTACCACATGTATATATGGTACACCAAAACGTCAACACACCATTTTGTAAAACATAAACTATTTGATAGTATACTTATTTTTCGAAATCTATGAGAATTACACGAGCGTTGGTCAGTTCTAGAAATCTAAGGTGTAGCATATAAATCACATCGCATATTCACATGTAACCAGTTAAGTAACTCGGCGCTGAGAATATCAACCTTGGTCATGGAAGAGAGAGGAATGCTAAGAACAAGTTGAGGGTGATCTATATGCATGGTCTGTCTTCTATTAAAAAAATACAAGGCAATATAACAACATGATTGTTGATTATATTGTAACAAATTAAGACAATAACATATCTTATATTCTCAACGTCCCAAATTATAAAGGTAGATTTATCATTACTTCATATATGTGTATTCAATATGTGTCTAGATTCATCAACACTTACATGAACATGGAGGGAAGAAAAAAGAGCAAGAACCTCTTATATTTGGAATGGATGGAGTTCATGGTTTAGAATTTTGACAACAATTTAACATATGCTAGTATACTACAACTCCCATGACTGGCCCTAGTGGGAGATCCGCCCCTGATTCATTACACCGAATGATTCTACGCCTAACTGTAATGCATCCCAAGTATAAGAGTTTCCTGGCTACCCCTGTAGTTGTCCTTGAAATGATATATACTACTTTCCATGCATAACTCAAACTTACATAACACAATATCAGCTCATGTTATTTCTTTCGAACTACTACCTGCATCTTGGAAAAAAAAAATACTTACACCCCCAGCAGCCAGTCAGTAGGTAGCAGAACCCTTGAAAATGGAGTAGTTTATAGCCAATAAATAGGTTTAACCAAGACCATTTCTTATCCCCGCAGAGATATCACCATCAAGTGTGCCTTTGTTAATTCATAACCGTAATAGAGTGACCTCCACTTGCCACTTCTTAAAGTGCACACCAGAAAATTTCTCTAGCCTTAATGTGTCGGCAAAACCAACAATAGATAATCTAAAAAATTGTCTACAATAAGTATTTTTATTATTGTGAGATTGTACAATTTCCATATTAAATTTTGAATATAAAACATGCCTAACATAAGATGCATATCTCCAACATACTAGAAAGCACAACCATCACTATGATCTAAGAATACATGACTAATAAACAGGAGGTACAATCGTCGTGACTGATGCAAACATGGTGTTGAGTGGACAATGTTGTTGATGATGAGTCATAGAAGCCATAAACGATGATGACATACCGCACCATTCTCGCAAGTGCCACACTAGTTCTTGCTTTGGGTTTGGCACCTACGATAGAGACCATAGATATTTGGGCCCCAAAAGGTATTGGGTTCTAAATCCTTCCCTCTTTTGTGAGCTTAAAAATTTTACAATCCTCCTACTTCCACGAGGACCATTGAGATTTTGTAGAAAATAAATGAAATAACAATTAGGCAAGCCCATTTATTCTAACAATATATTTAGATGGATAGATAGATACTTTGCATAGGAAAAGAAAAGGCAAAACAAAAAAGACCATTAAGAATAAAATCATATGTAGGCTGTAGCCACGTCGTTGACTAAAATTATTATCATTTAATATTAAAATCTCAAACTTAGTTTACAAGACATATTGATTTTTCACTTGATTTAAAACATGTCTCCATGTCGAAGCTGCGTAGTTTTAGATAGATCTAGAGGTTTCCCGGCCGCGAGAGAGTCATTTGTTCCTACCAAATATAAGGTGCAACACAGATTGCTCGCTACATGTTTGATCTCAACTAGAGCTTTCATGCTCTGGTTCGCTCCAATATCTCGTACATGTTGCTCTCACTATCTAAATAGCGTGTAGTTCTTAATACAAGTTTGCCACGGGTCCAAGTTGATTGCAATTGTATGCATGGCGGCTACTGGCTAGGGTAGGAAAACAATAGAAAACAGTTACACAGGAATTGCGTAAGTCTTTCACATGAAACAATTCATCAAGAAACAAAATTTATTTGTTCCAAACATGCCCAACTTCTATGGTATTTATGCAGTTCATATGAGGGGGTCATGCGTAACTAGCCAACAGCATGTGTTTGCAATGGCTGGCAACAACCAACAGTTTTGTTACGCACAAATGGAATGAGGGAGCGGCGCAGCGACTATGGTTAACTCAGAACCGCACGGCGCATCAAAAGCCCAGCAGCGGCTGGTCCAAACCTGCCAATAAAACGCAAGCAACAGCGCGGCATCCACGGTCCTGCTCCTGCATAGGCAGAGGATTGCCGTCAAGGACAGGGAGAACGCATGGCCCTTGATTTTCTTTATTTGCATTTGTTTTTTCTAATCTAACTACTCCCTCCGTTGAAAATTGAAATTCTCGTTTTGTCATAAACCAAATCATCATAAATTTGACCGAATTTATAAAGAAATGTGACATCATATACTATATCAAATACGTGTAATATAAAAATAAATTATTGTAACAACATTTATATATTTTGGTTGAACCCGGTGGTGAGCATATGCAAATGGTGCTTGGAAGAACTCTAC
Organism: Paspalum notatum; assembly: GCA_022530915.1. NCBI lineage: Eukaryota > Viridiplantae > Streptophyta > Magnoliopsida > Poales > Poaceae > Paspalum > Paspalum notatum. Next base: position 37,804,134 of record CM039690.1, on the reverse strand, counting down.
ATCCACGTCGAGGATCCATTACCGTTGGCATGAGTCATTAATAGATGGGTTTGAGCCCACTTGACAATGAGCCAACATCGGCATGAACAATATCATCAAAACCAATTCCAACAACACATCGGCACCACAATGGTCATGGTTTATCCTCTCCCCTATTCTATCTATTCTATCTAGGGCAGTTTTATTGTCCATCTCTAGTATACCATTCATATTTCAAACTTTTTTTAGAATCGACGGAGAGGGAATCCCCACCTAAATTTCATTAGTTCAGATGCTCAGCACACACAGTAAAATTACAACAAGCATAACGGAGATTTAAAAAAAAAAAGATTAACAACAATAGCAATGGCTCAACACGGCCCATAAAATTATAATGGACCGAACCGACCAGAGGTTTAGCCCCTTGAACGAAAGCATTTCGAAGTCACCAACCAAATTCGCTAGCAAGCGATCATAGCAACCTCCATTTCCTGCTACAGTTAGGCTTCGAATCCATTAGACGACATCCGTGACTTTTATCATATTCCAAGCTCCACGCTATTCACGGAGTCCGAGTCAGGAGACAGCTTCTGAAAATAGGAGTTGGAATCGGCTGTAAACACATACTAATAGTTTCGTTTCGTTTTCACTGGGGAATGCGTTCACGAATCACGAGTTCCCTCCTGCTGCTCGCTCGGCTGCTCCACCCGTCCACCGTCGAAACCAAGCAGACGTGGCCCCACTGCCCTGTCCCTCGGGTCGGGGTCCAACAAAAAGCACGCTGACCACCTCCAAGAAAGCCCCTGCAGCCGGCCCCGGATTGCGCAACGAACCAACGCAGAGCCCCCATTGTAATGCCTGCCTGGAAAGGAGAGAGGCTTTTACCAACCTTGCTGCACTGGCAGCATGATGACAGGGACAAAATGCCGGCCCCCTCCGGCAGCATCAGGACAGGCAGTCTCAGGGGAACAGACGGCCAATTGGCGTGGGATGGTCAGGGCCAACGGTTGCAAGGGGTGTCATTGCTTCTGATAGTCTGATTAAGTAGGTAGTTGTTGGGTGCAGTTGCTCACGGCCATTCCAGCTATAACACCGTTTGTTTACATTCTAGTCTAACATAGTGCCAATTGTACGTGTTGCGTTTCTTGGTTCCAACTCCAAGGATATGGGTCTGTTTGGTAGTTTTTCTACACTGAGTCAGGCTGCAAAAGGTAGCCAGACTCACTCTAGTCAGTCCCCAGTTAGCCAAGCATGGTTGTTTGGTTGCACTTTTTCACCTCGCGGGCTCGTGTCTTCCCTTTCTCCTCATGCACGAGCTCCGCCGCCGCCGCCTCCTACTTCTGCTGCTCCACGACCGCTTCCTCACGCTCCAGCTCCCCACGGTGGACGGGAGCTTCGCACCGCCGCTGCCCTAAGGCTCGAACGGGAGTTCCGCAGCCGCCGCCGCCATGCCCCGAGGCGTGCGCAAGAGCTCCGCGGCCGGCCGACCGCCACCAGATCAGGCCGCTGCGGGCGCGGATGGGAGCTCCGGCCGCTGCCTCCTCCGTGAGGCGTGGGAGCTCCGGCCGCCGCATCGCTGCCTTTCGTCGGGGGAATCAGGGAAGAGAGAGGGAGACAACTGCGCGAGAGAGGTTGGCCAGAGGGTGGCCACGGGAGAACGCCCGGTTCCCAGGGAGCTAGGTTGGAGAGCCATTTTGCACAACCAGGGCCTAGCTTCAAAGTTGAAGAAGACAACCAAACAAGATGCAGTGGTCTATTTTGGCCTGGCTAGAGGGTTGGCTGGAGGTAGCCGGCCTACCAAACGGACAGAACCTCCCCGTTGTACACAGAGTGATTCTATGCCTAATTGTCTTGCATCGGATATCTGTTGTTTGCCGGCTATCTCTGTCACTGTCCTCGAAACTATACATACTTTTCCATGCATGACTCAAGACTTGCATAATAAAGGCTGTGTTTCGGCAGAAGCTGAACGTCTGCCAAACAGTGATACGTTGGGGGGAAATAAATCAACACTGTGCATTCCAGATCGCTGCCATACATAAGCTTCGAGATGCTATTCTACAGCTAGCTTATGTCCAAAAGAACAGGGCCAAAGGTATCGGCAAATCTTATTTCTTTTGAACTAACTACCTCCATTTTGAAAAAAAAAAACTTACACCCCCAACTGGTCAATACACCCACATGATAGAGAGATTTCGATATTTGACACCCAATTCGCAAGCCTCACCAGATTTGACACATAGTTCGCGTGCCTTTCGATATTTGACACTGAACCTGCGAATTCTTTCGTTTCGGGGGACAGTCTCTCTTTTGTCTCTTCCTTTTCTCCATTTTACCCCTGCTCACATACCTCGCCCGACGCCGCCGCCTCCTGAGATCCCGCCTCCCTCCAGCCACCGCCGGCGCGCGACCTCCCTCCGGCACCGGTGCACGCCATCATCCGCGCTCCCCTCCCTGCCATTGCCGCCGTCATCCGCGCTCTCCCTCTTCTGCGTTCCCCCATGCTCATCCCTGCCGCCACACGGGCCGCCGGCGGCTCCGGTGTTGCAGCTGCATCGGGGGCTCCTCCTCTGTGCGTCAGGCGCGCCGACGGCTCTGGCTCCGGCCGCATCGCCGCCGTAGTGCGCGCATGGCGTCGCCGGCCCTCCACGTCGTCTACTCCTGCTTGTCCTCCATGCGTCGTCGGCTCGGCATCTGCCAGTAACAGAGGACGGAGGTGAGCTGAGGCGCGAGCGGCGACGCTGGCACGGGGTGAGAGGAGCGGCGGCGCCGGCGAGGTAGAGGTGGGAAAGGAAGAGAGAAAATAGATAGTCCCCCAAAATGAAAGAATTCACAAGATGGGTGTCAAATATTGAAAGTCATGCGAACTGAGTGTAAAATTTGGTGAAGCTTGCGAATTGGGTGTCAAATATCGAAATCTCTCACACACAAATCAATAGATAGTGGAACCCCTTGAGAGTTTGTTTGGAACACTGGACCTGTTCATACATTTTTTATGTATTTGAACAGTTTTCTATGAAATTTATATATGACTTCTATTAAATTCATGTGGTTCAAATGGGGAAAATAGTAGTTGTAGCCAATAAATAGGGGTAACCAAGATCATTTTAACTCTAAGCTACCACCCCCCCCCCACACACACACACTAAAATTCCTAGCGCCATTCTTTTTGAGACAGAGGACACCATGTATAGGCTAGACTAGTTGACTTTTCTTTTTATCAAAAATTGTTTGTATGGGGCTACCATTGTGATTAACTAGTCCTTCAAATCATGCTTTCACATTGTTTAGAGTCTTAGGAGCCATATGTATGAATGTTGGGATATAGACTTAATAAGAAATATTGTACGATTATTTCTTTTAATAACATATGATGTGTTAGTCATTAATTATTAGTCAATAATAATAAGATAGAGACTTTTATTTTTGATCTAGTTATTAACTTTGGAAATACCTGAGCTAGAGCTGCGAGCAGATTGAAGGTCATGAACATCTCTATTTAAAGAGACTCTTAGGCCTTATCTGCCACATATGATTTTTTTTTCTTATTTCTTAGTGTGTTCATGTAAAATTGAACCGTTCTATGATATTTCAATGTCATTCTTACAGTACATCTATGTGCGTCCCCGTATACATGGTCTAGTAACTTCAGTACACTATTATGCCATTTTCGACGAAGCATTTCATATTTTTATTTTCTAGGTGCCACCTAAGCAAGAAAAGAATGAAACCATGGATGAAACTTTTTATTGTGAATGCGTAGTTTCATTTAGTGTGGTTTTATAGGTAACATACAAAACACAACTTATATATGTAACCGTGTATACTCAATTTCATCCCCATAAAACTCATTTCATCTCTCTCCTAATAAATACACTGCCATGTCACCAGATTTGCTGATGTGGTACTGTATTTAATGAGAATAAAACCTCCACTAAAAACGGCCTAAACGGCTCTTTTATCTTTAACAATTTGGTCAAGTCAACTATTGGAATCCACGTTGGAGAGGTCAAATTGAAATATTGCAAACCACGAGAAATCAGCTGCCACTGTCCAGCACAGCAGCACCTTGCAGCAAACAAAAAAAAAAAGAAAAAGAAAAAGAAAATAGAGAGCTGCCAAGAATAGAAAAGCCAAGGAGCCCAAAGCCATGAAGATGGATCTCGTCTCCTCCTCCATCTCGTAGTCGTACCCAACGCTGCTTCCCCCCACATTGTCCTAGCATGCTCGTCGGAGGGATCGCGGTACGGCGGTGGCGGCGGCGGGGGTGACGCATCGGCATCGGCGGCAGCGATGGCGGCGGAGTGGGACAGCGGGAGCGAGGCGGGGCCCACCGGGGACTGGCCGCCGGCGGCCGCCGCCGCCGCATCCCCGGTAAAGGGGAAGGCGGCGCCGCCGGAGTCGGATGCGGGCGCCTCGGCGTCAGGCTCGTCGGAGGCCAAGGTCGACGACGGCAACATCCAGGAGGCCGAGTCGTCGCTCCGCGAGGGCCTCTCCCTCAACTACGAGGTCTCGAAATCTCTCTGCCCCTGGATGCGCTGTTCTGGGCGCCGGGAACGTCAATCCAGTTCTTTCTGGCGTGGTTTGGGCGAAATGGGATGGGAAGATGGAATCTTTTTGGTCAATGCGAGTCCTAGCGAGGTTCTTTCTTCCGTTTGCCGGGGAGATCGGGATGCGGCGAGGGATCCTGATTTCGCCTTCCGCTAAACTACAGCCATTTTTACATCAATGGCGTCCTTTGTTTTGTTCCTTCATTTCATTTCATTTCGATGAAAATCTTTTCATGGGTTGTAGACTGTAGTGTCCATCTTAATTGGAATTTTTGTCAGAACATCGATCGATCTAGTTGAGCAGCATTTTTTTATAGGTATAGCGATTATGAGACTTGTGCCGGGAGGAATTTGGACTTTCTATGTATGGATCTGTTAACTAATGGAAATGATTATTCTGTGCCCCAAACATTTCACTTTTAGGTAGAGTTTCAGTATTGGAGACCAAAATGATTTATAAGTTGTGTTGCTCATATTCAAAATCGTCAGAATTCAAGTGAGAGTATGTGTGTTATGATCTTGCTTTTCATTAAGTTATGTGGCCGATGTTGTAACTTCTTGAATTATGATTACTGTTTAATTGGTGGTCTGCTCTGTCACTAGGTGAATTTGTGGGTCATTGTGTCACTATATGGCTCAATCATTGGGCCCTGCTTATTTTGTGTCATCTTGTGAATTTGGCACCTTTTGATGTGTGTGTGTGTGTGTGGTGGAGAGGTGGCGGAGGGTGGGGGGCATATGTTTTGGTTGAAATTGGAATTGGTTCCATTTTCATTGCAGTTTAAATTGATATATCATATTAGCTAAAATTAATTGATTGTGGTCTGTAACCAGAAAGCACCACCACATTAACCAAACATTTAGTCCAAGAAAGTCGGGGCAAAGCTAGAGATAAAGCCCATGATACCATCAAAAAAGGAAAAGAAAGATAAACAAACATTTCTTAGTGCCTGGCCAGTGAAAATTATGCACTTGATTCTTATATACTTCTTTCATGACTATCTGAGTTCTCAATAATACTATATAACTAGAATATGCTTTCCTACATTAATTCTTTTTTATCGATATCCTACATTTGGTGGAAGCTTCGATTCTGGATATACAAAAAATTCAAGTTATTTTTGTTGTTGCTAACTGTGGGTTTTATTGCCTATGCTTTCAATATTAGGAAGCAAGAGCTCTCCTTGGGAGGCTGGAATATCAGAGAGGCAATTTGGAAGCTGCTCTGCGAGTATTTGATGGCATAGACCTTCAAGCCGCTATTCAGCGCTTCCAACCATCACTTTCTGAAAAACCACTCTCAAAGAGAAGTAATAAATTGCGGTCAGATTCTTCAAATTCAGGATCTCAGCATGCTGCTAGCCTTGTTCTTGAAGCCATTTACTTGAAGTCAATGTCTCTTCAAAAGCTGGGGAAAGCAATGGGTATGGATTGTTCATTTTGCTATATAATCATATTTGCTGGGCTTATCTGACTTTTTCAAGCTACTTACTTGCAGAGGCTGCTAAACAGTGTAAAAGTGTGCTTGATGCTGTTGAAAGTATCTTCCAATGCGGCATACCTGGTGTCATGGTTGAACAAAAACTGCAGGAAACTGTCAGCAAATCTGTTGAACTTCTCCCAGAACTTTGGAAGCAAGCTGGGGCCTATCAAGAAGCACTCACTTCTTACCGCCGTGCTCTTCTAAGTCAATGGAATCTCGATGATGAATGCTGCACAAGGATTCAGAAGAGATTTGCTGTTTTCTTGTTGTACGGTGGTGTAGAGGTGGCGCCCCCGAGCTTGGCATCACAAACTGAAGGTTCATTTGTTCCTAGGAATAATTTGGAAGAGGCAATCCTATTGCTCATGATACTATTGAAAAAGTTTTTCCTTGGGAAAACTCACTGGGATCCCTCTGTGATGGAGCATTTAACCTTTGCATTGTCACTGTGTGGCCAAACATCTATTCTTGCCAAGCACCTTGAGGAGGTTTTACCTGGAATATACCCTCGAACTGAGAGATGGTATAGTCTAGCATTGTGCTATTTTGCAGCTTCTCATAATGAAGCTGCAATAAATTTGTTGAAGAAATGTTTAAATAAGAACGAGAGTCCAAATGACTTAATGGCTCTTCTGTTAGCTGCTAAGATATGCAGTTCCAATTATCTTCTTTCTTCTGAGGGTGTAGAGTATGCAAAGAGAGCAGTCAAAGATGCCGAATCATCAGATGGGCATTTAAAGAGTGTGGCCCTCCATTTTCTGGGGAGTTGCCTGGCCAAGAAGTCTAAGGCTGTTTCATCTGATCACCAAAGATCTCTGTTGCAGACTGAGGCTTTGAAGTCACTTAATGAGGCAATTTCTCTTGACCGTCATAATCCAGAATTAATATTTGACTTGGGGATTGAGTATGCTGAGCAACGGAACATGCATGCTGCCTTGAAATGTGCAAAGGAGTTCATTGATGCAACTGGTGGATCTGTCTCTAAAGGTTGGAGATTGCTATCTTTGGTTCTTTCCGCACAACAAAGGTATTCAGAAGCCGAAGTTGTGACTGATGCGGCATTAGATGAGACTGCAAAGTGGGAACAAGGGACTTTGCTTAGAATAAAGGCTAAACTGAAGGTTGCTCAATCATTGCCCATGGAAGCAGTTGAAGCATATCGCACCCTTCTTGCTCTTGTTCAGGCACAACGAAAGGCCTATGGATCTGCAAAAAATGGCACAGAGGTTTGTCTTCTCAAATACAAAATCACTAACAATTTTAAATTTTGTATGGTGTGCTATATTTTTCATGGAATGCATGAGATTTCTTTGAACCATTCTGAAATCCTTATTTGCTAGTAGAAGCAGCTTTTGTGATCTGTCAGATATAAACACATAACCTTTCACAGTTCACGTTGGAGTGGACTAACACGATTGCTTCCATATATGCACCGTCTATATTCTAATTCATCTAATTGCATTTCATATACATTTCCATCTCTTCTTCTTGTCTTATTCTTTGTGGAAACTCTTTCAGGACGTTGAGAATAAAGTGAGCGAATTTGAAGTTTGGCAAGGTCTTGCCAACTTGTACTCTAGTCTTTCCTATTGGAGAGATGCGGAGATTTGCTTACAGAAGGCTAAAACCCTTAAAACATATTCTGCGACCACCCTTCATGCGGAAGGTGAGCAAACTTTGGTCATAATTCATGTTTCATGACTCATACCTATGCCCTTGGCTAGTGGGGATGTATGAAATTTGAAATATGTAGTTCATGTCTTCCTGTTTATATTTGTATGTTCTCATAAATGGCTAGGAAATAATAATTCATTTACACTGTACTGTCCACTTCACTTTGAACTTTAATGTTCCTATAGGATAGACACGTGTGTAAGTCTGAGAAATTAAGTATATCCTCTATTTTTGTTTTGTCATACATCTGACCCCATGATTACTCGCCTTTCCAGGTAACATATATGAGATGCAGGAGAAGATTCAGGATGCACTGGCTGCATACTTCAACGCCCTCTCGACAGAGGTAGAGCATGTCCCATCCAAGGTCTCTATCGGGGCCCTCCTCTCTAAACAAGGGCCCAAATTCCACCCTGTGGCGAGGTGTTTCCTCTCGGACGCCCTAAGGCTTGAGCCCACAAATCGAATGGCCTGGTTCTACCTGGGGAAGGTCCACAAGCACGACGGCAGGCTAGCTGATGCCGCCGATTGCTTCCAGGCAGCCTCGATGCTCGAGGACTCGGACCCTGTAGAAAGTTTCAGATCACTCTGATCGGTGGTCATCTGCAGCAACATGAGGTTTTCTTTTTTGTCAGCTAATTTAATCTCCTTCGACTTTCTCCCTTTTCAGTATATAGCTGAGCTGAAACCGGATGCCAGCTATCTGTAACTTGTATCCGTAGTTGCCAGTGTGCTCGTCACACTGTTGTCGGGTGACCAACAACTGCTGTAATTGGTTGCTGAGCATCACGAGATGCTTCGCCCGACGGCTCCATCAGGGTGGGCACTGGAAATGCTGTAATGATATGACCCATTACTACATACGTATTACATGATATATGGTTATAACGAGTCATCAGCTAACTTAAAACCAGCACTGCTGATATTGCAGTGTTTATAATTTGTACTGCCTCCATTAGTTCTTTTTGAATGTCCTAAACATCAAATAAAAAAGGATTGGATGTACTAGTGCTATTTTATTTCTGTTCTTTTCTAAAATCTCGGGGCTTTACCTATCGCTAGCCATTCTTTTCAAACCAGGCAACCAGCTTTTGAGTTTTGACCTTGGTTGCTGTGATATGAAGATGAACCTGAGTACTGTTGGAGCTTGTTTCAACTTCTTTTCAAAAGACTTTCAAGAGATCGTTGCATGCTCAGAATTGATGATTGCTTCAATAGTTCAATCTCGTCCGAAGTTTATAGGTTCAGATTTGGCAATGAAATCGCAGACTCGGTGGGTGTGGCGCCGAGGAACAAAGGAAGGACCTTCAGTTGCTTGAATCGGAAGGCGCGAGAATAGGCAATGCATTGGTGTTTTGCTCCGGGAACGCCCAAACAAACGGGCTCTCAAGAGGTGTCAGAGGAAGGAGACAGATGCGCTTGTGTTCTTCCTGATGCTTTGTTGTGATCTCATGAGACAAGTTTACGATGGCAGCATCATGTGTAATAATAGGTGTGTCACCGGACAATTGTAAGAATCCGATGCTATGCCAAGATTCAGAAACTATCCTAATGGTCGACTGCATCAAACCAGTATGAAGGCTACAATAAGATTTTGATTCATTGAGCATGAATTATGTATCAATTACAAACGCCATCTGCGGCGAGTACTTTGTAAAAATATGAGCAACGTCGCTTTATCATATAGTTACTAGGTCTATACCCGTGCGTTGCCATGGGAGCCTATATTCGAAAGAAACTCTTTTATACATGAAAAGTTCTTGTTAATGATCAGGACATTATTATGCATCATCAACCCATGCAAAAAAAACATGTTTTTAATAATACTTTTCTGACAGAGATTGAAGTTCATGAACAAAAGCTTTTTTTATTTAAGGAAAATTAAGCTAAGCATTATTGGATTGAACATTATGAATATAACACATGACGCATCCAAAAAACCATTGACCATTCATTGTTGTACTCAGTCCATATTCTGCCCAATACATTAGCAAATTGATTTGTGCCTCAATCCCATGGTATCCTTACTCCTTGTACTTGAATGTAGCTAATGTGAAGCTTCCTCGTATGTAATAGTTGGAAGAAAAATAGATTGCACCAAGTATAAAAAAAAACAAGTACTTGGAGGAAGCTAACAAGTATGAAATAAAACAGAGTGGTAAAAAATGATTCTAAAAGAGCATCTGTATGACAATAGCATTAGAAACCCTATTCTAGGTGTATAGCTCGATCAACAATGGGAATTTCTTAGACTCAATAGCATAAACATTAGTAATTTTTTTAAGAGAAACAAAACAGTAGAAAATAATGTTAGCTAATAAATAATTGGTGGAGGTCTCCTCCAGCACAACAAAGGATACTGCAGTACTCTAATTAGTATAACAAATGTAATGATCATTCTTCCGTTAAAGTCAGAATGTCAAAGGGAAGGGTAATCTATTTTATTGGGTCACATACAACGAAAACCTGGTAAATGTGAAAATCCTTAAAACAGAGTCAAAATCTGAAAACGTTGTTTCCTGATACCTAAAGTTTCTAAATCTATGAATGAATAACAATCTACTTTTTTCTCCAAATTAATCAATCAAATATATGTCTTCATACCGGTAAATTCCAGAACTATAGCAAGTAGAATCTGCACTTTTAATTTAAAACTACCAGGTATCAAACAAGAGTAAGGATCAAGACATTAAGATGAGGTGAACTCACTTTGTTGATCTTGACCTTATAGAGGCATGAGGACAACAGTCTCTGAACTCTCTTTGCCTACGGGACAACTTTTAAACCGATGAGGCCCGACTGCAACACTAAAAATTTAGTAAAAGAATGTGAATAAATCCCGCTGTTGTAGTAAAGCATACAACAGTGAAACCAGCACATGTTGGATCAATGAAAGTGGTTGAAATGCAGGTACACGTTGAAAAAGGTCAAAGATCTATGCATTCACGTTTGAGCACCAATAAACTTTCAGCACTCAGAACTACTTAGCATGATGATCATGCAATTTTTTGCGCATGAATCAAGGCGTGCAGGGGAGGCATAGATATGGATAATTGCATTATTTTATTGTTCCATGCTAGTTAATTGCATAATTAGTTAATTCCATGGCATAACTTGCTTCTTTGCCTACTGCAAAGTTCTGTTTTGTTGTATTGCTTGTTGCTGCTCACAAGACACAAGTATCTGTTTCCTGGTTGAATGCAGGCCTTACGGCCACAGTGGTGATGGTGCAGACTGGGAATCAAACATAATTGGAAAGGAAATAACAGCCACGAACCTGAATGAACACCAGCAACGGCAAAGAATCTGTACTCATCTTCTCCGTTGAGGCCTGCTGTCCGCACTTCCATGCACGGCACCGGTATGCAGACATGCCTTGAGAGCGATGAGGTGGTGATGATGCCACTGCAGCAGAAGATCATGAAGTAACAAACAGTAATTAATCCGTGTATAATCCGTGTATGAAACATGATGAGATCATAAACGACAAGAGCATTTTCTCTTTTTACCCTCATGCATTTTCCTATGCAATCCCAGTACTGTGCAGTAGGATTTTAACAAGTGTTATGTAGTAAACTTGTTTGCCAACGATTTGCAAACTGAATTCCTTACTTGCATGGCTCCTAATATTATGTGTTCATAGACTCTAATTGCATTAAAAATTTCAGTTGTTGTGTGGCGATCAGGCATACATGGTTCAGACAGTCTATCGTGCATGCATTGGATGGCTTGATGTTTGGCTCACCGCAATCTTGTAAGACGTGCAGGAACACGATGAGTCGACGGTAGCTCCCAGCAGTTTAAGGACGACGGCATAACGGCAACGATGATGCAGAGCTGATGGTTTCCTCAATGGTTGAAGTATGACGGCGTGATGGTGGTGACGCAGAGTCATGAAGATTCAGCGTCGCCAATGCCCACATATACTGCCACCCCGTGGCCTACACGAAGGCAGCGTAATCAAGTCAGATCAGACCATCAATCAACTAAAGGCAAAATCGATGAATAGCCTCCTTTGGAACAAAGGATAAATGGAGGAATTTTGTAGGATTCAAATCCTATAGGAAATTTTCCATTCTGTCCCTTTGGAACAAAGGATTGAATCCTTACAAATCCTACAAAATTCCTATGGAATGGCTCATTGCATTGAGATTTTAGAGAAATTTTAACATAAAGTCCAACCTCTTGGAAACTTTCCTTTGTGTCTATCTCTCTCCTCTAATTCCTGTGTTTTTCCTACATTGCATCCAAACGCTTTATTAGAAACTTTTATGCGTTTTCAATTCCTGTAAGATTGCGAGTGACAGGCAACTCTATTCCTGTGTTTTTCCTATTTCTGTGTCTTAGAAATCCTGCGTTCCAAAGGAGCCCTAAATCGGAAAAAAAAAAACAACCGCACCTTGCAGATCCGCAACGAGGACGAGGATGGGAAGGATGGGGTGGGCCAGGATGGACGGCAGCAAGTGGAAGGGCGTGCAGTCATGGACAGGTAGCACGCGGGGACAGGGCACGTAGGGAGGGAGAGTGAGCGGACGTGCGGAGAGCCGAGGGCGCAGGGTCAAGGCGGCGGGACGACACGGAGAGAGCAAGGCGGCGGGGCAGCGCAGCCGGTCGAACCGGGCGGCGGGGAGGGGTGATGAGGGCGGTAGAGGCGGTGCAGGTGGCCGGGCGGGCGGTGCCGGTGCGACTGGGTCGCAGGGTGAGCGCGGGGCGGGGTAAAATCGTGTGCGGTTTAGTCGCAGGAGCGGAGCCATTTGGAGGCGCACGTTGCAGCGTTAATAAGCAGTAGTAGTAGAGATAGGTGGGGATGGGTCGAATCCAAATAGAGAAGTCCAACTAAAATCTAAGTCAGCCATGTTTGGAACGAAGAAATAGAAAACAAAGGAACGAAAGAAAACACGGAAACGTGACAAGGGTACGGTAGGAAAACAGAGGATTGAAAAAACACATAAATGTATACAAACTAGTGTTTGGAATGAAGGAATCTGTATTGCAAAAATTAGCATAGCTACAAATAATGAAAACATATTAGTGCGCAAGACGTAGATTGAACACCATCTTACCCAGTTGCATTGAGTCCGGCTCCTAGGATATTATTTTACTATATTGCTCTTTTATTTATTTTCTTTTGGAAGGTACTGTGCACATTATCTCTTCGTCTTCCTCATACAGTCACTCCCCATGTCTTCTCTCCAAGCTCTCTGTTTCCATGCTCACTCCCCATGTCTTCTCTCCAAACTCCCCCCTGTTTCCACCCCCACCAAAGCGATGGACTTGACCACTGCAGCCGCCGCTGGCTGCTTTGGAGGGCACAGCCTGGGAGACCATGATGAGACTCCATGGACCAAATACTTTGGAGGGCGGAGACCACAGATGCAAGATTGATGCAGCAGGCAGGGTGGCGGACGGCCGGACGCCATCACCGGTGGCTTGGATTACTTCTCCAGGTTCTATGGCACACGAATTAGCGAATCCTGTGGTCTCTCTCTTGCGTGTTTGCCTCGGACATCAACGAAAACTTTAGATCACGGTGGATGTTTTGATTCCTGCATTTTGTGAAAGAAGCCAAAACTTTCCTCCGGAATGCAAAGTCCGATTCCTTCGTTCCAAACACTCAATGACGTAAGCAAAACGTAGGAAGAGCAATCCGGTGAAATTTCTTTGGCAAAACTCCAATCAAAACGGGCCCTAAAACAAAACCAATATCCACTTTTTTTTTTTTTTGAAACTACCGATATCCAATCTAAATCGAATGCAAAATGGCTACTGTACAATCCAACTATTTTAAAATCTAAAGTGGTGTTTGGATATTGGGAAATAGAGGTTGGGATAGGGACAAGATGTGTGAGATAGATTTTATACCATGTTTGGTTGATGGGATTGGAAAATGAACGTGAGTGTTTTAGAAGGTGGGATAAGGATAAGAAGGATTGTAGGATATATCCCAATTCCAATCCTTTTCTCATCCAAACGAATCTTAGGTACATCCAGTATGTCCAATAACAGCAAAACTAGTATAGTTACATGAGGGAATTATTTTAAAACCTAGACTGTTCATGTCCCCGCTTTTAGTAAAATTGTATGAAATTTGATGCCTATCGCTTGGGAGGATAGTCAGGTACAAATCAGGGTGTGGCAAAATATGTATGTGGCCCTACCTCCAATACCAGACTCTAGAACCAATTTTTAGTTTGGAACCTTTGCCCCAAACTGCCAATTATAAACTGCCTAGGACGGAGGCCCTGTCATCCATGTGGGAGAGGATCGTGAGCCCCCCAAAGGCACGAGCGAGCTCGCTGTTAGACTATGTGTAACATGATGTGTAAAAGCATTGTGTATTTATTATTTTAACTAATTTTTTTTTATAAACATTGTCACTGCAATGTATCCATTTACCCAATCCGCTCAGGGCTCCGAGGGGGGGGGGGGGCGTGTCTCTGCTCCACACGTTCTTAATTACGTGGTTCGTTTTGTACTTTCTGTTGCCTTTTTTTTTTTGTGGCGGATGTTTTGCACTGTCAAGATGTTGTGAACTCTTGATTACCGAATATTTTGGTGCTGTTGGAATGCATATGGTCTGGGTCTGTCAAAATTAGGGATGGCAGTCAGATCCACGGGTGCGGGTGTCCACGGGTTTCACATCCATTGGGTGCGGGTGTGGGTGTCAAATTAGATCTATGGATGTGAGTGCGGGTGTCAAATTAGATCCGCGGATCGGGTGCTGAAGTGCCCCTGATTTCTCAGAAGCTAAATGTGATACAAATGCTAGTCTCAGGAGGCTAGCCACACATTTATTCAAAGCAGTAAAGAGTCTGTCTTAGCGATTACAACACAACATTACATAAATAAGCGGAAGCGGTAAATAAAACGAGCATCTTTTATTCGACCCAACTCCACAGGTGGTTGGGGATAAGAGCATGACCTAGCCAAAGAACGCCTCGGTGAATGCGTCGAAATCCTCTGAAAAACAACAACAAAGCAAGGGTGAGTACTTCGTACTCCGCAAGCCCACCTCACTCCTCGCGGAGGGACGGGTAAAGACCTATTAGTACATGCAAGGGAATATCTGTAGCTTAGGGTGTTTGCCATGATAAGAGTTGCGCATGCATGGGATATCTAGTTGGAATGTTTTAGTTTAGGAAAACGGTTTTATTCCCCGAGAATAGATACTTGCCGTCGGACTTGCCGGCCCGGGCGGCTCGTGGCTCACCGGCCATCACATTTTTCACACACTCCTCCTCGGCAACCGCAGCTGCCTCAAAACCATTCTTTTTAACCCTTCCCATCCCACATTTTGTAAGAAGCTAGTTTCCGAAACCAAACCATAACCCCGTCCATAACAATGGACACTGGACTATCCGGATAGATTTTAAACTCTGATCAGAGATGTGCACTTTACCCACAAGTTCGGATATCATGATAGGAGCGACTATATCATATCAATCCTATCTAGGCCATTCCCATGCAAGGCTTCCCCAGACTTCAACCATGAGAGACGCGGGACCACCTGTCGCTCAGACCCGCAGCCACGCGACTGTTGACCCCTGACCGCAGCCATGCAACCGCGCCCATTTCCCAATCTCTCATGCATCCCAGCACACCGGTCTACGTCCGGTTGGTCCTTGCGGGGTCCGACCACGGGTTGCCGCATACAACCTCGAGTGGTTGCACAAGCGGGTTAGGTGAGATGAGATGTAAACTCGGTCCTTAAGGGTAGAGCTCCCACATTCGCTCATCAACTGAGCTATCACCTGCCCGACCCTCGCAACAAGGGCCGGACTCCGGGGCTTCCGTGATCACGTCACCCTAGGGTTTCTACCCCCAAATGTGGCTTCAACAACCGAAGTCGTCTGCCGGGGTCTTTCCCCATGTTTTACACCAAAACACTTTCCTTTTTCCCCCGCCCATCCATAATTCATTTTCCAAGTGAGGGATTATAAATGGTATAGTATATGAGCGAACCCACCTATGCGCGCTACTTCTATTATGGCTTAGGAGGCTATTTTATTGGGGTAGTCCTTAGCTAGCAAAACATGCAGGGTTTTTGTGTTATGAACCTAGGCCGGGGTAGTATTGACGAAATTTGGTATTTTTATGCATCAAGCACGGGGAATTCAGTGGACTTGCCGTCGTCAAGCTCTTCGTCACAGCGAAGCTCGGGAGTTGTTTCCTCGGGCTCGGTGTCGACAGCAGTCACTTCCGGTTCCGGCGGGTTCTCGGGCGTTTCGTCTACCGCAAAAACAAACACACAAGTAAACATACGTGCATACAGACCAAAAGCAAGGTGAAGCCTATTATTACAGATAGAGGATGACTTTAGATGAATTTAGGTGAAAGAATCACTTGATTTGGAGTTAAAATGACCAAGATATACACATTTCAATTTTTGGAATATCCATAAATCAAAATGGAAAAAGAGAAAGACCACACGGGCCGAAACGGCGCATGCGGCCCACCCCTTTCCTCCGGTGCGGCTCGGCCCAGCCCACTCGGCGCGTGCGCGGGCCTTAACAGGCCGGCCCACGGTGCGCGCGGAGGGGAGGGACGGCGGGCGACGGCGTCGCGCCGGCCCCACCTGTCATCCATATGGAGCAGGGGGCGGCGTCGACGGCCGTTGGGCCCAAGCCGAACCGGGTCTTCAATGGACCAGCCGCCGGGGGCGGACCGGTTCACCGGTGGCTTGCCGCCGGTGATCCGGTTCCGTCGCCGGGGACCGACCCTAGAGTGACGTGGAGCTTCGCCGAGAAGTTTGGTGAAGACAGGGTCGAGGGGGCGCCGTGTGCGAGCGTGGCGGCGAGCGCCGGGGTGGAGAGCCATGGCGCGGCGGCGCTCCGGCGAGGCCGGGGCGGGGCCGGGCCAATTGATGGAGGGGAAAGAGGCGCGCCCTTACCAGGGACGCGGTGCTC
Source organism: Paspalum notatum (assembly GCA_022530915.1). Lineage (NCBI taxonomy): Eukaryota > Viridiplantae > Streptophyta > Magnoliopsida > Poales > Poaceae > Paspalum > Paspalum notatum. The sequence goes on along the minus strand of CM039690.1, from coordinate 37,787,542 downwards.
ACCTATTGGAGCTTCGGGGTAGCTCGGAGCTCCGGAATCGGAGAGGGAGGCGGTCGGCAATGGCGGGCACCGGGACGGGGTGGACGGGGCGTTCGCGCCGAGGCGCTTGCCGAGGGTGGAGGTGGTGGGTGCGTACGTCGGGGTGAGCGGGAGGAAGAGCCGGCGCGGGGGCTTGCCCCTTTTATAGGTGGCGACGCGGCGGCGTCGAGGCGGGGCCGACGCCGTCCGGCGGGTCCCGGAGCAGGGGAGGGGAGGCATGGCGCGCTCGGGTGAAGTGGGCGCGTCCGCGTGCGTGAGTGTGGCAGTGTGCGCGTGCGACCTTGGCCGCAGGCGACGCGGCGTCGTGGCGCGCCGGCATGGCGTGCCGAGCCGGCGGGGACCGGACACTCCCGTGGGGGGCAGCGGCTTGCGTGCCGCGGCCGGGCTAGGGCGGTGACTAGAGGCGCTCGAGTGCCTGGCCGAGGTGCTGCGGCGGCGCAGAGAGGTGGGGGACGGCGCGGCGACGACGGCGTCGCGCGCGTGCACGCGTCGTCACTGGCGCGTGCTGGAGGTAGGGGACGGGGGGGGGCGAGTGGGCCGTTGGGCCAAGGAAAGGAAGAGGAAGAGGGAGCGGGAGCTGGGCCGAGCGTGGCCCATGCGGGGAAATGAGGGAGAGAGCGAGGGGGAAGCCGGGCCGGGCCGAAAGGGGAAGAGAGAAGGGAGAAGGGGAAGGGTTTCGGCCCAGGGAGCTGAGGGGAAGTTTTTTTTTCATAATTTGGAGTTGATTTTTGATCTGGGATTTGAACTGCGGAGGAGGTTGAGGGGTTTTTTGAAACATTTTGAAAACCGCGTGCATTTGGAGGTGTATTTTAAGGTATATGGAAACCGGGGTATTACAAACCTACCCCCTTAGAAGAAATCTCGTCCTCGAGATTTGGTTGGTTTTCGAACAGGTGGGGGTGTTCTTTCCTGAGAGCATCCTCTCTTTCCCAAGTTGCCTCTTCTTCGCCATGACGACTCCAAAGAACTCTGCAGATTCTGGTAGTTGTAGTCCGTGTCTTCCGGGTGACCGTGTCCAAAATCTTGATTGGTCTCTCTTGATAGACTAGGTCTGGTTGTAACTCTTCGGCAGCCAGGTTCACTTGTTGGTCTGGTACTTTCAGGCACTTTCTGAGTTGGGATATGTGAAACACGTCGTGTATGTCACGCATCGATTCTGGTAGTTCCAGCTTATAGGCGACTTTTCCTATCCGCCGAACAATCTTGTAAGGTCCGACGTAGCGGGGTGCAAGTTTTCCTCGGACTTGGAATCTCTTTGTCCCTCGAATAGGTGACACCTTCAGGTACACTGAGTCTCCCTCTTCAAAACTAAGTTCCCGTCTTCTGCCATCTGCATAACTCTTCTGTCGGGATTGAGCTTCCTTCAGTCTTGCTCTGACTTCTGCCACCTTTTCTTCTGCTTCTTTAATTAAGGCAGGTCCTACTAAGGATCGTTCTCCCACTTCAGACCACATCAGAGGGGTTCTACATTTTCTTCCATATAGAGCTTCAAATGGCGCCATACCCAAACTGGCTTGGCGTCCATTGTTGTACGAAAACTCTGCAAACGGAAGGCTGGCTTCCCAGTTGGTGCCGTAGGTGAGAGCGCACGCTCTCAACATATCTTCCATGACTTGATTTACCCTTTCTGTCTGACCATCTGTCTGTGGGTGGTATGCGGTGTTGAAGTCTAACTTTGTGCCCATTGCTTCTTGAAGACTTTTCCAGAACTTGGAGGTGAACTGTGTCCCTCTATCTGACACTATTCTGCTGGGTATCCCATGCAACTTTACCACATTCTCGATGTAGAGCTGGGCTAACTTTGCTCCATTATAGGTGGTTCGCACAGGCAGGAAATGAGCAGTTTTTGTGAGTCTATCAATAATGACCCATATGGCATCATTCCCTTTTGGTGTTCTTGGTAACCCTGTCACGAAGTCCATACCTATCTCATCCCATTTCCACATAGGGATGGGTAGGGGTTGCAATAGACCTGCTGGTTTCTGATGTTCTGCTTTTACTCGCTGGCAAACGTCACATCGTGCCACATATCTTGCGATATCTGCCTTCATGCCCTTCCACCAGTAATCTGTTTTTAGGTCCAGGTACATCTTGGTAGACCCTGGGTGAATGGAGTAGACTGAGTTATGGGCTTCTTCCATAACAATTTTCCTGGTTACTCCTGTTTTCGGCACACAGATTCTGTTTTTAAACCATAGGGTGCCTTTCTCATCAACCCGAAGTCCGGTGACTGGCCCGGTACCGATGCGCTGAATTGCCTTCTGAATTTCCGTCTGCCTTCTGGTCTTACCTTATTTGTTCTACCAAGGTTGGTTGAACTGCCAACAGGCCTTGTTTGGGTTCTTGTACAATGTGCATGTTGAGTTTCAACAGGTCCTCTTTTAAGTGTTTATTCCTTGGGATCCACTCCTTGCCATATGCTTTTCTGCTCAATGCATCTGCTACCACATTTGCCTTGCCTGGATGGTACTGAATGCTCATATCAAAATCTTTGATTAGTTCTAGCCATCTGCGTTGCCTCAGATTCAGGTCAGGCTGGGTGAAAATGTACTTGAGGCTCTTGTGGTCAGTATACACCTCACACTTGTTGCCAATCAGATAGTGTCTCCATACTTTCAGTGCATGTACCACCGCAGCTAACTCAAGGTCGTGCGTGGGGTAATTTTGCTCATGATCCTTGAGTTGCCGGGAGGCATAAGCTATCACCTTGTCGTCCTGCATGAGGACGCAACCCAACCCTTGCCGAGACGCGTCACAGTATATGACGAAGTCCCGGTGAATGTCAGGCAGTACTAAGACTGGGGCTGAGGTTAGTTTGGCTTTCAGCTCTTGAAAGCTTTTCTCGCAGGCCTCGGTCCATTCGAACCGGGCACCCTTTTTCTGGAGCGCTGTCATGGGCTTGGCAATTTTCGCAAAGCCCCCAATGAACCGGCGGTAAAATCCCGCCAATCCAATGAAACTGCGGACTTCGCTCACATTAGTCGGCTGTGGCCATTCCATTACTGCCTCTACCTTTTCAGGGTCCACTGTTACCCCTTCTGCTGTGATGATATGCCCCAGGTATGAAATCCTTTCTAACCAGAACTCGCATTTACTGAATTTAGCATACAATTGGTGGCTTCTTAATTTCTCCAGTACTTTCCGGAGGTGTTCTTCATGCTCCTCGATTGTCTTGGAATAGACAAGTATATCATCAATGAAAACTATGACGTACTTGTCTAATCCGTCCATAAATATCTTATTCATGAGGTTCATGAAGTAAGCCGGGGCATTGGTGAGTCCAAAAGGCATCACTGTGAATTCATACTGGCCATATCTGGTAACGAAAGCAGTCTTGTGTATATCTTCTTCTCTGATCTTGAGCTGATGGTAACCTGACCTCAAGTCTATCTTGGAGAAATACTTTGCTCCCTTCAGCTGGTCGAATAGATCATCGATCCGCGGAAGAGGGTACTTGTTTTTTATGGTCATCTCGTTCAGGGATCGGTAATCTATACACATTCTCATACTTCCATCTTTCTTGGATACAAAGAGCACAGGGGCTCCCCATGGGGAAGAACTGGGTCTGACAAAGCCCTTCTCCTGTAGGTCTCTGAGCTGTTCTTTCAGTTCCACTAGTTCCTTTGATGACATTCTGTATGGTCTCTTGGCAATGGGTGGAGTTCCGGGGTAAAGATCAATTATAAATTCTATATCTCTGTCTGGAGGCATCCCGGGTAGCTCATCAGGGAAGACATCTGGGTACTCTCGGGTTATAGGTACATCATGGATGGTCTGGATTTGTATGTGGAAGTTCATGGGGTCGCGGGTAGGTTTATCGACGTGGAAGAATACTCTGGTTCCATCAGGGTGGACTAGGTACACAGTTTTGTTTTTGCAGGTTATGACGCCCTGGTGAGAGCTCAACCAGTTCATGCCCAGAATGACGTCAATGTCCTGGGACTTGATCACTATGAGGTTTGCGGTGAACACTACCCCTCTTAGAAGGATTTGGACCCCGACACAACCGAGTTGACACGGGATGTCAGCCCCGGGTGTTCGGGTTAGGAGTGGCTTTTTGAGTGGTATGGTAGGGATGTTGTGTTTCTCGACGAAGGATGAGGATATAAATGAATGTGATGCACCAGAATCAAATAGAACAGTTGCTTTAACTGAGTTTACCAGGAACTCACCGAGAGCCACACCAGTAGCCTGCTGTGCTTCTTGCGCTTCGACATGGTTGATGCGGGCCCTGTTAGCTGGTGGCAGGGGTGGCTTGCCGGACTGAGTACTCGTCGTAGGACGGTTCCCGGTAGCACTGGTCTGTTTTGGCCCATTTACTGAGTTGGAGAAGGTGGATGCTGCTGGTCGCATCTGCTGAGGACAGTTGAACTGAAAATGCCCAGGCTTGCCACACTTGAAGCAGGTACGAGGGTCATACTGCTGAGTCTGGTAGCTGCTTTGAGATGGAGCAAAGCGTGACGGGTTCGAAATAGTGTTTCTGGGGGGCACACCATACGAGCCCCGTGACACTTGCCCACCAAAACTCTTCTGGCGGAAACGGCGTTCCTGGCGCTGGGACTTGATCTCCATAAACTTCCTTTTGAGCTGACTTTTCTCTTTGCGCTTATCTTCTTCTATCTGGATGACTCGGTTGATCAGTGTTGCGAAGCTTGGTGCTTCATTTGAGTGAACTATGGACTTGATTTCAGGGTTCAGTCCCCGAATGAAACACTTGCACTTCTTAGGATCAGTGTTGACTTCTTCCGGTGCATAACGGGACAGAGTGGTGAACTTCTCAATGTACTCTTGCATGGTCATGGTGTTCTGCTTCAGCTTCCTGAATTCTTCTGCCTTGAGATCTCTCGCAGCTTCTGGAACATGATATTTGCGGAAGTCTTCCAGGAATCCTTCCCAGGTAACTTGCCCTCTTTGAGCTTCACGGTAACTTTCCCACCAGGCCAGTGCTGCCCCAGTGAGTTGATGACTGGCCAGGGCTACCTTGGTTGGCTCATCACAGTTAATAATTTCCAACTTTCTTTCAATGGTCCTGATCCAGTCATGAGCTTCAAGGGGATCATGGGATCCAACAAAAGGTGTTGGTCTTAGTTTCATGAACTCACCCATCAGATTCTGAGCTCTGCCTTGCTGGGGTGGCGGTGCCTTCTGGGCTATTCCTTCTATGCAACGGACTAAGTTCTGAGTCAGTTCCACGATTGGATTGGGTGGTGGGGGTGGAGTCCGTTGAGGCGTACGAGTGTGACTTTCTGCTCCATTGCTTCCACTTTGTGCACCTGTTGCTGTTGGGTCGTTATCATTCTGAACAGCTACTGCTGCTGGCAAGTTGTTATCACCTTGTCCCTCGGCCACTGCCTCGGGTGCAACATTGCCGGCGTTGCCTGAGTGGTGAGATGCCATCTGAAAACAAGGGTGATTTTTAGGATAGAGATTAAGTGTTCTTTGTTGATAGACAAACATCGCGGAGGTTTCGAAATTTTATTTTATTCAAACAATCGTTCTAGCGATACAAGGAGGCAAGGCACGCCTCAGGACAACATTGGTGACTCTACTCGAGGGGATCTAACAGCTCCTCCAAAGTAGTCGAGGTACCCTCCCGGGGAAGCACCTCGAAAACAGAGAGGTCTAAAACGTCGTTAGAGAAGGCCTCACTAGCTGGAGGGAAAACGCTCCAATCTAACTCTAGACTGGCTAAGTCAGCACTCTGGCATCCTTCTGCCTCCTTGTCCTGTGCTGGTTCCTCAGGCTCCGTCCTGGCCTTCTTTGCTGGGCGTTCTTCCTTCGCTGGCTCTTCGGGCTCGGTCCTGATCCTCTTTGCTGGGCGTTCCTCCTTTTCCTTTGCTGGCTTTTTAGGCTCGGTTCTGGTTCTTCTGGCCATACGCTCCATCTTTTCCTTGTACTTGATGCGCGTGCTCCTCACCATCTCCCAGGCTGCCTTTTCCTTGTCCTTAGCAGCTGCTAGTTTAGCACGTAAGGAAGCATTTTGGACCCTCAGCTCTCTTGCCTCCATTTCACTGGCTAGCACTCGACGGTGGGTTTTGAACAGCTGTTTGTCTAGCTTTTGGAAGTGGGTGTCTAAGGCATAAAGGTAGTTGGTTAAGCTGGACATGGTGGGGTTTTTGTTGGATACCCTACCTTCTACTACTGGGGTTAGGCGTCTTTTCCATAAGGGAGTGGTTCGGTCTTCCGCTGGGAAGAACCGTATGCTGGTGTGCTCAATTTCTTTCTCATAGATGTTGCATAGGCGGCGAAGGGTGTTGAGGGCTGCAGTGTGCTTGGTAAGGTTTGGGTCATGGCCAGGGGTGGTTACTGCAAAGCCGGGGTGTTTCTTGCTGGCTTCTATGTAGACGGTTATGGCACAACCTATGGTGTCGGGTTTGTGGAATTCTACAATTTTATAGTAGGGTTCTTTGGGAATGTCGAGTAGCCAAGTGCAATGGTGCAAGAGCTGGACGAAGTCAGTCTCTCCGTGCTCGCTGGTCGCGAGAGCTGGAATCGCCGGGGCCATCTGGAGAAGGAACAAGCAGGAGTAAATAGATGGATAAGCACCAAGAAAGTTTTATAAAAGAATTTGGACTCAGAAACGTTATTTGACTTAGGGTCGCGTCTTACGGCCAACCTACGGCTCTGATACCACCTGAAGTGCCCCTGATTTCTCAGAAGCTAAATGTGATACAAATGCTAGTCCCAGGAGGCTAGCCACACATTTATTCAAAGCAGTAAAGAGTCTGTCTTAGCGATTACAACACAACATTACATAAATAAGCGGAAGCGGTAAATAAAACGAGCATCTTTTATTCGACCCAACTCCACAGGCGGTTGGGGATAAGAGCATGACCTAGCCAAAGAACGCCTCGGCGAACGCGTCGAAGTCCTCTGAAAAACAACAACAAAGCAAGGGTGAGTACTTCGTACTCCGCAAGCCCACCTCACTCCTCGCGGAGGGACGGGTAAAGACCTATTAGTACATGCAAGGGAATATCTGTAGCTTAGGGTGTTTGCCATGATAAGAGTTGCGCATGCATGGGATATCTAGTTGGAATGTTTTAGTTTAGGAAAACGGTTTTATTCCCCGAGAATAGATACTTGCCGTCGGACTTGCCGGTCCGGGCGGCTCGTGGCTCACCGGCCACCACATTTTTCACACACTCCTCCTCGGCAACCGCAGCTGCCTCAAAACCATTCTTTTTAACCCTTCCCATCCCACATTTTGTAAGAAGCTAGTTTCCGAAACCAAACCGTAACCCCGTCCATAACAATGGACACTGGACTATCCGGATAGATTTTAAACTCTGATCAGAGATGTGCACTTTACCCACAAGTTCGGATATCATGATAGGAGCGACCATATCATATCAATCCTATCTAGGCCATTCCCGTGCAAGGCTTCCCCAGACTTCAACCATGAGAGACGCGGGACCACCTGTCGCTCAGACCCGCAGCCACGCGACTGTTGACCCCTGACCGCAGCCATGCAACCGCGCCCATTTCCCAATCTCTCATGCATCCCAGCACACCGGTCTACGTCCGGTTGGTTCTTGCGGGGTCCGACCACGGGTTGCCGCATACAACCTCGAGTGGTTGCACAAGCGGGTTAGGTGAGATGAGATGTAAACTCGGTCCTTAAGGGTAGAGCTCCCACATTCGCTCATCAACTGAGCTATCACCTGCCCGACCCTCGCAACAAGGGCCGGACTCCGGGGCTTCCGTGATCACGTCACCCCAGGGTTTCTACCCCCAAATGTGGCTTCAACAACCGAAGTCGTCTGCCGGGGTCTTTCCCCATGTTTTACACCAAAACACTTTCCTTTTTCCCCCGCCCATCCATAATTCATTTTCCAAGTGAGGGATTATAAATGGTATAGTATATGAGCGAACCCACCTATGCGCGCTACTTCTATTATGGCTTAGGAGGCTATTTTATTGGGGTAGTCCTTAGCTAGCAAAACATGCAGGGTTTTTGTGTTATGAACCTAGGCCGGGGTTGTATTGACGAAATTAGGTATTTTTATGCATCAAGCACGGGGAATTCAGTGGACTTGCCGTCGTCAAGCTCTTCGTCACAGCGAAGCTCGGGAGTTGTTTCCTCGGGCTCGGTGTCGACAGCAGTCACTTCCGGTTCCGGCGGGTTCTCGGGCGTTTCGTCTACCGCAAAAACAAACACACAAGTAAACATACGTGCATACAGACCAAAAGCAAGGTGAAGCCTATTATTACAGATAGAGGATGACTTTAGATGAATTTAGGTGAAAGAATCACTTGATTTGGAGTAAAATGACCAAGATATACACATTTCAATTTTTGGAATATCCATAAATCAAAATGGAAAAAGAGAAAGACCACACGGGCCGAAACGGCGCATGCGGCCCACCCCTTTCCTCTGGTGCGGCTCGGCCCAGCCCACTCGGCGCGTGCGCGGGCCTTAACAGGCCGGCCCACAGCGCGCGCGGAGGGGAGGGACGGCGGGCGACGGCGTCGCGCCAGCCCCACCTGTCATCCATACGGAGCAGGGGGCGGCGTCGACGGCCGTTTGGCCCAAGCCGATCCGGGTCTTCAATGGACCGGCCGCCGGGGGCGGACCGGTTCACCGGTGGCTTGCCGCCGGTGATCCGGTTCCGTCGCCGGGGACCGACCCTAGAGTGACGTGGAGCTTCGCCGAGAAGTTTGGTGAAGACAGGGTCGAGGGGGCGCCGTGTGCGAGCGTGGCGGCGAGCGCCGGGGTGGAGAGCCATGGCGCGGCGGCGCTCCGGCGAGGCCGGGGCGGGGCCGGGCCAATTGATGGAGGGGAAAGAGGCGCGCCCTTACCAGGGACGCGGTGCTCACCTATTGGAGCTTCGGGGTAGCTCGGAGCTCCGGAATCGGAGAGGGAGGCGGTCGGCAATGGCGGGCACCGGGACGGGGTGGACGGGGCGTTCGCGCCGAGGCGCTTGCCGAGGGTGGAGGTGGTGGGTGCGTGCGTCGGGGTGAGCGGGAGGAAGAGCCGGCGCGGGGGCTTGCCCCTTTTATAGGTGGCGGCGCGGCGGCGTCGAGGCGGGGCCGACGCCGTCCGGCGGGTCCCGGAGCAGGGGAGGGGAGGCGTGGCGCGCTCGGGTGAAGTGGGCGCGTCCGCGTGCGTGAGGTGGCAGTGTGCGCGTGCGACCTTGGCCGCAGGCGACGTGGCGTCGTGGCGCGCCGGCATGGCGTGCCGAGCCGGCGGGGACCGGACACTCCCGTGGGGGGAGGGGCAGCGGCTTGCGTGCCGCGGCCGGGCTAGGGCGGTGACTAGAGGCGCTCGAGTGCCTGGCCGAGGTGCTGCGGCGGCGCAGAGAGGTGGGAGACGGCGCGGCGACGACGGCGTCGCGCGCGTGCACGCGTCGTCACTGGCGCGTGCTGGAGGTAGGGGACGGGGGGGGGGGGGGGGCGAGTGGGCCGTTGGGCCAAGGAAAGGAAGAGGAAGAGGGAGCGGGAGCTGGGCCGAGCGTGGCCCATGCGGGGAAATGAGGGAGAGAGCGAGGGGGAAGCCGGGCCGGGCCGAAAGGGGAAGAGAGAAGGGAGAAGGGGAAGGGTTTCGGCTCAGGGAGCTGAGGGAGAAGTTTTTTTTTCATAATTTGGAGTTGATTTTTGATCTGGGATTTGAACTGCGGAGGAGGTTGAGGGGTTTTTTGAAACATTTTGAAAACCGCGTGCATTTGGAGGTGTATTTTAAGGTATATGGAAACCGGGGTATTACAGGTGCGGATGTAGATTTCTACCCGCGGGTGTCCATTGGGCCCCATAAATAATAATATATTGTTCTAAATCTTAATCCTTGATAGATTGAATTTATCCTAACTCACTAGAGTCTAAAATACTACTGTGTGTGAGCACCTTGATTTGGCTTGCGATTTGATGGCGTGCCCATAGTGTCTTAAGCCGTTGAACCATCCTATGAACAAGGCCTGCAGAATCAGTCGTGCTGTCATAGCCAACACGATGCATAAATTCATCGATGCAATCCTCTATGTCATAAGACATCTCCTGCACTTGCCTCCGCCACTCCTTGGTCTGCAAATCAAGGTCACTATCCACCTCTGCCAGCCTCTGAAGGAGGGCGTTCATGCTGCTCAGCTCATCCTTCATAAAGTTCACCTCCCTTTGCACACCTGTCAGCTTTGTGTATTCCTCCCCAAGCAGGGCCGTAAGCTTGCCGATGACAGATGTGACCACCCCTGTCAATGCACTCGCCATCTGTGGAAAGATTGATGGGTTTAACAATTCCGGATATCAAAGCGAATTAAAATGCAACCTGCATGATGAAGAAATGCATCGGCTAGGATGATATTCCATAGTCCAAAAAAAGGCTGCATATGGTGAAAAAACAATACACAATACTAACGTATTCACTGATCATGAAACTTGTGAAACAGTCTCTTCGACCATTAAAGCAAGGTGCATTTTGTTTTTTTTTTAAGTCAAGCCTTACAAATTTTGAAAAAAAAAATCAAATTTATGGATGCTTAAAGTATAGAGGTTTCATAAATAGAGTTATGTTAAAAGTAATTTTAAAATAAAGTTGATTTTGTAGCAATTGACAATATAATGCAAGAGAAATCAATGGTCAAAATCTCTTTCCAAAGGTTTCCTTGTACTTAGAACGAAGGGCAGGGAGAGTACGAAATAAGCCAGGTTGATTAAGATGCATGAAGGTAAGCAAGTGGACAGCTAAACGCGTAATTCTGATGAAAATAATTTCAACAAGAGGCCACTACATAATGCTTAGTACAGTCAACCACATCACAGCACCTTAGCCCCAAGCAGTGTTTACTTACCGATACTGAAAAAAGGTAAAAAAAAAAAAAAAAAAACAGAGGTTGCTGAGAAACGTATTTCTCGTTTTCTCTTGTTTCGATCTTCTCAAGTTTTTCGGACTAAACTTAGAAAAATGGCTAAAAAATATGTATATTATTTCTAGACCACATAACATCATTTGTACAGAACTATACAGACACAGAGACGAAGCGTCGAAGCCTAAGAATGGTAGCGGGCGAGTAACTGGAAGAGACGGAAATTGAAACAAAAAAAAAAGGTGATTTTGGGTTGTACTTCTTTCTATATGGGAAGCGTTGTGCGTCTCACTTTGCAACCCAAAGCATAGCAGCCAGCTAGTACCTTGCAGTTCAAATGAACAGGCGAACAGCTATCAATCGACGACGATTAGATCGGCGAGGCGCGGGGAAGGGGAAGGCCAAGCCGTCGGCCCGGGAGCTCCGCGCAGCCGCGGCCGCAAGCAGACGGTCGGCCGGTGGCCGGACCGCCGGAGCGGAGAGCGGGAGACGCCCAGCTGGGGGCAGGCCAAAGGTGGTGAAGGTGGCCACCGGCAGACGCCGCGCGGACCGCGGAGGCCGGAGGCGGCTTTGTGGTCTTGTGGAGAAACGTTTCTTGACTTCTTGTGTGGCGGAGCGCGGCCGGGGTAGGGGGGCGACTTTTTGCGTACTGAGAACTGAGAAATGCCAATTGTCAACAACTTCGTCTCAGTCAGAGATTCAGAGATGCTCTTTCCAACCCCAAACACGAAGTGTTGTTTTGGACGTCGACGTAAGCTAAACTTTAGGTCTTGATCCAATTACAACATATTTTTATAGGAGATAATCTCGCCAGCGGTCTTTGAACTTATCTCAAGGTTTTATCTTGGTTTAGATATTTTCAAAATGCACATTTAAATTCTCAAACATGATCTAAGGTTTTATTCAGGTTTTTGTGCTCTCAAAATGCACGCTTAAATCCCTAAAATTGCTAATCCATTTCATATATGTCCAAATTTTGGTTACTAAAGGCAATTATGTGTGCTTGACAAGTTTGGCCAATGTGTCACCCTCCCCCTCCCGCCGCCGCTCACCAATCCAGCACTACCCTCCTCCACCTAGGGGTAGTAGTGAGCCATGATCCAAATGTATCTCCACAATCTAAATGAGTCATTGATGATTTTTAGTTCAAAAATAATGAATAGAAATGCGATCCGATTCGTTTTGGGTCCGATCCGTAAAATAGCTAGGCAAAATTTGAGAGCCATTTACCACCCCTACCCTCACCGCACCCCACCGCTACTCGCCCACTCTATGCCCTACGGCTGCCCTTGTCGTGTTGTTGCCCTAAGAACCGTCCCTACATCCCACATCCATTTCGCCACCATTGTCTCGGCGAGGGTAGGTGCGGCAGCATGACAAGGAGGTGGCAGTAGCCATCAGGACACGTGTAGGGCGAGTGGGTAGGCACAAAGACAGGCAACTGCGAATATGCGAGGGGGCACCACGACGAGGGAGGGCGGCGATAAAGGGGTGCAGTGGATAGAGTGACAGACGGAGGAGGAAGAGGAGTTTAGCATGAGTCGTAAAAATTTGGATATATATATATACGAAACAGATTAGCAAATTTAAGGACTCGTGCGTGCATTTTGAGAGTATTTAGACCTACATGAAACACTATAACAAGTTTAAGGACTTGAATATGCAATTTGAGAGTACAAGGACCTAGATTAAACCTCGGAACAAGTTCAAGGACCACCAGTAAAATTATTTCTTCTTATAGTCATCTATTGATAAATAAATCTGGTAAATTATTATGTAAAATTTTATTTGCTATTTACAAGGGGTAAAGCCATTCTCATGCCTTTGTCTCTCTAACCAAACAAAATAATTTTATCACATTACCAATACAAAGATAGGATCGTCTTATTCTTAAAAACCTGGGACGTAAATCCTAAAAATATTAGGACAACTACCCCACATCTACTTGTCTCCAAGTTAAACACGCTCGAATATTATAAACTGTTATTTTTTTTGACGCTTTATAAACTGTTATTGTTATTATTACATCCATTCTCCAATGTCTGCTTTATACAGTATTGAATAAAAACCGTAAAAAACACAGGAGAGAGTATTAAAAAGGAGAAAGGATTTTGATAAATCGGCCCATAAGCGATCAGCGTTCGAGCCCATCTGGCCCCTTCGTCCTCGAGTTCCACCAGGCCGGCGGCCGCAGCCAGAGCCGACCGCCGAGCTCGATTCGAGTCGAAGGCAGGAGAGCTCGCGAGGCGGCGGCCGGGGAACCCCGTCCCGGAGGGAAGGAAGCGGCGGCCGCAGCCGGGCGAGATGGTGAAGGCGCGGATGACGACTACGGACGTGGCGGCGGAGGTCAAGTGCCTCCGCCGCCTCATCGGCATGCGCCTCGCCAACGTCTACGACATCACCCCTAAGGTCAGTCGAGTCCCCGCCGATGCGCCGCCTGCCTTCCCTCCCTTCCTTCGCCCACCCTCTCCCTATCTCTCCCCCTTGCTGGCTTCGTCGCTTGGCTGGCTGCGCGGCAACCCTAGCTGCCGTGCCGCCGAGGGGGCGCGGCGCGGGGGGTTGGATGCTAGCCAGCGATCGGATGCGAAGGGTGCTGGCGAAGTTTGGCGGCGCCTAGGGCGTACTAGCATTTAGTTTGACGCGAGCGGTGGTTCTGGTCTGTCTGCTGTGAGATTTCCCTGTGCGATTTTTCAATATTTGATGTAGCCTGTAAAATTTGACATCAGAAGCAACAGATTAGCAGTTTGGTGGTCTGAGGCTCGTGGTACACATTTTATGCGCAGTTGAGTGGGATACATACATGATCCTTGCGCTTGCTTGTGGAGTAGTATTTTCCGAGGAGCAACTAGGTGGTCCTTGACAATCGTGTTTCCCTTACTGAGGATTAGCTGCCTGAACTCTTTGGGTGTTTAAAAACCAGCATATCATCAGATCATTATGACAAACAGTTCACGCTGTTCTGCAGCATTCTCAGTTCTCACATACTGTGTCATTGAATACAAATTTGCATTTGCTGTATGATACGGATGCACAAGTAATTTTGGTATCGCCTTTTCTGCACGCGGACAGACGTATCTTTTCAAGCTGATGAACAGCAGCGGAATTACCGAATCCGGGGAAAGCGAGAGGGTTTTGTTGCTCATGGAGAGTGGTGTCAGGTTCCACACCACTCAATACGTTCGGTGAGATTCTACTCGCTTGCCCTACATGAATGCTTATGCTGTTCCCTTGTTCTGGAACATTAATTAATGGCTAGACCCTTGTGTTTATGCATCTCTGCAGTGACAAGAGCACCACGCCTTCGGGTTTCACTCTGAAACTACGGAAGCACATTCGTAACAAGAGGCTTGAAGATGTCCGCATGCTCGGATATGACAGGGTATTGCTCCAGTTTCCCTTCCTCTCAGAAAAAAAACATTTCAAGTCAGCGGCCTTGTACTGTTGTTGGTTGGTCCGTTTAGTGAGGCCCTTGTTCTGTTTGTGCAGATTATCCTTTTCCAGTTTGGGCTTGGCACTAATGCACATTTCATAATTCTGGAGCTTTATGCACAAGGAAACATCCTTCTCACGGATTCAGAATACACAGTGATGACACTTCTCCGTTCTCACAGGTTGTTACCTGATTCTGGAGAATAGTACACTGTACTTATTAGGTGCCATGTTGCAGCAGTTTAGGACAAGCATGTGATCCAAGGATGCTCTTTATTTTCTTTCTTATGCTGTGTTTATTATATTTATTTTATATTCTATATGGATCACAGGGATGACAACAAAGGATTGGCCATCATGTCGCGTCATCGCTATCCTGTAGAAGCTTGTCGTGTTTTTGAAAGGACTGACTTTGCAAGGTTGAAGGACAAGTTGACAATGTCTGATGACGTTGATGATAAAGAACCCTTGGAAATTACAACTGGGTCAACTGAAGCTCAGGAGCCTTCACAATCCACTAATGATGAAGTGTCTGTAGCTGAAATATCTGACAAACCATTGAGTAAAAAAGAAAAGAAGGCTGCTGCAAAAGCTAAAAAGTTTGGTTCGAATGCAAAAGCCGATAATGTTGCTCAATCCAATAAGGCTACTCTGAAGACAATCCTTGGGGAAACATTGGCTTATGGCCCTGCACTAGCAGAACATATCATACTGGATGCTGGTTTGGTTCCAAGTACAAAGGTTGGGAAAGATCCAGAGAGCTCTATTCATGATAGCACTGTTCAGGCTCTAGTGGAATCTATTACAAGGTTTGAGGACTGGCTTGTAGATATTATATATGGCCAAAGGATTCCTGAGGGTTTTATTCTCATGCAGAATAAGATGACTGCAAAAAAGAACCTCACACCCTCAGAAGAGGCTTTAACCAACCAGAAGGTATGTATAATTTTGCTCCTTGCTTACTTAGTAGTTAGTACTGTTGTGGAATTGAGTGAGCAAATTTACTTCTATGTTTCATGCACAAGAATTGGCTGTTGGCCACATATGACATGCTTTTTTTTTATCATTGGGCATTGGCACTTACACATTATCATATGATCAATGCAAAGTCTGCAACTCTGTATAACAACTGTTTGCGTTCCTTTACGCAGATATATGATGAATATAACCCTATTCTACTGAATCAATTCAAGTCAAGGGAATATGACGAGTTTGCAACATTTGATGCTGCATTAGACGAGTTCTACAGCAAAATTGAAAGTCAAAAGGTGAATCAACAGCAGAAAGCAAAAGAGGAATCTGCAGCTCAGAGGCTGAATAAAATAAAATTGGATCAGGTCTCCCACCTAACTTTTAATGCATATGTGCAACTGAGTTTCTCATAGTATTTTTCTTTCCGTTGGTGGTTATTATTCTTAGTCCATTCCTCTGTTCTGTAATGCAGGAGAATCGTGTGCATACATTGAGAAAGGAAGTGGACCATTGCGTAAAAATGGCAGAGCTAATCGAGTACAATTTAGAGGATGTAGATGCAGCAATTTTGGCCGTCCGTGTTTCGCTTGCAAATGAAATGAGTTGGGAAGCTCTTACTCGAATGATTAAAGAGGAAAGGAAGGCTGGAAACCCAGTAGCTGGTCTTATTGATAAGCTAAATTTTGAAAGAAATTGCATTACTCTACTATTGAGCAACAATCTTGATGACATGGATGAGGATGAGAAAACTGCACCAGTGGAAAAGGTATCCTCCGTGGCTGTTGTATGTAGCATGAGAAGATAGGTTTTTTGTTGACTATTATGCCTTTTTGGACCTGGTTCCTGGGATGAGTTACATTGGCTCCCCACCCCCAACCCCTGCTATTTAGTCATGTATATTCCCTTGGTACATTCCTTTTTTGAATGAACCAAAACTTTTTTATGCACCTTTTTTTTTATGCCAAAACCTTGGTATATTTAGTCATATATATTTACCTTTTTATCTTTCAGATAGCCACCTAGTAGTTTTACTTGATTAAGCATCATCCGCCCATTAACTCCATTGTATGCTGCCTAAATTTCTACTTGTCACTATTTTATGCTTCCTCACAAACTCATGATACATTTTTTGGTCTTGTGTAAATATGGTGCTATAATTCAGTTGCCTTTAAACTTGCAGTGTCAATATCTTCACACTGATTTCTCATCAACTTGACGCTTCCGTTTTTGTTCTTTTAGGTAGAGGTTGATATATCACTTTCTGCACATGCAAATGCAAGGCGTTGGTATGAAATGAAGAAGAAACAGGAAAGCAAACAAGAGAAGACCGTCACAGCTCATGAAAAAGCATTCAAAGCCGCCGAGAAGAAGACACGTCTTCAGCTTGCTCAGGTACTTTAATAGATTTGTACTTATTGTTATTACAGCAGTATGAGGCAAGGCACTTAGGCACTACCTGGATGCTTCTGCGCTCAGGACAGGCAATGCAATTTTGTAAGGTTTATTGTATGATGGGATCTTGGCTGCTCTGTTGCTGTCTGTTGCTTCCTCCTGGATGTAGAAGTCCTAAGAATTGTGTTGGGCCTTGACGTTGGTCCACTTGGACCAAGTTCTAGGTTTTTTGGGATATACTTTAATGAGCCCTGCACAAACAAGCCATATCCTATATCAATGTTTTCAAATCGGCTGGTCGGACCTGGTTGCCTAGTGACCGACCAGGCGACTAATCGCGATTAGTCGACGACCAGGTCGAGCCTGGTCGTTCCCTAGTCCATATGTCCATATGTTTAGTATATAGTGTATATATATACAATATAGTATACAACAAGCAATTCTGCAGTCGGTGACAAACAAGCAGAGCTGCAGAGGAGCTGGCTGCTGTGTGCAGACTGCTGAGCAACACCAAGCTACAAGCAGGAAGCGGGAATGCTTGCAGGAAGGGTGCAAATGGGGACTAGGGGAGCAGGGGGTGCGGAAGACCAATGAAGCTTACCGTCAGAGGAAGATGAGCTCATCTTCAACTTCAACTTCAAGAGGGTGACGGCGCAAGGATGAAGGGGCTGCAGCAGCCAGCAGCTGCCTGCTGCCTCCGCGATTCCTTGCTGGGGTGTGGGCCTCTGCAACTGGAAGGCGCCGGGAGAGATGGACAGGACAGGAGCCTGGTGGAGTGAGGACAGGAGAGGATCTAGAGGTGGTGGTGGCGCTGGGAGGGAAAGAGGAGGCTGGCCGCCGGCGGAGAGGACGGAGCCCGGGAGCCGCGGCCGGAGTCGACGCGAGATTCGTTTCTGGCGGCTGGAGGCGCGGGTTACCGGCTGGATTCGCCCGCCTCTTCTCCTGCTCGCTATTTTAGCCTCCAGGCATGTGTCTCTTGCAACCCTATCCGGCTGAATTGCTAGCCCAATTGAGCCTCTCAAAGCCCAAGTTCCAATGTGGCTGCCCAACGCCCTGGTCGACCGATTAATTGTGATTAATCGACAACTAATCGAACTACCAGAAACCTGGTCGCTCTGGTCGGGTCGGTGGCCCTGGTCGACCTTGGAGTACCAACCTGGGCGATTAATCGCGATTATCAGACGACTGTCCTATATGTTTCTCTTGAGAAAAACTGTCACAAGTCATTGGTTTTTTTTCTCTCTTTTGTCTTCTTTGATAGCATTGAGGAATGATCATAAGAATGGTCGAAGTGGAAGGCTTTTAGCTGTCTTCGGAAGCAATTGTTTGTTTTGGCCTTTTGCTTTGTTTAGATAGTGGTTATTATATATTCATTATCATTGTCTCAGCATATCCATTGTCATTGTTTCAAGAAACTACTTAATTTACTGTCTTGTTGCTGCTAACTGTAAAATAACCTTCATATATCGGTATTGTAGGAAAAAACTGTTGCTGCAATCACTCATATGCGTAAAGTTCACTGGTTCGAGAAATTCAATTGGTTCATCAGCAGTGAAAACTACTTGATTATCAGTGGCCGAGATGCTCAACAGAATGAGTTGATTGTCAAGCGCTATATGTCTAAAGGAGATCTGTAAGTACCATTATATCTAATGTATTCTGCAAACAATGTCAATGCATTTTCTCATTGTATCATATTTTACAATTGATATTAGAAAACACAGCTTATATATTGTAATGCCTCAAAAGTAGTGTTATCATATGTTCATTTTGTTCCATGAATTTCTCATAGAAGCTGCTGGTTGGTTTTGCATCTTGAATAGGTATGTCCATGCCGAGTTACATGGAGCTTCCAGTACTATAATCAAGAATCACAAACCTGACACTCCTATTCCACCATTAACACTAAACCAAGCAGGATGCTTCACTGTGAGTTCAAGATTGTCGCTAAACATTTTACCGCACAATTAAAAATCATTGCTCATGATTCTGAGCTTCTGTTGCAGGTTTGCCACAGCAAAGCATGGGATTCAAAAATTGTTACAAGTGCTTGGTGGGTGTATCCAAATCAAGTTAGCAAGACAGCCCCTACTGGCGAATACCTTACTGTTGGGAGCTTTATGATCCGTGGCAAGAAAAATTTTCTCCCACCTCACCCTCTTGTTATGGGCTTTGGTATGCTCTTCCGTTTGGATGAGAGCTCCTTGGCGTCTCATCTGAATGAAAGAAGGGTTAGGGGTGAAGATGAAGCCCTCGAAGAAACTGAAGCAGAGTCTCACAAGAAGCTGAATAACCCTCAATCTGATGACGAAATTGCTAGTGAAAATGGTTCAGACAAGGAAATACACAAAGATGAATTAAACGGGGAAAATACAAGCATTGACCAAAATAATAATCTTGGTCTTTCTGATCTATCTACTAATATTAGTAGTGCCACCTCTCCTGAACCTCTTGCTCCCCAAGCTGAGGAAAATTTGGACAATGGTAATTCCAGTTCAAAGGAAGAAACATCCAATGCTTCTGTTTCATCTCAACTTGATGATCTGCTCGATAAAACTCTTGGACTTGGCCTTGGCCCATCCAAGGTGCCAGGTAAAAGCTCTTTGCTCGGCAGAATACCATCCAGTTTAGCAGAAGATGGTGATGATCTTGAAGTGAAAAAACTAGCAGTAAGAGAGAAACCGTACATATCAAAAGCAGAAAGAAGAAAATTGAAGAAGGGCGAGTCAACTGGTGAACCTGCTATTGATTCCCAAAATGGTGAAGCTAAGGAAAATACAAAAGGTGGTTCTAAACTAAGTGAGCCAGGTACTTCGCAGCAAGAAAAAGGAAAGGTAAACACAAAGGCCACTGGTTCTAAAGTCAGCCAGCCAGGTAATTCACAGCAAGAGAAGGGAAAAGGTAGTGCACAGGCTGCTAACCCTAAAGTAAGTCGTGGACAGAAGGGCAAGCTTAAGAAGATTAAAGAGAAGTATGCAGAGCAGGATGAAGAAGAAAGGGCGATTCGTATGGCATTGCTTGCGGTAATAAAAACTCATTATCTTCTTTCCTACTGTATTTTTTCTTTCCTACTATATTGTGACAATGATTGCCCTTTTGTACTTCTGGTTTTAATATTTTTTTCCTCGTGCTTACTCATGTTAGTCATCTGGTAAAGCTTTGCGAAAGGATAAGCCATCACAAGATGGAGAAGGAACCGCTGTCAAAGAATCAAAACCATCAGCGGGTACTGATATTTTCCTATCATTTTCAGGGTTTTACTTGTGATATGTGATTACAGTATATTGTTCTTTATAATCTACAACTTTGCCAGAATTCTGTTGATCAGTCTTCTGATAGTTGACTTGCTTTTATTTGAGATGGTATACTCTTAGATTGCTTAATAATTTTTTCTCCCATGTTGAACTAGAAAATGAAAAGATTGTTTGGAAGTACCATGTTCCGCATGTATGTTCAAATCTACACCTTTAACTCGTGCAGGTGAAGACGACTCAGCAAAAATATGTTATAAATGCAAAAAGCCTGGGCATCTTTCACGCGATTGCCCAGAAAGTACATCTGAGGTGGACCGAAATGATGCCAGCATTAATAGAGGCAAGGATGACATGGGTACGAGTACCGCTCCTGCTGGTGGTAACAGTGCCTTGGACGAAGATGATGTTCAAGAGATTGGTGATGAAGAAAAAGAAAAATTGATTGATTTGGACTACTTAACTGGAAACCCAGTACCAAGTGATATTTTGCTCTATGCTGTACCTGTGTGCGCCCCTTACAATGCATTGCAGACTTACAAATATCGTGTAAAGATTACCCCAGGCACCGCAAAGAAAGGAAAAGGTATGTTTCTTGTATCATTTCAATACATCAAGCGACAAAAGGTCTACGAGCTGCAGCCTTTTTTTCATGATTTTTTCCTCATGTATCAACCGTCCTGATGCCAAATTTGTTGGTTTCAGCCGCCAAAACCGCTATGAGCTTGTTCCTGCACACTCCTGATGCCACCAACCGTGAGAAGGAGCTGATGAAGGCATGCACAGACCCTGAACTGGTGGCTGCAATCGTTGGAAACGCTAAGATCACAGCACCTGGGCTCACTCAACTGAAGCAGAAACAGAAGCAGAAGGGAAAGAAGTCTGCAAAACAGAACTAACGTTGAAATCGTCGTGCCCAAAGGAGAAGTTTTGATCCATCCCCGATCTGTGAACCAAAGCTTTTATCGTTGCAGAAAGTATGTAAATGTTGTGATTTGTCGCTTGAGGCTTCTTTGGAGGTCGTAGATAGACACAATTGGTGCTTGTAAAGCGTTTAAAATCCCTTTAGCATCATGAGTCCAAGATCCAACAGAGGCAGCGCCAGGCACGTAGTACTTACTTAGGACCTGAGTTGCACGTCTATATGATACACAGTGGCAATATTATTAGGTAAACAACTTATGCAGAGGCCTTATAAATAAAAAATCACAATATTCATTTGAAACTGACTACTTCTGTATCCTATTTATAATACTTTGCACATGAATTCCACACTTTGATTTCATTTCAAAGATGAAACTAGCTGTTCCCACTACATTGTGGAAGTATGAGTGGGAACCAATCAAGGCTTTGTAACATATACTGCAAAAAACGGTACATGTAAACTGAATATCTCGCCCAACACGAAAGGTTATGAACAAAAGGCATCGCATCAGCTATACAGAAAGATCTGCGCTCTATACCGGATGAACAAACGCAATATTTTTTTGAATGTAAACCATCGCAATATTTCGCTACTCCGTCTTGATGACCCTGAAGGAGTCCATGACTCTTCTGAGGTCGTCCTCTTCCTCCAAAAACACCTGCTCCGGCGTCTGCAGCCGCAGCTCGTAGAGCCGCTTGTTCTCAACGCCGAGCACCGACAGATACCGCCGGTCCCACTCCAGGCTCTGCACCCTGTCCTGCGGCATCACCGCCAGCTCATTGTTGCTCGCGTAGGATTTTATGTTCACCTGAAGCGAAACCACAAGCACAAACATCTGAATTTCCACTCTAGTCTGAATTTTATGTTTGTACGAATTATGAAATGGAATCTGCAGTGGTATCTGTTGGATCAACCTCAACTTCGTAGTAGAGCTTCCCATCGTCAGCGACCTTGGACGACGCCGTCAGGACATTGGACTCGCGGCGAACGCCCAGCCTGGTGGACATGAACTCCGTCAGGTACTGCTTCAGCACCTTCTCTGCAGCCTTCTCCGGAGGGCCGAGATCCTCGACACTTGTGTACTTGGACGACGATGGGGACGATATCTCGACCGACATGTTCTCATCGAGGACGAAGGGGTCTCTGAAGAAGATGTCCGCGCCAGCTCCCCGGACCTGGATCCAGCTCTTGGGGTACAGGAAGGTGTAGCCGTCGAATGTGTCGATGTACTCCCTGAAGGCGCCGCCGGTTGTCTCAGCTGATGCGGTCTGGCTGGGACCCAAGAGCAGGACCGTCGATGTGGATAGCATTGTCGACAGCAGATTCCTCCTGGGAACTGCAGAAATCTTAGTTGCTTGAAGGTTGTGGAGATGTAGTGTTGCATAAACAAGTAAGAATCAAGCAATGATAAGGCTCCTCGATAATTTTTGTATCTGTCATCGTTTGTTCATTTACCTCTTCGAGGTGACATGGTGCAGATACAAACTAGGAGAAGAACATATTTCAGCTATCTTATCACTAGGAAACTAAGGCTCTCTTTAACACTTGGTATTTGGAATGAGGGATTTTATAAAAATGTTAAAAACTGTCGCATGACTGCAGATTTTTTACTTGGAATAGTGACAAGTTTTGTATTTCAGTTATTGCAATAACAACGTTTTCTAGTTGCATGAATTGTACATCATTTCTGCTTTTTTACTTGGAATAGGACTATAGGAGTGTCCACTGAAGCTTAGTATGCAACAGTTCACAGCAAGATCCAAACAGACATGCGCCCATTCAAAATCCTTCTGTTTGCATACAATCTTTCCATATGAATAAATTTTCCAAAGTTAATGATTGATATATGCATGGGCCCCTCTCTCATAACTGATCTTGTAAGCAGCAGGTTATTCATTTTTGCTTCCATTAATTGTTTATCTCATCTAAATTTAAGGGCTCAGATCTATTTGAGCTTATACCTCATAAGAGGTAAGAGGAGTACCATAGAAGCTCCCGTTGTAATATTCCTTTTTGACTGATTGAAATGCTAAACTATCCTTATCAATCCACAACCAACACCATGTCAGTCATTGCCAAGTGCAGTTATTCCAATCAAAAGAAGGGTGAATTATGCTAATTTCCAACTGGAACAGATCCATGTGGAAATTTTATCAGGAAAAAGTGTCTAACATTGTGAGTTATGGTCATTCCCAACTGGAACATGTGGAGATTTCAATGGAAAAAAATGGCCAGCAAAAATAGTAGATATGCAACAAACTGACAAGTGACAACAGTTGTGCATTTCATCGACAAATGCAGTAGCTCCCAAAATTGCTGGGAAATAAGGCACATGCACGTGCTGAATGAGCCCAATAGTGACAAGAAGCCAGGTCATATGTGATAGCTATCAATACAGAAGGTTTTAAATGCTTACAGTTATATGCAATGCACCATAGGAGGCAGCAACAAGGTAGAAGTTCTTAGACGACAACTAGTTACTGAGAACCACAAAGAACTGGAAATAACAAGAGAAGGCCAAAGAAAATGACTAAAACAAGGACTTGACCAAACCTGCATGTCTCGAAATGCACATGATGTAAAATATCACTACTCGGAAATGTCCCATCACTCGATGCATGTGGAAATCCAAAGTGAATCACATGCCTGAGGAAGAATCATCCATCCAAGCCGGTTGGAATTTGAGAGCACCTTTTCTGCACATGTTCAAATCACCCAGCCACATATGGGGTGAATGAGACTGAGCTAAGCTCTAAGCTACAGCTTCTGTACCCAGTATCATAACGAGATCTCTATCATAACAGGTATCTTGTCTGGACCATAGTGTAGACAGATATTGGTGTGCAACAATTCTAAACAAGTTCCAAGCTTCTGAAGTTACCAACGTTAAAACTGTTCTCATCAATCATATCAGTTCCTTGTATGGACTGTAGAGTGTGGAGTGCAGACTGAATCTTTAGTATGCAAAAATTTCAAAACAAGTTCCAAAAGATCTAGCCTAACAAAAACCGTTAGCTAACTAAATTCAACTGTTTGAATACTTCAACGGGGTTACACAGAATATTCAACACTAGAGTAAACATGACAAAACACAAATTGTGACAGGAGTCACAGGACAGCTAGTTGTTTTGGAGCATAGCTCTTGTGCAGTGTACTTCAAACCTGTAGGTTCCTTTTTTGACAAACACAACAATGCCATGATTATGTGCCGTCCCCATCAACCTATTGCAATATTTCCAATTTTAACTAATTGCATGACGTAAGCAAATCACAACTGTCAACTAATCTTAACTGTGCTAAAACCAGAGGCAGAGCCAGCCTTGTTGCATGCTGTCACAGCCTCACAGGACATCAATGTTTTTTTTGGTTTTCCCATTTCTAATTTCTCTTTTGTGATGAGTATGATCTATGGTTTAGCAGATAGGACAACAATGGCAATTGAACCTAGATCCGTTACTGGCTAAAACTGTCATTATCAGTCTGCTGTCCACAACATGATGTCAGTCATTGTCGATTGCAGCAGTTTTCCAATCAAATTGCACATTGAGTTGAGTTATGGCATTCCCAACTAGAACACAGACAGCAGTTTTCCTATCAAATTGCAGGCTGAGTTGAGTAATGGCATACGCAACTAGAACACAGCCATGAGGAAATTTCGTTAGAAAAAGGTGGGCAACAAACTGGAACTGATACAACGGCCTGAAAACTGTGTCCACATTTCAGTGACCAGCACACCAACTCCAGCATTGCTGCCTGCTAGGAATAAGGTACAAACATGTGCTGAATGGGCCAGGCCAAGAGTAGGTGAAAAGAAATCTGGTCATATGGAATCACTATCAAAAACCAAGACTTGAAGCGGCTGCAGTGCCGACTGCACCATAGGAGGATTTCTTTAGTCACGGGGCGTGCATGCAAAGCACTGGAAATAACAAGAGAATGACAAAAGAGTGACTAAGTAAGGACCTGACCAGACCTGCATGTCTTGAAATTAATCGATGTTTGTGAAATCTGACAGCATAGGTGGATCCCACGCTTGAAGAAGAAGAATCATCCTGAGTTCCTGACAAGTGACTACCAAGTCCAACCGGTCATCGAGGTTGCTGTTCCTCCCCAGGGCGCCTCTTTCCCCCCCTGCTAACAATCTTCCACTCGTCCACACACATCGAGTGAAGCTAAGGCAAGATAAACCGAGTGGCGAACCGCAGATCTAGAATGCTAAATTCTGTGCAAAACTTTGACGAGATGTGCTTGCACTTGCACCCAAAACCAAGAACCGCGTGAAGCGGCAGCCTTTAGTCCTTTAGTCACACTATCACATAGGAGTGGCACACTGGCACGATAGTGACGATACTTGGGACAACTAAACTCTGTAGTATTTCAAGGCTCCCTCCAATGGCGAAGAACCACAACCGGTTCCGCAAACAACAAGAATTGACCGAGCACACTCAGCTAAATCAAGCCAGCTCAGGAGGTTCGCCTAGAATCATTGAAACATGGGCACCAAAATAACGGAACAGTCCAGCGATATCTTCCTAGATGGAGACGCGGGTTAGACAGAGGGGACGGCACGCGTACCAGCAGGGAGACCGCCGCGTGCGAGGGTGGCCCGCGCCCGCGCTTGCGAGCGCGAGCGCGGTGGCACTTGGGAGAAGGCAGCGGCTCCGGCGCCGCCCGCGCACCACGCGGGCCGCAGGCTGCGTGGGAGGGGAGGAGGCGGCGCCGCGGCCGCCGCCGCCGCCGGCGAGACGGCGCCGCGCGCTGCGGTGGACGACATGGGTGGGTGCTGCGTGCGTGGGGGGCGAGCGCGCGCGCCGCGGAGACGGAGGCGAAGGGATAAGGCGCGCGGCCCTTGGGCCTCTAATTGGGCTTGGGCCGGGTGTTGCTAATTGGTCCTCGTTTTCCTTTTGTTTTTTTAATCGCTCATCAATGAATGAAGTGAAGATGTGGTATTGATACCTTTACCGAGTGAAACCAAACAAAACGAGCGACATGTTAACTACTGCTGCCTCCTGTCATAAATATATGGCGTGTTTAGTTCAATTTGCTGGGAGGAGGTAGTGCCATTTTTGGACTTTGTTTTCCATGTTTCTAAAACTGCAATAGAAGTTACCAAAGATTTCAGGAAATAGAAAAGATTTCACCAAACCTTTCAACGAAAAAGGTATATTGGAAAAACTTATTTACAGTTGGCATATATACAAACAATATGCGAGGAATGAATATAATCAAACAAATAAATGTACGCAGTCATATTAGGAGTTCCATAGAATTGTGTATCTTTTTCATTATGCTGGTCTACCTTTTTTTTTTTGTTAGTGTGATGCATCTAAGTTTGTCCGTTTGCAAAAAGAAAAAAGTTTTTTCTGCCAAGAGCGTATTGTCCACAGAAATACAATTGCACGTACAATAATTCTTTAGTTTCGTTTCTAATGAAATGTCTCATCTTTTCTAGATCCCTCCATCATTTTCTCTTTTTGTTTTATCTATATAATTTTTAGAAAAAAAAACAGCTACTAAACTTACCGTTATTGTGCACTGGAAAAAGTGATGCATATATAGTTATGGCAAAAAGTGTTATGGAAAAATAATGTGCGCAAGTTGTGGCAATGAAACATTGTATTGAAATCTTTGTCATGATAACTTGATCTGTAAAAAGTTGTGTTCAAAGCTGTGCTTCAAAGGCTATATTGACACGTTCTTCTACAACCACAAAAAAAAAAAAAGTGTTACACAAAAATAGAAAGTTATGTAAACTCAAGGCGCCCCTCTTCCGGCCTTTTCTCTGAGCATGTCTGCCGGTCTCCACGGTGAAAATATGGAATAATCAGTATAGGTGAGCATGCATAACGTGTGCAGTGCAGAGAATGTTCTCCCCGTACGTCGATGACAGGACAGCAGGATATAGGAAGCAGCAAGACGACGATCTGAACTCTAGATGGCTACAGGCAGGCAGCACGAGCCATGGAAATGACAGGATGGACAAGAGCTATCAAAGAACTTGGATGTGCATCTACGCTGACCACCACGCTCAAACACGTGCAGGCAACTTACACCCCTAACCCACACATGCTCAGTTTCTCAGAAGTATTGAGGAAATAATTCTCCGGTGGGGCACCTGAAAATGATCCCACACAGCTCAGTTCCTTGTTCGGTTCGATTATTCGAGACTTTTGGTTATCAAAAAACTTGAACCGAATTAAGTAGCATGAAAATATACTAGAACTAACTGAGCATTTTCGGTTTTTGTTCTTTCGGTTGGTTTCGGTTCTGACCAAACTAAATGAAGTAAGAGATAGCTTAAGAAGAGACTGCGTCATATTGGTCGTCGTCGTCACCTCACTGGCAGCGCATGCGATTGTAGGGCCGGCCAGAGGAATGTTGTGGAAGGCTGATCACTTGCAATGGGCGGCAGCTGGGGCTGAGAGTCAGGACTCGGGATCAGGAGGGGAAGGGGGTGTGGTGCGTTGGTAGTGTAGGAGTGACAGAGCTGAAGGGAACTCAAGAGAGTGGGTGTGGGGTGATCGGATGAGGGTGTGGCTACCCTCGTGACTCCACATGGGGTAAGTTTGTGGATGTAGGGTGAGGGGATGAGGATCATCGGATTTAAGTGTTATATAATAATAATGAGAATTTGAGAGTGGTGTGCTGTGTTAGACCTAGTTTTTTAATGGATCTTTGCTAACTTAGGTATTAGTTATTTCGGTTATTTGACATGGACCCACCCATATCTTAAATCCACTCGGTTATTTTGGCTATCTAAACCAAACTCAATATTTTGCTTGTTTCGATTTCGGTTAGTTCGGTTAATTACTTCCACATTATGTCTACCCTGCTTCAGAGTGTGAGCACTGAGCCGCAAGAGAAGATGCATGGTGGTCGCAACTCAACCAGCAGGGAATGAATGTCCCATCAACCGGATTTGATTACGAGGAAATATATACAACCTGGCGTGACGCGCGTGAATAGGACGACGACGCTTGAAGACGAAACCGTGCATACATATGGTGACTGCAGCGGCCCGAGTCCATATGCAATGCAGGCCGGCCGGCCGGTCAAGGTGGTCACAGCAGGGGTGGGAATGAGATTTTGCATTGAGAGCAACGACTTTTATTTCCTGCTAGCTAATAACTCGTGTGTTCAAAATCATACAGCAACAGGAATTGACGAATGCGATCACAAAAGAATCAGATGGAAAGCAATAAGAAGACGATGGAAAACCACATCTATCATTTTCACTGGCGAGAGAACGAGAATGACTTTCGTTTCCAATGACAGCGAGCTATAGCGCCCAATCCCACACGCTCTGACTAAGACTGACATCACCAGAGCGTATGTATGAGCGTGCAGAACACCATACGAGGGGCACTATACAAGAGTGACATTTGAAACATACGTGGTGGCAAGTTCTTTTTGCACTGTTGCATTTAGTTATGCACATGTTCCTTTCAGCACATTTCACGTAAATATATATGCATGCCCCCACATGCATAGACTGTTGGACTTGGTTCCATCCTTAGTGGCATTTCATATATATGGTGCCCTCCAGTATATGAGTATATATTGTCTCCCGTTTGTTTGCAATTTACTTCTCAATCTGTATTCTATATAAGCTCAAATAAATTAGCTCCAGGTTTTAATTAGCCAGGTCGCAAAAATCCACGTCACGGTGTAACAATTCTTAACCCTGCTTCGGCTGGTTTACCTATTAATAATTGGAGGTTCTTTTCAGAACCTCACATTAATCCTCCTCACATTAGTACGACTGCAAGTGGATGGAGCATATAAAATAAGCAAAATCTTTGTATTTGAAACTATTTTTTCAGAATATACAATATGTTCAATATGAATGAATATAAGGAAGACATGGACAAGCAAGATTAGATAGTATGACTTCATAACTTAAAACAACACTTTTTATCCCCCTAGAGGGGTAAAAGAAGATGAGGAAAATAATTTGAATATAAATAGGCTATAGTGGAAAAGTATTTAATTAATCCAAAATAATATTTTTTCCTTTTTGACAATATGGTTAATACACATTAATTAAGCATCCTCAAGACCCAAACACCATCGTTTCATGTTGATTCGGTCAAATGAAATATCATTACAAGAAAGTGAAAGGTTTAGAAAAAGGTAGCTCATATTAAACTCTAGTCATATGTGGAGTACAATGTCAATTGGAAGCATGTCTCCTTTTCTTCCCTCCTGTCCTGCTTCCCCCTCTTGCTTATGTTCGTTCCCACTTGCTCCACAGGAATATACCAACAAAGTTCAAACCCGCCCGTACTAGAGAGAGAGAGGGGCCGGTGGGGGTGGGAGGGAGTGTATTACGTTTCCATGTCAACGTGTGCGTGCAAAGAATGCATAATGCATGCGTTTACGATGGGGAAATGTCGGCCGTGATAGGTGGCCGGATTGCCTTATCTTGTGTCATATATGCAGCTATGTGCACACATGCACGTTGCAATTTTCTACTCCCTAGCTACTTGTAGACCTTGTCCTTTGTCAAAGTTGGGTTCCCATTTATCTTTTGGAAATTAATTAATCACTACTTTACTGGCTATTTATCGGTCATGATTCACATATTGGGAGAGAGAGAGAGAGAGAAGACTAGTGTCCAATATCCTGTTGCCCCGTACCTACCAATGTAGTAGTCCCAAATTTGGTATGGTCGAAGTAGACAGGAGCTGACGATTTGGAGTCAATGCTTGGGTACCACACAGGTGTAAGCTAAGGAATGGTATGTTCTTTAATGATAGTCAACATAAAAAATCACGATACAAAAATGTATGTGGAGAAGACGTTAAACATGATCAACAATAGTAGAAAAGAAGATATAATTAAAGGACGACCAGGTTTGGTTAGGACACTATATATATTAGCTATGTATAACAGATGGACTACTTCATTCGATCCTAAATACCCCATCTCTGTTGTTACAAAATTTAAGGGAACAAAGTGTTTGAAGTTAGTCCTAAAATACTATAATGTTAATTTAGCCTTTGTTACAAGCTAATAAGTCAAACTATTTTAGCTAGCTTTGACCATTACTAACTAAAAATTTCTGAAAAATTACCACGGCACAATCTTTAATCGGAGAATTGACTGTTGGACATTAGAAAGGAAAAAATTAGCTTGAAGACCTACAGCAAAAAAAAAAAAAAAAAAAAAAAAAAAAAACGGTGTCCTAGTGTTCTGTAGCTACCATGAACGAACAGCGTACTATAGTAAAAATTGCCAAAATAAATCAATAACACAAAGTTGGTGTTAGTAGAACCATCATAATTAACACATACTTTCACAATATATAACTGCTTTTATCCAACGTAATATATTCTTAATGGTTAAATGCGACGTATTAAATGGACATTCGATCTGAGGGATGTGTGTCATCAGTTAGCAAAGCCTTTGATCCGGCCATTACAAAAGAGTCAATTCTCTCGTTGCCACCGGAAATTTGATTGATCTCTGAGTGCCATCAAAAATTTTCACTTTCCATGTCTGCCACTGTGTGAGATTTGTGTTTCCTTGTGAAACTTCTGTCATTGATAGCCTAACTTAGGCGTGAGCCCTTGCAGGGGCTCGCGGCTCTCCGTCCCACGCTCAACTAGTGGACTCGGTGAGGGAAACATAGCCGACTTGAGCTTAAAGGTGACCACCTATGGGTCCATGTAGTCAGCGGTAGAAATTTAACTACATGTAACGACAGTGGTTTGGAAGGAAAGGCAAACTTAAAATAGTGTCAGTGAAGGAAAATTGATAATTTTAATGACAATGAGAAAACTTATGTAATTTTTAGTGGCATCGAGGGAATTAACTCATTACTAAAAAAAGGTACATCAGTATCGCAACAATTGCGGATCGATTGTTGGGAGCATAAGGCAGCTAGGGGATCCCCTATCCTCCCATCCCCATCACTATTTCAACTACTTCTCTCTCTGTCTACGGTGCAGAACAGTGCCATAACAGTGCGTAACAGTGTTTAGGAGATTCCATATAGGGGATCCATTGGTTTCAGCCTAAAGCGCCCAACTTTAGCCGGCCGATTGATGGAGAGAGATTAATGCATGAGTCTAGCTACCACACATAACTCTCCCATATTGTTGGATCGTACTAGTGCATGTAAAATCTACACACGACTAAATTGCTTTTATTTAGCCTGCTCCCTCCATTAATTTACAGGCTGTTTAACTTTTTTACACTAAATTTGATTTTCTCGTCTTATTAAAAAACTTCATAATTGTCATTTATTTTTATTGTCGTTTAGTCTAGTATGTAATATACTTTAACAATGATTTTAATTTTTTATATTTTTATAACAATCTATAAATTGGGACGGAATGTGGACCAGATCACTTACATCTCAAAATTTCCCCAGAGACGAAAAATATACGTGTCTATGAACATGTATTATGCGAGAGTAGGGAGTGTGACCGATTCAAACTGACAAATTAATGAACGTATTTTGTTGCCAGAAAGTAACGGAAAGCAAAAGTAGTGTGCATTATTACTAGCTGTGTAAGTTACAGTAGGACTAGTATGTAGGACATGCATGGTTGCAAAATTATCATCATCAGGAGATCTCTCGCGCTGAAGAAGTGAAGAGACTACACCAAACGTTTTCGGTGAAGTTCCACAGAACCACTGAACACAACAATTGCATACACCGTATCAAAATTACACCTTTAATTTTCTTTAAAATAGGAATTCCCTTTCAAAAATGTGTTTCAAAAGCTAAAAAAAGCAGTGTGCACTTCAATTTATGAAATTTGATCATCGCATTCCCTTCTTTGTAAGATGTGTTTAAAATATATGTGTTTAAAAAAAAAGCAGTGTGCAGTACTTCATTTTATGAAATTTGTAGGTCTCGGGTTGAAATCTACTACCTACTGTGCTTAATATTTTCGCACCTGCTCAAAGCTTTTCTTTTATAAGGTGTGCTTAGAAAAAATGAATTGTCTTATTTTTGCCTTCGTTAGCTTCATTGGTCACTAATGACTAAACATAAATGCTGAAAAATATATGATGTAACCTATAACCCTTTTATTATTTATTCTTCCACATAATTTAAGAAAGCGATGGACCATGAAGTTGATATCCAAACTGATAGAAAATGAGATCTATTACTTCATTCGTTGTAAGTCATAGACGTGGACAATTTGTTCTATAAATTTGGTTGAACCTGAGATAGTTTGACCTAAAATAACTTAAAGACACCTATATTTTAGGGCGAAGGAAATAATAGTCGCATATCATAGAAAAGTTACTGCATCCATTCCATAAAGAATGTCATTGCAGCAAAAATGAGACCAATTATATTAGTTGCGTGATGAAATGACCTTCAGTGCCATGAATCTAACAAGCGGATAGGGGGATATAATTTAATAAGATGAGCGCTACTTGGATAGTCCATAAACTAGAATGGCATCCTATATGCGGATTTTTTATATGCTCAAATGAAGCAAGGGAAGGTACCAACATGTATTATGTACCTTTATTCAACAAAAGAAGCAATAACTCCACACAAAAGTTAATGGACCACGGGTGTATTTTACTCATAAAAAGATAATAACTCCACACAAGTTAGCCTAGCTATGATAGCTAGGAACTGACTAAATTATGCAAACTTTAGTTTTGAGATAAAGATGCAGAGCTTAGTTGCTGGTTGCAACTTTGCAATCCATAGCTGTAGGGATAGATCTATCTCCAAGCTACTCTCAATGAATGAAAATCTTAGTGTGCCAGTAAGCTGACAGCTACATATTAGTATAGGTATGCATATTAGTTGATACGCAACTAGCTATATACACACATGTATGCTAATTAATGTGTATGTGCCTCTTATGGAAAACATTTTGCCATGTTAAAGAAAGTAGAGGGGATGCACACCTTGATTGAATAAGTGGACGGTTGGATGAAGCAACCTCATGTGCCTCCCCATAACTCAAAAGTTGATAGCATTGTACACATAGTCACGTGATGTGACATGCAAATTGCATATAATTAACATCTCGTGTAATAACAAAAATCTAATAGGGAAAATGCCCATTAAACGAGAGAAGAAAGAAGAAGATTCAAAGTACTTTATAGTCACGAAAGACTAAGTGGTATGTGTGTACACACACACCTCTTGTTCTATGACCAGCTGTAAAATTGTCTGTGAAAACTTACAATACCTACTGCATACGGCATTACTATATCAACCCCAAGTAACTTGCTGATTGCAAATGTCGTCACAAGTTAACGTAACATATAAATACATAAATATATGTGCTGGCGTAATCATAAATTAGTAACAAGATGCTTTGTGGCCAATCTCAAAACCTTGTGTGTATAAGGGGGTGTTTGGATCCGAGAGCTAAACTTTAGCCCATGTCACATCGCATGTTTATAGGCTAGTTAGAAGTATTAAATATGGTTTAATTAGAAATAATTACACATACGAGGACTAAACGTTGAGATGAATTTATTAAGCCTAATTAATCCATAATTAACGAATGGTTACTGTAGCATCACATTTGTTAATCATAGATTAATTAGGTTTAATAAATTCGTCTCGCCATTTGGTCCTCATCTGTGCAATTAGTTTTATAATTAGACTATATTTAATACTTCTAACTAGTGTACAAATATCCGATATGATGGAGCTAAATTTTAGCTCTTGGATCCAAACGGGTTTCTAACTCTTAAATTCTGCATGCCAACTATAAAATTGGTGT
This sequence comes from Paspalum notatum, assembly GCA_022530915.1. Taxonomy (NCBI): domain Eukaryota; kingdom Viridiplantae; phylum Streptophyta; class Magnoliopsida; order Poales; family Poaceae; genus Paspalum; species Paspalum notatum. Next base: position 37,754,016 of record CM039690.1, on the reverse strand, counting down.
ACCTGAGCTAGTTTGGTTCCTCGTGGTGGAACCTGCCGGCCGTTCAAGTTCTCGATTTGACACAAGTGCTCGCATTCTTTCTGGATTTAGTGAGGCGTATGTAGTGATTTCATTAATCTCGAGATGTGTCTATTTAGTCTTTTGGAAGGGGTGAGTGGTACATGTGTGTGTGAGCATTTGTGCCGGTATTGTGCAATTCTAAAAAATATAGTGTTTCATCGGTGCTCATAAGGGTTGTGTGTAAGCATCTGTGCGTCCGTACCATGTAATTCTAAAATAATAGTGTTTTTATTACACCATCCCAGATGGTGGTAAATGTATTCCAAAGTGGTTCTCTATATCATCATCTATATATCCAATTTACAGCACTGTCTAAAAGGATCCCTCATATATCATTTATCTCCGACGACACCATCTGTACATAACCTGTAGTAATAACTTATTTTGGACTATCTTTTTACATATATATTTGTCATTATCTTAAATGGTATGTACATACTTAATGTATAATTAATCATTACCTAAATTAAAACATGAGAAATAGATATATGTGAGAGGAAAAGATTGAACATATATGTAGAGGGGATCTCTTAGCATCATGTATCAAGGGCGAAGCGCCAGGTGTGGTGAGGTGTGGTGCTCGCCACACCTCAGTCTGGTCTAGCTCTCTATATACCCCTAATTTTTTCAGCCCTTGAAGGAAATCGAGCCGACCCCTAACCCTTTTGTAGTTCTGTTCGTCCACAATTCGCTCGTGCTCACTGGTTGACCCGCTGCACCGCCGGCTGTCGCCCCTCCTCCGACCTCCATCCTCCAAGGCTCCGCCGCTAAATTAACTCCCTTGCCCTCATCCCTCCCCGGTTCCCTCTCTTCCCTCCCTAGTCGCAGACCTGTGCCCCATCCCCATAGTGCTTGCCGGCTCAGCGCCTCCTCGGTCGCTCACTCCCTCTCCTAATTTGCGCAGCCCGTGCAGATCTATTTCACCGCCATCTCCGGCTCCCACTCCTCGTGAGACCACTGGCTATCTAGGCCACTAGGTACCCAGCCACCCACTACACCCCGGCGGCGGTGGCACGCCCTTGGTGACCCCGCGCCTGCGCCAGCTTGTCGTTCTGCGGGCCCGCAGCCTGTTGTCCTACTCCCGCACCCCTCCTCCACGCGGTACAATGTATGAACACCAGCATACCTAATTTTTTTAGGCGTCCTACGCCACTGTCCTCTATATATAAGGTACTCTTATTTAGAGAACGATGTTGGAGCCGCTTTAGAGGAAATTTCCCCTAAATATAGAGTACACATATGACTCTTTAAAGCAGCCCACCGAAGATTATTTGCCCTAACTAGCCGTAGGTACAATCCTTAAATACTGCACTTTGAATGGCACGTGCTCTGCAGAGGCCCTCCGATCCGCGTGGCTCCGTTCATGTCTTGCCACGCGTTGTTGATGTGCACACTTGTATATAGTGGCAATTGCTACTTTCTCTACATCTACCTAGCCCTGCTGTGTGCCATCACGTACGTACTACAGTGCTTATCATCACACCCAAAAGTTGAGTGTTGTGATCCCAATAATATGACGATCCTACTGCAAACTCTAGCTGCCTTTGCCACCACCATTGACATATATAGCATCTATGGAACCTAGCTTTTGTTGGCGTCGTGGCTGTCCATTGGGCCTCTCTTGGAAACCTTGGAAACCTTGGAATGGGGTATTTGGCGCACAAATTTTGCTCTTTGATCCCGCCTTAATTTATTTTTATAAATGATCTTTTTTCGAAACTATTTGCATTTCTAATTTTTTTTCGGGCGCCACAATGCGTGGCGTCGCAATAAAATGTTGTGGCGCCCCGCAATATCTGCCACGTAGAAGCCGTCTGGGGTGTTGTACAGTGATCTGACACGTAGGAACCGTCCGGGGTGTTGTACAGTGATCTGATACGTTATTTACGAGGTCAAAAGCTTGCGGCGCGGCGCCACGCAGTCTTGCGCCGCATGCTTTTTCTCTTTGAAAAATCATATCTTTTTCATACGACATCGGATTGAGATGATCTTTATATGAAAGTTGTAGCCCTCGACGAGATCTACAACTTTGTAGTTTTGAGTTTTCTCATTTGAGATCGTTTAGATGATCTAAAAATTCATTATAAATCAAACTGTATACTGCGCAGTGTCTCTTTTAGAAAAATTATAATTTTTATATGTGACGTCGGATGAAAATGATTTTTACATGAACATTGTAGCACTCAATAAGATCTAAAACTTTGTAATTTTGAGTTTTTTCATTTGATGTCGTTTAGATGCTCCAAAAATTCATTATAAATCAAACCGCATTATGTGCGGTCTCTGATTTAGAAAAAATACATGTGATTTGTATGAAGATGTTTCTATATGAAAATTGTAACCTCCATAAATATTTTTAGCTCATTTTGTCTAACGTGGATAAAACAAGAGTTTTTTAAACTTTTCTATTTAAATCGATTTATATATCAAATATACTCCATATATAATATACGGTTTGAGGATAGGATAAGCACATATATAATATATGATGAGAAGATTTAAAAAAAAAAGTCAGGTTAAATTCAATAAATACAAATAGTTAATTAAGTTCTAAACGATATTTTATAATTTCATTCCAATCAAATCTATAGCTCCGTAGTTTTGAGTTTTTTCATTTAAAACCATTTAGATGTTTTAAAAATTATTCAAATTCTAACTATATTATGCGAGCAATATGTTTTAGTAAAACATATTTCCGAGGGTTCAATATCATTGAGGTATTCACTAGCAAGTAGCAACTGGCATTCATATATAATCTTTTTTTTTATTTTTTTATGATTTCTATATGGCAATAGAAAAAATGATTGTTAGTGAAAACTAGAGTCTTAACACAATCTATTTCTAATCCTTCCGTCATGCATGATTTGCAAATACCCGCGATGATCTCCAAAGCGTGGCGTGCTACTGTAGATTTTAAAAATAAAATGTTGCAACCTTGTATTTATTGATGCACTAATTAGGCATTGCCCATGCTTATTCTGTTTTGCTCATCACTTTTTTCTAGCTATCCCACGTAAAAAAATAAATTGAAATCAATCTGTAGATATACTAAACAAAAGAAAGTGTGTCTCGATCAAGACACCGTAACTAATATCGGCAAGAGGCTATATTCGTTTTCCATTTTAGGGTATTAGTTCGATTCGTCTCGTTCGTTCTCCTATCTAAGATGAAAACCTGATTCTTTTTAGCCTTTTCTTTATTCTTTTGGCCATGGAACAACAAAATAAAACACATCGAACATTAGATATTAACAAGGCATTACTTCCTCCAGTCGTTTAAATCATGTTTTAGTACAAATTATACTATAAAATGACATAATAACATAAGACAGTAGCTTTTACAAAAGAGTTTTGAAAAAGAAAAGTCAAAATTTTCTATTTTAGCCACATTTTTTAGAAAATGTTTGTAAATAAATTAAATCTATACAATATTTTTATCTTTTTATAATACTATATGTGCCATCAAATATAATGAGAAGGGAATAATGTGTAACTGTTACCATACGGTAACGTCCACATATTCAAATCATATGTATTTTTTCTAAAACAGAGACATCACATAATACAGTTTGATGTATAAAGTATTTTTAGAGTATCTAAACGACTTTAAATGAAAAAAACTCAGAATTATAAAGTTGTAGATCTTGTTGAGTGCTATAATGTTCATATAAAGATTATTTTCATCCGACGTCACGTATAAAAAATATAATTTTTCTAAAACAGACACTGCGCAGAATACAGTTTAATTTTAGAGTATCTAAACGATCTCAAATGAGAAAACTTAAAACTACAAAGTTGTAGATCTCATCGAGAGCTACAACCAACTTTCATACAAAGATCATCTTAATCCAACGTCGTATGAAAAAGATATGATTTTTAAACAGAAAAAGCTGCGGCGCCATACTGCGTGGCGCCGCAGCACAGTAGCGCCGCAAGCTTTTGATCCCGTAAATGACGTGTTAGATCACTGTACAACAACCTATACAACACCCCGGACGGCTCCTAGGCGCCGCAACGTTTTACTGCGACGCCACGCACTGTGAAGCCGCAAAAAAGATCAGAAATGCAAATAGTTTCAAAGTAGGATCATTTATGAAAATAAATTATGATAGAGGTTAAAGAGCGAAATTTATGCGCTTAGACTAGGTGATCAAGCATCGATGCGTCAGTGGATTTGACATGCCGTCTAACGAACCGATAGGAGGAGGGAGTTGCGTTTGCGCCAATCACCAGGATATGTATGGGAGAGAACGAAAGGTGGCGTTGTTCACGTGGCGTCGACGGTCGACGTGAGCTGGAATTAGCATACATCAACAAGGTGATGCGAGATGGGGCGATGATGTGGCCGGTGACTGATGATGTCCCTTAGCTTATTTCTGTATGTACACTAGCCGTCGATCGATCCATCGTATGATATGTGGCATGAGTTTCTCGCAAGGGCTACTTTTGGTTCTGGACTTCTGGTTGTGCAAAGGTAAGGTTTGTTGCCGTTGATATTTTCCAAAGAGTCCGTCGTCTATACACACAGTCAAGTGATTTTTCTTATGGTTAGCACTCTTTTTTTTTTACCAACCATCGACCACCTTCCTCCCCATGAAACTTTCACCGAGTTTGTATTTCTACAGTTCTTTCTACATTCTGGACTTACATTTTTGCAATTGTGTGTTTACTTTTCTAGTTTAACTTGATATGCTAGATTCTAGGATTCAATCTTTTAGCTAGGTTGGAAGCCTATTTATGGTATAAGTATCAATACTTAGCAAAAACCTCAATGCATACTTAATTGTATCTTGCATAGATTTTGACAAAAAAAAAATTGCGAGCCTTAGGTTTTTAGAAGTCCTGATTTGCGTCCTCTCTCTTAGGACATCACGGTCTACTTTCAAGGGAATCACCACCTAAGATCTCCAAGCGTAGAACGATGGTCAGGGAGGTCGCCAGTTGGCGGTGGATGTAGGCACGACTTGGTGGTGGAGCAAGGCTGGTGGGCAAACGAGGTAGTGTGCAATAGAGCTCATCATGATTATTACCGGTGGCTGGCAGGTGGTGGAGGCTGTAGGGCAACACCGGAACCGGTGGCAGCGAGAAACTCGGTATACAATTTAGCGTCACTGCCGTGGTGATCAAATACAAGGGAGGTTCCACCGGAGGGAAAGATCAAAGCTGAGGCAAGTTAGGGTAGTGGAGGGAGAGTGTGAACCAGAGCCGCGAGCCGTTAGATGAAAATCTAATGGCGAGCCGTTAGATGAAAATCTAATGGCAAGCAACATAGGTGACGGAAGGGGGAAATCTAAACAACTAACAAGAACACATCCTATTTTAGAAGTACCAGTAAAAATGCACGTGCGGCACACGTGACGCACGTGCACTTTTTAAAGGATCAAATAGGTTATTACATTAAGTCAATGCATTAATGAACCTGTTTTTATAATTTATTTTGATTTGTAAATTATATTTGTTTTTGTTGCTTTTGGAGTTATAGAAAGTGTACAATAGAGACCGTGATCATATCATGTTTTGACAGAGGCCATCGATCATATTACGTTTTGCTTTGTATAGAAATATTATTACTAATACTATGTTTTCTATAATTCTCATAATTAATTTTCTCCATTATTTCCTATTTAATTTAGATAATTGATATCAATTCACAGGGGAAGCATGCATTAAAATTATTTATACTTTCCATAATTATCATGATTAAATTTCTCCATTGGTTCCAATTTAATTTATAGAATCGATATCAACGGACATTAAAATTAGAATTGAAACATTATTAAATGGGGCATCAATTATTAAGCCCAAAAACTTGTGTTGAATAAATATTTTAAGCTCAATATGAAATATAAATAAAAAAGTGAGCCCAACTTTATCTTGGCTGGGCCAGGCCCACTTTGGTGCCCAGTGCTTCGGGCACCGACAAAATTGGGAACCCTAACCATTTCTAGCCTCCTCACTCTCTCCCTCTGCCATCGCCCTCTGTCGCCCCGTCCTCCTTCTCCCAAGGGCTGCCAACGCGAGCCCGTGCGCCGCACCTCTTGTCTCCTTTCCACCTCGCCCCGCTGCCCATCCCCACTCTCCCCCACTACGATCCGCCTCTCCCACGGAATATAAAGAAAAAAGTGAGCCCAACTTTAGCTTCGGTGCCCGGTGCTTCAGGCACCGACAAAATTGGGAACCCTAACCATTCCTGACCTCCTCACTCTCTCCCTCTGCCATCGCCCTCTGTCGCCCCGTCCTCCTCCTCCCGAGGGCGGCCGGCGCGAGCCCGTGCGCCACACCTCTTGTCTCCTCTCCACCTCCGGCCCGCTGCCCATCCCCACTCTCCCCCACTACGATCTGCCTCTCCCGCGGCATGCATCCGCGGCGGTGCGGCGAGCCCGTGCCGAGGCCGGTGATGGGAATGTGGCGTCGCTCGCGGGCCGTGGAGGGGCGCGCCCGACCCTGTCGGCAGTTTTTTTTTTTTTTGTCAGTTTTGTGCCTATGTTTACTCCTGATTTGAGAACTGTCGCATTCGTTCCAATTTCTTGCCATGTTGTGCTCCAATGGATGTGTTCAAGAGTTATGAGTAGGTTTAACCAAAGATTAATAAACAATGTGGTACCAAGCTTTTTACGGTTGGGCTGTCGTGTATTCGTTGATTCATGTTTTGTGGCGTATGCAATTTTTACCTTGTTTCGATCTGCTTTGGGCCTTCGTAGAGATATAGCATCAGCCTTAATTAGTCTTTTGTTGTCTTCGGGACATTGAGAGTCCGTATCAAGCAGGATAGATAGGGGTGGGTACGCTAGGTGGGTAGGAATAATAGTGAAAAAAAAAACATGCTATAATCTCCCGTACGCGATCTGTTCAATGGCAGTAACGTGGGTTCCGTTGTTGTAACACTACTTTTGTTGGTTTTTAGTGGGCCTATTGCTTTAACGTGGGGATATCGTAGATTTATAGGTCTACGTGGGTATATATCTTTTAAAGTAAAAAATTATTTTTTACTAACTCGCTCTTTATAGTATAGATATATTGTTCATGGTAGTAACATGATCCCTGTGCTTCCATTACTCTTCTTCCATTCTATCGTGCAACTCACCGCGGCCTTTAATGGACCCTAGCTCTTTCATCGTCCGCACACAACTCGATCCCTAATGTACAAAATCGGGATCCTCATTCCTGTTTACTCCTTGGGGAAAAAATGACTAAGCTAAGCTAGAGGGTCGTGTCTGACACAGGGATTAAGACCGTGTCAATTTAAGTTCGAACTAGGTAGTAGAGCTTAAAGGCAAAACTTTCCACCTCATCTATCTCATCGTCTTTCTTTGGAACACAGACTAAGCTAAATTCCCTCACATGCTTTGGAACTCCTCTCTCTCTCTCTCTCTCTCACCTCACACCTAGCTGGGCTATAAAAAGACTTGCCATCCCTCTCCCACTAATCCGTCTTCTCTCTCTCTCTCTCTCTCTAGTCTGCCACCTTCAACCCTTCTCCACCCCCGGTCCTCTCTCTATCTATCTCTCTCTCCCCCAAGACTACTATTTCATTAGTCAACAACAACAGCATGGCGGCGTCACAGAGGAGCAGGTGCAGCGCCGCCGCCATCGCCGTGGAGCTGGACGAGGACGACCACGGCCAGCATCAGCAGCAGGAGGCCGAGGAGCTCCGGCGCGGCCCGTGGACCGTCGACGAGGACCTCACCCTCGTCAACTACATCGCCGACCACGGCGAGGGCCGCTGGAACTCCCTCGCCCGCGCCGCCGGTAACAATACAATAATCCGGCGCCCATCACGCGCCGGCACCACCGCCGTCTCCTCCCTGCATCATGCAGACATGGCCGGTTTCGATTGATCACCATATCGTCGATCACTGATATATCACACGACGCAGGGCTGAAGCGGACGGGCAAGAGCTGCCGCCTGCGGTGGCTCAACTACCTCCGCCCCGACGTGAAGCGCGGCAACTTCACCGCCGACGAGCAGCTGCTCATCCTCGACCTCCACACCCGCTGGGGCAACCGGTAATTTATATAATCATCAATCAACACGCACTTAACTTATTATAACCCGCTCCTCCGATCATCGTCAGAGTGGCAGTACTACCTATCACGTACGTGTCGCTGTTCCCGCCGGCCGGTCGGCCGGCGGCCGACCACGTACGGCGGCGACGGCCAGCCGTCGTCTCCCGCGCCGTCGACGTCTCGCACGTGCGCGCCTACACCGCCTGCCCTATCAATCGTATCGGTCCATGACCCGTACGTACATGCCAGCTAAGCTAGCGATAGAGAGAGGCATAGCAGGCGCCGGAGTTCTTGGACTAGTCGATATGGATGGCGTGTGGACGCAAGCACGGCCGCCGGCCACGCCAGGCAAGGGCGGCGGCCGGCGTGTCCACGTACGACTCCCACACGTACGTACGTACGTACGTACGTACGTGTCACCGACTGTACGCACGTGCACGGTACCGCCACCCGTAGACGTACTACACAGCGTACGTATATGATAGGTGCATGGCATTGGCATGGCACGACGACGCATGACCACAAGGCACACACAGTTCAGATGGCACAAGCCATCCTCTCTTCGATCTACTTCAAAGTGGACGACGACGACGACGGCATCGATCCATCGATCGATCGATACGATGCCGGAACGCAGCAGCACGTTATCGCGATGGAGAGACCGGATGCCTTTCGCTTTCCTCACTCACTGGAGATCGATGGAGAGAGCTAGCTAGCTAGGACACTAGCAGTCTCAAAGCTGCACGCCTCTCTACTCTAGCTGCACTTTAATTTCCATGTATGTAGGAGTAATCAATCAACTAATCTCTTGTTAATTGTTAACCTGCCTGGATGATGATGATTAGTAGTAGTTAATTAATTAATCTCTCGATGGATGATGGATCGATCGATCACATGTACAGGTGGTCGAAGATCGCGCAGCACCTGCCGGGGCGGACGGACAACGAGATCAAGAACTACTGGCGGACGCGGGTGCAGAAGCACGCCAAGCAGCTCAACTGCGACGCCAACAGCAAGCGCTTCAAGGACGCCATGCGCTACCTCTGGATGCCGCACCTCGTCGACGCCGACGCCCACCGCGCGCGCCTCCTCCACGCCGCCGCGGCCACACACCACCACGCCGCGCTGTCGTCGGCGGCGGGCGCCGGGGGCGTGCTCACGTCCTCGTCCTCGGCCGACTCCTTCGCCACGGCCGAGTCCTACGACGACGGCGCCGCGGGGCTCTACGCCGCGGGCGTGCACGCCGGGGAGATGCTGGTGGTGGACGGCTGCGGCGGCGCCGGGGACTGGCAGGAGGCGAGCCAGGGGATGTGGCCGGCGGCGGCGGCGGACCACCACCAGCAGCAGCACCAGTCGGCGGCGGCGGCGCGGCATATGCATCAGCTGGCGGCCGCCGGTGGCCACCACCAGTTCCAGGACGCGGAGCTCAGCGGGTGGGTGCAAGGCTTCTCCGAGGGCATTATCACGGAGAATTTTTGGGCCTTAGAGGACATTTGGAAGATCCAATGAGCATGCATGCAGTTTTTTTTAATCTATTTTATGTTTTTCAAAATAAGGGCTCAAATATACAGTATATATACACGAGTAGTGGAGTTGATAGATATATAGCTTAAGAAAGAAAAGTCTCATACAAATAGTAGTTATTAGCAATAGCATGCTCTAACTCCAAAAGCTTTATATAGTACGATCAAGAAAGTCCTCCTATATATTTTGGTGTGTTTTTTTTTTTTTTGCCTCTTAGGGTTCATTCTTGTAGAGGTTGAAAAGAGGAGAGGGGTATTGTTTCTGTTGGAACATACAACAATATTGTGCGATGTAAAAGCAAGTACATAGATTATTATTGGTATTGAAACTTTTGGGACTTGTTTCTGCGTACGTCCAAAATGTCTCCTCATCTGTCCATTTTTCTTATTATTACGTTGTCCCTCAATTATTGGTGTACTCCATTTACTTTGAAGACCAAGTTTATTTGAATTAGCAAAAAAGCTTTATATACATAGAAGTACACATAGAGTACCACTGTAGCCTAGACTCTAGAAAGAGAGAGAGAGAGAGGACTAATAACTAAACCCACCATCAATAATGTGCCTTTCACCAAATCTATTATTTTATATATATAGAAAAAACATAGGATCGGAGACTGATAATTAATGTGCACCATGCATAATGCATTGCAGTGACAGTGACCAGCTATCTCAATACAACAATCTCCTCAAAAGGCAAGGAAGAAAGTACATACGTCATACCACTAGATAGATAGGATCGGAGAGAGGAACTAACTCCACTCATATTTGCCCTGCTCACAGTGTGAAAGATGAAAGCAAGAGGATGCTAGGAATAGAAAGATAAGGCATACCGTACGTCTTTGCATCACACACAAAGGGCTCTATCTCAAGTCACACCATTGCATCTACCTTATTAGTTATCTATCTAGCTTTGCATGCATGAGCATGACTGAGTTGCACAGTTGCACTGCACCCAGCCAAAGCTCCAATACCAATGCAAGGAAAGGGAGAGATTATTCTCACAGAGATCATCTGTTCAACCTCCACTGAAAATTCCCCTCACCACCACGTGTGAGAATCCACAGCCGTAGCTTTATTTATTTGGTCTCCTCCAAAGCCTTTTTTTCCTTTCTTTCTTTCTTTCTTCCTTTCTGGTTTGCATTTATATATTGCAGAGATGGCGTTATTCAGCATGTGCTGCAACGTACGAGAGCTGATTGAATTGATTCTGATCTGAGTCTGTCCATGATGCATGTCCACTAATGGCTTCATCAGGCCACACTCAACCGGCAGGTTTTGGAAGGAATAAAGCTTGCTTTACGGTTCCTTCAAAAGCTTGGGCACCGAACGAAAATATCCCCCTAAATTTGGAGCTTGCATATGCACTTGCTTGACCTTGATCGACAAGCAATTGGTTCGAGGTAGAGAGTGTGTTTGTGTTAGGCATCTCGCCCGGATGTCACGCACCTGTCCGCTTCTCAACCCTGCGCTCTTCATTGGCATCACATCACCTTCTCTCTCTTCTCTCTCTCTCTCTCTCTCACACACACACACACACATGCAAAAGCTTTGCACGTTTTTGCACTAAAGGATCTAGGCATTGAAAACAATCTTTTATAGATATAAGCTACCTAGTGTGAGAGAAATCGACATCGAGATATGGGAGCTTTCTAGTGGTGGAACCTGTTCACCTAGGTTTGAGTATATGATTTAACATTCAACATGGGGTGCTCGCAGTAACAACGGTATTGGACGTGTCAATGTCGAAACATCCGTGGTTACTTTGTTATTTTTCAAGATCTATCGAGTCAATTACTCTCTTTGTACGTTCTCATAGGGGCATGTTGTGTTTTTTTTTTCTCAAAGAAAACATACTATAACTTCTTTTTTTTTTTTTGTGAAAACGAGTTGTGTATTGCTAAGAAACCAATTCTTTCAGCGATGAGGTAATACACACAAAGGGCTAAATTATCTCCACTACTCTACAAGGTAAGGTGCAGATGGTGAATTGAAGGCCCTTACCAGGTCTTAAAATTGTGCTAATGTCATCGGCCATGGCAAAAAGGAACATAAAGTAAGTACAAAAATTACAGGCAGGTTCTCCTGAGGACATCAACATCCATGATGGTGATGAAGCCTGCTACTCCGTCTTCGAAAGCTCTATGCATGCATGCGGACAGAGGGGGTAAGGTAAGGCTGGGGCCAAAGCACCAAGCCAAGACATTGTCATCCACGCAGACTTGGATTGGATGTGACTTGATCGATTGGCTGGTTCAACACATAGATCGTCCAGTTGAATATGGGAACCTGCTCGATCGACACATAGATCGACACTGCAGCAGGGCATCGAAAGTACTAGGTCAGTACAAAAACACAATCATGGCCTCTTTGGATACGGTATTGTTAAATTAACCAAAGTATTATACTCCCTCCGTTCCAAATTGTAAGAGTTCTAGGTACATTTGAGTATGTTAATGGAATTTTCTGTATACGTGATTTATAAGATGGGAACCAAACCCCATACAACTTGGAAATGAAGGAGTATATAGCAAAACCATGATATTTTTATTAACTTTTTTTTAAAAAAAAACTTGGCAACCAAAGTATTATATACTTATAGCAAAAAGTTGGTGTTTCCGTATAAAAATCTAAAAGCACTTGACATTCAAACAAGTCCATTTTGTGTTAGTAGGGATTTCAATTTCTTTTCAAAATATTTTGCAGCCACCACAGAATTAAGAAACTTAAAAAAAATTCTACTGGCAAAAACGCATGTGGTTTTCGCGCGACAATAATAAAAAGGATTCTATATAATTTGTTTTTTAAATTCTATGAATACTGAATTTGATATATTATTTTTGTTTATTTAATGTTTTAATCGAACAAGACATGTATCGTAAATTTCTTGGTTTTCTTTTGGCCACCACCCATGACACCAGTGAAATTCGTGTGAAGTTCTACTGAAAATTTTACTAGAGTTTCAACCCACGGACCATGATGGTATATTACACGCAGGAGCTTCTTGGTAGCAAAGGGTAAAAGACAAAGTAATCTCCACGACTTTTTTTTTACAAAAATAACAAGAAGCACAGCGATAGGGCAGTCATGAAATGGTAAAGCGCACGTGTGCAAATAATAATCGAACAGAGACGAAGTAGTAGAAGCTAGCACGGCAGAGAAGTCGTCGTCGTCGTCGGGGAAGGCGCAGCGACTGCCGGCCGGCTAATGAGGGGCCACGTCATCCAGCGCCCCCGCACATCACGGCCAGGGTGGGCCCCACGCCAAGTCAGCTCGTACGGTCGAAAGGTGGTAGCAGCACTGGTGGATGGTGGTGTCCATGCATGCATGCGTAATCTTCTGGTCAACCTGGAAGTGACGGCCGGTGTCATTGGCTAATCGCATCATGATTAGGACTTAATTGACGGCAGGGGGACCTAATAAGCTAGATATATAGCTTCGACGTTCAAGCAGTCAACGTGTCCTTCTCCGGCTCCGGCCGCGCTGCTTCTCTTTTTCCACGGTGGTCGGCGCGGTCGCCGTCGTCGTGCGTACGGCCAAGTTTAGAAAACGGTGTTAATTACATCCGTTCCAAGTCACAACTCACAAGCAATTCAGATTTGTTTCTAAAATTAACATTATTTAAACTTTGGCTGAGCTATAGAAAAAAAATGCACTAGTCAATAGTGCATCAAATTAGTCACGTACAATCCACAGTAAATATGGCTTGACATTGCACTCCCTCCGTATTTAAATATAAGTCGCGATTGAATTTTTTAAAATTTCAATCGCTCGTCTTATTTAAAAAAATTTATAACTTATAATTTTTTTAATGTGATATGGTTTATCATTGTAGAGAGTTCGAACATGACTATTTTTCTTATATGTTTACGCAAATTTTTTGAATAAGACGAAGGATCAAAATTTTGAAAAAAAAATCAACCGCGACTTACATCAAAATACGGAGGGAGATTTATTTAGTACTATAGATGTTAGAATATTCTCAAAAAAGGTAAAATATAGGGAGAGGTGGTGCTTAGAGCACAACTAAAATGATAGATATTAGAACAGATGGAGTAATGAATTATGACGATTAAATATATTACCGATCAAACCTAAAGCCTTGGAAGACTAATGAATTGGGGCACTGAGACCGGTCATGGCCCTCCATGTGCTGCTGGCAATCTCTGGTGTCCTCCACCTTGTTATGGCCCGTGGGTCTGTGGTTTTATGTGACTTTATGCTATCGCATAAATGAGAAATGACACTCTTCGTCCGTGATGCGTTTTTTATTGATAGCGGTAATAGACACTTTTGGTCTTAAGGTGAAAAATTATCCTCTTCTTGTAAGGGTATCACTTTGGGAAACTTTGGCTCAATGTGGTGCTGCCCTTGAAGTCATTACCGGTTATCATTTGTGGCCATGGTTCAAGAACTACTTGTGATTGGTTGATTGAAGACAAGTGGAATTCAGAGACTTGTTGTAAGATGCCTTAGATGCATTATTCATCAAATATTTTTATAGCATGATAGCAGAGTTTGGTGACTTTGACCACTTCATTTTGTGACATACGAGGATGGGTGTAGCTGTAGCCACACCAAGCATTCTATGTAGTTGCCAGTTAGGTTATAGGTTAATAGGTGGTTTGGATTTAACATTGAATTTGAGTTTCTAGGTTCTTTGGAGCATTCTTCTTTCTTTCTTTTGGTTGTATTGGTTGAATGGATATTTTGAGTGTACAGGCTAGAATAATATTTTATACTGAATAAACATTTTTTTCCTACAAAAAAAAACAGAACAGGTGTAGAAAAAGAAAAATAAATACCTTTGCCCCTAATTTGGAAAATTGATAGAGGCTACACATTCTTACTGGGCCTGCAATTTGAGGCCCACAACCTACAGACTATGTGCCAAGGCCCAGTTTTATTTTTCATTAATTTTGTAACGTCTAGTCCTCTTTGTTCTAAGTCAGTCCACACGAAGTACTCAAAAAGTCCCAAATGCTAAAAATGTCCAGAGGCGTGAGGCAATGCATGCATGCTCCTACAAGGATGATGGAGGACCAACCAACCTAGAGAAAATGCTGCGGCCCTTGCATGCAACCTCCTCCCATTTTTCACATGAAACCCATGAACACATAGTGCCCGGCAAATCCCATTCCCTCAATGATCAGCCAGTAGAAGAACCAATAAATAGAAACGCCTATATCTGTAGCTATAGCAATTAATCAGTCAATATTGGTCTTCTATATATATCTCTCTCTATCTCATTAGCTGTGTTCATAAATAAAAAAAAAATTTAAAGGTTGGCAGGAGGAGCGCCGGATTACAAGCAAGTCTGTATTCATCATCTATCTCTTTGCTGCGATCCGGCCCAACCATGGGGCAAAAATGTCATCCTCCACCTGTTCTTGACGGAGCCGCCGCCATTGCTGTTCTTGCAACGCTGCTAGCATCATCATTCGTCTCGGTGTCGTCGTCGAACGTGCAGCAAGCCAGCTTCGCCGTCCACACCGCCGGGAATACCCCGAGCGCGGGCGGCCAGCATTCCAGCCTCGTCATCGGCAAGAACAACGGCGGCGGCGGCGGCGGCGGCGCCGGGACGGCCGGCAGCTTCGAGGAGTTCGTGGCCGAGAACGTGGAGAGCTACAACGTGAACATGCAGATCTACACGGCGAAGCTGCAGACCGGCGCGGCCGTGAAGTCGGTGGACTCGGCGCTGTCGGCGGCGGAGGCCGGCGCGGCGCGGTACGTGGTGAGCCCCGACGGCAAGGGCAAGTTCCGGACCATCACCGAGGCCGTGAAGGCCGTGCCGGATTATAACAAGAAGCGGGTCATCCTCGACATCAGGCCGGGTACCTACAGGTACGTAATCATCATATAATCGATTATATCAACGTAATTGACGAATGACGATGGCATCCGTCCGTCGCAATTATTTGCGATGTATATGATGCTAAAAATATAATCCATGACATGCGTGCAGGGAGAAGGTGGTGGTCCCGTACACGAAGCCGTTCATCACGTTCCTGGGCAACCCCAAGAACCCGGCGGTGATCATGTGGGCCGACACGGCGGCCACCCGCGGCAAGAACGGCGCCCCCGTCGGCACCGTCGGCAGCGCCACCGTCGCCGTGGAGGCCGACTACTTCATGGCCTCCGGCATCGTCTTCAAGGTACGTATTCCTTCCTCGTACGTGTCCATCAACAACATACTATACTACCATCTTATATATATATGTATATATATATATGTAGAACAACGCTCCAATGGCGGCGCCGGGGGCCAAGGGCGGGCAGGCGGTGGCGCTGCGGGTGTGGGGCACCAAGGCGGCGTTCTACAGCTGCACGATCGACGGCGGGCAGGACACGCTGTACGACCACCAGGGCCTGCACTACTTCAAGTCCTGCACCATCCGCGGCAGCGTCGACTTCATCTTCGGCTTCGGCCGCTCCCTCTACGAGGACTGCGCCATCGTGTCGGTGACGAGCCAGACGGCGGTGCTGACGGCGCAGCAGCGCACGCGCAGCATCGCCGGCGCCGCCGAGAGCGGCTTCTCCTTCCTCCGCTGCACCATCTCCGGCGCCGGCCAGATCTACCTCGGCCGCGCCTGGGGCGACTCCTCCCGCGTCGTCTACTCCTACACTTCCATGAGCAAGGAGGTGGTCCCCGTCGGATGGGACGGGTGGGAGGTCGCGAAGCCCGCCCAGAGCGGCGTCTACTACGGCGAGTACAAGTGCACCGGCGCCGGCGCCGTCGCCGCCGCCGCGCACAAGCGCATCTCCTGGTCCATCATCCTCAACGACGCCCAGGCCAAGCCCTTCACCGGCACGCACTTCATCTACGGTGACTCGTGGATCCTGCCGCCGCCCAAGCTAGTGTGATGAAGAAGAATTCGTGGCATGAATCCGGCCCACTGGTGCGCCGAGGCCCCCGGTCTTTGCGCTGCTGGGCCGGGCTTGGTTCACGTCGGGCCGTATCGTTCTTGGCCCGTATATATTACACTTTGGGGGGGGGGGGGGGGGGGGGGGGGGGGGGGAGCTTTCAACTCGACCACAAAGTCAAATGTCCATGGTCTCCACGACCTGAGGGCAAGGCAACAAACACCATTTGTCCTTCCAAAAAAAAAAACACCATTTGCTGTCCTCCTAATAATCCTAGAGAGACAGGCTCAAGAACTTTGGTCCTGTGCGGTGGTAGTTGTAATTAGCTTTCCTTTATATGGCTTTGGATGAAGAAGACACGTACTTGAATCATTGAATGTGTAATTACTGTGTCCGTGCTTTGGAGTATTAATACCATTTTGCTTAATCATATATCCTAGTACAATTTTATTATTACCTTTATTTATGCGAAAAACAGCTCCTCTGCAGATTAATCGTGGTCTCTATTAACCATACAAGCCATAACCTCTAAAGCTAACTCCGGTAAGTCGTCTATTCCATTGTTGGTATTTAAACTTCATTCTGCCATATCCGTTGACAACAACGCTAGTTTTTAACCAAGAACCGAAAGGCACTGAAATTTGTTTTGTCAGACCCACCTTCCGAACTGGCAGTACAAAGTGTACGATCACATTGTCTATATTCAAACTTCGCTGTGCTTCCAGTATAGTACAGAGTTTAGTTGTAATGTCGTTTTAATATCGAAAGACTCACAGTCTAATGACTAATCTCTCACGCGATCTGTTCTGCTCTGCTCTGCTCTCCTCTTCCTCGACAGGTTGCTTTCAAGCACAGCGACGCCGGCGTGGACGCGTACGGTGAACAGATGGAATCTATTGAATGCCCGACGGATCGGAGCCACCCACCAGGCCTGGCCACCAGTCACCACCGTCGTCACCCGCCGCGACGGCATGGCGATCCAGCCATCATCCAGCGTCGTCGTCGAATCCAGCGACCCGGCATGACTCATTGAATGCTTGCAGCGTGCATGTCGCATCGATCGCATCCACCAGACCACCATCCAGCAAAGCTCGACAACTGGCTGTGTTTAGATTCGCTGAAATTGGGACTGAAATGCACTGTAGCGCTGAAAAATATACTGTACCATTTTTCGTTTGTTTGTGGTAAATATTGTCCTACCATAGCCTAACTAGACTCAAAAGATTCGTCTCGCAAAGTACATCTAAAATGTACAATTATTTTTTTATTTTATCTACATTTAGTACTCTATGCATGTACCGGTATTTTGATGTGATGAGGAATTTTCTTTTTGCATGGTAAAATTTGAGAGCAGTTTTTTGAATCGGACCAACGACGAACACTGGCCGTACCTGCTGCAAAGCTCACATCGCCCTCGCTCGCTCCGATCGGTGATCGACATGTACAGTACAGATAGCTCGACGCAGTAATGGTGAACCGATGGACAGATTTCCGTAGGCATCAATGAGACACAGCACACAGCATGCATGTATACATATCTGTGGATGGGATCGCTTGATACAGTGATTTTAATCAATTATTATTAAAAGTTTCGACATCAGGATTCAGGAGTAAATTTAAACTGTAAGAAAAAAAACAGACAGTAAACATGCGTGGAAACGTATTATTATTATTGTGGGTGAAATTGAACAAGGGTGTTGCCGACGACTGGAGGAGTATCATGTCGATGGAGCTGATCCACAGATCGCCGTCGTTGTGGTGTATGATAAATGCGTGGGCGATGATCTTGTGCAGCAGCTACTAGCAGCTCTGACGGTAATATGCTGTGGCTGACCTGTGAACACATGCTGTGATGGGCACCGGACAGTACACATTTGCAGTAATGATAAATAGGCATGGCCCCGGCGGATGCCGGATGCATGGTCCGGCGATCTCGGTCAGTTGTTGGCGGCCACGGCCTCGGCGGCGTGCGCCACCTCCGCCGTGCTCATCTCCTTGAGCTTCTCCTCCACCTTGCCGACCTCCTCCTCCGCCGCCGCCTCTTCCTTCTTGCCGGCGGCAACGGCGGCGGCCGCCGCGTCCTCCACCTTCTCCTCTCCCTTCTCCTCCTCCTCCTCCACCGCCGCCGGCTGTCCATTGTCACCACCACCGCCGACGGGAACCGCCCTGGGCGTGAACACGGGCGGCGGGCCTTCCGCCTCGAACGCCTGGACGGGAAAGCTCCTCGACAGGCCCCCAATCGCCTTGCAGTGGAGCTTCCCGGTGGGCGGGTCATCCACGCAGATCTCGTGCAAGGTGACCCAGATCAGCATCTCCTTGGCCTTGACGCCGGTGATCTTCTTGAGCCGCCCTTGCTCCGCCACCGCCGACACCTCGGCGGCGTACGACACGTGGCGCCCGGCGCCGGCGAAGTAGTGGTCCACCTTGCGCGCCTGCTTCAGCCACACGAACCCCGTCTCCTCCACGTACCCGCACTCGACGATGTCCTTCAGCGGGAGCAGGCCGCTCGGCAGGCCCGTCTCGTGGAGGAGCAGCCGGGTTTTTTCCTGGCCCGCGGCGTCGCCCACGTAGATCTCCGCCTTCGCGCGCACCTCGTCGGGGATGGTGAGCGTCATCGTTGGCGGCGGTCGGAGGTGGTCGGAGGTGGTGGTTGGAGGGCGAGGGCGGCGTTGATGGAGGAGGGGAGCAGCGTGGGGAGCGTGGTTTTATAGGGGGGGTGGAGAGGGAGGGCGCGATTAGTGTGGAGTGTGGAGAGAGTGTAATAACGTGCGTAATCATGGTTGGCTGGGGCAGGAGGAGGTTGATGGTGGGAAATGGAGATGGGACGACGTGGGCCGTCGATCGGGGATCCGACCGCCGCACGTGCGCTGGGGCGGGCCGCGGCCCAACTGTCCGGGACATTAATAAATGGGGGAGAGGGGTTGGTTGGCGGGTAGTACCAGGGAGGGAGAGGTCAGAGACAGAGAGAGCGCAATGAAGCCGGGAGGTTGAATTCTTTCTTCCGTCCAGCCAATTGCAGCGTGGTCTGTGGAGGGAGAGTGGACAGGACATCACTTCCCTGGCTGTCTCTTCTCGGACACTCGAGCAGTGTACCTGCACCGCGGGGTTGGCACGCACCGCACAAATAACGATGAAGGCTGTGTTTAGATCAAAAAGTGGAGGCGAAAAACAGACGAAATCTGCCAAAAACATCACATCCGACACTGTAGCGCACTGTAGCACTTTTCGTTTGTTTGTGGTAAATATTGTCCTACCATGGCCTAACTAGGCTCAAAAGATTCGTCTCGCAAAATACATCTAAACTGTACAATTATTTTTTGATTTCATCTACGTTTAGTACTCCATGCATGTACCGGTATTTTTGATGTGATGGGGAATCTTCTTTTTTGCATAGTAGAATTTGGAGGAAAGTTTGGATCTAAACACAGCCGAAAATTTGAAACAAACGGTCGGATAAAAGGCCTGCTGACGACGAGACTCCTCGAATTCCTTTTTTTATCACTGTTTCAACCACTTCTTTTTCTGTATACAGTACAGTATTTATGTTAAACGGTTCAAAACAGTGTTTTGAAAAATTCTCAAAACCCAACAGTGGATAGTCTAAACAACAGCTTTAGGCTCCGTTTGGATCCACGATGATTGCAAAAGTTGGCTTTTAAAAGTCAGTTTTGGATCCAAAAGGACGAAACTTTTGACTCAGAGTTTACAATCTATCTATCCAGATTCTACAATCCTACAAGCTGATGAATCCTAGCTTCTACAAAATTGTAGAAGCACAAATTACAGAAATGCCCTCGCTTTTTCCAAACTTTCTCCTTGGCTGTGGGGACACTTTTGTAATTAGAACTCCAGCCCTGTCCCAACAGTGTGGACTGACACCGCGCATAGCAGCTATGGGGTAAAATAAAAAATTATGGGAGAAGCTTCTAGGTGTGTCAGAAGTAGTACAATCTGGATACTCCAAACAGCACTCCAACTTACGCTTTAGACTATTCTCAATGGGATTGACAAAAATACTGTCTATACACTGTTTGATACTGTAGCGCTACTGTAGACAAAAAAAAAAGAATAGTTAGAATAGTAGAGAAATAGTGGATAGAAAAAATTTTTAGACAATAGTTAGAAATACTCTTACAAGCCAGCTTGTAACGGCTTGTAACGATCCGGCTTCTGAAATCTAGCTTGCACAATTTTGCGCGGATCCAAATGCGGCCTTACATTGGACACCGCAACGAGTGTACCTAATAATCGGTTGGTTGGTCGGTAGTACCAGGGTGGGAGAGGTCAGAGGGCGCAATGAATCGAGCTCCGGCCTCCGGCTCCGGCAGGCAGGCAGGCCGGAGTGGATGGATGATTGTCATGGTCATGGATGGGACGGGAGATTGAATTCCGTCCAGCGAATTGCAGTGCGGTCTGTGGAGCGAGTGGACATCACACTCCCTGCCCGTCCCTCGAGCAGTTGTACCTGCACCGCGATAGGTTATTGTCAGCAGGAAATTATGCAAAATTTGGGCTGGGTATCTCAGTCCATCTTCTATCTTCACTCTGTCAATTTTTTGAACTATCATTTTTTTAACTAGCTGAGAAAAAATTTGCAAATTAATAAAACCCGGTGGACGAATTTTCCATCTCAAAGGGAAAAATACTATCATCGTCTACCAAATAAATTCCTAATTCACCTTTTGGAACTTCTACTCTTACATAAAGCTCTTGCTTTGATAATCCAAAATTGGGTGAAGGTTTTTTTTTACCAAGAAATCGATACCAACAAAAACATCTCGGAACAAGGTTCGAGCGGCATGCCAAATGTGTCCGAAAAAGAAGAGCGAAGCAAAAGTAGCATGGCCAAAGGTGAACCAACCCCTTGGGCTGCTGCGGAAAACACCATTTGATTTCAAAGTAGCTCAATCTAATTTAAAAATCTCTACGGTGTTATGTTCATATTATGGACAGTTATACGTAGATAATCTGTTGGATTTAGTGTAAACCTATATGTCGGACGGTTGGAAACCAATCTGTAGGACATAGCGTAAACCTCGTAGACGTACGGAGAGTGTAATTTAAATAAAACAGAAAAATATAGGATAGAAGGTTAGACGTACGCAAGGTCATGTGACGATAGCCTTACACGCTGGATATATGTCGACCCCTTTGCCTGTTTTACACAGTCCTGGCGTTTCGTTTTCCTGTGCGATCTCAAAAATATGAATACGCAAGATCTGCTTGGCTATCTATCTACTCGATCATCCAAATTCCAAAATACGCGCACTACACAACCCATGTATTATTAGGCTAAGTCCAATGGACTCCCTATCTCCACTCCCTAAATACTGTTCCAATTACCTTTTTCTCAAAATTTATGTCAAACAGTTCAAAATAGTGTTTAAAGAATTCATATAGAAAGTTCAATTAGACTCAGCCTTAGCATGGTCTTCTTAACTCGGCCTAAATTTATTATTTCACTGGGGGCCTAGATTCGGATGTCTAAAAACAATCTAGAGGTACAGTAGATCGGTAAGATGATGCGCACCATGTCGAGTGGAGTTTTAAGGCGGGCGATGGGATGGTAGCATCGATGGATGGGCGGCGAGTGATGCATCAGACGACTTCAGATTCAAGCATCGCGGCTGGCCAGCCGGCTCTACGGACGGCTGATTTGGAAGAGGCATGCAGCAGGCAGATTCGCAGCTCCTCCATGGGATCCGGTGATAGTATGATCCAACGGCGAGCTCTCAACCGCCACCCAGCTCCGCATTCATTCAATTCTTGCCTAGCTCGTCCTGTCGTCAAAACCGTGTGGCATGCAGCCTCTTCCGATCCTGGCTGGCCCCTGTTTGGATGAGCTGACAATTAGCCGCTAAATAGTACTACTAGCAAAAGAGGTGCATAGATTGCCTAATGCTAATTTATCAGGCACACATGTTCGGCCCAAATCAGCTATTTTTTTTCCTCGTAATTTTCACGCCATTGGGCACATCAAATGACCAAAGGGCGAATGGGCGCGCGCGAGAGAGATGGAGACAGGTTCATGCGAGACGAATTTAGTTGATCCCCCACACCTGTTGAGTAGGACAGCCGCATCTTGGCTGTTGCACATTCAAAGCGGCATGGACGTGGAGCACGTGAGTCCATCATCCGTGGCCGTGCAGTCCAGCACTCGTCATGGCGGCAGCACAGGGGGCCGGCCGGCGTTCATGGCGGGCGGCCCCGCTGGAGCTGCTCCCGGCGGCCGTTCCGCCAGCTTACTACACTACCATCCGTGTGCCCACGGCCGGTCGGCCTGCGGTTAGATCCAGGCTCCTTTCGGCTACCCGCCAGGGACGGCGACGCTTAACCGCGCAGAAGCTGAGGCCACCCACACCTGTCGTCGCCATGAATCCATCCACACACACACGCAACGGCGAAACCATGCGGCAGGGTTTCAAGTTCATCATCATCATCTTTTTTTTTTTTGTTTACTTTTGTTCCTGTAATTGTACAGCATCAATGGGCGGAACCAACACATAGGTGCCTCAGCTGCAGGCGGCGCGCAGCTCATCGTCACGGCCATTGTCGGCGGCCGGGTCGCCGCGGCGGCCCATGCTCATCAGGGTGGTGAGGTGCGCCATCTCCTTGGGCACCGACGCCGTCAGCACCTGCCACCACCGCCAACCCATATCATTCATCAGCAAATTCAGCATCATCGACGGCTACAGAGTATTCGAGTATTTCCCCAACGCCCAACCGCCCCCCGGGGCGCGCGTATACGTACCTCGTGGCCGTCCTCGGTGACGAGGACCTCGTCCTCGATCCGGATCCCCATGCCGCGGAACCTGCCCGGCGCGCGCTCGTTCAGCACCGGCGACGGCGGGATGTACACCCCGGGCTCGATCGTTATGATCTGCACATGGAGATTCATGGAGGGGCGCGGCATGTTCAGTTTCTGAAAGACAATGCGGCATCATTGCAGCCACTCGAAGCTACCAAGCTGGTGGGAGGGACCTCCCAAACCGGCATCCTCCACCGGACGGACGCCAGCAACAGACCTATTGCTGCCTGGCCGATCCGGCGACAGCACTGTGCGTATACCAGTAACCAGTTTCATAGAGATGCCACTTGTACTGCTATGCTTAAAACGGAAAACCCGCCGGGCGCCACACATTCAGATTCTTCGAGAATGTGCTACTGTTTTGCTGTAATGGCGCCAGTCAGACTAAAGGCCAGTCTGGGTTGCTGTATCCGGTTGCTTCAAGGAGCACATCGCCACGGCGGGAAAGAATGAAGGCTGGTAATTCAGACAGCTACGTTACGGCGAACAAGGAGGGAAGGAGGGAGGAGGAATCGACTTACGACGCCGGGCTCCAAGGGCCTGTCGTTGGGGAGTGTCGTCGAGTCATGAATATCCATGCCCAGCGAGTGACCTGGAAACAGGGACACAAGCCACAAAACGGTCCAGGGTTATGCTTTGGTCCCCCTGGGGCAGCAGCAGCGCTCTGCATTCAAGACCGAATCTAAGGAACAGATGGGCGGGTGAGGTGGCGGAACCTATTGCGGTTGGGTTCAGGTAGTTGTATTGGATGGATTTCCCCTTCTCCAGGATTCCCAGCTCCTGGAATCCCTTTATCAGCATCCTCACCTGCATTCCATATAGATTTTAGTATAAGATGTATGGATCTTCTGATTTTTTTTCAGGATTACTTTTAATATGTGTGTTTACAAATATAAATAGAAAGGAAACCAGAATGACACCAAAGACGTACCGAATGATTGTGTATCTCGTTAATGCTTGCGCCTGGTTTACAGAGCTTTATGCACTCCTTATTTGTCTCCAGTATTAGGCTGTACAGCTCTGCCTGGGGTCAGTCAAGACGAGGATCCAAACTCTGAGTTCAAGTCTTCAAAACACCAAGCTAGACTCTCCAATAGGACAGTAAAATCGAGCACTTACCTGAGAAGGTGAAAATTTGCCGCAGGGTGGCCATGTTCGAGTTAGGTCGCTAAGGTAGCCATGGTACTCGCAGCCAACATCCATGAGCAGAAGATCACCTGTTTTGATCTGACAAACAGCTGCATTATTGACTTTACGATAAAATAGCTCTGAAATGTGGGATGAGCACAAAAAGAACCCCACTTACTCTTCTATCATTTCTTGAGTAGTGTATAACACTGCCATTTGCTCCTCCACCAACTACGGGATGGAACCTAAGATATGGCAACCGAACGCAAGGTAAATAAACTATCTGATACTAGTGCCTTGGTCCACATAAAAAAAAGAGAGAGACTTGATCCAATACTGATCTCGTATTACCAATGCATAGGATCAATTAAAGAAATTGAATTGGCAACAAAAGGATATATGGCAGAATGCTTACGCCATTCTTTGGGCGCCTCTCATTTTGCACTCGTACTCAATCTTGGCTGCCAGCTGGCTCTCCTCCCTGTGGGTCCTCGACAGCAACATTGTTTGTAAAAGAGACTGGTCAAGTTGAGAGATTATATCAGTACTGGAAAAAATTCAAGTTGTCAGACATATTTTGTGTCAGTTGTTAATACAGTATTTATGTGTCTTGCAGAAGGTCAGTCGCTTGGTCTTGTGTTTTATGCTTGATGCTTTGCATCTTGCATACTTCCAAGTCCTAACTGAACTAGAAATTCGAGACACACTACGTTCTCTGTGGGCACTGTTGGAGGCCCAACCAAGCAGGAAGGCACATTATGTGGGGTATCTGAGTGCACAAACCTGAGTTATGGAGCCAACCAGGTGGCAGGGAAATAGGAGCAGGACAGCATGGTATGGATAAGAACAAAGGAAATCGTGTGTACCTTTGAGTTTACCAAACCAAAAAGGACTATGTGTGTTCTTGTTGGAGGACCAACCATTAGCAGGGATACCGTGACCTTTGGGTTTATCAAACCAAAAAGGACCACATGTTCATCCATACCTATCTAATTAGCTAAGATACCTTGTGTCCCTGTATAGTCTTTTACCACTGTTTTTCCCCACATCAACTCCAACAATGCACCTAAGAAATAAAAAATCTCTTGACCTTCCCCAACGAGAATAACTCCGGTTCGTATTAATAATGTATCACAAGCAAACTACACTAATATTAGGAACTGGAACGTCAAATCAAACACAATTCAGAAAATTCTATATGCAGGGTTGAACTGAAAAATTAATACTCTGCCCAAAGACCATGGCTGCCAGAGGTAAAGGTTCAACAAAATACCTGAGAAACAATAGATGCTGATTCTCTCATCAACTTAATTTCTGATTTTGACTTGATCCACCGCAATCCATCGGTGTAATATGTAAGATCTTTTACTTTATTGTTAAGTGACGCCATACGGAAGGCATCCAAGTTCTTATAAGAAGAAGATGATGCCTTCACATTGTGATACACCCCTTTTGATCGCTCAATCAGTTCAGGAAGGATCTACAGCAACAAAGTATTATCAATAGTGGGAAGTAACAACTACTGATCAAAAGTGATGTGGCAAATAATGCTGAATGAAAATCCGAGTACTAACCTTTTGTATCTGACTAATTGGAAATGCTCTATCTGCTTTAAAGAAATCCACGGCAGCTTCAACTCCAGCAGTTTGACCTTGCCAAACTACATCCTAGTTAAATAATACATTATTAATAAGAATTGTGTATCTTACCTAGAAAAGCTATCAAAGTAAGGGGTCATTACCTCCTTATTTGTATCTGGCATGAACATGCACAACCCGGTTTCTTCACTCAAAACTGCTACGCCGCCGGGTTGCGTACAACCTGTAATGTACAGGTAATCACTATTCTGTCTGAATGGATATGGCACTACATCAGTCATCATCTGCTGATCAGCAGAGGCAATAATGGCCAAGCTCTTTTCTGGCAGCACCTCCAAAAGCTTTTTTCTTCTAGAGATGTACTCCTCGCTTGTGATGCCTGGTGTGATCTCTCCATCAGCTAATAACTGGCTCATAGTGTAGCAGTGTTTAAGAAAATACATAGAGCCAAGTTGTTTAAAACAACAACAATAAGAGTAGAATTTTAAATAAACTTCCATACAAAGTGTATTTTAGTGGAGGATATGGGTGAACACACTTAGCCTAACAGAACCCATTATGTATGAGTTTTGCTCTTGTAACTTATAAGCCATATTAATTAGTTTATTAGATAAATAAAGTAGCTTGTGTCAACTCAACTCCTAAACATATATAAGATTATATAAGCAATGAGGACAATCTTCTACCTCAACTTCAACTTCTCTGTATGAAAAGATTGTAGAGCTCATTGTTAACTTAAGTTTGATGCCAGGGCTTAGATGTAGATACTAGTACATGTACATTAAAAGAACAACATAAGGTGGTAAGATCTTATTTATAATAGCCAAAAAAGTAAGTGTTCCTTTTCTTTAGAGAAATGTTTTTTTTTTTTTTTTTGGTAATACCTGCTGTAACATATTTTGGACATGTTTTGGTATTGCATAGAAACTCAAATTTCATATCAATATGAGAAAGTACACAAACTGTATTGCATACTGAGACAGGAAAGAGCTAAACAGCATTCAGAAAACAGGTGGCTTAGAACATACTTTAAGAACTAGCAACAACTTAGGTCTCCAGAAACACAATGTGACTAGCAACAGCGTTGAAACTCTAATACATCGAAGCATATAAACACAAGTGCCATGCCTGCAACATCTGGCGCCACGCGCCAGCAGCAAGTAAGAAATGAAATAAGCTACCTCAGGATGCGATTGGGGCGTTGGTTGGCCAACATCGATTATCCCACCAGCTGTGTATGCAGCTCGCTGCACCAAACTGTGGGAGGCGGGTAGAAATCGAGATGCCACCTGGGTGCAATGTTGTAAGAAAGAGATTAAATCACTACTCGGTGCTAAACAGTAGGAGAAAGAGAGAGTTCATGCCATCTAGCGGCAGGCAGGTACTAAAGTTTACATTTGACAATAATTTAGGAGAAAGATAAGCCATGCATAGAAAATACAAATGTGGCCAAAAAAAGAAGACAAGTTAAATCTTCCCTTTCACAAGGAAAACAGGACATGTGCAATCCACACAATTTCAGCCCAAATCAAGCAAGAGCATCATCTAAACCCAACATTGATGAAGCTTAATTAAATGGGACAACACTGAGGAAATCTCCATCAGCAACCAATCCAATCATCTCACCGAGGAAAAAGCACCACCAAACCATATCACCTAGTGTACAGGCTAATGGTAGCCGTTGTCTCCACTCCTGTCATCACTAAGATTTCTACGAGCTAGACAAATAGACGGAAGCACACATGACGAGTAACAAAGCAGCAGTAAATCTCCTTCCTTCCAGCTACTCGCGCGGTCGCGCCCTATTTCCAATCCCCAGAACCAGAAAAAAAAAATCCGAGCTTTTGTCCTTCGGCCCCGCGAACAAGCCCAGAAATAAGCAAAACAGCGCCCGCAGGATCATACCTCTCCCCTCTTCCGAAAAAAATGAAAAATCAGAGGAGGAGGAGGTAGGCGACGGGAGTGGGGGTGCTTCAACCATCTGCTTACCCCGGTTGCTCGCAGCAGCAGCCGCGCCGCCATGGCTAGCAGACGCACTAATACTGTCCGCAACGGCAAGGAGAACCTGCGGCGGCGGCGGCGTGAAGAGGAGCAGCAGAAGAGCGGCGGCGGAGCGGGGAGGGGGCGCCGGCGCCGGCGCGGAGGCGATGGAGGCTGCGAGCGGTGGGGGCGACGACTGTGTTTGTTTGGGAGTTTTTTTGGCTGGGGCGGATTCAGGGCGTTTTTTTATTTTTTAGATTTTTTTTCGTTTTTATAAAAATATACACCGGTTGGTAACATTTGCAGAGATGGTCGACCGGCGTCCGGAGGCTGGGCGCCAACGGAAGAGCCTAGCGCCCGGAGCTCCGGCGCCAGGGGTCTGGCGTCCGGAGCCCCGACGCCAGGTGCTTTTTTATTTATTTATTTATTTATTAGCTCGCTAATCTCACGTTTAATCGCTAATCTCGCTGTTTAATCTCATGCATCCGATCCGAGTTAGGGAGATTAGTCAGTGTATTAGTTAGTTAGTGTATTATTTAGTTAGTGTATTAGTGTACGTAGTAGTTAGTGTATTAGTTAGTGTATTAGTGTAGTAGTAGTCAGTGTATTAGTGTAGTAGTGCGCAGTGTATTAGTGTAGTAGTGCGCAGTTGTAACCCGTTGTAATAACTGGATTTAGTATTTAGTATTAGTATTTAGTTGAATATATATTCTGTTATATTTAGTATTTATTTGTAGTATTTGTTATTAAGTTTTAATAGTAGTATATTGTAGTAATATTTACATCTAGTAGTATTTAGAACTGAAGAGGAGGAAGGATGAGCTAAAGCGCCGACAAGATCTGCTTCGCGAAGCAGAACAACGTGACCTAAAAATACTTATAATTTCAAAATAAACATACACAAAATAGGAAATAGAAAATGGAGAAAGAAAATAAAGCAAAATACTTGTAATTTCAAAATAAACTGGGTTCAAAATAAACTGGAGGGATCCTGGTGAAAGGGTCAGAATGCTAATATAATAGGCAAAATTGAAGCTAAATGGTTAGAATCTAACTCGGATCGGATGCACGAGATTAAACAGCGAGATTAGCGATTAAACATGAGATTAGCGAGTTAATAAATAAATAAAAAAAAAAGCACCTGGCGCCGGGGCTCCGGGCGCCAAGCTCTTCCGTCCGTCCGACGGCCCCACACCTGGCGCCTGGGCACCGCCCCTGGCGTCCGGCCTCCGGACGCCGGTCGACCATCCCTGCAAATGTTACCAACCGGTGTATATTTTTGTAAAAACGAAAAAAAAATCTAAAAATAAAAAAAACGCGGATTCAGAGCCCGGGCTTAGGGCTGCAGCCCGGGTCCTGGTCCAGTAACGCATACGCCAACTATGTACTTTTGGCCCACGAAAAGTAAGCCCAGGACAGACGCAGAGACACACTACACGACTAGGGCTCGGATTTTGCAAATCTGGATTTGAAGAAATTGCTATGCTTAATTGCTTATGGCAAAAACGTAATACCAAAATATACTCCATCTATCCTAAAATATAATTCCTTTTAGCTATTCCTTTAGCTTTCGATCAGATTCATTCATTGCTCAATAAAATGCAAGTTGTATATACATCGGATAGAAAAATAGCTAGAATGAAGTATATTTCAAGGGAAGAGTATTTTATTAAGACATTCTTATGCCTAAGCACCACTTACTGGTTTAAGACCAGTAATTATCTGAGAGTAGAAGTCCCAAATTGTCTCACACAATCAGATGCAAACAATTGACAACCAGCAAACACGGTGAGTGCCATTCAGGACGCAACTTGTGTACACCAACTTTACAATAGAATACAATCACATGGAAACAATTCATAGGAAACCCGAAAGGAAATCCTTTATCCGATCGATGTAAGGCGACTTGGTGGGGATTATGTGGCCCATGTCATGTTCAACTACAGAGCAGCAATCTTGCTGAAACAAACCAGCAAGCCCAATGCTTGCCCTGTTTGCTATCTGTCTGTCGTGGCCCTCGCCATTGCCAAAACAATGGAGCGAGGGGAGATTGATCGGTTCACTGTCGAAGTTGCCCACTGGTGCTGCATAGCCAGAGCAGAACATCCCAAACCTGAACTTTGGAGCGCCACAGGTCTTCTGCTGCTGCCTGCAGAGCAAGGCAGCCATGGCTGCGCCCTGAGAGAACCCAAGGACTCCATCAAACCTCTCCATCTGAGAGATTGTGCGTTCAAGGTAGGCATATGACTGCTCAAAGCCTTCGGTTTGTTGCTGATACTGAAGAGGGTCAAACGGCGTATGTGCAACTTTCCAATCTTGCTCGACGTTGCAGCTAGAGTTTGGAGCAATGAGCCATGCAAATTTCTGTTTTGGTGTCACAGATGGTGGTGAGGGTTTGTCAGAGCACTGGCCCTGGATTGGTTGGTATACAAACAAAAGCTCATGCGGAGCATCTACAAATACAAGTTCAGCAATGTGCTTCAGCTTCTTTGCAAGTGATGATGTTCTTCCCTTAAAACTGGACGCATTCTGACGGAAACCGTGCAAGCAGAGAATTCTCAGCCTTTTCAACTGCTCACTACCTGTGTAACATTTCACCTAAGTCAGAGAAAGGTTAACCTTAAAAAATACAAGTACATAGCTAATTAGCTATTATAAATAACTGCATTTTTTATAGTTCCAACTTGATGGATTAGAGAATATCAGAACAAACTGATGATTCGGTGGAACTAAAATGTAAATAAATGGAGTTCAACCACATGCAATTTAGTTATTATTTCTAAATTGGTGGTGTTGTCTTATTCAGTTAATATTTATGTTATGGTTACCCAACCTACTATGCATTTGTCTATCTTGTTTAAGCCTAGCCCAATGCATTTGTTCTGTACAGCAATAGACCCAATATTTGATAAGAGCGTAAACAAATTATCTATTGTCCAGAGAGTGTGCAATAGAAAACTGATACAGACCTTACCGTTACTCCATGGAATCTTGGAGCTCACATTGTGATTGCTTATGGATGGTTTTTCAAAGCTAGAAGGTTCAGATAGAACAATCTGTATTTCGCAGTCTTCACTTGATATTCGACAGGGTTCTTTTCCATTCTTTTGGCATAGCTCGCATACATATTCCTTAGTGGAGCCCTGGAGATTAAAAACAGAAGTTTGTTGAAGCAATTATACAAATGAACACAAAATTAATGTGATAATCAGAAAAATTTTCTCATAAGTGCATTATAAAATATTGCAGCTGACTTGACCTGGCATGTAGGGCACACTAAGACCAACATTCTGCAGTGGCTGCAACGACACCGGGATGAATAGTCATCATAGGAAGAACCACATATCAAACATGTTCCAAGTATGTTCTCTTTCAGGCTTCCCACTGAAATTCTGTAAAATGGTGTACAAGTTAGTGAAATTGTGAAACTAGGAAATCCTGAAGGGCACAGTTTGAGCTTTGTCAGAGTGTATTAGGTAACTACAAACCTGTGGTCAAATACAAAATTCTTTCCTTCAAAATAGCCACCATCTGGGAATTGCTCCAGATACCGCTGAATGCCACCATAAAGCTACATAAACACAATCATTAACGGTCATGAACATGATAACACCTACTCTAACGTGGTCAAACCCTCAAGATTAAGGAAAAATAGAAGTGGCAAGCAAAGGATTACAAATCACCTGAAAAACATTCTCAAAACCTTCACCCTTTGAGCGAATATAAGCTGACGCCATTTCACAGCGAATACCCCCTGTGCAGTACCTGAAAATTCCAAGAAGTTGGTTAAGCTGCATGTTTGGTTCTTGCCAAGTGTATCAGTCAAATTCAAGGTCAATTCACATGCCCAGTCAAACATACATCATAATTGACTTGCCACGGAGCTTCTCGGTATGCTCATCTATCCAAGAAGGCAGGTCACTGTATTGCCTGATTTCCGGATCTAAGGTCTCCACATTTGGTATGTTGAACTTGCCGATCCGCGTCTCATACACATTCCTTGCATCCAAGACAACCACTTCATTCTTCTCTGCAGATGCCACCGCTTCCAAACTAGTCCCAGCTAAAAGAACAGCATAACTTAGCTATGACAATTCATTCCTAAACAAGAAATTGGCAAGCCAAACAAGCATGCCTCAGCCCATAAAATCCGCTCACCAACGTTTTTGATAACTGAATGGAACTCCGCCGCCGACAAGTGCCTCCCAGCACTCGAGATCTCCGGGGGTGCCGTGGCATTGGAGCGCAGGGTAACCAGCTCCTGCCCATACAGCAACAATTCAAAACCAAGTGATGGATGACGGCACCACCGAATGGCCAAAGGTGAAACCATTCTGCTGGATTGGAAGCAGAGAAAAGAACCTTGACGACCCGGACGGAGAGCGAGGTGAAGCCGCACTCCCTGGCGACCCTCTCGTCGACGGGGTCGTCGCAGGACGCAAGCTTGAAGTCCGTGCCCTCAAACAGGGCGCTGGAGCTCATCTCCGCGACGTGCTCCTCCAGCGCCTTCATCCGCCCCCCGAGCTACCAACACCAAAAACGCAGCGCCGTTGAGGTCACCATGAATGCATTCGTGAGCACTCTAAATCCACCACAAAGCTCGGCCTTCTGTCCTAAATGCTACTACTACGATGGAGAGAAGATAGAGAAGTGCAGGGAAAGCTCTCACCGTGGCGTTGACGCCGTCGGGGCCGACCCTGACGCGGCCAACGAGCGCGAGGCCGCGGCAGTGCGCCTCGTAGAACGCCGCGAGAGCGGCGGCGTCGGGCACCTCGGCGTACTTGTAGTATAGAAGCACGCCGTAGCGATCTCCGCCTCCATCTCCTCCTGCACGCTGCTCCTGCTGCCTCGCCGCGTCCATGGCTAAGAAGGCAACAACCCTAGCGGCGGCGGCGGCGGAGGCGGTGGAGAGAAAAACGAAGACGACGCGGCGGTGGTGGCCTGGCCGGGTCGGGCCCTTCAGCTAGTCTCAAGACGCCATGGGCCGGCCCAGCATGCATATCTGTGAGTTTTTTTATTTTTATATTTATTTAATTCATATTTTTCAGAAATAAATAGTGGAACAAAAATTTTGCAAAAATATACTCATCTCGCCGGACCACCTAGCGTTTTTTAAAAACCACCGGTCCACGCCGATTCACGAGGCGTTAGGTGTGATGCTCCGGCATCTCAAGTGCATAATCCTTCATCATACATGCAACATTCATCATAATACATCATGCAATGACATGCATTTGAGCCCTAGTTCAAATTTGGTTGAGGTGCAAATTGTTGAAACCTGTTTTCTGCAGATACGTCTCTGTGATTGTGCTCATAACTTTGATTCTATTTAGATTTGGGTGAAACTTATATTGACAAACTTGTAGACAATTTTGTTGTGAACAACTTTGGTAATTGGTGCTTTAACATGCATGAAGGTTTGCATAGAGTTTTGGGGCTTTTTCTGTCAACCTATGAGATCTGTCCAAACATGACCAGTTTAATAAATTCAAATTTTCTTGATCTTAAATCCAAAATCTTGCAATGCTGGTATTGAGAGAGTTGTAGATCATGAAATTTTGAACAACATTGGTATAAAAGTCCTTTTGTGAAAGTGTTTAGAAAATAGACTTTTAGAATTTCCAAACTGGAGGGTTTTGTTGGTCAAACCTTAGTCAGCAGTTTAAATTCAAATTTACACCAGAATTTTGAATAGAACATGGTATACAAGTTTATAAGAGAAATGTAGAGGAGAAAATTTAGAACATTTCATCCAATTGGGGTATTTTCGAATTCGGCCTTTAACTCATTCAAAAACGCGAAATACAAACCCTAGTCTCTGCAGTCAAACTGAGGTTTTTCAATTTCGGGATTTTTTTCCCTCTTCCTCACTCACTGACAGCCGGGCCCCACCGGACGGATTCCCGCCCACGGGTTTGGAACCGGCCGACGGTGGGTCCCACCATTCTTTTCGCTGCGTACACTCGGTCCGTGGACCACCTCCTCTCTCCACCCGCCTGGGCCCCACCCGTCAGCTGCCCGCGGCCCATGGACCGCGTCCACCCTTTCTCCACCGGCCTCCTTTCCCTCTCCCTCGCGTGCACGCGGCAGGCGCGCTCTGCCCGCGCCGCGCGTGGCCGACGCCGGCCGACGGCCGACGCCGCGCCCAGCGCCCCGCTTCCCGCCCGCACCTGGACGGAGTCCCGGCCAGGGCCACCCCTCCTTCGGCCTTAAGCCGCGGACGACACCCCCTCCGCTCCCCTCTCACTCCCCCGCTCTCACTCTCCCTCGCTCGGTGCACCGAAGCCGCCGCCATTGACGGCGCTCGGGCCGACCTCGCCCCACCGCCTCGAGCCGCCCCTCGCTCCGCAGAAGCGCGCCTCGCGCTTGCGTCGAGCTCCTCCATCGTCCCCACTAGCCCTCGGCCTCCGCCCTTGCCTCCATCGCCCTTCCCCGCGAGCGCTCCCTCCCGGCCGCCATTGCCGCCAACCCTCACCGTGGGAGGCCACCCTCTGGCCATCCCCTCGCCTCCCCGACCACACCCCCGGATTCGCCACTGACCCGCGCAGCTCACGCGCCCGCCGGCGTGGCCGTTCCACCCCGCGACCGCCGGATCGACGCCGCGCCGCCATCACCATGCCGTCCGGTTCGCGCTCGGTGCACGCGCGTTCCCCATTGATCCCGACCATCTCGCACGACGACATCTAGGGGAAAAGGAGCCCCACGACCGGCCGCACATCGCCGGAGCCTGTCGGCTCCAAGTCCGGGCCCCCAGACGCCGGCGCAGCCCCGCCAAACCCCGGCCTCCGCGCGCGTTCGCCTCTGCCTGGAGGAAAAAGGAAGAAGAAGGTTGATTCGCAAATAAGCCCCTGAAGTTTCTTGATTTTGCGTCCTCAGTTTAGTACTATGCACTGAGTCTCACGAAACTTACAGTCTAGCCCCTGGGATCTATGGTTAATTACGTATGAGTCCCTGGATCTAATGTTTTTCCATTAATTTTTAGTTATTTCGGCTGAAACTTTGAAAAATCATAACAATTAAAATAAAAATCCAAAATGGACAAACTCAGTGGCTATGGACCCCTTGTGAGTAGGTCTACAGGATAGGTATGATGTAGATGTGTGAAAAGACTGTTTTGCCTCTGGTTTGGTGCATGCATGGTGTAGGTAAATAAATGGTAAAAGTGTACCAAATGAACTCCAAAAATTATGAAACTTAGACAGTAGCTTTGTTATGGCATCTAGGTACTGTGTGATTTTTGGTAGCCCTAGCATTGATTGGTTAATTACTGTTTTGCCCTTATGCATGTGATTTGTGTGTTTAATTAACTTGGAAAATGAAGGCTATATAAAATATGCTCAACTATGACCATTTGTATTTTTCATGCACTTCACATAGTATGAGTAACTCACCGGTAGAATATGAGGTTGTGCATGCATGTTTAAGCTGCTTAATTGAAAATAATAAAATGCTGCTAGTTGAAAAGAAAATAGGAAAAAATGTATTTAAACTGCTAATAAAATTAAGGGAAAAATCTAGTAGCGTTATGGAGTATGTTGCTGTATGTGGTAAAGATTTGAAATCGATTGGAGTTTTCTAACTACATGAACTTATGAGTGCATTTTATTCATAAAGGTAGCGTGTCCATTAATTTGCATGTATATGTTTAACTTTAAGAGACAACTTCATTTCATTTGATAGCGACTGTGTACACATATAGAACAATTATTCCCAATAACTTCAAAGATAAAATGTGGTAGTGGTTTGTACGATTTTCTTAGTGATGAGCTGTATGATTTCTTAGCAAAAATCATTAAGTTTTCTTGTTTTGGGGTGTGTTTAAACTATGAATACCCGAACCCAGTATTCACAAGTTGTTTGATCATGCATTATATTTCATTGACACCTCATGCATACATTCTCAATTCGTTGCACTCATGATCGCACCATATCATACATATAACTTGTACCTATTGCATGTATTTGCATTCTCTTGCACTCACTTGCATATTATCATGCATATAGACCCCGCGTGCAAGGAGCTACCAACACAGGAGAAACCAGTTATCAAGAAAACGTACGACAGGCTATATCCGGAGCAAGAAGACGGAGGGTCGCTGATTAAATCCGTCCCTGCTTCAAGGGGTTGCCTGGGGCAAAGCCTCACAACCCGGCAAACTAATCTAGTTTAGTTTGTTGGTTTTCTTAAGATCAATCGAAGGTAGGCAGGACCATGATTTCTCCCAGCAAATACAAATCTTGTTTGATAATTACGCATATGCATTAGGAGTTGTTTGAAACCAACTGCATTAGACTTCCTGGCCGCCCTGGCCCTAGCACCTATACGTAGAGTTCGTAGGGCGAGTGCCTAGAATTGCTAGGTACGAGTATATACGAGTGATTGTACTCGTCTCGTAAGTACGGTTTTACAAAGTGACAGAAATCTCACCTATGGAAGTGACTGTACATGCTATGTTTAAATGGAGACCGGGCGGAGATTTATTGAGTTATTTATGGATTATGGTATTGTGCACTGGACTCCGCCCGAGTCGCATAAGGCCCGTTCGTTGTTCGCCTGCTGATCGGCATAACATTGCTAGAGTGCTTATCCGGGATAATGGACCGGTGAAACCTTACTTGTGCCATCCGAAGAACAGAGACAGACTCCTACTGTGACACCTTGGGGAGCTTGTAGTCGAGGGAGGGCTGACCCGATGTGACCGTGGTATCGCTCCTAAGACAGCACAACCTGGGAACAACGGAAGGATTGAATCGAACTTGGGATGGGATAAGTGGAGATGGGAGAAGCATATGTGGAACGCTGGGAGTTAGTAAGCATATGCCATCCTGGTGCTTCTAGTTATTCCCGGGGAATTAACAAACCGATTCGAATCGCTGATGCTCACCAGGTGTGAGAATGCCAGATATCGCACACGGGCAACGTAGTAATAATTGGAACATACTGTTTACGAAGTCACGCTTTTAATACAACATGCTTGGATGTGTATGATCTGTCCTACTATTCAGGGCGTTGCCCATCCACCGGTTGGAGGTCGATGGACTTGGGAGATGCTTTGAGGTCGAGGGAGGGCTGGCCCGACGTACCGTGGTATCGCTCCTGAGACGGCTACTCCCAAGGGGTTGGATGGAAGCGCAGTGAATCTTGGGACAGGACATGTTTTCATGATTTACTTTTCATGCAAGTATTTACCTTATGTTATAAATGAATCTTTACGAATAATGGATAGCAGCTGTCAAATCCTGTTATCTGATATCAACATGACCTTGTTTAAGAATCAACAGCTAAGGATCCACATGATTAGTAAGCATACTTTGCGTCAGCCGTAAGCCCCGTCCATTAAGTCCTACTGAGTAATTAGTACTCAGGGTTTGCCCCCACTTTTGGATTACAGGTACCGATGATTTTGGACAACTGTGCTGGAGGTGGTAGTACCGGTGGGCTCGGTGCTATTCGCCTTGTTCATCCCTTCGTGAAGACTACTTAAGTATATTATTCCGCTGCGAGATGTTTTGAAAACGCTTCCGCTATATTTATATACTCTAAATTCGCTTCCGCTATATTTGATCATGTATTTGATTTCATACAATTGAGTTGTAAATTAATCCTATAACTCTCTATTTCAACTGCCTGTGATGATGTAATTGTTGTGGCTCCTTCGAGAGTCGGATGTGTTTGATGTCGGTTCCTCGGAATTGGTGTTATCGAGAGCTCGAAGGACTCTCGACGGACTACCGGGTTTAGTCTGGCCTAAGTGCACTGCGAGCCAGAGGTGGCAGGTGTGCTTAGTCTAGATTAAGCAGGGCGGTTCCGCCACAGCTGGTATCAGAGCCGATCAAACACAGACAACAATTATGTCATCAAGTTTTGTTTTACAAAACTATTTTCGAAAGCTCTTCTCAAGTAATTCAAAAAAATGAGAGTATACGCTATGCCCGTATAAGGATGTTAGTGTTATCCAGGTGACATCACTGACATTCTGACCTAGATAGAACTCATATGCATATTCGGCGCTTTGGGAAGCAACTTTTTCGGCCATAGCTGTCCCCAGTACTGGAGGAAGCTATTGGGATTTGCGAACGGTTGTGAACCCTGCATTCATGCCCCGTAGTACAAGCTCTTTAAGGGTGGTGGGCATGTTTGAGGCTTTCATACCCACCACACTTACATTTGGTTTTGGGATCCACCTTTTTCTCGACAATCCCCAGTACTGGTGGAAAGTCAGGCTTTGAGGAAAAGGTGCATCGGCCCACCTACGTTGTCCACGCAGCGGTCACGCGTGGATGCCACATTAGGTGGTAATGTATGAGCATGCATTCTTCTGCAGGTACACTGACCACGTGCGAAACTAAGAACGACTAGAGAACGGCTAGTTGCATTAAAGAGAGACGTGCATATATGTCACCGAATT
Source organism: Paspalum notatum (assembly GCA_022530915.1). Taxonomy (NCBI): domain Eukaryota; kingdom Viridiplantae; phylum Streptophyta; class Magnoliopsida; order Poales; family Poaceae; genus Paspalum; species Paspalum notatum. The sequence continues at coordinate 37,715,640 of CM039690.1, read as the reverse complement.
ATCGCTAGCTATATATATAATACATAGGATGTGGGATGTGAGACCGAATAGGACGAATCATGCATCATGTATCTTTTGCTATCATTTTGGGGATACTACTAAAAGACAAATGGGATAAATTGCGACCTAACCAAACTTCCTACACATTTCACTCTCATAATACAATTAATTTTACAAAGAGGGGTTCCCCCACGATAACCCGAACGACCACGGTCAGAAGCAACACCTGAATGAAGTTGCATCCCTCACCCAATTCGTGAGAAATTTGATATTAGAGCTAGTTACATACCAAAGGAATAGAGGACTAGTCATTAGAGAACTTCCATAATTGGACATCCATCCAAATCGATCGTCTTGACCAGCATCTAAAACTGCGCCCAAGTTCCCATTAGCAGATTCGTTTATCCAGACCTATAAGACGTTTGCTAACACTCTAAGTGCAATTGAGCTATTCTGTTCACTTACATGCTTTCATGCATCCAGCATGTAATTATGGTGTTATGACCTTTTTATCACCGCATCGGCTGCACAAAAGCTCTTGGACTAAACTCGACTGGCTTTATTTCTGCAGATGGTCACCCCACCAGAGACATCTGCTCAGGGGGCTGCTCATGGAGCCCCATCTTCTTCTGAGTTGGCCACTCAGGTCGCTCAGCAACTCATCGACTTGATAGCTCAAGCGCAACAACGGCGCGACCCGCAAGAGATCAGCTACACTGACTTTGCGGCGCTGCAACCGCCGATCTTCACCGTTGCCACTGATCCACTCGATGCTGAGGACTGGCTTCGGATCATCGAGTCCAAGTTCAGTCTACTGCCCCAACTCACTGAGCAACAGAAGGCTCGTTTCGCGGCACAGTGTCTACATGGTCTCTCGGGGGCCTGGTGTGCTTCATTCCTGGCAATGCAACCAGCCGGGCACCAGGTCACGTGGGATGAGTTTCGTGCGGCTTTTCGGGCTCACTATCTCCCGCCTAGCCTCATCGAGCTCAAGCAACGAGAGTTCCGTGCACTTCGACAAGGGAACATGTCGGTACTCGAGTACGTGCAGGCTTTCATCCGCCTGTCGCAGTACTCCCCGGAAGACGTCAACACTGACCCACGTAGGGCTACCCGTCTGTTGGATGGATTTGATCCCACCCTGCTGACTCACTTGGGGCGCAGCTACGACAGCTTCACTGAGTTGGTAGACGTCGCCATCGACATGGAGGATCGCCTTAATCATGCCCATGAGGATCAGCGCAGGAAAAGACTTGCAAGCACACTTCAGTCAGGTTCCTCTCAGCGGCAACGGGTTGTGCTTCATCGTTCACCACTTATACATTACATCGACATGCCCCAGCAACAAGAACCACACTGGGGAACGCAACAACCCTCCTCTTGCAGTGCACCACCTCGTCCGCCTGCTTCAGTGCCACCGGCCAAACAAAGTGCCAAATACCCCTGCTACAATTGTGGAAAGACCGGCCATTTCAGCAAGAATTGTTTTGCCCGTCGGCGAAGCCAGGCACCATTGTTGATTAGAGACAACCCACGCCAAAGTAAGAAGAAAGGACCAAAGCGAGATCTAGCCCCAACAGAAGGTCGTGTGCACTATACCCATGTAGATCAGATTCCAGAAGGTGAACCAGTGTTAGCAAGCATATTTCTTGTCAACGAGCACCCTACTGTGGTTTTATTTGACTCCGGAGCAACCCACACTTTCATCAGCAGGTCATATGCAACCAAACATGGTTATCACATTGATAATATGAAGGCCAAATACCATATCACAGTCCCGGGATCACCGATTGACACGAATCAGATTGTGAGGCACTTACGCTTGTGCATAGGCACAGAGGATTTCTATGTTGACCCTGTGGTACTTCCTAACCAGGGGATCGACATTATCTTGGGGATGGATTGGATGAAGGAGCACAACGTCTTGTTGGATATTACTAGTAGGATAGTTCAGATTAAGTCTAGCAAGAGTGGGAAAGTTATGCACATTCATCTGCAAAGTCACAGGCATTCGCCACCCACAGTAAATGCCACAGAAGCCCAGTTGATCAAGAAAATACCGGTGGTTTCTGATTTTCCAGATGTGTTCCCGGAAGAGCTTCCAGGGCTCCCACCGGATAGAAATGTTGAGTTCGCCATTGAGCTTGTACCTGGCACGGCACCTGTCTCCAAGAGACCGTATAGAATGGCACCTGATGAACTGAAGGAGCTAAAAACACAACTGCAGGAGCAGTTAGACAAAGGGTTTATTCGACCTAGCTCATCACCTTGGGGTTGTCCCGCCCTCTTTGTTGAGAAGAAAGACCAAGGTGGTAAGAGATTATGTGTGGACTATCGACCGTTGAATGCTGTTACTGTCAAGAATAAGTACCCTTTGCCACACATTGATATCCTATTTGATCAGCTTGGGGGAGCCACAGTTTTCTCCAAGATTGATCTTAGGTCCGGGTACCATCAAATTAAGGTCCGAGAAGAAGACATACCGAAGACTGCTTTCTCCACGCGTTATGGGCTTTATGAGTATCTTGTCATGTCCTTCGGTTTGACAAATGCACCGGCTTTCTTCATGTACCTGATGAACTCGGTGTTCATGAATGAGCTTGACAAATTCGTGGTAGTATTCATTGATGACATCTTAGTGTATTCCAAGAATGAGAAGGAGCATGAAGAACATTTGCGGATAGTGCTATCTCGCCTTAGAGAACATAAACTTTACGCCAAGTTCAGCAAGTGTGCGTTTTGGCTAAAGGAAGTGGCATTCCTAGGCCATATCTTGTCAGCGAAGGGAGTGGCTGTCGATCCCAGCAAGGTGGAAGATGTGCTGAATTGGAAGCAGCCACAAACTGTGACAGAGATACGGAGTTTTCTTGGTTTAGCGGGCTACTACCGCCGCTTCATCAAAGATTTCTCAAAAATAGCAAAGCCTATGACAGCATTAACCCAAAAAAATGCAAAGTTTGCGTGGAGCCCAAAATGCGAAGAAGCATTTGGAACATTGAAGAAGCTCCTGACTTCAGCACCTGTTTTGGCTCAACCAGACATCACCAAGCCGTTTGACGTTTATTGTGATGCCTCTGGTAGCGGCCTCGGTTGTGTTCTGATGCAAGAAGGGAGAGTGATTGCATACGCATCCTGCCAACTGAGGAAACATGAGGTGAATTACCCAACTCACGATCTTGAGCTACTTGCAGTTGTTTATGCACTGAAGAAATGGAGACATTACTTGCTAGGCAACACTTGTCACATTTACACTGACCACAAGAGTCTCAAATACATCTTTACCCAACCTGAATTAAATATGAGGCAAAGACGGTGGTTAGAGTTGATAAAAGATTATGACCTAGAGGTTCATTACCACCCCGGCAAGGCTAATGTAGTAGCAGATGCATTGAGCCGTAAAGCTCATTGCAACTTCATTGAAGCTCGTCCAACAGTGAGAGTGCTATGCTGTGAGATTGGGGACATAGAAATGCCAACAGCGCTGGAAGCTGAACTTTACAACCTTGTCCTTGAACCAACCATAAAAGATCAAATCATAGCAGCGCAAAAGCAAGATAAGGGCATGGCACATATTCGAGATGAGATCGATGACAAGAAGAAGGCCTGTTTCAAGCTTGACGAAGAAGGAGTCTTGTGGTTCAAAAACCGCTTAGTAGTGCCAAAGGATATGGAGCTGAGAAAGAAAATCCTAGATGAAGCTCACACCTCCATGTTCACCCTACACCCGGGCAGCAACAAGATGTACCAAGATTTAAAGCAAAAATTTTGGTGGACCCGGATGAAACGGGAGATCGCCAAGTATGTGTCTGAATGTGACGTATGCCAAAGAGTGAAAGCTGACCACTTGAAGCCTGCGGGTATGCTTCAGCCCCTAGCAGTTCCCGCCTGGAAGTGGGAGGATATACACATGGACTTCATTGTGGGATTGCCTCGCACACAGAAGGGGTATGATTCCATTTGGGTAATTATTGACCGGTTCACAAAATCTGCACATTTCATCCCTGTCAAGACCACCTATCGAGCAAAACAATATGCTGAACTATATATTTCCCGGATTGTATCCTTGCACGGTGTCCCTCTAACCATCACTTCGGACAGAGGCTCACTGTTTTTGTCACGCTTCTGGGAGCAATTGCAAACTGCTCTTGGAACCAAATTAATTCACAGTTCGGCATACCATCCTCAAACCAGCGGCCAAGTTGAAAGAGTGAATCAGATCCTTGAAGATATGTTGAGAGCCTGTGCATTGACCTATTCCACCAAGTGGGATGAATGTCTCCCCTTGGCAGAGTTCGCCTACAACAACAGCTATCAAAAGAGCTTAGATATGGCACCTTTCGAGGCCCTATACGGTAGACGGTGTAGAACACCACTCAACTGGTCTGAGCCAGGTGAGCGTGTCACATTTGGACCTGACTTGGTAACACAAGCAGAAGAACAAGTTAAATTCATTCACGACAATCTAAAGAGGGCACAGTCTAGGCAGAAAAGCTACTCAGATAAGAGGAGAAGACCGCTAACCTTTGAAGAGGATGATCATGTATATCTTCGAGTATCACCCATGAAAGGAGTACACCGGTTTGGAGTAAAAGGCAAGCTAGCACCAAGATATGTTGGTCCGTTCAAGATCACAGAGCAATGTGGGCCAGTTGCTTATCGACTGGAGCTACCACCACATCTAGCTGCGGTTCATGACGTGTTTCATGTCTCGCAATTCAAGAAGTGTTTAAGAGTGCCAGAGGAAGTGATTGATACATCTCAAATACGGATCCAACCAGACCTCACTTATGAAGAGAAGCCCATAAAAATCCTCGACCAAAAGCAAAGATCAACACGGCGAAGAACCATCAACTTCTACAAGGTGCAATGGAGTAATCACTCCGAAGAAGAGGCAACATGGGAACAAGAGGAATTTTTATGAACAAAGTATCCCGGATTCCTTCCATCCACTTCGAATTGAGTACGTCACAGCAATTTAGAGTTTTGAACTCATACACAATGCACTTTCTTCTCATTAACTTATCCACCCACTTCACATCAGAATCTCGGGACGAGATTTCTTTAAGGGGGTGGGTTGTGATGCTCCGGCATCTCAAGTGCATAATCCTTCATCATACATGCAACATTCATCATAATACATCATGCAATGACATGCATTTGAGCCCTAGTTCAAATTTGGTTGAGGTGCAAATTGTTGAAACCTGTTTTCTGCAGATACGTCTCTGTGATTGTGCTCATAACTTTGATTCTATTTAGATTTGGGTGAAACTTATATTGACAAACTTGTAGACAATTTTGTTGTGAACAACTTTGGTAATTGGTACTTTAACATGCATGAAGGTTTGCATAGAGTTTTGGGGCTTTTTCTGTCAACCTATGAGATCTGTCCAAACATGACCAGTTTAATAAATTCAAATTTTCTTGATCTTAAATCCAAAATCTTGCAATTCTGGTATTGAGAGAGTTGTAGATCATGAAATTTTGAACAACATTGGTATAAAAGTCCTTTTGTGAAAGTGTTTAGAAAATAGACTTTTAGAATTTCCAAACTGGAGGGTTTTGTTGGTCAAACCTTAGTCAGCAGTTTAAATTCAAATTTACACCAGAATTTTGAATAGAACATGGTATACAAGTTTATAAGAGAAATGTAGAGGAGAAAATTTAGAACATTTCATCCAATTGGGGTATTTTCGAATTCGGCCTTTAACTCATTCAAAAACGCGAAATACAAACCCTAGTCTCTGCAGTCAAACTGAGGTTTTTCAATTTCGGGATTTTTTCCCTCTTCCTCACTCACTGACAGCCGGGCCCCACCGGACGGATTCCCGCCCACGGGTTTGGAACCGGCCGACGGTGGGTCCCACCATTCTTTTCGCTGCGTACACTCGGTCCGTGGACCACCTCCTCTCTCCACCCGCCTGGGCCCCACCCGTCAGCTGCCCGCGGCCCATGGACCGCGTCCACCCTTTCTCCACCGGCCTCCTTTCCCTCTCCCTCGCGTGCACGCGGCAGGCGCGCTCTGCCCGCGCCGCGCGTGGCCGACGCCGGCCGACGCCGCGCCCAGCGCCCCGCTTCCCGCCCGCACCTGGACGGAGTCCCGGCCAGGGCCACCCCTCCTTCGGCCTTAAGCCGCGGACGACACCCCCTCCGCTCCCCTCTCACTCCCCCGCTCTCACTCTCCCTCGCTCGGTGCACCGAAGCCGCCGCCATTGACGGCGCTCGGGCCGACCTCGCCCCACCGCCTCGAGCCGCCCCTCGCTCCGCAGAAGCGCGCCTCGCGCTTGCGTCGAGCTCCTCCATCGTCCCCACTAGCCCTCGGCCTCCGCCCTTGCCTCCATCGCCCTTCCCCGCGAGCGCTCCCTCCCGGCCGCCATTGCCGCCAACCCTCACCGTGGGAGGCCACCCTCTGGCCATCCCCTCGCCTCCCCGACCACACCCCCGGATTCGCCACTGACCCGCGCAGCTCACGCGCCCGCCGGCGTGGCCGTTCCACCCCGCGACCGCCGGATCGACGCCGCGCCGCCATCACCATGCCGTCCGGTTCGCGCTCGGTGCACGCGCGTTCCCCATTGATCCCGACCATCTCGCACGACGACATCTAGGGGAAAAGGAGCCCCACGACCGGCCGCACATCGCCGGAGCCTGTCGGCTCCAAGTCCGGGCCCCCACACGCCGGCGCAGCCCCGCCAAACCCCGGCCTCCGCGCGCGTTCGCCTCTGCCTGGAGGAAGAAGGAAGAAGAAGGTTGATTCGCAAATAAGCCCCTGAAGTTTCTTGATTTTGCGTCCTCAGTTTAGTACTATGCACTGAGTCTCGCGAAACTTACAGTCTAGCCCCTGGGATCTATGGTTAATTACGTATGAGTCCCTGGATCTAATGTTTTTCCATTAATTTTTAGTTATTTCGGCTGAAACTTTGAAAAATCATAACAATTAAAATAAAAATCCAAAATGGACAAACTCAGTGGCTATGGACCCCTTGTGAGTAGGTCTACAGGATAGGTATGATGTAGATGTGTGAAAAGACTGTTTTGCCCCTGGTTTGGTGCATGCATGGTGTAGGTAAATAAATGGTAAAAGTGTACCAAATGAACTCCAAAAATTATGAAACTTAGACAGTAGCTTTGTTATGGCATCTAGGTACTGTGTGATTTTTGGTAGCCCTAGCATTGATTGGTTAATTACTGTTTTGCCCTTATGCATGTGATTTGTGTGTTTAATTAACTTGGAAAATGAAGGCTATATAAAATATGCTCAACTATGACCATTTGTATTTTTCATGCACTTCACATAGTATGAGTAACTCACCGGTAGAATATGAGGTTGTGCATGCATGTTTAAGCTGCTTAATTGAAAATAATAAAATGCTACTAGTTGAAAAGAAAATAGGAAAAAGTGTATTTAAACTGCTAATAAAATTAAGGGAAAAATCTAGTAGCGTTATGGAGTATGTTGCTGTATGTGGTAAAGATTTGAAATCGATTGGAGTTTTCTAACTACATGAACTTATGAGTGCATTTTATTCATAAAAGTAGCGTGTCCATTAATTTGCATGTATATGTTTAACTTTAAGAGACAACTTCATTTCATTTGATAGCGACTGTGTACACATATAGAACAATTATTCCCAATAACTTCAAAGATAAAATGTGGTAGTGGTTTGTACGATTTTCTTAGTGATGAGCTGTATGATTTCTTAGCAAAAATCATTAAGTTTTCTTGTTTTGGGGTGTGTTTAAACTATGAATATCCGAACCCAGTATTCACAAGTTGTTTGATCATGCATTATATTTCATTGACACCTCATGCATACATTCGCAATTCGTTGCACTCATGATCGCACCATATCATACATATAACTTGTACCTATTGCATGTATTTGCATTCTCTTGCACTCACTTGCATATTATCATGCATATAGACCCCGCGTGCAAGGAGCTACCAACACAGGAGAAACCAGTTATCAAGAAAACGTACGACAGGCTATATCCGGAGCAAGAAGACGGAGGGTCGCTGATTAAATCCGTCCCTGCTTCAAGGGGTTGCCTGGGGCAAAGCCTCACAACCCGGCAAACTAACCTAGTTTAGTTTGTTGGTTTTCTTAAGATCAATCGAAGGTAGGCAGGACCATGATTTCTCCCAGCAAATACAAATCTTGTTTGATAATTACGCATATGCATTATGAGTTGTTTGAAACTAACTGCATTAGACTTCCTGGCCGCCCTGGCCCTAGCACCTATACGTAGAGTTCGTTGGGCGAGTGCCTAGAATTGCTAGGTACGATTATATACGAATGATTGTACTCGTCTCGTAAGTACGGTTTTACAAAGTGACAGAAATCTCACCTATGGAAGTGACTGTACATGCTATGTTTAAATGGAGACCGGGCGGAGATTTATTGAGTTATTTATGGATTATGGTATTGTGCACTGGACTCCGCCCGAGTCGCATAAGGCCCGTTCGCTGTTCGCCTGCTGATCGGCATAACATTGCTAGAGTGCTTATCCGGGATAATGGACCGGTGAAAGCTTACTTGTGCCATCCGAAGAACAGAGACAGACTCCTACTGTGACACCTTGGGGAGCTTGTAGTCGAGGGAGGGCTGACCCGACGTGACCGTGGTATCGCTCCTAAGACAGCACAACCTGGGAACAACGGAAGGATTGAATCGAACTTGGGATGGGACAAGTGGAGATGGGAGAAGCATATGTGGAACGCTGGGAGTTAGTAAGCATATGCCATCCTGGTGCTTCTAGTTATTCCCGGGGAATTAACAAACCGATTCGAATCGCTGATGCTCACCAGGTGTGAGAATGCCAGATATCGCACACGGGCAACGTAGTAATAATTGGAACATACTGTTTACGAAGTCACGCTTTTAATACAACATGCTTGGATGTGTATGATCTGTCCTACTATTCAGGGCGTTGCCCATCCACCGGTTGGAGGTCGATGGACTTGGGAGATGCTTTGAGGTCGAGGGAGGGCTGGCCCGACGTACCGTGGTATCGCTCCTGAGACGGCTACTCCCAAGGGGTTGGATGGAAGCGCAGTGAATCTTAGGACAGGACATGTTTTCATGATTTACTTTTCATGCAAGTATTTACCTTATGTTATAAATGAATCTTTACGAATAATGGATAGCAGCTGTCAAATCCTGTTATCTGATATCAACATGACCTTGTTTAAGAATCAACAGCTAAGGATCCACATGATTAGTAAGCATGCTTTGCGTCAGCCGTAAGCCCCGTCCATTAAGTCCTACTGAGTAATTAGTACTCAGGGTTTGCCCCCACTTTTGGATTACAGGTACCGATGATTTTGGACAACTGTGCTGGAGGTGGTAGTACCGGTGGGCTCGGTGCTATTCGCCTTGTTCATCCCTTCGTGAAGACTACTTAAGTATATTATTCCGCTGCGAGATGTTTTGAAAACGCTTCCGCTATATTTATATACTCTAAATTCGCTTCCGCTATATTTGATCATGTATTTGATTTCATACAATTGAGTTGTAAATTAATCCTATAACTCTCTATTTCAACTGCCTGTGATGATGTAATTGTTGTGGCTCCTTCGAGAGTCGGATGTGTTTGATGTCGGTTCCTCGGAATTGGTGTTATCGAGAGCTCGAAGGACTCTCGACGGACTACCGGGTTTAGTCTGGCCTAAGTGCACTGCGAGCCAGAGGTGGCAGGTGTGCTTAGTCTAGATTAAGCAGGGCGGTTCCGCCACATTAGGCTGGCAGTGTGGCAGACGTGGCCAAAAGGTGAGGCCCGCAGGCGAAAAGCGCCGCATGGGACGGCGGTTTTTAAAAACCGCCGTACCGCCGGATCGGCTGGCTTTTTTCTGAAAAATGCCGGATGGGGCGACGGTTTTAAGCCCATATGCCCCCGGCGTCCCATCGCAGCACTATCCGAACCAATTCGCTTAGACGAATTCGCTACTATTATTAGATTTCAAGCATTTTAAATTACCTAAGGCAAGTCAATCGTAGCGCGAGTTATGCACTATGCCGACATGCCATCGCAATTGTGTCCAACTTTGTTTATGTCGTTCATGCACGCTGTCACAATGTCGAATTATGTATCCAAGTTCAGCCAATGTTGCGTTTCACAACATCGCCTACAATTGTGTTTGTCGTACTCAATATAACGCTGGAATTTCAATTTAATGTAACATGTAGTCCATCAACTTGTTTTTCTTTGTCGCCTGTAGTCCAAAACCAAAGGAGTTGCCGATTTCCATTGGCATCAACCTTCTCCGTGCTCATATTAGGGAAAATGCATCTTCCTTTCTAAAAATTGCATGGGAAAAATAGTGCCGGATGGGCCGGCATTATTTAAATAAATCTGGCGTTATTTAAAAAAAGCTGTCCCATACGGCTTTATTTAAAAAAACCGCCCCATTTGGTGTTATTTAAAAAAAGCCACCCCATTTGGCGTTATTTAAAAAAAAACCGTCTCAATCGGCAATATGTTGCCAGGCGTACCAAGTCGGCCAGCGACTAACCGCCACGTCATAATAACGCCGTGCTGCGCGACGCTTTTTAAAAAACGCCGCTTCGCGCGGCGGTATAAATCTACTTCTGCAAATTTTTGATTCCACTATTTATTTCTGCAAAAAACGAATTAAATAAATATAAAAATAAAAAAATTCATCTGACCAGCCCAGTAGGCCCAAATTCCAGCTCATTTACTTGAAGGCCCAAATCTTATCTCGGCCCACCTACACCTTATCCCTTTCTCCTCGCCCGCATTTCGCTCCGCGTCCCCACCCCAAAACCCCCACGGCAAAGAACCTTCGCTTCTCCGGCCACCTCACCTCACTTCACCCATGGAGGCCGCGGCCGCGCCGCGGGCCTTGTCCCTCCTAGGGCCATCGCCGCCGATGCGTACGAATTGCTCGCGCGTAGCATTTGGAGGAGGAGCGAGGCGGCAGGGGGCCGTGGCGGTCTCTGCGAAGAAGAAGAGGGGGAGGGGCGGGGACGGGGGAGCGGAGGAGCGGGTGGACACGCACAGCTTCGCGCCCAAGGCCGGCGAGGCCGCCGGTCTGTTCCCCGAGGCCGTCCTTCTTAGAAAGGTGCGGAGTTCTTTCTTTCACGCCACGCGCTGCTTCTTGACGCTTCTAGTGTTTAAGCCTTGGGTGACGAGCACTCGAGCAGCATGGAACGGTTGCTCTTCTGCAATTCTGCTACCCGACGTTTAATCGGGCAGATAAT